>JASDDO010000019.1:128306941-129556941 GCA_030015575.1 Agapanthus africanus
ATACAGCTCAACTCATGAAATAAGTTCAAAGACATTCACTTCGTGCCTCAGTACCAACGGTCCAGCCGTAGAAGAGTCAAGCCAACGCCTCACATGTGGCACGCCGTACTGCCCCAAACCCTAAGGTTCAAAGGGCAGTTCAAGACGGTCACATAATCGAGTTAAGGTTTGTTGTCTTCTAGAGGGACCATCATGTTACTTGCACTACTTAGAACGTCATTAAACTACGGAAAAATCCAACACTTGGAAATTTCCCGACAGGGGAAAAATTGGGTATTTATATCCGGTCGAACTTTTTAACATATTCAAAAATATCCGGAAAGCCACATAGACAAAGTCTGATAATCCGATCGAATCTACGATTCCCAATACAACCCCAGACCACTCAACTCTTGAGTCAAATAAAAAATTCCCAGAAAATACAGCAATAAAATTTAAGAGTTACTGTGCAAAAATTACTGGGAGAAGGGACAAAGTTGCCGCGGAACCGCCGCATTAGCCATGCTAATGCCGCGGTTCCGCCGCAATGTTGTGGAATCATGGGTACGGGCTTCATAGTAATTCTTATAATTACCTGCTGAATTTTCTGCATATTTTTAATGTGGAAAAATCCCCGAAATTGAAAAATGTACAGAGAGCAATTTTGGGTTTAGGGTTTCGGTTCGATCGGGTTTCAAACTTCGTCTACGCATCGCCTAAGGCTCTAGCTAGGCTCTGATACCACTGTAGGGTTCCTTGGCACACTAATGAGGTCTCACAAGGTATCAACCATGCCAATTTCAAATTTTATGGTGCCGAGAAACCCTAGACTAGATGTTAACTAGAATATTAGGCGACAAAAGAAACTAGTTAACAACTTAACTACAAGAACGGAAATACAACCTTTGTAGATCCGGTTCTCCACCTCCATAGCTCCATGATGAAGTCCCTTTGCTGTCCAAATCAAATCCCGGGCTCTAGCGTCGGCTTCATCGGAGAAATGGGCGGGCTCAGTCATCGACTACGATGCCGAAGATGATCTACGTCGAGGCATCACAAGATCAAGCTCCCACTTCACCAAGTCATGAAACTTGTGAAGAAAACACCCTATACTACTTGGCAAGAGATAGAGGATGAAGAAATAGGAGGTGGGTTCACTTTAGAATTGGATTTCTCACTCAATAGCTCAAGTTGCCATTGATGAAGCAAGCTTTCTTTATCTTTGAAGAAGAAGAAGATGATGAAGATAATGATATGATAAGAATAATCAAATAGAAAAGAAAAATCAATTCTTATCATATACAAACCATGGTTTAGTGTAGAGATTTAACTAAGGTTAGATGGAGTGGTTAGGGTTAAGCATGAGACAAAATGGTCACTTAGTCAAAGCTTCATGAAGCTTCAAGATGCAAACAAAGAAAGCCACCATTTTTCTCATTATGCCATTTATTTTCCAAAAAGAATAAATAAATAAATAAATGAATAAGAAAATAAAACCCTAACCATTCATATAACCATGGTTTAATCTTTACACAAACCCAAGTTTTCATGTATCATCAAACATGATACAAACTTGTGCACAAAAATATATCACATATACAATGTGCACAAATAAGTGAGAAAAACCATTTAAAGTGAACCAATATTAGTTAATGCAAAGTAATATATTAGATATATAATTATACATTAAATCATTAAATCAACACTTGATTTAACGATCCGGTCATATCGCATATAACCGACTAATATTCAATGTATCGGCTTATCGAATCAATCCTTGATTCGATAACTAGGTTATATTGCATACAACTAATCGATACATTCATCTCGAGAATAGAATACGGTATCACATACACGCATTATTCTCGGTCCTGCACATATCTCATATGCGCTCCTATTTCGTTTTGCTTGAGCCGGGAAATCTCTGTGTAGGACTCTAAAGACTCGTCAATACGCCGGCAGCAGGTGATGATCATATCAAACACCCACAAGCCGCAAGCGGTCTGCTAAACGTAACGGCCACCCGGGTATTGAGCGATCAGAAGATCGACGAGCAAGCCCGCTCACACTCCTGTGAATCCAACCAGTAACACTTACCGTACAGTCCGGTCTCGTCGTCTGATATGTTGCATATCTCGCCTAGGGGTGGTAAACGTCAGACCCCAATAGCTCGATAAGTCGTGTCGATATGAGGTCTATAACAGTTCGAGAAACTACTGGTAACACTTACCAGTAAATCTCAGCAACCCTGGCCAGGGATTTCCGGTTATAGCCAATCGAACACAGCGCAACATCAACCCCCTATACTGGGAGAGACGAATCCCCTCCTATCGCTCATTGCCTCCATATGACTCGGGACTGTACCCAAAAACCACCGTTTTGCACGCCCTCTTGGACGTGGTAAGATGGAAATCAAAGCACAGTGGGAACCACACAAGACTCTATGACGATCTCGGGTCAACAGACTACTCTGTACCAGTGTCACCAGAGAACTGCCATCTGACGTAAGGTATAATACCATCTGGGAGTTCTCGGCGAGTCCGTCCAGTGTATCCAGTCTCCACTGAGCACCCGTATATCATCTCTGATGTCAAACACCAATGGATATGGGATCATCCATTGCCCATCTGTATGGGTCGAGAAGGTATACGCTGGTCTACTCTGGTATATCGATGCCCCATCTCGATACACCCACGACTAGGGACCTTGAAGGATGTACTTATGGACTACCATGTCCCCACTAGTATGATCTGCATCATAGTCCAGGTAGTCAAGTACACATCCTAAGGGCTTTACCAACATGTAACAGAGAGACAATCAATGTACACGTTAAGGTAAAGAGTAACCAGATAGCATACTATCATGTCGAGCAAGAAAGTCCTCCCTATATATGTCCCAGCATCCACTACAATATACATCCAATGTACAGTAATGGCCTCTAGGGCATACATATAACTAACAGTGGGATTGTGCATTTCGCCTTTTCCTTAATGGAGCCAAGAACAAACAATGAAGCTGAATATGAAGCTTTGATAGCAGGTCTCGAGATTGCTGTCAACATAGGGATCGAAAACCTCTTCATATATGGAGACTCCCAGCTGGTCGTTAGCCAAGTAAATGGAGACTACCAGACATGCAAACCGGAACTGATCAGGTATGGTGAAAGAGGGCTGCAATTGCTGATGCAAATCCCCTCCTACATCCTGGAAAGCATACCGCGTGCGGAAAATAGCAAGGCGGATGCGTTAGCTAAGCTCACCAAAGAACTGGCCGACGAAAACCTCGATGACGTAAAGATCATTGTGCAAAGTCGCCGTATTCTCGCACCAGCAGAAATATCTCCGGAGATGTCTAAAGGAGGGGAAGCAACCAAACAAGAGGCCTTCCAATTAGAGGATGAGGAAAGGGTGAAGGATTGGAGAGAAGTCTTCATAGACTACTTCAAATTCCATCGAACGCCCGAAGACGTGTCGTCAAGACATCGGCTCATGAAAAGAGCCCTGTCTTTCGCCTTCGTCAATGGTACTCTTTATAAGAGATCATTCGATGGTCTATGGCTGAGATGCCTAGGACCGAAAGAAGCAAAAAGAGTCATTCAAGAAACTCATGCAGACTCTGCGGTTCCCATCAAGCCGGGCCAAAGATGAAACTGAAGATCAAAAGAATGGGCTACTATTGACCCACAATGGTTCAGGACTGCCTCGAATATGTGAAGCAGTGTCTCTCGTGCCAAATTCATGGGGACTTCATCCATCAGCATCCAAATCTGCTACATCTGACATTGGCTAGCTGGCCATTCGAAATGTGGGGAACCGATATAATCGGGCCTATCGAGCCAGCATCGTCCAGGGGACATCGGTTCATATTAGCAACAACCGATTGCTTCTCTAAGTGGGCAAAAGCAATACCGCTAAGAGAGGTGAAGATGGAGAACATCCTTCATTTCTTCCAGACACACGTCCTCTACTGGTTCGGCACTCCGCGACGGATTATCTCTGATAACGGGCCAGCCTACAGAAGCCATAAGATCAGCCGCTTCGCACAGTAGCATAAAATAGATTGGAGATATTCTTCAGTTTATAATCCCCGAGCTAATGGTCTAGCTGAAGCTTTCAACAAGACCTTGACAAAGATCATAAAGAAAACGGTGTCCCGAAACAAAAAAGACTGGCACGAGAGATTGCATGAAGCTCTCTGGGCCTATTAGACTACGTTCAAGACGGCCACGAACACAACGCTATTTGCGTTGGTATTCGGCACGGAAGCGGTACTTCCTTTAGAGATAGAGCTACCCTCTCTGCGAGCGGCGGTTCGGTATGAACTAACGGATGAAGAAAATGCCAATCTTCGGATTGAGGAGCTCGACGCCCTTGATGAAACTCGTCTCATGGCGCAGCAAAACGTAGAAGCTTACAAAGCAAGGATAACGCGCTCATACGAAAGATTGACTAGGCCGAGAACATTCTGCCAAGGCGAACTCGTGCTAGTCGTAAAAAGACTTATGATCCCCAATCGTGCTAAACGGGGGAAATTCGAGCCGAACTATGAGGGCCCATACATCATAGACAAGGTTTACCAAGGTGGAGCCTACTTGCTCATGTATATGCATGGCGAAAGACCCTTCCGACCAATAAACGGCCGATTCCTAAAAAAATACTACGCCTAACGAGTCACAGCCCAGGTCAATGATAGATGACGACGCCTATGTCCGCTCGCTATCTTCTTGAGTCAATACTCTAAGAGTAGTACCCAACAGTACTCCGTCTCAAACATGGAGAGCTATGGACCGAAACGTCCCTAAACTAACAATGGACCGCAATGTCCTGAAACTAGCTATAGACCATAACGTCCTTAAACTACTACGAACCACAGCATCCTTAGGCTAACGCGGAAAGAAAGGTACGTCCACAAGTGATATGGGCACGGATGAAAACCCGAAAGGGCGCCGTGAGTAAAAACAGCAGGACTACCGACGAGTTTGTGAAAATCCGAAAGGGCACAATCTCGTTAAAATAAAGACACCCGTAAGGTCCTCTCGACCTTGTGAGGGGAAAATACCTGCGTGAGATCCTTACTACTCACAAAGGAACAACACACTTAGGGATCCCCACGATTCTTAAGGAGAAATTGCACTTACGAGATCCTCACGACTCGTAAGGAGAACCCCCCCTGCGAGACCCTCACGGCTCGTAGGACTCAAAAGCCTTAAGCTACAGGGATCTGAACCTGGTCTTAAACCATCATATTCCCTAAGTTTCCCTACAAAGCGGTTCAATAATGACCCTTCTATACAATCCATGGGCACAAATAAACGTTTCCCTCACCAAGTTACACCAATGGCGCGAAATTTCCCCATGTGGTGAACGACACTTGTAACTCCTCTCGACTTATAAGGAGAAAATACTCTTGTAAGATCCTTACCACTTATAAGAGAACATACATTTAGGAATCCTCACGATTCCTAAGGAGAAAAACGCGCCTACGAGATCCTCACGACTCGTAGGGAGAAACATCTTCATGAGACCGTTATGGCTCATGAAGTCAAAAGCCTTAGTCTACGGGATCCTAACCCTGTTTGCTAAGCCATCTTTGTTCGAACCGACAAAGGCAAAATGATGATTCGCTCCTGGCAATGTCCCAGTGGTAGCGATGCTGATGCCTAAATCGGTATCAAATGCCAAGTCCTTTCACGGCAAATGATGATTCGCTCCTGGCAATATCCCGGTCGCAGCGATGCTGATGCTAAGATTAGTATCAGGTCTTGAGTCCTATACTCACAGCAAAAATCAGCGAACCAAAAATACATATGAAATAGCCGAAATGATAGGGCAGCTTGCAACAAAAATTAGCAAGTAAAATATATGCATACAAAAATAGCCGAAATGATTGGGCAACTCGCAATGAAAAACAGCGAGTAAAGAAAAAACAAAAATAGCCGAAATGATTGGGCACCGCAAGAAAATAGCAGAAATGATTGGGCAATCGCGGCTTTCGCAATATAAAAAAGCTGAAATGATAGAGCATAGCGGAAAGAAATACAAATAAAATGATGAAACTTTTCCCTACAAGCGGTTCAATATTGACCCTTATATACAATCCATGGGCACCGACAGAAAGGGAACCACATCGTCCCACTAGGCTTCGGAAAAAGGAAGCTAGGTCTCGACGGCTACATCTACAGCCTGGAGATCAACCAACAACGTTCTTCTTCCCTCCAGTAGGATACCGGCGCGACATCAACAAACGGAGCCATAGCAAAGTCCTCTAGTTCCAAAGCTTGACGGTTCACAGACAGCCTAGAGACTACCTCGGAACCATGGCAAAGTCCCTAGTTCCAGGTCTCGACGGCCACATCTACCGTCTGGAGATCAACCAACAACGTTCTTCTTCCCTCCAGCAGGATACAGGCACGACATCAACAAACGGAGCCATGGCAAAGTCCCATAGTTCTAAACCTCGACGGTTCACAGACAGCCTAGAGACTACCTCGGAACCATGGCAAAATCCTTAGTTCCAGGTCTCGACGGCCGCATCTACTGTTCGGAGATCAACCAATAGCGTTCTTCTTCCCCCAGCAGGATACAGGTACGACATCAAAAAACGGAACCATGGCAAAGTCCCCTAGTTCCAAACCTTGACGGTTCACAGAAAACCCAGAGACAACCTTGACATTCGTCGTATATTGCAGGCACAATGTCAACAAATGAAGCTAAGGAAAATCCCTCGCTTCACGGTCTTGACGGCAACTCAAAAAAGACCTGAAAAGACTATCGGAGATCATCCTACACCAGCGCGGAGTGGTCATGACTCATCGGGGATCCCAAATTGAGCCTAACCTCAAGTAAGAAGCGCCATGGAATATCCCTAACGCTTTCTCTTTCAACGGTAATATTACCTGGAAGATTACTTAAAGACGTCTTGTCCAGCCCCCGAAAGGATCAAAGACACGACAGTCGCGGGGATAGCCGAACAGCAAGATTGCATATCGGGAAATATATCAGCCAACGCGACAGTGCGACGGGTAGAAAACCCTAGTACCACAGACCTTAACGGACTTCTATTAGCAGGAGTTAACTGTGACGTTAAGAAACCCTTGCGAGAACTTCTCGATTCGTCTTGACTCGTGAGGAAATTAGTGTCCTTGCGAGAACTTCTCGATTCGTCTAGACTCGTAGGGGAAGCCTTAGGCAATGGGGATAAGGACCTGTTTCCTAAGCACTTGGGCCCTGCAAGTCGGCCCAAAATGGGCTATTGCATACTATTCACGGGCCACACTCTCCAAAGTCAAATCTCGACAAGGAGGGAAACAACCACTTACGAGTCCTCTCGACTTGTAAAGGGGGAAAAATTCTCTTGTGAGATCTTTACGACTCTCAAGAGAAAATACACACTTAGGAATCCTCACGATTCCTAAGGAGAAAATACACCTACGGGATCCTCTCGACTCGTAGCGAGAAAAGTCTTTATGAGACCCTCACGGCTCATGAAGTTGAAAAGTCTTAGGCGGCAGATCTGAACCTGTTTCCTAAACCATCGCTGCCCTGCAAAGAGATCAAGATAGACTATCTACAAGACGCATTTGCTAAAGAGACACGACAGTACGAATGCATATGCGCTTAAATGGAAATGGTCTCCAAAACGTGCTAAGTTATGTACGACACTACGATAGCGCTCGCACTTAAAGAAAATTCCTAAGGGTAAAATATAAAGCCGACGTACAGAAGCGGGATACACGTACGAATATATAATGAACAGAAAACATTCAACAGGAAACATTCAACAGTCAATAATAAGAAAAATACATCGATATAAATATACCACTCTACAGGGAAAAGATCACCAAATATGGGATCAGAAGTACATGGATTAACAAAAGAAAATAGAAAGTTCTCTACTTCCCTCGCTGCCCTCTCCACCATGTCGAAGTGACGATCTTCGCGAGGAGTTGACCCCCACCGATTAGCGACATGCTCATCAGCAAAAGCAGACATGATAGCCCGCCGGGCTCTTATCTGACTCAGTAAATGAACCGAGCGATCCTTCAGAGCCTGGGTAATTAAGCGTGCCTCGTGGAAACACTCAATTTTATCCTCCGCCGTATCAAGAATTGCCGGGGTCATCTCTGCCGAATGAGGAGGAATGTCAGCGCGCACGGATAGAAAGATCATTCGGAGCCAAATGGAGTCCATAGGAAGAGGAGAGATCCTACGAGTCAGGAGCTCATACATCGCTGCGTCACACTGAGCGTCGGTAAGAAGGCTGTCTACTAGCCGCGCAGCAAAGCGAGGAATCGTTTCCTCGATGGGAACCTCCCATGGTTGCCGAAAAGCGTGAGGGCGATTGCAGTCCATAACTCTTGGTTTGTTTGAGTTCTGTTAATAAAGATAGGTTTCTCTTTAGAGAGGAAGAAAGGCACGGCTTCAGGTTATAAAGGGAAGCATTCAATACTATGCACAGAAAATGCTATGCACGGTGGAACAATTCTCAAGGCCTAGAAAAAAGGGAGAGCATGGGAAATGAAAGAGGTGACTCAATGGAATCAGAGTAGGGAGATGAAACGACCTCATCAGCAGAGCCTCACGCGTATAGAACGTGAGCACCCACGTCGATCCTTTTGAAAACTAAAATGGCACCGCACATGCATAACACGTGAGCGCCGGCGCTAATTCCGAATTAAAATCCCCAACAGCGCCTCATGCGCAAAACACGTGAATTCCAACAACTGTATAACGACACTTCATGTAGAATACATCTAAAAAAGGGGGAGAAAGTTTTGTCATTCATACTCCAAGAACTTATACAAAAACAAAAGAAAATGTTTACAATAGCAAAACACTAAATCCGGGACATGGATCGAGGAATTCAGAAGCGAGGCCGTCTAAAATTCTTCTAGCTTTTCTAACCATTTTTGTGTGCACCTTCTCACAAATGCAAGCGTCAGGATCCTTGCTGATGTCATCCGTCCTCTGGTAGGCAGAGATTATCGTCGTCTGTTGGAAAACTTGATGCAAGATATCGAAAAGATTATCTCGCCGCCTTTTCGAGATTAGGCCCATCAGATATACTGAGTGCACCTTGTCTTCGGCATCATTAAGTGCTTTAAGCGGCATGGCCTCGTAAATCCAGGAAGTGCTTCCCAAATCGTTCCCATGATTATTTTCAAAAGAGCGGAGCGACGGGGGAGCAGTCGATCGTCGTACTCGTCGAAGCGAAGCATAACCTCAACGCATTGGGCATTTGTAAACTCCTGGTTTTGGCAGCGGCCTTGGATGTGAATATCTTCATAAGAAATAATTTCATCGATATCATACAGATGAGCGACCATAGTATCTGAAGAGAAAAATCAGTGAAAGTTTAGTGATCAAACTGATCAAGAAAATTCTCATTAAACGGACATGGGAGTTTAAACAACTCTTAACATCCTCATAGAGAAAGCAAGTTCTGTTAAAATACTCAACAAATTTGAATTTATGCAAGGAAAAACCCTGTGAAAATGTCTTCGAGACCACCAGGGAATAAAATTCCTGAGGGGCCCTTTTGATCTTCAGAGCAGAGCTTTTTGGTGAGAAATTAAATTCCTTTTATGCAATGGAATTAAATTCCAGAAACCCCCATAAAGAGAAAATGAAAAATCAAATGCCATGAATCCTTAAAGGTCAGAGGAGGAATGCCCCAAAGCATTGAGAGTTATTACTCAAAGATCATGTCTTTGGATTTCTAAGAGATGGGTTTCAGAAGAGAGCAAAGATCTCATGGTGGATTTAAAATCCAGAAGTTTTCTTTAAGAAAAGGATTTTTCTAATGTTCGAGATCTTTACCTAGAAAAGGTTCCTTTTTCTAACAGAGTTTAACTCTGGAATTGCAATGAATAGAGAACTAAGTTTTGAAAAGGAGAATTAAATTCTCGAAGAAAACAAAGAAGGAAGAAGATGAAAGAACAGTGGCTTCCCAAATGCCAAACCCTTGCATTTATAAGACATGACAAGAGCGGTTTACCTCCCCGTTCCCCTAGGCCATCCAATGGCTGTAAAGGTGACAGCGTTGCACTCACGTGCAAGCCACGTGAGAACAACGCTGTGGGGGCATTTGTTCTCTTATAAAAAATAAAAAAATATATATATAAATAATAATAATAATATAAAATATATATATATATATATATATATAATGAACCAAAAAGCGATGGAAGAATCTACAAATTTTCCTCTGCTATATAAAGGATGAGAGATAAAAAGGAAAAAGGACCCTCCATAAGATTTGAGAAAACAAAAGAAAATGCGTTCTCTTTAGAAAGAAAGAAACCCTAGGTAAAGGAAAGACACAGAGATCATTTTATCTCTTTTTACAAGAGTTTAACTCTTCCAAAAAAAAGAACTTAGTTTTTCTTCTGGTTGAGGTCTGCAGAAACAGATCCCCCTATAAGTTGAGAATTTAATTCTCATCGGGGAGATTCTGTTATGCAGTCCCAAAACTTAGAGGAAAGAACTAGGTTTGAAGAATTTAATTCTTCCCAAGATATAGGAATTTAATTCCTCTGATAAAACTGGGGTTTAACCCTATATAAGAATTTAATTCTTATAAAACAAAGGACTTAAAATTCTCAAGACTAAGATCAAGAGCCCCATGCATATTACTGTTTAACGCTATAACGACAGATCACGTGTTCCCACGCGACCTCCAATAGTGCTTAGCACTTAGAAAAGAATAAGAAGATAAATTCAAAGGAGGCAGTGCTTAACTTAGTGGCGCCTCACTTGTCTACACGTGATGGTTGCAAGACTTAAGTGTTTAACACTTACATGTACAGAACGAGGGAATAAGCCCAAGGAAATAGTGCCTAATATTTAGGTGCATGGCGTGCCACACGTGAGTGCTCCAAGTTTCAGTGTTTAAACTGCTTAAGAGCCTCACGTGGGAGCACGTGAGTGCCAAACATTTAGCAGTGTTTAACACTGTGGGAGGCCAACCTTGGCCCAAATCAGCCAAGTCTCTCAAGGCCAAAAACCTTTTGACCATCAATCAACCGAAGCCTTCTTATACTCAGGCCCCCCAAATCGATCTTGGTCCCAGAGATGGCCAACGATCTCTTGACACGTGGCATCTAAAATAATGTTCGTTCAACTACGATCTCTCCCTTCAATCTGAAGTTCGGTTCAAGGGTACATCTCTCCACACCTCTGATATATGTCGTTGTAATTCTTCAACGATGTCAGAGAGGTAGAGGGTCCCAGCAACCAACAGTTCTTGGACGCACTTTCAAACCCATGAGTATATCCCAATGGACCGTATGTCCTTAAACTAGCCTATGGACCGTAATGTCCTTAAACTAGCCTATGGACCGCAACGTCCTTAAACTAAACCCCCATACTAAAAATGGTGAGCTATGGACCGTAACGTCCCTAAACTAAAACGATAGAGCCTAAATGCTATTTTATTGGATCAAAAATGATCCCGAACCCCTGTTAAGTAGATCTTAGTCCAATATCGGATTAACATATCCTTAACGAATATTTAAGCTGATCTTAATCTCAAACAAGGTTAATGATCTTTAAATCAACCAAACCCAAATCTAAGAAAATAAGGATTTGGACTAATCCATGCCCTACGGGCGACAACATAAATTAGTCTCCATATACGATCCACGGGCAACCAAACATAAAACAAATACACACGACACGAAGTGACCTTATGGAGTAGGAGAAAGTGGTTATCGCTGCGCGGTAACATAATTAACTGCAGGGGCTTGCGCCTGCAGGGAAGAGCGTCCCCACAATCAAAAACCCCTCGTGAACGAGGGGGAATCTGACGAAGTCTGCTACAACGGCCACATCTGTCCAAACCTCCGATACACGGTGTCATAAATCAACTTGGCATTTTCGGAGAGGTGGACGGATAAACCCAAATAGCATCTTCCCCTAAATTCAGGCAAGACGTTTGTCTTCCCGGCTTTCGACGGTAAACAGTCGTAACTTAGCAACTCTCACCCAGACTATATCTTTCATTTGAGCTGCTGCCAGGTCATCCTCTATCGCTTGAGTCCATTCTTCAGTTTCAAGCGGGCTCTTCTTACCCGAGAAGTTCTTTGGGTGCAGTGCCCGAAACTGCTTAACACTGGGTGCTTCGGTTTCGGGGCGGTTCATAAGGATAGCAGTCTGCTGCTGCTAACCCTCCAACAGGCTCTTGATAAGCTCAAGAAGTACCGTTTGCTCATTAATAGGAGTTGCGATGGTAGGTAATAGTGGTAGCATAGACGGTGGAGTATTGCCGTTGACGTTTGTGCTGGTATTGTTCGGAGAGTCCATCGTCTTGATTATAAAAGATAAGTTAGGATAGATTCAAGAAATTTGAAATGCAAGGAATGTAAATATTTGTTGAATTCATTAATTCTTGTGGTATATTGTTTACGACTTCATGCAGAACTGACCCGCATGGGCCACCAACAAAATATGTCACGCCCCGCTTCCCAGTAGACGGAAACGATGGCGTAGCAAGCCTGCGATATATTTATTCAGAAAAGGTCATTCCCTAAATAAATATACTAAGCGCATTGAAAAAATAATACACAATGCAAGAATAAATGGAGACTGTAAAATTTTTCAACAAATATCTTTATTTACATTCAACTTCCAATATTTACAAGTACTTGAGTTTCAACTAGAAAGTAAATACAATAAAAGAAAATGCGTAAACAAGTGGCATACATAAGCTGAATAAAAAGTGAAGCTAGGTTAATCCTGTGGAGCAATCCAGTTGTAGTCTTTCTGTGTGGCCTCCATTTTCTCTATCTCGACCATATCTGACGAACATTCCAAGAAAACAAGGGTGGGTGGAATTCCCGTCTGCGAACTAGCGCTCGGTAAGTCCCAAGAATAAAGTAAGAGTAAAAATGACAAGTGTAGAATATATATATAGGAAGAGTAAAAGTATATGTTCATAGGTTAATATGTATTATAGGTCTCTATATGGTCACTATGTTAACGTTATGTTCCAAGTGTGAATATCAACGCAGCCGTATAAGTATTCATGAGCTCAAGAGTGAGGCCCCAGGAGCAAGGAAACATGGGCCCATTTCATGTGTAAGCGTTGGAGCTCTAGGCTGTGGATGAGTTAACCCGACTGATATTCGAGTAAAATAAAAAAAAAAGATTAATACGGGACTCCTGAACCTCCGTTGGATTCACACAAGAAACTATCCCAAACACCCCGAGTATAAATAGTTTATAACTGTATAGTATAATTAATTAAATTGATTGATTGGTTATAACATGTCTTGATCAAAACCATAGATTGTAAAAGATGTAGAATGAAGTCGAGTGAGTCATGTAAATTGCAATCTTGGTTCGAGTCAAGTTAGTTCGAGTAGATTGGGTTTGAGTTCATGTTCAAGTTTAGGTTCGAGTTGGATTAGAGTTCGAGTTTAGATTCAAGTTTGGATTCGAGTTATAGATATTTCTTGTGAATGGATTTAACTGTTGGAATTTTAAGTTCGGGAGAAATAGGCAACTGCTGCACATGGACGGCAGGATTTGTGTATGTTTCCAAGACAATTGACATTGAAAACTCCGTTAAGTTGCCTGACCTAAATAGACAAGCACTTGGTCGCCGCCGAAAGACGCGACCAGGACGTTAGGACGTCTGGCCTGAATTTTGGGGGGCAGATGCTATTTGGGTTTATCCTTCCACCTCTCCGAATATGCCAAGTTGATTTATGGCACCGTGTATTGGAGGTTTGGACACATGCGGCCGTTGTAGCAGACTTCATTAGATTTGCCCTCATTGTGAGGGTTTTTTGATTGTGTGGACACTCTTCCCTGCAGGCTCAAGCCTCTGCAGTTAATTACGTTACCGCATAGCAATAACCACTTTTTCCTTCTCCAGATGCTCACTCCGTATCGTGTGTATTTGTTTTATTTTTGGTTGCCCGTGGATTGTATACGGAGACTAATTTATGTTGTCGCCCGTAGGGAGGGGATTAGTCCAAATCCTTATTTTCATAGATTTGGGGTTTGGTTTGATTTAAGGCTCGTTAATCTCTTTTGAGATTAAGATCAACTTAAATGTTTGTTGAGGATACGTTAGACTAATTTTAGACTAAGATCTACTCAACAGGATTTTGGGATCATTTAGATCCGACGAAAAAGTATTTGGGCTCTATCGTTTTAGTTTAGGGACGTTGTGGTCCATTGGGTTTAAGGACATCATAATCCATGTTTAAAAACATCATAATCTGTAGGATTTAAAGACATCATAGTCTGTGGGGTTTAAAGATATCATAGTCTATAGGGTTTAAAGATATCATAGTCTGCAGGGACGTTGCAGTCCATTGGGTTTAAGGACATCATAGTCCGTGTTTAAAGACATCATAGTCTGTAGGGTTTAAAGACATCATAGTCTGTGGGGTTTAAAGACATCATAGTCTGTTGGGTTTAAAGACATCATAGTCCGTGGGGTTTAAAGACATCATAGTCCGTAGGGTTTAAAGACATCATAGTTCGTAGGGTTTAAAGACATCATAGTCCGTAGGGTTTTGGTTTAACAGTTTGGGGATGCGCCAAAAGTTATTGGTTATTGGGACTCTCTATCTCTCTGAAGACGTTGAAGAATTACAACGACATGTATCAGAGGTATGAAGAGATGTACCCTTGAACCAGTGAATGTTCATCAAAGATTTGATGATCTTGTTTGGGGCTAAGTCCAATTTAAAAGCATATGGGTTGGGTTAATTTGGGATTTGACCAACCTTGGGCTCAGCCCACTTGATTATTTATTTGGGTTTGGTCCCCTTTCTACATCAGCAGTGCTGAGCACTGAAATGGATTCTGTCACCCTTTATTCTTTTATATGGAGTGTTAAACACTTGATAGCGCTCACGTGAGGAGCACGTGGAGCGCTCGGCGCTGAGCGCCAGGTAATGAGTACTGAGTACTTTTTATTAAGTAGCGCCCACGTGAAGAGCACGTGGAGCGCTTGGCGCTGAGCGCCAGGCAATGAGTACCAAGTACTTTTTATTAAGCAGCGTCCACGTGAGGAGCACGTGGAGTGCTTGAAGTAGTGTTAAACACTAAAAATTTGAGGCGCTCACGTGGGGTCACATGACGCACTTGAAAGTTGGTGTTGTTTCTTTGGGTTTATTCCCTTGTTCTTTTCTGAGCGCTAAGCACTATTGGGTCACGTGGGATCACGTGAGGCGCCCCAAAAATGGAAACTGCTTTTGATTTATTCCCTTTTTGCTTTATAAGTGCTAAGCACTATTTGGGGGTCACGTGGGATCACGTGAGCCAATCTCAGTTGTCCTCTTTTGTTCATCAAGGGTGCTCACGTGGGAGCATGTGATCGGCTATTATCATGTTGGGTGCTAATCTTTTTACATGCATGGAGATCATGAGTTTTGAGACTTTCAAATCCACTGTTTTGTTAGAATTAAATTCTTATATAGGGTTAAACTCTAGTTTTACTAGAGGAATTAAATTCCTATATCTTCTTGTAAGAATTAAATTCTTTGAACTTAGTTTTTTTCCCTAGGTTTGAATCTACATAACAGAATCTTCCCGATGAGAATTAAATTCTTAACTTATGGGGAGATCTGCTTCTGCAGATCTCAACCAGAGGAACAACTAAGTTCTTTTTAGAAGAGTTAAACTCTCGTGGAGGCGAAGAAGAGATAAGATGTTTTCAATTTTTCTTCTTTTCTCTTACCAAGGGTTTCTCTTTCTGTTTTCTCTCTTGAACTTGAAGTTTAGGGGGGGGGGTTCTTCTCTACTTCTTCTTTTAATTTGAAACTTACGGGGAGGTTCCTCTCCGTAAGACTTGAAGTCTTGGGTACTTTATATAGCGGAGGCTGATTTGTTGAATCGGTTAAGGAAATCTCTCATTGAAAGATCTCTGATTGATTTGGGGATGTTTTCAACCATTGGATCTTTAATCCAAGAGCTTCTGTTTTACAGAAGACATTTTTCTTGTTTTTAATAAGATTGGGAAAATATTTTCCCATACAGAACTTATTCTGTATCTTGGTGATTTTTAATCACCATTGAATTTTTGATCCAATGGTGCTCTGATTTACGGAGCACAATCTTTATTGTTTAGAAAGATTTGAGGAGTATTTTCTCAATCAGAATTTAATTCCGTGCTCTAATGATTTATCATCTTCGTTGGATTTTTGATCGAAGGGTGGAGAACTTTTAGTTCTGGCGCTGGCGCTCTCGTGCTTTACACGTGAGGCGCTGCCTCAGAGTGTTTGACTCTTGGCGCTGGCGCTCTTGGTGCTCTCGTGCTTTTAACGTGAGGCGCTGCCTCAGAGTGTTTAACTCTTGGTGCCGGCGCTCTCGTGCTTTGCACATGAGGCGCTGCCTCAAAGTGTTTAACTTTTGGCGCTGGCGCTCTTGACCTTGGCGCTCTCGTGCTTTGCACGTGAGGCACTGCCTCAATTCAAATTTTGAACATAGCCCTGCTCTTTTATTGGGGGGGAAACAAATGCCCCCCCACCATTGCGTTCACGTGGTTCACACGTGAGTGCAGCGGTGGCAGCCTTTCCACCATTGGATTGTCTTGGAAGTTGGATCGACTTCCAACGCTTATAAATAGGGCTTTTGGCCCTTGAGATGACTTATGTTCATCTTCATCCCTTCTTATTTTTGAGAATTTAATTGTCACGACCCGAAAGTACGGAAAGTGACCGGAACTTAGATTACGAAGCGTCTAGAGGCTCCACGTAACCTAAGTAAGCCGAAGCCCAGAAATCTAAACCATAGAAGAAGAAGAAGAAGAAGAAAAAGAAAACAAGTTTAAAAGAATCAGCAAATTTCCCAAAAATTTCGGCAGAGTCTCCTCTGTAAAAACTGGCCCCCAAATGGGTACAGCAAGTATAATATACATAAACAATAAAAGTATCCCCAAACGGGGGCTAGCTCAACGCCAACAGGCGGAAACAACCACAACAGCACAATAATATACAACGCCAAAGGGCGAGGCTCAAAACTCAAAAGAAAACAAAACCACCAGATCAGAATAATACATGCGCGACTCTAAGGTCCAATAAACTTATCAAGTAATACAAGTATGGTTGATGGAGCTTACTAGATACAAATGAATGAATAAAAGTACAATGGTGGTTCGGATACAAGTGAACCAACCTACCGTGCAAATCACCCTGAAAGAATAGATGTGCCAGCAAGCTGCCAGGGAAACCTGTACACCGAACCTGTAATAAAATTTGGCACAACGGGGGTGAGTTGCCAACTCGTGAGTAGAAGACATCTACGAAAAGAAATCGAATGCACGACGCTATCCTAGGTCATAATATTACACTGTTATATCCCAATCATCTCGTAATGGCAGGGTAAAACTACGTGTAAATGCAGATACTCCGTGCTCGTGTCAGTGCCTCATATAATACTATGTCGTATGAATGGATATGCATGCATCATGAATATAGAATAACCAATCCTGAAAGCCAGAAATATCTGTATAAGAAATCTTTAGCTGTTATCATAGTAAAATGTGTATAGGAATCTGAAATCTCAACAATGAAATCCATGGAAATCCGTGTCAAGCATCGACACAAACATATAAACCTCAAGTCTCATAGTCTCAATACCTCGGGCTCCGTCGGTCCGGATCGGCCCCTATCATCAAATCTCACGACAACGGTCGGTATCCTCCGGATATCCGCTGCGCCAGACATCACCGGTAGGTAGCCTTCCCCTGCCAGGCTCATCGTCTACAACTCGATCTTCTTGCCCCGGGGTACCATACCGGGCCCACCATGTACCCGAGACGGTTCATCCACTTCTCGAATCGGGTCTCGAAATCCATCAGAAAACATGAAATCTCATGGTGGACGACACATACATCACGAGAAAACCGCATCTTATGTTTTTTAAAAAGAGAGGAGGAGGAGAAAGAGAAGTTTTTACATATTCTTGCGGTTTTCCCCAAAATCCAGAAATCTCATAGAAATCCAAATCTCAAAATCATGAATATATGAATGCATGAATGTCTAAGCAATAAATATCATGTCTGTACTAATGTCAGAGAATAATCACAATATTATAGCGGTCTAGTTGTTAACTGATTCTATCCATAAAAGACAATATGATCTAAAGTGTACGTGACATAGCAATTACCGATGATGATGTGTGTGAGCCGGCAAATAAGTGTGCGTGGAGTATGCGCATCATCGGTAATAGTGCTGGTGTCCTAACAGGTAAAGTTTATACTGATTATAGCAACATATAAAAGAACATGAACCATGATGATTACAGTATGAATGCAAGACAGATGTGCATTATCCACCCCTCTGCGACATACGAGAACAACTATCACTATATGAATCGAACCTAAACTAGTGTCCATCTAACCTCCTAAGGAACTTAACCTAAGAAACTAGTCATTAGGAAACAAGAGTCTACCTAGGTCTGAATCAATATCTCTAATAGTCGGCGATCCAGCCTCAATAGCGTCACGTACGAAGTACGGCTTCCTCGAATCAAGAGTGCGGATCAATCATCATATCTATGCCTCGTACGGTAAAATCCATCGTACGGCATCCCAATATTGGAGTACGGGTCAAGTATCTCCTAGGTGTCTCATTATTCGTATAATGTCATCACCAACACATCTCATGATCAAGGTGCTAAACTGTAATCGCCTACATCAATCATATATCATTACCATCATAATAAGCATCATTAGTTTATCCTCAGAAATATCATGTCATATGTATCATATTGTGATTAAGTCATACTGATATCATATCGTCCTCAAGTCACACCTCTATGATATCGACATCAGGTCATACCTATATGATGTCGTAATCAAGTCATACATATCCCATATCGAGATCAATCACAGGTTACAGTCCGGGTACTATTTTAGAGTCCTATATACCTCAATATCATCACTACCCCTTATAATTTAAGTATACATGTTCATTATCTTATCCTCTAATGATTCGCTAACACTTAATACGACTGTATTGCCAAAAATCACGGCATCAAGCCCAGTTACAATATTTCATCATACCTCGGATATCACATCACATCAATGAATCCCATATACGTATTGTATATATATGTATATACCTATACCTAGTTCTATATATATACACACATACACGTATACCCCATGTCGAGTTTCAGTGTGTGCGTGTGTATGTTTCTATCTGAAACCTACGAACCTCTTCCAAGGTACTCATCCTCAGATATGGTTTTCCTAAATCAGTCTAGTCCAGCCTAGGGTCAATACTAGGGTCCTACTGATTAAGAATCTAGGGTCACATCTGGTTTTCTAATGTCAATAAGTACTATTCCTATTCTACGTTGCGGGGGTGCTAAACGCCATCCACCCGACTTCCCCCCGTAGATATGCATCTATTCACCTGGTCTATGTCTGCCGAAGACAGTGTCGCCATCCTCCTCTTCATCGCCCGCAGTCCACGTGAGGGGTACCTAAAGGCAAACATATAAATAGTATCGTAAACTGAATCACATACGAAAGTCAAACGATACAAAGAACAAGTATAGGTTAAAACCTATGTCCCGTCCACGCAAAAGAACCAAATATCGCTCGATATCGGCGTACAAACTCCGATGGATCGAAATAAACATCGACAAATAACTCGTAGTTTTAAAACACCTTACTTATATTATAAAACATGATTAAATCTATTGAAACCCTAAAATCCATCAAACCGTCCAATTTCGTAAAACCCGAAAATACCAATTTACCGTTTTTCATCAAAAATTGACGTTTAAGTGAAACCAATGGTCATAAAACTCATTAAATAGCATAACTAGACTATACAAACCATTACTATATTTTTATTACACAAATTTGTATAAATTTGAAATTTCTAGTTTGCAACCTTTAACAATTTTCAACATTTTTCAAGCAAAATACCACAATTCCACCACAAAACATGATTTTGCATGAATTAATGTATTAAACTACAATTCATGATGATAATGATATAATGAAACCATGATTATATTTTTAATTTCATTTATATAGGAATTTCCAAAATCTAGTTTACAAAATACTAGCATTTTATTACTATTTTCCAATTATCAAAGGAAACTAGTGATCAAACTAAGTTTTTCTTTCCTTTAATATGCTAATATTCTCATTAAAACTACCATCTAATGATAACAAGCTTAATAGGAATTTTATTTTACCCACAAACACATTTTAGAAAAATCTAGTTAGCTAAATAGCTTAATTAAAACAATTTGAATAAACAATTTATTATACAACAACCATGCAATATTTTTCCACTCTAAAAGATGTTAAACTAGCTATTATAACCTTATTTAATTAATAAAAACCACAACTTGAATTTACAAACCCTAACTTTAATTTTAAAATTTGCAACTAGAATTAATATATTAAATCTAATTATGCTTTAAAAGAAACATCTAATAGAAATAAAACAAAAGAAGAAAATTTATACCTTCAAAATATGAAACCCAAACATGAAAATGAGACTCCAAAATACATGCTTTCCCACTCAAAAATCCATGTAAAGAGAGTAGAGAATGAAGGGTAGGAAATACATAGGATTTTGTGGATTTTTAATTGAATTTTTGATGGATTTTTGATGAATTTTGAACAAAAAATGAAATGGAAATGGGGGGGGGGCTGCCATGGGGAGGAGGCCGGCCATGTGAGGGTGAGGGAGAGGAGAGTGAGAAAAGTTGAGAAAGGTGTAGAAACTTCACCCCAACATATCACCTCTTTATGTCTTTTCATGAATTTCTTTATTTTTCTTTTATTTCTTTACTATAGCAACTCAAGAAAGCTCTAGAAAATAGGAAAAATTTGCAAATAAATTTTTCATGATACACACTAATTTCTAACATGCCATGGTTCATTTTTTACAAATTAAAACCATTCAATTTGTAATTTACACTAATTTAGTGTAAAAATAAAGCTTATGTTAATATTTAAAATAATTAGTTTAGGAAAAATATTTAATTAAACTAAAAATTTATAAGTGGCTAAATAAACACCATTTACTAGTAATTTCATAATTAAAATAGGTATTTTTGAAATTATAATGAAAAACAATCACGGCTAGGTTTTACGAAAAATATATTTTACTTTGCCGAAAATCATAAAATTCACTTAAACAATTTTATTCATTTAATTATTTATTTAATTATTTTTAAAACGTTACATTAATTCTCCCTTCAGAGCTTAGATCTCTTCCCAAGGAAAATTCCTTTTGAGTTAGAACCTGTTCAAAAATTTGGTAAGAATCATGTTCGACCCCATCAAACAGAGCTTTGCTCTTACCAGATCATAGATCTAAAAAATGGATTTTTAGGGTTTCTTTAAACCGTTAATTAAAACAAAGCTTTGCTCTTCTTAGTTCATAGATCTAAAAAAATCTTTTTAGGGTTTCTTTAAACTGTTAATTAGAACAAAGCTTTACTCTTCTTAGATCATAGATCTAAAGAGATCTTTTTTAGGATTTCTTAACCCATTAATGAAGAACTCTTAGAGTTTCTAAGATTTGTATTTCAGATCTTTAAAGATCTTGGGGCATTACCTCTGTAAAAAGCTTTGCATTTTAGGGTTCTGATGGCTTGTTCCATCGTTTTCGCAGAGCATAGCTCTTTAGAATTTTTGGGGAATTTTTATTCCCCTCATAATGATAGATGTGATTTCTGTTGCAGAGCGCTGCTCTCTAGGGAGTTGAACTCCTTGGCCCAATGAGTCTCTCATTAAATGAGAATCCTTTTACGATTTCCTCCTTAATGAGTGACTGTCTCATCAATGATGAGCCATCATTTTGATTTTGTGGGTCCCCCTTGGTCCATTTCCACTGCATTGCAGTGTAGTACAAATTTAAAGTACCAAGTGTCAGAATTTGGACTATAGTATCGACAGCTAATTCTTGTTCTTTTTCGCGCAGGTACTATATCTTTTGACACTTCTTTCCCATTTGTTCGTCCGGAGAGCGCATTTGCTGACGCACCCGTGAATAGGGAAGTCTTCGCGCTCATTAAAGATCATGACCCGGAGCAGAAATCTCTTCATCTATGGGGGTCGTGGTTCAATCAAATCATCTGGGGTCGGCGTAGTTTTTCTTGTGCAGTACATTCGGAGCCCATTTCAGCGATTCACTATGCCGACTCACCCCTAGTGAACTATGCCGTAGAGGAGGTCAACTGGACTTCGGAAGGTCGCCTTCAGCCCTCTATGGCCTCGATACCCGTACAGCCGCCGATGGCTTTAGATATTCTGGGGTGACGCATATGTCAAGACGAGTCGCGCCCTTGGAGACAGCCATACATGATAGGCTTGACTCCTCGCCATTCAGTCGGGTACTTGCAGTAGGCTCGATACATCTTGTCGGCCAAAAAATCACTGCTGCTGAAGCTCGGGTAATACCCCGCAGTTTACGCGTCTCTTTTCCAGTATTCCGCGCCCCTATATGGTGGGTCAAAGATTTCTTGGAACAATGGAATATCCCGACTTACACCTTCCTTCTATTAGATCGGGAAGTTTCAATCTCGTTGGAGGAGTTCGCGGAGATCTCCGGCTTACCCGTCAGGGGAGAACATTACGAGCAGCTACTTCCTCCCGACGAGTACATTTTTGCCACCAAATCAGTGGTGATGAGCCTTACCTCGGAGAATGCCATTTGTTCAGTCGAAAATATTGCAATCTTTAACACAACAATTTCCGCACTTTTATAAACATCTAAGGGTGTTTGTTATAAATATAACACGTATTACAAGTTCGTCTGGAAAATGATCAAATACCACGTGTTAAACATTACAATCAACATTCTGGAGGGAAATTGTGTGTTTATTATTTCACGCATGATATTGTATGTCTCAACAATCTTCAGTGAGATTTTGTGCAGAAAATTATTTTAGGACAGATATCGGAATCGCAAATTCACCGACAAAATGCAGCAAGTCAAAGAGTTAAAATCTAGCAGAGATTCAGAAGAGATAAAAAAGATTCCAGATATCAAATATAAACCCTAAAACCAACATAAGAAGACCACAGAGAAATGAAGAAGTGATCTCACAAATCGGCCGTGGATCCACGGCCGAGTTAGGCCGATCCGCCGCGGATCCGCGGCCGAGTTAGGGCATCCAGTGACGGTACTATTCCAGAAGCTTCATTCCAACTCCCTAGCTTGTTGAAGACGCTCCATTGTAACAAACTTGTTCTGGAAACTTCCCTACAACAGCCTAGTTTCTTGAGGAAGCTTGATAACTATCTTATTCTAAAAGTTTCCCTACAACTACCTAGCTTCTTGGGAAAGATTGACCTAGCTTCTAGTGGAAGATTGGTGAAGGGCTATATAAAGGACCTAAGCCTTCATTTCGGGGATTACGCAATTTGGGGAGAAAATTTGAGAGCCAATTCAATCCAATTCAATTCCTAATCAAGATCCAAATCAAGATCGTTGAGAACATCATCAAGCGATGACATTTAAGATCCTTTACGCGACGCCGATCATCATCAAGAGCGCGAGATCCTTGACAGGTCCAAGTCTTACGGAGATTGAGCGAAGCGAAATTCGACGGAATAGTTACCTCTTCAAGGGAGCGATCGAGAGCAATTCTTGTAACCTCGGATTGAAGGAATGTGTAATTAGAAGTTGATTAATAAAGGTGATTCAATTGTTAATTCTCTCTTTCTTTACATTTTCGTAGTATGAAATTTCTAATTCTTGATTCTTTTGTTTTCATGATGCGTGAGTGAAATCTCCGCTTGTAAAGGATTCGAAGGAGATCGGTAGATCAAATGGTGATGAAATCATAAACTCGTCTTAAGTCTTATGAGAATTATGAAATTTAGAAAAAAGAATCATCAACGGCCAAATTTGGAGCGAGATCATCGTTCTTGATAATTTCATTGCAATTTGAGATTAAATGAGTGATGATTCTCTTTGCTAAAAGGCCAGATTTGAATGGTGATCAATGAAAAGACAAGAGATAGTGAAGGAGAAATCCTAGTTTCTTCAAAAGATCCCTAATCTTCATTCATTACCATTGTTCTAGCTATAATTCATCAATAGATAAGATAAGTCATTATTAGTATTCATCATTGCTACTAACTCCTATCGAACCCTACAAGCTATTCTACATTTTCTTGATAACTAAAATCGAATTTGGACACTTTCTTGATTACTAAATTTTAAACTCTTTCTTGATATTTCTTGAAAATATTTCATCAACTAAATCTTGATTCATCTTCTTGAATTTTCTTTACAATTTTCTTTTGACTCAATTAAAGTAAGAACGAATAAATACACGAATCTCAGTGGACAACCCGTACACATTAACGAACTACATCGACACCGTTATTAATTGCGGCTATAAATTCTTTGATTGTGATAACACTTTTCATACCACATCGAGATCGATCAATCAAATGGCGCCGTTGCCGGGGATGCGTGTGTAATTTGTTCGTTTTTGCTATTTGAGTTGGAACATTATTATTCCATCAAATTTTAAATCAAAATCGCATCGTGTGCTTAACGATAAGTGTTTGAATTTTTGCGAGGGAATCTGGCATCACTGTAGAAGGGAGATCAAGATTCAGAGACTTTCTAAAGACTCCAGAGTAGCAAAGGAAGCTACAGTAAAAAGTAAATCACCTAACTTATCCATTACACCGCGGAACCGCGGCGGATTCAGGGTTTTTGCGGTGGTTCCGCCGCCGTTTAGGTGATTCAGTGCCTAAAAATTCTGTGGTATAATCTCTGCCCTCTTCTCCCTTCTCTGATCTTGTCCAATAACAAATTTGCTGTAGGATTCTTTGCAAAAATTCGCAGCTCAAAAATAAAAATTTGTTGTGTGTTTTGATATTGGTTGTTTTGCATATTTTAATACGGAAATTAAGGGGCAAAAACCAAATTCAGATTAGGTGGGGATTTCATTACCCTTCCTAAGCCCCAAAAATCACAAAACTATCATCCGCATCACCCTTCATTAAATAAAAAAATATCTAAACAAGACTCTAAGGACCGTCGCGCTCAATTAAGACAGAAGAAGGTCGTGGGTAATCTATTGCTTATCCGCATTTCTTTTGTGGTGTCTAAAGCAAGTGTGTCTAAGGTAAGTGGTTACTTAATTAGGCCCGCTACTTACGTAGCGGATACCTCCCACTTACCTGGCCACAAGAGGGATAAATAGGTAGTAGAGGATTTATCCTGCGATTTATTTTTTGGAAGTCTAGGAGCGGTTTAGTGACTTGACCTATGTGACCGTAGATCGAGGGTTGATTGTGCATTTTTTGTGTGAATTTTCAAAATCCGTCTTTTTCAAACCAAAAACTAAAACAAACCACTTTATCTAATTATCACAAATGCTGCCACTTGTGCTACAACCTTTTAGCACATGCTAGGATGGACACGGGATTCTATTGTCCGTCTTGTCCGCGTTTCTTTTATCGACCCCAGAGTCGGTAATTCTTCGTCTTCTTTCCCACCACCCACATCATCGACCGAGATGGACGGATCTCCATCAAATTTTCCCAACACCACTTTGCCACTAACTGCAGGTGCGAAGAATCCACCACGCATCTCCCTCCAAGAGAGATGCTATCCTATTCATAGTCCCATTCCCACTTGTCTTTCTATTCCACCAGCCAATGGGGATAATTTCGAAATCAAACCTCAATTCATCAAACTATTGCCAAAATTTCACGGGATAGAATCCGAAAACGCATACGTTTTTATAAACAAATTTGAAAACGTATGTGCTATGATGGGCACTTCACAACTTTCTGTGGATGCTATGCGCTTACGTCTTCTCCCTTTTATTTTGTGCAATTTAGACGAGAAGTGGCTTTATAACATAGCCGCACATTCTATTTCAAAATGGGACGAATTCATTGGAGCATTCCTTAAGAAATTTTATCCTAATCATAAGACCGCCCGCGTTCGAAGCGAGATCTACCAATTTACCCAACTTCCCAATGAACCATTTTGGAAATGCTTTGAACGATTTAAGGAACTGCTTATCCAATATCTTCATCACGGAATCAGTAGATGGGATCTTTGCCGCATTATATACGAGGGCATTACTCCTTCGACAAAGCAGACGCTTGAAATCATGTGTCAAGGTAAGTTCATGACTAAAGATGATGGTGAAGTTTGGAAATTCTTGGAAGATTTTGCTAAAACCACTATGCAATGGGAAAGCGTTAGACCACCATCGTCTGGGGAAGGTAACCATCAGCTTGATGTTTCCATCGCATTGAGAGCCGAAATGGCTGCGATACAAAAGAAACTCGATGCTATAGAAAACAAATTCTCTTTAGCCTCCCTAAACCAATTCACGTTCCCCAAAACCATGTGTGGTTTCTGTTCCAATCCATTACATTTGACGGAAGAATGTCCTTTGAATGTACCGTTTCAAGGTCAAGAGCACACTAATACTTCTTTTCAGCTATAACCTAGAAACGATCCTTATTTTTCCACTTATAATCAGGATTGGAGGAATCACTCTAATTTTGCTTGGAACCAACACCAAATTCAAAACCAGTTCCAAAGAAATTATCAAAGACTTCCTCCACAACAACAGCAACCACCACAACTGAGTCAGCACCCCTTTCAACCGCAACCTTTACAAAACCCAGCCAACAACTTTGATCCTTCTTCTCCCGGTACCGATAAACCCTCTGCACTCGACATGTTCGTTAAACATTCTATGCAAACGAATGATATTTTAACGTCTTCTATGCAAAATTTACTTCAAAACACTGTCAAAAGCAGACACGCCAGTGCCAGGAGCGTTGCGCCCTAAGCAGCGCACCCCCAATCAGAGCAAAGCTCTGTTTCAAAATTCAAATTTTAAAATTGAAGCAACGCTTCAGATCCCTTGCGCTCTGCGCTGCGCGCCACGTGTCGAACTCAGGCACGCTAGCGCAGTTGTGCTGCACTCTGCGCTGCGCGCCACGTGTCAAACACAGGCGCGCTAGCGCGGTTGCGCTGTGCTCTGTGCTGTGCACCACGTGTCAAATACAGGTGCGCTAGCGCCAAGTGCGCCAGCGTTGGGATTAAAAGAGTTCCCCACCGTTAGATCAAAAGATCTAATAATAATAATAATATTAATTAATCAGAATTAAAATTCTGTTGTGGAAAGATCTTTCCAATCTTGTTGAAAACAAGAAGACCGCCTTCTGTAAAAGAGAAACCCTAGGATCAAAGATCCAACGGTGGGGAAATATCCCCAAATCAATCAGAGAAAGATCTCTTCAACTAATTTAACAAATCAATTGGCCCTATATAAAGACCCCAAGACTTCAAGTCTAAATAAAAAAACCCCTGCAAACTTTGAGAAAAAAACTCAAAGAGAAAGAAAGGAAAGCCTTTGAAGAAAGAAGATCATTTTCTTCATCTTTAAAGGTAAAGAATTATATTCTTGAAAAACAGAGATGAAATCATCTCATTAAAAAAGAAGAATTCTCTTCTAAAAAGATCAGAGATCTAAGAACAAGATCAAGGTCTTCAATAAAAAAGAAAAAGATCAAAAAAAGATCTAATTATAAATGACTAAAAGAATTACTTTACTTCATTAACAGATCTTTTGATCTATAAAGGCAGAGCCTTTTGATAAGAACAAGAACTTTGGTTCTTGGATCTTGAGGCAAGGCCTCCTTTGAAGAACAAAAAAAAAACTTGTTCTGTGATCTTAATTTGATCAAAATGCGCCTTGCGCTATTGGACAGTGCTTTGCACTCTTGAATTGCGCCTTTGCGCTTATTGGACTGGCGCACAGCGCCAAAATACGCCACGTGTCAACCACAGAACAGTTTGCGCTTTGCGCTTCTAAAAATAGCGCACTACGCTCTTAGACTGGCGCACAGCGCCAGAGCGCGCCACGTGTCACTCACTGGCGTAGCGCATTCATAAAGCACAGTGCGCTAAACAAACCAGCACTTAGCGCTAAGCGACACGTGTCACCCTTATGTGCGCTAGCATAATGCGCTCTTTAATTGGCGCAAAGCGCCTGATGCGCCACGTGGTGCGCTGTCAGAACATACCTTGTTCTGATAAATGCTATGCATTTAAGTCCAGACAAAATGTCAGAGCCCAATGCTATGCATTATTAAAAGGGCAGAGCCCAAACAAAGGCCTAACAGGCAGAACACAAATGAAATGTTAAACATTTTTAACTGGACTTAGCCCAATTCTGGCCATAAGTCCTCAATTTAAATTGAACTGAGCACATCTGCTCTTCCAATCAATTTACACCCGGTTCGAGGGTACATTTCCTGTTGTAATCCTTCAATGTCGTCAGAGAGGTGACGGGTCCCGACAACCACACATTGCTACGGACTGTGAGGTCCTTAAACTCATGGACTATGATGTCCTTAACCTCGACCGTGATGTCTTCAAACTAATATCGGACTGTGGGGTCCTGTGGGGTCCTTAAACTCATGGACTATGACGTCCTTAACCTCGACCGTGATGTCTTAAAACTAATACCGGACTGTGGGGTCCTTAAACTCATGGACTATGACGTCCTTAACCTCGACCGTGATGTCTTAAAACTAATACCGGACTGTAAGGTCCTTAAACTCACGGACTATGAGGTCCTTAACCTTGACCGTAACGTCTTAAAACTAACAATGGACCGTAATGTTCTTAAACTAATTATCGACCGCAATGTCATTAAACTAAATAATAGAGCCCAACTGCTCTCTTGTCGGATCTAAACGACCCCGTTAAGTTGATCTTAGTCTAAAATTAGACTAACGTGTCCTTAACAAACGTTTAAGTTGATCTTAGTCTCAAATAAGGCTAACGTATCCTTAAACACAACCCCCCAAACCCAAATCTAAGAAAGATACGGATTTGGACTAGTCCACGCCCTATGGGCGACAACATAATTTAGTCTCCATATACAATCCATGGGCAACCGAACACAAAACAAACACCCACGACACGAAGTGACCATATGGAGAAGGAGAAAGTTGTTACCGCAATGCGGTAGCGTAATTAACTGCAGGGGCTTGCGCCTGCAGGGAAGAGCGTCCCCACAATCAAAAACCCCTCAAACGAGGGGAAATCTGACAAAGTCTGCTACATCGGCCACATCCGTTTAAACCTTCGATACGTGGTGCCATAAATCAACTTGGCATCTTCGAAGAGGTGGACGGATAGCACCAATTAGCATCTGCCCCGAATTTCAGGCAAGACGGACCTACGCGGTCGCATCTCCGTGATTCGGAGGGGAACAGATTCTGGCACGCCCGGTGGGACCTTTTCCTCTTTCCACTCTACACTTCGTGTGTCGTGTTCACGAACTAATCGTGGTTTGCTAATAGTTGCCCTTGGGTTTCGAGGTACTAAGATTTGGTGTTTTGCTTGGTGCAGAAAGCAAAAGATCAATGGCGTTCACCTGCTCAAAGTGTTCCACATGCAACTGCAACCCACGTTCTTCCTCAACTGGGGGCATAACCTATGGGCCCCAAGCGGCTTCCTTGTTCACGATGCCCGTGGAACAGGTCACTCAAGCCACCACAGGGTTGTTTTTCGGGACCATGCTCCCACCAACGAGCTTCACCGCTCCTGTGCTGACACCAAAAGCTCTCAAGAGGTCGGTCTTTGATCGGCTTATAGCTACTGCGGCCCCTCTCAACGGGTCGTCCAGCTCCAACACTTCAGTCTTCGCCAGATTGGGCCAGAGTTCCTGTAGACCCATGATGAAGCCTGCAACTCAAGAAAAGGTTATTTCGAGGAGAGTAACCAACCCTGCTCCTGAAGTCGTCAAGGATGCTTCTCTTGCTAAGGGGTCGGTCTTTACAAGACTAACTGTCCCAACTCCCACTCCCGCTCCCGCAACTCAAAGGATATCAGTCTTCAACAGGCTGACACCAGCAACAGCCCCTCACCTGAACAGGGGGCAAGACAAGGCCATCCCCATCACCGAGCCAACTCCATCAGCTCGACGCGCTCGACGTCGCCACTGGCGCCGGGTATGGAAAGCCGGGGGCAACTCCCCCTCTGGGCTAACTCCACCAGCCCCAACGGTGGAAATTAATGCTACTGTTCCAACTGGGAACAACTTTGAGCTGCTGAATAAGGTGCGAAGGAATTCTCCTACCGCCGTACTGAAAAGATGTTCTCCTCCAGTGGAGAATGTTACGGAAGCAAAGCCAGAACAGTCCCCTCAGCGGCTGTTCTCTAAAATCTACAAGGTCTGGCGTCAAGTCCAAGACTCGGTGATTGATCGAAATTTCTCCCGCCAGCTGAAGAAGCTGAAGGTCCGACAGAAAGAAAACCGTCCTGTTAAGCCACAAAAGATGACGACTACTTGGGTGCCCACTGCAGCGGCCCCCTCAACTTCGACCACTCATAAGAGGGGAAGGTCGGAGAAAATCCCCATGCTTGCGACAAATGTCAAAGGCACTGAGCCCAAACGCCCTAAGTCTGGGGGCATGGTGGTGCATACCGTCTACATAGCATCCGGGAAAGAGGACAGCCGCGCTTCTACGGGCCACCGACCGCTCACCCGATCCATCACAAGAGCTCAGGAACAACAACAGCGGAAGCTTCAAGAGATGCTGACTGCAATGGCCGCACTTACCGGGCCAAAAGAAAGCCCGGAGGCGTCATCGGAACAACGTCACGAACACGAGACTGATGCTGAGTTCCTTCGGAGAATGCTCAAAAAGAAGGACAAGGAGGCTGCGGAACAAGCGGCCAATATAAAGCAAATGGCTCTTCTGTTTCAAGACATGGTCGGGATGATGATACAGCTGGATCCTCCAGCCGAAGATCCTTCGATTATCCTCGAAGACGACAGAGGAAAGACGTCAAATCCACCTCCGGCTCTTTCAACAGCCAAAGAGGAAACAATCTCTAAAGCTGTCCTGGATGACTATATTGCTCAGCAAATAAGTGTTCACCAGGCAATTGAGGCAGCCGGCCAAGTCGTTAAAATGGGGCGACCATATCTGGGCTGGTATGATCAGATAAAATACCCGCCGGGCTACACAATCCCGAAATTCCATGTCTACAAGGGGACAGGCAATCCCCATCAACACGTCGTCTAGTTCAGAGCTCTTTGTGGCAATACCGGTGGCGATGATAAGCTCTTGCTCCGCCAATTCGTCGGCAGCTTATCGGAGACGGCGTTTGAATGGTACTCCGAGCTTCCAAACGACTCCGTCAAAACTTTCGCAGAGATGGAGTTGCTATTCACCCAGCGATTCGTGAGTGCCAGCGAACGCACCCCAATAACAACGTTGATCAATGCAAGGGTAAAACCGGGTGAAACTTGGGTTCAATACGCAATCCGATGGCGAAATCTGTGGTCGAAGTGCGAACAGCGCATTGAAGAAGCACCAGCGGTGGGCATGTTCGTGGGCACCCTAGATCCTCATGCAACTATTTCACAGTTCATGATGTTCTTTAAACCGACCACGTTCCAGGCTTTAATCGATAAGTTAGCCCAGATGGATCAAATGGGTCACAGACCGTCTCCCCCGAAGCCGGAACCGCGGAACGACAAGGGTAAAGGGAAGGCAACCTTCGTTGCGAACACCCAACAGCAGCCCAGTGCCCCAAAGTTAGCAGATCAACTGGAAGAGAGACGGCGCTATTACAATGAGAAAATGAAGTGTCCTTACTCAGTCCCACAGTACAAAACGAAGAGGTTGTTCGAGCTGGCGGTGCGCAACAGGCTTATCAATTTGCCGAATCCAAGGCGACCACCGCAACCCAGCGAAGTGAATAATCCCAATTACTGCCCTTACCACCAAATGGTAAGCCATCTGATCGAGAATTGCTTCGTCTTTAAGGGATGGATTGAGGATCAGTACCTACAAGGCAAGTTTGCGTTGTCTGAGAAGTGGAAAGTAAACCCACCACAACCGCACACTCCTAAGAAGACGGACACACTGGGGGCAATGTGTTCTTTTGTTGAAGAAGCTCCGTGGGAGGTCGTGCTTTCAGCCAAAACTAAAAGGATGCTGAATGATCTCCAGACATGCCAAGCGATCAAGTGGAGGAATCCGCTAGAACCCCATATCATCGAAGGGATGCTGAAACCGCGCCCAACTCTAAAGATTAGTGGTGATAGCCAAAGTGTTCATACTCAGCCGTCGAAATCTTCAAAAAAGAAGAAGAAATCCAAGAAGCCCGTGAAGCTTGGCGACAAGCGCACAAACTTACAAAAACAAATTGACGCACTGGAAGAGTACAACCAGAAGGCGCGACCCCCAATCACGCTTCAAGAGTTCCTCGGCCACGTCCTTGAAGACGAAGATGATGGAGAAGACTCATCGGATGGATCTGAGGAGTACGTGGCAAGTTGCCATGTGATCTCTCACTCGTCGATAGACGATGAAGAAACTCCTTGCACTGAGAAGCTGGGGGCAAATCCTAAGCCGGAACTTCCGGGGCCATCAGATGAGATAATTGATGCATTCCTGAACACGGCTCTTTTGAAAAGTAAAGCTGATCGGGAGCGTGAGACGGCCATATTTGAAAGAGCCAAACGCCGACGACTAGATGAAAAAGTCGAGACACGCCCGCCAAATCAAAGAACATCCGTCACGGATAAAAACAAGTTCAAGACGAGGAAAAGGTTCGCTAAGGCCATATCAATGGGAATGAAGCTACCACCCTCTGAAGGAAACACTCCCGGTGAAGCAGAAACACATCCTAGGTACTGCTTATATCATCGAAAGATTTCGCACCCTACTGAAGAGTGCGACGCTTTTAAAAGATGGTGGCAAGGGTATGTTGCTCACCGGCAACATTTTAAGCGGATGAAACGCAAAACTCGTCGGGAACAAAGAAATACGACCGAAGAGCATAAAAGAACTACCGGTAACTATCGCACGGTCAACGCCGGAGGATCGCAGGTTCTCACCTTCGGGAGCGACTCTGACGAGGAGATGACTCTTGGCCCTCTCTTTAAAGAAACCACCTTGGGGAAAGAGGAGGAACCGAAGGCCTGTGAAAATATTTAGCTGCGCAATCGCACGCTTCCAGAAAAGAATCTCGGACCCACGATTAGAAAAGATAAGGAAAAAGAAAAGGTCTCTGAGGATATCGCCCTGGATGACCATGTCATGAAAGAGCTGACTGCCAAGGACCCGCCAAAGAAGAACAAGGTGGACTACAACGTTCTGGCACACTTGAGAAAGTTACCTTCGCAGCTCAGTATTCTCGACGCCCTTCTACTATCCAAAGAAGAAAAAGATTCATTGATCAAGGCGCTACAAGAGCCGGAGCAATTCCAAGCTTTCCTCGCCGAAGAAAAGATGAAGACGAGCTGGAAGAAGTACACACAGCCGATATCACCTTCGGCGACGAGGACCTCCTCCTTAGGACGTGCGAGCACAACCGTCCCCTCTATGTCTCAGGGTACTGCCACGATATAAAGATAGGCAAAATCTTGGTCGACAATGGGTCTTCCGTCAATCTCCTCAACGTGCGAGTGTTGAAGGAAATCTGTATGAGCGTCCAGTATCTCGCTCGTGATAAAATCACCATCTCTGGTTTTGACTCCCAGTCATCGCGGACTCTCGGGTCTGTGATACTGACGTTATGATTCGGGCTACTTGTCACGGATATTAAATTTCATGTCATTGACGCCAAGACATGCTATAACGCTTTGCTCGGCCGGCCTTGGTTACACGAGTACAACATCATCCCTTCTACGCAACATCAGTGTATGAAATACTTTAAGGATGGTCTCGAGTATACCGTAACAGGAGAGTTGAACCCGTTCTCCGTATTTCTTGCCAGATTTTGAGGACACGGAGAGATGTCACAAACCGGAGAACAAAGCTATCACCACCATTCCAGTCTTTGGGAGCGATACTGAGGAAGAGGAAGAGATAGTTTATTCAGGTCCACCCCAGTACAACAAGCCAGGACCATCCGCTCCCATGTTGATCTTTGGCAGTGACTCGGAAGATGAGGTTCATGCTATATTCTCCGCTTGGACGTGCTTGACACCTACAGTGTGGAAGAGCTGCAAACGTTCTATGTCCCTCCCAGGAGAGAAGGCGAAAAGGTGATCCTATTCTATCGCTCCGGGGAAACTAAAGTGAAAAAAGAAATCTGGCACGGCGCGGATTCTACACTTGACAGGCTCCAGCCCATCCGTCTGCCTAGATATTATACAGAAGGCTTGAAAAGGCTGTTGAAACGCCAAGGGATACTCTTCAAACAGACTGCTCGAAAAGCTAAGTTCTATGACAGGGTCTGGAACGTTCCCGGAACTCAGCACAAGTTGCCCAATGGGAGAATAGAAGCGATCGGGCTTGGATATGTTCGGTCCAAGAAACGGGAGCTACTCCGCGACTGCTATGTCGTACATGACTTTGATGAAGAAGGAGATGCTCAATGGGATATTGCTAACCCTGAACCAGAAAAAGCCCCCGACGTGAAAATGCCCAGTCCGTCGTTCGAAGAACAAATGGAAAAGCTTATAAGGGAAGCAGGTCAAAAGGTTCAAGACGACCATAATCGCGAAATGGCCATCTACGAGAAAGCCAGGACACAGCGCCTTCTCCAACAGGCTGCGAAAAATGAAAACGCCCATCCCTGTCAACCTGTTGTAAAAAAGGCCCGACGCAGAGGCAGAAACAAGTCAAAAAGCGGAAAAGGCATTCAACAACGACAAAGCGGGACCAAGAAGTCACGCGAGCGGGAATCGAGCGGTCCGGATTTTTCCCTTATGAAGAAAATGAGTCGAGCATACTCTTTTCCTCAAGACAAGACAAAGAAGATACTTGATCTTGCCATAAGACATCAAATGCTTACACTCTCGGAGTCCAAGCACCCCGAGCAAGCTAACGAGATCTATCATCAAGACTATTGCTTTTATCACCGAGCAATAGGACACCCTCTCAAGGACTGCTTCACCTTCAAGAACTGGGTCGAAGACCAATATCATCTCGGCTAGTTCGCCCTATCCAGCAGTTGGAGGATAAATCCCCCACAGAAGCACAAACCAAGGGCCGCGCATACAACGAAAGTAGAACCGGATCCACATCAGTCTTGGAAGCGAGCTCGTACCTGTCATATGATAATGCTATCAGAGGAAGAGATCGAGAATATGGATGACCTCCCCTGGTGCTTCGAAAACGATGATGACGAGGTGATCTCAGAATTTCCACCGGCGCCGAAAGAGCTGGAAGATGGAATATACATTACCGCAGATAACCTCAAGAAAATTGATTTAGGGGCGGCAAGTGACCCGCGACCGACATTCGTCAGTGAGCTGCTATCTGAAGAAAGGGTGGCTGCGCTAAAGGACGTGCTTGTGCAGCATAGAGATTGCTTCGCGTGGAACTATTCCAAAATGCCAGGATTAGATCCAGAGATTGCTGTCCACAAATTGGCAATATCCCCGGACGCCAAGCCAATCAAACAAGCACCGAGAAGAATGCGGCTCGAGCTTGAGATGAGCATTAACGCCGAGGTCAAGAAGCTAATTGACTCTGGGTTCATCCAGGAAGTTCAGTATCCTGATTGGATCTCCAACATCGTCCCAGTGATGAAGAAGAATGGGACGGTGCGCATATGTGTGGACTTCTGGGATCTAAATAAAGCCTGCCCGAAGGACGACTTCCCAGTACTGGTCACCGAGCTGATGATAGATAACACGTCCACTCACGAAGTTTTCTCCTTCATGGACGGCTTATCAGGATATAATCAGATAAAAATGCATCCCGAAGACCAGAAGCACACCGCTTTCCGGACCCCTTTGGGAATATTTTGCTACAAGGTGATGCCTTTCGGTCTAAAGAACGCCGGTGCCACCTATCAGAGGGCCATGATAAAGATCTTCGATGACCTCATACATGAAATCGTCGAATGCTATATCGACGACCTCGTGGTGAAAAGCAAATCATACGAGGAACATCTCGAACATCTGAAGATCGTATTTCAACGCCTTCGACAATACAACTTGAAGATGAACCCTCTCAAATGTGCGTTCGGGGTGTCCTCGGGCAAATTCCTGGGGTTCATCGTCCGACACCGAGGTATCGAGATAGATCCATCAAAGATCAAGGTGATTATGGAGATACCTCCGCCAAGGACTCTCAAGCAATTGCGGTCTCTCTAAGGGAAGCTCACGTATATCCGGCGATTTATAGCTAATCTCTCTGGCAAGTGCCGTTCGTACAGCCACTTAATAAAGAAAGGGACCCCGTTCGTCTGGGATCACAAATGCCAAGGCGCGCTGGATGAAATCAAGCAGTATCTGCAGAACTCGCCAGTGCAGGCCGCTCTGGTCAAGGGAAAGCCCCTTATTCTTTATACAACAGCCCTAGAAGGTTCCTTAGGCGTATTATGGGCACAAGAGAACGACCAAGGGAAAGAAAGAGCTCTCTATTACTTGAGTCGAGTTCTCCTAGGGGCAGAAAGCAATTATTCTTCCATCGAAAAACACTACCTGGCATTGATCTTCGCGATAACGAAACTCAGGCACTATGCGTTGGCGCATGAAGTCCGTCTTATATCGAAGGTGGATCCTCTCAAATATTTGATGTCAAAAGCCATATTGACGGGGCGACTCGCTAAATGGGCCCTGCTCTTGATGGAGTTCTCGATAATTTATCGACCTCTTAAAGCAGTGAAAGGCCAGGCCATCGCCGATTTCCTCGCTGAACATCCGATACCGGCCGATTCCCCTTTGAATTGCGAACTGCCAGACGAACATGCATTTGATGCGATCGACGGTGGTGGTAACCGGTGGGAACTTTATTTTGATGGAGCATCTTCCATGAAGAAGCGCAAACAGAACGCGCCTATAATCAAATCAGGGGTAGGCCTTATCTTCGTGACTCTACAAGGAGGGATAATGCGCTTCGCCTTCTCCTTAACAGAGCCGAGGACGAACAATGAAGCTGAATACGAAGCTTTAATAGCAGGCCTCGAGATCGCCATCGACATGGGAATTGAAAACCTCCTCATATACGGAGACTCCCAACTGGTCGTTAGTCAAGTAAACGGCGACTACCAGACGTGCAAGCCAGAGGTGGTAAAGTATGGCGAGAGAGTACAGCAACTGCTGACTCAAATTCCCTCCTACATGCTGGAAAGCATACCGCGTGCAGAAAATAGCAAAGCGGATAGACTAGCTAAGCTCGCTAAAGAACTGGCCGACGAGAACCTCGATGACATAAGGATCGTTGTGCAAAGCCGTCGGGTTCTTGCACCGGCAGAAATATCTCCGAGGTTATCTGAAGAAAAAGGAGCGACTGAGCAAATGGCTATGCAAATAAAGGACCAGGAAAAGGCTGAGGATTGGAGAGAAGTCTTTATAGACTACTTCAAATCCCGTCGAACACCTAAGGATGCGTCCTCAAGACATCAGCTTATGAAACGAGCTCTGTCTTTCGCCTTCGTCAATGATACTCTGTACAAGAGGTCATTTGATTATCTGTGGTTGAGATGTCTGGGACCTGAAGAAGCAAAAAGAGTCGTCCAAGAAGTTCACAACGGACTCTGCGGTTCTCATCAAGCCAGGCCGAAGATGAAGCTGAAGATTAAACGGATGGGGTACTATTGGCCCATGATGATCCAGGACTGCCTTGAATATGCGAAGCAATGCCACCCGTGCCAGATTCACGGGGACTTCATCCATCAACATCCGAATCCGCTACATCCGACAGTGGCTAGCTGGCGTTTGAAATGTGGGGAACTGACATAATCGGCCCCATCGAATCAGCATCGTCCAGAGGACATCGTTTCATTTTGGCGACAACTGATTACTTCTCCAAATAGGCAGAAGCAGTACCGCTGAGGGAAGTGAAGATGGAGAATATCCTCCTTTTCTTCAAGACACATGTCATTTATCGGTTTGGAATTCCGCGACGGATCATCTCCGATAACGGGCCAGCCTACAGAAGCCACAAGATCAGCCGTTTCGCACAACAGCACAACATAGACTGGAGATACTCCTCAGTTTATAATCCCCGAGCCAACGGTCTAGCAGAGGCTTTCAACAAGACCTTGACAAAGATCGTGAAGAAGACGGTGTCCCGAAATAAAAAGGACTGGCACTAGAGACTGCATGAAGCTCTCTGGGCATATCGAACTACGTTCAAGACGGCCACGAACACAACGCCGTACGCGTTAGTATTCGGTATGGAAGTGGTACTCCCCCTCGAGATAGAGTTACCCTCTCTACGAGTGGCAGTCCATTATGAGCTAACGGACGAAGAGAATGCTCACCTTCGGCTTGAGGAGCTCGATGCCCTTGACGAAACCCGGCTCATAGCGCAACAAAATCTGGAAGCTTATAAAGCAAAAATGATGCGCTCATATGAAAGATTGACCAGGCCGAGGACATTCCGCCAAGGCGAACTCGTGCTAGTGGTCAAAAGACCTATGATCCCCAATCGCGCCAAGCGGAAAAAATTCGAGCCGAACTATGAAGGCACGTACATCATAGACAAGGTCTACCAGGGTGGAGCTTATCTACTCATGGACATGCATGGTGAAAGACCTTTCGGGCCAATAAACGGTCGCTTTCTGAAGAAGTACTACACTTGACGAGTTACGGACTAGGTCAATGATAGATGACGACGACTATGTCCGCTCGCTATCTTCCTAAGCCCAAACTCTATAAGTAGTAATCGGCTTACTTTACAACGGACCGAAACGTCCTTAAACTAACGACGGACCGAAACGTCCTTAAACTAACAGCGGACTGAAACGTCCTTAAACTAATGACGGACCACTATGTCCTAAAACTAGCTATTGACCGAGATGTCGAGAAACTATGGCGGATTGCAGCATCTCAAAGCTGATATAAAAAAAAGAAGAATAAAAGAATAAAAAAAGAATTAAAAAAAACGGTATGTCCATAAGCAAAATGAGCACGGATGAAAACCCGAAAGGGCTCCGTGAGTAAAAATAGCAGGGCTAGCGGCGAGTCTTGTGAAAACCAGAAAGGGCGCAACCTCATTAGAATAAAAAAAAAGAGAGAAAAACAAAAAAAAGGGAAAACGGTATGTCCATAAGCAAAATGGGCACGGATGAAAACCCGAAAGGGCTCCGTGAGTAAAAACAGCAGGGTTACTGGCGAGTGTTTGTGAAAACCCGAAAGGGCGCAACCTCGTTAAAAGACACTTACAGGGTCCTCTCGACCTTGTGAGGAGAAATCACCCGCGTGAGATCCTTACGACTCACAAGGGAGTAACACACTTAGGGATCCCCACGATCCCTAAGGAGAAATTACACTTGCGAGATCCTCACGATTCGTAAGGAGAACCCTCTTATGAGACTCTCACGGCTCATAAGATTTGAAAGACTTAAGCTACAGAGACCTGAACCTGTTCTTAAGCAACCCCCACAACCTTCGATACTGCCCTACAAGCTGCTCAATGCTGACCCTTATATACAATCCACGGGCGCGAATAAACATTTCCCTAACAAAGTCCCATCCGTGACTAGGGATATGTCTACACGGTGAATAACCCTTGTAAGTCCTCTCGCCTTATAAGGAGAAAACACTCTTGTAAGATCCTTACGACTTATAAAAGAACATACACTTAGGAGTCCTCATGACACCTAAGGAGAAAACACACCTACGAGATCCTCACGACTTGTAGGGAGAAATACCTTTTGTGAGACCCTTACGGCTCATGAAGTCAAAAGCCTTAGTCGACAGAATCCTAACCCTGTTTACTAAGCCACCTTTATCCGACATCGACAGGGGAAAATGATGATTCGCTCCTGGCAATATCCCAGTTGTAGCGGTGCTGATGCAGAAATCGGCGTCTAATCCCAAACTTACAGCGTAAAGCTAGCAAGCCACACATGCATACGAAATAGCCGAAATGATGGGGCAACTTGCAACAAAATCAGCAAGTAAAAATGTATGCATTTCAAATAGCCGAAATGATTGGGCAACTCGCAATAAAAAATAGCGAGTAAAAATAAAATAAATAGCCGAAATGATTGGGCACCGCGAAAAATAGCCGAAATGATTGGGCAATCGTGACCTTCGCGATATAAAAGCTGAAATGATAGAGCATCGCGGAAAGAAATAAAATGAAAAATATATATGATGAAATTTATGCCCTATAGGTGATATCATGTCAATCCCTGTATACAATCCAGGGGCGCAAACAAAGAAGGAATCACACCTTTCCTCCCCAGGTTTCATCGGAAGAAGAAGCCAAATCTCAACGGTTCACAGATAGCCTGGAGATCATCTCAACATCCGTCTCATTACAACAGACACAACATCAAGCAAAGCGGAACAGCGGCAACCCTCAGTTTCATGACTCGGCGGTGCACAGATGACCGAGAGTCAAACCCCGACTCCGTGAAATGCAGATAAAGCAAAATTCCTGGCTACTTGGAACGCGGATTATGTCACTTCTGGCCCCGTGGAAAACGTCCAGAGCGGATCCTGGTCCTCGCCGAACATGGCAGTGAACCCGTGGGAAGCATTCAGAGCAAACATCGGACTGTGGAGTCCTTAAATCCACAGACTATGATGTCCTTAACCTCGACCATGATGTCTTAAAACTAACATTGGACTGTGGAGTCCTTAAATCCATGGAATATGATGTCCTTAACCTCGACCGTGATGTCTTAAAACTAACATCGGACCGTGGAGTCCTTAAATCCACGGACTATGATGTCCTTAACCTCGACCGTGATGTCTTAAGACTAATGACGGACTGTGGAGTCCTTAAATCCACGGACTATGATGTCCTTAACCTCGACCGCGATGTTTTTAAACTACGGTATCCTGGAAAACATCCAGAGCGGAGCCTAGTCCTCGCCGAACACGGCAGTGAACCCATAGGAAGCATCTAGAGCAAAATTCCTGGCTACGTGGAACGTGGATTATATCACTTCTGACCCCGTGGAAAACGTCCAGAGCGGATCCTGGTCCTCGCAGAGCACGGCAGTGAACCCGTGTGAAGCATCCAGAGCGGAGCCTAGTCCTCGCCGAACACGGCAGAGAACCCGTGGGAAGCATCTAGAGCAAAATTCCTGGCTACGTGGAACACGGATTATGTCACTTACGACCCCGTAGAAAACGTCCAGAGCGGATCCTGGTCCTCGCAGAGTACGACAGTGAACCCGTGTGAAGCATCCAGAGCGGAGCCTGGTCCTCGCAAAACACGGCAGTGAACCCGTGGGAAGCATCCAGAGCAAAATTCCTGGTTACGTAGAACATGGATAACGTCACTTCTGACCCTGTGGAAAATGTCCAGAGAGGATCCTGGTCCTCACAGAGCACGGCAGTGAACCCATGTGAAGCATCCACAGTGGAGCCTAGTCCTCGCCGAACACGGCAGTGAACCCGTGGGAAGCATCTAGAGCAAAATTCCTAGTTATGTGGAATACAGATAACGTCACTTCTGACCCCGTGAAAGACGTCCAGAGCGGATCCTGGTCCTCGTAGAGCACGGCAGTGAACCCGTGTGAAGCATCCAGAGCGGAGCCTAGTCCTCGCCGAACACGGCAGTGAACCCGTAGGAAGCATCTAGAGCAAAATTCCTGGTTACGTGGAACATGGATAACGTCACTTCTGACCCCGTGAAAAACGTCTAGAGCGGATCCTGGTCCTCGCAGAACACGGCAGTGAACCCGTGTGAAGTATCCAGAGCGGAGCCTAGTCCTCACCGAACACGGCAGTGAACCCATGGGAAGCATCTAGAGCAAAATTCCTGGTCACGTGGAACACGGATAACGTCACTTCTGACCCCGTGGAAAACGCCCAGAGCGGATCCTGGTCCTCGCAGAGCACGGCAGTGAACCCGTGTGAAACATCCAGAGCGGAGCCTGGTCCTCGCCGAGCACGGCAGTGAACCCGTGTGAAGCATCCAGAGCAAACATTGGACTATGGAGTCCTTAAATCCACGGACTATGATGTCCTTAACCTCGACCGTGATGTCATAAAACTAACGTCGGACTGTGAGGTCCTTAAACTCACGGACTATGATGTCCTTAACCTCGACCGTGATGTCTTAAAACTAACAATCAACCCCAATGATTTTACACTAATTTTACCTTGGTTCAAGGGTACATCTCTTCACTCCTTTGATATTTGTCGTTATAATTCCTCAACGTCTTCAAAGAGGTGACGGGTCCCCAACAACCACACGTTTCACGGACTGTGGAGTCCTTAAATCCACAGACTATGATGTCCTTACCCTCGACCGTGATGTCTTAAAACTAACATTGGACTGTGGAGTCCTTAAATCCACGGACTATGATGTCCTTAACCTCGACCGTGATGTCTTAAAACTAACATTGGACTGTGGAGTTCTTAAATCCATGGACTATGATGTCCTTAACCTCGACCGTGATGTCTTAAAACTAACATTAGACTGTGGAGTCCTTAAATCCACGAACTATGATGTCCTTAACCTCGGCCGTGATGTCTTAAAACTAACATTGGACTGTGGAGTCCTTAAATCCACAGACTATGATGTCCTTAACCTCGACCGTGATGTCTTAAAACAAACATTGGACCGTGGAGTCCTCAAAATCCATGGACTATGATGTCCTTAACCTCGACCGCGATGTCTTAAAACTAATATTGGACTGTGAGGTCCTTAAACTCACGGACTATGATGTCCTTAACCTCGACCGCGATATCTTTAAACTACGGTATCCTGGAAAATGTCCAGAGCAGAGCCTGGTCCTCGCCAAACACGGCAGTGAACCCGTGGGAAGCATCCAGAGCAACCCCTGACTCCGTGAAATGCGGATAAAGGTGTTCCCCTCTGAAAGACGGCGACGACGTGAGGACGTCTAGCCTAAGATTCGGGACAGATGCTATATGGTTTTATCTGTCTACCTCTCCCAAAATGCCAAGTTGATTTATGGCACCGTATATCGGAGGTTTAGACGGATGCGGCCGATATAGCAGACTTCGTCAGATTCCCCCTCGCTTGAGGGGTTTTTGATTGTGGGGATGCTCTTCCCTGCAGGCGCAAACCCCTGCAGTTAATTACGCTACCGCATCACGGTAGCCACTTTCTCCTTCTCCAGAGTTTCACTTCGTATCATGTGTGTTTGTTTTGTTTGTGGTTGCCCGTGGATTGTATACGGAGACTGAGTAATGCTGTCGCCCGAAGGACGTGGATTAGTCCAAATCCGTATTTACTTAGATTTGGGTTTGGTGTTTTTAGTTTAAGGATACGTTATCCGTATTGAGGCTAAGATCAACTTAAACGTTCGTTAAGGATACGTTAGTCCTGTTTGAGACTAAGATCAACTTAACATGGTGATCTATTTATTATATGACCGTCAGGACGCGTCACCTCTCTGTCGTCGTTGAAGGATTACAACGATAGGTGTCAGAGGAGTTCAGAGATGTACCCTTGAACCGAAGTTGATTAGGGAATATGGAGTCTGTTGAAATGCTTATGGATACGTTAGCCTTGTTTGGGGCTAAGATCTACTTAAGCGGGATCGTTTAGATCCGATAGAAGAGCGTTTGGAGGCTCTATTGTTCCAGTTTAAGGACGTGGTGGTCCATGTTCCAGTTTAGGGATGTGGTGGTCCATTGCCAGTTTAGGGACGTGGTGGTCCATCGTTAGTTTAGGGACATTTCGGTCCATCGCCAGTTTAGGGACATGGTGGTCCATTGTTAGTTTAAGGACATTTCGGTCCATCGCCAGTTTAGAGATGTGGTGGTCCATTATTAGTTTGAGGACGTTTCGGTCCATCATTAGTTTAAGGACGTTTCGGTCCGATATTAGTTTATGGACGTTTCGGTCCATCCTTAGTTTAAGGACGTTTCGGTCCGATATTAGTTTAAGGACGTTTCGGTCCATCATTAGTTTAAAGGACGTTTCGGTCCATCATTAGTTTAAGGACATTTCGGTCCACGAGTTTAAGGACCCCGCAGTCCGTGTTGATGTTTGGTCGTCGGGACCCGTCACCTCTCTGACGTCGTTGAAGGATTACAACGATAGGTGTCAGAGGAGTTAGGAGATGTACCCTCGGACCGGATGTAAATTGATTTAAGAGAGCAGCTGTGCTCAGTTAATTTAATTTGAGGACTTACGGCCATGATTGGGCTAAGTCCAGTTGAAAAATGTTCAACATTTTTATTTGTTTTTGGCCTAATAGGCTTGTGCTAGGGCTTGGCCTCTTTTTAAATAATGCATTGCATTATTTTCGATTTTGGGTTGGGCTCTGCCCATAAAGGATGCAGAGCATCAATTTGTTTTGGGCTCTGCCCATTTATAAATGAAGCAGAGCATCAATTTTACTTGGGCTCTGCCCTTTTTATTGCTTTGCAATTTATTTTGCCCTGTTAGGTCTTTTTGAATTGGGCCTGGCCCTTTAGCAAAAGAAATGCATTGCATTCTTAGGCGCTTTGCGCCAATCAAAGAGCGCAAGCGCTGTGCTTGCGCTGCTGACACGTGGCGCACTCTGGTGAGTTGCGCCAATTACAGAGAGCAAAACTCTATCTTAAAGCGCATAGCGCAAGTAGTTCAGATGCTGACACGTGGCGCTCTCCCAAGAGCGCAACAGCGCAGTTTGCAAGTGCAAGGCACTATAAATTTGAGAATGTTTTAGATTCAAGAACCAAAGGTTCATAACAGAAGTGCAAAGCACTGTTTGTTTTCTTGATCTAATTTAGATCAAAGAAAACAAGTTTCTCTTGTTTTTCTTATCTCAGAGAACCAGAGGTTCATAAAATGTGCAAAGCACTATTTTTATTTGTTTTTTTATTGAAGATCATTGATCTTGTTCTTAGATCAATAATCTATTAGAAGAAATTCTTCTCTTTTAAAGGTTTTTACCTTTTTTCCTCTTGAGATTTCTTCAGAGTTCTCTCTATTTGAAAATTTTGATTTCTCACCAAAAATGTTCCTTTTGATTTGAGGTCTAGGTGTCTTTATATAGTGTCCATAAGTTTGTTGAATTTGTTAACGAGATCTTTCTCTGAGTGATTTGGCGAATTTTCCCCACCGTTGGATTTTTGATCCAAGGGCTTCTGTTTTACAGAAGAAAATCTTCTTGTTTTAACAAGAACAGAGAGATTTCTTTAAAATCTTAATTCTGTTTGGCGCAAAAGACCCAGCGCGTGACACGTGTCACGCAGCGCACAGCGCAGCGCAACTGCGCTAGCGCAGACATCTGTGCTGACACGTGTCGTGCAGCGCACAGCGCAACTGCGCTAGCGCATCTGCGCTGACACGTGTCGCGCAGCGCAGTGCTTACGCAACTGAAGCGTTGCTTCCTTTAATTTTGCTTTAAACAGAGCTTTGGTCTGATTGGGTGCGCCTTCTTGGCGCTGCGCTGATGCATCTGCGCCTGACACGTGGCGCATTGCGCCCAGCGCAAAGAATCTGAAGCGTTGCTTCATTTATTAAAATTTAGATTTTCAAAGTAGAGCTTTGCTCTGATTGGGCGAATCGGAAGCGTTGCTTCACTTGAGATGTCTTTTCATTCTTCCCAAAAATTTCATTTCCCGGGTCTTGGAAATAATTCCGTTGTGCACAGAATTCTCTGTGCTTGGGTCTATATATATAACTCAAGGCCGAGCCTTTTCTTTTCTCATCTTTAGAGAACTTCTTCGATTATGGCTTGCAACCGCCCTCATGCTCGCCGACAACCATGGGAAGTGCCGATTCGGGACATCGTTTCCCGTTTTGCTGCGCGCCTGGTGGACCCTTCTTTTACGGACGAGCAGTGTAATACTGCAATGTACGAGCTTTTGACTCGCATGGGGTCTCCTCTTCCTCCGCACTCCATTTGGCTCCGGATGATCCTTGCCTCGGTGCTCGCTGATCTTCCCCCTCCTCCAGTAGAGATGTCATCGGCAATGCTTGACGCTGCCGAGGATAAAATCGAGTGCTTCTTTGAAGCGCACTTGATCACCAAAGCCCTGAGGGACTGTTCTTTCCACTTGCTGAGCCAGATACGGGCTCGCCGGGTTGTCATCACCACCTTTTCTGACGAGTGTGGTGATGATCGTTGGGCGTCTACTTCTCGGGAGGACCGCCGCTTCAACGTGGTGGAGAAGACAGAAAGGGAACTGGAGAATCTTCTTCTTATCTTTGCGAACCCTTGTCTTTCCGATCCCATATTTGGTGATCTTTTTTAAATGTAATAACGATAATAATGATGAACAAGTATTTTCCTTTTTAATCAAGTATTTCATTATCTGTTAAGGGTTCTTTTTTTTAGCTCTCTGTTGTGCTTGTGCATCTATAATTTAATTTGCTATTATTAAGTGCATGTGATTCTTGCAAGGATAAATTGCCTTTGGTGTTTAGCCTCTTTCCTGAAGCGGTGCTTTACTTTTCAGTCTTAGAAATAGAGTTTCCTTCTAATTGGGGGAAACAAATGCCCCCCCACCGTTGCACTTGCATGATCCCAAATGCGAGCGCAACGGTGGCAGAATTCCAACCGTTATGGTAACCTTTGGAAGTTGAAAGGGCACTTGGTGCCTATAAATAGGACTTTTGGTCCTGCACAGACGATTATCGTCTTTAAAATTTTCATTTTCAGAAACTTCAGAGCTTTGCTCTTGCCTTCAAGAACTCTTCGAGTTATATTTTCCTAAACAACAACTATTTAAGTAAGAATTAGTCTTGAATTAAATCAATCTTAATTAATAGAGTTTTGCTCTCATAGATCTTTGATCTAAAGAAAACTTTTTTGGGGTTTCATCAAATAGAGCCTTGCTCTCAGGAATTTGTTTCAGGGTTTCTCAACCCATGAACAGAACCTTGCATCTTTGGCAAAACATAGACCTCTCTGATCTAAGAGAAAGATGAACTCTTAAGAGTTCGAATATGGATAATGAAAATTAAAAATGGAGTTTTGTATTTAATGGATCATATCATCTTTTAATAGTAACGATCTCAGAGTTCTCGGGGGATTTCTTTAGATTCCCCTTATTAGGGTTTTGGTAGTCACTCCTGTTTGCAGAGCATTGCTCTCGAGAAGTTTAACTCTCTGTGTATTTTTTATCGCTAATCTTCCTGTGATGTTTCCTCCAGGCATAATGGCGGTGCGTCTATACAGTTTGCACGAGTTCATCACCTATGAGGATATCCGCGCACAGGGCCATCATCAGAACCAGGAGTTTACGGATGCTCAGTGCGCGGAGGTCATGGGTCGTCTGAACGCACATCTTGGTTAGTTGCTCCCCCGCCGCTTTGCTCTCTTGAAAGTCGTGTTGGGAGCAATTTGGAGGGCACTCCCGGGGTTCCATGAGTCCCTACCGCTCAAAGCGCTGGATGATGCCGAAGACAAGGTGCATTCAGTGTACCTGTCGGGGCTGATCCCGAAGAAACGGCGAGATAGCCTCATCGACATTCTGCATCAAATTTTCCAACAGACGACGATAGTTGCTGCTTACTGAAGACCGGGTGGACTTGCTGAGGATCTCGACACACAGGAGCGCGAGAGGTTGCGCACGAGAATAATCCGAGAGGCCAGAAGAACTCTGAATGGCCTTACTTTTGAATTCCTCAATCCGTGCCCTGGATCTGAGGTTATTCCATTGTACTAATGTTTTCCGTCTATTGCTTTTATGATTGTAAGAACTTTTGGCAATATCAATGGAAAATTTTTATCCCAGCTTGTCTTTATTTTTCGTTCTGAGTCTTTTGCTTATGCATGAATGAGTGTGTCTCGAACGCTTGATCAAATGTAAATCGGATGCTCTTCCTGTTGCTTTCTTCTTTCTCTTATTATCAGCATGCTGTCTTGATAAACATAATTGGAAGATAACTTAATTTTTCCAAAAGATAGCGATGGCTTAGGCCGCAGGTTCAGATCTGCCGCCCAAGACTTTTCAACTCTATGAGCCGTGAGGGTCTCACAGAGACTTTTCTCCCTACGGATCGAGAGGATCTCGTAGGTGGGTTTTCTCCTTAGGAATCGTGAGGATTCCTAAGTGTGTTTTCTCTTATAGGTCGTAGGGATCCTATAAGAGAATTTTTCCCTCTTACGAGTCGAGAGGACCCGTAGGCGGTTGTTTCCCTCCTTGTCGAAACTCGACTTTGGAGAGTGAGACCCGTGAATAGTATGCAAGAGACCGTTTTAGATCGACTTGCAGGGTCCCATTGTTCAGGAAGCAAGTTTTTTAATCCCTGCTGCCTGAGGCTTCATCTTGCAAGTTGAGACGAATCAGGAATTTCCCGCGGAGACACTGGTTTCTCTGTGAGCCGACACGAATCAGGAAGCTCTCGTCAAGGATGTTTGTTTCCCTGAGTTGAGGTATTTGCCAGGGATTATTTGTTTTCCTGGTGCCAAGGATTATTTGTTTCCCTGGGGTTGAAACGAGTCGAGAATTTCCCACGGAGGCACTGGTTGCTCTGCAAGTCGATGCGGATCAGGAGGCTCTCGTCAAGGATTGTTTGTTTCCCTAAGTTGAGGTATTTGCCAGGGATTATTTGTTTCCCTGGTGTTGAAACGAATCGAGAATTTCCCACGGAGACATTGGTTGCTCTGCGAGTCGATGCGAATCAGGAGGCTCTCGTCAAGGATTGTTTGTTTCCCTGAGTTGAGGTATTTGCTAAGGATTATTTGTTTCCCTAGCGTTGAAACGAATCGAGAATTTCCCACGGAGACATTGGTTGCTCTGCGAGTCGATGCGAATCAGGAGGCTCTCGTCAAGGATTGTTTGTTTCCCTGAGTTGAGGTATTTACTAAGGATTGCTTGTTTCCCTGAGTTGAGGTATTTACTAAGGATTGTTTGTTTCCCTAGCGCCAAGGATTATTTGTTTCCCTGGGGTTGAAACGAGTCGAGAATTTCCCACGGAGGCACTGGTTGCTCTGCGAGTCGACGCGGATCAGGAGGCTCTCGTCAAGGATTGTTCGTTTCCCTGAGTTGAGGTATTTGCCAAGGATTATTTGTTTCCCTGGTGTTGAAACGAGTCAAGAATTTTCCATGGAGGCACTGGTTGCTCTGCCAGTCGACGCGGATCAGGAGGCTCTCATCAAGGATTGTTTGTTTCCCTGAGTTGAGGTATTTGCTAAGCATTATTTGTTTCCCTAGCGCCAAGGATTATTTGTTTCCCTGGGGTTGAAACGAGTCGAGAATTTCCCACGGAGGCACTCTGCGAGTCGACGCGGATCAGGAGGCTCTCGTCAAGGATTGTTTGTTTCCCTGAGTTGAGGTATTTGCCAAGGATTATTTGTTTCCCTGGTGTTGAAACGGGTCGAGAATTTCCCACGGAGGCACTGGTTGCTCTGCGAGTCGACGCGGATCAGGAGGCTCTCGTCAAGGATTGTTTGTTTCCCTGAGTTGAGGTATTTGCCAAAGACACTGGTTTCTTCGGAGTTGGGATGAATCGTTGAGGTTTGGCTTCATTTTCTGGCGGAGCTTATTGGGAAAGTAAGGTTCACTCTTTGTTTGCGCCCTTGGATTGTTTACAGGGATCGATGTGATCTTAACTGTAGGGCTAAAGTTTTATCATCATTTTTTTTATTTTATTTCCGCGATGCTCTATCATTTCAGCTTTTATATCGCGAAGGTCGCGATTGCCCAATCATTTCGGCTATTTTTCGCGGTGCCCAATCATTTCGGCTGTTTATTTTATTTTTACTCGCTGCTTTTTATTGCGAGTTGCCCAATCATTTCGGCTATTTTGCATGCATACATTTTACTTGCTGCTTTTTATTGCAAGTTGCCCCATCATTTCGGCTGTTTATTTTATTTTTACTCGCTGCTTTTTATTGCGAGTTGCCCAATCATTTCGGCTATTTTGCATGCATACATTTTACTTGCTGCTTTTTATTGCAAGTTGCCCCATCATTTCGACTATTTTGCATGCATACATTTTACTTGCTGCTTTTTATTGCAAGTTGCCCCATCATTTCGGCTATTTTGTATGCATGTGCGGCCTACTGGCTTTTCGCCGTAAACCTGAAATTAGACACCGATTTTGGCATCAGCACCGCTACAACTGGGATATTACCAGGAGCGAATCATCATTTGCCTCTGCCGATGTTGACCAAAGGTGGCTTAGCGACCAGGGTTAGGGTCCTGTCGACTAAGGCTTTTGACTTCGTGAGCCGTAAGGGTCTCATAAAGTTATTTCTCCCTACAAGTCATGAGGATCTTGTAGGTGTATTTTCTCCTTGGGAATCATGAGGATTCCTAAGTGTTTGTTCCTCTATAAGTCGTAAGGATCCTACAAGAGGATTTTCCCCTTGTAAGTCGAGAGGACTCATAAGGGTTGTTCGTCATGCGTACATATCCCCAGTCTCGGATGGGACTTGGTTAGGGAAATGTTTATTCGCGCCCGTGGATTGTATACAAGGGCCAGTATTGAGCCACTTGTAGAGCAATATCGAAAGTTGTGGGGATTGCTTAAGCACAGGTTTAGGTCTCTGTAACTTAAGACTTTCAAATCTTATGAGCCGTGAGGGTCCCATAAGAGAGTTCTCCTTACAAGTCGTGAGGATCTCGCAAGTGTATTTTCTCCTTAGGAATCGTGGGGATCCCTAAGTGTGTTGCTCCCTTGTGAGTCGTAAGGATCTCACGCGGGTGGTTTCTCCTTACAAGGTCGAAAGGACCCTATAAGTGTCTTTTAACGAGGTTGCGCCCTTTTGGGTTTTCACAAACACTCGCCGGTAGTCCTGCTGTTTTTACTCACGGAGCCCTTTCGGGTTTTCATCCATGCCCGTTTTGCTTATGGACATACCGTTTTTTTTATTCTTTTTATTTTCTTTTCTCTTTTCTTTTACGCGGTCGCGCCCTCTTGGGTTTTCACGAACACTCGCTGGTAGGCCTGCTGTTTTTACTCACGGAGCCCTTTTGGGTTTTCATCCGCGCCCTTTTTGCTTATAGACATACCGTTTTTTTTATCATTCATTTTTTTTTATTATTATTATTTTCTTTTTCTCTTCTCTCTCCTTTTTTTTATTCATCTTGTCAGCCTAAGGATGCTGCGGTAGTAGTTTAAAGACGTTTCGGTATGTCATTAGTTTAAGGACGTTTCGGTCCGTCATTAGTTTAAGGACGTTTCAGTCCGTCACGAAGAAGGCTGGCTATTGCTTATAAAGCTTGAGCTTAGGAAGATAGCGAGCGGACATAGTCGTCGTCATCTATCATTGACCTAGGCTGTGGCTCATTAAGCGTAGTATTTCTTTAGGAATCGACCATTTATTGGCCTGTAAGGCCTTTCACCGTGCATGTCCATGAGTAGATAGGCCCCACCATGGTAGACCTTATCTATGATGTACGGGCCTTCATAGTTTGGCTCGAATTTTCTCCGCTTGGCGCGATTAGGGATCATAGGCCTTTTGACCACTAGCACGAGTTCGCCTTGGTGGAATGTCCTCGGTCGGGTCAATCTTTCATATGAGCGCGTCATCTTTGCTTTATAAGCATCCAGATTTTGTTGCGCTATGAGCCGTATTTCTTCAAGGGCATCAAGCTCCTCAAGCCGAAGGTGAGCGTTTTCTTCGTTCGTCAGCTCGTAGTGGACTGCCACTCGTAGAGAGGGTAATTCTATCTCGAGGGGGAGTACTGCTTCCGTGCCGAATACCAACGCGTATGGCGTTATGTTCGTGGCTGTCTTGAACGTAGTTCGATATGCCTAAAGTGCCTCTTGCAGTCTCTCATGCCAGTCCTTCTTATTTCGGGACACCGTCTTTTTCATGATTTTTGTCAGGGTCTTGTTGAATGCTTCGGCTAGATCATTAGCTCGTGGATTATAAACCGAGGAATACCTCCAGTCTATATTATGCTGCTGTGCGAAGCGGCTGATCTTGTGACTTCTGTAGGCTGGACCGTTATCGGAGATGATTCGTCTCAGCATCCCAAACCGGTATATGACGTGCGTCTTGAAGAAATGGAGGATATTCTCCGTCTTCACTTCCCTCAATGGCACTGCTTCTGCCCATTTGGAGAAGTAATCAGTCGTCGCCAGGATGAAACGATGTCCCCTAGACGATGCTGGTTCGATGGGGCCGACTATGTCAGTTCCCCACATTTCGAATGCCCAGCTAGCCACCGTTGGATGTAGTGGATTTGGATGCTGGTGGATGAAGTCCCCATGGATTTGGCATGAGTGGCATTGCTTCGCATATTCGAGGCAATCCTGAATCATCGTGGGCCAGTAGTATCCCATCCGTTTGATCTTCAGCTTCATCTTTGGGCTCGCTTGGTGAGAACCACAGAGTCCGTCATGAACTTCCTGAACGACTCTTTCCGCTTCATCAGGACCTAGGCATCTCAGCCACAGAGAATCGAATGACCTCTTGTACAGAGTATCATTGACGAAGGCGAAAGACAGAGCTCGTTTCATGAGCTGATGTCTTGAGGACACTTCTTCGGGCATTCGGTGGGACTTAAAGTAGTCTATGAAGACTTCCCTCCAGTCCTCGGCCTTTTCCCGGTCTTCTATTTGCAAGGTCGTCTGTTCAGTCGCTCCCTTCTCTTCGGATGATTCCGGAGATATTTCTGCTGGGGCAAGCACCCGCCGGCTTTGTACCACGATTCTAACGTCATCAAGGTTCTCGTCAGCCAGTTCTTTAGCAAGTTTGGCCAACGCGTCTGCTTTGTTGTTTTCTGTGCGCGGTATGCTTTCCAAAGTATATGAGGGAATTTGGGTCAACAGTTGTTACACCTTTTCACCATACTTCACCAACTTCGGTTTGCACGTTTGGTAGTCGCCGTTTACTTGACTAACGACCAGTTGAGAATCTCCGTATATGAGGAGGTTTTCAATTCCCATGTCGAGGGCGATCTCGAGGCCTGTTATCAAAGCTTCATATTCGGCTTCGTTATTTGTCCTCGGCTCTGTTAAGGAGAAAGCGAAGCGCATTATCTCTCCTTGTGGAGTCACGAAGATGAGGCCTACCCCCGATTTGATTATAGAGGTACTTTGTTTGCGCTTTTTCATGGAAGATGCTCCATCGAAATAAAGCTCCCATCGAGTATCACCACCGTCGATCGTGTCAAATGCATGTTCGCCTGGAAGATCGCAATTTAGAGGAGAATCGGTGGCTATCGGATGCTCAGCGAGGAAGTCGGCGATGGCCTGGCCTTTGACTGCCTTGAGAGGTTGATAGGTTATCGAGAACTCCATCAAGAGCAGGGCCCATTTAGCGAGTCGTCCCGTTAATATGGCCTTTGACATTAAATATTTAAGAGGGTCCACCTTCGAAATGAGACGGACCTCATGCGCCAACGCATAGTGCCTGAGCTTTGTTATCGCGAAGATCAACGCCAGGCAGTGTTTTTCAATGGGGGAGTAGTTGCTTTCTGCCCCCAGTAGAACTCGACTTAAGTAGTAGAGTGCTCTTCCTTTCCCCTGGTCATTCTCTTGCGCCCATAATGCGCCTAAAGAACCTTCGAGGGCGGTTGTATAAAGAATGAGGGGCTTTCCTTTGACCGGAGCAGCCAACACTGGCGGGTTCTGCAGGTACTGTTTAATTTCGTCCAACGCGCCTTGGCATTTTTGATCCCAGACGAATGGAGTTCCCTTCTTCATCAGGTAACTGTAAGGGCGGCACTTGCCAGAGAGGTTAGCTATAAATCGCTGTATATATGCGAGCTTCATTTGGAGAGATCGCAGCTGCTTAAGAGTCCTTGGCGGAGGCATTTCCATGATCGCCTTGATCTTTGACGGATCTGTTTCAATACCTCGGTGTCGGACGATGAATCCCAGGAATTTGCCCGAGGAAACTCCGAATGCACACTTGAGAGGGTTCATCTTCAAGTTGTATTGCCGAAGGCGTTGAAATATAGTTTTTAGGTGCTCGAGATGTTCCTCGTATGATTTGCTTTTCACCACGAAGTCGTCGATATAGCATTCGACGATTTCGTGTATGAGGTCATCGAAGATCTTCGTCATGGCCCTCTGGTAGGTGGTACCGGCGTTCTTTAATCCGAAGGGCATTACTTTATAACAGAATATTCCCAAAGAAGTCCGAAAAGCGGTGTGTTTCTGGTCTTCGGGGTGCATTTTTATTTGATTATACCCTGATGAGCCGTCCATGAAGGAGAAAACCTCATGAGTGGAAGTATTGTCTATCATCAGTTCGGTGACTGGCACTGGGAAATCATTTTTTGGGCAGGCTTTATTGAGATCCCGAAAGTCTACACATATGCGCACCATCCCATTTTTCTTCATTACCGGGACGATATTGGCGATCCAGTCAGGATATTGAACTTCCTGGATGAAGCCGGAGTCGATCAGCTTCTTGACCTCGGCGTTGATGCTCATCTCAAGCTCGATCTGCATTCTTCTCGGTGCTTGTTTGATTGGTTTAACGTCCGGGGATATCGCCAATTTATGGACAGTGATCTCTGGATCTAATCTTGGCATTTCGGAATAGTTCCATGCGAAGCAATCTCTATGCTGCACAAGCACGTCTTTTAACGCAGCCACCCTTTCTTCAGATAGCAGCTCACTGACGAACGTCGGCCGTGGGTCACTTGCCGTGGGCACCCAAGTAGCTATCGCCTTTTTTGGATTGATAGGACGGTCCTCTTCCCGCTGAACTTTTACCTTTTTCTGTCGGCGGGGATAATCTTGATCAATTACCGAGTCTTGGACTTGACGCCAGACCTTGTAGATTTTAGAGGACAGCCGTTGAAGGGGCTTTTCCGGCTTCACCTTTGTAGCGCTCTCCATAGGTGGAGGAGATCTTTTCAGCACAGCGGTCGGAGAGTTCTTGTGGACCTTCCTAAGTGGTTCAAAGCTGTTTCCAGTTGGAACAGCAGCATCGATTTCCGCCGTTGGAGTCGGCGGAATCAGTCCAGAAGGAGAGTTGCCCCCGGTCTTCCTTACTCGGCGTCAGTGGTATATCCCTAGTAGGAGGGGTGTTGTCTCCTGAGGGTTTTCAGCGGATTACACCCATAAAATCGTATAATAAAAGAGAGATGGTCAAAGTTATATAAAGATAAGAACTATAAAAGAAAGAACTTAAAAATAAGAGTTTTCAACTCTACCAGTTTTTCAGTTGCTATGAGCCCTATCTTAATAGTCATGAAAAGATGTTAGAAATCACATCATCCCTCAATAAAACATCGCCTTTAGTTTTCATTCCTACCTTTCTTCCAAACATTGATCATATACCCCTACGTGTGTGAACTGGACATCCCTACACTCAGAGAATTCAATTCAAGTAATCATACTCTTGTCCATCTACCTCAGTACTTTTTAATAGATATTTAGATGGAATTTGCTCACACATTCTTCATGCGACCGTTAATACTTCTTGAGGTACTAACCGATCGATTACTCATGTGCTTGCTAATTAAGTATATTTTTCCTCGTCTTGCAACACCTGAGGCTTAGCAGTGGCTCCCAAACCAGTTGGTCTAAGGCACTAGGTGATAAAGCACCCTCGCTATATTTTTTTTTATTGCTGCCTCGGTGATAACAAAACCAGTGTTCATTTTTCTTTTCACCATTTTATCTTTTATTCTCCACTTTTATTTTCTTCATACTTTGGCTTCTAGACAAGAGCATTTCAAGGTATCCTCTACTATCCCGAGTTTCAAGATATGTGTACGTGCGTATAATAGGGTTTCAACGTTCAAATGTTTGGCTTCCAGAATAGGAACTATTTTTCAGGCTTATTTTTATCCTCAGATTAGTAATTTCCTTCATCTTACTAACCTTTGGGACAACAGCTTATAACCACTTATTACTAGTTTCATTTAAGAAAACATCTAATTTTCTTGTTTTTCTTAAACTATTCCTATCTTTTAAATATAATTTTTCACTTTATACTCTTTTATTATCACATTTTTTTGTGTGTGCTTATATACAGTATAATGCAAAGTAAGGCGTAAATAAGCACAGGAGCGCTGAAAAACGACTTCTTGGGAGCTTCTTGCGATGGTACAGGAGCGCTGAAGCTCGTTGGCTAGAGCATAGTCCCGAAGAAGAGCCCAGTGGTGGCTTGAGTTACCTGCTCCACTCGCATAGTGAAAAGGGAGGCCGCTTGGGGCCCGTAGGTTACTCCTCCAGATGGGACAGAGCGAGAGTTGCTGTTGCAGTTAGTGCAATTTGAAGCCATTGATTTCTTGAATAGCTTGAATATTCTGCCCCCTGCGTCGACCTTAGTCTTTGGCATGTGCCAGCTGTTTGAGGACCGATTCCGTCGGCAAGGCTGCTGCTTGGGGAGCCTGCCTGTGGGCGACAGACATCCTCTGGGCTTCCTCCATCGGCGTTGAGGCACCGAGGGTGGGAGGTGGGAGCATCGAACTAAAAAGAAGCCCGTTAATTTCTTGAAAAGCCGGATTGCAGAGATTTGAGGCTGCAAGTGACCCATACTTGACTCCGCCGGATATGACAAAGCCTGAGTTGCTAGGGTGGGAGCAAATGTCATTCTTCATAGAGACGAAATGCCGGCTTCAATATCCACTCCCCTAAGGGCAACCAAAACATACACACCGCGATTATTTGATCGCGGGAAAAACACGACACACGAAGTGTGGAGTGGAAAGAGGAAAAGGTCCCATCGGGCGTGCCAGAATCTGTTCCCCTCCGAAAGACGGCGACGACGTGAGGGCGTCTAGCCTGAGATTCGGGGCAGATGCTATATGGTTTTATCCGTCTACCTCTCCGAAGATGCCAAGTTGATTTATGGCACCGTATATCGGAGGTTTGGATGGATGCGGCCGATGTAGCAGACTTCGTCAGATTCCCCCTCACTTGAGGGGTTTTTAATTGTGGGGACGCTCTTCCCTGCAGGCACAAGCCCCTGCAGTTAATTACGCTACCGCATCACGGTAGCCACTTTCTCCTTCTCCAGAATTTCACTTCGTGTCGTGTGTGTTTGTTTTGTTTGTGGTTGCCCGTGGATTGTATACGGAGACTGAGTAATGCCGTCGCCCGCAGGACGTGGATTAGTCCAAATCCGTATTTACTTAGATTTGGGTTTGGTGTTTTTAGTTTAAGAATACGTTAGCCGTAATGAGGCTAAGATCAACTTAAACGTTCGTTAAGGATACGTTAATCCTGTTTGAGACTAAGATCAACTTAACGTGGTGATCCATTTATTATATGGCCATCGGGACTCGTCACCTCTTTGTCGTCGTTGAAGGATTACAACGATAGGTGTCAGAGGAGTTCAGAGATGTACCCTTGAACCGAAGTTGATTAGGGAATATAGAGTCTGTTGAAATGCTTAAGGATACGTTAGCCTTGTTTGGGGCTAAGATCTACTTATGCGGGATCGTTTAGATCCGACAGAAGAGCGTTTGGAGGCTCTATTGTTCCAGTTTAGGGACGTGGTGGTCCATGTTCCAGTTTAGGGATGTGGTGGTCCATCGCCAATTTAGGGACGTGGTGGTCCATCGTTAGTTTAAGGACATTTCGGTCCATCGCCAGTTTAGGGACGTGGTGGTCCATTGTTAGTTTAAGTACATTTCGGTCCATCGCCAGTTTAAGGACGTGGTGGTCCATCATTAGTTTAAGGACGTTTCGGTCCATCATTAGTTTAAGGACGTTTCGGTCCGATATTAGTTTAAGGACGTTTCGGTCCGATATTAGTTTAAACGGCGTTTCGGTCCATCATTAGTTTAAGGACGTTTCGGTCCACGAGTTTAAGGACCCTGCAGTCCGTGTTGATATGTGGTCGTCGGGACCCGTCACCTCTCTGACGTCGTTGAAGGATTACAACGATAGGTGTCAGAGGAGTTAGGAGATGTACCCTCGGACCGGATGTAAATTGATTTAAGAGAGCAGCTGTGCTCAGTCAATTTAATTTGAGGAATTACGACCATGATTGGGCTAAGTCCAGTTGAAAAATGTTCAACATTTTTATTTGTTTTTGGCCTAATAGGCTTGTGCTAGGGCTTGGCCTCTTTTTAAATAATGCATTGCATTATTTTCGATTTTGGGTTGGGCTCTGCCCATAAAGGATGCAGAGCATCAATTTGTTTTGGGCTCTGCCCATTTATAAATGATGCAGAGCATCAATTTTACTTGGGCTCTGCCCTTTTTATTGCTTTGCAATTTATTTTGGCCTGTTAGGTCTTTTTGACTTGGGCCTGGCCCTTTAGCAAAAGAAATGCATTGCATTCTTAGGCGCTTTGCGCTAATCAAAGAGCGCAAGCGCTGTGCTTGCGCTGTTGACACGTGGCGCACTCTGGTGAGTTGCGCCAATTACAGAGAGCAAAGATCTATCTTAAAGCGCATAGCGCAAGTAGTTCAGATGCTGTCATGTGGCGCTCTCCCAAGAGCGCAACAGCGCAGTTTGCAAGTGCAAGGCACTATAAATTTGAGAATCTTTTAGATTCAAGAACCAAAGGTTTATAACAGAAGTGCAAAGCACTGTTTGTTTTCTTGATCTAATTTAGATCAAAAAAAATAAGTTTCTCTTGTTTTTATTGAAAATCATTGATCTTGTTCTTAGATCAATGATCTATTAGAAGAAATTCTTCTCTTTTAAAGGTTTTACCTTTTTTCCTCTTGAGATTTCTTCAGAGTTCTCTCTATTTGAAAATTTTGATTTCTCACCAAAAATGTTCCTTTTGATTTGAGGTCTAGGGGTCTTTATATAGTGCCCATAAGTTTGTTGAATTTGTTAACGAGATCTTTCTCTGAGTGATTTGGGGAATTTCCCCCACCGTTGGATCTTTGATCCAAGAGCTTCTGTTTTACAGAAGAAAATCTTCATGTTTTAACAAGAACAGAAAGATTTCTTTAAAATTTTAATTCTGTTTGGCACAAAAGCCACAGCGCGTGACACGTGTCACGCAGCGCACAGCGTAGCGCAACTGCACTGACACATGTCGCGCAGCGCACAGCGCAACTGTGCTAGCGCATCTGCACTGACACGTGTCGCGCAGCGCAGTGCTTGCACAACTGAAGCGTTGCTTCCTTTAATTTTGCTTTAAATAGAGCTTTGCTCTGATTGGGTGCGCCTTCTTGGGCGCTGCGCTGATGCATCTGCGCCTGACACGTGGCGCATTGCGCCCAGCGCAAAGAATCCGAAGCGTTGCTTCATTTATTAAAATTTAGATTTTCAAAGTAGAGCTTTGCTCTGATTGGGCGAATCGGAAGCGTTGCTTCACTTGAGATGTCTTTTCATTCTTTCCAAAAATTTCATTTCCCGGGTCTTGGAAATAATTCCGTTGTGCACAGAATTCTCTGTGCTTGAGTCTATATATATAACTCAAGGCCGAGCCTTTTCTTTTCTCATCTTTAGAGAACTTCTTCGATTATGGCTTGCAACCGCCCTCATGCTCGCCGACAACCATGGGAAGTGCCGATTCGGGACATCGTTCCCCGTTTTACTGCGCGCCTGGTGGACCCTTCTTTTACGGACGAGCAGTGCGATGCTGCAATGTACGAGCTTTTGACTCGCGTGGGGTCTCCTCTTCCTCCGCACTCCATTTGGCTCCGGATGATCCTTGCCTCGGTGCTCGCCGATCTTCCCCCTCCTCCAGTAGAGATGTCCTCGGCAATGCTTGACGCTGCCGAGGATAAGATCGAGTGCTTCTTTGAAGCACACTTGATCACCAAAGCCCTGAGGGACTGTTCTTTCCACTTACTGAGCCAGATACGGGCTCGCCGGGTTGTCATCGCCACCTTTTCTGACGAGTGTGGTGATGATCGTTGGGCGTCTACTTCTCGGGAGGACCGCCGCTTCAACGTGGTGGAGAAGACAGAAAGGGAACTGGAGAATCTTCTTCTTATCTTTGCGAACCCTTGTCTTTCCGATCTCATATTTGGTGATCTTTTTTAAATGTAATAACGATAATAATGATGAACAAGTATTTTCCTTTTTAATCAAGTATTTCATTATCTGTTAAGGGTTCTTTTTTTTAGCTCTCTGTTGTGCTTGTGCATCTATAATTTAATTTGCTATTATTAAGTGCATGTGATTCTTGCAAGGATAAATTGCCTTTGGTGTTTAGCCTCTTTCCTGAAGCGGTGCTTTACTTTTCAGTCTTAGAAATAGTGTTTCCTTCTAATTGGGGGAAACAAAGGGCAACTTCACCCATCACTTGCGGGTCCTCATGACTCGTAAGAGAAATTCTCTTGTGAGATCCTTACGACTCTCAAGAGAAAACACATTTAGGAATCCTCACGATTCTTAAGGAGAAAATTACACCTACGGGATCCTCTCGATCGGTAGGGATAAAATTCTTTATGAGACCCTCACGGCTCATAAAGTTAAAAAGTCTTAGGTGACAAATCCTAACCCTGTTTTCTAAGCCATCACTACCTTACAAAGAGCACAAGATTGAAAGTTATACGCTATCTACAAACCACACTTGCTAAAGTCACATGGCAAACAACACAGAAAGAAAGAAGAAAGCAGAGAAATGACACAAGACATTACGAAGAACGTGTATCTTTTATTCATGAATTCGATCGGGTACAAAATACATCGTATTAAAGAATAAAAGAACAAATACATTTATTCAAAATTACAAATGGTACAAAATTTTTATTGAGAGGAAAGCGCTTTCAGTAGTCCAATCAGCCGCTCGCGCACTTCCCTCAGCCCCTCTTCCTGATTGGCTGCCGCGGACAACTCTACTTCGACTTGGGCTCGCTGCTGCAAGTAAGATGAGAGTTGTTCCTCGACGGCTCGCTGAGCTGCTTCACGATCTTGTGCATCACGCTCAACGATATCGAGCTTCTGCTTCAATGTTAACCCATCAGAGATACACTGCAGAAGGCCCTCGAAGATAACTTTCACCTGGGCAGCGTTCACGTCGACCTCAGTACGCAGTCGAGCAGACTCGCTTGAAGTTTCTTTGCATTCCCTCCGCTTTAAAGCCACTTCTTGTTCAAGATGGCGGAAGTAAGAAGCGCTCTGCTCGATCCATGCCGTGCATTGAGTGCTCATAGCCAGAATCTCAGGTGCGGGACGCTTAAGCTCTTGCTCATGCAAGCAAGCCTCGATCTCCCGGCAGCGATTAACCCAAGACTCAACGACGCCCTCACCATGAAAGTTCATTAGCGTCGCCAGCATAGGGTTAACCTCTGCGGCAAAATCTGCAGCAGATGTGGGAGTCTCTGCGTCAAACTCCTCAATATACTCACTCAGCATGCGTAGGCTGGTCACATCACCTTTAGATGATGGACGTCTGGAGAAGGGCCTGGCCGGCATTATAATACGAGACTCGAACGGGGCCGGAGTTGATGAGATTGCTGCAAAATAGATCATAATCAGAGGTTGGCTCAGGAAATAAAGAAAACACGCAAGAAGTAGAGTCTACTATACCGGCTACAGCAGAGGGCAGAGCTGGAAGTACTGGTGGCGCAACGACAGCCTCGTTCCCTCCTTCGATTCGTAAGGCTACAAACAATATAAAGAAGATTTAGCAATAATGCGACTGCCCGTCAAACAAGAGGACGTCGTATAGAAAAAATACTTACCGACACCAGCAGGTGGACTAATCTTTGACAAGAAGGAGAAGTGTGGGTGCAACACCTGGTACAGGTTGTCAAGAAGAACTCCTGCAAAAATGCGATGACGCGACGTCAGTACGTGAATTATACGCCCGAGGGATAAGACTAATGGGTTACAAATCCATACCTTCCAGCATTTGCGACGGTGCGAGAGAAGGCAGAGGGGTGGTCACCATCAGGGTGGTAACTGACGGCGCTGTCTCGAGCAGCTCTATTTCAGCACTAGCCACACCTGCATTAGAAGCAAGATAAACTTTATTAGGAAAGATTGCAGAATAAAGAAAGAAGGGCGGTGACCCAAGATTTACCTGAAGAGTCGCCGGCCGGAGCCCTAACGAGGGCATCACTTGATGCAACGGTGGCGTCTCCCTCCTCCATTGGGATGGTCTCACCTTCCGTTGCCTCATCGCCCGACTCTACAGGAGCCGTTGTCACGCTCGCGACGCCGGAAAACAACAAGGAACCGTAAGCAGGGAGAGCGATAATCGGAGCGGTGCCCGACTCTTGAGAAAGTGCGGCCATCTCGTGCTCAGCGATCATGCCCGTTTCGCCCGTTACCACCTCGGGCTCAGTGGTCGCAGCCGTTTCGTCCACTGCTGCTTCAGGCTCGGCCGTAGCAGCCGTCTTATCCACCGCCGCCTCGGACTCGGCATTGGTAGCCGCCTCGGACTCGGCATTGGTATCCATCTCGGGCATAGCAGTCGTGACTGTCTCGTTAGCCACTATCTCGGGCCTGGCAACTACGGCGACATCACCTTCTGTCGCCTCGGGTTCAGCAGCTACCTCCTCCATCGCCCCCTCAGGCTCGACGGTCGCCGCCACTCCTTCGGTAAGACTCGGCCCTGCAGGACAAGATATATAAGAACCGATAGTTTAAAACTTTGATAACAAAGCCTCAAAAACACATTACCTGAGGTGGATTTACCGTTGGCTTCCTAAGCTGCACGTGCCGCATGTCTATGAGAAGTAGACAAGGCGACCGGGAGCTCCTCTGAAGGAGTAGCAGCGGGAGTAACGGCGCTTGAGCCTGCTCCCACAGCCAAAGCAGCACTACGCTCTCTTGCTGCGCGCCTCAGGTGTTTCCTTTCCTCTCGGGCCGTCACGACGGACCTTTTGGAAGCCTCCATCAGCAAGGCGTCGTCGTCCGCGTTCAGGGTTGCCTCCAGAGCCGTCAAGGCTTCCATCGTCGGCTTTTTAAGTAGGGCCTCTTGCAGCAATCCCGAAGAGGCCGGGACTTCGGTAGCTGGCCCGGGAAGAATTCCCGCATCAGCTTGCGAGGCGAGTCTTGTGGTCCCTGCGATAAGATAAAGAGTGGGTCAGATTACTCATAAGAAATGGAAGCAGAGACATAGCAAACCAAAACGTACCAATGCCTAACAGAGCGCGATTCCTCTCTTCCTCCTCGAAAGTCCTGAGGGAAGCCGCCAGAACCTCCTCAGTAGTGAAGCCTGTTACAAAAAGAAGAATGTCAGTCAAGACATGACAATAAAATATAGCGCAATGACAAAAGTATGACTAATATTTACTTGATTGCGTGAGGGCGGCTATTTTCGCTTGGTGGCTCGCAAGTTGCGCAGAAGCAACAATAGCGGCGTCGAGATCAGTGTCTTCTGGCGCTACGAAGAAACCCTCATTGGTTCCATATTCACTTAAGCCTTCGGTAAGAGGAGCCTGAGGCTCTAAGCCGAGTACAGCATCAAGGGAAAGGACCGACTTCTTCTTCTTTCTCTGTACGCGAGCTCCGGTCCCAGCCATAACCAGTTTGCACTTCGTGGGTACTTTAGGACGGCGAGTTCCGATATCCGAACCCACACCAGATTCGGGTGAAACCACGTTTACCGTCTCCACGGGAGCACGGGACGCTGATGGCACGTCCACAGGATCGAGGGGCAATCCACGCGTGGGGCTTAGCACACGTGGAGGCTCAACTCCAGCATCTCCTCTTAGTGGAGGAGGGACAGGGGTCCTCCGCTTTAAGGGGACATTGCGATCGCTGTCGGGGGGGCACCCTTGCGATCAAGCAGCAGCCGCTTCTCTTCCCTGATGACGGCGCCTATCGCGTACTGATACCAGGCCCCGTATACGTTGAGGGCCCTTGGAATGCAAGTCGGCTCGCTAATGAAGAGGTAAGAGCCCGTATTTAACCGCATAAAGTGATGCAGTGCACTCCGTATTCCTTCTCTGGTGGCCGCAGGCTCTTCCAAAAACGCCTCCAGTGGGACCCCCTGGTTATAACTTAACTGCTGGGCAAAACGATTGGGGTTGTATCTCATAAAAAGCGCCGCCCTATTCTGCCTGAACACGAGAAAGCCCGGCCTAATGGAGTATAGATGTAGAATCTCCCGGGTCTTCAACACTGAGGCCCCGTCCTTGAAATTATCGCGCAACGCCAGCACCGCCTTGGAGGTTTCCGGGCCAATTATCAGGACCTTGTCCATGAAAGAAATACCCGCTCCGACCGTGCGCGAACGAAGAAGCAACCCCCTAGCCTCCCGCGGAGGCGGATTCACGATAGAAGCACCGATCAGCCGCATAACTCTCGGGAATCTGTACTTCTCGTAAAACGAGGGTCTTTTATGAATACCAAATACCCCAAGCACATGCATTTCCATCCACGAAGTAAAGTAGTGCATCGGGAAATTAGCAGGTTGCACCCCCGGTTCAGTTGCATCCGCCGCCACGCTGAGACCATGGTACAGGTGGGCCAACCCGGCAATTCCGATGGCCAATTGTATGCCAGCCACCATTCGATGTGCTGGGTAGAAGACGGACGGCCTCATATAGCGAGGGTGCATGGGGAGCGCGAACCAGCACAACCATAGCCCCAGAAACCCGAGAAATAAAGTCTCCTCGTCGATGCCCGGAGCAGCGATTTCCGACAAAAGGATGATTGCGGCATCGGGAAGATAAAAGCCCTTTTGATCGGCTTCCAGTGCTGGTCGACGATATAAGCCAAGGCCGAAGGGGTCGTCGAGCTTGGCAAATTTTTCGCCCTGTTGCGATAGAATCTCCGGTCGAAGAAAGCGGGCAATGAAGTCTGCGAAACTAACTCCCCGGCCTCCCGACTCCAAGAAAAGACTCTCATACATATTCAGCACCTTTACTAGACTCGGAAACTGGTGCTGAATAGCGTTCTCCGGCGTTAAGTCCATCACCAACGGCTTGGTGGCAAAAACGTATTCGTTCGGAGGAAGTAGCTCCTCATAGTGCTCCCCCCTCACCGGCAGACCGAAAATCTTAGCAAATTCTTCTAGAGAGATGGAAACTTCCCTGTCCATTAGAAGAAAGGTATGGGTGGGGATGTTCCATTGCTCCACGAACGCCTTAATCCACCATGTCGGAGGAGCAGAATACTCGAACAGCGAGGCGTAAACTGCAGGGTATAGACCGATCTTCATCAGATGCGCCTTCTTCGCTGACAAAATGTACCTGGCCCACTGCAGATACCCGGCCGAGTGTCGAGGAGTCAACCCGACGTTGTAGGGTTGTCCCTAAGGGCGCAACTCGCCCTGGTATATGCGCCGCCCCAAAATATCCAAGGCTGCCGGCAGCTGCATGGGTATGGCAGCAATCGAAGGTTAAAGAAGACCCTCCGAAGTCTAATTTACGACCTCCACGGCATAGTTCACCGAGGGTATATCTGCGTACGAGATCGACGAGATCGGATCCGATGGCGTCGCACAAGAGAAGCTTCGGCGACCTTTGATTATTTGGTCATACCACCTACTCCACAGGTGAAGGTTTTTGTACTCCGGGTCATTGTCCTTAATGAGAGCAAGAACCTCCCGGTCTACAGGTGCTTCGGGGAATCCTCCCTCTGAGCGGAAAAACGGGAACGAGAGATCAGAAGACATGTCGCCTACAAGAGAGAATGAAATTCAAATTATCAGCGTTATAATTTAATTTTAAAAAAAAATCCCGACGCTCGGTACTTTAAAATTTGTACCACACTGCAATGCAGTGGAAAGGGGACCAAAGGGGGACCCATAAAATCCAGATGACAATGCATCAATTAATAAGACAGCCTCATCATTGGATAAGACTGTCAATTAATGAGGAAATCCTCAAAGAATATTCTCATTAAATAAGAAATCGCTCGAGACAAGGAGAAAATCTCCCTTTCAGAGCAAAGCTCTACAACAGAGTGACACTTGTCAAACTCTGGTCACGAGGGAATAAAATTCCTTAAAAGAGCCTAGCTCTGTAATGATGATGGAAAATCCATCAAAGATAAATGAAAGTTAATTCCTAAGAATTAAAATTCTAGGATCTTAAAGATCCATGAAAAAACTCTTAAGAGTTCTTCATCAAAAAATCAAAAGATCTATATATTGTCAAAAGAGCAGAGCTCTGACCCATGGGCTAAGAAACCCTAAGGAAAGATCTATTTAGATCTATGGGTTCATGAGAGCAAGGCTCTGTTTATGAAACCCTAAAGGGGTTTTTCTTTAGATCAAAAGATCTATGAGTGCCAGATTCTGTTAATGGGTTAGAATTAATTTAATTTAATTTTTACCTAAATCTAGTAAATTTCTAACTCTTGAAAGTTCTTGGAAAGAAGAGCAAGGCTCTGAAATAAAATTCTTGAGGAGAAGATGATAATCATTTGAGGACCAAGGGTCCTATTTATAGGCGCTGAAGCGCCTCCTCAACTTCTGAGTTGATCCAAGAGCTCAGATGTTGCCACCGCTGCACTCACGTGTGCGCCACGTGAGCGCAACGGTGGGGGGGCATTTGTTTCCCCTAATCAGAGCAAAGCTCTATTTTGAATTTCAAAATTCAAAAATTGAAGCAACGCTTCAGATCCCTTGCGCTGCGCGCTGCACTCCACGTGTCAAAAGCAGACACGCTAGCGCTAGGAGCGTTGCGCTCTAGGCAGTGCACCCCCAATCAGAGCAAAGCTCTGTTTCAAAATTCAAATTTTAAAATTGGAGCAACGCTTCAGATCCCTTGCGCCAGCGCTGGGATTAAAAGAGTTCCCCACCGTTAGATCAAAAGATCTAATAATAATAATAATAATTAATCAGAATTAAAATTCTGTTCTAGAAAGATCTTTCTAATCTTGTTGAAAACAAGAAGATTGCCTTCTGTAAAACAGAAACCCTAGGATCAAAGATCCAATGGTGGGAAAATATCCCCAAATCAATCAGAGAAAGATCTCTTCAACTAATTTAACAAATCAGTTGGCCCTATATAAAGGCCCCAAGACTTCAAGTCTAAAAAAAAAATCTCTGCAAACTTTGAGAAAAAAACCCAAAGAGAAAGAAAGGCAAGCCTTTGAAGAAAGAAGATCATTTTCTTCAACTTTAAAGGTAAAGAATTATATTCTTGAAAAACACAGATGAAATCATCTCATTAAAAAAGAAGAATTCTCTTCTAAAATGATTAGAGATCTAAGAACAAGATCAAATTCTTCAATAAAACAGAAAAAGATCAAAAAAGATCTAATTATAAAAGACTGAAAGAAGTATTTTACTTCATTAACAGATCTTTTGATCTATAAAGGCAGAGCCTTTTGATAAGAACAAGAACTTTGGTTCTTGGATCTTGAGGCAAGGCCTCCTTTGAAGAACAAAAAAAAAACTTGTTTTTTTAATCTTAATTTGATCAAAATGCGCTCTGCGCTATTGGACTGTGCTTTGCACTCTTGAATTACGCCTTTGCGCTTATTGGACTGGTGCACAGTGCCAAAATGCGCCACGTGTCAACCACAGAACAGTTTGCGCTTTGCGCTTCTAAAAATAGCGCACTGCGCTCTTAGACTGGCACACAGCGCCAGAGTGCGCCACGTGTCATTCATTGGCGTAGCGCATTCATAAAGCGCAGTGCGCTAAACAAACCAGCGCTTAGCGCTAAGCGACACGTGTCACCCTTATGTGCGCTAGCGCAATGCGCTCTTTAATTGGCGCAAAGCGTCTGATGCACCACGTGGTGCGCTGTCAGAACATACCTTGTTCTGATAAATGCTATGCATTTAAGTCCAGACAAAATGTCAGAGCCCAATGCTATGCATTATTAAAAGGGCAGAGCCCAAACAAAGGCCTAACAGGCAGAACACAAATAAAATGTTAAACATTTTTAACTGGACTTAGCCCAATTCTGGCCATAAGTCCTCAATTTAAATTGAACTGAGCACATCTGCTCTTCCAATCAATTTACACCCGGTTCGAGGGTACATCTCTTCACTCCTCTGATATCTGCCGTTGTAATCCTTCAACGTCGTCAGAGAGGTGACGGGTCTCGACAACCACACATTGCTACAGACTGTGAGGTCCTTAAACTCATGGACTATGATGTCCTTAATCTCGACCGTGATGTCTTAAAACTAATATCGGACTGTGGGGTCCTTAAATTCATGGACTATGACGTCCTTAACCTCAACCGTGATGTCTTAAAACTAATACCGGACTGTGGGGTCCTTAAACTCATGGACTATGACGTCCTTAATCTCGACCGTGATGTCTTAAAACTAATACCGGACTGTGAGGTCCTTAAACTCACGGACTATGAGGTCCTTAACCTTGACCGTAATGTCTTAAAACTAACAATGGACCGTAATGTCCTTAAACTAATTATCGACCGCAATATCATTAAACTAAACAATAGAGCCCAACTGCTCTCTTGTCGGATCTAAACGATCCCGTTAAGTTGATCTTAGTCTAAAATTAGACTAACGTGTCCTTAACAAACGTTTAAGTTGATCTTAGTCTCAAATAAGGCTAACGTATCCTTAAACACAACCCCCCCAAAGCCAAATCTAAGAAAGATACGGATTTGGACTAGTCCACGCCCTACGGGCGACAACATAACTTAGTCTCCGTATACAATCCACGGGCAACCGAACACAAAACAAACACCCAGGACACGAAGTGACCATATGGAGAAGGAGAAAGTTGTTACCGCGATGCGGTAGCGTAATTAACTGCAGGGGCTTGCGCCTGCAGGGAAAAGCGTCCCCACAATCAAAAACCCCTCAAATGAGGGGGAATCTGACAAAGTCTGCTACATCCGCCGCATCCGTTTAAACCATCGATACATGGTGCCATAAATCAACTTAGCATCTTCGAAGAGGTGTACGGATAGCACCAATTAGTATCTGCCCCGAATTTCAGGCAAGACGGACCTACGCAGTCGCGTCTCCGTGATTCGAAGGGGAACATCAAGTTTGGGGGGGTATATTTTTGGCTCTTAAAAATAAATGTCGTCCTCAAAAATGGTGAGCTAAAAATAAGTTTGGGGGAAAATTTTCACGTCCATTTATTCTTGTACCCCGTTAATAACTTTTCCTCCCAAGCCTACAGGGTTTTGAGATTTAACAGATGACAACAGTGAGGACACTGATGTAAACAGGTTTGGGGGGGGGGTTGTGCTTATTTACACATCACTTTGCATTACACTTTGCATAAGCACAAAATTTTTAAAATTCTTTTGTAATAAAAGATTAGAGAGTGAAAAATTACATTTAAAATATTGGAAGAATTTAAGAAAACCAAGAAAGTTAGAAGTTTTCTTAAACGAAACTAGTAATAAGTAGTTATGAGCCGTTGTCCCAAGGGTTAGTAAGATGAAAGAAGTCACTAATCTAAGGATAAAAATAAGTCTGAAAAATAGTTCTTATTCTGAAAGCCAAACATTTGAACGTTGATACCCTACTATACGCACTTACACACGTCTTGAAGCTCGGGATAGTAGAGGATACCTTTAAATGCTCTTGTTTAAAAGCCAAAGTATGAAGGAAATAAAAAAATGAAAAAAATATAAATGGTGAAGAAAAATGAACACTGGTTTTGTAATCACCAAGGCAGAATAAAAAAATATAGCGAGGGTGCTTCATCACCTAGTGCCTTAGACCAACTAGTTTGAGAGTCACTGCCAAGCCTTGGGTGTTGCAAGACGAGGAAATTATTAATTACGCCTAATATGTGAGCACATTGAGTAATCGGTCTGTTAGTATCTCAAGAAGTATTAACGGTCGCATGAAAAATGTGTGAGCAATTTCATCTAAAATATTCACCGACTAAAAAGTACTGAAGTAGATGGACAAGGGTATGATAGCTTGAATTGAATTCTCCGAGTGTAAGGATGTCTTTTACACACACGTAGGGGTATATGATCAGTGTTTGGAAGAAAGATAGGAATGAAGAATAAAAGCGATGTTTTATTGAGAGATGATATGATTTCTAACATCTTTTCATGACTATTAAGATAGGGCTCATGACAAACGAAAAGCCAGTGTAGTTGAAAACTATGATTTTCAAGTTCTTTCTTTTATAATTCTTATCTTTATATGTAATTTTCACAGTCTATCTTTTATTATGGGATTTTTTGAGTGCAATCCACTGAAAACCCTCAGGAGACAACACTCCTCTTACTAGGGACACCTAGAGGTTTAAAGGCTTGTTGCACGTGCTCAGTGCAATCGTGTTGCCTACGAAAATGCGTTAGTTAGTTTTTTTTTCCTTTCTATTTTCTCTTTCTCTTGAATAAAAGAAATTTTCTCGAGACGATCAAAATCAAGTTTGGGAGAATTTGTCCAGTCGAAAATATTGCAACCTTTAACACAACAATTTTCGCACTTTTATAAACATCTAAGGGTGTTTGTTATAAATATAACACGTATTATAAGTTCGTCTGGAAAAATATCAAATAGGACGTGTTAAACATTATAATCAACATTCTGGAGGGAAATTGTGTGTTTATTATTTAACGCATGATATTGTATATCTCAACAATCATCAGTGAGATTTTGTGCAGAAAATTATTTCAGGACAGATATCGGAATCGCAAATTCGCCGAAAAAATGCAGCAAGTCAAAGAGTTAAAATCTGGCGGAGATTCAAACGAGATAAAAAGATTCCAGATATCAAATATAAACCCTGAACCAACATAAGAAGACCACAGAGAAATGAAGAAGTGATCTCACAAATCGGCCGTGGATCCGCGGCTGAGTCAGGCCGATCAGCCGCGGATCCGCAGCCGAGTTAGGGCATCCGGTGACTGTACTATTCCAGAAGCTTCATTCCAACTCCCTAGCTTGTTGAATACGCTCCATTGTATCAAACTTGTTCTGGAAACTTCCCTACAACAGCCTAGCTTCTTGAGAAAGCTTGATAACTACCTTACTCTAGAAGTTTCCTTACAACTACCTAACTTCTTGGGGAAGATTGACCCAGCTTCTAGTGGAAGATTGGTGAAGGGCTATATTAAGGACCTAAGCCTTCATTTCGGGGGTTACACAATTTGGGGAGAAAATTTGAGAGCCGATTCAATCCAATTCAATTCCTAATCAAGATCCAAATCAAGATCGTTGAGAACATCATCAAGCTACGACATTTAAGATTCGTTACGTGACGCCGATCAACATCAAGGGTGCAAGATCCTTGACAGGTCCAAGTCTCACGGAAATCGAGCTAAGCGAAATTCGACAGAATAGTTACCTCTTCAAGGGAGCGATCGAGAGCAGTTCTTGTAATCTTGGATTGAAGGAATGTGTAATTAGAAGTTGATTAATAAAGATGATTCAATTGTTAATTCTCTCTTTCTTTACATTTTCGTATTATGAAATTTCTAATTCTTGATTCTTTCGTTTTCATGATGCGTGAGTGAAATCTCCACTTGTAAAGGATTCGAAGGAGATCGGTAGATCAAATGGTGATGAAATCATAAACTCGTCTTCTGTCTTATGAGAATTATGAACTTTAGGAAAAAGAATCATCAACGATCAAATTTGGAGCGAGATCACCGTTCTAGATAATTTCGTTGCAATTTGGGATTAAATGAGTGATGATTCTCTTTGCTAAAGGTTAGATTTGAATGGTGATCAATGAAAAGACAAGGGATAGTGAAGGAAAAACTCTAGTTTCTTCAAAAGATCCCTAATCTTCATTCATTACCATAGTTCTAGCTATAATTCATCAATAGATATGATAAGTCATTATTAGTATTCATCATTGCTACTAACTCCTATCGAACCCTACAAGCCATTCTACATTTTCTTGATAACTAAAATCGAATTTGAACACTTTCTTGATTACTAAATTTTAAACTCTTTCTTGATATTTCTTGAAAATATTTCATCAACTAAATCTTGATTCATCTTCTTGAATTTTCTTTACTATTTTCTTTTAACTCAATTAAAGTAAGAACGAATAAATACACGAATCTCAGTGGACGACCCATACACATTAACGAACTACATCGACACCGTTATTGATTGCGGCTATAAATTCTTTGATTGTGATAACACTTTTCATATCACATCGAGATCGATCAATCAAATGGCGCCGTTGCCGGGGTGTGTGCGTAATTTGTTCGTTTTTGCTATTTGAGTTGAAACATTATTATTCCATCAAATTTTAAATCAAAATCGCATCGTGTGCTTAACGATTAGTGTTTGAATTTTTGCGAGGGAATCTGGCATCACTGTAGAAGGGAGATCAAGATTCAGAGACTTTCTGAAGACTCCAGAGGAATAAAGGAAGCTACAGTTAAAAGTAAATCACCTAACTCCTCCATTACACTGTGGAACCGCGGCGGATTCAGGGTTTTTGCGGCGGTTCCGCCGCCGTTTAGGTGATTCAGTGCCTAAAAATTCTGTGGTATAATCTCTGCCCTCTTCTCTCTTTTCTGATCTTGTCCAATAACAAATTTGCTGCAGGATTCTTTGCAAAAATTCGCCGCTCAAAAATAAATATTTGTTGCATATTTTGATATTGGTTGTTTTGCATATTTTAATACGGAAATTAAGGGGCAAAGACCAAATTTAGATTAGGTGAGGATTTCATTACCCATCCTTATAGGGTGTTTTTCGTCACCCCATTGAGATGGGAATACGCGCGCGCTTGTCAGGCGTATTACAGATTCCCCCTGCCTAGGGCAGGCTGGGGTTAATTGATTGTGGGGCTCCGAATCTCCGGCAGCCGCGGACTAAGCTGCTGTTAATTACCCCTCGCATTCGGAGCGAGAGAACCTCCGATTGTCAGGTTAAACTAGTCATGCGAACTCAATGTGTAGTGTTGTGTTTTGAAGGGGTTTTGGATATATCGGGGGCCCCGCAGAGTTTTCATAGGGGTCCCACTACCCGGATAGCAGGCTGGGGGTTAAGGGGGCTAGCAGCCCCCTTACAGGATGCGGAGCGTGAGGCAGCGCCCCGTTAGAAATTTTTTCTAACAGGGGACAGTGTTGTAGAGTATGTTTGTGTGTGTATATGTATATATACATACATATACATACATACATACATACATACATATATATACATACATATATATAAAGGGGAAAGAGCATCCAAAGGATGCGTGGGAGAAAGCACTTGGGCGCTAGCGCCTCACGTGTCAGGCACGTGAACGCTCAGACGCTAGCGCTTTGAGTGCAAGGGCGCTAGTGCCTCACGTGCCATGTACGTGGGCGCTCAGGCGCTAGCGCTTTGGGCGCAAGGGCGCTAGCGCTTTGGGTGCTAGCGCCTCACGTGCCAGGCTCGTGGGCGCTCGGGCGCTAGCGCTTTAAGCGCAAGGGCGCTAGCGCTTTGGGCACTCGGGCGCTCGGGCGCTAGCGCTTTGGACGCTAGCGCTTTGAGCGTAAGGACGCCAGCGCCTCACGTGCCAGGCATGTGGGTGCTCGCGAGGCAAAAGGGACTTGGTCCCTGCAATGGGAGTTGTACCCCCAGAAAGGAACACTTGTTATTTTGTGTGTGTGTGTGTGTGTGTGTGTGAGGGGTTAAACTCCAAGGATATTTTGATGCTGATGAAGGGGGCTTCTCCTCCTGGAGCCCTGGATCTTCCCCAAAGTAGGGTCTTTGGAGATGGGTCTCTTTCTTCCTCCTTTGTTGGCCGGCTCTTGGATAACAATAGGGGTGAGATTTTAAAAATCTCTCCTTTTTAAGATCTGATGGAAGATCCAAGCTCCCCTTTGTGGGTTTTGTGGTGAAAAACTATTTAGTTTTGGAAAAGGAAGAGTAAAACTCTTGATTTAATTCAAAAGAAGAAGAAGGTTTAGAACCTTAAGGAAGGAGAAGATCACACATCTTGATTCTTTTTTGGAGAGAGAAAAAAGTTGTTGTGATATTTCATTATCTTTGCCTTTATAGGCTATACACTTTACATATAACCCCTTGGGCTTTACAAAATGGCATTTTGCCCATCCCATGGCTCATGTGCCATTTCTTTTTGCACATAAGCCATGGGCTTTACAAGAATTTGGCTTTATTCCTATTCATGCATAAAAAATTACATAAAAATTATTTATTACATGATTTCATCTTGGCATGGAGGGGGGAGGCCGCTTCATGTTCGGACTCGACCTGGGCATGGACCCACTTGATTTGGGCTTGGGCCCAGTTGGCTTCGGGTTGACCTTGACTTTGACTTGGTTAACCGGGGTGCAATTTTCGACCCCAACAAAGTGCCCCCTATCAATAAGTTCACACCACATATGTGGGTCATGTGCATGAAATTGATGGATCTTCTTTCGCGTGGAGACGACTTGCTTTGGTTCCCACTTTTGGGATGCGCTGCCCTTTTAACGACATGGACGGTCGACGCTTGACGTGTCTCCGAGATGGACTGTCTGTGGTAGACATTTCTCTGGACCGGAGTGATTTGGTAGACGTGCCCCCGGCACGGAGTGTCGCTGGTCGACGTTTTCCCGAGACGGAGTGTCTGTAGTCAACGTGGCCCCGGCACGGAGTGTCTGCTTGACATTTCCCCGAGGCGGAGTGTCGGCTGGTTGACGTGTCCCCGGCACAGAGTGTCTGCTTGACGTTTCCCCATTACGGAGTGTCGATGTTGGTTGACGTATCCCCGAGACAGAGTGTCTGCTTGACGTGTCCCCGAGGCGGAGTGTCGGCTGGTTGACGTGTCCCCGGCACGGAGTGTCTGCTTGACGTTTCCCTGTTACGGAGTGTCGCTGTTAGTTGACGTGTCCCCAAAACGGAGTGTCTGCTTGACGTGTCCCCGAGACGGAGTGTCATTGTTGGACGTTTCCCCAGTACGGAGTGTCGCTGGTCGACGTTTCCCCGAGGCGAAGTGTCTGTTGGTTGACGTGTCCACGAGACGGAGTGTCTGCTTGACCTGTCCCCGAGACAGAGTGTGCTGGTTGACGTATCCCCGGCACGGAGTGCCTGCTTGACGTTTCCCCGGTATGGAGTGTCGCTGCTGGATGTTTCCTCGGTACAGAGTGTCGCTGTTGGACGTTTCCCTGGTACGGAGTGTCTGTTGGTTGACGTGTCCCCGGCACGGAGTGTCTGCTTGACGTTTCCCCGTCACGGAGTGTCGCTGTTGGACGTTTCCCCGGTATGGAGTGTCGCTGGTCGATGTTTCCCCGAGGCGAAGTGTCTGTTGGTTGACGTGTCCCCAGCACGGAGTGTCTGCTTGACGTTTCCCCGTTACGGAGTGTCACTGTTGGACGTTTCCCCGGTACGGAGTGTCTCTGTTGGAATTGGTTGGTTTGATTTGATTTGGGTTGACATCAGCACCGCTATACTGGAATATGGTACCAGGAGAGAATCATCATTTTCCATGAGTGGATTTGAGGATTTCGGTTTTTGTTTGGCATCTGCATTGCTGCACTGGAATAATGCCAGGAGCAACTCATCATTTTCCTCGAGAGGATTTGGTAATTGATGGCTTAGGAGGCAGTTTTAGATCCCTATCACCTAAGGATTTTCAATTTTATGGGCCGTGAGGGTCCCACAAAAGCATTTTCTCCCTACGTGTCGAAAGGATCTCGTAGGTGTATTTTCTCCTTAGGAGTCGAGTGGACTCCTAAGTGTGTTGCTCTTTTATGAGTCGTAAGGATCTCACGGGGGAATTTTCTCCTCACAAAGTCGAGAGGACTTTGCGATTCATCTCTTTTTTACGAGTTTGCTCCCTTTCGGGTTTTCACAAACTCGCCGGCAGTCCTGCTGTTTTTACTCACGGAGCCCTTTCGGGTTTTCATCCATGCCTATTTTGCTTGTGGGCATACCATTTTTTTGGTGGGACTTTGAATGTGGTCTCACCGGTATGACTTTGGAGAGATTGAGATCGTTTTACGCCCATGGATTGTATACGGTTTTGCAGGATGTATGATCCAGACCGTAGGGCCGGAAAAATTTCAGGGCTTTGTTGGCGTCTGTATCGCTGCATTGGAATATGGTACCAGGAGCGACTCATCATTCGCCGTTGGGGTATGGGATTTGGAGTTTGGTTGGTATCTGCATCGCTGCACTGGAATATGGTACTAGGAGCGACTCATCATTCGCCACTTGGGGATTTGGATTTTGGTTGGCGTCTGCATCGCTGCATTGGAATATGGTACCAGGAGCGACTCATCATTCGCCACTTGGGGATTTGGATTCTGGCCGGCGTCTGCATCGCTGCACTGGAATATTGTACTAGGAGCGACTCATCATTCGCCATTGCCTATTGAAAAGCGATGGCTTAGGAGACAGGTTTAGATCCCTATCACCTAAGGCTTTTCAATTTTATGGGCCGTAAGGGTCTCATAAAAGCATTTTCTCCCTACGAGTCGTAAGGATCTCGTAGGTGTACTTTCTCCTTAGAAGTCGTGGGGACTCCCAAGGGTGTTTTTTCCTTTGTGAGCCGTAAAGATCCCACGAAGGTGTTTTCTTACGAGTCGTGAGGATCCCGTAAGTTTTGTTCTCCTCATGCATCGTGAAGATACATGAGTGGGTCTTCCCAAAGGGAGCATAATTCCGAGGGCGGAAACCGGCCGCTGGACTGGTGATTGCAGTGGGATATGGGTATGATGAGAATTATTTGAGCCCGTGGATTGTATACGGTAGTCAACTTGGGGACCAAACCGTAGGACTGGAAGAATTTTGGGAAATTGGATTTTGGTTGGCGTTTGCATCGCTGCACTGGAATATGGTACCAGGAGCGACTCATCATTCACCGTTTTTTTTTGTTTTACCGCCATTGCTTTATCATTTCAGCTTTTCTTATCGCGAAGATCGCGATTGCCCTATCATTTCGGCTTTTTAACCGTGGTTGCCTTATCATTTCGGCTTTATTTTTCATCTTTATTTTACTCGTTGATTTTTATTGCAAGTTGCCCTATCATTTCGTCTTTTCTTTTCTTTTCTTTTTTATTTACATTTTTTTATTTACACATTTTTTTACATTCCCAGTTTAACGACTTAGAGGTCGATTGTTCCAAGTTTAACGACGTGGTGGTCGTTTATTCCCAGTTTAAAGACTTGGTGGTCTGGGGTTTTCTTATCCTAGCTCCTCGAACTTTGATCTTGGCGGGGATGTGTTGATGATCGTACCTCTGTGGCTTGTCGGTACATCTGACGACTGTGAGGCTTTCCCAAGTTTGTATTGGTTCTCCACCCAATCTTTAAAAACATAGCAGTTTTCAATGGTATGACTCGCCATTCTATGATGTGGGCAGTATATGGGATTGCCGGTCATGTTCATCTTATGTGGCCTCTTTGGAATAGGCAGTTGAAGACCGTTGTTCAAGGCGTCCACGAATATTTCGCGGACTTTATCCCTCCTGAAGGAGTATACTTTCTTCTTTCTCTCCATTAGAGTAGGTGCCCTTACTGATGCTAGACCCTGAGAATGATCAGTCTTTGGTTCGCCTACTGTCCGCTTACCACGTTCAGTGTACGTATCGGAGGGACTGGAGGCTGATCGCGTCCGTTTTTCACAAAGGTGTTCCGCTCTCGGGCTGGAAGGAGTATCGGTCGGCTGCTTCTGGATATCAATCCCCAGCTCACGGACCAAAATTTGATTTTGCTGTAATTGCAATCGGGCGATTTGGGTCGTGAGATCCACCACGACATTTGCCAGCTCGTCGACTTTAGAATGGACCTTAGCCATCTTCTCATCCCCGTCCTGAAGTTGCCTTTGAAGCCATGGAATAATGCTTGTTCTATTGTTCCGGGTATGACAACGGGGTCATCCTTACCGCCTGAACTTGATTCAGCATGAACCATGGGTTCATTTGGCTTAATGGCCCGAGCGAGCTCTTCATCATTTGAATCGGGCCGATGTTGGATGGCAACAACCGCGTCATTGTCATGGTTATAAGGCGTAGGAGGACTTGTTCCTCTGGGCTCCATCATATAGACCGTATGGGTTGTGTACCCGTCTATTGCTTCTTCATTGGTAATGTTGCTCGCTTGGCTCTTATCTTGTTGCCTTGGTCCGCTCTTTTCAGAGAAAGGAAGATGTCTGAGAGAATCAGGTCCCTGAAAGACTTTGGTCTCCGTTTGTATGAAATTGGCAGTCGCAGCTTGATTGTTTGTTAACACGCCAGAGGACAATGATATTTCTCTCGTCTTGTATTGTTTCTCGACCCAATCCTTGAAGATGCAACAGTCTTTAATAGTGTGTCCCAGCACTCGGTGGTATGGGCAAAAGTTGGGATGATCATTCATGTTCGCTTCACTTAGCCTTTTTGGTTCTGGTAGCCGCAAACCATTCTTCAGAGCATCTTTAAAAATTTTGTGGACCTTGTCCCTTCGGAAAGAGTAGACCTTATTTCTTCTTTCCTCCAAAGTTGGCTCTCGAGGTTTGTTAGTGTTTGCTCCGCCCGCTCTCTGCTTATCCAGAGAATCGGTGTTGTTGGAACTTTCGCTTTTCCGGTTGTCGTCCCTCCGGTGTCTCGGTCTGTTTGTGAATTGGAGATTCTGAGTGGACTCGGGCTTTGAGCGTTCCAATATTTGAACTTTCTTGGTCATCTCTTGGAATGTTTTGAGGCCTGCGGTGCACAGGAAATGTTTCATCCAGTCATTCAGATTTTCTATAAGAAGACTGACGGATTGGTCTTGCTCCAACGGCGGTTCACATTTGATAGAGAGATTGCGCCATCGGACTATAAAATCCATGTTGCTTTCGTTGTTCTTTGGCTTGGTCCTTACAAGGTCAGCAATGGTGATTTTATCGCTGACACTCATGAACCTTTGCTTGAACATGGATACTATTTGAGCGAATGTCGTGATCGAGTCATCCGGTACGCTTGCATACCAATCGAAAGCAATATCGGTCAAACTATTGATAAACTGGCAGAGAAGGAGCACATCATTGCCCCAAGTGTTCGCACATGATGCTTTAAATTGGGTAATGTGCCGATTCGCATTTCCCGTCCCATCGAACCTTTCAAATTTGGGGACGACATAGCCAGTAGGAAACTCCACAAGATTGTACCGAGTAGGGTATGGTCTCCCGCTGCTACTGACCTCTTTTTGCTCTCCGGCTTCGGCTACCAATGTTTTATTTTTGTTGGCAACCAAATCCATGATTTGATCTTGAGTTAGCGGGTTGCTTTCATCGGTAGCCAAGACATTTCCCGAGATAAGATGCGACTGAATTTCGTGTTGTCCGCCCACCTTTGGATTTGAGGGAATAGGCGTCAGCTGTCTCGGGACACCGTTTCCCGGTTCATGAGCAGAGCCCTGCACTTGATTGGGCGGCTGAGAGGCAAGTCGGGCCATGAGCTATAAGACGACGTTTGTCAAGTCATCAATTTTTTAGTAGAGCTTGGCCATCTCCTTGTCTTTATTTCTGAGCTGCTTTCGGAGCTCCTGGAGAAGTTGCTGCTCTGTGGTCTTAGGATGGAAAGTTGGCTCATCTTCGCTTTCCGAACCCGACTCCTCATAAACTGAGGGATCTCTCTGCTTATCAGCTTTACTTGGAGCATTTTCATTACCTTCAGGAGGATGCTGGTCTTGGGAAGTGACAGCCACATTCAAACCAGATTGGATTTGAGATGTGGTGGCCCCATCCTTGCTGCGAAGGTTGTCGCTGGGACGCGCGCCTACCATGTAGACTGTGTGGATAACCATTCAACCATCCTTTCATCACTGGCAGCTGGTTTCGCGGAGCGGGCCGGGCTTTGGAAATTCATAAATTTTAACATGGCCAGAGCCCTAGCCCTTTTGTTGGCTCTGTATCTGAGCCGCTTCTGCCTCAGCTTCTCTGCCTTGAGCGCTTGGCAGACTTCTGCTCTTCGGGAAGCTGCCATAGGCCGAGTGATGGGGAACTTAGAGAAGATACCCAATCGAGCAGTTGTCAGGGGCACCGCTGGAGCTTGCTCGAGATGCCTTGTTGCTTTGTTGGTGTTGATGGCCTTGCCCCCAGCTGGGGCCAAGGAAATTCGTTCAAACACCGACTTGCATTTGGGTTGGGGCACCCTCGTGATTACCACATTTGGCCTCTTGCCTTTCGAGGCCGGTTTGTCTGCTACCGGAGCTTGAAGAGCTGGAATGGCATTAGCTGGCATGAATAGAATAGAGCCGAACTGTAGCAGCGGCTCCTCCCACTGTCGCCCAAGACTAGCCGGGAGGACTGTTCTGGAGTCCATCTTCATCGTGTAGGAGATGGGAGCTGAGTTCATCTTTGGAGACATTGTTGAAAATTGATTGCTTGGAAAACTGCATGAAAGAGCATTATTTTAGTATAAATATAGATATGTATATTGATTGAGTTCGCATGAACGTTTAATTCGAAATATGGGAGGAGAGATAGGTCCCACCGGGCGTGCCAGAATCTGTAGGGTGTTTTTCGTCACCCCACTGAGATAGGAATACGCGCGCGCTTGTCAGGCGCATTACAGATTCCCCCTGCCTAGGGTAGGCTGGGGTTTATTGATTGTGGGGATCCGAATCTCCAGCAGCCACGGACTAAGCTGCCGTTAATTACCCCTCGCATTTGGAGTGAGAGAACCTCCGATTGACGGGTTAAACTGGTCATGCGAACTCAATGTGCAGTGTTGTGTTTTGAAGGGGTTTTGGATATATCGGGGGCCCTACAGAGTTTTCACGAGAGTCCCGCTACCCGGATAGCGGGCTGGGGGTCAAGGGGGCTAGCAGCCCACTTGCGGGGTGCGGGGCAGCGTCCCGTTAGAAATTTTTTCTAACAGGGGACAGTGTTGTAGAGTATGTGAGTGTGCATATATATGTATACACACACACACACACACACACACACACACACATATATATATATAAAGGGGAAAGAGCATCCAAAGGATGCGTGGGAGAAAGCGCCAGGGTGCTAGCGCCTCACGTGTCAGGCACGTGGACGCTCGGGCGCTAGCGCTTTGAGCACAAGGGCGCTAGCGCCTCACGTGTCAGGCACGTGGGCGCTCGGTCGCAAGTGCTTTGGGCGCTAGCGCCTCACGTTCCAGGTATGTGGGCGCTCGGGCGCTAGCGCTTTGGGCGTTAGCGCCTCACGTGCTAGGCACGTGGGCGCTTTGGGCGCTCGGGCGCTAGCGCTTTGGACGGTAGCGCTTTGAGCGCAAGGGCGCTAGCGCTTCACGTGCCAGGCACGTGGGCGCTCGGGCGCTAGCACTTTAAGCGTAAGGGCGCTAGCGCCTCACGTGCCAGGCACGTGGGCGCTCGCGAGGCAAAAGGGACTTGGTCCCGGCAATGGGAGTTGTACTCCCAGAAAGGAACACTTATTATTTGTGTGTGTATATATATATATGAGGAGTTAAACTCCCAGGATATTTTGAAGCTGATGAAGGGGGCTTCTCCCCCTGGAGCTCTGGATCTTCCCCAAAGTGGGGTCTTTGGAGATGGGTCTCCTTCTTCCTCCTTTGTTGGCCGGCTCTTGGATAACAAGAGGGGTGAGATTTTAAAAATCTCTCCTTTTTAAGATCTGATGGAAGATCCAAGTTCCCCTTTGTGGATTTTGTGGTGAAAAACTATTTAGTTTTGGAAAAGGAAGAGTAAAACTCTTGATTTAATTCAAAAGAAGAAGAAGGTTTAGAACCTTAAGGAAGGAGAAGATCACACATCTTTATTCTTTTTTGGAGAGAGAAAAAAGTTGTTGAGATATTTCATTATCTTTGCCTTTATAGGCTATACACTTTACATATAGCCCCTTGGGCTTTACAAAATGGCATTTTGCCCATCTCATGGCTCATGTGCCATTTCTTTTTGCACATAAGCCATGGGCTTTACAAGAATTTGGCTTTATGCCCATTCATGCATAAAAAATTACATAAAAATTATTTCTTACATGATTTCATCTTGGCATGGAGGGGGCGCTTCATGTTCGGACCCGACCTGGGCATGGACCCACTTGATCTGGGCTTGGGCTCACTTGGCTTGGGGTTGACCTTGACTTTGACTTGGCCAACCGGGGTGCAATTTTCGACCCCACCATTCCTAAGCCCCAAAAATCACAAAACCAGCATCCGCATCACCCTTCATTAAATAAAAAATATCTAGACAAGACTCTAAGGATTGTCGCGCTCAATTAAGACAGAAGAAGGTCGTGGATAATCTATTGCTTATCCGCATTTCTTTTGTGGTATCTAAGGAAAGTGTGTCTAAGGCAAGTGGTTACTTAATTAGGCCCACTATTTACGTAGCGAATACCTCCCACTTACCTGGCCACAGAAGGGATAAAGAGGTTGTAGAGGATTTATCCTGCGATTTGTCTTCTGGAAGTCTAGGAGCGGTCTAGTAACTTGACCTAGGTGACCGTAGATCTTGGGTTGATTGTGCACTTTTTGTGTGAATTTTCAAAATCCGTCCTTTTCAAACCAAAAACTAAAACAAACCACTTTCTCTAATTATCACAAACGCTGCCACTTGTGCTACAACCTTTTAGCACATGCTAGGCTGGACACGGGATTCTATTACCCGTCTTGTCCGCGTTTCTTTTATCGACCCCAGAGTCGGTAATTCTTCGTCTTCTTTCCTACCACCCACATCATCGACCGAGATGGACGGATCTCCATCAAATTTTCCCAACACCACTTTGCCACCAACCGCAGGTGCGCAGAATCAACCACGCATCTCTCTCCAAGGGAGATGTTATCCTATTCGTGGTCCCCTTCCCACTTGTCTTTCTATTCCACCAGCCAATGGGGATAATTTCGAAATCAAATCTCAATTCATCAAACTGTTGCCAAAATTTCACGGGCTTGAATCCGAAGACGCATACGTTTTTATAAACAAATTTGATAACATATGTGCTATGATGGGCACTTCACAACTTTCTGTGGATGCTATGCGCTTACGTCTTCTCCCTTTTACTTTGTGCGATTTAGCCGAGAAGTGACTTTATAATACAACGGCACATTCTATTTTAAAATGGGACGAATTCGTTGTAGCATTCCTTAAGAAATTTTATCCCAATAATAAGACCGCCCGCGTTCGAAGCGAGATCTACCAATTTACCCAACTTTCCAATGAACCATTTTGGAAATGTTTTGAACGATTTAAGGAACTGCTTATCCAATGTCCTCATCACGGAATCAGTAGATGGGATCTTTGCCGCATTATATATGAGGGCATTACTCCTTCGATAAAGCAGACGCTTGAAATCATGTGTCAAGGTAAGTTCATGACTAAAGACAATGGTGTAGCTTGGAAATACTTAGAAGATTTTGCTGAAAACACTATGCAATGGGAAAGCGTTAGACCACCATCGTCTGGGGAAGGTAACCATCAGCTTGATATTTCCATCGCATTGAGTGGCTACGATATAAATGAAACTCGATGCTATAGAAAACAAATTCTCTTCAGCCTCCCTAAACCAATTCACGTTCCCAAAACCGTGTTGGTTGCTGTTCCAACCCATTACATTTGACGAAAGAATGTCCTTTGAATGTACCGTTTCAAGGTCAAGAACACACTAATGCTTCTTTTCAGCAACAACCTAGAAACGATCCTTATTCTTCCACTTATAATAAGGATTGGAGGAATCACCCTAATTTTTCTTGGAACAAACACCAAATTCAAAACCAGTTCCAATGCAATTATCAAAAACTTCCTCCACAACAACAACAACCACCACAACTGAGTCAGCACCCCTTTCAACTATAACCTTTACAAAACCCAGCCAACAACTTTGATCCTTCTTCTGCCGGTACCGATAAACCCTCTGCACTCGACATGTTCATTAAACACTCCATGCAAACGAATGATATGTTAACGTCTTCTATCCAAACGTTACTTCAAAACACTGTCTCCCATGGTGAGTGTATTAAATCGATAGAAGCACAAATTGCACAGTTGAATGCCGCGATGAGTGCTAGAGAGAAAGGGAAACTTCCATCCCAACCCTTACCGAATCCAGGGTACTCACAGTATAATGTGAATGCACTTACCACGTTGAGATCTGGAAGAGTGTTGAATAACCAAGTCGGTGAACAGGTTAATAATGATATTGATATTGAGGAATCAATAAATGATACCCCGGCTTCTTCTTCTTCTTATCCTATTCCGTCTAATCTACCTTCTTCTTCCGAGCCTATTCTCTGTTTTCCCCTAGGCTCGAACCCTCCACCCACTTCATCCTTTCCACCCCTACAAACTTCTCCACATATGTTGGGCCGAACCCTTATTAATAAATCTCCATTTCCAAACAGATTGAGGGCCAACAAACCTAACGCACAAATGGAGAAGATTGTGGATATGTTTAAGCAGGTTAACGTAAACATCCCTCTCCTACATACGATTCAATAAGTTCTGGCTTATGCGAAAATACTTAAGAACTTGTCACTAGGAAGAGAAAAACTCAAGTACCGAAAAAGGTGTTCATGACGAGTAATGTAAGCACAACATTTACCCAGCAAGTACCCAAGAAACGTAAGGACCCAAGGTGTCCTACAATATCTATTTCTATTGGGGGTAAAAATATCAATCGTGCTCTACTCGATTTAGGGGCTAGTGTTAACCTGCTTCCATATTCTGTGTATGAGCAATTGGGTATCGAAGAATTAAAACCATCGCAATGCACTTTACAGATAGCAGATCGATCTATCACCTAACCAAGAGGTATGTTAGAGGATGTGTTGATAAAAGTCGGGGAGTTTATCTTCCCTGCGGACTTTATTGTTCTAGATACACAACCTGTAGTGAACCCACGGAACCAAATTCCGGTGATTCTAGGTCGACCTTTTCTTGCGACTTCCAACGCTGTAATCAATTGTCGAAACAGTTTTATGACCCTATCCTTCGAGAATAGGTCAATTGAACTTAACATTTACAAGTTGGGAAGTGAAGCCTCCGAACCCTATGCTCATGTATGTTCTGTCAACATGATGGATGATAACAGCAACAGCTTCACGATACTGATCTAGACTCCTTTTGTACGTTGTTATCAATCTGTCCGGGCCAACATCTAACGCTTATTCTGAACCTTTCATGGAGTCTGAGTATCATCCCGTTCTTTCCGATGACATTATTCTTTGGGATATCGATGAAAGCTTCACTGATGAACTCGCATTCTTAGCAGACACGGGAGTTGATATGAACAAACTCCAAAATAAAGAAGTTGAACCACCACCCCTTCTTCTTGACAATCACGAGAATGTGAGTAATCCATCATCACAATCATTATGTCGTCTCTCCAAATCGAGATGCAAATCCAATCCATATCACCTCTTATTTCTTCCCTACTTTTTCTTGGCTCTACATAACATGTTCTTCCACCAACCGGTGCATTATATTGATAAAATCTTAGAATGGTTGGTGTTGACTTTTGGTCTTTGTAAAGCTTTGCATTGACCAATAACTTTACCCCCCTCTTATGATTTTAAAAGCTTAATATTGTTTAACTCAAGTTTGAAGGGGTATATTTTTGGCTCTTAAAATAAAAGTTGTCCTCAAAAATTGTGAGCTAAGTTTGGGGGAAAATTTTCACGTCCATTTATTCTTGTACCCCGTTAATAACTTTTCCTCCCAAGCTTACAGGGTTTTGAGATTTAACAGATGACAACAGTGAGGACACTGCTGTAAATAGGTTTGGGGGAGGTTTGTGCTTATTTACGCATCACTTTGCATTACATTTTGCATAAACACAAAATTTTTAAAATTCTTTTATAATAAAAGATTAGAAAGTGAAAAATTACATTTAAAAGATTGGAAGAATTTAAGAAAACCAAGAAAGTTAGAAGTTTTCTTAAACGGAACTAGTAATAAGTAGTTATGAGTCATTGTCCCTAGGGTTAGTAAGATGAAGGAAGTCACTAATTTACGAATAAAAATAAGTCTGAAAAATAGTTCCTATTCTGGAAGCCAAACTTTTGAACGTTGATACCCCACTATACGCACTTACACACGTCTTGAAACTCAGGATAATAGAGAATACCTTGAAATACTCTTGTCTAAACGCCAAAGTACGAAGAAAATAAAAATGAAGAATAAAAAGTATAAAACGGTGAAGAAAAATGAACACTGGTTTTGTAATTACCAAGACAGCATAAAAAAATATAGCGAGGGTGCTTCATCACCTAGTGCCTTAGACGAACTGGTTTGGGAGTCACTGCTAAACCTTAGATGTTGCAAGACGAGAAAATTATTAATTACGCCTAATATGTGAGCACATTGAGTAATCGGTCGGTTAGTATCTCAAGAAGTATTAACGGTTGCATGAAAAATGTGTGACCAATTCCATTTAAAATACTCGCCGACTAAAAAGTACCGAGATAGATGGACAAGAGTATGATAGCTTGAATTGAATTCTCCGAGTGTAGAAATGTCTTTTACACACACGTAGGGGTATATGATCGGTGTTTGGAAGAAAGGTAGGAATGAAGAATAAAGGCGATGTTTTATTGAGGGATGATATGATTTCTAACATCTTTTCATGACTATTAAGATAGGGATCATGACAACCGAAAAGCTAGTGTAGTTGAAAACTCTGATTTTCATGTTCTTTCTTTTATAATTCTAAGCTTTATATGTAACTTTCACATTTTTCCTTTTATTATGGGATTTTATGGGTGCAATCCGCTGAAAACCCTCAGGAGACAACACTCCTCCTTCTATGGACACCTAGAGGTTTAAAGGCTTGTTGCATGTGCTCAGTGCAATCGTGTTGCCTACGAAAGTGTGCTAGTTAGTTTTTCTTTTTCTTTCTATTTTCTCCTTCTCTTGAATAAAAGAAGTTTGCTCGAGACGATCAAAATCAAGTTTGGGGAAATTTGTTCAGTCAAAAATATTGCAATCTTTAACACAACAACTTCCGCACTTTTATAAACATCTCAGGGTGTTTGTTATAAATATAACACGTATTACAAGTTCGTCTAGAAAAATATCAAATACCACGTGTTATACATTATAATCAACATTCTGGAGGGAAATTGTGTGTTTATTACTTTACGCATGATATTGTATGTCTCAACAATCTTCAGTAAGATTTTATGCAGAAAATTATTTCAGGACAGATATCGGAATCGCAAATTCGCCGACAAAATGCAGCAAGTCAAAGAGTTAAAATCTGGCAGAGATTCAGAAGAGATAAAAAGATTCCAGATATCAAATATAAACCCTGAAACCAACATAAGAAGACCACAGAGAAATGAAGCAGTGATCTCACAAATCGGCCGCGGATCCGCAGACGAGTCAGGATGATCCACCGCGGATCCGCGGCCGAGTTAGGGCATCCGGTGACGGTACTGTTCCAGAAGCTTCATTCCAACTCCTTAGCTTGTTTAAGACGCTCCATTGTAATAAACTTGTTCTGGAAACTTCCCTACAACAGCCTAGCTTCTTGAGGAAGCTTGATAACTACCTTATTCTAGAAGTTTCCCTACAACTACGTAGCTTCTTGGGGAAGATTGATCTAGCATCTAGTGGAAGATTGGTGAAGGGCTATATAAAGGACCTAAGCTTTCATTTCGGGGGTTACGCAATTTGGGGAGAAAATTTAGGAGCGAATTCAATCCAATTCAATTCTTAATCAAGATCCAAATCAAGATCGTTGAGAACATCATCAAGCGACGACATTTAAGATCCTTTACGCGACGCCGATCATCATCAAGAGCGCAAGATTCTTGACAGGTCCAAGTCTCACGGAGATCGAGCGAAGCGAAATTTGACGAAATAGTTACCTCTTCAAGGGACCGATCGAGAGCAGTTCTTGTAATCTCGGATTGAAGGAATGTGTAATTAGAAGTTGATTAATAAAGGTGATTCAATTGTTAATTCTCTCTTTCTTTACATTTTCGTATTATGAAATTTCTAATTCTTGATTCTTTTGTTTTCATGATGCGTGAGTAAAATCTCCGCTTGTAAAGGATTCGAAGGAGATCGGTAGATCAAATGGTGATGAAATCCTAAACTCGTCTTAAGTCTTATGAGAATTATGAACTTTAGGAAAAAGAATCATCAACGACCAAATTTGGATCGAGATCATCGTTCTTGATAATTTCGTTGCAATTTGGGATTAAATGAGTGATGATTCTTTTTGATAAAGGCTGGATTTGAATGGTGATCAATGAAAAGAGAAGGGATAGTGAAGGAGAAACCCTAGTTTCTTCAAAAGATCCCTAATTTTCATTCATTACCATTGTTCTAGCTATAATTCATCAATAAATAAGATAAGTCATTATTAATATTCATCATTGCTACTAACTCCTATCGAATCCTACAAGCTATTCTACATTTTCTTGATAACTAAAATTGAATTTGAACATTTTCTTGATTACTATATTTTAAACTCTTTCTTGATATTTCTTGAAAATATTTCATCAACTAAATCTTGATTCATCTTCTCGAATTTTCTTTACTATTTTCTTTTGACTCAATTAAAGCAAGAACGAATAAATACACGAATCTCAGTGGATGACCCGTACTCATTAACGAACTACATCGACACCGTTATTGATTGCGGCTATAAATTCTTTGATTGTGATAACACTTTTCATACCACATCGAGATCGATCAATCACCATTCAATATCAATTCCCAAGTCTGATCAAGGTGTTGAAAATTTACGAAAGTCTATTTCTAGAGTCTGGAGGGCATGGAGTCAGCTTCACAGACTTCATCGCTCGCTTTCTTCGTCCGGAAGTCTTATCAAAACAAGCTGCAAAATTCGCCAAGCTTGACGACCCATTTGGTTTTGGTTTGGATAACCAGCCGACGGCGGAAACAGATCAAAAGAAGTTCTTCCTCCCGGATACCCCGGTCGTCCCCTTTGCAGAGATCGCAGCTTCAGACATCGATGTAGAGGCGTTCTTTTTGGTGTTCCTCGGCCTATGGTTAAGCTGGTTTGTGCTTCCAATGCACCCTCGCCATATGAGGCCATCCGTCTTCTATTCGGCTCACCGAATGGTTGTTGGGATGCGGGTGGCCGTCGGGGTCGCTGGGCTGGCTCACTTGTATCATGGCCTCAGCTTAGCGGCAGACACCACTCAGCCAGGGGTACAGCCCGTAAATTTCCCACTGCACTATTTCACGTCGTGGATCGAGCTGCATGTGCTCGGCGCTTTTAGAGTCCACAAATGGCCCCGTTTCTACGACAGTTATAACTTTCCTCGGGTTATGTTGCAAGTTGACGCTTCCGCTTTGGAACCGTCACAGTGAAAGGTGCGGGGATTGTTCCTTCGCCCGCGTATGGTCGGGGATGGCATGACCTTCGGCGATAAGGTCTTAACCATCGGCAAGGAATCCGCAAAAACGGTGCAGTCGCTGTGCGACACCTTCAAAGACGGGGCTCCTACCTTGAAGGCTCGAGAGATTCTACATTTGTATTCAATCAGGCCAGGCTTTTTAGTGTTTAGGCAGAATGACTCAGTGCTGTTCATGAGGTACAACCCGCACCGTTTCGCTCAACAATCGAGTTACAATCAGGGTGTCCCGCTTGAAGCTTTTTAATATGAGAGGAAAGAAAAGAGAAAAGATAACAAAAGAAAAGAAAAGAAAAAGAAATGACTATAGAAATGAGGGATGAGCAAGAAAGAGAGAGAGGGTAAGGGGTCAACTTGACCAAGCTCCCATTGTTTGTTCCTTCATTATTTCTTCATCACTCTCCCTCTTCACTCACCATGGCAGCACCCATCTCCCTCCCCCTCTTCATCCTTTCAAACACCCCCAAAACAACATCCAAAGTCCATCTCCATTTCATTAAAAATGTGCACAAGCCCTCTAGCTACACTTTGGATCAAGAAAGAAAAAATTTTGGACACTTGGGGCAACTTAAGAATTTTCTTGAGTTGCCAAATGAGGTATTTTTTACACTATTAGAATTTTATTTCATTCCCTTTAGGATCCATACAAGTTTAGAATCGATATCGTGTAGTAAAGTGGACTTTGAAAATCTCTAGAAAAGGATTAGGGTTTGATTGAATCCAAATGTGTAATTTAGCTTAGTAGAGACGATACAACCCCTTTAGTGATGGTATATTGAACTGAAACCTGAGACTTAACCCTAAATACGAACTTTGAAATTCTGCCGATACGGGAAATTGTGGAATTTGTGAAGGTTTTTGGATATCTGCTAACACCCGGAGACCTGGAAAATTATTTTGCAAATACAGAGGAGTATGCAGGCACATAGGAAGCACCAATGAAACCCTAGCCCCAACCCCCAAACCCAGGCCGCAGATTTATTCTCCCTGGCCGCAAATTGCGGCCAGGCAAGGGTGGAATCCTTCCGTGTTTGGTCCATGTCTTAATCTCCAGTAAACTAGACCCTGCACATATGCAAAATTGGCTAATTTCACTTAGGGTAAAATCTGGACCATGTTTTCTAAGTTTCTGAATTCGTTTTGCGGATTTTTATGAATTTGGTTTTGGTATTTGATATTGTGTTTCCGTCGTGTGACGTTTGAACGTCAACGACTAGGGTTTTGGTCGTGTTTTGCATACTAGGCTATAGGTTTTAACCTATGATCGAAGCGTGTGCCGTTTTGGTTTTCCGCCTTGATTTTAATACGCATTTGCGATTGTGTATTGGTTGTAGGTACCCCACGTGGAATTCTAGACAACGAGGAGAGCGTGGCGTCATCGACTCCGGCGAGCGAGGATCAAGGTGAGTAGATCTATATCTATGGGGGAAGTCGGGTGGATGGCGTATAGCACCCCCGCAAAATTGATGGAAACCGATTTATATATAGAATATGGGTAAGGAAACCTAGATTAGGAAACTAGGGTTATGGTTAAAGGATAGTTAGAAATGAATGATGGAATATATGTATTGAGATATAACATGAGAGCTTTTAAAATATAAAAAAGTGAATGTGAATCACGACTTGTAGATATATAGTTGCACTAGAATAAGTTTGAAAATTAGAGTAACATGAAATTTGATGTATAGGGTAGAATGTATATATATTTTGACTTGATGTGAGATATTAATGTGATGAAAAGAATATACGATGTGATATGATGACTTGATAATATGTTTGTATTCGGATGTGGGTCGATTGATAGGATTGATACCCTTGCAGGTTCCCCGATATGAGATTGTTATGGATGCGACCTGGGACATAGGTATATAGATATATATATAGAATGTCGTGAATCATGAGTGATAGGCCGTACGAGACGTTAGGTCCGTACCCCTCATTATCACATAGGATGATAGGATCCCCGATGGTTTGATGCCGCCGTATGATAATTTTCCGTATGTGATGAGTTGGGCTTGATGATTGATCCATACCCTTGACTAGAGAATGCCGTACGATGGATTTTACCGTATGTAATGTTGTGAGGCTAGATGCCGATTGATAGATTCACCGACTCGGTCATGTTAGATACGTATACCTGTTAGCATTTGCATATGATTTACTTTATCCCACGCTCATGTCACTCTCATTGCATTACATATACCTGTGCTAGTATACCTACACCATTATCGATGATGCGTATGTTACACTTACACAGATTGGCCGGCTCACACACTTCATCATCGATAATTGCTATGTCACTACACAGTAGGACTGCTGCATCATGATATGACTCTTTGCATGATTTACTTGCTATGTGCACATCATTACGACATGTCACATGATATACTGATATTGTCATATTATTGTTCCATATTGCATGATATACGGATATGCTTACATTTCTATTATATGTCGCATACATCATGCTTTACGCTTTTACGCATTGAGATATGCTGTTTCCATGAGATTTCTGGATTTAAGAACCGTGGGTATTTCAAAAGAAAGCATGTACTATTTTAAAAACCTGGTTTCTCTTGATATGATATTTCAGTGCGTCCACCATGCGTTTTCTTGGTTCTGAGACGTGTGACATGTGAAACCCGATTCGAGAAGCTGGATGAGGCCGATTGCGGGAATATGGTGGACCCGGTATGTTACCCCGGGGTGAGAACGGTTTTGCTGTGCAGTAGATGGTAAGCCTAGCAGAGGGACTACTACCTACCGGTAATTGGTTGGACCTGACGGTTATCCGGAGGATACCGACCAGCGTCGAGAGATGGATAGGGGCCGACCCGTTCTGCCGGAGCCCGAGGGCCGATCCCGCAGACGGAGCCCGTGGGCCGATCCGGACTGACGAAGCCCGAGATATGAAGATTTACATATCGATGCTGGACACGGGTTTCATGATATTTTCGAGTGTCTATATTGGACACCCAGGTTCCATGATTTTGATGTGTCGCGAGAGACACACGTTGATTTATATCCTCATAATTCCATGCATATGTTTTTATGATATTTACATGCATGATATTATTGTGTCATTGGATGATACGTGGACGGGATCCACTTGCATACATACATTGATTATATTGTTGGATGATATCTACATACTGATTGATATTGAAATTAGTGTTGGCACATATTCAGAACCGGTCACCCTAGATATCATAGTTTTACCTTCATGATATAGTTGACCTAGGAAATCGTTATTTTATTTGATTTCTACTTGTTGATGTTTTTCTACTCACGAGTTGGCAACTCACCCTTGTTGTGCCACAGTTCTTGCAGGTTGACCGCATGGATCCGTAGCGGCATCGCTGGCACATACCTTCATTTGGGTGTTTTGCTTGGTAGGTGGGACATTTGTATCGTACCCACTCTTGTATTATTATTCATATTGTATCTAGTCAACTCCATCAATCAAACTAGTATTTGTATAAGTAATGAGACTCAGTGAGACTTGTGGTTGCGAGATTTAGAGCGAGGGGTATTCCGCTACTTGCGGGTTTTGATTTCTTGCTTTTCATTATCTTTTGTGTGGAACTTCGTCGTTGGGCGTCGTATACTTATATTTAATGTCTTGCGTGGTTGTGATCCGCCGTTTGGCGAAGAGCTAGCTCCCGCTTGGGGATGCCTTTATATTATCATGTGGTGTGGTTTTGGATCAAAATATACAAAGGAGGTGCTGCCCAAATTTTTAAAGGATGAAACATGTTTTCAAACTAGTAAATTTCACTTGTATTATTCATGTTCCTTTTATATGCATTTAAGAAAACTCGATTTCATTATACCCTTATTTCAAAACTTCACCTCCTTGATCTTTCTTAAAAAGGGTTTAGATTTCTGGGTTTCGGCTTACTTGAATTACGTGACGCCTTTAGACGTGGCGTGATTTAAGTGCCGATCACGAGCTAACATTTCGGGTCGTGACACTGCTGTTTTTACTCACGGAGCCCTTTTGGATTTTCATCCGTGCCCCTTTCGCTTATGGACGTACCGTTTTTTTTTATTATTATTTATTTTTTTTGCCGCGTTAGTTTAAGGATGCCACGGTTTGTAGTAGTTTAAAGACGTTTCGGTCTGTAGCTAGTTTCAGGACATTGCGGTCCACTGTTAGTTTAAGGACGTTTCAGTCCGTGGCATGTTTTTGAGGCGAGGTTTCACCGGATACTACTTATAGAATTTGGGCTTGGGAAGATAACGAGCGGACATGGGCGTCGTCATCTATCATTGACCTGGGCCGTGACTCGTCAGGCGTAGTATTTTTTCAGGAATCGGCTGTTTATTGGCCTGTAGGGTCTTTCGCCATGCATATCCATGATTAGGTAGGCCCCACCTTGGTATACCTTGTCTATGATGTACGGGCCTTCATAGTTCGGCTCGAATTTCCCCCGTTTGGAGCGATTGGGGATCATAGGTCTCTTGACCACTAGCACGAGTTCGCCTTGGTGAACTGTTTTCGGCCTAGTTGATCTTTCGTATGAGCGTGTCATCCTTACTTTGTAAGCTTCTAGGTTTCGCTGCGCCATGAGACGAGTTTCATCGAGGACGTCGAGCTCCTCAAGCCGAAGATGAGCATTCTCTTCATCTGTTAGCTCGTGATGAACCGCCACTCGCAGAGAGAGTAGCTCTATCTCCAAGGGGAGTATTCTTCCGCGCCGAATACCAGTGTATACGGCGTTGTATTCGTAGCCATTTTGAACGTAGTTCGGTACGCCCAGAGAGCTTCATGCAGTCTCTCGTGCCAGTCCTTTTTTATTTTTGGACACCGTCTTTTTTACGATCTTCGTCAAGGTTTTGTTGAAAGCCTCAGCTAGACCATTAGCTCGGGGATTATAGACTGAAGAGTATCTCCAGTCTATATTATGCTGTTTGTAGGGTTGCTAGACACGCGTACAAGGGTCTACGAGGCATCAACCATGCCCGATTAAAATTTTAGCCGTGCCGAACAACCCAAAGCCGGATCTTTAAACTAGAGATTAGGCGAAAACAAGCATGTTAAACACTTTAACACTAAGTGAGAGGGATTACAACCTTTGTAGATCCAGTCCTTCACTTCTAAAGCTCCGTGTTGAGGTCCCTTCGCTGCGATCATCGTGTTCCAGACTCTCGAGAGGCTCCACAAAGAGAAAGATGCAAGCTTGCTTCCGATCTTCGATAACAAAGATGATCTACCTTGAAGTTTCATTAACACAAGCTCTCACTCACTAAATGAAGTGAACACTCTCATCTAAAGGGCAAGGGTAGATGAGAATGATGAAGTAGGATTTTTGCTCTCATTTGTTTTCTATTTCTCACTCATTTTCATCACTTGAATCAAAGCTAGAAAGTTTTTCTAAGCAAAAGGAAGAAGAAGAAGAATTAATGAATCATTAATCCTTTTGTGATGAATAATGAAAGAAAATAATGATCAATAATGCAACCATGGTTGCTAAACCTTTGTAGAGAATTAATCAAGGGTGTAGGGTTTGGGTTGGGTTAAAGATGAGTCATTTGTAAATATCTTTTTCATGACAAAATAAAAACCTTCTAGAAACTTCTAGAAAGCATTAACCCAAATCAAACCCTAATCTTGTTTAATATCCACTAATCATGTTGCATTAATTATCATATCATGTTACAATATTATATATCACATATATAATATTTATTGTAACAAAATAAAATAATACAATTAACATATATCGCATATATATCAATGTATTACCCGAGTGAGAAAAAGAATCTTTTAGTGAGCTAATATTAGTTAATGTAATTTAATATATCATATATATTATTATACATTAAATTATCGAATCAACACTTGATCCGACAATCCGGCTATATCGCATATAACCGACTAATATCTCATTTACCGATTCATCGAATCAACACTTGATCCGATGACCCGGCTGATATGAAATATCGTGAGAATAGAATACGGTATCACATATCGCATTATCCTTGGTCCTGCACATATCACATATGTACCCCTACTCCGTTTTGCCTGAGTCAAGAAACCTCTGTGTAGGACTCTAAAGAATCGTCAATACGCCGGCAGTAGGTGATGATCATATCAAACACCCACAAGCTGCAAGCGGTCAGCTAAACGTAACTGACACCCAGGTATTGAGCGCTCAGAAGATCAACAAGCAAGCCTGTACATTCTCCTGTGAATCCAATCAGTAACACTCCCGTACAGTCCGGTCTCATCATCTGATATGTCGCATATCTCGTCTAGGGGTGGTAAAACGTCAGACCCCAGTAGCTCGATAAATCGTGTCGATATGAGGTCTGTAACAGTTCGAGAAACTACTGATAACACTTACCGGTAAATCTCAGCAACCCTGGCCAGGGATTTCCAGTTATAGCCAATCGAACACAGCACAACATCAACTCCCTATACCGGGAGAGACGAATCCCCTCCTATCGCTCATTGCCTCCATGTAATTCGGGACTGTACCCAAAAGCCACCTTTTTGCACGCCCTCTTGGATGTGGTATGATGGAAATCAAAGCACAGTGGGAATCACACAAGACTCTATGACGATCTCGGGTCAACAGACTACTCTGTACCAGCGTCACCGGAGAACTGCCATCTGACGTGAGGTATAATACCATCTGGGAGTTCTTGGCGAGTCCGTCTAGTGTACCCAGTCTCCACTGAACACCCATACACCATACTTCATGTCAAACACCGATGGATATGGGATCATCCATCGCCCATCATATGGGTCAAGATGCGTATACGCTAGTCTACTCTGGTGCATCGATGCCCTGTCTCGATACACCCTCGACTAGGAACAGTTATAGATGTACTCGTCGACTACCGTGGCCCCACTAGTATGATCTCATCATAGTCCCAGTAGTCGAGTACATATTCTAAGGGCTTTATCAACATGTAACATAGAGACAATCAGAGTACATGTTATAAAGTACAACCAGATAGCATACTATCATGTCGAGCAAGAAATTCCTCCCTATATATGTCCAAGCATCCATTACAATATATATCGTATGTACAGTAATGGCCTCTAGGGCATACATATAAGTAACAATCTCCCACTTGCACTAGGGCCATCTGTTGTGGTATCACATACCCAACAATTAGCTGTGGTTGAAGTATCTCATACTCAACCATCTCATAAAAGTCTCTACTGGGAAAAAGGCCTTTGTGAGTGGATCCGCGCTGTCGTCCTCTGTGTCTACTCTCCTAACCTCGATCTACCTGGAGATCAACCATCTCCATAATCAGGTGATACTGCCTAAGAATTATATCTGGATTTCTGATGAGACGGGGGTTTCTTGGCCGAAGCCACAACTCCATTGTCACACAATGATAGGAACGAAGTTCATCTCATGACCTTATATATATCCAGACTGCCTCTTTGGTAGCATCCTTGGTAACGATGTATCTTGCCTTTAATCGTCTAGTAAGTCACGGTATCTAGCTTGGAACTCTTACAACATACCGTCCCTCCACTGAGGGTAAAGACAATGCCTGTGACTGACATTCAGTCGTCCTTATCACCCTGGAACCTTTCCAGTGATTCTCCCCAGGATCGATTGATACCATCTCACTACAACTAGTGAGTATCCTAACATCCAATTAGATCTATCTTATAGATCAAAACCCAGGATTTAGGAGGTATCACTTTGATCCTATATGGAGAATCCTTGTGATAAGCGGAGATTGACCGATCGTAGTATAGGAAACTCCTTCCCTATCAAGAGTATGTCATCCACGTACTCTACGAGGATCATGACCATACTCCCTACTACCTTTTTGTATATACAAGGTTCATCCACCATTTTGATGAAGTCAAACTCTTTGACTACCGCATCAAAACAGACGTTCCAACTCCGCGATGCCTGCTTTATCCTATAAAGCATCTTGCACACGTTTCCGCTGCTCCCTCTGTCTACGAAGCCCTCTGGCTGTGTACTTATAGACGCTCTCTTCTAAAATATCATTTAGAAAAGCAGTCATGACACCCAACCACCAGATATCGTAGTCATGGTATGTAGCCGTGGCAAGTAGGATCTAGATGGACTTAAGCATAGCTTTGAAAGTCTCAACTTTTCCATGTACACCAAGTAATCTTCTCAAGATATACTTGCTCCTGATGGGGATTTAACCCTTCAGATAAAGCAACCAAAGTCCATACTTTGTTGGTGTATAAGGATTCCATCTCAGATCGCTAAGCTTCCAGCCATTCTTGCAGAGTCCCACTCCTGATGGCCAGCTCGAAACTAGTTGGGTCATCATCTCATGATGCAATCCTCTCTCCCACTGTTATAGAGAAACCGAAGTATCTCTCAGGTGGGTGAGGAACCCTACTAGATCGGCGGAGAGGCTGAGGTTCGTTGGAAACTACTGAATCCTTTGGTTCTACCAAATCATCGGCTGCAGTTTGTATAGCTGGAACTACTTCCAGTATTACAGAGCCGACCTTGCCTCGAGCTTGTCCGGATTTTGCTTTTAGACATAGGCCGGACAACCCCAAATCTTAACAAACTTAAGATATGGGCTCTTCCCTTTCCATATCACATATGAAATGGTAGGCAACTGATTTGATTTGAACCCTATTCAATAGATATGTAGCTTCTCAAGTGCATGACTCCCAAAAGGAAATAGGAAACTCAGTAGTACTCATCATAGAGCACACCATATCACATAGGGTGTTATTGCTCCGCCCCGATATACCATCGTGCTATGGTGTATACGGAGGAGTAATGCTGAGAGAGAATCTCATTCTCCACTAGAATAGTCCAGGAATTCCGTGCTCAAGTATTCTCCTCCTTGATCTCATCAAAGGACATAATACTTATACCCGTCTTTGGTTCTCTACTTCTAACTTATATTCTATGAATATCTCAAAAGCTTCGGACTTGTGTTTCAACAGGAACATATGTCTGAATCTTGAGAGATCATCAGAGAATGTAATGAAGTACAAAGAACCGGTTCTGGCATGTGTAGACAGGGGACCTTCATACATCAGCATGTATCAATCCCAAGAGTTCACTAACTCTTTCTCTGTTTCCAATAAACAGAGCTGTGGTCATCTTATCTCTTTGACATGACCGGCAAGTTTCACAAGATGTAAATTCAAACTAATTTAAATATGCATCTATATGTAACTTCAGCTAGTCGGGTCGCATTGATATGACCTAGTCTACAATGCCTCAAGAAGGATTCGTTCATTTATGAACTCTTTTTCTTGTGTGTGTTCTGTACGTTAAGAACTGTGGTTTGATTTAGAACGTCTATACTTTTAGATAACGTGCCTGAACCGATCAACACTTGATATAGGAAATGTTCAAAACATTATCCATCAATACAAAATTATATCCTTTCTTTACTAATAAAGAGACTGATATGATATTGTATATCAGGTTCGGTATCTAATAATATTCGTTCAGAATCAATGTATTCTGGTAATACAGGGTGATAGTGACCAACAGACTTGGTTGCAACGCTTGCACCGTTTCTATCTCATGAAACTTATCACCCGTTCTCAGTTCTTTACCTATCTGTAGCCCATGTAACAGATTACATATGCGGGATCCTGATCCGGTATCTCATACTCAGGACATAAAGGATACTGAGAAACAATTCTATGTAATGAACACACCAGAAGATGATGCATCAACATGCACTTTCTTCGATTGGGCGGCACGGGAAATCTGGTATTCCCCAATTTCCTGCTCTGTCTTATAACAATTATAAGTTGGAGCGGGACCAAAGTTCTCCAGCTCAGTATAACAAGCGGGTTCGGTCAATACATCCGTATTATTATCTTGATTAAGGCGTGATATGGTCGCTACCAGGAGAGAGAGAGAGGAAAACACTCAGCGTATGCTCTTGCAAGATTAGATTGGTTATCAATTTATCTAATCAGGATGTCTCCCACTGTTTTAGTCAAATCTTCCTTTAAACACTAAAAGGAAAGACTAGCCGGAATTAATTACACGCTACAAGTTCGCCAATCTTTCAGCCAGGCCAGTGCCGTTACTTTGAAGGAGGTTCCCCGTGCTTTCACACAGACCTAATTAAAGTAAACCTCGTTTTCCCAGGGGCGTAACCCCGTTAACACCTTTCTAGATACCTACTTGATCGGCTAATTGTAATGTGTAGAACTCTCCCAGGAGTAACTCTTACTCGCGGCGGGTATCGGGATCCAACTATCTCATAAAAGGTATGCAATCTCATTGCAAATTTCAACACTTGAAATTCCCAATAATATTTTACCCCTAGCGTCCTATGACCTTGACGGAGGTCAACAAACCATAGGCTGCTAGTCAAGTTCTACCCGTCATTTCCTGATTGAATTAAACCCACCCGCACAACCATTGACGGAGGTCAACAAGGCCGCACGACTACCCTAATCCAATCTGCATCATATGCATAAGCAGATAAATACTAGTCAGCTACCGCACACTACGCCTTGACGGAGGTCAACAAACGTAGCACGAATACTAAGAAGGACTTATCTAAAATGACGGAGGGCTACGACAGGTTTTTAAGAAAACCTTTTACGTAATGAACATGATATCGTTGTAGAATCGAGTGATTTTAAATGGAGTGTTTTTAGGCCTTTCTAGTTTTGCTAAAGGGGTCACTCCCAGTGAAAGGATCGTCGGCCCTTTCCTCAACGAATAAGGTGCAAAATATTTCACAAATATCACTATGCAAAGCAAGAACTATAGAAGCAATCAAAAGACAAACCGAGTTTGTAGCATCTGCTAGTTTCACTAAAGAGGTCACTCCCGGTGAAGGGATCTCGGCTTTTTTCTTATCGAATAAGGTGCTTGATGTTCTACAAGGAACACCGCTATGCAAAGCAAGAACTAGAGCTACCAGTTTTTAAACAAGTTTCTACAACATCTTTAGGTTTCTTTTATTTCATTAATCTCATTAATGAAGTCCCATTTTATTATGCTTCACAAGTATCACATTTGAAACGAAATCTGCAATATAACATATATCTCATATATATAATATAAACATTCGTCTCAGACAGTAATATGATCTCATCACAGAACATTGCAGCAGAAGAAACATATATGAAATATTGGATATACTAGGACGTCCGTGTTTTAATACGAGCCTGTATAAAACACGGATTCCACGGTCGCGATGAATAGCCAAACCCACATCCCTAGACCCCTACGAGAGCGGCAAGCAACACTGCCAATTCTAGGGTTAGGAGATCCGGTCTCAACTCCTCGAGATGGTCTCCCACTGGACCCTAGAACCCGGTTACTTGTGCTCCCCACCTTGGGTCTACCTAATGCGGAAAAGTAAATAATATACAATGGTGACATCATTCTCAGCCCGGAAGTGCCCCAATAAAAGAATATTACATACAAATGAATTTTACATGAATGAAAATGAAAAACTCTCATCTCACATAAAACCCCCGGCTATTCAAAACGCGACGATCCAATATAACATATCACAGCAACACATAATATCTCATATCATCAACATAAGCAAGTATGCGTATCCCGATTGTCGTTGATGTATAGCAATGAAACCGGCGATACACCACATACTACGCTTACGGTCACAGAAAAGAAAGTGTAAAAATACAACAGTTGGAATCCACAACCACCTTAGACATCGCATGCCTAACAAAATGAATTCCTTAGACATCGTATGCCTAACAATTATAAACCCCGCATTTTAGTCTCATTATCGAAAACTCTTTTCAATATCAAGTCGGGCAATTCAATAAGATACCCGATAATCTGATCGAATGCTCGTCGCAAACTTTAGTAGACGGCCGCACCCCTGATGCCGTCGACGAAGTGCACTAAGGTGGAACACCGCTGCCGCGAGCACCCGAACGGATGCTTCTGGCGACGGGGTTCTCCTACAGTCACTTGGTCGGGGCTATGGGGCGTAGCTGTCTGTTAAGTTTACCCGGCGAGTATCCGCATACACTACGTAATTGCGACGGAGTTTTGATCGCCGTGGCAACCGATCATCTGAGACTAAACTGCTAGATTTATAACATTCAAATTAGTTATCTCATAACTACTTATAGATTCCAAATATTGTATCACATTCCAGACAAATAGACAGTGTTAAACTTTCCGATCGAATAATCAAGCACCCAAGTTTTCCCAAATAGCTCAACACTTGAGCGGAGTTCAAAAAATATCCATCACATGCCACAGTACCAATGGTCCAGCCGTAGAAGGGTCAAGCCAACGCCTCACATGTAGCAACGCCGTACTGCCCCAAACCCTAACGTTCAGAGGCAGTTCAAGACGGTCACATAATCGAGTTAAGGTTTGTTGTCTTCTAGAGGGTCCACTGCGTTACTTGCATGACTTTACAAAAGTTTCAAACTCGAGAAAAAATCCAACTTTTGAAAATTTTCCGACAGGGGAAAAAGTGAGTTATTGATATCCGTTCGAACTTTTTAACAGTTTCTAAAATTATCCGGAAAAAACTTAAACGAAGTTAAATTATCTGATTGAATCAATGAGTCCCCAATAGAACCCAGAAAACTCAACACTTGAGAAGAATCAAAAATTCCCAGAAGAATCAGGAAACACCTACGTAGGTAACTGTATAAAAAAGATTCCCTAATCTCCACATACGACCGCGGAACCGCCGCCAAAACCAGGGTACGGCCGCGGTTCCGCGGTGCTACAGTGGAGTTAGGAAGTCATTTTCTACTGTTATTCTTATATTTCTCTGCTGATTTTTTGAGTATTTTTAATATGGAAAAAACATATTTTTAAAAAATGTCCAGAGAAGGGTTCGTGTCGGGGTTTCCGGGTTCGATCGGACTTTAAACTTCGCCTAGACTTCGCCTAAAGCTCTAGCTTGGCTCTGATACCACTGTAGGGTTGCTAGGCACGCGCACAAGGGTCTACGAAGTATTAACCATGCCCGATTAAAATTTTAGCCGTGCCGAACAACCCAAAGCCGGATCTTTAAACTAGAGATTAGGCGAAAACAAGCATGTTAAACACTTTAACACTAAGTGAGAGGGATTACAACCTTTGTAGATCCGGCCCTTCACTTCTAAAGCTCCGTGTTGAGGTCCTTTCGCTGCGATCATCGTGTTCCGGACTCTCGAGAGGCTCCGCAAAGAGAAAGATGCAAGCTTGCTTCCGATCTTCGATAACAAAGATGATCTACCTTGAAGTTTCATTAACACAAGCTCTCACTCACTAAATGAAGTGAACACTCTCATCTAAAGGGCAAGGGTAGATGAGAATGATGAAGTAGGATTTTTGCTCTTATTTGTTTTCTATTTCTCACTCATTTTCATCACTTGGATCAAAGCTAGAAAGCTTTTCTAAGCAAAAGGAAGAAGAAAAAGAATTAATGAATCATTAATCCTTTTGTGATGAATAATAAAAGAAAATAATGATCAATTTAGCAACCATGGTTGCTAAACCTTTGTAGAGAATTAACCAAGGGTGTAGGGTTTGGGTTGGGTTAAAGATGAGTCATTTGTAAATATCTTTTTCATGAAAAAATAAAAACCTTCAAGAAATTTCTAGAAAGCATTAACCCAAATCAAACCCTAATCTTGTTTAATCTTCACTAATCATGTTGCATTAGTTATCATATCATGTTACAATATTATATATCACATATATAATATTTATTGTAACAAAATAAAATAATACAATTAACATATATCGCATATATATCAATGTATTACCCAAGTGAGAAAAAGAATCTTTTAGTGAGCTAATATTAGTTAATGTAATTTAATATATTATATATATTATTATACATTAAATTATCGAATCAACACTTGATCCGACAATCCGGCTATATCGCATATAACCGACTAATATCTCATTTACCGATTCATCGAATCAACACTTGATCCGATGACTCGGCTGATATCAAATATCACGAGAATAGAATACGGTATCACATATCGCATTATTCTCGGTCCTGCACATATCACATATGTGCCCCTACTCCATTTTTCCTGAATCAAGAAACCTCTGTGTAGGACTCTAAAGAATCGTCAATACGCCGGCAGTAGGTGATGATCATATCAAACACCCACAAGCTGCAAGCGGTCAGCTAAACGTAACAGCCACCCAGGTATTGAGCGCTCAGAAGATCAACAAGCAAGCCTGTACATTCTCCTGTGAATCCAATCAGTAACACTCCCGTACAGTCCGATCTCGTCGTCTGATATGCCTCATATCTCGTTTAGGGGTGGTAAAACGTCAGACCCTAGTAGCTCAATAAGTCATGTCGATATGAGGTCTATAACAGTTCGAGAAACTACTGATAACACTTACCAGTAAATCTCAGCAACCCTGGCCGAGGATTTCCAGTTATAGCCAATCGAACACAGCACAACATCAACTCCCTATACCGGGAGAAATGAATCCCCTCCTATCGCTCATTGCCTCCATGTGATTCGGGACTGTACCCAAAAGCCATCTTTTTGCACGCCCTCTTGGACGTGGTATGATGGAAATCAAAGCACAGTGGGAATCACACAAGACTCTATGACGATCTCGGGTCAACAGACTACTCTGTACCAGTGTTACTGGAGAACTGCCATCTGACGTGAGGTATAATACCATCTGGGAGTTCTCGGCGAGTCCGTCCAGTATACCCAGTCTCCACTGAGCACCCGTACACCATCCTTGATGTCAAACACCGATGGATATTGGATCATCCATCGCCCATCATATGGGTCAAGATGCGTATACGCTAGTCTACTCTGGTGCATCGATGCCCTGTCTCGATACACTCTCGACTAGGAACAGTTATAGGATGTACTCGTCGACTACCATGGCCCCACTAGTATGATCTCATCATAGTCCCAGTAGTCGAGTACATATCCTAAGGGCTTTATCAACATGTAACATAGAGACAATCAGAGTACATGTTAAGATAAAGTACAACCAGATAGCATACTATCATGTCGAGCAAGAAATTCCTCCCTATATATGTCCAAGCATCCATTACAATATACATCGTATGTATAGTAATGGCCTCTAAGGCATACATATAACTAACACTGTTGTGCGAAGCGGCTGATTTTGTGACTTCTGTAGGCCGGCCCGTTATCGGAGATAATCCGTCGCGGAGTGCCGAACTGATAGATGACGTGTGTCTTGAAGAAATGGAGGATGTTCTCTGTCTTCACTGTTTACCGCCGAATACCGGGAAAGACGAACATCTTGCCTGAATTTGGGGGAACATGCTATTTTCTTTTATCCTTCCACCTCTCCGAAGATGCCAAGTTGATTTATGACACCATGTATCGGAGGTTTGGACGGATGCGGCCGTTGTAGCAGACTTCGTCAGATTCCCCCTCGTCGCGAGGGGTTTCTGATTGTGGGGATGCTCTTCCCTGCAGGCGCAAGCCCCTGCAGTTAATTACATTACCGCATCGCGATAACCACTTTCTTCTGCTCCAGAAGATCACTTCGTATCGTGTGTGTTTGTTTTATTTTCGGTTGCCCGTAGATTGTATACGGAGACTAATTTATGTTGTCGCCCGTACGGCGTGGATTAGTCCAAATCCGTATTTTCTTAGATTTGGGTTTGGGTTGGTTTGAGGACCGTTAGTCTTATTTTAGACTAAGGTCAACTCAAACGTTTGTTGAGGATACGTTAGTCTAATTTTAGACTAAGATCTACTCAACAGGATTTTGGGATCATTTAGATCCAACGAAAGAGTGTTTAAACTCTATCTTTTTAGTTTAGGTACATTGCGGTCCATTGGGTTTAAGGACATCGTAGTCCGTGAGTTTAAGGACCTCATAGTCCGTAAGGTTTAAAGACATCGTAGTCTGTATGGTTTAAGGACATCTTAGTCTGTATGGTTTAAAGACATCGTAGTCTGTAAGGTTTAAAGGCATCGTAGTCTGTAGAGTTTAAAGACATCGTAGTCTGTAGAGTTTAAAGACATCGTAGTCTGTAAGGTTTAAAGACATCGTAGTCTGTAAGGTTTAAAGACATCGTAGTCTGTAAGGTTTAAAGACATTGTAGTCTGTAAGGTTTAAAGACATCGTAGTCTGGTTTAAAGATATCGTAGTCTGTGAGGTTTAAAGACATCGTAGTCTGTGAGGTTTAAAGACATCCTAGTCTGGTGTAAAGACATCGTAGTCTGTGAGGTTTAAAGACATCGTAGTCTGGTTTAAAGACATCGTAGTCTGTAGGGTTTTGATTTAACCATTTGGGGATGCACCAAAAGTTATTGGTTATTGGGACCCTCTATCTCTCTGAAGACGTTGAAGAATTACAACGACATGTATCAGAGGTACAAAGAGATGTACCCTTGAACCAATAAAAGTTGATCAAAGATTTGATGATTTCGTTTGGGACCAAGTCCAATAAGGAGAACATGGGCTCGGTTGATTATGAATTTGGCCAGCTTGGGCTTAGCCCATTTAGTCTTTGTCATTTCTCTTTTCTTTTGAATAAAATGTTAGACACTCGCTAGGGTATAGTCCCTTCTTTGTGCACACAATGCTAAGCATTTATGTGGGTTCTGACACTCACACTCTTTTTGTTTTTTATGAGTGTTGAACACTCTTCATTGCGCTGGGTTCTGTGTAATGAGTGTAGAGCACTCTATGTCAAGGAGCGCCCACGTGAGGGTCACGTGGAGCGCTTGGCGCCGACCAATGAGTGCAGAGCACTTTTTATAAAACCAACGCCCACGTAAGGAACACGTGGCGCGCTTGGCGCTTGGCGCCAACCAATGAGTGCAGAGCGCTCTTTATTTAGTAGCGCTTGGCGTTGGGTTTCCCTTTGTGTATTATATTCTGCAAAGTTCAATTCTTTGTTCTTCCCTGGATCTTTGATCCCTAAAAGAAAAACTAATTCACCCCCGTCAGAATTAAATTCTTATTTGTGGGAGACTTGTCTCATGGATCTCAGATCCGAGGAAAGAACTATGTTCTTCTTATGAGGGTTAAAGCCTTAAGATGCTCTGATCTCTATTTTTATTTACCTTGAAGAAAATTCTTCTTCTTAGAGCTTGCTCTTCTCTCTTTTCTTTTCTGAGAACTTGAAACTTATATGGAGGTTTCTCTCTTTTTTTTGTTTGAAGTTTATGGGGGGTTCTTCTGTGTAAGACTTGAAGTCTTGGGCCCTTTATATAGGGGAGGCTGATTTGTTGAATCAGTTAAGGAAATCTCTCATTGAGAGATTTCTGATCGATTTGGGGAATATTTTCCACCGTTGGATCTTTGATCCAAAGCCTTCTGTTTTACAGAAGATAGTTTTCTTGTTATTAAGAAGATTGAAAAAATATTTTCCTATACAGAACTTATTCTGTATCTTAGTAATTTTTAATTGCCATTGGATCTTTGATCCAATGGTGCTCTGATTTTCAAAGCATAATCTTTCCTGTTTGGAAAAATTTTGAGGAGTATTTTCTCCACAGAATTTTATTCTGGTAATTTGATGATTTATCATTTTCGTTGGATCTTTGATCCAAGGGTGGAGAACATTTAGTTCTAGCGCTGGCGCTCTCGTGCTTTGCACGTGAGGCGCTGCATTAGAGTCTTTGACTCATGGTGCTGGCGCTAGCGCTCTCGTGCTTTGCACGTGAGGCGCTGCCTCAGAGTCTTTGACTCGTGGCGTTAGCGCTCTTAGCGCTAGCGCTCTTAGCGTTAGCGCTCTCGTGCTTTGCACGTGAGGCGCAGCCTCTCGTGCTCTCGTGCTTTGCACGTGAGGATTTAGTTCTAGCGTTGGCGCTCTCGTGCTTTGCACGTGAGGCGCTGCATTAGAGTCTTTGACTCATGGTGCTGGCGCTAGCGCTCTCGTGCTTTGCACGTGAGGCGCTGCCTCAGAATCTTTGACTCGTGGCGTTAGCGCTCTTAGCGCTAGCGCTCTCGTGCTTTGCACGTGAGGCGCTACCTCAAAGTCTTTGACTCTTGGCGCTGGCGCTCTCATGCTTTGCACGTGAGGCGCTGCCTCTTTACTGTAGGTGTCTTTTCGCCTACTTAAACTTCTCTTTCCCAATGCCTTCTCTTAACAGAGCTTGGAAACAGTTCCATCATGCACAAAATTTTCTGTGCCTAGACTTAAATGTCTCCCTTTATAATTTGAAGCAATGCTTCACTTCTCTCTCACTTTCAGAGACTCATTTTAACAGATAAAAGCTATGGCTTTTAATCGTCTACATGATCGACGGCAGCCATGGGAGATGCCCATTGAGGAGATTGTTCCTCGTTTTACTGCACGCTTGGTGAACCCTGCTCTTACGGATGACCAATGCAATACAGTGTTGTACGAGCTCCTGACTCGTAGAGGATATCCTCTCCCCATCGGCTCCATTTGGCTTCGGATGGTCTTCTTGTCCGTGCTCGATGATATTCCTCCTCATCCTGTGGAGATGACTCCGGTGATACTCGATGCAGCGGAAGACAAGATTGAGTGCTTTCATGAGGCGCTTTTGATTACCACGGCCATGAGGGATCGCTCTGTTCAGCTGCTAAGCCAGATACGGGCTCAACGGGCCATCATGTCTGCCTTCGCTAATGGGCACAGCACTGACCGATGGGAAGCGACTCCTCGTGAAGATCGCCGCTTTGACATGGTGGAGAAGGCAGCGAGGGAGTTAGAGAATTTTATCCATAGTTTTTTCAATCCCTGTACTTTCGATCCCATATTCGGTGATCTATTCCCTGTAGAATAAAACGTTCAATTAAATGCTTTCTTTTTGTTGTTGACCACCAAGTGCTCTCTTTCTAACTCCTGTTCTTCCTCTGATGTGTGCATGTGCATATATGAATGAGCCCGAATACACACATATCTATAAACGAAACTTAAACCGGTGTAAATAGGCAAAAATAGCTCTTGGCTGAAAATTTTGGTGGGAACATTCACTTCTCTTAGCGGTACTGCTTCTGCCCACTTAGAGAAATAATCGGTTGTCACCAATATGAACCGATGTCCTTTGGATGACGCCGGTTCTATGGGCCTAATTATGTCGGTTCCTCACATTTCGAATGGCCAGCAAGCCACTGTTGGGTGTAGAGGGTTTGGATGCTGGTGGATGAAGTCTCTATGAATTTGGCACGAGTGGCACTGCTTCGCGTATTCGAGGCAGTCCTGAATCATCGTGGGCCAGTAGTAGCCCATTCTTTTGATCTTCAACTTCATCATTGGCCCGGCTTGATAAGAACCGCAAAGTCCGTCGTGAGTTTCTTGAACAACTCTCCTTGCTTCTTCCTGTCCCAGGCATCTTAGCCACAGAGAGTCAAACAATCTCTTATACAGAGTATCATTGACGAAGGCGAAAGACAGAGCTCGTTTTATGAGCTGATGTCTTGAGGATGCATCTTCAGATGTTCGATTGGATTTGAAGTAGTCTATGAAGACTTCTCTCCAATCCTTAGCATTTTGTTGGTCCTCTATTTGTAGGGTTGTTTGCTTGGTCGCTTCCTTTTCTTCAGACGATTCCGGAGATATTTCTGTTGGTGCAAGAACCCGACGGCTTTGCACAACGATCCTTACGTCATCGAGGTCAGCCAGTTCTTTAGCGAGCTTTGCTAACGCATCCGCCTTGCTATTTTCTGCACGCGGTATGCTTTTTAGGACGTAAGAAGAGATTTGAGTCAGCAGTTGTTGCACTCTCTCGTCGTACTTTACCAACTCTGGTTTGCACGTTTGATAGTCGCCGTTTACTTGACTAACGACCAGCTGGGAGTCTCCATATATGAGGAGATCTTCGATTCCCATGTTGACAGCGATCTCAAGACCTGCTATTAATGCCTCATATTTTGCTTCATTGTTTGTCCTCAGCTCTGTTAAGGAAAAGGCAAAGCACATTATCCCTCATTGTAAAGTCACGAAGATGAGGCCTACCCAAGATTTGATTATGGGGGAGGTATGCTTTCCCTTCTTCATGGAAGATGCCTGATCAGTCGAAAATATTGCATTTTTAACACATCGATTTCCCTACTATTTGCAATCATCTAAAGGTGTTCGGTATAAATATAGCACATCTTAGCAAATTGTTGGTAAAATACCAATTAACACGTGTTATACATTATAACCAGCATTTTGAGGGAAATTGAGTGTTTATTATTGCACGCATGATCTTTGTATATCGCAACACTTGTCTCGAGATTGTGTGCAGGAAATTCTCCAGGTAAAAGAGCCGGAACTGATGAAAGTGCTGATAAAATACGTCAAGTCCAAGACTTGTGATCTGGCAGTAAACAAGAAACTATAAAAATATTCCAGACACCAGAAAAGTGCCACAAAGACAACACCAGAGTACCCTGAGAATTCCATGCACTTTGTCCATCAAACGGCCGCGGTTCCGCTGCCAAGTTAGCCGATCCGCCGCGGATCCGCGGCCTTGTTAGCTCATCAGCGTGTCAAATTTCTCCACGTGGCTTCTTGTAACGGCCTCAGCTTCCAGAAGATTCTCAAAGACCACGTGGCATCTTCCAGAAGGCTCTGCATAACAAACTCACTCTAGATGCCTCCTTATAACAACCTTCTTCTAGAAGCCTCCTTGTAACAACCTCATTCTAGAATATTCCCTCTAACAAACTCATTCTAGAAGGCACTCTCTAACAACTTAGCTTTGGAGGGAAGATTCAAATGAGGTGGTTATAAAAATGGATCTAGATCTAGGGTTTGGGGGTTGTTGAAATTGGAGGGAAAAATTGTAGATCCAAATCAAAACTAAAACAAATTAAGTGACACAATTTGATCCAAATCAAGATCTATCGAGTGCCGAGCCAAATCAAGCATCCAACGAGCCTTTTGGAGCGACGCCGATCTTCATCTGAGCAAGTGATCCATGACGATCCGCGACTTACGAAGACGATGCGAAGCTAGTTCGACGATCAAGTTCCCTCCTCAATTCTTGTAGTCTTTGAGTGAATTGTAACGAAACGTTGAATAATAAAAGGTGAAAATTCTTGATCTTGCTTTTCTTTACATTTGAGCATTATGAAGAGTTATCGATTCTTGATTGTTATCTTTTTCATGATATTTGAGTGAAAACTTCGCTTGTGGAGGAATCGATAAAATAGGTAGATGATGATGACTAAATTCTTGAACGATTCTTAAGTCTTATGAGTTTTGTAAACTTTAGAAAATTGAATCATCGACAACTTAGTTTCGAGCGATATGCTTTCTTGAATGTTTTCGCTCTAAATTAGATATCAACGCTTGATGATTGAATTTCCTAGAGGCTAGAATTTGAATGCTAATCAACGAAAGGACAAGAGATAGAAGGAGAAATCCTAGTTTCTTCAATAGATCCCTAATCCTCATTGATCGTCATCGATCTAGCAACAAATCATCAATAGATAAGAATTTGTAATCATAATTCTTCATCATCACTATCAATTGGATCGATTTGTACAAGCCTCTTTACAAATCTTGATAATTCATTCAATTTGGACATCTTCTTGAACATTATTAATTCTTGATTCTAGATCTATATTCTTTATGTTTCTTGAATTTAAATCTTTCAAATCTTGAATCAACTTTCTTGCAATTTTCTTTTACATTTTCATTTCGACTCATCTAAAACAAGATCGATCAAAACATACATCTCAGTGGACGATCCGTATTCATTAACGCACTACATCGACACCGTTAATTGATTGCGGTATAAATATCTTTGATTGTGAACACTTTACATTTCATCACAACTTAGACGATCAATCAAATAGCGCCGTTGCCGGGGATGTGTGCTATTTTGTTCGTTTTTGTTATTTGAGTTGAAAAATTATTATTCCATCAATTTTTAGATCAAAATTCATAACAAGCGCTTAACGATTTGTTGTAATTTGTTGCGAGAAAATTTGGAATCTGTGGAGCGAGAGAGAAAAATTTCAGAGAATTCCAGAGAGTTCAGTAAGTGATCTGGAGAATCTGCAAGAAATTTCGTGCCGAGATCTCAATATTCAACCGCGCTTCCGCGGCCGTTAGGTACATATCGCGGCGGATCCGCGGTGCTTTTAGGGCATCACTGTTCCAAACTCCTCTGGTATATTTTGAACTTTCTTATCTCCTCTCTGCTCTGCTCCAATAACCATTTTCTGCAGGTTTCTTTGCAAAAAAAATTCGCAGCGCCGCAAAAAGAAAAATTGTTGCGTAGTTGATCTTGGTTGTTTGCATATTTTTAATACGGAAATTAAGGGGCACGACCAAATTCAGATTAGGTGGGGAGTTCATTACCCTTCCTAAGCCCCAAAAATCACAAACTTGCATCCGCATCACCCTCATTAATTAAAAGAAATCTAGACAAGACTCTAAGGACCGTCGCGCTCAATTAGGACAGAAGGAGGTCGTGGGTAATCTATTGCTTATCCGCGTTTCTTTTGTGGTGTTTAAGGCAAATGTGTCTAAGGCAGGTGGTTACTTAATTAGGCCCACTACTTACGTAGTGGAGAACCTCCCACTTACCTGGCACTTACCTGGCCACAGGAGGGGCAAAGAGGCAGTAGAGGATTGATCCTGCGACTTGTCTTCTAGAAGTCTAGGAGCGGTCTAGTGACTTGACCTAGGTGACCACTAGATTTAGGGTTGTGTGTGCATTGTTTGTGATTTGCATTTTTTTCAAAAACCGTGTTTTTCAAAACAAACACCAACCATCTTTCCTCTAATTATTACCAACGCTGCCACTTGTGCTACAACCATTTAGCACATGTTAGGCTTGACACGGGATTCCATTTCCCGTCTTGTCCGCGTTTCTTTTATCGACCCCAGAGTCGGTAATTCTTTGTCTTCTTCCCCACCACCCACTACGACCGCGATGGACGGATTTCTATCAAATTTTAACACCACTCTGCCACCGCCCGCAGGTGCGCAGAATCCCTAATGCATTTCTCTCCAAGAGAGATACTATCCTACACGTGTTCCCCTTCCCACCTGTCTTTCTATACCACCAGCCAATGGGGACAATTTCGAAATTAAACCCCAATTCATCAAACTTTTACCCAAATTTCACAGGCTCGAGTCTGAAGACGCATACGTGTTTATCACCAAATTCGAAAACGTATGTGCTTTGATGGGTAATTCACAACTGTCTTTGGATGCTCTGCGTTTACGTCTTCTCCCATTCACTTTGTGCGATTTGGCCGAGAAGTGGCTTTACAACACACCCGCACATTCTATTTCAACATGGGACGAATTTGTTGCAGCATTCCTTAAGAAATTTTATCCCAATCATAAGACCGCCCGTGTTCGGAGCGAAATCTTCAAATTTACCCAACTTCCTAATGAACCATTTTGGAAATGCTTTGAACGGTTCAAGAATCTTCTTTTACAATGTCCTCATCACGGAATCCCCAGATGGGATTTGTGTCAAGTTATCTATGAGGGTATTGATCTCACGACTAAACAGAAGCTTGAAACCATGTGTCATTGCCAATTCCTATCTAAAGATGATGGTGAAGCTTGGAAACACCTAGAAGATTTACCTCAAAACACTTTACAATGGGAAAGTGTTAGACCACCACCGCCTAAACAAGATATCAATCAGCTCGATGTTTCCGTCACAATGAGAGCCGAAATGGCCGCAATGCAAAGGAAGCTCGACGCTATAGAAAACAAAATCTCTTCAGCCTCCCTAAACCAATACACACTTCCCAAAACCATGTGTGGCTGCTTTTCAAACCCATCACATTTGACGGAAAAATGTCCTTTGAATGTACCGTTTCAAGGTCACACTAATGCTGCATTTCAGCAAAGACCTGGAAACGATCCTTCTTCTTCCTCATATAATCAAGATTGGAGAAATCACCCTGATCTTTCTTGGATCCAACACCAAACTCAATACACGGATCCAAACAATAATAACTTTCAACAGGTCCCTCCACAGCAACAGCAACCACCACAAATGAGTCAGCACCCCTTTCAACCACAAAATTTTCGAAATTCGGCCAATAACTTTGATCCTTCTTCTGCCGGTATTTCTACACCCTCCGCACTCAACATGTTCATTACACGGTTCATGCAAACGAAAGACATTTTAAAATCTTTTATCCAGACGTTAGTGCAAAACATTGTCTCCCACGGTGAGAGTATCAAATCGATAGAAGCACAAATTGCACAACTGACTGCCAGAATGAGTGCCGGAGAAAAAGGGAATCTTCCATCTCAACCCCTACCTGATCCTGGACCTTCACATTACACTAATGTGGATACATTTACAATGTTGAGATCTGTAAGAGTGCTAGACAATCATGTGGGTGAACAAATTGATAATGATGAATTGATCATTAACACCCCGGTTTCCACTTCCACTTCCACTTCCACTTCCATTCACACTTCTACTTCTTACCCTATTTCGTCTAATTTACCTTCTTCTTCTTCCGAACCTATTCTCCGTTTTCCCAAAGGCTCGAACCTTCCACCCACTTCATCCTTTCCACCGCCACAACCTTCTCCACAAATGTGGGACCCAACACTTATTGATAGAGCTCCATTTCCGAAAAGGTTGAGGCCCAACAAACCCAATACCCAAATGGAGAAGCTTGTGGAAATGTTTAAACAAGTTAACATCAACATCCATCTCCTAGATGCTATACAACAAGTTCCGTCCTATGCGAAAATTCTTAAGAACTTGTGCACTAGGAAGAGGAAGACTCAAGTGCCGAAAAAAGTGTTCATGTCGAGTACTGTAGACACGGCTTTTCCCCAACAATTACCAAGGAAACGTAAGGACCCTGGCTGTCCTACTATTTCTATTTCAATTGGGGATAAGCACATTAACCGTGCTTTACTTGACCTTGGCGCTAGTGTTAACTTGCTTCCATATTCAGTTTATGAGCAACTAGGTATCGGAGTGTTAAAGCCCTCGAACATAACTCTATAAATGGCCGACCGATCAATCACCAAACTTAGGGGTGAACTGGAGGATGTGTTGATAAAAATCGGAGAATTTGTATTCCCTGTGGACTTTATTGTACTTGATACACAGCCTGTAGCAAACCCACAGAACCAAATTCCGGTGATTCTAGGTCGTCTCTTTTTGGCTACTTTCAACGCTGTAATCAACTGTAGAAATGGCTCAATGATCCTATCTTTTGGGAATAGGTCAATTAAGCTCAACATTTACAAGTTGGGAAGTCAACCCTCCGATCCTCATGCTCGAGTCTGTTCTGTCGAATTAATGGATGTCGACAGCAGCGAAATTGATCAACCTCATGATACTGATCTAGACTCTTTTCATATGTTGTTATTTGACCTAACTATGTATCATACACATACGGACTCTTCCACCGAGTTGTCCGGGTCAGCAACTAACACTGATTATGAACCGTTTTTTGAGTCTGAAGATCACCCCACGCTTTTTGATGACATTATTCTTCAGGGTATCGATGAGAGTTTTGAGAAAATTTTCGCTGATAGACTCGCACTCTTAGCAAATACGGGTGTTGAGATGAATCATCTCCAAAAACAAATTGAACCTCCACCCCTTCTTCTTGATAGTCATGAGAATGCAAGTAATCCATCACAATCACTGTGTCGTCTCTCCAAAATGAGACGCAAACACTTTCTTTCACACCACTTATCTTTTCCACACTTCTTCTTGGCTCTATTCGACTTGTTCTTTCACCAACCAGAGCACTACACTGATAAAATCTTCAAATGGTTGGCGTTGATCTTCGGTCTTTGCAAAACTTGGCATTGACCAATAATTTTGACCCCCTCTTGTGATTTTTCAAAGATTGACATTGTTTAACTCAAGTTTGGGGGGGATAATCTGGCTCCTGAAAAGAAAATTTTTACTCAAAAATTGTGAGCCAAAAATAAGTTTGGGGGAGGATTTTCACGATCATATTTATTGGCCCCATTAATAAATTTTCTCTCAAGCTTACAGGTTTTTTGAGATCTAGCAGAAGGCAACAGTGAGGACACTATTGAAAACAAGTTTGGGGGAGGTTTGTGCTTATTTGCGCATACTTTGCATAAGCACAAAACATATAAAAAATATAATAAAAAATTTTGTACATAAATAAGATAATAAAAGATTAGATAGTGAAAAATTACATCCAAAAGATTGGAAAAATTTAAGAAAACCAAGAAAATTAGAAGTTTTCTTAAACGAAACTAGTAATAAGTAGTTATGAGCCGTTGTCCCAAGGGTTAGTAAGATGAAAGAAGTCACTAATCTAAGGATAAAAATAAGTCTGAAAAATAGTTCTTATTCTGAAAGCCAAACATTTGAACGTTGATACCCTACTATACGCACTTACACACGTCTTGAAGCTCGGGATAGTAGAGGATACCTTTAAATGCTCTTGTTTAAAAGCCAAAGTATGAAGGAAATAAAAAAATGAAAAAAATATAAATGGTGAAGAAAAATGAACACTGGTTTTGTTATCACCAAGGCAGCAATAAAAAAATATAGCGAGGGTGCTTCATCACCTAGTGCCTTGACCAACTGGTCTGGGAGTCACTGCTAAGCCTTAGGTGGTGCAAACCAAGAAAAATACTAATAACCTAATAAGCAAGCACATGAGTAATCGGTATGTTAGTACCTCAAGAAGTATTAACGGTTGCACGAAAAATGTGTGAGCAAATCCATCTAAATATTCATTGATTAAAAAGTACTGAGGTGATGGACAAGAGTATGATAGCTTGAATTAAATTCTCCGAGTGTAGGGATGTCTTTTACACACACGTAGGGGTATATGATCGATGTTTGGAAGAAAGGTAGGAATGAAGTATAAAGATGATGTTTTATTGAGGGATGACGTGATTTCTAACATCTTTTCATGACTATTAAGATAGAGCTCATGACAACCGAAAAGCTAGTGTAGTTGGAAACTCTAATTTTCAAAGTCTTTCTTTTATAATTCTTATCTTTATATGTAATTTTCACGGTCTTCCTTTTATTATGGGATTTTATGGGTGCAATCCGCTGAAAACCCTCAGGAGACAACACTCCTCCTATTAGGGGCACCCAGAGGTTTAAAGGCTTGTTGCACGTGCTCAGTGCAATCGTGTTGCCTATGAAAGTGTGCTAGTTAGTTTTTCTTTTTCTTATATTTTCTCCTTCTCTTTCTAATAAAACAGTTTGCTCGAGACGACCAAAAATAAGTTTGGGGGAATTTGATGAGTCGAAAATATTGCATTTTTAACACATCAATTTCCCTACTATTTGCAATCATCTAAAGGTGTTCGGTATAAATATAGCACATATTAGCAAATTGTCGGTAAAATACCAATTAACATGTGTTATACATTATAACCGGCATTTTGAGGGAAATTGAGTGTTTATTATTGCACGCATGATCTTTGTATATCGCAACACTTGTCTCGAGATTATGTGCAGGAAATTCTCCAGGTAAAAGAGCCGGAACTGGTGAAAGTGCTGATAAAATAGGTCTAGTCCAACACTTGTGATCTGGCAGTAAACAAGAAAGTATAAAAATATTCCAGACACCAGAAAAGTGTCACAAAGCCAACACCAGAGTATCCTGAGAATTCCATGCACTATGTCCATCAAACGGCCGCGGATCCGCGGCCGAGTTGGCGGATCCGCGGCCTTGTTAGCTCATCAGCGCATCAAATTTCTCCGCGTGGCTTCTTGTAACGACCTCAGCTTCCAGAAGATTCTCAAAGACCACGTGGCATCTTCCAGAAGGCTCTGCATAACAAACTCACTCTAGAAGCCTTCTTATAACAACCTTCTTCTAGAAGCCTCCTTATAACAACCTCATTCTAGAATATTCCCTCTAACAAACTCATTCTAGAAGGCTCTCTCTAACAACCTAGCTTTGGAGGGAAGATTCAAATGAGGTGGTTATAAAAATGGATCTAGATCTAGGGTTTGGGGGTTTTTGAAATTAGAGGGAAACATTGTAGATCCAAATAAAATCTAAAACAAATTGAGTGGCACAATTAGATCCAAATCAAGATCGATCGAGTGCCGAGCCAAAGCAAGCATCCAACGAGCCTTTTGAAGCGACGCCGATCTTCATCCGAGCAAGCGATCCACGACGATCCGTGACTCACGAAGACGATGCGAAGCTAGTTCGACGATCAAGTTCTCTCCTCAATTCTTGTAGTCTTTGAGTGAATTGTAACGAAACGTTGAATAATAAAATGTGAAAATTCTTGATCTTGCTTTTCTTTACATTTGAGCATTATGAAGAGTTATCGATTCTTGATTGTTATCTTTTTCATGATTTTTGAGTGAAAACTCCGCTTGTGGAGGAATCGATAAAATAGGTAGATGATGATGACTAAATCCTTGAACGATTCTTAAGTCTTATCAGTTTTGTAAACTTTAGAAAATTGAATTATCGACAACCTAATTTCGAGCGATATGCTTTCTTGAATGTTTTCGCTCTAAATTAGATATCAACGCTTGATGATTGAATTTCCTAGAGGCTAGAATTTGAATGCTAATCAACGAAAGGACAAGAGATAGAAGGAGAAACCCTAGTTTCTTCAATAGATCCCTAATCCTCGTTGATCGTCATCGATCTAGCAACAAATCATCAATAGATAAGAATTTGTAATCATAATTCTTCATCATCGCTATCAATTGGATCGTTTCGTACAAGTCTCTTTACAAATCTTGATAATTCATTCAATTTGGACATATTCTTGAACATTATTAATTCTTGATTCTATATCTATATTCTTTATGTTTCTTGAATTGAAATCTTTCAAATCTTGAATCAACTTTCTTGCAATTTTCTTTTACATTTTCATTTCGACTCATCTAAAACAAGATCGATCAAAACATACATCTCAGTGGACGATCCGTATTCATTAACGCGCTACATCGACACCGTTAATTGATTGCGGTATAAATATCTTTGATTGTGAACACTTTACATTTCATCACAACTTAGACGATCAATCAATGCCCCATCGAAGTAGAGTTCCCATCAGGTATCACTCTCTCCTCTCTCCTCGTCGATCATGTCAAACGTATGTTCGTCCGTCAATTCGCAATTTAAGGATGAATCGGCATGTATCGAATGCTCAGCGAGGAAGTCGGCGATGGCCTGGCCTTTCATTGCCCTGAGAGGTCAGTATGTTATTGAGAATTCCATTAAGAGTAGGGCCCATTTAGCGAGTCGTCCCGTTAGTATGGCTCTTGACATCAGATATTTGAAAGGATCCACTTTTCATATGAGATGGACCTCATACGCCAAAGCATAATGTCGAAGCTTCGTTATCACGAAGATTAGCGCCAGGCAGTATTTTTCGATAGGGGAGTAGTTGTTTTCTACCCCCAGGAGAACTCAACTCAAATAGTAGAGGGCTCTCTCCTTCCCTTGGTCGTTCTCCTATGCCCATAGTGCGCCTAAGGAACCTTCAAGGGCGGTTGTGTACAGGATGAAGGGCTTTCCCTTGACCGAAGCGGTCAATACCGGCGGATTCTATAGGTATTGTTTGATTTCGTCCGGTGCGCTTTGGCATTTGCGATCCCAGACGAACGGGGTCCCCTTCTTCATTAAATGACTGTAGGGACGGCATTTTCTGGAGAGGTTAGCTATAAACCGCCGGATATATGCGAGCTTTCCTTGGAGAGATCACAGTTGCTTAAGAGTTCTTGGTGGGGGTATTTCCATAATCGCCTTGATCTTTGACAGGTCTATTTCGATACCTCGATGTCGTATGATGAATCTAAGGAATTTGCCTGAGGAAACTCCGAACGCGCATTTCAGAGGGTTTATCTTCAGGTTGTATTTCCGAAGACGCTGAAACACGATCTTCAGATGCTCCCAATGCTCCTCGTACGATTTGCTTTTCACCACGAGGTTGTCAATATAGCATTCGACGATTTCATGTATGAGATCATCGAAAATCTTCGTCATGGCCCTCTGATAGGTAGCGCCGGTGTTCTTCAGACCGAAAGGCATCACTTTGTAGCGGAATATGCCCAGAGGAGTCCGGAAAGCGGTATGCTTTTGGTTTTCGGGATGCATCTTTATTTGATTGTACCCTGATGATCCGTCCATAAAGGAGAAGACTTCGTGAGTGGACGTGTTGTCTATCATCAGCTCGGTAACCGGTACGGGAAAGTCATCCTTCGGACAGGCTTTGTTGAGGTCCTGAAAGTCCACGCAAATGCGCACCGTCCCATTTTTCTTCATCACTAGGATAATGTTGGCGATCCAGTCAGGGTATTGAACTTCTTGGATGAAGACGGAGTCGATTAGCTTCTTGACTTCGGCGTTGATGCTCATTTCAAGTTCGAGCCGCATTCTTCTGGGTGCTTGTTTGACTGGCTTGACGTCCGGAAATATCGCCAATTTATGCACCGCTATTTCTGGATCTAGCCCCGGCATCAAAGAATAGTTCCATGCGAAGCAGTCTTTATACTGCATGAGCACATCTTTTAGCGTAGCCACCTGTTCTTTAGACAGCAACTTACTGACGAACGTTGGCCGTGGGTCGTTTGTCGTCCCCAAGTCGATCTTTCTCAGGTTATCCGCAATAGTGTGTATCCCATCTTCCAGCTCTTTTGGCGCCGGTGGAAACTCTGAGATCAACTCATCTTCACGCACATTTTCGAAGCACCAGGAGAGGTCGTCCATATTCTTGTAGACTCCTTCTTCCGACAACGTTATCACGTGACAGGTACGAGATTGTTTCCAAGACCGGTGTTGATCTGGTTCTACTCCTGCTATATCCGTTGCTTTTGGCACATGCTTTCGCGGTGGGGCTACCCTCCAACTATTGGATAGAGCGAACCTGCCGAGTTGATATTGGTCTTCGACCCAGTTCTTGAAGGTGAAGAAGTCTTCAAGAGGATGTCCGATCACTCGATGATAGGAGCAATAATCCGGGTGATGAACCTCGTTTGCTTGATCGGGGTGCCGAGACTCCGGGAGTGTTATCATTTGATGTTTCATGATGAGGTCAAAGATTCTCTTTGTCTTGTCTTGAGGGAAAGAATATTCCCGATCCATCTTCTTCATCATTAATGGATTCCGGCTGACCTTTCCTTGATCGCGAGGCTTTTTGGACCCGCTTCACCGTGGCTGAACGTTTTCTCCATTCTTTAACTTGTTTTTGCCTTCGTATCGGGCCTTTTTCTTGTCTTGGGAATGCATGGCGGGCTGACAGCGGAGGGCATTGTCATCCTCCATAGCCTGTTGAAGGAGACATTGCGTCTTGGCTTTCTCGTAAATGGTCATTTCGCGGCTGTGGTCGTTCTGAACCTTTTGACTCGCTTCCTGTACTAGCTTGTCCATCTGTTCTTCAAACAATGGACTCGGCATTTTTATGGCAGGACCGCGTTCTGGTTCAGCGTCAGCGTCTTTTAAAAGAGCATCCCCTTCTTCATCAAGGTCCTTTATGACATGGTAGCCATGGAACTGCTCCCGTTTCTTGGACTGGATATATCCAAGCCCGATTGCTTCCATTTTTCCGTTGGGCAATTTTCGCTGAGTTCCGGGAACGTTCCAGATCCTGTTGTAGAATTGGGCATGTCGTGCGGTCTGCTTAAAGGGTACGCCTTGGTATCTCAATAACCTTTTCAATCCCTCTGCGTAGTATCTGGGCAGACGGATTGGTTGGAGCCTGTCGAGCGCAAAATCGGCACCATTCCAGACTTCTCTTTCGACTTTAGTCTCCGTGGATCGGTAGAATAGGATCGCCTTTTCACCTCTTCTCTTGGGAGGGACGTAGAATGTCCGTAGCTCTTGCACACTATATGTCTCAAGTGCATCAAGCTCTCTGTAGTGTTGCCGCGGAACCATGGCGATCTGCAAACTCTGATCATCTCCAGTGAGGGCCTGCACTGATGGACAAACCAAGAATACTGTACTGACTTCGTCTTCAGAGTCACTGCCAAAAACCAGAATAGGAGTAGATGGTCCCGGCTTATTGCATTAGGACGGCCCCGAATAGACTATCTCCTCTTCCTCCTCGGTATCGCTCCAGAAGACCGGAATAGTGGTGATAGTTTTTTGCTTACTCTCCGGTTTATAGCATCTTTCCGTGTCTTCAAAGTCTGGTAGGAAATACTTTGCATCTTCGTACTTTCGGACTTCATTCATGGAGAACAGGTTTAGTTCCCCCATCACGGTGTACTCAAGACCATCTTTGAAATACTTCATACACTGATGTTGTGTAGAAGGGATGATGTTGTACTCATGTAACCAAGACCTGCCGGGAAAGCGTTGTAGCAAGTCTTGGCGTCAATGACATGGAATTTGATGTCAGTGACGAGCAGCCCGAAGCGTAATGTCAGTATTACAGACCCGAGCGTTCATGATGACTGGGAGTCGAACCCGGAGATGGTGATTTTATCCCGAGCGAGGTGTTGAACGCTCATGCAGATTTCTTTTAGCACCCTCACATTTAGGAGGTTGACAGAGGACCCGTTATCAACTAAGATTTTCCCTATCTTGATGTCATGGCAATACCCGGTGACATACAGGGGGCAGTTATGCTCGCACGTTCCGAGGAGGAGATCTTCATCGCCGAAAGTGATGTCAGTTTTGTGCACTTCTTCCAGCTCGTCCTTCATCTTTTCTTCGGCAAGGAAAGCTTGAAAATGCTCGGGCTCTTGTAATGCCCTGATTAGAGAATCTCGTGCCTCTTTAGACAACAGAAGGGCGTCCAAAACGCTTAGCTGTGAGGGTATCTTTCTCAGGTGCGCCAGGACATTGTAATCCACTTTGTTTTTCTTGGGCATGTCCTTGGCTGTCAGCTCTTCGACGACTCGATCATCGAGGGCGATATCCTCAGGGACTTTTTCCTTCCCCTTATCTTTTTGTTCGATCCCTTGTTTGTAGGTCCGAGATTCTTTTCAGACAACGTACGACTACGCAGCTGAATGTTTTCACGGTTCTTTATCTCCTCCTCTTTTCCTGAGGTGGATTCATTGAAGAGAGGGCCGAGGGTTATTTCTTCATCAGAATCACTTCCGAAGGTGAGAACTTGCGATCCCCTGGAATCAACCATGTGACAATTGTTGGCAGTTCTTTTATGCTCATCCGTCGTGCTTCTCTGATCCCGACGAGTTTTGCGCTTCATCTTCTTGAAATGTTGTCGGTGAGCAACGTATCCCTGCCACCAGTTTTTAAAGGCATTGCACTCTTCGGTAGGGTGTGTGACCCTCCGATGGTACAAGCAGTAGTTAGGATATGCATCCGCTTTGTCAAGATGTATACTGCCAGGAGTATTTCCTTTGAAAGATGGCAGTTTCATTCCCATTGACAGGGCTTTAGCGAACCGTTTCCTCGCCTTAAACTTGCTTTTGTCTGCCGCGACCGTGCTTCGATCTGGTTGGAGCGCTTTGCGACTCATCCCTACCATGACTTCTTCAGCTTAATGCCAACGCCTGGCTCTTTCAAATATGGCCATTTCACGCTCTTGATCAGCTTTACTCTTCTAACAGGCTTCGTTCAGTAGCATGTCAATCATCTCGTCTGACGGTTCCAAGGATTTTGGCACTGGTCCTACCCCCAGCTCCTCTACATTATCTTCTGATGCCAAGCAAGCTTCTTCGTCATTTATTGGTGAATAAAAGATCATGTGACAACTTTCCACATAATCCTTAGGTTCTTCTGATGAGTCATCTCCCTCGTCATTGTCACTGTCTATGTTCTCAAAGACATGGTTGAGAAACTCTTAGAGTGTGATTGGGGTTCACACCTTCTGGTTATATTCTTCCAGCGTGTCAATATGCCTTTACAAATCTGTACGTTTGTCATCAGACTGCGCGGGCTTTTTGGTCTTCTTTTTCTTCCTCGAAGACCTCGCCGGCTGGGCCTGGGTATTTTGCCCACTACCAACTCCCGATTTTGGTCGCGGTTTCAGCATCCCCTCAATGATTTCTGGCTCTAGCAGGATTCTCCACCTGATTGTCGGGCATGCTTGAAGATCTTTCAGCATTCTTTTAGTTTTTGCCGAAAAAACTACTTCCCATGGAGCTTCTTCTATGAATGAGCATGATGCCCCCGGCGTGTCCATCTTTTTCGGAGCATGTGGTTGTGGCGGGTTTACCCTCCAGTTTTCAGACAACGCAAATTTGCCTTGCGGGTACTGGTCCTCAATCCAGCTTTTGAAGACGAAGCAATCTTCGATTGGATGGCCCAACATTCTGTGGTAGGGGCAATAGTTGGGATTGTTGACGTCACCAGGCTGCAGTAGGCGCTTCGGATCCGGCAGGGTGATGAGCCTGTTGCGCACCGCTAGTTCGAACAGTCTCCTCGTTTTATCGCCGGGAAATGAGTAAGGACGTCTCAACTTCTCATCGAGGAATCACGGTTTGTTGCCTTGGAGAGCAGCTGGTTTCGGATCACTCGGCTGCTGTTGAGCATTGGCGACGAAGGTCGCTTTCCCTTTGCCTTTTTCATTTTGAAGCTCCATTTTTTAGGAGGACGGTCTATGGCCCATCTGGTCCATTTGGGCCAGCTTATTAATCAAGGCCTGGAAGGTGGTCGGCTTGAAAAGCATTATAAACTGGGATATAGTTGCCTGCGGATCCAGGGTCCCCACGAACATGCCCACGGCAGGAGCTTCTTCTATGCGTTGTTTGCATCTCGACCATAGGTTCCGCCACCGAATTGCATACTGAACCCAAGTCTCTCCTGGCTTCACTCTGGCATTGATTAGTGCCATGATCGGGGTGCGTTCGCTAGCGCTTGCGAAATGCTGGGTGAATAACAGCTCCATTTCCGTAAACGTTTTGACGGAGTCATTCGGAAGCTCCGAGTACCATTCAAAAGCTGTCTCCGCTATGCTACCGACGAACTGGCGAAGTAGCAATTTGTCTTCACCCCCAGTATTGCCGCACAGAGCCCTGAACTGAGCGACGTGCTGATGGGGATTGCCTGTCCCCTTATACACGTGGAATTTAGGGATCGTATATCCCGGCGGGTACTTGATTTGATCGTACCAGACTGGATAGGGTCGCCCAGTTCTGACGACTTGGCCAGTTGCTTCATTTGCCTGATGAGCTCGTATTTGTTGAGCTATGTAGTCATCAAGCGCAGCTTTCAAGATAATCTCCTCTCTGGCTGCTGATAAAGCCGGAAGAGGGTTTGATGTCTCCCCTCTATCATCTTCAATGATTATTGGGGGATCTTTGGCTGGAGGGTCCGGCTGGATCATCATCCCCACCATATCTTAGAATAATAGCGCTATTTTCTTTATGTTAGCCGCTTGTTCTGCGGCCTCTTTATCTTTTTTCTCGAGCATCCTTCGGAGGAACTCGGCGTCGGTTTCCTGCTTCTGGCGTTGATCCGACGATACTTCCGGGCTTTCCTTCTGCCCAGTGAGTGCGGCCATCTTTGTCAGCATTTCCTGGAGCTTTTGTTAATGCTCCTGGGTTTTCATCACAGACCGTGCGAGTGGTCGATGACCCATAGAAGCACAGCTTTCCTCTTTTCCAGACGCCATGTAGACGGTATGCACTACCATGCCCCCCAGACTACGCCCTTGAGATTTGTCGCAGACACGGGAATCTTCTCCGGCATTCTCCTTTTATAGGCGGTCGAAGTTGAGGGGGCTGTCGAAGACGATACTTTCCGTGGTACACCGGCGGGATGATTCTCCTCTTGCCGAACCTTCATTTTCTTCTGTCGTCGGGAGTAGTCTTTGTCGATTACAGTGTCTTGGACTCTTTGCCAGACCCTGTGTATTTTGGAGGACAGCCGCTGAGGAGGCCGCTCCGGTTTTGCCTTAATAACATTTTCAACGGGTGGAGGAGACCTTTTGAGTACGGCAATTGGAGAGTTCTTGCGCACCCTCCTGAGCGGATCAAACTTGTTCCCAGTTGGAACAACAGCATTAACTTCCACCATTGGAGCTGGTGGGTTAAGTCCGGAGGGGGAGTTGCCCCCAGCCTTCCTTACTCGGCACTAGTGGCGACGTCGAGCATGTCGTGCAGATGGGAATGGTTCAGCTACAGGAGTGGCTTTGTCGTGCCTCCTACTCTGATGAAGTGTTGTTGGGGTCAACTTGTCAAAGACCGGCGTCCGCTGAGAGGGAACGGTCAATCTTGCAAAGACCGAATTTTTGGCAGGGGAAGCATTTTTAATGATCCCGCCTGCAGCAGGAGTTGAAACGGCCAGTCTTGCGAGGACCGATCCCTTAGTAGGAGAAGCCCCTTCGATGACTTCGTTTATCGGAGTTGGAATGGCTATCCGCTTCGAGATAACTCTTTCAGGTATTGTAGGACTCTTTACGGGCCCACTGGAGCTTGGGTTCAGCCTGTCGAAGACTGATGCAATAGACTTGGACGACCCGTTGAAAGGGGCCGCGGTAGTTGCAAGCCGATCGAAGACCGACTTCTTTGGAGGTCCTGTGACGGTATTGGAGCGTTGAAGCTCATTGGCGGGAGCATGGTCCCAAAGAACAGTCCAATGGTGGCCTGAGTCACCTGTTCCACTGGCATGGCGAAGATGGAGGCCGCTTGGGACCCATAAGTCACTCCTCCGGATGGGACGGAGCGGGAGTTGTTGTTGCAGTTGGTGCAGCTAGAAGCCATTGATCTTCTTTTCTCTGCACGGGAGCAAGACACCAAATCTTAGTACCTCGAATCCATAGGCAACCATAGCAAACCACGATTTGTTCGCGAAACACGACACACGAAGTGTGGAGTGGAAAAAGGAAAAGGTCCCACCGGGCGTGCCAGAATCTGTTCACCGCCGAAAGACGCGACCGGGACGTTAGGACGTCTGGCCTGAATTTTGGGGGGCAGATGCTATTTGGTTTTATCTGTCCACCTCTCTAAAGATGCCAAGTTGATTTATGGCACCGTGTATTGGAGGTTTGGACAGATGCGGCCGTTGTAACAGACTTCGTCAGATTCTCCCTCATTGTGAGAGATTTTTGATTGTGGGGATGCTCTTCCCTGCAGGCGCAAGCCCCTGCAGTTAATTACGTTACCACATAGCGATAACCACTTTCTTCTTCTCCAGATGTTCACTCCGTGTCGTGTGTGTTTGTTTTATTTTTGGTTGCCCGTGGATTGTATATGGAGACTAATTTATGTTGTCGTCCGTAGGGTGCCAAATCCGTATTTTCTTAGATTTGAGGTTTGGTTTGATTTAAGGCTTGTTAATCTCTTTTGAGATTAAGATCAACTTAAATGTTTGTTGAGAATACATTAGCCTAATTTTAGACTAAGATCTACTCAACAGGATTTTAGGATCATTTAGATCCAACGAAAGAGTATTTGGGCTCTATCGTCTTAGTTTAGGGACGTTGTGGTCCATTTGGTTTAAGGACATTATAGTCCGTGTTTAAAGACATCATAGTCTGTGGGGTTTAATGACATCATAGTCTGTGTTTAAAGACATCATAGTCTGTGGGGTTTAAAGACATCATAGTCCGTGGGGTTTAAAGACATCATAGTTGGTAGGGTTTAATGACATCATAGTCTATAGGGTTTTGGTTTAACAGTTTGGGGATGCGCCAAAAGTTATTGGTTATTAGTACCCTCCATCTCTCCGAAGACGTTGAAAAATTACAACGACATGTATCAGAGGTATGAAGAGATGTACCCTTGAACCAGTGAATGTTCATCAAAAATTTGATGATCTTGTTTGGGGCTAAGTCCAATTTAAAAGCATATGGGTTGGGTTAATTTGGGATTTGACCAACGTTGGGCTCAGCCCACTTGATTATTTATTTGGGCTTAGTCCCCTTTCGGCATCAGCAGTGCTGAGCACTGAAATGGGTTCTGTCACCCTTTATTCTTTTATATAGAGTGTTGAACACTTGATAACGCTCACGTGAGAAGCATGTGGAGCGCTCGGCGCTGAGCGCTAGGCAATGAGTACTGAGTACTTTTTATTAAGTAGCGCCCACGTGAGGAGCACATGGAGCGCTTGGCGCTGAGCGCTAGGCAATAAGTACTAAGTACTTTTTATTAAGTAGCGCCCATGTGAGGAGCACGTGGAGTGCTTGAAGTAGTGTTAAACACTAAAAATTTGAGGCGCTCACGTGGGATCACGTGAGGCGCTTGAAAGTTGGCGATGTTTCTTTGGGTTTATTCCCCTGTTCTTTTCTTAGCGCTAAGCACTATTGGGTCACGTGGGATCACGTGAGGCACCCCAAAAATGAAAACTTCCTTTGATTTATTCCCTTTTTGCTTTATAAGTGCTAAGCACTATTTAGGGGTCACGTGGGATCACGTGAGCCAATCCCAGTTGTCCTCTTTTGTTCATCAAGGGTGCTCACGTGGGAGCACGTGATCGGCCATTATCATATTGGGTGCTAATCTTTTTACATGCATGGAGATCTTAAGTTTTGAGACTTTCAAGTCCACTGTTTTGTAAGAATTAAATTCTTATATAGGGTTAAACCCTAGTTTTACTAGAGGAATTAAATTCCTATATCTTCTTGTAAGAATTAAATTCTTTAAACTTAGTTCTTTCCCCTAGGTTTGAATCTACATAACAGAATCTTCCCGATGAGAATTAAATTCTCAACTTGTGGGAAGATCTGCTTCTGCAGATCTCAACCAGAGGAAGAACTAAGTTCTTTTTAGAAGAGTTAAACTCTTGTGGAGGCGAAGAAGAGATAAGATGTTCTCTGTTTTTCTTCTTTTCTCTTACCTAGGGTTTCTCTTTCTGTTTTCTCTCTTGAACTTGAAGTTTATGGGGGGTTCTTCTCTACTTCTTCTTTTAATTTGAAACTTATGGGGAGGTTCCTCTCCGCAAGACTTGATGTCTTGGATCCTTTATATAGTGGAGGCTGATTTGTTGAATCAGTTAAGGAAATCTCTCATTGAGAGATCTCTGATTGATTTAGGGATATATCCCACCATTGAATCTTTAATCCAAGGGCTTCCGTTTTACAGAAGACATTTTTCTTGTTTTTAACAAGATTGGGAAAATATTTTCCCATACAGAACTTATTCTGTATCTTGGTGATTTTTAATCACCATTAGATCTTTGATCCAACGGTGCTCTGATTTACAGAGCATAATCTTTCTTGTTTAGAAAGATTTAAGGAGTATTTCCTCAATCAGGATAAGTTCTGGCGCTGATGATTTATCATCTTCATTGGATCTTTGATCCAGGGGTGGAGAACTTTTAGTTCTGGCGCTGGCGCTCTCGTGCCTTGCACGTGAGGCGCTGCCTCAGAGTGTTTGACTCTTGGTGCTGGCGCTCTTGGCGCTCTCATGATTTACACGTGAGGCGCTGCCTCAGAGTGTTCGACTCTTGGCGCGAGCGCTCTCGGCGCTGGCACTCTCGGCGCTGGCGCCCTCGTGCTTTGCATGTGAGGCGCTGCCTCAGAGTGTTAAACTCTTGGCGCTGGCACTCTTGGCCTTAGCGCTCTCATGCTTTGCACGTGAGGCGCTGCCTCAATTCAAATTTTGAACAGAGCCATGCTCTCTTATTGAGGGGAAACAACACTCACTTTCTCCAGCTTCCCAAGACTCAAGAGATATAATACCGCTTAAACCTATATTAATTTAGAGTCCTTAATATTGTTTGTTTACATTGTTTTATTTCTCGAGGGATTTTATGAAAAATATATTAATATTGTTTAAAAATAATCTCGAGGGTGATTTATATTATTTAGGTTTTTCGTGAACATGTATTTTAATTGTTGTGGTGTTTTGGTGATAAAACCTAACTTTTAAAAGTTTATGGTGTTTTTATGAAAACTAGCTCTTTTGGAAACTTGATGGTATTTTATTAAAAATTCTAATGTTTCATTTTAAAAAATATAGTTTCATAACTTGTTTTTATTGAAAATACCGATTCATAGTTTTGTATAATTTCTAAAGTTTAGTTTTTATTTAGAAAAATCGTATTTCTTAAAAACCGTATTTTTATTTCCTTTTGAGACCGAATACCCCGCGAGGAGTTCTAAATCTCGCTCTACTATTCTAAGGATGTACGATAATCCGCACCATCCATTAGCGGATCCCCTAATGAGAGTTGTAGAGGCACAATTGCCAAGAATTTAAAATATCGATTTAAAAGAAACCCGTTTTGAAAAAATATGGTACTTTAATGTAAAACACATTCTTTACATAAACCCTATATTTAGAACCTCATGCTATAAAACTATAGTGTGCGTGTGAGGTAGGTCGTTACCCCGTCAATGATCTAAACGTATATATTCTAGTTATTGAAAAAAACAGTTATACTAAATTTCATGGTATTTTAATGAATAAGTTTGCTATATGATTGTTTCGCATAAAAACTTTATTAAACTAAAATCTAAATGATTGTAAATAAGGTTATGAGTGGTGTGAGAAAATTAGTTTGACCTATTTTGCTTAATGAAAGGAGTACAAATGTTAAAATAATATATATCGGAGTTAACTCCACTTTGTCGATGTGTGTTTAGAAGACGATTTGAGATAAAAACAATAGAGAAGAGAGACTTACTCATTGTGTAGTGTTTGGAAGAGATTAAGGAAGAGAGGGGGGTCTTGGTATTGTCGGAGATGTTTCGTTCGTCGGAATTTGATCGCTACTCTCTTTGGCTTGCTTAAGTCCACTTGAATAGCCTTAACCATTTTTGAACTTAGAGAATTTTTGAGGGATTTTCAGAATAAAGGAGATCTAGGGCATGGGGTGGTATTTATAGGGTAAAAATGAGAGAGGGTGTGAAATAAAAATGAATTAAAATGGATTTAATGGTGTTAATTAGAGATTTGAAGAGTCTGTGTTTGATTGCAGGAAAATCAAATAGTGCAGGGGAGCTGAAGAGACGAGTGTGTAAAGCACGGAATGAATTTGATCATATCAAAGAGGTCACGACCGTATTTCGGTCGGATTTGGGTGTCTTGCCTCGAGATTCGTGCCACGTGTCTAGTTTGGTGTTTACTTCTCTTTGTGCCTGTTTGATTTTTCTGAAATTTTTCGTTTCTCCGTGAATTCCACGTGCAACTCTTGTGCTTCCGAAAAATTTAAAAGAAAAATCTTTAAAAATAATTGGGACTAATGGGAATCGAACACACAAGTTATGTCACAGCAGTGTAGAGGTTTTACCTGTGAGTTACAAGTTATTTCTTGTTTTTATTGAATAAAAATAACTTATAACTCCTACACAGGGTGAAATACCCATTTTTATACATTTAAACAAATAATTTAGTACAGGGATTTCAGAGTCGTTACAGGAATCTATGTTCCAAGAAGCTAGACGGGTCCTATGAAACTCTTGCTTATTTGTCTCTATACCCGGGGTCTGATATAGCGTGTCGTTTCCGGACGACGACCTAGAAGCCCTTGCGTACTTAAAATTACACCTGGGATCCGATGTAGCACGTCGCTGAGTAGGGGATGCCTCATGTCACGCCCCGCTTCCTGGTGTACGGTGAAGGGGACGCGACTAGGCCGCTACGTATTTACTCTGAAGTAAACACGCTAAGCGTATCTAAGCAATATAAGTAAAGTGCACAAGAGACAGGATGTAAATAAATATCAACTTTATTTATTAACATTCTTTAACAATACACGGAAAAGTAAATACATGGAATGAAAAGCAATGCCTAAACAGTGGCATAACAGAAATGGAAAGTACAGAATGTAAATGTGTATAAGGAATCTAAAGCTCTGGGTCGTAAGCTAGCTGGTCCAAATCCTCGCTGGTGGGCTCGATCTCCAGTGAGTCCGAAACACCTGACGACATTCCAAAGAAGAAGAAAGAGAATATCGTCAGCGAACAAATCGCTCGGTAAGTCCCGTAAATAGACAAGAATGGAATAGACAGAATAGAGAGTATATTGTTATAATGTTATATTTAGTGTTAACGCTGTTATTTGTAACTTGGTACAGAAGAGGCCACTGTATACGAGAGGAGTCTCGTTAGACCAGAGACTACGGTGGATGGAATACAAGGAACCGTTCAGCCACGGTACAACGGCAATTGAATTCAGGTTAGGTGTCTTAATGGTTGCAGTCTCGTGCCACTTCTAACACCTTCCGTACCAATCTACCCCTTAAACCCCGCGATGTCTTGATTGTATTGTTTGTATTGTATTGTAAATTATATTGTCTTGTAATTTGGATTGTATAGATGGATGAATTGCCAAAACCATGATATCAGTAAATGGATGTAACTGGAGAATCATGTAGACGGATGTATATCCATGGTTCGGTTCAGTCAAGTTGTATAAATTGATAGATTGAATATGTGGATTCATATTGAATTGTAGTTTTATAATTTCATTCTTGAATCATATTCAAGTCAGATTGATTATAATAAGACTCAGTCTGAGTCAGACAATTAGAAAAGAAATTGAATCCTGAATTAGGTTTTGGTGTTATCGGTAACCGCTGCACATGGACGGTAGGATTTGTGTCTTTTTCAAAGACGATTACCGTGTTGATAACACCGTTTGTTAAGTTGTCTACCTTAAATAGGCAAGCACCCATATCTTTGGCTCCCTGAGGCTCAAGAGACTAGTCCCGCTTAAACCTATGTTTACTAGGGTCCTTATTGTAATTTAGTATAACTTGAGGGGGATTTTATGTAAAAATAATTTTGTATAATTTTCAAAATACACCTCAAGTATTTTATTATCATCTTTAAAGTTTTCATTGTTGTATATTTTATCATCGTGACATTTCTAGTGAATAAAACCTATTTTTCATAATATATGGTATTTAATTGTAAATTATTGAACTTGTATGGAATTGCATGGTATTTTCATGTAAAGTGATTCTTTTTTATTTAGAAAAGTTTGAATATTTATACTATATCAAAAATAGATATTTTGATGATACATATATATATTTATAAAATAATTTAATTTATTATTCTTCTAGAAATCTCATTTTCTTAAGATATTTGTATTTTTAAATCTTTCGAGACCGTATGCTCCTTGCGGAGGTCTGCATCTTGCACTACTAAGCCCAAGGATGTACGATAATTCACACCATCCTGAACGGGTTTCCCGAAATGGGTTGTAGAGGCGCATTGCAAAGATTTGTTAAAAATACTCATCTTATAGAAAAAGATTTTTATAAGTCGGAGGTAGTTTTGTGTAAAATCATATTTTCCCAAATCTATGTTCCCAAATATCAACGTGTTATGTTACATATGTGTGTTGTGAGGAGCTAGGTCATTACCTCGTGAGCTATCTAAAGGTATAGCAAGGGGTAATGATGTTTTATGTTGAAACTAAACTATATGGTATTTTTTTGTAAAAGTGCTATAAAAATTGAAATATAAATTCTTTTGATATGAAACTTGTCAATATATTTTTTTAATGTTTAATGATCATGATGTGAGAGTTTGGTATTATTGTGTTTAAGAAAAATATGATTTTTAAGGAAAAACCGAATCGGAAATCGGATTAACTCCACTTCCGTCGGATTTTAGAATTCTAAGTTTTTAGAATAGTAAAGAGAAGGGGGAGGAGGTACTTACTGGATTGTAGTGGAAAAGAGAGGAAAATAAGGAAGTGGGAGGCGCCGGTGCGTCGTTTCGTCGCCGGAATCTCCTCGAATCGTCGTCGGAAGTTCGCCGGAGCTTCGCCCTTTGCTAACTCCACTTGTACACACAAAGTCTATGGAATTTTCTTGAGAGTTTGGACAGAGTTGGAAGTGAGGAGAGGTGATTTTAGGTTTGGTATTTATAGAAAAAATTATGATTTAGGGTAGATGAAAGGGTATGATAAAAATTGTATTAAAATGGATTAAATGTGTGATTTCAATTGTTCTGTAAATGTGCAGGGGAATTAAACCATACAGGGGTTATGGGGAGTCCAAGAGTTGCAGAAAAAATGAAAAAAACTAGGGTTTCGGCCCAGTTGACCCGGCAACGCCGGCCGAGTCAGCCGCGCCGCCGGCCCGATTCGGCCGAGTCAGGCCGGGTCTTGACGCCACGTGTCCCTCGTCGCTTGGTTACCACAGTGGAGTCGTTTGTTTTATGTGTGGCTCTTGGTTTTTACGAGTTATGCACGTGTAGTCTCTTGGGCTTCTAAAATGATTAAAAGAAAACTTATTAAAAAATAATATGGCTGATGGGATTTGAACTCTGGTGCTTTGGTTCAGCAGTACAAGGTCTTACTAGTGAGCTACAAGCTCCTTCTTGCTGTTCAAAAGTAAATTAAATACTTATAGTATTCACAGAAAATGTAAATAACCCAAGTATACATTAACTTTAAATCAATTTTATATACACAAGAATTGGAGTTGTTACAGTCCACCCTCCTTACAAAAATTTCGTCCTCGAAATTTACAATTTATTTTAAGGACTAGTTTATAAATAGGTGAGGATATCTTGCACGCATCTCATCTTCCCTTTCCCATGTCGATTCTCCTGAAGTGTCTTTTCTCCACATCACTCGAACCAAGTTGACTTCCTTGTTCCTAAGTGACCTTACTTTCCTGTCGAGAATCTCCACAGGTTGTTACTCATAAGATAAGTCGGGCTGTACAGTGAGCGCGGAATGATCGAGAATATGGCTGGGGTCACACCACATACCTTCTGAGTTGGAATATGTGGAATACGTTATGCACTCCTTTCAATAAAGGTGGAAGTGCTAAGCGATAAGCCACTTCACCGACTCGTTCGAGTATGTCGAACGGTCCAATGTATCTTAGACTAAACTTACCCCGTCTTCCAAAACGGATCACTCCACGGTTCGGAGATATCTTTAAGAATACGTGATCTCCAGGCTGGAACTCTAAGTGACGTCGCTTCGCATCAGCCCAGTGCTTCTGTCAATCTTGGACTATGTGCATTCTTTCCTTGATAGTGCATACCACATCTACGGTTGCTACTATCATCTCAGGTCCAAGGAGTTCTCTATCTCCGATGTCATCCCAACTTAATGGCTATCGACACTTCCTTCCATAGAGTGCTGCAAAAGATGTCATTCCTATGCTTGCTTGGTAGCTGTTGTTGTATGAAAACTCCATAAGATGTAGGTGATCTTCCCACGATCCTCCGAAGTCTAGCACACACGCTCTAAGCATATCCTCCAAGAACTGAATAGTTCGCTCAGACTGACCATCAGTTTATGGATGATAAGCTGTGCTGAAGTTCAGACTTGTTCCCAAGCTCACTTGCAGACTCTGCCAAAATTGCGATCGGAACCTGGTGTCACTATCGGAGATAATGCAAACCGGTACTCTATGAAGTCTCACAATTTCATGTATGAGTTCATGAGTATCAAAGATAGTACATTTTTGAAGAGTTTAAATCGTACTTAGATTCTTACCTCCATGTACTTCTTTGCTAATATCTCAGTTGATTGGCCAACTCGAAATGGGATGAAGTGAGCCGACTTTGTGAGTCGATCCACAATAACCCATACCGCATCGTTACCCTTTGTGCTGCGAGGAAGTGCAGTCACAAAATCCATTGTGATGTGTTGCCACTTCCATTCTGGGATAGGTAATAGTTGAAGTAATCCAGTTATCCTGTGATGTTCAGCCTTTACTTGCTGACACACCAAGCATTTAGCGACGCTTCTGGCTACTTCACGCTTCATACCATGCCACCAATAATTCTGACGTAGATCTTTGTACATCTTTGTACCTCCAGGGTGTACTGAGTAGGGAGAGTTGTGAGATTATTTCATTAACTCTTCCCGAACAGAACCTTTTAGTACACATAATCTACTGTCGTGTCTCAAAGATCCGTCTTCATGGATGATGAAGTCTGTTCTGAGTCCATTCTCTACTTGTTCTCTGATCTTTTGCAACTTAGCATCACTTACTTAAGCTGTTTTGATCTGATTGACAATGGTAGATTAAACTTGTAAATTCATCAAACTTGAAACGTTACCTGGCATGACTACTTCAATCTCCATCTGATGCAAGTCTTGTTGAAGCTTCCACTGAGCGATGAGATTCGTTGCTAATGGTTGGCGACTAAGGGCATCAGGTACCACATTCATCTTCCCTAGGTGATATTGCAGGTTGATGTCGAAGTCCGTCATGAGTTCTAACTATCGTCTATGTCACATATTAAGCTCCTTCTGAGTAAACACATATTTCAGACTCTTGTGATCTGTGTATATGTTCAATCGCTCACCAAGAAGATAATGGCGCCAAATCTTAAGAGCAAAGATAACGGCTGCCAATTCCAAATCATGCGTCGGATAATTGCGCTCATGAATCTTCAGCTGTCTTGAAGCATAAGCCACAACATTTCCATGCTGATGTAGAACGCATCCTAATCCCTTACCGGATGCATTGCAATGCACTTCGAAACCTCTAGATTGGTCCAGTATAACGAGAATAGGCGCTGATGTCAACCTTGAATTGAGTTCTACGAAAGCCTATTCGCATGCTTCTGACCACACAAAGTCTTCATCTTTACGTGTGAGCTTGGTCAGGGGCATTGCTATCTTCGAAAAGCCTTCAATGAACCTTCGGTAATATCCAGCTAGACCCAAGAAACATCGAATGTCCTTCACTGACTTTGGTGTCGGCCATTCGCTTACTGTCGAAACTTTTGCTGGATCCACAGAGATTCCTTCGCCTGATACAATATGTCCGAGAAAACCAACTTGATCTAGCCAAAACTCGCACTTGTTGTACTTGGCATAGAGTTGATGTTGTCGTAGAGTTTCCAGGACAATTCGTAGGTGTTCGGCATATTCTTTCCGACTCTTTGAATACACCAGGATGTTGTCGATAAAGATGACCACAAACCTGTCTAAGTACTCCCGGAAAACTTGATTCATCAGGTTCATATATATTGCTGGTGCGTTGGTCACTCCAAATGGCATCATAAGAAATTCGTAATGTCCATAACGAGTTCTGAAAGCCGTTTTATGAATATCAGCTTCCTTGACCTTCACCTGATGGTAACCTGAACGAAGATCTAGCTTAGAGAAAACACAAGATCCACTTAGCTGATCGAATAAATCATCGATGCGCGGGAGTGGATACTTGTTCTTTATTGTTACTTCGTTCAAGGCTCTATAATCAATGCACATTCGATATGAACTTTCCTTCTTCACTAGAAAAACTGGAGATCCCCAACTTAAAGTGCTGGGACGAATCCATCCTTTCTTCCATAATTCGTCCAACTGAGTTCGGACTTCCTTCAAACCCTCTGGACTTAATCGATAAGGTGCTTTGATCACCGGTTGTGCTCCTGGCACTAAATCAATGCTGAATTCAAGAGCTCGATCGGGAGGCAAATCTGATATATCGTCAGGAAACACATCGTCGAACTCTTGAACCACTTCTGGCTTTGATCCTTCCTCTGCTTGATTTTCTGCAATCACTGGCTTCTTTGGTTTCGCCTTGTAAGTACTTGGCTCCAGGGTACGGTCTCCACTTTTGAAATAGAAGACCGAATGGTCTGGAATCTCGAATACTACCCTCCTTTGACGGCAGTCAATGGTAGCATAAAAGGTTCCGAGCCAATCCATACCTAGAACACATCGAAGTTCGGTATGTCCAGCACCTTGAAGTCAACATAGAATTCTCTGTTGTAGACGATTACTAGACACAAGCTATATCCCATTGTTGCCTTCAGAACGCTGTTCCCTAAACTGACATTCCAACTGGATACAAGTGGTATGACTGGAATCGTATGAGTTCGGACGAACCATTGCGACATAAAGCAATGAGATGATCCAGTATCGAAGAGTAAGAGTGCAGGGAATGAGGCTACTAAGATTGTACCTAAGATATGTGGGATAGGTTTTAGGTATAGAGAAAAATATGTAGGTAGGTATTAAGACTGAAAGAAAAGCTTGAGAAGACAGGGTTACCAGTGATGACTTGGCCAGTGGCCTCAGCTTCTTCCACGGTCATCGTGAAAGCCTGTCGCCGTGGTACATTCCTCCTGGCCAGAGGAGCATTTCTCGGAACGTTCCATTGAGCTTGATGGAACTGGCGAGGAGGAGGTGCAGTTGGTGGTCCTCTAGGTGGTGGAGCAGGGAGAGCAAGTCTTGGAGCAGGTGTCTGAAGGGCTGGTCTCTGCTGATAATTGATTGCTGTCCTGGGTGCAGCAATTGGGTTGTGTCTTCTGGGACAAGACCCAATATCATGAGTAGCTGAGCCACTGACTAAGCAAAGACGGTTGGCTCGCCGGCAGTCTTTCATCAGATGCCCATCTCTCTTGCAGTAGGTACAAAAGGCTGGGATGGGCCGGTTGATTGGTACTCCCGGTCTCCTGGACACAAATGGTGGCCTTGATGAGGCTCCTCCTACCATCTGAGTGGCAGGGCACTTAACTCCAGCAGATTGAGATATGTCCCTCATCTTTACCAATGCCTCATAACAGCGGATAGCTTTCAGAGCTGATTCATGAGTCGGAAAATCTCCTGTGGCTAATGCAGCCTGGATCTCCGGGTCTAACCCTTGTTGAAATCGACGGGCTCTGATCTCATCCGTCGGTATAAAGTTTGCCGCAAATCTGTTAAAGTATTGTGTTAGCTGTGTAGTATGTGATTTATTGAAAAATCGAATTATTGAGACATATCTTACTGACTGAGTATGGTGAACTCCGCATCATATTTATCTACTGACTTTGTCCACATCGAACCCTTTTGTAAGTGGATGAACTGTTGTTCCATGTCGAACCTGCCAGTCTCTGGGAAGTAATTTGCGTCGAACATGTCGCGGAAAGTCTTCTATTTGATGGGTTGATCAAGATGGCTTTCTTCCGCCTTCCACCAAACCCGTGCATTGTCCGTGAGCTGCAGTTTCACAACTCGGACCCAAGCTATCTCTGGCACTTGTGCCGCTGCCAGATCATCTTCGATACTCTGAGCCCATTCCTCAGCTTCTAGAGTGCTCTCTTTTCCTGAGAATTTCTTGGGGTGCAGTGCCCAGATTTGCTTCACTCCGAGTGCTTCCGCCTCGGGATGGTTCATTAGAATAGCAGTTTGCTGCTGTTGTCCTTCCAGGAGGCTGCGGATGGCCTCAAGCAGAACCGTCTTCTCGTTGATCGGAGCAGCGACGATAGGTGTAATCAGTAGTGGGGGTGGAGTATTGTTGAAATTGGTGCTAGTATTGTTTGGGGAATCCATAATCTTGAATGAAAAATTTAGGTTATGACAGATTCAAAATATATGAAATGATAAGATTCAAGGAATGTGAATTGTAAAGAATGTTTTTAGCTGCTGGTTCTTGTGTTATATTACCTAGGTTGTCTACGCAGAACAGAACTGTATGGTAGTGTTCCATAGAGCTCTGGCCTGCATGGGCCACCAACAAAACCTATCATGCCCCGCTTCCCGGTGTACGGCGAAGGGGACGCGACTAGGCCGCTACGTATTTACTCTGAAATAAACATGCTAAGCGTATCTAAGCAATATAAGTAAAATGCACAAGAAACATGATGTAAATAAACAGCAACTTTATTTATTAACATTCTTTTACAGTACATGGAAAAGTAAATACATGGAATGAAAATCAATGCTTAAACAGTGGCATAACAGAAATGGAAAGTACAGAATGTAAATGTACAAGGAATCTAAAGCTCTAGGTCATAAGCTAGCTGGTCCAAATCCTCGCTGGTGGGCTCGATCTCTAGTGAGTCCGAAACACCTTACGGCATTCCAAAGAAGAAGAAAGAGAATGTCGTCAGCGCACAAATCGCTCGGTAAGTCCCGTAAATAGACAAGAATGGAATAGACATAATAGAGAGTATATTGTTATAGTGTTATATTTAGTGTTAACGCTGTTGTTTGCAGCTTGGTACAGAAAAAACCAGTGTATACGAGAGGAGTCTCGTTAGACCAGAGACCATGGTGGACAGAATACAAGGGACCGTTCAACCACGGTACAATGACAATTGAATTCAGGTTAGGTGTCTTAATGGTTGCAGTCTCGTATCACTTCTAACACCTTCCATACCAATCTACCCCTTAAACCCCACGATGTCTTGATTGTATTGTTTGTATTGTATTGTAAATTGTATTGTCTTGTAATTTGTATTGTATAGATGGATGACTTGCCGAAACCATGATATCATTAAATGGATGTAACTGGAGAATCATGTAGATGGATGTATATCCATGGTTCGGTTCGGTCAAGTTGTATAGATTGATAGATTGAACAGATTGAATATGTGGATTCATATTGAATTGTAGTTTTGTAATTTCATACTTGAACTATATTCAAATCAGATTGATTATAATGAGACTCGGTCTGAGTCAGGCAATTAGAAAAGAAATTGAATCCTGAATTAGGTTTTGGTGTTATCGATAACCGCTGCACATGGACGGTAGGATTTGTGTCTTTTTCAAAGACGATTACCGTGTTGATAACACCGTTTGTTAAGTTGTCTACCTTAACTAGGCAAGCACTCATATCTCCGGCTCCCTGAGGCTCAAGAGACTAGTCCCGCTTAAACCTATGTTTATTAGGGTCCTTATTGTAATTTAGTATAACATGAAGGGGTTTTATGTAAAAGTAATTTTGTATAATTTTCAAAATACGCCTCAAGTATTTTATTATCGTATTTAAAGTTTTAATTGTTGTATATTCTATCATCGTGACATTTCTAGTGAATAAAACCTATTTTTCATAATATATGGTATTTAATTGTAAAGTATTGAACTTGTATGGAATTGCATGGTATTTTCATGTAAAATGGTTCTTTTTTATTTAGAAAAATTGGAATATTTATATTATATCAAAAGCAGATATTTTGATGATACATATATATATTTATAAAATAATTTAATTTATTATTTTTCTAGAAACCTCATTTTCTTAAGATTTTTGTATTTTTAAATCTTTCGAGACCGTATGCTCCTTGTGGAGGTCTGCATCTCGCACAACTAAGCCCGAAGATGTGCGATAATCCGCACCATTCCAAACGGGTTCCCCGAAATGGGTTGTAGCGGCGCATTGCAAATATTTTTTAAAAATACACATCTTATAGAAAAAGGTTTTTATAAGTTGGAGGTAGTTTTGTGTAAAATCGTATTTTCCCAAATCTATGTTCCTAAATATCATCGTGCTATACTACATATGTGTGTTGTGAGGAGGTAGGTCATTACCTCATGAACTATCTAAAGGTATAGTAAGGGGTAATGATATTTTATGTCGAAACTAAAGTATATGTTATTTTTCTGTAAAAGTGCTATAAAAATTGAAATATAAAATTCTTTTGATATGAAACTTATCAATATGTTTTGTTAATGTTTAATGATCATGATGTGAGAGTTTGGTATTATTGTGTTGTTTAAGGAAAAACCGAATCGGAAGTCGGATTAACTCCACTTCCGTCGGCTTTTAGAATTCTAAGATTTTAGAATGGTAAAGAGAAGGGGGAGAAGGGACTTACTGGATTGTAGTGGAGAGGAGAGGAAAAGGAAGAAGTGGGAAGCGCCGGTGCGTCGTTTCGTCGCCAGAATCTCCTCGAATCGTCGTCGACAGTTCGACGGAGTTTCGCCCTTTGCTAACTCCACTTGCACACACAAAGTTTATGGAATTTTCTTGAGAGTTTGGACAGAGATTTGGAGGTGAGAGGGGTGAGTTTAATTGTGGTATTTATAGGGAAAATTAGGGTTTATGGTAGATGAAAGGGTGTGATAAAAATTGTATTAAAATGGATTAAATGTATGATTTCAATTGTTCTGTAAATGTGCAGGGGAATTAAACCATACAGGGGTTATGGGGAGTCCAAGTGTTGCAGAAAAAATGAAAAAAACTAAGGTTTCGTTCGAGTTGACCCGGCGGCGCCGGCCGAGTCAGCCGCGCCGCCGGCCCGATTCGGCCGAGTCAGGCCGGGTCTTGACCCCACGTGTCCCTCGTCGCTTGGTTACCATAGTGGAGTCGTTTGTTTTATGTGTGACTCTTGGTTTTTACGAGTTATACACGTGTAGACTCTTGGGCTTCTAAAAAGATTAAAATAAAACTAATTAAAAAATAATGTGGTTGGTGGGATTTGAACTCTGGTGTTTTGGTTCAGCAGTGCAAGGTCTTACCAGTGAGTTACAAGCTCCTTCTTGCTGTTCAAAAGTAAATTAAATACCTATAGTGCTCACAGGAAATGTAAATACCCCAAGTATACATTAACTTTAAATCAATTTTATGTACATAAGAATTGAAGTTGTTACACCCCAACAATATTTTTATTATGGTTCATGTCGTAGAATGTGACAAAATTTAAGTTGGAAGATGCTAATGATTTTTTATTTATATTTTTATAAATAAATGATATTTCTATTAATAACTGAATTAGTTGTATGCATATTATAGACTAACTTGAATTAATGTGTTTGTAAAGTACATGTGGACCGGAAAATTAAAAAGACAAGCATAGATTGATGCTATTGGGACTTGAACCAGAGCCAAGGTACTATGCTTCTACCTCTAGACTTACGCTATACATGTACAATCAATATCAATCTATATCTATATACCGATTGTACAGAAACACAGAGACTAATATATACAGTATTTTACAGGGCCTTGTCGAGGTCGGGCCCTTGCCTTGGGTTTGTATACCGGGGTATTACGAAGTTTAGGATTGTTTGGAAACATCGTCTTGAAAACAGGTTTCGTTTACCGATAGGGTTTAAAAACAAAGAATGGCTTGAAACTTTATGAAACTCCAGCCTTTTTGGACTACTAAAAGAAGGGATTTCGCATCCTCGAAGCCCTTTGAATGCTTGAAACTTTATGAAACTCCAGCCTTTTTGGACTACTAAAAGAAGGGATTTCGCATCCTCGAAGCCCTTTGAACCCATAGAATAAGAAACTTTGTTTTGATTGCCGAACTGTACCGGTTAAAAGTTTTGAAGTTTAGCCTCAAAACTTGAGTAAACCTTGGCTTTGGAAATCTTATCTTGAATTGATGTATTGGTAAAGTACATGTGGACCGGAAAATTAAAAGGACAAGCATAAATTGATGCTGTTAGGACTTGAACCGGAGCCATGGTACTATGGTTCTACCTCTAGACTTACTCTGTACCTATACAATTTATATCAATCTATATCAATATACTAATTATACAGAAACGCAGAGATTAATATATTTAGTATTTTACAGGGCCGGGCCCTTGCCTTGGGTTTGTATACTGGGGTATTACAAAGTTTAGGATCGTTTGGAAATATCGTCTTGAAACCAGGTTTCGTTTACAGATAGGGTTTAAAAACAAAGAATGGCTTGAAACTTTATGAAACTCCTGCCTTTTTGGACTACTAAAAGAAGGGTTCCACATCCTCGAAGCCTTTTGAACCCATGGTATAGAAAACTTTTTTTAGATTGCGGAACTGTTCCGGTTAAAAGTTTTGAAGTTTAGCCTCAAAACTTAAGTAAACCTTGGTTTTGGAAATCTTATCTTGAATTGATGTATAGGTAAAGTACATGTGTAATGGAAAATTAAAAAGACGAGCATAAATTGATGCTGTTAGGACTAGAACCGGAGCCATGGTACTATACTTCTACCTCTAGACTATTGTGATAAATAGAGAAATAGGAAATATGTAGAATTAAAATCTACAACTATTTTAGATGTCTCTAGATTTTCATAAAAATAGTATAAAACATATTACAAATTAATTGCTTATATCAAGCATTTAAATGGGTTTGGGTCTAACGGATTTTAACGTGACCTGGATCACGCCAAGATGTTACCTTTCGTTGATCTGCTGATGGCGGTGATGGACGGCTGATATTGGATCTGGAGACTGGCTCCTGATGCGTGTGGATCTCAATGGGTTTTGAGGTTGGTTGGGTCGAGCAACCTGCAAGGAAATCCCGGGGTGGTTGTACCACCGAGGACCTGTTCATAACATATTATTGCATTTATATTCCCCATTCTTATGCATTTAAGAATAAAAACAGGTGCTTTTGACCCATATCTGTTACATGTTACAGGTTACAGGTTCTTGGAGCGAATACAGTGAAAAAGACAAAAGTTGATACAGGAAAAGGACTTTTGACCAACAAGTAAAAAGGATCCTAGACAAGCCTAGACTAATAACAGTTCAAGGCAACGCAGCATGTCAAATCGAAACGGTTAAAAGACCAATACAAAATTTCACTGAAGATCTGGAGAAGAACAAAGAGCCAAACAGAGAAAAGAGATATGGAAATAACAAGCCCAGATAAAGTCAAACAGGCCCAGAAAAATTGGTGAGCTGATCTCACCAATAGGCCGCAGAACCGCGGCCCAGACCCCCCCAATGCCGCGGTTCCGCGGCCGTTTGTTGCCCGTGTCGGTGCAAATTTGGCGTGTCGGTGCGTCGGTGCGGGTGTTGGGATTTTCCGTGGGCATATCTGTAAAATCATGTGTGCGAGAATTTGTAACCCTAGCTTCCCTGTTTACTTATAAATTGTACTCACAATCTGTAAAAAACTATGCTTCTTTTCAATCAATAAAATCAGAATTGTTGAGAGATCAAGAGCATCATTTTTGTAAGTGTTCTTCATTTTCATGCCTTAGTATTAATTCTTTTCTTGCCCTAGCTAGTATAATTATTGCAGTAGAGTAATCATATTACTTGCCTTAGTTAACTAGTATAGTTCTTTTTAATCTGCAGTAGATAAGTGATAATTTTAGACCCAAACAGCATACATTAAAACATAACAAAAAAATGCCAATTTTAGCAATTCCCCTAATGAGCGAGTAAAACCCTCGCTTATTAGGGTTAGGAACAAGGTAAGGAGTGAGAGATGAATATCTCTCACCTCCTTCAATGCCAACACATTTTCAAAACTAGAACTTCATGCACGCATGCATGGTCCGCCCCCTACGGCACCCTACCTACGAGGTAACGATGAACCGTAGTATAAAGGGCCGGACATACATGACGTCCATGAAGATTGCAGCAATTAATAGGAAAGGACGGACAAGGATCTAGAGGAAGAAAATTCGTTTCGTCCCAATCATCCTAATCCCCTTTGCTAATAATTGTTGTGATTTCTAAAAAACTTTAATCAAACGGCATTGAAAGAGGTGACAATATTAATCTCATCAACCCTACCTTCGACCTAATCCTAATAAGTTCTTTCATATCATATAAATTAGTTTTTAAATCAATCGACAAAAAAACCGAACAACCATCGGAATCAACTCGTAAAAACATAAAACAGAAAATTACACATCTCTGTGGATCGACCCGTACTCACCGGCTAGCTGCAAAGCGACGCCGTTTTCTGATTACGGTTAACAAGTATTTTTGGACTAATCAAATGGCGCCGTTGCCGGGGATGGCGTAATATTTCTTTTTGTGTAATTTCGGGTTGATTTAAATTTTTTTAAAAATCATAAAAATCTAAAAATAAAAAAATACAAAAACATTTTATCGATTTTTATCTGTTTGAAAGGTTTTAGGGTTTGAATCTTGCAGGAACAGCGAAGGATTGTGAATCTGGAAATTTACAGAGGGAAAAACAGAAGTTGGTGCATAAGAACAGAGAGGAGTTGCAAGTACAGAGCAGCACAAATTTTTTCAGAGGCTGAACCCACCAAGCTGCCGCGTTTCCGCCGCAAAAGAGGCTCCAAGACCGCGTTTCCGCCGCCCTTTTGACACGTCAGCCCTTCAAAATTGCATGGTTTGCTCTCTCTTTCTCCCCTCTGCAACCTCCCATATATCTCTCTGTAAAACCTTTCTGCAGGAATTCTTTGAGCTAAAAATTCTTTCTCCCCCTTCTAAATAACAGATTTTCTGCAGGTTTCTTTGCGCCGCGCTAAAAATTGATTGCAAGTGAATTTTATTGTTTTGCATAATTTAATCGGACTTTAAGGGGCTAATTGACCAAACTCAGATTGGGTGGGGATTTCATCACCCTTCCCAGGACCCCAGAAATCACCTTAAAGCATTTTTGCATCGACCACAATTAATTAAAAAATATTAGACTCAGACCTAAGGACATCGAGTTCAACAGGAAAAGGACTAGTATAGGCATCGAACGTTTATCCTAACTGACCTTGCGGTGTCTAGGCTAGTGGTTATTAATTAAGCCCACTGTAGTGGTGGTTCCTTCCCACTTACCTGGCCGTACTTGTCGGTGAAGAGGCGGTTTGAGGTCCTATTTCTAGCCCTAGTTAGGAGCTGTCTAGCAGACCTAAGTGACCCTAGATCTAGGCCTGATTATGCATGTGTGGTTGATACATTTGTATCACGAGTCCATTTCCAAAAACCTTTTTGCAAAATTCTCACATAAATAAAAGAAAAAAAGAGAGAAAAATCTTTTCAAAACTTGCAACTTGCCGCTAAGAAAACTTGCAACTCACTTCCACCACTTTCCCTTACTGACGTTATCTTACCTCCACATTCTGTCTTTCTTTTTTTTTGACTACACTACCCTTTAGTGTATGTCACTTTGGACTAGGGATACTAACGTCCGATTAGTCCGTGTTTCGTTGGTACCGACCGACGAACCCTTCGACACCGAAGTCGACATTCCGTCCACTTTCTTACCCTCACCTTTAAATTCTTTCACCGAAGGCATGTCGGAATTCAACCCCAACAATACCTTACCGACGGGAAGGATTCCACCTCCGTTAGGTGCGAATAACCCGAACCAACCGCCTGTTGAAGCGCCCGCACGAGTTGCGCTCCAGGATCTCTTTTACCCCGTCCGCACTTCTTTACCTACCTGTCTCTCACCCCCACCGGAAAATGGGGACAATTTTGAAATAAAACCACATTTCATCAATATGCTGCCAAAATTTCATGGTTTAGAATCTGAAGATGCATATATCTTTATTGATAAATTCCAAAATGTGTGCGCTATGATGAAAACAACCCAATTAAGTGATGACGCGATAAGGCTAAGGGTCATTCCTTTCACCTTATGTGACCTAGCCGAGAAGTGGCTATACAGCACCGCATCACATTCCATAAGAAATTAGGACGAGTTTGTGAAAGCTTTTCTAAAAAAGTTCTATCCTCATCACAAAACTGCCAGAATCCGCAATGAAATAATTCAATTCTCACAACTTCCTTCCGAACCCTTTTGGAAGTGTTTCGAGAGATTTAAGGACCTACTCGTTCAATGCCCTCATCATGGGATAGAAAGTTGGCAACTTTGCCAAACATTATACGAGGGATTGAACTCGGCAACGAAGCAGTTGCTAGAAACCATAAGTCAAGGTCATTTTCTCTCCAAGTCTAGTGATGAAGCATGGCAGTTTCTTGAGGATCTTAGTGAGCAAACAATTCAGTGGGAGAGTACCAAGACCACATCATCTTCTTCTAGTGATCAATCTAGGGCAGGCGTGCATCAAGTGGAAATGTCGATTGCTATGAAGGCCGAGATGGCCGCTCTTACGAAAAAGCTAGAAGCGATTGAGACCAAAATCTCGTCGTCTTCTCATGCCCCTGTTATGCCTCCACGAACTGTTTGTGCTTGTTGTGCGGATCCGTCGCACCTAACCGAAGAGTGTCCTTATAATGCATCTACTCAAGGACAGGATCAAGTCAATGCTGTATTTTAGCAACGACAAAGGAACAATCCGTACTCTTCAACATACAATCCGGGGTGGAGGAGTCACCTAAATTTCGCTTGGAACCAAAATCAACAATTCCAAGGAAATAACAATTTTCAAAGACCTCCTCCTCCACAACAACAACAAGCACCTTCACAAACTCAATTTCAACCGCAACAATTTCAACAGCAACCTTACCCTAATCAGGTGAACAATTTTGTGCCTAACAATGCTTACCAGCCAAACAATTATGTTCAACCTAATAATGATAAGGTTAGCTCGCTCGAAAGAAGTCTGGATGCGTTCCTTAAGCAATCTACACAGTCTACAGCAAGACTTGAGACTTCTATTCAATCTTTGGTGCAAAACAGTGCCTCACACGATCAAAGCATCAAATCTATTGAGGCACAAATTGCACAACTCAATGCAGCTTTGAGCGAGCGCAAAAAAGGAAAACTCCCGTCTCAACCACTGCCTAATCCCGGTCACGCACATGCTGCAAATCAATAGCAGAATCATAACGTAAATGCTGTGACCACGTTGAGATCGGGAAAAGAGTTGCAAAACAATGTGGGTATTGACAATGACACCCCTGCCGGTGGCCCTTCTTCATCCTCTTCACCTTTTTCTTTAGAGTCTATTCTCCATCCTTCACACGGCTCTACCTCTTCTAGCTCGAACGGACCCATTTCTCACAACACGAACACATCTACACGGGGTGCCGTTCCAACTCGACAATCTGATCCGCAAAAATTGGACTCAACCACCTTTCAAAATGTTCCTTTTCCTAATCGGTTGAGATCCAATAAACCAACTCCACAGATGGAGAAAATTGTTGAGTTGTTCAAACAGGTTAGCATAAATATCACTCTTTTGGATGAAATCCAGCAAGTTCCTTCATATGCAAAAATTTTAAAGGACTTGTGCACCAAAAAGAGGAAGTCGCAAGTGCCAAAGAAAGTTTTTATGGCTAGTGCTATTAGTGATGCTCTTGTAAATTCCTTACCCCCAAAGCAAAAGGACCCCGGTTGTCCTACCATTTCGATAACAATTGGGGACAAGAACATCAATAGAGCACTATTAGATCTTGGCGCGAGTGTCAATTTGCTACCTTATTCTGTATACGAGCAATTGGGCGTTGGGGAGCTTAAGCCCACTCATTGTACTCTCCAAATGGCCGACCGGTCAATAACCCATCATAGGGGAGAGCTGGAGGATGTGTTAATTAGAGTAGGGGATTTCATTTTCCCCGTTGACTTTATTGTGATGGATACACAACCTGTCGCTAACCCCCAGAACCAAATTCCGGTAATACTTGGTCGACCATTTCTGGCTACTTCCAACGCAGTAATCAATTGTCGTAATGGTTCAATGAACCTATCTTTCGGCAATATGACAATTGAGCTCAATATTTTCAAGTTGGGAAGTCAGCCTGCTGAGCCTAATGCTAGCGTACTCGATGTTTGCTCGATCAATGAGATCGCGGAGGAGGACTGTGAGTTCGAGAATTTTTGTTCGATCACAGCAATGATAACGCCACTAGTGCGTTCCTCCTAGAATCCGACACAGCTTTCACGGCGGATAACGATTTTGAGTGTTTTACTTTCGTTGACGACTTTGAAGACTCATCACCTGAATTGGAATCTTTTGCTTTTCGGATGAGTTAATTGAACCATCCGACTCTGTTGCGTACACTCGGTTCGAACCTTTGATGGAATCCTTCGAGTTTGAAACAGTTACCCCATTATTCACCTCCTAAACTCGAATTGAAGCTTTTGCCGTCGCACCTAAAATATGCTTATCTAGGTGATAATGAGACCTTACCTGTTATTATATCAGCCTCTCTAGCTCTTGAGCAAGAGAAGGCTCTTTTGATGGTCTTACATAATAATCGGCAAGCTTTCGGCTGGTCTATGGCGGACATTAAGGGGATTAGTCCCCTCATAGTCGAACATCATATACACTTGATGGATGATGCCAAGCCGGCATGGGATCCATAAAGACGCCTCAACCCCATCATGAAAGAGGCTGTTAAGAAGGAGATTGTCAAGTGTCTGGATAGTGGTATCATTTACCCTATCTCGGATAGCCAATGGATTAGCCCAATCCACGTCGTGCCAAAGAAATCGGGCATTACGGTCATTACCAATGATGCAAATGAGTTAATTCCCACTCGCACCCAAACTGGGTGGCGAGTCTGCATGGACTTAACATATTATTGCATTTTATATTCCCCATTCTTATGCATTTAAGAATAAAAACAGGTGCTTTTGACCCATATCTGTTACATGTTACAGGTTACAGGTTCTTGGAGCGAATACAGTGAAAAAGACGAAAGTTGATACAGGAAAAGGACTTTTGACCAACAAGTAAAAAGGATCCTAGACAAGCCCAGACTAATAACAGTTCAAGGCAACGCAGCATGTCAAATCGAAACGGTTAAAAGACCAATACAAAATTTCACTGAAGATCTGGAGAAGAATAAAGAGCCAAACAGAGAAAAGAGATATGGAAATAACAAGCCCAAATAAGGTCAAACAGGCCCAGAAAAATTGGTGAGCTGATCTCACCAATGGGCCGCGGAACCGCGGCCCAGACCCCCCCAATGCCGCGGTTCCGCGGCCGTTTGTTGCCCGTGTCGGTGCAAATTTGGCGTGTCGGTGCGTCGGTGCGGGTGTTGGGATTTTCCGTGGGCATATCTGTAAAATCATGCGTGCGAGAATTTGTAACCCTAGCTTCCCTGTTTACTTATAAATTGTACTCACAATCTGTAAAAAGCTATGCTTCTTTTCAATCAATAAAATCAGAATTGTTGAGAGATCAAGAGCATCATTTTTGTAAGTGTTCTTCATTTTCATGCCTTAGTATTAATTCTTTTCTTGCCCTAGCTAGTATAATTATTGCAGTAGAGTAATCATATTACTTGCCTTAGTTAACTAGTATAGTTCTTTTTAATCTGCAGCAGATAAGTGATAATTTTAGACCCAAACAGCATACATTAAAACATAACAAAAAAATGCCAATTTTAGCAATTCCCCTAATGAGCGAGTAAAACCCTCGCTTGTTAGGGTTAGGAACAAGGTAAGGAGTGAGAGATGAATATCTCTCACCTCCTTCAATGCCAACACATTTTCAAAACTAGAACTTCATGCACGCATGCATGGTCCGCCCCCTACGGCACCCTACCTACGAGGTAACGGTGAACCGTAGTATAAAGGGCCGGACATACATGACGTCCATGAAGATTGCAGCAATTAATAGGAAAGGACGGACAAGGATCTAGAGGAAGAAACTTCGTTTCGTCCCAATCATCCTAATCCCCTTTGCTAATAATTGTTGTGATTTCTAAAAAGCTTTAATCAAACGGTATTGAAAGAGGTGACAATATTAATCTCATCAACCCTACCTTCGACCTAATCCTAACAAGTTCTTTCATATCATATAAATTAGTTTTTAAATCAATCGACAAAAAAACCGAACAACCATCGGAATCAACTCGTAAAAACATAAAACAGAAAATTACACATCTCTGTGGATCGACCCGTACTCACCGGCTAGCTGCAAAGCGACGCCGTTTTCTGATTACGGTTAACAAATATTTTTGGACTAATCAGGACCCTTCGAAGGTCAAGTTAGAGAGGAAATCCGAGCAGAGTAACGTCTTAGTGGAGTAAAAATGGCTTACTTGAACCGTCTGAAGAAGGAGTTTATATAGCGGTGGCAGCAGGCAGGGCAGGCACAAGAATCACGCCGGCCGTTACGCTCCCGACGTCACCTCCGCGTGATGGGCGGGATCTCCCATTAATGGCGAGACAGGCTCGTTAATGGGGGATCATGATGGGGTAGAACGTGCGATGTGGCCGGCGGATATCTCGCGCATGGCGAGATTCACGGGATGGCGGTTGCGCCTGTGAGCGGTGTCGTTGGTCGGTCGATGAGACCAAGGAAGATGGTCTCGGCAGGAGAGCTCGCGGAAGAGCGGGAAAGCCGAGGTATCTTGGTTATACGGTAGCCCGGAGATGAGCTGGGAGGCCGAGGAGGTCAACTGTGTATGGGGCTCGGAGGTGAGCCAGCGTTTGTTCGTAGGACGGGCACAGGAGTGGCCTGGCCAGCCACTGTGGGTCCTTTCTTATGAGCTTTAGGACACTTCATCTGCCACGTGTCATGATCTGGGAGATCACCGATATCGAGCATCATCATTAGCCCCCCACTCTCATCCCGACCTGCTGGCGGGTCGGGTCGGGTCGAGAGTGGTCTGCCGGGTCACCCGAGGTGAGCTCATTTTCGAAGATATCGTCGGGCGTGTCCTTGGGCAATCTGCTGTATTTTCTGGATGACGCCAGTGAATCAGGGTGAGATCTTTTCATTAAAGAGGATGCGTCGGATCGTGCATACTTTCGCTGAAGCGACGGCACACGTGTCGGGCGCTGGTTAGCTGACGCGACGGGCCGCAGACCTCTGGTGTCTGATAGGATACGGCCAATGCGCATGCGGCAGGTGGAGTGATCATGGCCGTCGAATGCACTGAGCCGTTTCAGCGGGAGATGATTGTCGCCGTAGGATGTGCACGCTAGTATCTATAAATAGAGGTGGGGTCCGCTTCAGGGCCCATATCTCTTCATATTTTCCTCGTTCTTGATCTTGTAACCTCGGCGCTCTCCTCTTTAGGTCGGATCTCTGCGTTTTCTCTTCCGAGGACTTCTCTCCATCAGTTTAGATGTCTTCTTTTGAGGAGTCTGTAGATGTCGCCGGGGTAGATTCTAGGGATTCCTCTACTGAGTCGGAGTCTTCCCAGGGTGTTAGGGTCAGATCCTCTTCCCGGAGTCGCGCGACAGGGGCGGTTCCTAGAGCGGAGGTGGCGGACGCCCCTAGTGTGTCGTCCTTGGTGAGGTATGAGGACGGGCTTGCCACCGCTCGGGCTCTTTTCCATATCCGTTCCGGCTATACGCTACGTTTGGCCGAGGAAGGAGAGAGGGCAGATCAGGTACGGGGTAAAGAGATCGCCTTGTACCTGGAAGCCTTTTGGGCCGGAATGCGCCTGCCTTTCTCTCCCGAGGTTGTTAGAGCGCTAAATTACTTTGGGTTAGCCCCGGGCTAACTAGTGCCGAACTCCTGGAGGATTCTCCTTGGGTTCCTGGTCTGCTTGAAGTTGCAGATGATCCCTTTCAGTCTGTCCATCCTTACCTCCTCTCTCATTTACAAAGGTCACCCCGGCGCTCGCGCGGGTGACCCGAGGTGGGTTTACCTTTCTTTTAGGAAACGAAGGGGGAGTGCAGCCGGGTCGGGAGTTGTCGTCTTACTTTCTTCCATCCACGATTGGAAGAAGAAGTTTTTCTTTGTTGGGCCGCCAGAAGGTGAGGACTGGCCCGTGCCCACCCAGTAGTCTAGGGATAGGTGCTGGCGGGGAAGCCCGTCCAACGATCCCGACGCGGTGAGAGTGGCGGAGTGGGAGCCCATTCCCCGGGCTGACGTGCTGCTTTCTGAGCGGGCCCTTAGTTGGGCTGGGCTCAGTCCCGCCCAGTTCGTCGGTAAGTTGGGAGCTTGCAGGCGATCTGTTATGCTTGCATTTGTTTTCATTTTTGTTTGTGTTGCTGACTCCATTGTATCTTATTTTGCGTAGAACCCATGGACTTGAGCCACCTTCGAGCGGCCATGCGCAAGCCGAAGAAGGGATCGAAGGCTGGAGGTGCCAGCTCTTCTCATCAGACGTCGGTCCCGGCTCCCCCGGCAGCTATCCCACCCCAGCGTTCGAGTGAGGGCCGTGCCCTGGAGCCCAGCCAGGCGCCGAGCCGAAAGCGAGTCGGGGACAGGAGACCCAGGCTTCGGAGATAGAGATCGGATCTCCGCCGTCGCCTCTCAAGCGATTCCTCCGAACAGTTCCGCGGACCCCGGCCTTCCCGATCTTGGTGGACGAGGGGGACCTCCGCTTTGAGGTGCCCTTAGGGTTCTCCGTCGCTAACAGCTTGCTGGCCGACATGGAGAGGTCGGCCGGAGGTAAGGTCCCTCGGGGGACTCTGAAGGCGCAAATGGCGTCCATCGCCCAAGAGGCCATGCAGGTTAGTACTCGCATCTCACTTGATTTTTCACTCAGCGTCTCATCATTCGCGAGATTTGGTGCCCCCCTTTTCTTTTTGACCCCCTCTGATTTCTTCAGGTCCTCCAGCACGTCACCCTCATCGTCCAGATGGAGGAGGAGGAAATAGCCCCAGCGATGCAAGACGCGGGCGAGCTCTCCTCGCTAGAGGAGAGCTCAAAGTTGGAGCTGGAGGCAGCGACGGCAAGGGTCGCTGCCCTGGAGGGCGAGGTGGCGGCCACGAAGCAGGAAGTAGCGGCCGGGAAGCAGGAGGTTGCCAGGTTCCGCGAGGCCGCTCAGGCCGCCAAGGCCAAGCTTCAGGACTCCAAGGTGCTCGTCGACACCATGAAGAAGTCGGCGAGCATCCTCCGGAAGGAGATGGAGGCGGCGGTAGAGGGGGCGAAGTGAGCCGACCTCAGAGCGGTGAAGGCGGTGGAGAACTACCAGAAGTCGGAACATTTTTACACCGTCCTAGCCTCGGCCACTACCGCCATCTGGCATGAAGCCCTTGACGCCGTCAAGGCTCGGATTTCGAGCCGAATATCCTCGCGGGGATGACGAGCAGGAGGACGACCCCGGGGGCGAAGCCGGGGAAGAGGTTCCCGGCGAGGGCGACGCCGAGGCTTATGTGATGGGCGCTGAGCCCCCAGACGCCGCCCGAGCCATGGTAGATTTTGAGCTTCCTGGGGTTGCGCCTGGCCCTAAGGCCTGAAGCCCCTTGTCTTCTTGTTTCTGTTTTTTTTTGCATCAGGAATTTTGTAGGCCTCCGGGCATTTTGTAAGGCTGGGGAGCCCACAATACCCTTGTAAAAGCTTTGACTTTGTGAATAAAGACTTTTTGCGGTCATATTTGCACGCGTATTTTCCTTTTGTCGGCAACAATTGTATTTGCACAGTACTGCATTTGTGTTGTGTCGGTTCTTCGTCTAGCGATTACGCGTCGAGTTGAATCTGTTCAATTGCCAAGTGTGTAAAGACCGGCGGGAAGACGGTATCTCCATGGCCCCGAAGTCGAGGTCGAGATCGCGCAGGCGTAGATAGACCGGATGCCTCTTGGTGAGGTCATGTTCCTTAGCGTGGAAGGATTGGAGAGGCATGCTAAGGATGGACCGAGCAGGGTAGCTGCCCGGTGCCTCTAGGCGAGTGTTTTGATCCCTGGCATTGTAAGGGTAGGGAGCTACCAGCCAGGGATAACTGAGCAAGGGCGGGCCCGGTTGCCTCTTGCGAGGGCTTTTGATCCTTAAGGACAGGCCGGGCAGGGTTGTTACCCGGTGCCTCTTGGCGAGGGATTTGATTCCTGGTGTGTTGGGTAGGGAGCTACCAGCCAGGGATAACCGAGCAAGGGCGGGCCCGGTTGCCTCTTGTGAATGCTTTTGATCCTTAGCGCGGGAGGGGCCGTAAGAGGCCTACTAAGGATGGGCCGAGCAGGGTTGCTGCCCGGTGCCTCTTGACGAGAGCGTTGATCCTTAAGGATGGCCGAGCAGGGTAGCCGCTCGGCTGCCTCTTGGTGAGGGCTTTGATCCCTGTCGTTGTGGGGTAGGGGAGCTACCAGTCAGGGATAGCCGAGCAGGATAGCCGCTCGGCTGCCTCTTGGTGAAGGCTTCGATCCTTAGCGTTGGAGGGGCCGTAAGAGGCCTGCTAAAGATGGACCGAGCAGTGAAGCTACTCGGTTGCCTCTTGGCGAGGGCTTTGATCCCTGGCGTTGTAGGGTAGGGAGCTACCAGCCAGGGATAGCTGAGCAGAGTAGCCGCTCGGCTGCCTCTTGGCAAGAGCTTTGATCCCTGGCGTTGTGGGGTAGGGAAGCTACCAGCCAGGGATAGCCGAGCGGGGTTGCTGCCCGGTGCCTCTTGGCGAGGGCTTCAATCTCTGGCGTTGTGGGGTAGGGGGCTACCGGCCAGGGATAGCCGAGCAGGGTAGCCGCTTGGGTGCCTCTTGGTGAGGGCTTTGATCCCTGGCGTTGTGGGGTAGGGGAGCTACTAGCCAGGGATAGCCGAGCAGGGTAGCCGCTCGGCTGCCTCTTGGTGAGGGCTTCGATCCTTAGCGCTGGAAGGGCCATAAGAGGCCTGCTAAGGATGGACCGAGCAGTGAAGATGCCCAGTTGCCTATTGGCGAAGGCTTTGATCCCTGGCGTTGTGGGGTAGGGAAGCTACCAGCCAGGGATAGCCGAGCGGAGTAGCCGCTCGGCTGCCTCTTAGTGAGGGCATAGATCCTTAGCACTGGAGGGGCCATGGAAGGCCTGCTAAGGATGGACCGAGCAGGGTAGCCGCTCGGCTGCCTCTTGGTAAGGGCTTTGATTTCTGGTGTTGTGGGGTAGGGAGCTACCAGCCAGGGATAGCCGAGCAGGGTAGCCACTCGGCTGCCTCTTGGCGAGGGCTTTGATCCTTAGCACTGGAGGGGCCGTACGAGGCCAACTAAGGATCGACCGAGCAGTGAAGCTGCTCAGTTTCCTCTTGGCAAGGGCTTTGATCCCTGGCGTTGTGGGGTAGGGAGCTACCAGTCTGGGATAGCCAAGCACGGTAGCTGCTCGGCTGCCTCTTGGTGAGGGCTTCGATCCTTAGCGCTGGAGGAGCCGTAAGAGGCCTGCGAAGGATGGACCGAGCAGTGAAGCTGCTCAGTTGCCTCTTGTGCGAGGTTCTGTCCATCCTCTCTGGTGTGAGTACCTGGAAGAGGGACAGTCGCAGGCGACATGTGTCATGATCGCGTGGGGAACGCGAAGTGCCGGAGTAGTGTCGTTTCGATTTCGCATCGAGCGGCGAAGAGGGACAGTTGCTAGCGACACGTGTCATGATCGCGTGGGGAACGCGAAGTGCCGGAGTAGCGTCGTTTCGATTTCGCATCGAGCGGCGCAATGTCTGCCGCACGGCGGCACAGTTGCGGGTGAAACGGGCGGCCGTTGAACTCCGGGGGCGTTGTGGGCTATAAAACGGAGGGAGTGTTGATTACTCCCTTCCTCACACCCGTAAGAATGGAGGACTTCCCTTTCACCATCCCCGAGATCATAAACTTCGAGGACGTGTACCTCTACGATCAGTACTGTACTGAGGACACGGTGTAGTTGGTGATAGGCCGCATCGAGGATCATTTTGGCCGATTGCTCCCCCGGCGCTCCCCCCTACTTCAGCTGTTGATGTACTCCATCTGGAGGGCGTCGCTGGGGCTCTACAACACCTTGTCCAAACAGCTGAAAGAGGAGGCTGTTGGCAAGCTAAGGTCTCTGAGGTGCTTCGGCCTGATCTCCGCGAGTCAGCTAAATCACTCGGTGGCGTTCGTCCTTGAGTGCTACCAATTGAGGCACGATGCCGACGTTCGCGAGGGGCATCGAAGGCAGAGGTTAGATGCCGCGAGGGCTCGGCTGGCGGAAATATCCTCATAGTACCACGAGCAGTGTTCTCTGCACCCCCTTCCCCCGCTATTGTAATTTTTCTTTTTTGATGTACGGCTGAGAAGCCTACAGTACCTTTTGAATGAATAAGATTCTTTTTCTTTTTTCGCAATGCATTATTGATCCCTTTTATTATATAAACAAAAAGATCTCAAGAAAGGTGTACATTGCTTTAAAAAGGAAATACATGCTAGTAGATATTCTTATTCATGCAGCTTGAGCCCCTCGGATGTCTGTTGGCATTTATGCCCGACATAGGGTACTGAGCTTCGTAGGTACCAGACGTATCTTCCGCTGACACGACCATGATTTGGCCGATGGTCAGCTCGGCGGGAGGGAGACGCTGCTCCTACTCGCGGTTAGCCTGCCGCTTGTCCTTCAGGTACGCTGCGAGGTGCCCCGAACGGATGAGCTCCTCGATGTAGTCTCGGAGCTGCTTACAGCTCTCCGTAGAGTGGCCTAGCGACCTGTGGAAACCGCAGTAGGGGCCCCGGGTTCGCTTTGAGGCCATGCGCGAGATCGGGGGGAGCTTGAAGAACCCCTCGCCCTTAGCCTCCTCAAGCAGCACCGTCTGGGAGACGTTGAGTGGGGTGTACTCCTGAAACTTCAGGGAGTAGGGTTTTGGCCGCTCAGGTCCCCTTCTCTCTTCCCTTGCCCTTTTCTTTTGGTCGGCTTGCTCTGCCCGGGGGAGATTTGCGTTCACCTCGGATTCGAGATGGACCTCGCGCTCGGTCCAGGCCTTTACTTTGGCCATGGTCTTAGGTTGCATTAATGCAAAGAAGCGTAACCACTCCTTGTGCCTAAGACCACACCTAAGTGTTGTGATGACCGTCTCGTCCCGGTGCTCTGGGACCTCGAGAAGGGCGTTGTAGAAGCGGGTGACGTATGCTTTGAACGTCTCCTTGTCCCCGCTCTTGATCGTGAAGAGATGGTCAACTGTGCATTTTTGCCGCCTGTTCCCGACGAAGTAGCCGAGGAATTGGGTGGCCAGCTCGTCGAAAGTTGAGATCGAGCGAGGCTCGAGTCCTCGGAACCAGTCTCGTCCAGAGCGGATGAGAGTGGTCGGGAAAGCTCGGCACTGAGCGGCGGTGGAGTTGTCTTGGAAGCTCATTCCCGCGGTGAACGCATCCAAATGGTCCTTCGGATCCGATTTGCCGTCGAAGAGGGAGACCTTTGGGGGCTTGTTGCGGGAGGAGACGTGGACGGCGAGCAGCTCCTCGGTGAACGGTTTGGTGAGCGGGTCGGCGGCGTATTTAGCCACGTCGCTCGAGCGGTGACCTTCCCGATGCATACCCTCGATCTTCTTCTCGAAGGCGTCGAGTCGGCCGTGGTACCCCGACGATTCGGCACATTCTGACCCGTGGCCTGTTCTGTTGGAGGCCTGCGTCTGGCCACGGCCCCGGTTCCTCTCAATGAGGTTCCTTAGATTCCCCGGCGAGGTAGTCTTCGAGCCGCCGTGGCAAGTCCCATCCGCGCGACCCCGTCGAGAGAGGGGGTGTCGGTCATGCCTAGTAACAGGCAAGCTAACCAACATCTCCTCGGGAGGGACAGGTGCACAAAGGATCTCGAGGCGAGGCGCTCTGGCGACGGACCTCGGTGTTGAACTGTGGGGCGCCCAGCGGGTCTCAGAACATATTGGCCCGGGAGATCTGCGGCTGTGGAAAGTAGCGAGGCGGTGGTCGGCAGTGCCGACGCGAACGGAGTCTTCTCTCCCCCTGTAGAGGTCCCGGTCCCGAGGTGGGGGAGCGGCGATCTGGGGATCTTGCCCTACCATTTGGACGCGGATGAACGCCTCCACGACGGACGCGAGTCGGTCTATCCGGCCGGCAAGGGCATTGATGGCATTCGGTGGAGGAGGTTCATCCGCGCCTCCGTTGAGGAGGAGGCGGCGGCTAGTGCTTGGATCGTCCTGATGATCGCTCGCCATTAGATTGAAATCGGAAGATGAACTTTTGTTTTTGTGGAATCAAGGAGTTCCCACAGACGGCGCCAGCTGACGTGACCTGGATCACGCCAAGATGTTACCTTCCGTTGATCTGCTGATGGCAGCGATGGACAGCTGATATTGGATCTGGAGGCTGGCTCCTGATGTGTGTGGATCTCAATGGGTTTTGAGGTTGGTTGGGCCGAGCTACCTGCAAGGAAGTCCCGGGGTAGTTGTACCACCGAGGACCCTCCGACGGTCAAGTCAGAGAGGAAATCCGAGCAGAGTAACGGCTTACTGGAGTAAAAATGGCTTACTTGAACCTTCTGAAGAAGGGGTTTATATAGCGGTGGCAGCAGGCAGGGTAGGCGCGAGAATCACGCCGGCCGTTACGCTCCCAACGTCACGCCCGCGTGATGGGCAGGATCTCCCATTAATGGCGAGACAGGCTCGTTAATGGGAGATCGTAATGGCGTGGAACGTGGGATGTGGCCGTCAGATATCTCGCGCATGGCGAGATTCGCGGGATGGCGGTTGCGCCTATGAGAGGTGTCGTTGGTCGGTCGATGAGACCGAGGAAAATGACCTCAGCAGGAGAGCTCGCGGACGAGCGGGAGAGCCGAGGTATCTTGGTTATGCGGTAGCCCAGAGACGAGCTGGGAGGCCGAGGAGGCCAACTGGGCAGGGAGCTCGGAGGTGAGCCAACGTTTGTTCGTAGGACGGGCACATGAGTGGCCTGGCCGGCCACTGTGGGTCCTTTCTTGTGAGGTTTGGGATACGTCATCTGCCACATGTCATGATCTGGGAAATCACTGATATCGAGCATTATCAAATTTGAACCAAAAAGACCCAGACCCGACCCATTTATTAAACCAATAAACAGGTATGGGTCTAAATCTAGATGGACATATACCAGACCTGGATTTTAACAACGGGTCAGGATTGGGTTTGGGTCTAGATGCGACCCATTGACCGGCCTAATATCACCAAACAACCCCTGACTATTTGTAACTACAGCATTATAATAAGGAATACAAAATAAATATAATTTATTTTGTTCTTTGAACTCCATTTAAATTTACAAAAAATCATCATAATTCAAAAGCGAATATTGAATATTAGAAATTCAAGAAAAATGATACCATTATATTTTGATACATGATTGATGAATTTATTTTGACATTATATTTTGATACATGATTGATGAATTTATTTTGACAGAGAAGGGTCAACTTTGGAAATATTAAAATTAGAAAAGCCGTCTTTGATCCATGAATGAGTGTTTTCTTAAATTTCATAGAAAAATTAGGCATGGACTAAAAACTGCGTTTAAAATTCCTAAGTTGTATTTTCTAGTTTTTATTATAATTATTCTTAAGAGATTAGAGAAGGAAACTAGACACTCCGATTGTCGATGGCGGAGCTGGAAAACCAGATCAGCTAGAACGCCATAAAATATCATAAAGAAGCTTCAAATTTTAAAAAGATCCACTGATATATATCAAAATTCGACAATGTTCCCTGAACCACCAAGTTAGTGCCAAAAAAATCACATTATTTATATATAAGTAATTATTAATTTTTAATTATTTACAAATAATTAATAGTAAAAGTCAGAAAATAGATTCCAAATACTTGTCATTAATTCTTTTAAAATTGTGGGACATATCACATGACATTTTTTAATGTATTAACTTATAAAGCCTCAATAAATTATGTTATCTAGCGTATTAGATATGGATGAACATATAAAGAAACATTATAAATTAATTTATTCGTTGTAAACAAATTTTCATTGAATAAGATAGGAGAGAAAAAATTATCTTTAAAATTTTGCTGTCAGGGGAGTTTGAATAAGATAGGAGAGAGAAAATTATTCGTTGTAAACAAATTTTCATTGAATAAGATAGGAGAGAGAAAATTATCTCTAAAATTGTGGGACATATCACACGACATTTTTTTAATGTATTAACATATAAAGCCTCAATAAATTATGTTATCTAGGGTATTAGATATGGATGAACATATAAAGAAACATTATAAATTAATTTATTCGTTGTAAACAAATTTTCATTGAATAAGATAGGAGAGAAAAAATTATCTTTAAAATTTTGTTGCCACGGGGAGTTTGAACCTGCCTCCTTTGCCACCAGACCTTGAGACCAACCACATTAACTTCGCATTCTCATATTTTCATTTAGTTGAACAATGGATTTTAAAAATATCCAGAGACCATGAACTTCCATACACCTTAAATCATGCTAAAAACTTGAAAAACTAAATATAGCATTTCCATACAAGGTTAGAAGTTTTACAACCTTTTGATGCTTCTAAATATGCTCCAATTTTGAGGTTGGACTCCATAAAAAACAAGCGTGATAGTTTCCTTCTTGTTGAAGATGGATCTGCCTTGAAGGTTTCTTGACTTAGGCTAAAGCTTCACCTTGAGATGATCTCTCCTTTGAAGCTAATTAACTTGAGCTTTGATGTTGCTGAGAATTAAAGGTCAAGAATTCTAGTGAATTATATTGCATTTTCGTCTCCTTTTTTCTTCTCTTTTAATTTGATTGTGTCTATGTAGCTCCACTCCTGCTGATTGTAAATTTAACCAGTGCCGGTTTAATTTGCATTATAATAGCATAGCATAGATGACTTGATAAAATAATTCGGACATGGCCATAGCTAGCTCAGACTTATTGCTGACCCCAACTTACCTCGACTGGGCCGCACCTCCGTGAGCCCAAACCCAACCTTAACGCATGGGCACAACGATCTCGTGCATAAAGGGTACATGTATCAATAATGACCTGCTGTCTACTTGGCCCATAAGTCAACCCGTAAAACACCGATGGGTCAGGATTTTACTACCCATTAAAATATTACCCGTACAAGATCAGTCCGTTTAGAGGTATCGCTGGGTCTATCCGGTCCGTGGATTTATAAGTTTCATCCGGCCCGTCACCGGGTTGACCCTTCCTGCGGCCTCATGGGTTCTTTAACACGGTTTTACGTGTATGTTCATCATTACATGTATGTTCATGACAATAAGTAGTCTTAAGTTATCCACTAACCCGTTCATGGATGACCCGTTTATCCATTCAAGGGTTATCTGCACACCGGCCAGCCTATAAGTGGGTCGGATCACGGGCTCGAAAATTAGCACACGTTTAATTCCGAATATTTTGAACTGTGTTCATTTTACCTGCTACTCGCAATGACCCGTCCGCGGATGGCCCGGGATGCCATTTGACACCTCTGTTAGGTTGCGCTTGATACATGAAATGGAAGATTACAAGGAGTTCTTGCATTCCCGAGAATGGGATGGCCGGGCATCCAATTATAAAGAAACTTGCATTAACGTGCTTAGTATACTTTAAACATTCCCGGTAATATGTGTATGTATAATCGTCAACCAGCGATGAGGCCGGATGATGACCGGTAGATAGCTGCGGTGCTGGTGACGAACGGCCGATCGGCGGCGGGCCGGTTGGAGGTAAAATCCGATCGGCAACGAACATGTCGGTGAACGATCGGCGATGATCGACGGCTGGCCTGCAGTCAACGGCTGATCGGCGACAGGTCATCCGGTGGACTACCGATGATGGGCGACGGGACCGGTCGGCCGACGGGTGGCGAGAGAGGCCGGCGGCGGATGGTCATGGCTTATTTCATGTTAGGCAGGAATATTTTGTGTTAATTTAGGATAGACACATGTTTTGGGAGAATAGAATTACCATAAAATGAGGTCATTTGACTACCATGTTAATCTTATATTTCTGAAAATATATTTTACATCTAAACAAGTCTGGGAATATATTTTATGGTAATATATACTATTAGATTTCCTAGAGAGAAGCCCGATTTGAAGGGTTCCGACCCAAATCAAACAACTGGTCCAATCCCCTTTCTTTCGCCCACGTGTCCCTGCCACAAACCCAAACTCCCTCAATCAAAACCGTTCACTTTCGATCCAACGGGTCCAAATCTATCCAGTATCCACAAAGTACGGTTTGCAATTACGTGCCGCCACGTCACGGATTAGCTTTCCTCTCCTCCTACGCTGACGTGGCGGTCCCCGAGGCGGCGACCGCCACTAGAAATATTCACGAATCAGGAGGGAATTAAAAGCAACAGAGAGGGGGAGCTTGGAGTAACGGGATCTCTGACGTAATATTCCGTCACCGTTAAGATGGGCGTTCCGAGCGAGGACGCGGTGGAGATCGAGGCGGCGAAGCGGCGAGGGGACGCCAGCGTCGTCACCGTCAACTGCCCCGATAAGGCCGGCCTCGGCTGCGATCTCTGCCGAACCATACTCGAATTTGGGCTCTCCATTACACGAGGAGGTATCAATCATTTTCAGGGTCCCCCCCCCCTCGATTTATGGTTGAATTTTGGTGATTTAGGGTTTTGGTGATCTTGCTATGACGTCAAGTTTTAATCTTGACAAGATTTGTTGCAAATTGCTCTCAATTATATGAATTACGTCATACATTTAGTTGTTTTTTTGGAATTTTGGGGGTTTCATTAACGTGGCTCTGTGAAAAATCAAATCTTTCTAATTTGCAATGGAACGTGAACTAGGTTTGCAATTTTCTTTTCTTAACCTAATATTGCTCAATTGCTAATGTGTTGAAGATGTATCGACCGATGGAAAATGGTGCTTCGTTGTGCTCTGGGTTGTCCCTTTTTGTCCCAATATCAACATCCAGTGGAAGAGTTTGAAGAATCGGCTTTTATCCTTGTGCCCGTCGAATCCGATTCCGTTCTATTACGACATTTGCACTCGGCCAACTACATCTCAAGTGCATCTCTTGAAGCTCTTTTCTGTCGATCGGAAGGGACTTTTACATGGTAATCGCCTTTTTTGTGTAATGATAGATTTATATGTGGAGTTTCTTATAGGGTTTTATGAAATGCTGCAGATGTAACTCATGTGCTTTGTGAGCTTGAGCTCTTGATTCAGAGAGTGAAGGTTTCTACGACTCCTGATGGTAGAGTCATGGATCTCTTCTTTATAACCGATGGCATGTGAGTTGCGATTTCACCCGTTTTAAGATTTTGTATATGTTTCTTCATTTAGCTAAAATTTGGGATCTATATAAGCTTTTGCGCTGCTCTTGGGGTTATTTATTCCTTTTGATTATAGTTTCCTGAACATATTTAGGGAGCTCTTGCACACTAAAAGGAGACAAGACGAAACATGCGAAAGGCTAAATGCTGTATTGGGTGAATCATGCATTAGTTGTGAATTTCAATTAACCGAAGGTTTTCAACAAGGTTTCTCTTCACTTCCCCCAGCTGTTGATGAGGAACTGTTTCGACCCGAGATATCCGAAGGCAAAGCTGGCTCGCAAGCATGTAGTCCTGACATGACGAAGCTTAAAAAGGTGAATGTGGTCATGGACAATTCCTTAAGTCCCTCGCAAACTTTGCTTCAAATACATTGTGTTGATCAAAAGGGTCTCCTATATGACATTTTGAGAACCTTAAAGGACTGCAGCATTCAGGTAAAAATCAATTGTATTTTATTGTGCGCCAATATGTTTTGGTTACAAGTTTTCTTTCTCATAATGTCAAGTACGACAAGAACAACAAGCTTTTGTCCCAAAGCTTTGGGGTCAGCTACACAATTCATTTTCTTCCGATCATCTCTCTTAAATGCAATTTCATATATTTGAATCAGTCATATGCTTATCATTATGCTATGTAAAGCTTTGAAATATATTCATAATGATCTTATTACGTGGTGGAGTACAATTCCAAATTGTTTTCCTCTTCATTGTGGATTTTTTCATTGTTAATATATTTCGCGTGCAACTTGCTAAAAGGGGCAAGGGTATAACATGCATAAGTGATATGGAAGCTGTGTCATCCTCTATTATCCATCCATTCAATTATTGTGATTAAGACATTATAAAATACATAGGATAAATATTTGGCTGCATATCAAGCAGTCATGGGAGGAGGATTTACATAATGTATTTAAGTTATTTGTCTTATGCATAATCAGGAAATCATGAAACAATTTTTATTTTTGCTTTAAATATGTTTTAGGTGGACAGACCATCAATCTAAATGGCCCACTATATCATTAATTTTTTTTTGAAATCACCATTAAATTGCTATATGAAGCTTGTTGCAATTGGGATTATCATATTATCATTTTGCTGTTAATTTTATATACAGCTTTGCTAAGTATTAATGTTTCTTTAAAGTCGAAAAGCATGTATAGTGTGTTACTTTTAGTGTTCTATACTATTACACCTCTTATAATAAAGGAAGGCTAAATTGCAGGAAACTCCACCACCAATACCCTTTCAGTAGAATACCACCCGCTTTTACAAAAGTTGCTACTTACGCGTTAGTCCTTACTTTAACAATAGATTATCTTTCCCGTTTCTTCCGCTTTTATCGGAACAAAATACCCCTGATCTTCCGCCATTTTAGGGGGGGCGTTTGGGGGGGGGGATTGGATATATTATACTTCCATTGAGGTGTATCTTGACGGAAAAAATGACACCGTTTAAAGAGCAAGGTATAGTTGAATGGTATCCAACTATACATGCGAAAGCAAGGGAGAATTTCTGCGATCTAGCCTTTAATCAAAAGCTGTAATATAACAAAATAACAAAGAATGTTTTTTTTATGATGCAATTTAGATAGCTTATGGGCGATTCTTGTCGGACAAGAAAGGCTGTCGAGAAGTAGACCTTTTTATCCAGCAAGCCGATGGGAAAAAGATAGTTGATTCCGAGAAGCAAAATTCTATATGTTCTCGGCTAAAATTGGAGATGCTTCATCCTATGCGAGTGATAATTGCTAGCCGTGGCCCCGATACCGAGCTCCTCGTCGCAAACCCAGTTGAGTTGTCCGGTAAGGGAAGGCCTCGGGTATTTTATGATGTCACGCTCGCTCTAAAAGTACTTGGGATCTGCATTTTCTCGGTAAGAATTTTTATGGATTGCATATAACACCTTTCATCTATATATCTCCATCTTGTACTTTCCAAAATTCCGTTTTTTCAAACTATTTTTATTGATTGCATATTACACCTTTCATCTATATCTCCATCTTGTACTTATAACCGTCAACTGGCGATTTGTATTTGACGCTCTTGGGGTAGGTCTTATGTTCATATTACTCCCTAAGGTCAGTCTCTATTTAGTTTGGATGACAATTTGTAACCCCTAAACTAATTACTAATAACGGGGTGTCAGTTGCTAATAAGCCAGTCAAGGGTTATAAGTGCTGTGTGTGTGAAAAGGATTTTGCACTCTCTCGCGTACACGCGCACACAAGAAAAAGGGTGGAAAAAGAAAGGGAAAAAAATGAGAATATCTGCCATACTTTCACTTTATCTGGATATCAGGCTGAAATTGGACGGCACAATGCATCGGAGAGGCAATGGGAAGTCTACAGATTTCTCTTGGAAGAAACCCCAGAGTTTCCACTCGCAGATAGGCGAGCGCGAAGTCAGATCGTGGAGAGAGTAAGGAGAACACTAATGGGATGGTGAGAGCCGTAATGTTCGCATGATAGCGACGAGCTGGGCCTAATATCCTCGCGTTTTCCAGTTTACCACTTGAATTGCTTATTAATTTTTTCAATTACCGTATGTTTTATGCTCTAAGTTGGACAGCGGTTGTAATCACAATCTATAGCTATCATCGCAAGAAAAATATCCCCGATCTAATTTCTTGATTTTGCACTTTTCTCTGATATATAATGCTCCTTTTTTTTTATATTTTAATTCAAGTGCTCAAGATCAATCATTGATGAGCTTGATATTCATGTATAATGTACCTCTTTAAATTTACATTTTTGCATCATTAATGTGACATCATGTATTTTATTTAATTATTATGAAACCACCATGGAGCAAGGCAACGGTTGAAGAGTCAATATCTGCAGGCTGGGGTGGACCAGCTCATATCTGTATGCATGCAAGCAGCAACAGTGAGTATTTAAATGAGCAAATTGGACGCGTGTGTAAATAATGGCAATAATTGATGAAGAAAACGACGCAGTTGATCCATTGGACTTGGTTCCCAGTGGGTTCCAGCTGATGTGGATCCTTGTTTCTTTATGTTCGTGTCAAGATTCGTCGAATCTCAATTGAATATTGTTGCCTCTTCTAGGACCCCCAGAATACAAAGAGTTACTTCACACGCCCATTTTTACTTTTATTCTGGTTTGCCCCAAAAGATGAGCTCCACAGGGCTTCATGTAAGCGTTAATCTCTAAATGATGCGAGTCCATGCATTCATTTATCACTTAGGTACATCATTATGTAAATCATAACTCCAATACAAAAGCTCTATAAATATTCCAAGTGGTAAACTATGGGGGTGGGCTACCTTGAAATTTTTTTTTGAACACCGAAGCTCATTGGCCCCGTGTGTCCCTCTCGAAGCACTAAATGAGAGTTTCCGGGTTCGATATCATATCTTTTCCACAAACTACTATTGCTCATCACTAGGCTATGTGCCCCGCATGGCTACCTTAAAATTTTAAGTGAGTTGATATACCTACCCTACCGGTCCCATTAATACAAGTCCTTCTAATTCATTCCGATAGCTCTTTTCTCTTTCTGGTTCTTTCTTTTTCTGATAGCTAAATGTATTCATTAATACAAGTTTCTTGGCTTTTCTATTTTAATATTTTTATGCAAGCTTCATGCTTCTTGTTATTTTATCTCTCCCCTTTTAATTACCGTTGATACTTGAGAGCCATGGCGTCATATCGCTGTATTTTTCTTTTCCTGTATTTGTTTTAATGTTTTCTATAAGCATGTTAGATGAGACAAACTTTTCGAACCCAACTTTCAATTTAGATATGAGCCGGGCGGGGGGGGGGGGGGGGGGGGGGGTGGGGGGGGGGAGTAATAGCTTGGACATACCTTGCAAGTGACCTACCGTTGGGCGTCGCTGTAACACCCTCGTGCATTTATATGATATTTTATTGGGGTATTTACAAATCTTGCGACAATCTCTTGTTTATTATTATTTTGGGTGCGGATAATGCATTTGGTAACTATGATTGGTATCCGACCTGACCCGCATGCTTGAAACCTACTATGGTTCAAGATTACGTCATATGTTTACTAGTACAGAGAATCCGTGCACATCTAGGCTCTATATACATGTATGATATATTTAGTATCTGCATATCTTTTAAATAATACAAATCATAGCCAGATAATAATTTTTAATATCCGGCATGACATGTTATCATACCCCATATCTTGTGAGTGCATCCATATATTGTGTTCATGTTCAGATTGATAAAACAAACTCGTTTGGATCGCTACGTGTATTTATGTATATCCGTTTTTAGGGGTATGCATTTTTACAAATCGGACATCGCATTATAGTTTTAACTGATACGTATATCATCCATATTTTTAAACTAGATTTTTAGAAGAGACCCGGATATTTTTCGGGGTATATTTGTATTAACTGTTTAAACTCAGAAAATATATTATGATATTTTTAAACTCAAATAATACCAAAAGTTTATATAATCAAATATTATATATATATATATATATATATATATATATATATATATTTTTATATATATATATATTAATATTTAAACTAAATTATCCTACTATCCTTACCGTTTCTCTTTCCTCTCGCACGCTCTTCTCTCTGTCTCTCCTTCTCTTAATATATATTTAAAACTATTTTAATAACCCTATATACAACACCTCTCTCTCTCCTCTCTTCTTTTTCTTAACCTTCTTTGCCTCCTTCGCCGCGACGAACCCTAGCCTAGAAACCTCGCCATCACCGAACTCCCCATGACCTCGTCGACCTCACCTCCACTTCATTCCTCCTCTCACCCTCCATCCTCGAGAACTCCCTGCACCTCCGACCACGACCCTGCAAACCCTAACGACATCAAGAACCCTGCACCCGAACCCCAACGCCAGCATCCCTCATCGCCGATCACCACCACTTCGTCGCCATCACCCTCATCTCACCCTCACCACTCTCACCTTCCTCTTCGCCCCACCAGCACCACAAACCACTACCACCATCACCATCGGCTGCAGCAGCAACCCTGACAGCAACCCCAGAAAATCCTTGCCCTCGTCGCCGACGGCAGCCCATCGTCGCTGTCGCCTTCTTCTCCGTCCTCTTAATACAACCCCAGGAACTTAAACCAGCAGCCACCCCATTCTTTCTTCCTTCTTTCTTTCATTTCTTTTCTTTATTGGTTCTTGACCGTCTCGTCGGAGTCGCACGCGTCGCCGACGATCCGGACGACCCGGTCATCATCGTCGTTCAGCATAGTCATGTCATTGATCAGCCAGGTCCAGCCCTGCACGAGCGTGAGTTTGCATTGCGACGTTTATCCGGTGTCGAACGTGACGTACGTACCCCGACGTGAGATCCGATCAGGCAAGTTTATCTTGTAACATGCTATGTTACTATATCGATATTCATATGAATAAAATTAGTACATGTGTTTTATTATGCAACAAATATTATAGATTTACAGTTTTATGATATTCGTTCATATCCGTACTGATAATAACATATCTAATTGCATGCCGGAACATCATGATATCATTATGCTATTATATTAGTACAACGTATTATCTAGTTGTATCATACGTAGTCATGGACGTATAAAAGGTTATTATAGATAGGTACATGTGCATCCGTGCATTAAGCATGTTCCGATATTGATTACAGTTCACATTTGGATGTCTATTTGATGCATATACATCACATGACATGTTCACGACACACTACATAACTTGTTACTTGGCCTGTTACTAATACCAACGATATTGACGTGTTGTCCTGACGGACGTGACTTGTTGTCTGTATAGACAAGAACAGTACATACTGGATTCTGTGTTGGCATTAGATCTATACTGGCAATATCTGACTTGAACACAAATCTAGGGGTAAAGGGAAAATTAAGAATGTAACCAAAACGTAACTCAAGGGGATATTATTACATGTTTGCCGTTTTTCCGGGCGTTACGGAATAATTGCCTGTTTACCGTTTTTCCGGGCGTTGCGGAATAATTACATGTGTGCCGTTTTTCCGGACGTTACGGAATAATTACCTGTTTACCGTTTTTCCGGGCGTTACGGAATAGTTACATGTTTGCCGTTTTTCCGGGCGTCGCGGAATAATTACTTGTTGTTGGGGTCGAAAATTACACCACGATTGACCAAGTCAAAGTCAAAGTCAACCCCAAGTAAGCGAGCCCAAGCCCAGATCAAGTGGCCCATTCCCAAGTCGAGCCCCGCGGCCGGTCTCCCCCATGCAAAAATGAAATCATGTAATAAATATTTTTTATGTAATTTTTTATACATGAATGTAAGAAAAATGGGCATAAAACCAAATTTTTGTAAAGCCTATGGCCCATGTGCAAAAGAAATGAGCACATGAGGTATGAGATGGGAAAAATGCCATTTTGTAAAGCCTAAGGGGCTATATGTAAATTTGTAAGCCTATAAAGGCAACATGATAATGAAATAAAAGGACTTTTTCCCGTTCCCCTAAAAATTTAGGGTTTCTATGCCTCGTTCCCCTTCCTCAAAGTTCTAAAACTTTCTCTCTTTTTAAATTAAATCAAGAGTTTATCTCTTCCTTTTCCAAAAATAAACAGTTTTTCACCATCAAACTCATGAATGGGAACTCAAATCTTCCATTAGATCTCAAAAATGGGAGATTTTTTAATCTCACCCCCTTTTTCTCCAAGATCCGGCCGACCGAGAGGAAGAAGAAAGAGACTCATTTCCAAAAATCCCACCTTGGAAAGATCCAAGGACTAAAAGAAGATCCAGAGCCAAAGAGAAGAAGAAAGGGGTCCCCTTTGATCATTTCGAAAGATTTCTAGGAGTTTAACTCCATTCAAGATTTGTTGGAGTTTAACTCCATAAACCAAACCCTTTTTTTATAGGAGTTTAATTCCATTCAACATCTTTCGGTGTTTTAACTCCATAAATAAAAAATTCTCTTTCGGAGTTTAACTCATATTTCCGGGGCTAAAAGCCCTTTCTTTCCTGCCGGGCACGTGAGGCGCCGACGCCCACGTGAGGCGCCGACGCCCATGTGCCGGGCACGCGAGGCACTAGCGCCCAGCTTCCAGTTCCCTAGCGTCTTTAAGACGCCCTCACCCTACTTTTTCCCACACTCAAAATACACCCCCGTTAGGAAAAATTTTCTAACGGGGTGCTGCCCCGCATCCTGTAAGGGGGCTGCTAGTCCCTTGACCCCCAGCCTGCTATCCGGGTAGCGGGATCACCGTAAACTCTGCGGGTCCCCCGATATGTCCAAAACCCCTTCAAAACACAACACTGCACATTGAGTTCGCATGACCTGTTTGACCCGTCAATCGGAGGTTCTCTCGCTCCAAAGGCGAGGGGTAATTAATGGCAGCTTAGTCCGCGGCTGCCGGAGATTCGGATCCCCACAATCAATAAACCCCAGTCAACCCTAGGTAAGGGGAATCTGTAATGCGCCTGACAAGCGACGCGTATTCCCATCTCAATAGGATGGCGAAAAACACTCTACACTTGTTTGCCGTTTTTCCGGACAGTACGGAATAAATCCTGTTACCGTGATCCCGTAGGGAATGAACGAGATATATTATATTGGGTTACGATGATGATTATATTAATTGATTTCAAAGACTTTTAGAATAGATAACCTAGAAGCACAGTTCTAGGTTACACATCACACATCACATACATACACATACCTTACTGTTTCATATCCGTGTTATTCATTTATATTCATGTTTACTTATAACATTGCATCCTGGTTATCACTGTTATTTTGATATTATGACGCACTGACGTCTGGTTTTTGCATGGCCCAGTTTCTCTACCTTTATCGCAGGCTGAACATGAGTATTTTAGCCATCAAGCCGAGCGATGAAGAAGTGATCGTGTATTTAGAGATGTTTAGTTTAGTTTATTTTCCGCAGTTTTATTCCTTGATGTGAGCCCATATTGGGACAAGTTTGAGATGTTGTTTATTGGATTTGATTCGTTTCCGCTTATGCATTTTTCTTGACTCTATTTACTGTGGCAAATGGACTGTAGGGTTCCCATCGACGGCAGCAAGGTTTCGGGAGGCATCGACCATGCCGTTTTCAAAAAATTGCCGTTTTAAGGAACCCTAAACTAGAATCGATAACTAAAAATCATACGAAACACAAAGTAAACTACTTTACATCTAAGTGTTTACGGAATACAACCTTTATAGACCGGTCCTTCGCTTCTAAAGCTCCGAGTTGAAGTCTCTTCGCTGCGATTCAAGTCCCGGACTCATGCATGGCTTCTTCAAGGTGAAAAGAATGATCTTTCTTGAAGTCTTCGAGACCAAAGATGATCTACGTCGAGGGGATACTAACTCAAGCTACTACTTCACTAATGAAAGATTAGTGAAGCTAACACCCTATACTAAATTGCTAATCTAGTAGAGAATGGTGAAATAGGAAGTGGGCCCACTTTAAAATTATTTTTCTCACAATACTTTCCCACTTTTATCAAACCCTAGAGAGCTCTTTTGGGTTGAGGAAGAAGATGAAGAAATGATAAAAGAATAAAATGATCAAGTGAGTGAATAAACCATGGGTGAGTGTGTATCATATACTAACTCATGTAGAGACATAACCATGGTTAATTAAAATGGTTAGGTTAATAAATATCTAAAATAAAACAAAACTAGTGGACTTGGTCAAATGCACTCACAAGCTTCTACAAGCTTCATGCATTTGATTTAGTTTCCACTAATTTGGATTTATCTTAAATATTAAAACCCCACCATTATAATTGGTATGGTGTATGTCTCATACACCCATGTATTGTGTATCAACAACCATGACACACACAAATAAACAATGCACATCAATATATATCACATATATATTGCATGTACACACAAGTGAGAAAAGAATGCTTAAGTGAGCCAATGTTAGTTAATGTAAATTAGTATATCAAATATACAATTAGACACTAAATTATTAAATCAACACTTGATTTAATAATCCGGCTATATCTCATATAACCGACTAACACAAAATGTACCAACTTATCGAATCAACACTTGATTCGATAACTCGGCTATATCTCATATAACCAACCGATACAAAAGTCGCGAGAATAGAATACGGTATCACATACATGTATTATTCTCGGTCCCACACATATCGCATAAATGCTCATATTTCATTTTGCCTGAGCCAGTAAAACCTCTATGTAGGGCTTTAAAGACTCGTCAATACGCCGGCAGTAAGTGATGATCACATCAAACACCCACAAGCTGTCAGCGGTATTAGCTGGAAGTAACGGCTACCCGGGTATTGAGCGATCAGAAGATCAGCAAGCAATCTCGCTCCAACTCCTGCAAAAGCCTGACGGTAATGTAGGGTTCCTAGGCACTCCCAAGAGGTCTCATAAAGCATCAACCATGCCAATTTCAAATTTTAACGGTGCCGAGAAACCCTAATACGGATCGTTGGCTAGATGTCTAGGCGAAAAAGAAACTAGTTAACAACTTAACTAAAGTTTAAACGGAAATACAACATTTGTAGATCCGGTGCTCCACCTCCATAGCTCCGTAACGAAGTCCCCTCGCTGTCCAAATGAATTCCCGGGCTCTAGCGTCGGCTTCATCGGAGAATAGGCGGGCTAGGTCGTCGATGTCCATGCCGAAGATGATCTACGTCGAGGCATCGCTAGATCAAGCTCCCACTTCACCAAGTCATGAAACTTGTGAAGAAAACACCCTATACTACTTGGCAAGAGGTAGAGGATGAAGAAATAGGAAGTGGGTTCACTTTAGAATTGGATATCTCACTCTTTATCATCACTTGCCATTGATGGAGGCAAGCTTTCTTCACATGAAGAAATGAAGAAGAAGAAGAATATTGTTATGATAAGTTATTTAGAAAATAGAAAATAAAAGAATACTTATCATAATCAACCATGGTCAAGTGTAGAGAATAAACTAGGGTTAGGTCAATGGTTAGGTTAGGCATGAAACAAAAATGGTGGACTTTTTCAAACCTTCATGAAGTTTCAATGTAAAACAAAGCAAGCCACCATTTCTTTTCTTTTGCCAAAATGAAATAAATAAATAAATAAATGAGTAAGCAAATAAAATCATAACCCTAACCATCACATAACCATGGTTTAATCTTAACATACACTTAAACAATCATGTATCATCAAACATGATACAATCAAATGTACAAATGTATATCACATATACAATGTGCACAATCCAAGTGAGAAAATCCATATAAAGTGAACCAATACTAGTTAATGCAAAGTAATATATCAAATATATAATTATACATTAAATCATTAAATCAACACTTGATTTAACGATCCGGTCATATCGCATATAACCGACTAGTATCCAATGTATCGGCTTATCGAATCAATCCTCGATTCGATAACTATGTTATATCGCATACAACCATTCGACACATTCATCGCGAGAATAGAATACGGTATCACATACACGCATTATTCTCGGTCCCGCACATATCTCATATGCGCTCCTATTTCGTTTTGCTTGAGCCAGGAAACCTCTGTGTAGGACTCTAAAGACTCGTCAATACGCCGGCAGCAGGTGATGATCATATCAAACACCCACAAGCCGCAAGCGGTCTGCTAAACGTAACGGCCACCCGGGTATTGAGCGATCAGAAGATCGACGAGCAAGCCCGCTCACACTCCAGTGAATCCAACTGTCACACCCCGCTTCCCAGAGTACGCAAGATTGGGCACGTGACATAGCCAACCATGCTACCTGTGGGTAGGAAATATCCATCCACAGTCACATTACGGTTGTAGAGATATCAAGAACAAAACAATAAACTAATCTAATACATGTCCAAATCCATAATGACAAGAATCAATAAACAATAAGTGCGGAAGCAAATGATCCAATACAATAAATAAACAGTACGTCCCATAATGCGGGCTCACATCTGGAAATGAAATGAAATAAATAGACTAAACCCTAAGGAACTCACAGTTCAGCCTGCTGGCTGAAGTACTCCTGCTCGGTCGTCGATAGTGGTAAGGAATCTGGGCCATGCAAAACCCAGACGTCAGCGCGTCATGTCAACCAAATAATATAATATAAACATGGTAATAAGCAATGCAGGTATGAACATGAATAAAGCAGTACTAAGAAATAACAGAGCAGGGTAATGTGCAGTGGTGACTAAGCTGTCCTATCAGGTTTCTACTCTATAGTCTTTGAAATCAATTGATGAATCGTCGATGTAACTCAATAGTATCCCGTGCGTGCCCGGGACCACGGTCAAGGTTCTCGAGGCTGAATCCGAGACGTGCCGCTAGGCAGTAAAGATAGGTAGTAGGATGGACGAGTGATGTCAGCATCATCACTCCCGGACTGGCCAAGCCCGTAAGACTGATCAGAACAAGTATCGAACTGTTGAGTTACAAGTCGGTTTCACGTTTGATTTCCCCATACCCCCAAGTTATGTATGTCAGGTCAGGTATTCAGTAGTCCAGGATTAATGTCAATCCAGAATCAGGTAAAAACAGGTATGTCTGGATAGACAGCAGGAATGGTCCATGAGGACCCCAAGTCAGGTTGTAGTCCAATAGGTTGAGTCAGTATGTATAGGGTGTCATGTCCGGTGTATCAGTACATGTGTCAGGTGTATCAAGATCGGTCAATATGTAATGCAATCAAATGTATGCTGATAACAGGTATAGTAACGAATAAGGAACAACAGCAGGAACAGTAAATAACAATATTATTCCATGTAAACACAGTGATGCTTTGTATTCTCTTATTAACAGGTTCAAGCACCCTTGGGGTGCAATAATTCCAGTGTAGCGCAATATTAATAACAGCAGACAATAAAGATATAAGTGTGCGACTATTATCCTCTAAGTAGTAAAATGATTAACAGGTAGTTGTTATTAAGGTTGCGGTGGCAAAATACGATTTAGGTGGCAGTATTATAATGTACATCATATTTCGTCCAATGAGACAAGTGGCAATACTTAGTTAATACAGCAAGTTTGTAAGTCAAACATTTAATTAGTTTAACGTAGCATGTAGCAAGAAATCTTGCCTCAACGGTTTCGCAAACCGGAAAGCACGGATGCAATGTCGGCGGAAAACAAGAGACGGGTGCACGGACTACGGATCGAGTCCTAACAGCGAACAGCGGGACCACACGGACCAGGGTACTTCGCTGGAGCGGGTCCAAACGACGGCACGGTCGGATTCCGGCAAAAGTCAAACGGCAAATACGTTAGCAAAAAATACGATATACGTAAACAAACGACCAGCGAGGGGGATTTAGCACACAAGGAAAGATAGAGGGATGCTTACAGGGAAGAACCAGGGGCAACTACGACGAGCCCGACGGCGATGGGCGCGCCGGCGGCGAACAGGAGATGCGGCGAGGGCTGGAATTTTCTGGTTCGCTGGAAAGAGGGTGGTGCGGTGAGTAGGGGGGTCCTGGCCTGATCTGGATCGTAGGGGGGAAGAAGAAGTGGTCGGCGGTGGCTCTGGCAACGCCGACGATGGCCGACGGCGGCTTTCCCGGCGACTGGAGAAAGCTAGGGTTAGTCTCGGGTCTGGTTCTCCTGGGGTTGCACTGCAGGGCCCTGAGTTCTTGGATGGATCGCAGAGGAGAGGGGAAGACGGCGATGGCGATGAGGGGTGGTCGGCGGCGATGGGAGGCGGCGACGGCAGCACAGCGCGCAGGTGGCGTGGCGTCGGGGAAGGCGATGAAGGAGGGAGAAGCGGAGGAAGGGGTGCGGTCGAGGCTGTGGAGGCGAGGAAGATGGTGGCGATCTCGTCGGCGCGGGGACTGCGGCGGCGACGGCGCGACGAAGCTAGGGTTCGGGGTTCGTCGATGGGTTCTCGTGAGCGTTTTTGACGTGGGGAGAAGGAGGAACAGCGAAATATATAAGATAGAGAGAGAGATATTTTTGGATGAGAGAGAGAGAGTTAGGGATTAGAGAGAGATAGAGAGAGACGAGAGAGAGAGGGAAAAGGAGGCGGGGCCCACGGGGGTTTAAACCCCCCGTGATTGGCCAGCGAGAGAAAGGAAAGGGATTTAAAAGGGATTTGCCAATATTAAGTGGTTAAAAATCTTAACTGAGTAAGGTATTATATATATAATATAGTTTTAGAATATTAAATTAAATGGGTATTTTGGCGCTAAATGAAACATTTCCAAATCGCGCCCGGGTTGCGCCCAAATATTTGAAATTCAAATAATAGGATTTTAAGCGGGTTCCAAATTTTGAAAAGAGGTGTTTTATGATTAAAATGCATGCCCCCAAGTCGGACACTTGCACGCGCGCGTAGACGTCCAAACTTGCCCGTTTAACCGAACGGGAAGAAATCTCGACACGCGGACGCTACCACGCGACTAGTGACGACGAGTAGGCCAACATGGATAATTTTAATTTCACTTTAGGTGTTAAAATTTGTTATGTGCCAAAATGATTTAACCGGTTAAAATTTAGCATTAAGCACCAAACCATCAGGAAAATTGGAATGAACAATATACATCACTCAACTAGCAAAGGAAATAGTATTATTGGGCTCGGGTGTTACACCAACCAGTAACACTACCGTACAGTCCGGTCTGATCGTCTGATATGTCGCATATCTCGCCTAGGGGTGGTAAACGTCAGACCCCAATAGCTCGATAAGTCGTGTCGATATGAGGTCTATAACAATTCGAGAAACTACAGGTAACACTTACCAGTAAATCTCAGCAACCCTGGCCAGGGATTTCCTGTTATAGCCAATCGAACACAGCGCAACATCAACTCCCTATACCGGGAGAGACGAATCCCCTCCTATCGCTCATTGCCTCCATGTGACTCGGGACTGTACCCAAAAACCACCGTTTTGCACGCCCTCTTGGACGTGGTAAGGTGGAAATCAAAGCACAGTGGGAACCACACAAGACTCTATGGCGATCTCGGGTCTACAGACTAACCTGTACCAGTGTCACCAGAGAACTGCCATCTGACGTGAGGTATAATACCATCTGGGAGTTCTCGGCGAGTCTGTCCAGTGTACCCAGTCTCTACTGAGCACCTGTATATCATCTCTGATGTCAAACACCAATGGATATGGGATCATCCATTGCCCATCTGTATGGGTCGAGAAGGTATACGCTAGTCTACTCTGGTATATCGATGCCCCATCTCGATACACCCACGACTAGGGACTTTGAAGGATGTACTTATGGACTACCATATCCCCACTAGTATGATCCGCATCATAGTCCTGGTAGTCAAGTACACATCCTAAGGGCTTTACCAACATGTAACAGAGAGACAATTAGTATACACGTTAAGGTAAAGTTCAACCAGATAGCATACTATCATGTCGAGCAAGAAAGTCCTCTCTATATATGTCCAAGCATCCACTACAATATACATCCTATGTATAGTAATGGCCTCTAGGGCATACATATAACTAACAATCTCCCACTTGCACTAGGGCCATCTGATAGCAGTGGTTGTAGTATCTCATACTCAACCATCCCATAAAAATCTCTCTCTGGGAACAGGCCTTTGTGAGTGGATCCGCTGTGTTGTCCTCTGAGTCTACTCTCCTGACCTCGATCCCCTGGAGATCAACCATCTCCATGATCAGGTGATACTGCCTTAGAATATGTCTGGATCACTGATGGGACCTGCGTTCCTTGGCATAAGCCACAACTCCATTGTCTCACAATGGTGGGAACGTAGTTCATCTCATGAACCAATATACACCCAAACAGCCTCTTCGGTAGCATCTTAAGTAGCGATGTATCCTGCCTTTATCGTCTAGTATGCCACGGTATCTAGCTTGGAACTCTTCCAACATACCGTCTCTTTACTGAGGTTAAAGACAATGCCTGTGACTGACATTCAGTCGTCTTTATCACCCTGGAACCATTCCAGTGATTCTCCTCAGGGTCGATTGATACCATCTCACTACAACTAGTGAGTATCTTAATATCCAATTAGATCTATCTCATAGATCCAAAACCCAGGATTTAGGAGGTATCACTTTGATCCTATGTGGAGAATCATTGTGATAAGCGGAGATTGACTGAACGTAGCATAGGAAACTCCTTCCCTATCAAGATCATGTCATCCACGTACTCTACGAGGATCGTCACTATACTCCCTACTACCTTTTTGTTTATACAAGGTTCATCTACCATTTTGATGATGTCAAACTCTTTGACTAACACATCAAAACAGATGTTCCAACTCCACGATACCTGCTTTATCCTATAAAGCATCTTGTACACGTTTCCGCTGCTCCCACTGTCTACGAAGCCCTCTGGCTGTGTACTTATAGACGCTCTCTTCTAAAACATCATTTAGAAAAGCAGTCATGGCACCCAACCACCAGATATCGTAGTCATGGTACGTAGCCGTGGCAAGTAGGATCTGGATGGACTTAAGCATAGCTACTTGAAAAGGTTTCATCATTATCCACGCCTGGTTGATGACGAAAACCTTTAACAAGTCTAGCTTTGAAAGTCTTAACTTTTCCATCTACACCAAGTAATCTTCTCAAGATATACTTGCTCCTGATGGGGATTTAACCCTTCAGATATAGCAACCAAAGTCCATACTTTGTTGGTGTATGAGGATTCCATCTCAGTTCACTAAGCATCCAGCCATTCTTATAGAATCTTACTCCTGATGGCCAGCTCGAAACTAGTCGGGTCATCATCTCATGACGCAATCCTCGCTCCCACTGTCATAGAGAAACAGAAGTATCTCTCAGGTGGGTGAGGAACCCTACTAGATCAGCGGAGAGGCTGAGGTTCGTTGGAATCTACTGAATCCTTTGGTTCTACCAAATCATCTGCTGTTGTTTGTATAGCTGGAACCTTTCCAGTTGTACATAACGGACCTTGCCTCGAGTTTGTCCGGATTTTGCTTTTAGACATAGGCTGGACAACCCCAAATCTTAACTAACTTAAGACATGGGCTCTTCCCATTCCATATCACATATGAAGTGGTAAGCAACTGATTTGATTTGAACCCTATTCAATAGGTATGCAGCTTCTCAAGTGCATAACTCCCAAAAGGAAATAGGTAACTCAGCAGTACTCATCATAGAGTACACCTTATCATATAGGGTGTGATTGCTCCACCCCGATATACCATCGTGCTATGGTGTATACGGAGGAGTAATGCCGAGAGAGAATCTCATTCTCCTTTAGAATTGTCCAGGAATTCCATGCACAAGTATTCTCCTCCCTGATCTCATCATAGGACATAATACTTATATCCGTATTTTGGTTCTCTACTTCTAACTTATATTCTGTGAATATCTCAAAAGGTTCGGACTTGTGTTTCAACAGGAACATAGGTCTGAATCTCGAAAGATCATCAGAGAATGTAATGAAGTACAAAGAACTGGTCCTGGCATGTGTAGACAGGGGACCTACATACATCAACATGTATCATCCCAAGAGTTCACTAACTCTTTCTCTATTTCCAGTAAACTGAGCTATGGTCATTTTATCTTTGTGACATGACTGGCAAGTTTCACAAGATGTAAATTCAAACTGATTTAAATATGCATCTAAATGTAACTTCAGCTAGTCGGGTCGCATTGATATGACCTAGTCTACAATACCTCAAGAAGGATTCGTTCGATTCTGAACTCTTCCTCTTGTGTGTGTTCCATATACTAAGAACTGTAGTTTGATTTAGAACATCAATACTTTTAGATAACGTGCCTGATCTTATCAACTTTTGATATAGGAAATGTTCAAAACATTATTCAACAATACAAAATTTTATCATTTCTTTACTGATAAAGAGACTGATATGATTTTGTATATCAGGTTCGGTATCTAATAACATTCGTTCAGAATTAATGTATTGGTAATACAGGGTGACAGTGACCAACAGACTTGGCTGCAACACTTGCCCCGTTTTCTGCCTCATGAAACTTATCACCCGTTCTCAGTTCTTTACCTATCTGTAGCCCATGTAACATATTACATATGCGGGATCCTGATCCGGTATCACATACCCAGGACGTAAAGAATAGAGAAACAGTTCTGTATAAAGAACACACCCGAAGATGATGCATCAGCATGCACTCTCTTCGTTTGGGCAGCATGGGAATTCTGGTAATCACCAATTTCCTGCTCTGTCTTATAACAATTATAAGGTGGAGCGGGACCAACGTTCCCCAGCTCAGTATAACAAGCGGGTTCGGTCAAATATCCGTATTATTATCTTGATTAAGGCGTGACATGGTCGCTACCTGGAGAGAGAGAGAAGAAAACACTCAGCGTGCGCTCTTGCAAGAATAGATTGGTTATTATTTTATCTAATCAGGATGGCTCCCACTGCTTTTTATCAAATCTTCCTTCAAACCCTAAAAGGAAAGACTAGCCGGGATTAATTACACACTACAAGTTCGCCAATCTTTCAGCCAGGCCAGTGTCGGTACTTTGAGGGAGGTCCCCCGTGCTTTCGCACGAACCTAATTAATGTAAACCTCGTTTTCCCAGAGGCGTAACCTCGTTAACACCTTTCTAGACACCTACTTGATCGGCTAATTGTAATGTGTAAAACTCTTCCAGGAGTAACTCTTACTCGCAGCGGGTATCGGGATCCAACTATCTCATAGAAGGTATGCAATCTCATTGCAAATTTCAACACTTGAAATTCCCGATAATTTTGCCCCTAGCGTCCTATGACCTTGACGGAGGCCAAACTACCCATAGTCCGCTAGTTAAGTTCAACCCGTCATTTCCTGATTGAATTAAACCCACCCGCACGATCCTTGACGGAGGCCAAACAACGCCGTACGAATACCCTAATCCAATCGCATCATATGCTAGCAGATAAGCACTAGTTAGCTACCGTACACTACGCCTTGACGGAGGCCAAACTACCGCAGCACGAATACTAACTAGTACTTATCTGAAATGACGGAGGGCTACGACAGGTTTTTCTGAAAACCTATTGCCTAATGAACTTGATATCGTTGTAGAATCAAATGATTTTAAAATGGAGTGTTTTTGAAGCTTTTCTAGTTTTGCTAAAGGAGTCACTCCCGGTGAAGGGATCGTCGGTCCTTTCCTCGTCGAATGAGGTGCGGGATATATCATATATATCACTGTGCAAAGCAGAACTCTTAAAAGCAATCAAAAGACAAACCGAGTGTGTAGCATCAGCCAGTTATTGCTAAAGGAGTCACTCCCGGTGAAGGGATCTCGGTCCTTTCCTCATCGAATAAGGTGCAGGATATATCACATATACCGCTGTGCAAAGCAAGAACTGTAGCTACCTGTTTTATTTTGAAATTCGATTCTACAACATCTTAGGTTTCTTTTATTTCATTAATCACATTAATGAAGTCCCATCATTTAAGTACCTAAACATCACAGATAAATACGACGTACACTTATGCCATCCGCATTCGCCTCGATGTCCCCTCGTGCACCGTTAGGTTAGGTAACTAACGACAGAGCAGGGCAGGGCTAGCGCGGGTGTAAAACATAAGTAACATCTATATAATATATCATATATACTATATAAAGTATCTATCACAGAACATCACATGATCACATCACAGATATCGCAGCAGAAGAAACATATGAAATATTGGATATACTAGGACGTCCGTGTTTTCAATACGAGCCAGTATAAAACACGGATTCCATGGTCGCGATGAATAGCCAAACCCACACCCCTAGACCCCTACAAGAGCGGCATGCAACCCTACCAATTCTGGAGTTAGGAGACCCGGACTCGACCCCTCGAGTTGGTCTCCCACTGGACTCCAGAACCCGGTTACTTGTGCTCCCCTCCTTGGGTCTATCCTAGTGCGGAAAAGTAAATAATATACAAAGGGTGACATCTTCCGCAACCTGGAAGTGCCCCAATAAAAGAATATTACATACAAGTTTTTACATGAATGAAAATGAAAAACACTCATCTCACATAAAAAAAACCCCGGCTATTCAAACACGACGATCCAATATAACATATCCTGCAACACATAATATCGCATGTCATCAACGTAAGTAAATATGCGCATCCCAATTGTCGTTGACATATAGCAACGAAACCGGCGATATCACATATTACACTTACGGTCACAGAAAAGAAAGTATAAAACTACAACAGTTGGAATCCGCAACCACCTCAGACATCGCATGCCTGACCAAATGAATTACTTAGACATCGCATGCCTAACAATTATAAACCCCGCATTTTAGTCTCATTATCGAAAACTCTTTTCAATATCAAGTCGGGCAATTCAACAAGATTCCCGACATTCTGATCGAATGCTCGTCGCAAACTTTAGTAGACGGCTGCACCCCCGATACCGTCGACGAAGTGCACCAAGGCGGAACACCGCTGCCGCGAGCACCCGAACGGATGCTTTCGGCGACGGGGTTCTCCTACAGTCACTTGGTCGGGGCTATGGAGCGAGGCTGTCTATTAAGTTTACCCGGCGAGTATCCGCGTACGCTACGTGATTGCGACGGACTTTTGATCACATCAAAATTCCGTAGCAACCGATCAAGTGAGACTAAACTGCTATGTTTATAATATTCATTCAGTTATCTCATAACTACTTGTGAATTCTAATTATTGTATCACATTCCAGATAATTAGAAAATGTTAAACTTTCCGATCAAACATTCAAACACCCAAGTTTTCCCGATACAGATCAACACATGAAACAAGTCTAAAAACATTCAGTTCGTGCCTCAGTACCAACGGTCCAGCCGTAGAAGGGTCAAGTCAACGCCTCACATGTGGCACGCCGTACTGCCCCAAACCCGAAGGTTCAAAGGGCAGTTCAAGACGGTCACATAATCGAGTTAAGGTTTGTTGTCTTCTAGAGGGTCCATCGCGTTACTTGCACTACTTAGAACGTCGTTAAACTTCGGAAAAATCCAACATTTGGAAATTTCCCAATAGGGGAAAAATTGGGTATTTATATCCGGCCGAACTTTTTAACATATTCTAAAATTTATCCGGAAAGCCACACAGACAAAATCTGATACTCCGATCGAAACACCGAATCCCCAAAACAACCCCAGAAAATTCAACTCTTGAATAAATATTAAAAATTCCCAGAAAATCCAACTCCAGAAAATAGGAATTACTGTGCAAACAAGGGAAGCTGACGTCATCAATGGGCCGCGGAACCGCCGCAGAAGCTAGGCTTCTGCCGCGGTTCCGCCGCAGTTTGGACTGTTCATGAGAAACTTTTTGCGCCGTAATTCTTAGATTTCCCTGCTGAATTTTTTAGCAATTTTTAATTTGGAAAAATCTACGTTTTTGGAAAAAGGACAGAGAGCATTTTTTGAGATGGGGTTTCGGGTCGATCGGACTTCAAACTCCGTCTAGACTTCGCCTAAGGCTCTAGCTAGTCTCTGATACCACTGTAGGGTTCCTAGGCACTCCCAAGAGGTCTCATAAGGCATCAACCATGCCAATTTCAAATTTTAACGGTGCCGAGAAACCCTAATACGGATCGTTGGCTAGATGTCTAGGCGAAAAAGAAACTAGTTAACAACTTAACTAAAGTTTAAACGGAAATACAACCTTTGTAGATCCGGTGCTCCACCTCCATAGCTCCGCAACGAAGTCCCCACGCTGTCCAAATGAATTCCCGGGCTCTAGCGTCGGCTTCATCGGAGAATAGGCGGGCTAGGTCGTCGATGTCCATGCCGAAGATGATCTACGTCGAGGCATCGCTAGATCAAGCTCCCACTTCACCAAGTCATGAAACTTGTGAAGAAAACACCCTATACTACTTGGCAAGAGGTAGAGGATGAAGAAATAGGAAGTGGGTTCACTTTAGAATTGGATATCTCACTCTTTATCATCACTTGCCATTGATGGAGGCAAGCTTTCTTCACATGAAGAAATGAAGAAGAAGAAGAATATTGTTATGATAAGTTATTTAGAAAATAGAAAATAAAAGAATACTTATCATAATCAACCATGGTCAAGTGTAGAGAATAAACTAGGGTTAGGTCAATGGTTAGGTTAGGCATGAAACAAAAATGGTGGACTTTTTCAAACCTTCATGAAGTTTCAATGTAAAACAAAGCAAGCCACCACTTCTTTTCTTTTGCCAAAATGAAATAAATAAATAAATAAATGAGTAAGCAAATAAAATCATAACCCTAACCATCACATAACCATGGTTTAATCTTAACATACACTTAAACAATCATGTATCATCAAACATGATACAATCAAATGTACAAATGTATCTCACATATACAATGTGCACAATCCAAGTGAGAAAATCCATATAAAGTGAACCAATACTAGTTAATGCAAAGTAATATATCAAATATATAATTATACATTAAATCATTAAATCAACACTTGATTTAACGATCCGGTCATATCGCATATAACCGACTAGTATCCAATGTATCGGCTTATCGAATCAATCCTCGATTTGATAACTAGGTTATATCGCATACAACCATTCGACACATTCATCGCGAGAATAGAATACGGTATCACATACACGTATTATTCTCGGTCCCGCACATATCTCATATGCGCTCCTATTTCGTTTTGCTTGAGCCAGGAAACCTCTGTGTAGGACTCTAAAGACTCGTCAATACGCCGGCAGCAGGTGATGATCATATCAAACACCCACAAGCCGCAAGCGGTCTGCTAAACGTAACGGCCACCCGGGTATTGAGCGATCAGAAGATCGACGAGCAAGCCCGCTCACACTCCAGTGAATCCAACGAGTAACACTACCGTACAGTCCGGTCTGATCGTCTGATATGTCGCATATCTCGCCTAGGGGTGGTAAACGTCAGACCCCAATAGCTCGATAAGTCGTGTCGATATAAGGTCTATAACAATTCGAGAAACTACAGGTAACACTTACCAGTAAATCTCAGCAACCCTGGCCAGGGATTTCCTGTTATAGCCAATCGAACACAGCGCAACATCAACTCCCTATACCGGGAGAGACGAATCCCCTCCTATCGCTCATTGCCTCCATGTGACTCGGGACTGTACCTAAAAACCACCGTTTTGCACGCCCTCTTGGACGTGGTAAGGTGGAAATCAAAGCACAGTGGGAACCACACAAGACTCTTTGACGATCTCGGGTCTACAGACTAACCTGTACCAGTGTCACCAGAGAACTGCCATCTGACGTGAGGTATAATACCATCTGGGAGTTCTCGGCGAGTCCGTCCAGTGTACCCAGTCTCTACTGAGCACCCGTATATCATCTCTGATGTCAAACACCAATGGATATGGGATCATCCATCGCCCATCTGTATTGGTCGAGAAGGTATACGCTAGTCTACTCTGGTATATCGATGCCCCGTCTCGATACACCCACGACTAGGGACTTTGAAGGATGTACTTATGGACTACCATGTCCCCACTAGTATGATCCGCATCATAGTCCAGGTAGTCAAGTACACATCCTAAGGGCTTTACCAACATGTAACAGAGAGACAATTAGTATATACGTTAAGGTAAAGTTCAACCAGATAGCATACTATCATGTCGAGCAAGAAAGTCCTCTCTATATATGTCCAAGCATCCACTACAATATACATCCTATGTATAGTAATGGCCTCTAGGGCATACATATAACTAACAGGTAATACTTGTCGTACAGTCCTGTCTTCTCGTCTGATATGTCGCATATCAAATCTAGGGGTGGTAAACGTCAGACCCCAATAACCGATAAGTCATGCCGATATGAGGCTTATAACGGGTCGAGAAACTTCTGATAACACTTACCAGTAAATCTCTAAATCAGTCCTGGCCAGGGACTTCCTGTTATGGCCAATCGAGCACAGCGCAACATCAACTCCCAATACCGGGAGAGACGAAACCCCTCCTATCGCTCATTGCCTCCATGTGACTCGGGACTGTACCCAAAAACCACTGTTTTGCACGCCCTCTTGGACGTAGTAAGGCGGAAATCAAAGCACAGTGGGAATCACACAAGGGTCTATGACGATCTCAGGTCTACAGACTAACTTGTACTAGTGTCACCAGAGAACTGCCATCTGACGTGAGATATAATACCATCTGGGAGTTCTTGGCGAGTCCGTCAGTATACCCAGTCTCCGCTGAGCACCCGTATACCATCTCTGATGTCAAACACCAATGGATATGGGATCATCCATCGCCCTTCTTATGGGTCGAGAAGCGTATACGCTAGTCTACTCTGGTATATCGATGCCCTGTCTCGATACACCAACGACTAAGAACATTGAAGGATGAACTTATGGACTACCATGGCCCTACTAGTATGATCTGCATCATAGTCCTGGTAGTCAAGTACACATCCTAAGAGCTTTACCAACATGTAACCATAAGACAGTATCAAGAGACAAGTATACATGTTAAGATAAAGAGCAGCCAGATAGCATACTATCATGTCGAGCAAGAAAGTCCTCTCTATATATTGTTGGATATAGTGCCCTCAGAGTCAATTATTGGATCACAGGCACGTGATTGCAATGATTGAGGGAGGACCTATACCGGTAGGACAGTATTACTCAAGATGATAGTATGCTATCTGGTTTATCTTTATCATCGTGTACTGCTTTAGGTGACCTTACAGATCACTATTGCACGTTGATAGAGCCCATAGGATTCTTGCTTGACGGCCAGCAGTATGATGGCGATCATATACGTGGGAGCTGGAGTCTATAAGCACATCCTTAAAGTGGTCCCTAGTCGTGGGAGTTTTGAGACTGGGCATCGATACTCCATTAGTAGACTAGTGTATACAGTCGAGACCCCGACGAGGGGCGGTGGCCGGTCTCACAAGCCATTGGTGTCAGTTGGATCACCTAAGATATATACAGGTGCTCATTGGGTTATGAGTACACCGGACATGACTCGCCGGGAACATGCTAGTTGGTATTATATCTGACGTCAGATAGCAGTTCTCTGGTGACATGTGTACAGGTTAGTTCATCGACCTGAGATCGTCATTTGTCTCGTGTGAGTCCTACTGTGCTTTGATTACTACCCTACCATGGCTTAAAGGAGTCGTGCAAACAGGTTTTAGTTGGGTACAGTCCCGAGCCACATGGAGGCAGTGAGCGGATCAGCAGGGGTTTCGTCTCTCCCGGTATTGGGGGTGAGATCGCGCTGTGTCTAGGAGAGCCATTACACGAAGTCCTTGGCCAAGGCAGGAGATTTACTGGTAGGTATTCCAGTAGTATCTCAAGGTGTTCTGGGCTACACTCCGACACGACTTGTACCGCTTTTGGGGTTCTGACTTTTACCAACCCCCTAGGCCCGCCATGCGATGCTCATAGACGAACGGACCGGACTGTACGGATATTGTCACTGACAGGCTCAGTAGGGTGTCAGGATGAGTTCGCTCATCAACCTCCCTTTGGGTCAATACCCGGTGGCCCGTTACGTACGGCTAGTACCTCTGACGTGCTAGTGGTTAAATCTACAGTCAATGTATTGACGAGTCTTTAGAGTCCCCCACAGACAGTTTTCAAGTTTCGGGCGAAACATTGTAGAGGCCGTATGATATATGACAGGGTCCGATCATATACGTGCAGTAGTGCACGGATCATGATCGGACGGATCATACTAGTGGGCTTTGGTTTAAGCCGGATCCTAGTATTAGATTTATTGGATTACTTTAGTCTCATCGCATTCGCATTCAGTCGGAATGCGGATGCAGGTATGTATATACAGGTGAGGGGTATCCTTGTGATCCGTCACGAGTTTACTTTAGATGTTGCCGTATCCTTTTATTGTTGTAAACATTTGGGTTAATGTTTACAAATGGAAATTGTGAGCTTAAGCCATTATTTTGTGCATTAAATGATACATGTACTTCATAGGTGACTCATGGTATCATTTCTTGTGCATATGTCACTTTATTTGATGGATTTGAGTGTTGAAATGAGAAGGAGAGAGAGAGGGGCTGCCTTATGATAAGTTTTAGTCTTGTATTTTTGATCTAACTCTCTCACTTTCATTATCATCACAAGACATAAGAAAAAGAAAAGAGACTTCTTCTTCTTCTTCCTCTTCTTCTTCTTTCTCTAGCTCACAACCTCCATTGATGGCTTCATCTTCAACCTCCATCCATGCAATGGATTTAAGAGACAATGTTGTCACAAACATTCTCTACTTCGCCTTGGACACGTCGGCTAGCGAATTTCATGCCCGAGTTGCTTCGGATGAAGCGGGAGCCCGTAAAAAGACTCGAAGATGTGGTGCCCTTTCCGACGAGGAGATCGAGACCGGAGATGCCGCGAGGAGCTTAGGATGGTGGCCGAAGACCGAAGGACACGGATCGATCGGTATTGCTTTCCAACCCTTTCTCTAGTTGCTAGTTGTAGGCTAATGGTTCGATCCGGATTTAAAGTATACGATAGCGCCGGTTTCTAGTTTAAGAAAAGTTTTCGTTTCCGCATTTTGGCCTTGGACAGACGGCCGGGACGCTACCGTAGACTTACATGGTATCAGATCCACGCCATTAACCTTTACTAGCTTGCTCTAACGTATTTAGAATTTCGATCGGACGAAATTTCCAAAAACTGCATTTCCAATACTGAACTTTCTGTCGAATTTTTATTGTCGTCGAAAAATTATTTTGAGTATTGCAGAAAATCAGGCAGGCTTTTCTAAGAATACTGCAAAAATTTCTAAGCATGATTGCACTGTAACGCCGCGGAACCGCGGCCGTACTCACGTTTTGGCCGCGGTTCCGCCGCCGCACTGTAGCAACACTGCATGAAATTTTCTATAGTGGTCTCTGTATTGGAATTGGGGTTTCTGGTATTTTTTGTTTGGGCCCAGATTTGTTTGAGTACTGGGAATTGTGCTTGGGGCCCATTTCGAGAAATTTTGTCGATCGAAAATTTTAAATATGTTAGTTCACAGTATTTACATTATATCTGCGACCGTGAATGTCATTTGATCGGTAAATCTTGTCTAATTGCTATAGCCCTTTTAGACGGATTTGCGAACGTGACATTCACGTTGATGTTCTGTATTGTGCTGTGATGTTGCGGATTTGTCGTGGTGGATAGCCTGGATGCAATGGTAGTACAGTTTGGTTATATTTATACATTTGATATTGCGGGGCGAGCGTCCGACATGTGGACTGCCATCACTGCCTGTTTGTATATTATTCTTTTGGGGCACGACCGGGCTAAGGTCGATGTACCCGTTGTATATATTTTACTTTCTGTACTAGGATTACCCCGCGGAGGGTAGCCGGGTTCTAGAGGGCAACGGGCCCGCATCTCATGGCTTTGAGACGGAGGGGGCTTCACTCTAGAATTGGCGGGCTATTCGCCGCACTCGTAGGGGGTACAGGTTGACCCAAGGAGGGGTGCTCAAGTTACCGGATTCCGTGAAGTCCTGGATGGTCCATTCACTTTGTTGAAGGGGGCTGTCTCGCTTCAGGTTTTGGCGGGTAACTTGCCGCGCCCGTAGGGGTCTAGGATTTCATTGCACAGGCTATCCACAGACCAGGGGAACGTCGGGTTTCAGTAGCGGCTCTATGAAACCCGGGGATCCCAGATTATCTGTATTGTTCTATGATACTTATTACATTTCTGTGATGTTACATTTTATCACGCCATGAGCGAATATTATATATTGATATATATACTAGTAGATGTTGTATATGTTTTACACCCGCGCTAGTCCAGTCCCCGCTCTGTCGTTAGTTATGTAACCTAACGGGTGATGACGGGACCCAGTGGCGAATGCGGATGGCATATGCGTACATCGTATTTTCATTCTTTTGTGGTGTGATTAATTGATGGGACTGCATTGATTTGGATCAATGCAAGCTAAACAAACCTATTCTGATGTTGTTGGAACATTTTTCAAAAAGCTGTTATTATAAGGACATTCTCTTTTGTTTTGCACAGTGGTATTCGGTTATGAATATCCAGCACCTCAGTCGACGAGGCAAGGGCCGAGATCCCTTCACCGGGAGTGACCCCTTGGACAGAAGTTTGCGTCAGGGTAATAACTTCACTATAGCCGATTACTTTTTGCTTTGCATCGCGGTATTCAGTTGTAATATCCTGCACCTCATTCTACGGGGAAAGAGCCGAGATCCCTTCACCGGGAGTGACCTCTTTAGCAAAGGTTTTCGCCACTATATTTTTATATAAAAACTATCCGGTTCCTTCAACGATATCAAGTTCATTATGTTAAAAGGTTTTTCGCCAAAAACCTGCCGTAGCTCTCAGTCATTACAGATTAGTATTGCTTAGTATTCGTGCTACGTTTGTCGTGCATTGCCGAGGCGTAGTGTTCGGTAGCTCTGTAATGCTTTTCTGTCGCATGGATATGTGGATTGGTTAGGACAGTCGTACGGTTATGTTGGCATTATCAAGGACTCGTACGGGTGGGTTTAACGCAATCAAGATAATGACGGGTTGAACTTGACTGGGACTCTTTGATATGTTGGCATTGTCAAGGTCACTTGGGTCCTAGGGGTAAAAACATACATCGGGAGTTTCTAAAGAAACTGAAACTTGCCAGGCATGCGCATACCTTCTGGAGTGTGATAATGTGAGTGGATTCCATCACATTATCATGCGATGATAGTTGGATCCCGATTCCCACTGATGAGTTGGTTTACTCCTCGGGTGATCCCGACTAATTCTTCTTTCAGGTTTGGAGGAGAATTTGAGATTACAGTGGGAGGTTTCCTGATTGGATAAATTGATAACCATTCTGATCTAGGTTAGAGTGCACGCAAAGTGTTTCTTTTCTCTCTCTCTTTGGCAGCGACCATGACCCGACCCTTGACTATGACTCAGTGACCAAGTTAACCGAACCTTCTTAAAATATTAGCTTTTGGATTGTCAGAGTTGCATACCTCGTTGCCACTCCTACTTTTACCCTTTTCTCCAGAACACCCCGTATTACTACGAACATCCACTTCCATTGGATAAAACCATCGTATGGTTATATACGAACTCGGAGGAACTTGTTCCAGATTCGAGGATGGTTTCCGGCTCTGGAGAAAACGAATAGGACTATTCAGTTGTCTGTTCCTTTTACCTTCTCTCAGATTGGGAGTGCTCCTTGGATTAGGACGGTACACCTGTTACGCTTATTGGATGGTCTTCATCCAAACCATAGGCAGGTGCCGAACGGTAGAGAATGAAGAAAACCAATTAGCCTAACGATTGTGTACAGAAGGTATTAAGTAAAGACAAATAAAGGGATTAGTAAGAGGGCAAAGTAAACTGTGACTACTATTCACGACCAAACTAAGTATTTTATCGCCACTCCTACTTCACCTTTGTATTTCTCCAGGACACTCTGTATCACTACGAAGATCCACAAGTTATTTGGATACTCCATCGTATGGTTATATACGAACTCGATGGAACTTGTTCCAGTTCGGGGATGGATTCTGGTTCAGGAGAAATAGGAATAAGGTTTTATTCAGTTGTCTTTTATCTTCACATTCTCTCAGGTTACGAGTACTCCTAGGATTAGGAGAGTACACCCATTATGCTTATTGGATAGTCTTCTTCCAAACCATAGGCTGGTGCCGAACGGTAGGGAAGGAAGAAAACCATTTAGCCTAAAGGGGTGTACAGAAGGTAATGACTAAAGACATATAAAGGGATTTGGGGAGATGACAAAGAAATATACGGTTACAGTTGTGAATCTGATAATGGAAGAGGCATTACTAAGAATACCCGGATACCCCTTCGATACATTTACATATTTCAGTTTCATTGTGTATTGTTAAAAGAAAACTGATTTCCCAATTAGTCATTGCTCCAGGGTATGTATTTACTAAGTATGATTCTCACATCTGTATGGTTTTACAAATGATGAGTGGGAGTAAGTTATTGGGAATTGGGTGATCATCCTCATTATATCGGGATTCGTTGTAATTGGTGATATTTGAGGAAATTGCCTTGGTTGTTTGCCGGATGGCAAACATTTGGTTTTGAATATCCGTTGTTATGCACCAATTTCAAATTGATATATCTGTACGTTTATTTTTATAAAGTGAGATATAACTTTTTGAAATTATGTCTATGACATTTACCTATATCAGTGGATGGTTAGGTAAGGAGTATTAAACAGCGGTGTAATTCTTCTTAACCATAAGTACAGTTTTTAACCTACGACGCACAGGATTTGAGTTATTCAACTCAGCGGACTTATACAAAGTATATTGTATGTTGTCCAGTGTCCATAAGGACAGAGGGGTTGGTACTCGTACTATATTCTGTTTACTTGTGATTTCTCTAGTTCTTAGACATGTGTTTCATAGAAATGCAAGGTCCAAGTTTTAAGAAGTTATAAGTATATGAATAGCGTAGAGAACCATGCGTTGCAAGTATCAGGATTCTTCAAGGTGATCGAAGATGTAGATACTTATGTATGGTTTTCAGTTGATAGTAATGATTAAGAGAACTTGCTTCTCTTTTAGGTTACTCATAATTGGAAGCACTCCTAAGTTGAGTAATGCTGATCGGCCTCTCTCCATTTAGTTGACATGCACTGGAGACAGCTGCATGATTTGAATCTGGTTCCAATTAAATCAGTGCCTCTGTTTCTATATTGGATATAGAATAGTTCATATCTTAACAATGTTAAGGTACGGGGAGTTGTCCGGCTTATGCTTAAAACCAGACTCTGGATAACTCAAGGCACGTTTCTGTAATGGCTGTTTGTGGGTTGACCCGGGCTATGACGAGGGTTGACTTTCTACCATCTGGAAAATCAATAGTGATATTGTTCTAGACTCGCCACAGTTTTAATAAAAATGGATTTTTTCAGAAAACAGTAGTGGGAGTATGGTAGAACTGGAAATGATTCCAGAACCGCAAACGATTACTGAAAATTTGATAAGAACCTAAAGATTCGATCTGGTTTGACATTCCATTTGCCACTCCGCAGATATGGTGGGTAACCTCAGGCACTCGAGAGGTACTTCGGTATACTCAAAGACGGTGACACGGAGGTTCTTTTTTACCCAGACCTGACACTACTATTGTTCCAGACTATGAGACCCGGCAGGAGGATGAGTATAGCGTCGTTCTAAATTAGCTTTAAGAAGTGCACGTGTATATGACTCTGCCAGAGGGTTGTCGTAATCAGTGGGTGAAACGGAAGTATAGTGGACAAGTAGTTTATGTCTATTTATGGACTAAAACAGCTATAGCGGAGATAGATCATCTATTTCTGATGTGACAGTCATAGGTTTGACTTCATCAGAATAGGGGATGGATCTGTTAAGAAGGTAGTAGGGTGTGATGTCCTGGTATTTGGATGGCATACACAGAGTAGGAAGTGAAATTCCTATACTACAAATCGGTTATATTTTGGTTGTCACACAGTGGTTTTTCCGCATAGGATATAGATGTAATATCAGAAATTCTGGTTACTAGATCTATGGTTTTAGATCTAGATTTGGGTAGTTTCCCAATCTGGGTACTTAGACAGTATTCTAAAGGTATTTTAGAATGGCCGACTCCTGGCACGGTAGTGTACCTGTAGGTGATGGAGTCACCCTCTCTAAAGGTGTCTTACAGACTAAAGGGGAGAGGGATGTGCATGATTAATAGATCACTTGCTTAGGCAATTGAGTCAATCATGAGATGTCAAGTACCATACCAGATGTTGTTTTTGCACAAGATACAATAAGTTATGATATTAATCCTATCCTGGAGAAACATTTGGAAGCAGTTTTAGAATACAAGTGGATGTTCTAGGAAAATGATAACGGTAGCCTCCTTTAGGAGACAGTTATCATTCCAGGCTTCCAAGGTGACCTGGATGACAAAGTGACCGTTAGAGTTATAGTTTTTCTTCTGACGAGGGGCAGTATTTTGGACAGGTGGTCCAAGCGGATACTGAGGGAGGTGTGGCGCAGGATACTGATTAAGTTCAGTTGACGATACAGTCTAAGAAGTTTATATTTGGAGTTCATTTATGAGCTAGGTCCCATCAGATATCCAGACATATTCTAAGACAGGTATTGCTCATTTCGGGAGATGGCTTTCTCTGCGAACTTGAGATAAAGAGAGACCGTTCACACCATAATATTGTATTATTATATTCCCCATTCTTATTCGTTTTATAAATAAACAGGTGCTTTTGACGCATGTCTGCTACATATTATAGGTTACAGGTTCTTGGATCTAAAACAGTGAAAACGATGAAAAGATGATGCAAAAGTGGACTTTGACCAACAAACAGAAGACTCTTGATCAAGCCTACATCAAAGCTAAAATCCGCAACGTACAAGGCAATGCAAGGTCCAAGATTATAAAGCGAACGGTTAAAAGTCCACCGCAATTATTCACTGGAGATCTGGAAGAAACATAGAAGCTATTTTAATAAAAGAACCAAATAATAAGGAAGCCCAAAGACAGAAGAGCCTACAAAGGAAATTTCAAGGCCCAATAATTTCAAGGCCCAATACTTCCTTTTAAAGAGACAGTGACATAAAATTTTACCAAAGTTTGAAGTCTACTTTGACTAGGTCTTCCTAAGGATATTTTGGTAAATGTAGACATGCGAATCAATTGTAACCTAGGGTTTCATATCCTCTATAAATAGGAACTCTAAATCATTGTAAAGGCTATGCCTCCCTTCATTAATAAATTTCAGAATTCTTTTGGAGAGCATCAAGTTATAAGTTCTTTATTTTCTGCCCTAGGTTAATTTTCTATTCTTTCCCTAGATAAATTTAATTTCTTGCCCTAGTTAATCTTTTATTCTCTGCCCTAGATAAATGTATTTTAATTCCCTAATGAGTGAGTAGTCTCCTCGCTTGTTAGGGTTAGATCTGGGGAAGGTTTGAGAGACGAAGATCTCTCATCCCCTTTCTTACCCATCATATATTTTCATAGAACTCCATGCATACCTTCTTATTCCGCTCCCTACGGCACTCTACCCACGAGGTAGCGGTGATACTGTAGTCTAAAGGCCCGGATTTTAAGGTTTTCTATGGAGGTTAGGGTAAAGATTAAGAAAGGAAGGACAAGGATCTAGAGGAAGAACAATCTTCCCAATCATCCTAATCCTTTTTATTAATATTTACCATAACACCTAATTAGATCTTCATATGGGTATAGAAAGCGGTGAGATTTATAGACTTTCCAAACTTAACCTAAACCTAACCCTAGCAAGACTTAAATATAGATTAATTAGGTTTTTAGATTTAATAATCAATCCGAACACCCTTCGGAATTAACTCGTTAGCGCGATTAGGAGATTCACAACATCCCTGTGGACCGACCCGTACTCACCGGCTAGCTTCAAGCGACGCCGTTCTTGATTGCTGTTATAGATAGTTTTTGAGATCAATCAGAGACATAGAAAGAAACATCAGGGCGGATCCACTCACTGAGGCTATTCCTCGAACGCAATAGTTTCGCAAACGGGCTTTGAGAGACTAATTAGTAGAGGAGTTGGGTGTTCGGTATCACACGGGCTGTGAGTATGCGAAATCGTAATAATTAGCCTTGAGTGCAAGTGGGAGATTGTTGGATATAATGCCTTCATAGTCAATTATTGGATCACAGGCACGTGATTGCAATGATTGAGGGAGGACCTATACCGGTAGGACAGTCTTACTCAAGATGATAGTATGCTATCTGGTTTATCTTTATCATCGTGTACTGCTTTAGGTGACCTTACACGTTACTATTGCACGTTGATAGAGCCCATATGATTCTTGCTTGAAGGCCAGCAGTATGATGGCGATCATATATGTGGGAGCTGGAGTCTATAAGCACATCCTTAAAGTGGTCCCTAGTCGTGGGAGTTTCGAGACTGGGCATCGATACTCCATTAGTAGACTAGTGTATACAGTCGAGACCCCGACGAGGGGCGGTAGCCGGTCTCACAAGCCATTGGTGTCAGTTGGATCACCTAAGATATATACAGGTGCTCATTGGGTTATGAGTACACCGGACAGGACTCGCCGGGAACATGCTAGTTGGTATTATATCTAACGTCAGATAGCAGTTCCCTGGTGAAATGTGTATAGGTTAGTTCATCGACTTGAGATCGTCATTTGTCTCATGTGAGTTCCCACTGCGCTTTGATTACTACCCTACCACGGCTCAAACGAGTCGTGCAAACAGGTTTTAGTTGGGTACAGTCCCGAGCCACATGGAGGCAGTGAGCGGATCAGCAGGGGTTTCGTCTCTCCCGGTATTGGGGGTGAGATCGCCCTGTGTCTAGGAGAGCCATTACACGAAGTCTTTGGCCAAGGCAGGAGATTTACTGGTAGGTATTCCAGTAGTATCTCAGGGTGTTCTGGGCTACACTCCGACACGACTTGTACCGCTTTTGGGGGTCTGACTTTTACCAACCCCCTAAGCCCGCCATGCGATGCTCATAGACGAACGGACCGGACTGTACGGATATTGTCACTGACAGGCTCAATAGGATGTCAGGATGAGTTCGCTCATCGACCTCTCTTTTGGTCAATACCTGATGGCCCGTTACGTACGGCTAGTACCTCTGACGTGCTAGTGGTTAAATCCACAGCCAATGTATTGACGAGTCTTTAGAGTCCCCCACAGACAGTTTCAAGTTTCGAGCGAAACGTTGTAGAGGCCGTATGATATATGGCAGGGTCCGATCATATACGTGCAGTAGTGCACAGATCATGATCGGACGGATCATACTAGTGGGCTTTGGTTTAAGCCGGATCCTAGTATTAGATTTGTTGGATTATTTTAGTCTCATCGCATTCGCATTCAGTCGGAATGCGGATGCAGGTATGTATATACATGTGAGGGGTATCCTTGTGATCCGTCACGAGTTTACTTTAGATGTTGCCGTATCTTTTTATTGTTGTAAACATTTGGGCTAATGTTTACAAATGGAAATTGTGAGCTTAAGCCATCATTTTGTGCATTAAATGATACATGTACTTCATAGGTGACTCATGGTATCATTTCTTGTGTATATGTCACTTTATTTGATGGATTTGAGTGTTGAAATGAGAAGGGGAGAGAGAGGAGCTTCCTTATGATAAGTTTTGGTCTTGTATTTTTTTATCTAACTCTCTCACTCTCATTATCATCACAAGACATAAGAAAAAGAAAAGAGACTTCTTCTTCTTCATTTTCTTCTTCTTTCTCTAGCTCACAACCTCCATTGATGGCTTCATCTTCAACCTCCATCCATACAATGGATGCAAGAGACAAAGTTGTCACAAACATTCTCTACTTCGCCTTGGACACGTCGGCTAGCGAACTTCGTGCCCGAGTTGCTTCGGATGAAGCGGAAGCCCGTAAAAAGACTCGAAGATGTGGTGCCCTTTCCGACGAGGAGATCGAGACTGGAGATGTCGTGAGGAGCTTGGGATGGTGGCCGAAGACCGAAGGACACGGATCGATCGGTATTGCTTTCCAACCCTTTCTCTAGTTGCTAGTTGTAGGTTAATAGTTCGATCCGGATTTAAAGTATACGATAGCGCCGGTTTCTAGTTTAAGAAAAGTTTTCGTTTCCGCATTTTGGCCTCGGACAGACGGCCGGGGCACTACCGTAGACTTACATATATGTCCAAGCATCCAATATAATATATATCATATGTACAATACTGGCCTCTAGGGCATACATACAACTAACAATCTCCCACTTGCACTAGGGCCAGCTGCTGTAGTATCGCATACCGAGCATCCCGAAGAGTCTCTCGAACTGTATCTGGGGAATGGCCTTCGTGAGTGGATCCGCTGTGTTGTTCTTCGTGTCAACTTTCCTGGCCTCGATCTCCCGGCGATCAACTATCTCCCGGATCAGGTACCGCTTCAGAATATGCCTGGATCGCTGATGGGACCTGGGCCAAAGCCACTGCTCCATTGTTATCACAATACAAAGGTATTGGATACTCAATGGATGGAACCACTCCAAGTTCAGTTATGAACTTCTTGATCCAGACAGCCTCTTTGGCAGCATCGTTGGCAGCGATGTATTCAGCCTCCATCGTCGAGTCTGCCATGGTTTCCTGCTTGGAACTCTTCCAGCATACCGCCCCTCCATTAAGGGTAAAAACAAATCCCGAGTGCGACTTAGAGTCGTCCTTATCACTCTGGAAGCTCGAATCGGTAAAGGACTCCACTTGGAGTTCTCCATTACCATACACCAAGAGCATCTTTTTAGTCCTTCGTAAGTACTTGAGAATGCTCTTCGCAGCTGTCCAGTGACTCTCTCCAGGATCTGCTTGATACCTATTCACTACACTTAGTGAGTGTGCTATATTGGGTCTGGTACATAGTATTGCGTAATGATAGAACCTACTGCCGAAGCATAGGGTATCCCTTGCATGCGAGCTTTCTCCAAATCAGTCTTGGGAGACATCTCTTTGGAGAGAGTGAATCCTGAGATCGTGGGTAAAAACCCACGCTTGGATTCTTCCATACTAAACCTCTTTAGTATGGTGTCAATGTACCTGGATTGGGACAATCCCAGTATCCGTTTAGATCTATCTCTATAGATCTTAATTCCCAAGATGTAGGAGGCATCCCTTTAATCTTTCATTGAGAATCTTTGTGATAAGAAGGGCTTGACCGATTGCAGCATAGGAATGTCATTTCCTATCAAGAGTGTGTCATCCACGTACAATACGAGGAAGACAACATTACTCTCTGCCACCTTCTTGTATATACAAGGTTCATCTACGTTTTTGACAAAATCAAATTCTTTGATAACGACATCAAAGCAGATGTTCTAACTCCGCAATGCTTGCTTTAATCCATAAATGGATTTAAGCAGCTTGCACACCTTCCCGCTGCTCCCACTAGCTACGAAGCCCTCTGGCTGAGTCATGTACACGCTCTCTTCTAAATCACCATTTAGAAAAGCGGTCTTAACATCCATTTGCCAGATTTCGTAGTCATGATATGCAGCGATGGCAAGCATGATCTGGATGGATTTAAGCATAGCCACTGGAGAAAAGGTTTCGCCATAATCCACACCTGGTCGTTGACGAAAACCCTTTGCAACAAGTCTAGCTTTGAAAGTCTCCACTTTCCCATCTACACCAAGTTTTTTTCTTGAAGATCCACTTGCTCCCAATGGGTTTTACCCCTTCAGGAGCATCTTCCAAAGTCCATACTTTGTTGGTGTACATGGATTCCATCTCGGACCGCATTGCATCCAGCCATTTCACTGAGTCACCACTCGTGATGGCCTGCTCGAAGCTAGTTGGGTCATCATCCTCCATGATGCAATCCTCGCTCCCACCATCCATGAGAAAACCGTAGTATCTCTCAGGTGGGTGAGGAACCCTACTAAATCGGCGGAGTGGCTGGGTTCATCGGGAACTACCGAATCCTCCGGTTCCACCAAATCTTCTGTCCTAGTCTGTATTGCTGGAACCTCTTCCAGTTCTACCTCCTTACCACTAATCTCTTTTTCAAGAAATTCCTTTTCTAAAAAGGTGACATGTTGAGAAACAAACACCTTTTGTTCCTCAGTGTGGTAGAAGATATACCCGCGCGAATGTTTGGGATATCCAATAAACTTACACAGAATGGACCTTGCCCCGAGCTTATCTGGATTTTGTGTTTTCACATATGCCGAACAATCCCATATCTTAACATAATTAAGATATGGTCTCTTACCTTTCCATATCTCATATGGAGTGGTTGGCACAGATTTGGTGGGAACCATATTCAATAGGTCTGCAGCTGTTTCCAGTGCATATCCCCAAAAGGAAATAGACAACTCAGCAGTGCTCATCATAGAGCGCACCATATCTAATAGGGTGCGGTTCCTCCGTTCCGATACACTGTTGTGCTGTGGTGTATATCGAGGAGTCATCTGAGAGAGAATCCCATTCTCTTTTAGGAAGTCCAGGAATTCATTGCTCAAGTATTCACCCCCTCGATCAGATCGAAGGATTTTAATACTTTTTCCGGTTTGGTTTTCGACTTCTTGTTTATATTCTCTAAATTTCTCAAAAGCTTCTGATTTGTGTTTCATCAGGAACATATATCCGAATCTAGAGAGATCGTCAGTGAATGTAATGAAGTACGAAGAACCATTCCTGGCATGTGTAGACATGGGACTGCATACATCACTATGTACCAGTCCCAAGAGTTCCGTAACTCTTTCTCTGTGTCCCGTAAACAGAGTTTTGGTCATCTTGTCTTTGAGACATGACTGACAAGTGTCATAAGATGAAAATTCGAAAGGATTCAAATATCCATCCTTATGCAACTTAGCTAGCCGTGTCGCATTGATATGACCAAGTCTACAATACCACAAGAAGGATTCGTTCATTTCTGAACTCTTTCTCTTGTGTATGTTTGTTATGCTCAGAACTGTTGATTGATTTAGAACATAAATGCCATTGCACAACGTGCCTGATCCAACCAACTTTTGGTTCAGGAAAATGTCCATAACATTATCCTGTAATACAAAATTATATCTCTCTTTACTTAATAAAGAAACTGATATAATGTTGCATATCAGGTTCGGCATGTAATAGCATTCGTTCAGAATCAATGTATTATCAGTTGGTAATACAAGGTGATATTCCCCGACGGATTTAGCTGCAACAATTGCACCATTTCCTACCCTTATTTCTTTATCACCTTCTCCCAATTCTCTACCTTTTCTCAGCCCATATAACAGATTACATATATGGGATCCTGACCCGGTATCTAATACCCAGGATGTAGAGTAAATGGAGAAACCGTTCTCTGTAACGAACACACCCAAAGAAAATGCATTATCATGTACTTTCTTCTTTCGGGTGGCATGAGAATCCTGGTATTTCCTTATATCCTGTTCAGTCTTATAACTCTTATAAGAAAAAACGGAACCAACATTCCCCAGCACAGTATAATATGCGGGTTCGGTCAATACATCCATATTATTATCTTGATTAAGACATGATATGATCGCTACCTGGAGAGAGAGAGAGAGAAGAAAACACTTTAGCGTATGCTCTTGCAAGATCAGATTGGTTATTATTTTATCAAATCAGGATGGCTCCCACTGTTTTTTATCAAATCTTCCTTCAAACCCTAAAAGGAAAGACTAACCGAGATTAATTACACCCTACAATTTAGCCAATCTTTCAGCCAGGCCAGTGTCGGTACTTTGAGGGAGGTTCCCCGTGCTTTCGCACAGACCTAATTAAAATAAACCTCGTTTTCCCAGAGGCATAACCCCGTTGACACCTTTCTAGACACCTACTTGATCGGCTAATTGTCCTGTGTAAAACTCTTCCAGGAGTAACTCTTACTCGCAGTGGGTATCGGAATCCAACTATCTCATAAAAGGTATGCAATCTCATTGCAAAATTCAACACTTGAAATTCCCGATAATATTTTGCCCCTAGCGTCCCATGACCTTGACGCAGGCCAATAAAGCATCGTGCGCTAGTCAAGTTCAACCCGTCATTTCTTGATTGAATTAAACCCACCCGCATGACCCTTGACGCAGGCCAACAAAGTCGCACGACTCCCTAATCCAATCTGCATCATATGCATAAGCAGATAAATACTAGTCAGCTACCGCACACTACGTCTTGACGCAGGCCAACAAACGTAGCACGAATACTAAGTAAGACTTATCTGAAATGACGGAGGGCTACGACAGGTTTTTCAGAAAACCTATTGCGTAATGAACTTGATATCGTTGTAGAAACAAGTGAATTTTGAAAGGGAGTGTTTTTGAGGGTTTTACTAGTTTTTCTAAAGAGGCCATTTCCGGTGAAGGGATCTCGACTCTTCCTCATTGAATAAGGTGCAGGATATATCACATATATCACTATGCAAATCAAGAAACTCTAAAAGCAATCAAAAGACAAACCGAGTATTATAGCATCTGCCAGTTATTGCTAAAGAGGTCACTCCCGGTGAAGGGATCTCGACTCTTTCCTTATTGAATAAGGTGCAGGATATATCACATATATCACTATGCAAAGCAAGAAACTGTAGCTACCTTTTTTGAAAATTTGATTCTACAATATCTTTTAGGTTTCTTTTCTTTCATTAATCATATTAATGAAGTCCCATCATTTAAGCCACCTAAACATCACAGATAAATACAACGTACGCTTATGCCATCTGCATTCGCCTCGATGTCCCGTCATGCACCGTTAGGTTAGGTAAGTAACGGCAGAGCGGGGCAGGGCCAGCGCGGGTGTAAAACATAAGTAACGTCTATATAATATATCATATATACTATATACAGTATCCATCTCAACATATCAAATGATCACATCACAGATATCGCACCAGAAGAACATATGAAATATTGGATATATTAGGAGGTCCTTGTTTTATTTTGAGCCTGTACAAAACACGGATTCCACGGTCGCGATGAATAGCCAAACCCACATCCCTAGACCCCTACGAGAGCGGCAAGCAATCCTACCAATTCTAGAGTTAGGAGACCCGGACTCGACTCCTCGAGTTGGTCTCCCACTAGATTCTAGAACCCGGTTACTTATGCTCCCCTCCTTGGGTCTATCCTAATGCGGAAAAGTAAATAATATACAACAATGGTGACATCATACTCAACCAAGAAGTGTCCCAATAAAAGAATATTACATACATTGAATTTTACATGAATGAAAATAAAAACTCTCATCTCACATAAAACACCCGGCTATTCAAAACACGACGATCCAATATAATATATACAACAACACATAAAATCATATGTCATCAACATAAGTAAATATGCGTATCCCAATTGTCGTTGACATATAGCAACGAAACCGGCGATACACCACATATTATACTTACGGTCGCAGAAAAACTAGACGGTGTTAAACATTTCGATCGAATCAACAAACACTCATAATTACCCAGAAAGTTCAACACTTGAGCGTAGTTTAAAATTATTCAGCACATGCTACAGTACCAATGGACCGGCCATAGAAGGGTCAACCAACACCTCACATGTGGCACCGCTGAACCACCACAAACCCGAGGGTTCAATGGCGGTTCTGACGGTCACATAATCGAGTTAAGGTTTTGTTCTTCTAGAGGGTCTATCGCATAACTTGCATGATGATTGAATACATTTTAACTACGGAAAAAATCCAACACTTGGATAATTTTCCGGTAAGGGAAAAAGTGGGTATTTGACATCCGTTCGAACTTTTTAACACCGTCTAAAGTAACCCGAAAACAGTTAGAATTACGACTACGAAACACTCCAAGTTGCCATTACATTGAGTTAATCATCACATGAAAAAGTAGCAAAAATAAACAACACCTGAAACACCAAAATCCAGAGCAAAGACCAAGGAAAAAATTGGGACCATTTCAACCTGGTAAGGCCGGCCTCCTCGGAAATTGTGGCCATGTGCTCGGCAAAATTTTAAGCACATGGTCCCAATTTTCTCCCATGTTCTTATATTTGCTTAAATATGATTCTGCACTTATTTGAAAAAATTTTGGAGCTCACTTAAAATTCGACAGAAACATGGATTCGGTATTTCAAGTTTCGGAGTTCGTAATCTAACATTATCCGTATAATTCTCTAGCCAGGCTCTGATACTACTGTTGGGTTCCCATCGACTGCAGCAAGGTTTCGGGAGGCATCGACCATGCCGTTTTCAAAAATTTGCCATTTTAAGGAACCCTAAAATAGAATCGATAACTAAAAATCATACAAAACACAAAGTAAACTACTTTACATCTAAGTGTTTGCGGAATACAACTTTTGTAGACCGGTTCTTCGCTTCTAATGCTCCGAGTTGAAGTCCCTTCGCTGCGATCCAAGTCTCGGACTCATGCATGGCTTCTTCAAGATGAAAAGAACGATCTTACTTAATGTCTTCGAGGCCGAAGATGATCTACGTCGAGGGGATACTAACTCAAGCTACTACTTCACTAATGAAAGATTAGTGACGCTAACACCCTATACTAAAGTGCTAATCTAGTAGAGAATGATGAAATAGGAAGTGGGCTCACTTTAGAATTATTTTTCACACAATACTTTCTTATTTTTATCAAACCCTAGAGAGCTCTTTTGGGTTGAGGAAGAAGATGAAGAAATGAGAAGAGAATGAAATGATCAAGTGAGTGAATAAACCATGGGTGAGTGTGCATCATATACTAACTCATGTAGAGACATAACCATGGCTAATTAAAATGGTTAGGTTAATAAATATCTAAAATAAAACAAAACTAGTGGACTTGGTCAAATGTACTCACAAGCTTCTACAAGCTTCATGCATTTGATTTAGTTTCCACTAATTTGAATTTATCTTAAATATTAAAACCCCACCATTATAATTGGTATGGTGTATGTCTCATACACCAATGTATTGTGTATCAACAACCATGACACACAAATAAACAATGCACATCAATATATATTGCATATACACACAAGTGAGAAAAGAATGCTTAAGTGAGCCAATGTTAGTTAATGTAAATTAGTATATCAAATATACAATTAGACACTAAATTATTAAATCAACACTTGATTTAATAATCCGGCTATATCTCATATAACCGACTAACACAAAATGTACCAATTTATCGAATCAATACTTGATTCGATAACTCGGCTATATCTCATATAACCGACCGATACAAAAGTCGCGAGAATAGAATACGGTATCACATACACGCATTATTCTCGGTCCCGCACATATCACATATATGCTCCTATTTCATTTTGCCTGAGCCAGTAAAACCTCTATGTGGGACTCTAAAGACTCGTCAATACGCCGGCGGTAGGTGATGATCACATCAAGCACCCACAAGCCGTCAGCGGTACTTGATTGGTCTCAAAGAATATTTTATTAACCGCAATCAAGAACGGCGTCGCTTGGTAGCTAGCCGGTGAGTACGAGTCGGTCCACAGGGATTTTGTGAATTTCCTAATCGCTCTTACGAGTTAATTCCGATCGGTGTGAACGGATTGATTGATTAAATCTAAAAACTAAATTAATCTAGATCTAAATCTTGCTAGGGTTAGGTTTAGGTTAAGTTTGAAAAGTAAATAAATCTCACCGCTTTTTATACCCATATGAAGATCTATTAGGAGTTATGGTAATTATTAATAAAAGGGATTGGAACCATTTGGAAAGATATTTCTTCCTCTAGGTTCTTGTCCTTCGTTTATCAATCCTTACCCTAATCTTCATGGAAAACACGCGCAACCGGGCCTTTACACTACGGTATCACCACTACCTCATGGGATAGGGTGCCGTAGGGAGCGGTATGTGCATGTATGTATGGAGTCCTATTAATTATATGTGATGGGCAAGAAAGGGGTGAGAGATCTTCATCTCTCAAACCTTCCCCAAATCTAACCCTAACAGGCGAGGAGACTACTCGCTCATTAGGGAATTTAAGAACAAATCTAACTATTTATCTGGGGCAAGGAATTAAAGATCTAACTAGGGCAGATAATAAATTTAACCTAGGGCAAGAAATTAAATCTAAACTAGGGCAAGAATAGAAATTTAATCTAAGGCAGAAAAATAAATTAAGAACTTACAAATTGATACTCTCCAAAAAGAATTCTGAATTTTATTAATGAAAGGAGGCATACCCTAATACAAGATTTAGAGTTCCTATTTATAGAGGATAGGAAACCCTAGGGTTACAATGACTCGCACATATACTATTACAAAAATACCCCTAGGAAGACTAGTCAGCGCCGCCTCTAAATTTTGGTAAAAAATATTTCCCCTACAGGCTTAATACGGCCGCGGAACCGCGGCCGCAGCCAAGGTTTGGCCGCGGTTCCGCGGCCCAATAGGAAGCTTGGCTGATGATTTTTCTTTTGCTGGCTTTGGGCTTTTTGGGCTTCCTATTTCTTCAGTACTTTTCTCAAATTGGCTTCTAGGTTTCTCCCAGATCTCCCAGTGAACAATTGCAGTGGACTTTTACCGTTGCTTCAAAATCTTGGACCTTGCGTTGCTTTGAACTGATGTTCGTGTAGGCTTTATCAAGATTCCACTATTTGTTGGTCGTAGTCTCACTTTTGTATCATCTTATGTCTTTTTCACTGTTTTTGCTCCAAGAACCTGTAACCTGTACTATGTAGCAGACATGGGTCAAAAGCACCTGTTTATTCGTAAAATGCATAAGAATGGGGAATATAATAATGCAATATTATGGTATGAACAGTACTAGCTGGACGTAACGGCTACCCGGGTATTGAGCGATTAGAAGATCAGCAAGCAAGCCTGCTCCAACTCCTGCAAAAACCTGACGGTAACACTTGCCGTACAATCCGGTCTCCTTGTTTGATATACCGCATATCAAGTCTAGGGATGGTAAATGTCAGACCCCAATAACCGATAAGTCATGCCGATATGAGGCTCATAACGGGTCGAGAAACTGCTGGTAACACTTACTAGTAAATCTCTAAATCAGCCCTGGCCAGGGACTTCCCTGTTATGGCCAATCGAAAGCAGCGCAACATCAACTCCCAATACCGGGAGAGACGAAACCCCTCCTATCGCTCATTGCCTCCATGTGACTCGGGACTATACCTAAAAACCACCATTTTGCACGCCCTCTTGGACGTGGTAAGGTGGAAATAAAAGTACAGTGGGAATCACACAAGGCTCTATGACGATCTCGGGTCTACAGACTAACATGTACTAGTGTCACTAGAGAACTGCCATCTGACGTGAGGTATACTACCATCTGGGAGTTTTCGGCGAGTCCGTCCAGTGTACCCAGTCTCCACTGAGCACCCGTATACCACCTCTGATGTCAAACATCAATGGATATGGGATCATCCATCACCTATCTCATAGGTCAAGAAGCGTATACGCTAGTCTACTCTGGTATATCGATGCCCTATCTCGATACACCCACGACTAGGAACATTGAAGGATGAACTTATGGACTACCATGGCCCCACTAATATGATCTGCATCATAGTCCTGGTAGTCAAGTACACATCCTAAGGGCTTTACCAACATATAACCATAAGACATTATCAATTGACAAGTATACATGTTAAGATAAAGAGCAACCAAATAGCATACTATCATGTCGAGCAAGAAAGTCCTCTCTATATATGTCCAAGCATCCAATAAAATATACATCATATGTACAATACTGGCCTCTAGGGCATACATACAACTAACATGGACATGTACTAGATAGATTTTATATTTTACTGTTCTTGATATCCTATAGACAGCCGTAATGTGACCGTGGAGAGATGTTTTCTAGCCACAGGTAGCATAGTTGGCTCTGTCACGTGCCGTAGTCTGCGCACTCTGGGAAACGGGGCGTGACAGGATTTGTTTGGTATCAGAGACGTAGCATTTAGGATTAATCGGGTTTGGTTCTTTTGTAGTTGGGTATTGAACCCAGTACACTAACCAGAAAACCCGAAATTAGGAACATGTCCTGCCACATTACTATCTTGCCGGTCTTGAATCTAAAGCTATCTTGTTTATTGAATTCTGTTTACCGTTGCTAATACTCTTCAGTGTCTTGGCTTCAGAATCATGAAGGATAAAGATTTGCGATCGTACCAGAGGTGTGTTGATGACGCCACACTGCTTGGAGTTATACGTGGTATGCTGGAAAACCAGAAGAGGCAAACGGAGCTGAATCAGCGGCAGGCCGAGGCTTTCCAGGAGGGTTTGCGGACAGTCCAGCAGTCCGTAGTTGCAGTAGCACCCGGGCCAGCACAGCGTGAGGGCACCATAGAGGACTTCAGAAGGCTCGGTCCGTCTACATTTACAGGATTGGAAGAGCCATTGCCAGCGGAGCAGTGGCTAGTTGATACGGAGAATCTGTTTGTCGCCGCGCAGATTCCAGATGAGAAATGGTGGATGTAGTACACATCCAACTGGTAGATTACGCTCGTGAATAGTGGTTCGTAGAGGAGACCCATCTGCCCAAGCCGATCGGTTGGGCTGCGTTTTCGCGAAGCTTCTTGGAGAAGTTCTTTCCGCAATCTACTCGGGAAGAAATGAAAGAAAAGTTTATTAGCGTGAAGCAGAATGGCGGATCCATTGATGCGCATGCGGGTGAGTGGACTCGGCTCGGTCGATTTGCAGGACCTTTGGTTTCCAACAATGCAGATAGGGCATGAAGGTTTATGCGTAGCCTGGATGCGGAGATTCATGTGGAGATTCAGAGACATATTATATCTCTGGGATTGACCACCTTCTCCCATGTTCTCAAGGCAGCCAGGGAGCAGCAGAGTTTATCGGTGAAAGCGAAGAGTACACATCAGCAAGCCGTCGTTGTGCAGAAGCCGGCATTTATGCCAAACCGAGCTCCTGTACGTAGAGGCATCCCGGTGAACAGGCAAGGCATTGTACCTATGAAGAAGCCCGAGGTATCTGATCAGAAAGAAAGTGTGTTTTGTGACTACTACCTACTACCGGGTCATTTCTGGAAAGAATGTCGAAGGAGTCTTTGACTCTGTCTTGTTTGCGGATCAGCTGACCATACCATCGATGCTTGCCCTTCAAAGATACGATTGAGGGGCGATATCCAGAAGCCACCACTGTTGAGGTCAAAAATTACACACCGGTTGACCAAGTTAAAGTCAAAATCAACCCCAAGTAAGCGGGTCCAAGCCCAGGTCAAGTGGGCACATGCCCAAATCGAGCCCCGCGGCCGGCTTCTCCTATGACAAAATGAAAATTATATAATAAATAATTTTGATATAATTTTTATGAATAAATGTAAGAAAAATGGGCATAAAACCAAATTTTTGTAAAGCACATGGCTCATATGCAAAAGAAATGAGCACATGATGCATGGGATGGGCAAAATACCATTTTGTAAAGCCCAAGGTACTAAGTGTAAACTTGTAAGCCTATATAAGGCAACATTATGATGAAATGAAAACAATAATTCCATCCCCTCAAAAATTAGGGTTTCTGTGCCTCCTCCTTCCTCAAGGTTCTAAACCTTCTTCTCTTTTTTTGAATTAAATCAAGAGTTTAACTCTTATTTTTCCAAAAAAATAGTTTTTCACCATAAAATCCTTGAAGGGAAACCCAGATCTCCCATTAAATCACTAAAAGGGGAGATTTTTAAGACTCACCCCCTTTTCTCCAAGATCCAGCCAACAGAGAGGAGGAGGAAGGAAACTCATCTCCAGAAATCCCACCTTGGGAAAAATCCAACGCTTAAGAGAAAATCCAGGGCTCAAGGGAGAAAAAAGGGGTCCCCTTTCATCATCTCCGAAAATCTCTTAGGAGTTTAACTCCATAATTTTTTTTTTTTATATAAAATAATAAATTCCTTTTTTTAGGAGTTTAACTCCAAAAGTCAACCGGAGAGTACAACTCTCTGTGCAGAGGCTAAGCCCCCTATCTATTTTTTTAGGAGTTTAACTCCAAAAGTCAATCGGAAGTACAACTCCCGGTACAGGGGCTAAGCCCCTTTTTCTGTGGACGCCCAGCGCCCACGCTCCAAGAAAGTGAGGCACTGGTGCCCACGTGCCAAGCACGTGAGGCGCGGTGCCCAGCGCCCATATGCCGGGCGCATGAGGCGCTAGCGCCCACGCGCCGGGCACGTGAGGTATTGGCGCCCACGCGCCAAGCACGTGAGGCGCTGGCGCCCAGCACCCACATGCTGGGCACGTAAGGAGCTGGCGCCCAGCGCCTACGCGCACCCACTTTTTTTTACTATTATTCTTTTTATACCCACTCCACACTCAAAACATGTCTCCCATTAGAAAAACAATTTCTAACGGGGCCCTGTCCCGCACCCCACAAGGGGGTTGCTGGCCCCCTTGACCCTCAGCCCGCTATCCGGGTAACGGGACCCTCGTAAACTCCGTGAGGTCCCCAATATATCCAATACCTCTCAAAACAGAACACACACTCTGCGCATTGAGTCTGCATGACCAGTTTGACCCGTCAATTGGAGGTTCACTCGCTTCAAAGGTGAGAGATAATTAACGGCAGCTTAGTCCGCGGCTACCGGAGATTCGGATCCCCACAATCAATAAACCCTGGTCTACCCTAGGCAGGGGGAATCTGTAGTACGCTTGACAAGCAACGCATATTTACCATCTCAATGGGGTGGCGAAAAACACCATACAGATTCCGGCACGCTCGGTGGGACTTATCTTTCCTCCCATACTTCGGGTTTAACGTTCATGCGAACTCAATCATACATATCGATATTTATATTAAAATAATGCTCTTTCATGCAAGATTTCAAGCGATCAAGCCTCAACAATGTCTCCAAGGACAGGCTTAGCTCTTGACACAGCTCCCATCTCCTACACGATGAAGATGGATGCCGGGATGATCCTCCCGGCCAGTCTCGGACAACAGTGGGAGGAGCCGCCGCTACCATTTGGCTCTATTCTGTTCGTGCCAGCTAACGCCATCCCATCTCCTTAAACTCCAGTAACAGACAGACCGGCCTCGAAATGAAGGAGGCCAAATGTGGTGACCTCAAGGGCACCACTACCCAAACGCGAGTCGGTGTTTAAACGATTTTCCTTGGCCCCAGCTGGGGGCAAGGCCATCAACACCGACAAAGCAACAAGGCATCTCGGGCAAGCTCCAGCGGTGCCCCTGACAACTGTTCAATCGGGGATCTTCTCTAAGCACCCCGTCAATTGACTCGCGATGGCTTCCTAGATGATGGATGCCCATCAAGCCCTCAAAATCGAGAAGCTAGAACAAAAAAGGCTCAGATACAAAGCCAACAAAAAGGCTAAGGCTCTTGCTAGGCTGAACTTCATGAGGTTCCAAGAAAAGGGTTACCCCGCAACAACTGCTGAATCGGCTGTAAAGCTTGCTAACTCTTTTGAACTACTGAAATTAGTCCAGAAGAATACCATGACCTCAAGAGTCAAGAAAGCTACGATCCGGACAGTGCCACCCAAGGACCCAGTCAGACCAACCGTCTTCAGTCGCATATCCTTTCCAAAAGAGGAAGGGCCACGACGATGGTCAGAAAATCATTCGCAAAAGATAAAGAGATGGCTGGACATGCGGTCCACACAGTCTACATGGTGGGCACGCACAGTAAGAGTAAGGACGGGGCCACCACATCTCAAATCCTATCTGGTATGAATGTGGCTGCCACTTCCTAAGACCAGCATCCTCTGGAAGGTAATGAAAACTCTTCCACTGAGGCTGATAAGCAGAGAGATCCCTCGGTTCATGAGGAGTCGGGCTCGGAAAGTGAAGAGGAGCCAATCTTCCGTCCCAAGACCGCAGAGCAGCAACTTCTCTAAGAGCACCAGAAGCAGCTCAGAATCAAAGACAATAAGATGACCAAGCTCTACTCAAAAATTGACGACTTGACAAACGTCATCCTACAGCTCACGGCCTAAGTTGCCTCTCAGCCGCCTAATCAAGTGCAGGGCTCTTCTCATGAACTGGGAAACAGTGTCCTGAGGCAGCACACGCATATTCCCTTAAATCCAAAGATGGGCAGACCGCATGAAAGTCGTTCGCATCCTATCTCGGGAAATGTCTTGACTACCGATGATAGCTACCCGCTAACGCAAGCTCAAATCATGGATTTAGTCTCCAATAAAGTCAAAACATCGGTAGCCGAAGCCGAAGTGTAAAAGGATGTTAGCAGTAGCGGGAGACCATATCCTGCTCGGTATGATCTGGTAGAGTTTTCTAGTGGCTATGTTATCCCCAAGTTCGGAAGATTCGATGGGACGGGAAATACGAATCAGCATATTGCCCACTTTAAAGCCTCATGCGGAAATACTGGAGGCAATGTTGCATTTCTCCTTCGCCAGTTCGTTAATAGCTTAACTGATGTCGCTTTCGACTGGTACGCGAGCATACCGGATGGCTCCGTTACTACCTTCGTCCAAATAGAATTTTTGTTTCAACAAAGGTTCATGAGTGTCAGCGATATGATCCCCATCGCCGACCTCGTAAGGACCAAACCAAAGAACAACGAAAGCAGCACGGATTTTATAACCCGATGGCGCAATCTCTTCGTCAAATGTAAGCTACCGTTTGAACAAGCCCAATCCGTAAATATCCTCATCGGAAATCTCGGTACCTGGATGAATCCTTTTCTATAACCGTAGTTCTCAAGACGTTCCAAGAGCTGACCAAGAAAGTTCAGATGTTGGAGCGTTCAAAATAGGAGTCCTCCTCTGATTCCCAAAACAACAATAGGTCCTGGAGAAGCCGAATGGACGATAATCACAAAGGCGGAAATTTCAACGATGCTGAATCTTTTAACATTTTGGCTAATCAAAATAAGCGAGGGATGAGTAGGCCTAATGCCAACCAGTCTCGGAAGCCAGTGTTCGGAGAGGGAGGAGAATCTCCACTGAAAAAGAAGTTGAACAATTTCTATTCCTTCAGAAGTGACAAAGTCCATAAAATATTCAAGAATCCCCTAAAAAACGGTCTACAATTGCCAGGATAAAAAAGATCTCAAGAAGCGAATATGACCGACGACCCCAAATATCGCCCCTATCACAGAGTGATAGGTCATGCCATTGAGGACTGCTTCATCTTTAAAGATTGGGGTGAAAAGAAATATAAGGCAGGAGAGATAGAACTGTCTAAAAGCGTGTTAGTAAACAATCAAGCTGCGACCGCCAATTTCATACAAACGGAGACCGAAGCCCTTCGGGAATCTGCTGCTCTCAATCATCTGCCCTTCTTAGAAAGGAGCGGGCTAAGGCAAAAATTCCTCCGGTACACAATCCATACGATCTACATGGTGGAGCCCAGAAGAACAAGTCCTCCTACACCTTGTAACAACCCTAAACTTTCTATATAATTTTTTTCAAAAAAAAATACAGAAAGGGGTATTTGAGCCTGAGCACAAGTTATAAGTTTGATTTACTTTTGAAAAGCAAGAAGGAGCTTGTAGCTCATTGGTAAGACCTTACACTGCTGAACCAAAGCACCAGAGTTCAAATCCCATCAGCCACATTATCTTTTTATTTTGATTTTTTTTAATCATTTTAGAAGCCCAAGAGTCTACAAGTATATAACCCATAAAACCAAGAGTCACACATAAAACAAACGAGTCCACTGCAGTAGACGAAGCGACGGGGACACGTGGCGAGGAGACGCGGCCCAACTCGGCCGACTGGGGCCGGCGACTCGGTCGAATCGACCGGCGGCGCCGGTCTGACTCAGTTGAAACCCCGATTTTCTTCTATCCTCTGCAACCTTTGGCCTACTCCATAACCCCTGTACTATTTAATTTCTCTGCACATTTACACAGCAAATTAAAACCCCCATTTAATCCATTTTTAATACAAAATTTTAATATACCCTTTCATTACCCTAAACTATAAATACCACCCCTTAAATCACCCCCTCACTCCCAAACCCCTGTCCAAACTCTCAAGAAAATTCCCAAGAATTTTTGTATGCAAATGGAGTTAGCAAAGGGCGAAACTCCGGCGAACTTCTGATGACGATCCGAGAAGTTTCCGGCAACGAAACGACGCACCAGTGTTTTCCCAAACTTCCTCTTCCTCCTCTCTTGACCCTAATCCAGTAAGTCCCCCTTCTCTCTCTCTCTCTCTCTCTCTCTCTTGCTATTCTTAAATTCTTAATTCTTAAAACGTGTCGGAAGCGAAGTTATCCGGCTTCCGATTCTCTCTCTTTCAAAAAAATACAACATTTTCTTAATAACAAAGCTACAACTTTTGATATATTATTTAATACTCATTAACTAAAACAATAGAACAAGTTTGACATTAAAATGATAATCATAGCCAGTTTTATTTCAATTTTACATTAAAATATCTTTATGTTTTATATCGACATGTTTATACCTTTTAACCATGCTAGTCTTAGAAAACTCACGAAGTAAACCTCCTCACAACACTCATATCTATCATAGCACGATGAAATCTTGGGACAATAGAATACGGGAAATACGACTTTACTGTAAAATACCTTTAACTTATAAAACCATTTCTTTAAAAAAATGTATTAACATTTCCATACAAATACGCCTCTACAACCCATTTTAAGGAACCCCGTTCGGGATGGTGCGGATTATCGCACATCCTCCGGTTTAGTAGAGTGAGATGCAGACCTCCGCAAGGAGTATTCGGTCTCGATGGATTTTATACATTTTTGTTTAGAAAATGAGATTTTTACAAGAAAATTAATAAATTTATTTTTGTTAAATATGTATATATAAATATTATCAAAATAATTATTTTTAAATATATATAATATTCCATATTTCCAAAACTCAAGAAAAGAATTCAAATATTACATTAAACTACCATGATAATTCAAAACAACATCCATATTACAAATAAATGCCATATATTATGAAATTAGGTTTTATTCACTAGAAATGTCACATTGATAAAATATACATCCATGAAAACTCTAAAGATGATAATAAAATACTTGAGGTGTATTTTTAAAATTATATAAAATTATTTTTTACATACCCCTCAAGTTATACTAAATTACAATAAGAACCCTAATAAACATAGATTTAAGCGGGACCAGTCTCTTGAGCCTCAGAGAGCCAGAGATATGGGTGCTTGCTTATTTAAGGTAGACAACTTAATAAACGGTGTTATCAACACGGTAATTGTCTTTGAAAAAGACACAAACCCTGCCGTCCATGTGCAACAGTTACCGATAATACCAAACCTAATTCAGGATTCAATTTCTTTTCTAATTGTCTGACTCAGACTGAGTCTCAATATAAACAATCTGACTTGAATATAATTCAAGTATGAAATTACAAAACTACAATTCAATATGAATCCATATATTCAATCTGTTCGATCTATTCAATCGATATTGACTGAACCGAACCATGGATATACATCCATCTACATGATTCTCCAGTTACATCCATTTACTGATATCATGGTTTCGGCAAGTCATCCATCTATACAATTTACAATACAAGATAATACAACACAATACATTTCGTACAAATCAATACATTCCATACAACAAACACTACATGGTTATAAAGGGGTAGACTGGTACGGAATATGTTAAAAGTGGCATGAGATGGTCAATTAAGACGTAATTACATCCATGCCGTTGTTCCTTAGTATTATCGACGGAGCCTTGTACTCCGTATACCTTAGTCTCTGGTCTAGTGAGACTCCTCGCATATACACTAGCATCTTCTGTACCTAGCTACAAACAACAGTGTTAACATAACAATCAACGTTATAATAGTTATACTCTCTCTCTCTTTGTCTATTCTACTTCTCCCTCATCTTTGGGACTTACCGAGCGATTTGTTCGCTGACGACATTCTCTTTCTTCTTCTTTAGAATGTCGTCAGGTGATTCGGACCTTCTGGAGATCGAACCCACCAGCGAGGATTTGGACCAGCTAGCTTTCGACCCAGAGCTTTAGATTCCTTGTACACATTTACATTCTGTATTTTCCATTTCTGTTATGCCACTGTTTAGGTATTTCTTTCCATTCCATATATTTACTTTTCAGATGTATTGTAAAGAGAATGTTAATAAATAAAGTTGTTGTTCATTTACATCCTGTCTCTTGTGCATTTTACTTATATTGCTTAGATACGCTCAGCGTGTTTACTTCTGAGTAAATACGTAGCGGTCTCGTCGTGTCCTCTGCCCGTATACTGGGAAGTGGGGCGTGACAGGTTTTGTTGGTGACCCATGCAGGTCAGAGCTGTATGGAACCCTACCATGCAGTTCAATTCTGCGTGGACAACCTAAGTATAACACAAGAACCAGCAACTGAAAACATTCTTTACAAATCATACTTCTTGAATATTATCATTTCATATACTTTGAATCTATCCTAACCCAAAATTTTCTTTCAAGGTTATGGATTCCCCAAACAACACCAGCACGAATGTCAACCACACCCCCATCACTACCACTCACACCTGCCGTCGCTGCTCCGATCAACGAGCAGACGGTTCTGCTTGAGGCAATCCGCAGTCTTCTGGAAGGACAGCAGCAGCAGACTGCTATTCTGAGGAACCGACCAGAGGCAGAAGCACCTGGGATGAAGCAATTTAGGGTCTTGCACCCCAAGCAGTTCGCAGGAAAAGAGAGCCCTCTAGAAACTGAGGAATGGGCTCAAAGCATTGAAGATGATCTAGCAGCGGCATAAGTGCCAGAGATAGCTTGGGTTCGTGTTGCGAAGATGCAGCTCACAGACAATGCACGGGTTTGGTGGAAGGCGGAAGAAAGCCGTCTTAATCAATCCATCGAATGGAAGACTTTCCGTGACATGTTCGATGCAAAATACTTTCCTGAGACTGCCCGCTTTGATATGGAGCAGCAGTTCATACATCTGCAACAAGGTTCAATGTGGAACAAATCAGTAGATGAGTATGATGCTGAGTTTACCATGCTCAGCAGGTAAGATATGTCTCAATGTTCGATTTTATATCACATACTACACAGCTAACACAAGACCGTAACAGGTTTGCGGCCCATCTTATACTGACTGCTGAGATCAGAGCTAGAAGATTTCAGCAAGGGTTGGACCCAGAAATCCAAGCTGCATTAGCTACAGGGGATTTCCCAACCCATGATTTGGCTTTGAAGGCGGCCCGACGATATGAGGCAGTGGTAAAGAGGAAGGGCAGACCTTAATCTACCGGAATGAAGCGTCCTGCCACTCAGATGGCAGGAGGAGCCTCTTCAAGACCAACTATTGAACCCAGGAGATCGGAAGAAATCAATAACCAGTCGAGTCCCGATTTTTGCTTTTATTGCAAGAGGGAAGGACACTTGTGGAAGGACAGTAGGCGCGCAAAAGGCCCGTGCTTAGTTTGTGGCGCATCCAATCATGAAATTGGAAACTGTCCTTATAGACGCAACCCAGATCACACACCCATCAACCACCCACAGCGTCCAGCTATCAAAGCTCCTGAACCTCGTCTTGCACTCACTGCTCCACCACCTGCACAGCCTACTCGCTAATTCCATCAGGCACTGAGGAACATGCCTCGGGGGCAGAGAAACTTTCCCCAAGGACAGAGGAACGTGCCCCCAGTTAGGAGGAATGAACCACAGCGTCAGGCTTTCCTTTTAGCGGTCGAAAAGCAGAGACCGTAGACCAAGGTAACCCTGGTAATTTCCTCAACTCTTTTAAAACCTTTCGCATTCTTTCATTCCTTCACATATTTTCCATACACTACCAATAGTTTTATCACCAAACTTTCCTTGAATCGGTTACACTTTCCTTTTACAAATTTTGAGGACAAAATTTTTATAAGGATGGTAGAATGTAACAACCCTAAACTTTCTGTACAATTTTTTTCAAAAAAAAATATATAAAGGGGTACTTGAGCCTGAGCATAAGTTATAAGTTTGATTTACTTTTGAACAGCAAGAAGGAGCTTGTAGCTCATTGATAAGACCTTGCACTGTTGAACCAAAGCACCAAAGTTCAAATCCCATCAGCCACATTATCTTTTTATTTTGATTTCTTTTAATCTTTTTAGAAGCCCAAGAGTCTACACGTGCATAACCCGTAAAACCAAGAGTCACACATAAAACAAACGAGTCTACTGCAGTAGACGAAGCGACGGGGACACGTAGCGAGGAGACACGGCCCGACTCGGCCGACTCGGGCCGGCGACTCGGTCGAATCGGCCGGCAGCACCGGTCCGACTCAGTTGAAACCCCGATTTTCTTCTATCCTCTGCAACCTTTGGCCTACCCCATAATCCCTGTACTATTTAATTTCCAAGCACATTTACAGAGAAAATTAAAACCCCTATTTAATCCATTTTTAATACAAAATTTTAATACACCCTTTCATTACCCTAAATCCTAATTTTTTCTATAAATACCACCCCTCAAATCACCCCCTCACTCACAAACCCCTGCCCAAACTCTCAAGAAAATTTCCAAGACTTTGTGTGTGCAAGTGGAGTTAGTAAAGGGCGAAGCTCCGGAGAACTTCCAGCGATGATCCGAGGAGTTTCCGGCGACGAAACGACGCACCGGTATTTCCCCAAACTTCCTCTTCCTCCTTGTCCCCCGCCGAAAGACGGGAAGACAAACGTCTTGCCTGAATTTGGGGGCAGATGCTATTTGGTTTTATCCGTCCACCTTTCCGAAGATGCCAAGTTGATTTATGGCACCGTGTATCGGAGGTTTAGATGGATGTGGCCGTTGTAGCAGACTTCGTCAGATTCCCTCTCATTTGATGGGTTTTTGATTGTGGGGACACTCTTCCCTGCAGGCGTAAGCCCCTGCAGTTAATTACGCTACCACATCGCGGTAACAACTTTCTCCTTCTTCATATGGTCACTTCATGTCGTGTGTGTTTGTTTTATTTTTGGTTGCCCGTGGATTGTATACGGAGACTAATTTATGTTGTCGCCCGTAGAGCGTGGATTAGTTCAAATCCGTATTTTTTTAGATTTGGGTTTTGGGTTGGGTTTAAGGATCCTTAATCTCATTTGAGACTAAGATCAATTTAAACGTTTGTTAAGGATACGTTAGTCTAATTTTAGACTAAGATCAACTTAACAATTTGTTAAGGATACGTTGGTCTAATTTTAGACTAAGATCTACTTAACAGGATCATTTAGATCCAACAAAAGAGCATTTGGGCTCTATTGTTTTAGTTTAGGGACTTTGCGGTCCATTGGGTTTAAGGACATCGTAGTCCATGGGGTTTAAAGACATCATAGTCTATAAAGTTTTTGGTTGTCGGGACCAACCACCTCTCTGAAGACGTTGAAGAATTATAACGACACATATCAGAGGTGTGAAGAGATGTACTCATGAACCAATGTCAGTTGAGGGATCTATAGTTGGATTGATTTAAAGATCGTTAATCTCGTTTGAGATTAAGATCAACTTAAATGGTTGTTAAGGATACGTTAGCCTAATTTTAGACTAAGATCTACTTAACAGGGTTTTTAGGATCATTTAGATCCAGCGAAAGAGCATTTGGGCTCTATCGTTTTAGTTTAAGCACGTTACGGTCCATAAGTTTAAGGACATCATAGTCCATGGAGTTTAAGGACATCATAGTCCATAGTTGAAAGACGTCATAGTCTGTAAAGTTTAAAGACGTCATAGTCTATGAGTTTAAGAACCCCACAGTCCGTGATAGTTTAGAGACATCATAGTCTGTAAAGTTTAAGTCCATGAGTTTAAGGACCCCACAGTCCGTAAAGTTTAATGACATCATAGTCCAATTTAAAGACGTCATAGTCTGTGTGGTTTGGGTTCAACCGTTTTGGGATGCACCAAAAGTTATCGGTTATTGGGACCCTCCATCTCTCTGAAGATGTTGAAAGATTACAGCGACATGTATCAGAGGTATGAAGAGATGTACCCTTGAACCAATATCCCGATTTGGGGAATGGGATGAACATCAGTTTAGATGTCATCTGTTAGGAGAACATTAGTCATCTTTGGGACTAGGATTAGTTTGGGGAGACCTGAACATGAGGGCTCGGTTGATTGGTGACAAAAAGGGTTTTGGCTTCGGAAGACTTGGCTTATTTGAGCTAAGGTTGATTTCTCTTAGTCACCCCATAGTGCTAAGCACTGAATCAGTGTTAAACACTGGACTTTGGAGGAGCTCACGTGTGAACACGTGAGGGACCCCGAAGTGGGCATTATTCCTTGAGTTTATTCCCTCATATATATATAAAAGTGCTGAGCACTTGGCTCATGTGTGAACACGTGAGGCGCCCGAGGTGGAACCGTTCTCTGGATTTTATTCCTCTTTCAATTATAAGTGCTAAGCACTTGGTTCATCAAATAGTCACATGCAGACACGTGAGGTGCCTTCAAAATGCGCACACTGTCTTTAGAATTTTCTCCCTCTTTTATACACCATTGTTTGGGGGTCACGTGGGAACACGTGAGGTGCCCCCAAAATGGGAGCTAACTTGGGTTTATTCCCTTTTTCCTTTTCTGAGTGCTAAGCACTATTGGGTCACGTGAGATCATGTGAGGCACTCTAAAGAATGAAAATTGCCTTTGTTTTATTCTCCCTTTCTTTTTCTGAGTGCTAAGCACTATCAAGGGATCACGTGAGGTCACGTGAGGCGCCCCCAAATTGAGATGTGTTTTAGATTTACTCCTCTTTTTGAAAAGATTGTTCGGTGATGCGCCAAGAGTTATTGGTTATTGGGACCCTCCACCTCTCTGAAGACATTGAAGAATTACAACGACATGTATCGTAGGTGTGGAGAGATGTACCCTTGAACTAAATTCCAGATTGAGGGGAGAGATCATGGTGGAATGAACATCATCTTACATACCAAGAGTTCATTAGCTATTTTTGAGACTCGGATCAATTTTGAGAAAACCTGGGTATAATGAGGGCTCGGCTGATTGATGACTAAAAAAGGGTTTTGACTTTAGGAGACTTGGTTAATTTGGGCTAATGTTGGCCTCTCATACTGTTAAACACTAGTGTGTGATCAGCGCTCACGTGCTCCCACGTGAGGCGCTTGAAATAGTGTTAAACACTAAGAATTTGAGGCACTCACGTGAGATCACGTGGGGCGCTTGAATTGGTGTTAAACACTAAGAATTTGATGCGCTCACGTTGGGTCACGTGAGACGCTTGCAGTAGTGTTAAACACTAAGAATTTGACGCGCTCACGTGGGGTCACGTGAGGCGCTTGAAGTTGGCGCTGCTCCTCTGGGTTTATTCCCTTATTTCTTTTCTGAGCGCTAAGCGTTATTGGGTCACGTGGGATCACGCGAGGCGCCCCAAGAATGGAATCCGCCCTTTGATTTATTCCCTTTCTGCTTTATAAAAGTTAAGCACTGCTTGGGGGTCACGTAAAGCGCCCCAAAAAATAGGGTTTATTCCCTTTTCTCTTTTATAATTGCTGAGCACTTCTCAGGGGTCACGTGGGATCACGTGAAGCGCCCCAAGAATGGAAACTGCCCTTTGATTTATTCTCTTTTCTCTTTTATAAGTGTTGAGCACTTCTCAGGGGTCACGTGGGGTCACGTGACTAGATCTCATTCTTTTCCTCTTTGTTCCTCAAAGGTGCTCACGTGGGATCACGTGAGCTTTTATATAACGTTTGAATGCTAATGAATCATCAGGTTGTTCTTCTATGGTTCCGAGAGATCAAGTTCTCCTTTTGTTCTTTGTAGGGATTAAATTCTTTTTAAAGGGTTAAACCCTAGTTCCAGAGGAATTAAATTCCTATATGTTTTGTAAGAGTTAAACTCCTTTGGATTCAATTCTTTCCCCTAGGTTTTGAATCTGCATGGCAGAATCTTTCCGAAGAGAATTAAATTCTCAACTTATGAGGAGATCTGTTTCTGCAGATCATAACCAGAGGAAGAACTAAGTTCTTTGAGAATAGTTAAACTCTTGGTTTGAGAATTAAATTCTCTTTTTGTGGGAGCTTTTGGGAGGGGTTCCTCTATATTTGGAAAAAGAGATCATTGGTCGTTGGGACCCACCACTTTTTCGACGACGCTGAGGGATTACAACGCCATATATCGAAGGTGTGGAGGGATGTACCCTTTGAACCATGTCCCATTTATCAGGAGGAAGAATATGTTGAAGCTTAAACTCTTAACTGCTGAAAAAGGCCTCTTTGCGTTCGCGCATGTGTGTCGCACGTGGCGGGCGCACGTCATGGGGGGGTAGCTAAGGCCCTAACATGGAGAATAAAGCTCCTTTGATAATTGAATTCTCCCACGTGTGTTGCACGTGTTTGGCTCGCGTGCATTGCACGTGGCGCGCATGTGGCGGGCGCACGTGCATTGCACGTGGCGCACATGGCGCTTGCGCATATGCGCATTATGAGGGGAACAAGCTCCTATGGAGAACTAATCTCCTTTGATAATTGAATTCTCTCACGTGCGTTGCACGTGTTTGGCTCATGTGCGTTGCCACGTGGCGCGCATGTGGCGGGCGTACGTGCATTGCACGTAGCGCATATGGCGCTTGCGCATATGCACAATATGGGGGGAGCAAGCTTCTATAGAGAACTAATCTCCTTTGAGAATTGAATTCTCTCACGTGCGTTGCACGCGTTTGGCTCGCGTGCGTTGCACGTGGCGCGCATGTGGCGAACGTATGTGCATTGCACATTGCGCACATGGCGTTTGCGCATATGCACATTATGGGGGAGCAAGCTCCTATGGAGAACTAATCTCTTTTGAGAATTGAATTCTCTACCTTTTCTAAGAGGTATCCCCTCTTATTTATATGGGAGTGGTACAGAAGGGATCTCTTTTTTTCCTGATGTGTGACTAAAATTGCATCCCCCCATATAGTAGAGCATTACTTTAGATTACACATGCGTAGCACATTTGCTCATAATTTTTGATCCGGATGAATTATGAGGCCCATAATATATCAAATCGAAGGATTTTTTGAGACACTTTCAAACCATCAGAATTTATCTGTTTCTCATTCGGGAGTTTGTCAAAATACAGCCCGGAAAATACTGGTTCGCATTTTCTTCCTTAGATTACACGTGCATAGCACATTTGCTCATAACTTTTGATCCCGGATGAATTATGAGGCCCATAATATATCAAATCGAAGAGTTTTTTGAGAAGCTTTCGATACCATCAGAATTTAGCTGTTTCTCATTTGGGAGTTTGTCAAAATACAGCCCGAAAATACTGGTTCATATTTTCTTAAGCGTATCGCTGCCATTTGATACCTTAGGCTATTTTGCGCAGAAATTTTTGTTGGGAACAAATGCCTCCCACTACTTTGCCTATGTAAGTATGTACGTGGGTGAAGTAGTTCATAGTTATGCATAACGTATGACCAGTTTCGGGTTGGTATATAACTTTCAGAATCTTGATCTGAGAAGATAACGAGCGGACACAAACGTCGTCATTTATCATTGACTCAAATATCGACTCTTAAGTGATATAGTTCCAAACGCTCAGCCCTATGAGCCGCACCCTTCTATTTTTTTGTGTCTTACTCTGGCGTGATGTAGTTTATATGCTCATGAGTAACTTCTCCATTTATGTAGCATGTAGCTTTGGCAAGTGTGGCCCACAAATGGTGGATAACAGTTCATCTTGAACTCTTTATAGGGTAGTGATGGCTTAGAAAACAGATTTAGATATGCCGCCAAAGAATTTTCAATTTTATGAGCCATGAGGGTCTCATAATGATTTTTCTCCCTACGAGTCGTGAGGATCTCGTAGGTGTATTTTCTCCTTAGGAATCGTGAGGATTCCTAAGTGTGCTTTCTCTTGAGAGTCGTAAGGATCTCACAAGAGAATTTTCTTCCTTACAAGTCGAGAGGACTCGTAAATGATTGATGAGTTGACCTACTCCCGACTCAAAGCATTGCTTCAACAGGGAGGTCGAGGGTTGACTTTGGCCGTGTTCCACGGGGTCAGGATTGACTTTGGCCATGTTCCATGGGGTCAGGATTGACTTTAGCCATACGGGGTCAGGATTGACTTTAGCCATACGGGGCCAGGATTGATTTTAGCCATATGGGGTCTGGAGTTGACTCTCGGTTGTCTGTGCACCGCCGAGCCATGGAACTGGGAACTTTGCCGCGGCTTCGAGATAGTCACTAGGCTTTCTGTGAACCTTCGAGATTTAGAACTAGGAGCTTTGCCATGGCTCCGCTTTGCTGACGTTGCATCTGCTGTAACGAGACAAATGTCGAGGTGGTCTCTAGGTTGTCTGTGAACCGTCGAGATTTGGAACTAGGGACTTTGCCATGGCTTCGCTTGATTGTCGCGTCCGAATCCTGCTGGAATGAGGAGGAACGCTGTTGGGGGTCTCCAGGCTGTAGATGCGGCCGTCGAGACTTGAAACTAGGTACTCTGCTATGGCGCCGAGATAGTCTCTAGGCTGTCTGTGAACCTTCGAGATTAGGAACTAGGGGATTTAGCCATGGCTCCGTTTGTTGACGTCGTATCTACTTCTGGTTGGAACGAGAAAAAATGCCGTTGTTGATCTCTTGAGATGCAGATGTTACCATCGAGACTTGGCTCTCTTTCTGATGGAGCCTGGTTGGATGATATGATTCCTTTTTTGTTTGTGCCCCTGGATTGTATACAGGGATCGATGTGATCTCACCTGTACGGCAAAAGTTTCATGTTATATGTATTTTTTTTTTGTTTTCTTTCCGCGATACTCTATCATTTCAGCTTTTTGTATCGCGAAAGTCGCGATTACCCAATCATTTTGGCTATTTTTCGCGGTGCCCAATCATTTCGGCTATTTTTTCTTTTTACTCGTTGTTTTTTATTGCGAGTTGCCCAACCATTTCGGATATTTTTGTATGCATATATTTTTACTTGCTGATTTTGTTGCAAGTTGCCCCATCATTTCGGCTATTTCATATGCACTTTTGGCTCGCTGATTTTTATCGCGAGTGTGGAATTTGGAATCTGGTGCCAATCTTAGCATCAGCATCGCTATGACTGGAATATTGTCAGGAGCGAATCATCATTTGCCGTGAAAGGACTTGGGATTTGATACCGATTTAGGCATCAGCATCGCTATAACTGGGATATTTCTAGGAGCGAATCATCATCTGCCTTCGTCGGTTTGAACAAAGGTGGCTTAGCAAACATGGTTAAGATCCTGCCGACTAAGGCTTTTGACTTCATGAGCCGTAAGGGTCTCATAAAGATGTTTCTCCCTACGAGCTGTGGGGATCTCGTAAGTGCGTTTTCTCCTTAGGAATCGTGAGGATTTCTAAGTGTATGTTCTCTTGTAAGTCGTAAGGATCTTGCAAGAGTGTTTTCTCTTTGTAAATCGGAAGGACTTACAAGGGTCGTTCACCGTGTGAGCATATCCCTAGTCGCTGGTGGGACTCTGTTAGGGAAATGTTTATTTATGCCCGTGCATTGTATACAAGGGTCAGCATTGAGCCGCTTGTAGGGCAAAATTGGAGTGTATGACGGCTTAAAAACAGGTTCAGATCCCTGTAGCTTAAGGCTTTTGAATCCTATGAGCCGTGAGAGTCTTAAAGGGGAATTCTCCTTACGAGTCGTGAGGATCTCGTAAGTGTAACTTCTCCTTAGGAATCGTAAGGATCTCTAAGTGTGTTGCTCTCTTGTGAGTCGCAAGGATCTCACGCAGGTATTTTCTCCTTACAAGCTCGAGAGGACCTTGCAAGTGTCTTTTAACGAGATTGCTCCCTTTCGGGTTTTCACAACCTCGCCGGTAGCCCTGCTGTTTTTACTCATGGAGCCCTTTCGGGTTTTCATTCGTGCCCAATTCACTTATGGACGTACCGTTTTTTTTATTTCTTTTATTTCTTTTATTTTTTTATTTTTATTTTATTTTTTTCCGTCAGCCTTGGGATGCTGCGGTCCGTAGTAGTTTATAGACGTCTCGGTCAGTTGCTAGTTTTAGGATATTGCAGTCCATTATTGCCATATTTAAGGCGAATTTCTAGTTTACGGACTTTTCGGTCCATAGTAGCTTTGAGGCGAAGTTTTGCCGGATGCTCTATGGACAAGTAGATTTACGCTTGATAGACCTTGTCACATAATCCAAGGATTTTGGTACTGCTCCTGCCCCCAGCTCCTCTATGTTATCTTTTAACGCCGAGCGAGCTTCTTTGTTACTTAACGACGAATGAGAGATCATGTGGCAACTTGCCACATAATTTTCGGGTTCCTCTGACGAGTCGTCTCCCTCATCATTGTCATTATCTTCATTTTCAAGGATGTGATTGAGAAACTCTTGAAGCGTGACTGGGGTTCGCGCCTTCTGGTTGTATTCCTCCAGCGCATCAATATGCTTTTGCCGATCCGTGCGCTTGTCGTTAGACTGTGCGGGCTTTTTGGTCTTCTTCTTTTTCTTCGAAGACTTTGACAGCTGAGCCTGGGTGTTTTGCCCATTGCTACTAACTCCCGATGTTGGGCGTGGTTTCAGCATTCCATCAATGATCTCGGATTCCAGCGGACTTTTCCACCTGATTGCCGGGCATGTTTGGAGATCCTTCAGCATTCTTTTCGTCTTGGCTGAAAGAGCGACCTCCCATGGAGCTTCTTCTATAAAAGAGCATGATGCCCCCGGTGTGTCCCCCCTTTTAAGAGCGTGCGGCTGAGGCAGGCTTACTTTCCAATTCTCGGACAGTGCGAATTTGCCCTGTTGGTATTGATCCTCAATCCAGCCTTTGAAGATGAAGCAATCTTCGATTGGATGGCCTACCACTTGGTGATAGGGGCAATAATTGGGATTATTGGCCTCACCGGGTTGCAATGGGCGTTTTGGATCCGGCAAGGTGAAGAGCCTGTTGCGCACCGCCAGCTCGAACAGTCTCCTCGTTTTATCCTAGGGAAACAAATAAGGGCGCTTTGGTTTCTCATTGAAGAATCACCGTCTATCATCTTGGCGATCGGTTGGTTTTGGACCACGGGGCTGCTGCTGAGCATTGGCGACGAAGGTCGCTTTCCCTTTCCCTTTTTTATTTCGAGATTCCAACTTCGAATAAGATGGTCTATGATCTATCTGATCCATTTGGGCCAGCTTATCAATCAAGGTCTGAAAGGTAGTCGGCTTGAAAAACATCATGAACTGGGATATGGTCGCCTGCAGATCAAGAGTACCCACGAACATACCTACCACAGGAGCTTCTTCGATGCGTTGTTCGCATTTTGACCATAGATTCCGCCACCGTATCACGTATTGCACCGATGTTTCGCCTGGCTTCACTCTAGCGTTAATTAGTGCGGTGATTAGGGTGCGCTCGCTAGCGCTTGCGAATCTTTGTGTAAACAGTAACTCCATTTCTGCAAATGTCTTAACGGAGTCGTTCGGGAGCTCGGAGTACTATTCAAACGCTGTCCCCGACAAGCTTCCAACAAACTAGCGAAGCAGCAGTTTGTCATCACCCCCAGCATTACCGCACAAGGCTCTGAATTGAGCAACGTGCTGATGTGGATTCCCCGTCCCCTTATATACATGGAATTTAGGGATCGTATATCCCGGCGGGTACTTTATTTGGTCGTATCAACCCGGATATGGTCGTCCAGTCTTAACAATTTGGTCGGTCGCTTCGTTTGCCTGATGAGCTCGTATCTGTTGAGCGATATAGTCATCCAGGGAGGCTTTGTAAATGGTCTCTTCCTTGGCTGCTGAACAAGCCGGAAGAGGGTTCGATGTCTCTCCTTTATCGTCTTCAAGGATAATCGAAGGGTCTTCAGCTGGAGGATCCGGCTGTAACATCATTTCGACCATGTCTTGGAATAAAAGCGCCATTCATTTTATGTTGGCAGCTTGTTCCGCTGCCTCTTTTTCCTTCTTCTCGAGGATTCTGCGGAGGAACTCAACATCAGTTTCTTATTCATGACGCTGCTCTGACGACGTTTCCGGGCTTTCTTTTGGCCCAGTGAGTACGGCCATCTGTGTTAACATTTCCTGGAGTTTTTTCTGTTGCTCCTAGACCTTTGTTACGGATCTGGTGAGTGGTCGATGACCCATAGAGATACGGCTATCCTCTTTCCCGGATGCCATATAGACAGTGTGCACCACCATGCCCCCAGATTTGGGGCGTTTAGATTTAGTGCCCTTGAGATTCGTTGCAGACACAGGAATTTTCTCCGGCATTCCCCTTTTGTGAGCGGTCGAAGTTGAGGGAACCGTTGCAGCGGGCATCCAAGTAGATGTAACAACCCCAAATTTCCTTTACAAATTTTTCAAAATATTTTTTTCAAAAATCCATAAAGGGGTAATTATTGCCTGAGCACAAGACTTAAGTAATTAATTAGCAATTTAATTACAAGAAGGAGCTTGTAGCTCAATGGTAATACCTTGCATTGCTGAACCAAGCCACCAGAGTTCAAATCTCATACCCCACATTATTTTTAATATTTATTTTGTTTTAAATTTCATAGAAGTCCAACAGTCAACACGTGATAACTCCAGAATTTTCCACTACACCCACAAAACTAAATATATCAGAGGCTACACCAGACGACCCCCACCTCCCTGACCTCCGACTCGGCCCGACTCGGACGGCGGACCGGCCGACTCGGCACGGTGCCGCCGGCCGGACTCGGCCGGACGACCCAGTCCCCAACATCAAAGTTGGGGCTCTTCATCTTATAAACCCCCTGTACACTTCATTTTCCTAGATCGGTTCCAGAGAGGTCATAAAACCCTATTTACTCCATTTTATTACAATTTATCACATTATTTTTACATTTTTTTCAATTTAACTCTTCATCTACCCTAACCCTAGCCTAACCCTATAAATACCACCCCTACCCTCTACCCTCTCACCCCAAAATTTGAGCCCACTCTCTCAAAATTCCGAGAATCTTGTGCACTTTGAAAACGAGCTCGAGGCGAAGCTCCGGCGAAATCTACGGCGATCTTCCGGCGATCGTTTTAGGAACTACCGGCGACGACGCAACACATCGGCGTTTCCCATACTTCCATTTCACTCTCTTGTGTGACCTAAAACCCGTAAGTCCCAATTTCTACCTATCTCTTCTATCTAAAAATACGGATTTACAAAACCCGACGGAAACGGAACAAATCCGATTTCCGATTCGGTTTCTTATAAAAGTCCACTTCTCATTAACACAATTATGCTTAAACTCTCTCATGATGACTATTAAACACTAATCAACCAAATCGATCAAGTTTCATCACATGAAATGATGGCTATTTCAATTTATCGTATTTTTCACTTGAATACCATATTGTTTCAATTATACATTTAACTCCATTAAACCTTGCTATAACTTTAAGTAGATCACGAGGTAACGACCTACCTCCTCACACACTCACATGTAAACATAGTACAATAATCTTGGGAATTTAGAATACGAGAAAACAAACATTTTCATTTAAATACCATTGACTTAATAAAACTATTTCTAAAAGATTTAGTATTGATACACTTTTTAAATAAATACCACTTATTATGAAAATAGGATAAGCTGTGGACATCAGTCGTTTATCTAAACCTGATTTTGTGGTGTCTGGGCTAGGCAAGTGAGAAAGGTAACTTTAAAAGGCTCGTCTCACGGTGATTCGTGAGCGGATCCCTCCTTTCTTCACTTGTACTTACCTGGCCACAATTGGCGGTGAAGAGGAGATTTGAGATATCTCACAACTTGTCGCTTTGGACCAGTTAGGAATAGTCTAGTTGACTTAGGAGACCCTAGAACCTAGAATACAGAAAATTGACATCTTTACAAATAAATACCATTTACTTAATAAAACCGTTTTCTAAAGGATTTAGTATTTTTACAATCTTTGCAAAGTGCCGCTACAACCCATTTTGGGGAATCCGTTCGGGTTGGTGTGGATTATTGCACATCCTCGGGCATAGTAGTGCGAGATTCAGACCTCCGCAAGGAGCATTCGGTCTCGAAAGATTTAAAATACGACATCTTAAGAAAATGAGATTTTTAGAATATAAAAAATATATTAAAATTATTTTTGTATAAATATATGTATATTTATTATTAAAATATCTATTTTGGTATGATATAAATATTCCACGTTTTTCTAAAAATCATAAGAATCAATTTTACACTAAAATACCATGAATTCCACACAAATCAATATTACAAATAAATACCTTTATTCCTGAAATTAGGATATTTCCACTAGAAATATCACAATATAAAATCTACATTCATTACAACTCTAAAGACGAATAATAAATACTTGAGGTGTACTTTGAAAAGTATATAAAAGTATTTTTACATAAAACCCCCTCAAGTTCTATAAATTACTGTAAGGACCCTACTAAATATAGGTTTTGTTGGTGGCCCATGCAGGTCCGAGCTGTATGGAACACTACCATGCAGTTCTGTTCTGCATGAACAACCTAAGCATTATAACAGAAGAACCAGCAACTAAAACTTTCTTTACAATCATGTTCCTTGAATCCCATCATTTATTATTCTTTGAATCATATAGTTTGAATCTGTCCTAACCTAAATTTTTTTCAAGGTTATGGATTCCCCGAACAACACCAGCACCAATGTCAACAACACACCTCCACCACTACCTCTCACAGCTGCTGTTCCTGCGCCACTCACCGAGCAAACGGTTCTACTTGAGGCGATCCGCAGCCTCCTTGAGAGACAGCAACAACTCCTGAACCATCCCGAGACTGATGCACCTGGGGTAAAGCAATTTAGGGCTTTACATCCCAAACAATTCTCAGGAAAGGGAAGCCCATTGGAAGCTGAGGAATGGGCTCAAAGTATCGAGGATGATCTGGCAGCAGCACAAGTGCCAGAAATAGCTTGGGTCCGAGTTGCAAAGCTGCAACTTACGGACAATGCATGGAATTGGTGGAAGGCGGAAGAAAGCCGTCTTGATCAGCCCATAGAATGGAAGACCTTTCGCGATAAGTTCGACGCGAAGTACTTCCCTGTAACTGCCAGGTTTGCCATGGAACAACAGTTCATTCATCTACAAAAAGGTTCGATGTGGGACAAGTCAGTAGATGAGTATGACGCTGAGTTCACCATGCTCAATCGATTTGTGGCACGCCTGATACCGACGAATGAGATCAGAGCCCGTCGATTTCAATAAGGTTTGGACACGGAAATCCAGGCTGCACTAGCCACAGGGAAATTTCTGACTCATGAAGAGGCTCTGATAGCTGCCCGCAGTTATGAAGTAGTGATAAAGACGAGGGGCATACCTCAGTCTACCGGAGTGAAGCGCCCTGCCAACCAGATGGCAGGAGGAGCCGCATCAGGACCACCATTTGTACTAAGGAGACTGGGAGTACCAATCAACAGGTCCAACCTAACCTTTTGTACCTACTGCAAGAGAGCTGGATATCTGATGGAGATTTGCCGACGAGCAAACGGTCTTTGCCTGATATGTGGATCTGTTGGAGATAGTGCCCTCAGAGTCAATTATTAGGTCACAGGTACGTGATTGCAATGATTGATGGAGGACCTATCCTGGTAGGACAGTCTTACTCGAGATGATAGTATGCTATCTGGTTTACCTTTATCATCGTGTACTGTTTTAGGTGACCTGACAAGTTGCTATTACACGTTGATAGAGCCCCTAGGATTCTTGCTTGACCACCAGCAGTATGAGGGCGATCATATAAGTGGGAGCTGGGGTCTATAAGCATATCCTTAAATGGTCCCTAGTCGTGTGAGTTTCGAGACAGGGCATCGATACTCCAGAGTAGACTAGTGTATACAGTCGAGACCCCGACGAGGGGCGGTGGCCGGTCTCACAAGCCACTGGTGTCAGTTGGATCACCTAAGATGTATACAGGTGCTCATTGGGTTATGAGTACACCGGACAGGACGCGCCGGGAACATGCTAGTTGGTCATATACCAGACGTCAGATGGCAGTTCCCTGGTGACATGTATGTAGGTTAGTTCATCGACCTGGGGATCGTCATTTGTCTCGTGTGAGTTCCCACTGTACTTTGATTACTACCCTACCACGGCTCAAAGAAGTCGTGCAAACAGGTTTTAGTTGGGTACAGTCCCGAGCCACATGGAGGCAGTGAGCGTATCTTCAGGGGTTCGTCTCTCCCGGTATTGGGGGTGAGGTCGTGCTGTGTCTAGGAGAGCCATTACACGAAGTCCTTGGCCAAGGCAGGAGATTTACTGGTAGGTATTCCAGTAGTATCTCAGGATGTTCTGGGCTACACTCCGACACGACTTGTACCGCTTTTGGGGGTCTGACTTTTACCAACCCCCTAGGCCCGCCATGCGATACTCATAGACGAACGGACCGGACTGTACGGATATTGTCACTGACAGGCTCAGTAGGGTTGTCAGGCTGAGTTCGCTCACAGACGTCCCTTTTAGTCAATACCTGGTAGCCCGTTACGTATTGGCTTATACCTCTGACGTGCTGGTGGTTAAATCCACGACCAAGGTGTTGACGAGTCTTTAGAGTCCCCCACATTCTGTTACTCAGCTTTCGGACGAAAGGTTGTAGAGGCCGTATGGAGATATGGCAAGGTCCGATCAGATACGTGCGGTATTGCACGGATCAGGATCGGACAGTTTGTACTATAGGCCGTATGGATATATGGCAGGGTTCGATCAGATACGTGCAGTATTGCACGGATCAGGATCGAACGGATATTACTAGCCGGCTTTGGTTTAAGCCGGATCCTAGTATAGTACAGTGTGAATTTTGTCTCATTGCATTTGTATTTCGGTCGGAATACAAATGCGGGTGTGTATGCACAGTATCGGGGTTTTCCTGTAATTTATTACGGGACCAGTTTTCTAGAGTTGCCAGTTTCCTTTCCGTTTCGGCCAATTTCCTTTGTGTCGTTCATTGGCCGAAGATTGGTGGAGGAGGGCTTATTTGCATTGTTGCAAATAAGCATTTGTGGAGGGGGTCTTTGCATATTTCCTTGGATCATGATGGTGCACCATTCTTTTGACCTTGACTTCTTCTATCATGATAGCCTTTCATTGACCTTGACTTCTAGCTTCATCATGCCTTGACTTTTGTAGGACATGATGGTTGATGATGAGTGATGGTTGTTGGATGTGTGTTGGAATTATTTTGTGATCATTGCTTTTTCATGATAACCTTTTCCTTTCTCTCTCTTGGATGATATGAGAGGGGCTCCCATTATCTTTTGATAGACTACACTCTCATTCTCTCCTCTCTTTTGAGCATGGCCGGCCACTCCCATAGTGGGCTGTCCCAAATTCTTGGTGTGGGATTTTGCTTCATTTCATGTTGCAAAAATCCCACAAGATCAATCCAAAAAGCTCCAAGTTCAATCCCTCCACCAAAAGGCAATTCCTACAACCCTAAATGAGACTTCTTCTCCAGATATTCTACAGCAAATCTTGGGCACGTCGACTAGCCAGCTTCGTGCCCGAGTTGCCTCGGCATTGAGGTGGGAGCCCGTAAAAGAAGTAGGCGATGTGGTGCACTTCCGGCGACGAGGAGGAGACGGGACATTCCGCAGGAGATCGGGACGACGACGAGAAGACCGGAGGACTCGGATCTGTCGGTATATCTCTCTTCCCCTTCTTGTAGATAGCTAGGACTAATTAATGGTTCGATCCGGGTATTAGTGCGCGGCGGTTTGCCGGTTCAAGAAAAATTAAAGTTTATCACCGCTTCCGCATTTGGCCGTCGGATTGACGGCCGGGGCGCCGCCGTGCACTTACAGTGGTATCAGAGCCTCGCCATTAACTTAGTCTAGCTTTGTGTAATGTGTTTTGCATTTCCGATCGACCAAAATTCCAAAATCTACATTTTCACTAGCATCAGTTTCTGTTGAAAATTTTTGGTCTCGAAAAATTTTTCAGGTTGTAAAACATTGATGTACTGGAAAATCTATGAGCTCTGTAAAAATTCGATGAAGTGACTCCACTGTGGGAGCGCGGAACCGCCGCAAACACCCCCTTCTCGCCGCGGTTCCGCCGCGCATTTCAGTGATCACTGTGTCAAATTTCTGCAGTTGTCTCCTGAGTGGAATTTAGGGTTTTTGGAATATTAACATTGGGCCCAGAATTTCTTGATCTGCTACAGTAATGCTTGGGGGCCCACTTGTTAAAATTTGATTGATCGGATATTTTAAACACATTATTTCACAGTATTTACATTATATCTGCGACCGTGAATGTCACTTGATCGGTAAATCCGGTCTAACTGCTATAGCCCGGTTAGACGGATTTGCGAACGTGACTTTCACGTTGATGTTCTGTTTTTGCTGTGATGTTGCGGATCGGTCGTGGGGGATAGCCTGGATGCAATGCTAGTACAGTTGTGGTTGTATTATGTACATTTGATATTGCGGGGCGAGCGTCCGACATGTGGACTGCCGTCACTGCCTGATTGTATTATTATTTTGGGGCACGGCCAGGTTGCGGTCGATGTACCCGTTGTATATATATTTTACTTTCTGTACTAGGATTACCCCACAGAAGGGGTGCACGGATAGCCGGATTCTAGAAGGCAACAAGCCCGCATCTCATGGCATTGAGACGGAGGGGGCTTCACTCTAGGATTGGCGGGCTATTCGCCGCACTCGTAGGGGGTACAGGTTGACCCAGGAAGGGTGCCCAAGTTACCGGATTCCGTGAAGTGCTGGGTGATCCATTCACATTGCTGAAGGGGGCTGCCTCGCTTCAGGTTTTGGCGGGTGACTTGCCGCGCCCGTAGGGGTCTAGGATTTCATTGCACAGGCTATCCACACGACCAGGGGAACGTCGGGTTTCAGTTGTGGCTCTGTGAAACCCGGAGATCCCAGATATCTGTATTGTTTCTGTGATGCTGTACATTTATGTGATGTTGCATTTTATCACGCCTTGAGCGAATATAATATATTGGTATATATGTTAGTAGATGTTGTATATGTTTTGCATCCGCGCTAGTCCAGTCCCCGCTCTGTCGTTAGTTAGCTAACCTAACGGGTAATGACGGGACCCAGTGGCGAATGCGGATGGCATATACGTACATCAGTATATTTTCGTTCTTTTTGGTGTGATCAATTGATGGGACTGCGTTGATTCGGATCAATGCAAGTTAAAAACAAACCTAATCTGATGTTGTTGGAACACTTTTCAAAAAGCTGTTATTTGCAAAGACGTTCACTTTTGTTTAGCATCGTGGTATTCAGTTGGAATATCCTGCTCCTCAGTCGACGAGGCAAGGGCCGAGATCCCTTCACCGGGAGTGACCCCTTGGACAGAAGTTTGCGTCAGGGCATTAACTTCACTATAGCCGATTACTTTTGCTTTACACCGTGGTATTCAGTTGGAATATCCTGCACCTCATTCTACGGGGAAAGAGCCGAGATCCCTTCACCGGGAGTGACCTCTTTAGCAAAGGTTTTCGTCACTATATTTTTAAAAGCTATCCGTTCCTTCAACGATATCAAGTTCATTACGTTAAAGGTTTTCGCCAGAAACCATTCGTAGCCCTCCGTCGTTTCAGATGGGTAGCACGTAGTATTCATGCTATGTTTGTTGACCTTCGTCAAGGCATAGTGTATGGTAGCTGCTTGTTACCTTTCTGCTGCATAGATAGATGCGTTGGTTTGGGACAGTCGTATAGCCTTGTTGACCTTCATCAATGGCTTGTACGGGTGGATTCAAATTAACCTGGATAATGACGGGTAGAACTTGACATGTGACTTATGATTTGTTGACCTTCGCCAAGGTCATAAGAGCATGGGGCAGAAATCACATCGGGAGTTTCAAAAGAACTGAAACTTGCCAGATATGCGCATACCCTCTGGAGTGTGATACCGTGAGCGGATTCCGTCACGTTATCATGCGATGATAGTTGGATCCCGATTCCCACTGATGAGTTAGTTTACTCCTCGGGTGACCCCGACTAATTCTTCTTTCAGGTTTGGAGGAGAATTTGACGGTACAGTGGGAGGTTTCCAGATTAGATAAATTGGTAACCATTCTGATCTAGGTTAGAGTGCACGCTGAGTGTTTCTTTTCTCTCTCTCTTCGGCAGCGACCATTGACCCGACCCTAAGACTATCACTCAGTGACCAAGTTAACCGAACCTTCTTAAACACTGGCTTTTGGATTGTCAGAGTTGCGAACCTCATTGCCACTCCTACTTTTACCCTTTTCTCCAGGACACCCCGTATTACTACGAACGTCCACTTCCATTGGACAAAACCATCGTATGGTTAGATACGAACTCGAAAGAATTTATTCGAGGATGGTTTCCGGTTCTGGAGAAAACGGATAGGATTATTCAGTTGTCTTTTCCTTTTACCTTCTCTCAAGCTGCGAGTACTCCTTGGTTTAGGAGATGGTACACCTATTACGCAAATTGGATAGTCTTCTTCCAAACCATAGGCTGGTGCCGACCGGAAGGGAATGAAGAAAACCAATTAGCCTAACGATGGTGTGCAGAAGGTATTAAGTTTAGACAAAGCAAGGGATTAGTAAGAGGGCAAAGTAAATTGCGACTGCTATTCACGACCAAACCAAGTATTCCTTCGCCAATCCTAAATCACCTTTGTATTTCTCCAGGACACTCCGTATCACTACGAAGATCCACAGTTTATTGGATACTCCATCGTATGGTGATATACGAACTCGAAAGGAACTTGTTCCAGTTCGGGGATGGATTCTGGTTCAGGAGAAATAGGAATAAGATTTATTCGGTTGTCTTTTATCCTCACCTCCTCTCGCATTGCGAGTGTTCCTAGGATTAGGACAGTACACCCATTATGCTTATTGGATAGTCTTCTTCCAAACCATAGGCTGGTGCCGAACGGTAGGGAAGGAAGAAAACCATTTGGCCTAAAGGGGTGTGCAGAAGGTAATGACTAAAGACATATAAAGGGATTTGGAGAGGTGGCAAAGAATTATACGGTTACAGTCGTGAATCTGGAAGAGACATTACTAGGAATACCGGGATACCCCATCGGAACATTTAAATGTTTCAGTTTCACTGTGTAATGTTAAAAGAAAACTGATTTCCCGATTAGACACTTGCTCCAGGGTATGTATTTACCAGGTATGATTCTCACATCTGTATGGTTTTACAGATGATGAGTGGGAGTAGGTTATTGGGAATAGGGTGATCATCCTCATTATATCGGGATTCGTTGTAATCGGTGATATTTGAGGAAATCACCTGGGCTGTTTGCCGGTCGGCAAATATTTGGTTTTGAATATCCTCTTTTATGCACCAATTTCAAATTGATATATCTGTACGTCTATTTTCATAGAGTGAGATATACCTTTTTGAAATTATGTCTATGACATTTACCTATATCAGTGGATGGTTAGGTAAGGAGCATTAAACAGCGGTGTAATTCTTCTTGACCATAAGTACAGTTCTCAACCTACGACACACAGTGAATGAGTTATCAGACTCAAGGGACTTATACAGAGTATTGTATGTTGTCCAGGGTCCATCAGGACAGAGGGGTTGGTCCTCGTACTATATTCGGTTTACTTATGACTTCTCTAGTTTTTAGACAGGTGTTTCGTGGAAACACGGGGTCTGAATTTTGAGAAGTTATAGGTATTTGAATAGAGTGGAGAACCAGGTATAGCAAGTATCGGGATTCTTCAAAGAGATCGAAGATGTAGATACTTGTGTATGGTATTCAGTTGATAGTGATGATTAAGAGAAATTGCTTCTCTTTCAGGTTACTCATAATTGGAAGCATTCCTAAGTTGAGTAACGCTGATCGACCTTCTTCCATTTAGTTGACATGCACTGGGGACAGCTGCATGATTTGAATCTGGTTCAATTAAATCAGTGCCTCTGTTTCTATATTGGATATAGAACAGTTCATATCTTAACGATGTTAAGGTACGGGGAGTTGTCCGGTTTATGATTAAAACCAGACACTGGACAACTCAAGGCACGTTTCTGAAATGGCTGTTTGTGGGTTGACCTAGGCTTTGACGAGGGTTGACTTTCTACCATCTGGAAGATCAATAGTGATATTGTTCTGAACTCGCCACAGTTTTAAATAAAATGGATTTTTTCAAAAACAGAAGTGGGAGTATGGTAAAACTGGAAGTGATTCCAGAACCACAAACGATTACTGAAGATTTGATAGGAACCTAAAGATTCAATCTGGTTTGACATTCCATTGGCCACTCCGCAGATACGGTGGGTAACCTCAGGCACCTGAGAGGTACTCCGGTAGCCTCAAGGACGGTGGCAGGGAGGTTCTTGTTTACCCAGACTTACCATTGCTGTTGTTCCAGACTGTGAGACCCGGCAGGAGGATGAGTATAGCGTCTTTCTAAACTAGTTTTAGAAATGTACGTGTATATGACTCTGCTAGAGGGTTGTCGTAGTCAGTGGGAGCAGCGGAAGCATTGGTGGATAGGTAGCTTATGTCTATTTATAGACTGAAGTACCAGTAGCGGAGATAGATCATCTATTTCTGACGTGACAGTCATAGGTTTGACTTCATCAGAATAGGGGATGGATCTGTTGAGAAGGTAGTAGGGTGTGATATCCTGGTATTTGGATGACATACACAGAGTAGGAAAAGAAACTCCTATACTACAATCGGTTATACTTTGGTCGTCACACAGTGGTTTCTCCACAAAGGAAATGGATTTTATATCAGACATACTGGTTACTGGATCTATGGTTTTAGATCTAGATTTGGGTAGTCTCCCAATCTGGGTACTTAGACAGCATTCTAAGCGTATTTAGAATGGATGACTCCTGGCACGGTAGTGTACCTGCAGGTAATGGAGTCACCCTCTCTAAAGGTGTCTTACAGACTAAAGGGGAGAGGGATGTGCATGATTGGCAGATCACTTGCTCAGGCAAGTGAGTCAATCATGAGATGTCAAGTACCACACCAGACATTGTTCTTGCACTAGATGCAATAAGCTGACATTAATCCAATCCTGGAGAAACGGTCGGAAGCAGTTTTAGAACATAAGTGGATGTTCTAGGGATATGATAACGACAGCCTCATTCGGGAAACAGTTATCATTCCAGGCTTCCAAGGTGACATGGACGACAAGGAGGTTGTCAGAGCTATAGTTTTCCTTCTGATGAGGGGCAGTATTTTGGACAGGTGGTCCAAGGCAATACTGAGGGTGGCATGGCGCAGGATACTGATTAAGTTCAGTTGACGATACAGTCTAAGAAGTTTGGATTTGGAGTTTATTTATGAGCTACGTCCCATCAGGCATCCAGACACATTCTAAGACAGGTATTGCTCATTTCGGGAGATGGGTTTTCTCCGCGAACTTGAGATATAGAGAGACATAGAAAGAAACAACAAAGCGGATCCACTCACTAAGGCTATTCCTCGAACGCAATAGTTTCGCAAACGAGCTTTGTGAGACTGACTAGTAGAGGAGTTGGGTGTTCGGTATCACACGGGCTGTGAGTATGCGACATCGCAATAATTAGCCTTGAGTGCAAGTGGGAGATTGTTGGAGATAGTGCCCTCAGAGTCAATTATTAGGTCACAGGTACGTGATTGCAATGATTGATGGAGGACCTATCCCGGTAGGACAGTCTTGCTCGAGATGATAGTATGCTATCTGGTTTACCTTTATCATCGTGTACTGTTTTAGGTGACCTGACAAGTTGCTATTACACGTTGATAGAGCCCCTAGGATTCTTGCTTGACCACCAGCAGTATGAGGGCGATCATATAAGTGGGAGCTGGGGTCTATAAGCATATCCTTAAATGGTCCCTAGTCGTGTGAGTTTCGAGACAGGGCATCGATACTCCAGAGTAGACTAGTGTATACAGTCGAGACCCCGACGAGGGGCGGTGGCCGGTCTCACAAGCCACTGGTGTCAGTTGGATCACCTAAGATGTAACCAGGTGCTCATTGGGTTATGAGTACACCGGACAGGACTCGCCGGGAACATGCTAGTTGGTCATATACCAGACGTCAGATGGCAGTTCCCTGGTGACATGTGTGCAGGTTAGTTCATCGACCTGGGGATCGTCATTTGTCTCGTGTGAGTTCCCACTGTACTTTGATTACTACCCTACCACGGCTCAAAGGAGTCGTGCAAACAGGTTTTAGTTGGGTACAGTCCCGAGCCACATGGATGCAGTGAGCGTATCTTCAGGGGTTCGTCTCTCCCGGTATTGGGGGTGAGGTCGTGCTGTGTCTAGGAGAGCCATTACACGAAGTCCTTGGCCAAGGCAGGAGATTTACTGGTAGGTATTCCAGTAGTATCTCAGGGTGTTCTGGGCTAAACTCCGACACGACTTGTACCGCTTTTGGGGGTCTGACTTTTACCAACCCCCTAGGCCCGCCATGCGATACTCATAGACGAACGGACCGGACTGTACGGATATTGTCACTGACAGGCTCAGTAGGGTTGTCAGGCTGAGTTCGCTCACAGACGTCCCTTTTAGTCAATACCTGGTAGCCCGTTACGTATTGGCTTATACCTCTGACGTGCTGGTGGTTAAATCCACGACCAAGGTGTTGACGAGTCTTTAGAGTCCCCCACATTCTGTTACTCAGCTTTTGGGCGAAAGGTTGTAGAGGCCGTATGGAGATATGGCAAGGTCCGATCAGATACGTGCGGTATTGCACGGATCAGGATCGGACAGTTTGTACTATAGGCCGTATGGATATATGGCAGGGTTCGATCAGATACGTGCGGTATTGCACGGATCAGGATCGAACGGATATTACTAGCCGGCTTTGGTTTAAGCCGGATCCTAGTATAGTACAGTGTGAATTTTGTCTCATTGCATTTGTATTTCGGTCGGAATACAAATGCGGGTGTGTATGCACAGTATCGGGGTTTTCCTGTAATTTATTACGGGACCAGTTTTCTGGAGTTGCCAGTTTCCTTTCCGTTTCGGCCAATTTCCTTTGTGTCGTTCATTGGCCGAAGATTGGTGGAGGAGGGCTTATTTGCATTGTTGCAAATAAGCATTTGTGGAGGGGGTCTTTGCATATTTCCTTGGATCATGATGGTGCACCATTCTTTTGACCTTGACTTCTTCTATCATGATAGCCTTTCATTGACCTTGACTTCTAGCTTCATCATGCCTTGACTTTTGTAGGACATGATGGTTGATGATGAGTGATGGTTGTTGGATGTGTGTTGGAATTATTTTGTGATCATTGCTTTTTCATGATAACCTTTTCCTTTCTCTCTCTTGGATGATATGAGAGGGGCTCCCATTATCTTTTGATAGACTACACTCTCATTCTCTCCTCTCTTTTGAGCATGGCCGGCCACTCCCATAGTGGGCTGTCCCAAATTCTTGGTGTGGGATTTTGCTTCATTTCATGTTGCAAAAATCCCACAAGATCAATCCAAAAAGCTCCAAGTTCAATCCCTCCACCAAAAGGCAATTCCTACAACCCCAAATGAGACTTCTTCTCTAGATATTCTACAGCAAATCTTGGGCACGTCGACTAGCCAGCTTCGTGCCCGAGTTGCCTCGGCATTGAGGTGGGAGCCCGTAAAAGAAGTAGGCGATGTGGTGCACTTCCGGCGATGAGGAGGAGACGGGACATTCCGCAGGAGATCGGGACGACGACGAGAAGACCGGAGGACTCGGATCTGTCGGTATATCTCTCTTCCCCTTCTTGTAGATAGCTAGGACTAATTAATGGTTCGATCCGGGTATTAGTGCGCGGCGGTTTGCCGGTTCAAGAAAAATTAAAGTTTATCACCGCTTCCGCATTTAGCCGTCGGATTGATGGCCGGGGCGCCGCCGTGCACTTACAGGATCATCCTCACATACCATAGGAACTTGTCCACACAACCGAACTAATCCTAATTCCGCAGCTAGACCAGCTTTCCAAGCCCCACCTACCCGGTTAACTCTTCCTGCACCACCTCCATGTGGACCACCTTTACCTCGACAATCAGCATTATACCAGCTTGCACAAAGAAACATGCCGAGATGCCAGGCTTACAATTTAGCGGTCGTAGAAGCTGATACGGTTGGTCAGGATAACCCTGGTAATTCTCTTCAACCTTTTCACACCCTTGTATCACTTTGTTATTATCCACACACTATCACCAAACTTTCCTTGAATCTGTTACACTTTCCTTTTACAAATTTCGAGGATGAAATTTTTATAAGGAGGGTAGAATGTAACAACCCTAAATTTCTTATACAAAATTTTCAAAATATTTTTTTCAAAAATCCATAAAGGGGTATTTATTGCCTGAGCACAAGACTTAAGTAATTAATTAGCAATTTAATTACAAGAAGGAGCTTGTAGCTCATTGGTAATACCTTGCATTGCTGAACCAAGCCATCAGAGTTCAAATCCCATGCCCCATATTATTTTTAATATTTATTTTGTTTTAAATTTTATAGAAGTCTAACAGTCAACACGTGATTACTCCAGAATTTTCCACTACACCCACAAAACTAAATATACCAGAGGCTATACCAAACGACCCCCCACCTCCCTGACCTCCGACTCGGCCCGACTTGGCTGACTCGGACAGCGGACCGGCTGACTCGGCACGGCGCAGCGGACCGGCCGACCGAGTCCCCAACAACAAAGTTGGGGCTCTTCATCTTCTAAACCCCCCTGTACACTTCATTTTCCTAAATCGGTTCCAGAGAGGTCATAAAACCCTATTTACTCTATTTTATTACAATTTATCACATTATTTTTACATTTTTTCAATTTAACTCTTCATCTACCCTAACCCTAACCTAACCCTATAAATACCATCCCTACTCTCTACCCTCTCACCCCAAAATTCTGAGCCCACTCTCTCAAAATTCCGAGAATCTTGTGCACTTTGAAAACGAGCTCGAGGCGAAGCTCCGGCGAAATCTACGACGAACTTCCGGCGATCGTTTTAGGAACTACCGGCGACGACGCAACACATCGGCGTTTCCCATACTTCCATTTCACTCTCTTATATGACCTAAAACCCGTAAGTCCCAATTTCTATCTATCTTTTCTATCTAAAAATACGGATTTACAAAACCCGACGGAATCGGAACAAATCCGATTTCCGATTCGGTTTCTTATAAAAATCCACTTCTCATTAACACAATTATGCTTAAACTCTCTCATGATGACTATTAAACACTAATCAACCAAATTGATCAAGTTTCATCACATGAAATGATGGCTATTTCAATTTATCGTATTTTTCACTTAAATACCATATTGTTTCAATTATACATTTAACTCCATTAAACCTTGCTATATCTTTAAGTAGATCACGAGGTAACGACCTACCTCCTCACACACTTACATGTAAACATAGTACAATAATCTTGGGAATTTAGAATATGAGGAAACAAACATTTTCATTTAAATACCATTGACTTAATAAAACTATTTCTAAAAGATTTAGTATTGATACACTTTTTAAATAAATACAACTTATTATGAAAATAGGATAAGTTGTGGACATCAGTCGTTTATCTAAACCTGACTTTGTGGTGTCTAGGCTAGGCAAGTGAGAAAGGTAACTTTAAAAGGCCCGTCTCACGGTGATTCGTGAGCGGATCCCTCCTTTCTTCACTTGTACTTACCTGGCCACAATTGGCGATGAAGAGGCGATTTGAGGTATCTCACAAGTTGTCGCTTTGGACCAGTTAGGAATAGTCTAGTTGACTTAGGAGACCTTAAAACCTAGAATACAGAAAATTGACATCTTTACAAATAAATACCATTTACTTAATAAAACCGTTTTCTAAAGGATTTAGTATTTTTACAATCTTTGCAAAGTGCCGCTACAACCCATTTTGGGGAAGCCGTTCGGGATGGTGCGGATTATCGCACATCCTCGGGATTAGTAGTGCGAGATTCAGACCTCCGTAAGGAGTATTCGGTCTTGAAAGATTTAAAATACGACATCTTAAGAAAATGAGATTTTTAGAATATAAAAAATATATTAAAATTATTTTTGTATAAATATATGTATATTTTTCATTAAAATACCTATTTTGTTTTGATATAAATATTCCACCTTTTTCTAAAAATCATAAGAATCGATTTTACACTAAAATACCATGAATTCCACACAAATCAATATTACAAATAAATACCTTTATTTCTGAAATTAGGATATTTCCACTAGAAATATCACAATATAAAATCTACATTCATTACAACTCTAAAGACGGATAATAAATACTTGAGGTGTATTTTGAAAAGTATATAAAAGTATTTTTACATAAAACCCCCTCAAGTTCTATAAATTACTCTAAGGACCTTAATAAATATAGGTTTAAGCGAGACCAATCTCTTGAGCATCAGGGAGCCGGAGAAGTGGATGCCTGCCTATCTAAGGTAGACAAATTAATAAAAACATTCAGGACTTCAATTTACTTTGCTACTTGTCTGACTCAGTTTGAGTCTTATTATAATCTGACTTCAATATGATTCAAGTACAATCTACAATCTACAATCTACAGTCTACAGTCTACAATCTATAATCTACAATCTTCAATATTATAATTCAACATGAATCCATGAATCCAATTATCAATCTATACAACTTGACTGAACCGAGCCATGGATATACATTCCATTTACATGATCTCCAGTTTACATGATTCTATAGTTACATCCGTTTACTGATATCATGGTTTCGGCAAGTCATCCAATTATACAATTCAATTTACAAGATATTACAATTCAACACAATACTATCAATACAATAACTACACGGGGTATTGGGGTAGTTCATTCATGAATCCAACATAATCTCAAGAGTCCCCCTAGATCATGAATCCATGTCTAATAACACAAGCAAGAAATCATGAGGGCCCATGTTTCCATGCTCCTGGACTGTGGCCTGTTGACTTTGGAATACTTCGACGACGGTCGAAGTCCCGCTACTAACATATCATTTGGGCCCGTGGTTCCCTATCCCTGAACTGTGGCCTGTTGGGTTTGAGAACACTCTTGAGATTCGTTGACATTCACCCTTGAAATTACGATAACAACAGTATTAACACTAAAACAATATAATACAACTGTAAAAACTACTCTCTCTCTCTCTCTATTACTCTCTGTCTATTCTACTTCCCTCTTATCGTTGGGACTTACCGAGTGACCTGTTCGCTGACGACATTCTATTTCTTTCTTCTTTGAATGTTGTCAGGTGATTTGGATCCGTCAGAGATCGAGCCAACTGCAGAAGACTTGGATCAGTATAGCAAAGACCCTGAGCTCTAGACATTGTACATTTTCTATTCAGTACCTTTAATTTCCTGTCATACCATTGTTTAGGCATCGCTTTTATTTCAGTTGTAATTCCTTTTCTTGTATTGTACAAAAGAATGTTAATAAATAAAGTTGCTGTTTTTATTATACCTTGTCTCTTATGTATATTTTCTTTTATTTTGCTTAGTTACGCTTAGCGTATTTGCTTCTGAGTAAATACGTAGCGGACCAGTCCCGTCCCTTTCGCCGTATACCGGGAAGCGGAGCGTGACAGTAGACGATACCTCCTATGGTATGACAGGGTTGTCCTTCTCTTGCCGAACTTTCATCTTCTTCGGTTGGCGGGAGTAGTCTTGGTTGATCACCAAGTCTTGGACCTGTCGCCAAACTTTATGAATTTTAGAGGACAGCCACTGAGGGGGCTACTCTGGCTTCACCTTTATAGCGTTCTCTATAGGTGGAGGAGATCTTTTTAGCATGGTCTTCGGAGAGTTCTTGCGTACCCTCCTAAGTGGTTCAAAGTTGTTCCCGGTTGGAACAGCAGTATCAATTTCCACCATCGGAGCTGGAGGAGTCAGTCCAGAAGGAGAGTTACCCCCAGCCTTCCTTACTCGGTGCCAGTGACGACGGCGAGCATGCCGTGCTGACGGGACAGGCTCAGTTATGGGGGTGGCTTCGTCATGCCCCCTGTTCTGGCGGAAGGTTGCTGCCAGTGTTAGCCTCTTGAAAATTGACGTCCGTTGAGTGGGGATGGCCAATCTATCGAAGGTGGACTTTAGCGCAGGGGGAGCAGTTTTGATGACTTCGCCTGGAACGGGAGCTGAAACGGTCAATCTTGCAAAGACCGACTCCTTAGCAGAGGAAGTCGCTCTGATGACTTCAGGAACAAGAATGACTATCCGCTTTGGGATGGCCGCTTCAGGTATCGCGGGCTTCTTTACGGACCTACTTGAGCTTTGGCCTAGTCTGTTGAAAATTGAGGTACTGGACTTGGGCGACCCGTTGAGAGGGGCCGCGGTAGTTGTAAGACGATCAAAGAACGACTTCTTCGGAGCTTCTTACGACGGCAATGGGGCGTTGAAGCTCATTGGTGGGAGCATGGTCCCAAAGAATAGCCCTTTGGTGGATTACGTCACCTGGTCCACCGGCATCGTAAAAAGGGAGGCCGCTTGAGGCCTGTAGGTCACTCTTCCAGCGAGGACGGAGTGGGAATTGTTGCAATTAGTATAGTTTGAAGCCATTGATCTTCTGTTTTTCTGCACGGAGCAAGATACCAAATCTTAGTACTTCACATCCAAAGGCAACCATGTCAAACCGCGACTTGTTCGCGAAACATGACACACGAAGTGTGGAGTGGAAAGAGGAAAATGTCCCACCGGGTGTGCCAGAATCTGTCCTCCGCCGAAAGACGGGCAGACAAATGTCTTGCCTGAATTTGGGGGCAGATACTATTTGGTTTTATCCGTCCACCTCTCCGAAGATGCCAAGTTGATTTATGGCACAGTGTATCGGAGGTTTAGACTGATGCGGCCGTTGTAGCAGACTTCGTCAGATTCCCCCTCATTTGAGTGGGTTTTGATTGTGGGGACACTCTTCCCTGCAGGCACAAGCCCCTGCAGTTAATTACGCTACCGCATCGCGGTAACAACTTTCTCCTTCTCCATATGGTCACTTCGTGTCTTGTGTGTTTGTTTTATTTTTGGTTGCCCGTGGATTGTATACGGAGACTAATTTATGTTGTCGCCCTTAGGGCGTGGATTAGTCCAAGTCCGTATTTTCTTAGATTTGGGTTTTGGGTTGGATTTAAGGATCGTTAATCTCATTTGAGACTAAGATCAACTTAAACGTTTGTTAAGGATACGTTAGTCTAATTTTAGACTAAGATCAACTTAACAATTTGTTAAGGATACGTTAGTTTAATTTTATACTAAGATCTACTTAACATGATCATTTAGATCCAACAAAAGAGCATTTGGGCTCTATTGTTTTAGTTTAGGGCCTTTGCAGTCCATTGGGTTTAAGGACATCGTAGTCCATGGGGTTTAAAGACATCATAGTCTATAAAGTTTTTGGTTGTCGGGACCAACCACCTCTCTGAAGACGTTGAAGAATTACAACGACACATATCAGAGGTGTGAAGAGATGTACCCATGAACCAATGTCAGTTGAGGGATCTATAGTTGGATTGATTTAAAGATCGTTAATCTCATTTGAGATTAAGATCAACTTAAATGGTTGTTAAGGATACGTTAGCCTAATTTTAGACTAAGATCTACTTAACAGGGTTTTTAGGATCATTTAGATCCAGCGAAAGAGCATTTCGGCTCTATCGTTTTAGTTTAAGCACGTTACGGTCCATAAGTTTAAGGACATCATAGTCCATGGAGTTTAAGGACATCATAGTCCATAGTTTAAAGACGTCATAGTCTGTAAAGTTTAAAGACGTCATAGTCTATGAGTTTAAGGACTCCACAGTCCGTGGTAGTTTAGAGACATCATAGTCTGTAAAGTTTAAGTCCATGAGTTTAAGGACCCCACAGTCCATAAAGTTTAAGGACATCATAGTCCAGTTTAAAGACGTCATGGTTTGTGTGGTTTGGGTTCAACCGTTTGGGGATGCACCAAAAGTTATCGGTTATTGGAACCCTCCATCTCTCTGAAGATGTTGAAAGATTACAACGACATGTATCAGAGGTATGAAGAGATGTACCCTTGAACCAATATCCCGATTTGGGGAATGGGATGAACATCAGTTTAGATGTCATCTGTTAGGAGAACACTAGTCATCTTTGGGACTAGGATTAGTTTGGGGAGACCTGAACATGAGGGCCCGGTTGATTGGTGACAAAAAGGGTCTTGGCTTCGGAAGACTTGGCTAATTTGAGCTAAGGTTGATTTCCCTTAGTCACCCCATAGTGCTAAGCACTGAATCAGTGTTAAACACTAGACTTTGGAGAAACTCACGTGTGAACACGTGAGGGGACCCGAAGTGGGCATTGTTCCTTGAGTTTATTCCCTCATATATATATAAAAGGGCTGAGCACTTGGCTCACATGTGAGTACGTGAGGCGCCCGAGGTGAGAACCTTTCTCTGGATTTTATTCCTCTTTCATTTATAAGTGCTAAGAACTTGGTTCATCAAATAGTCACGTGCAGACACGCGAGGTGCCTTCAAAATTTCTCCCTCTTTTATACACCATTGTTTGGGGTTCACATGGGAACACGTGAGGTGCCCCCAAAATGGGAGCTATCTTGGGTTTATTCCCTTTTTTTCCTTTTCTGAGTGCTAAGCACTATTAGGTCACGTGAGATTACGTAAGGCACTCTAAAGAAAGAAAATTACCTTTGTTTTATTCTCCTTTTCTTTTTCTGAGTGCTAAGCACTATCAAGGGATCACGTGAGGTCACGTGAGGCGCCCCCAAATTGAGATGCGTTTTAGATTTACTCCCCTTTTTGAAAAGCTTGTTCGGGGGTGCGCCAAGAGTTATTGGTTATTGGGACCCTCCACCTCTCTGAAGACGTTGAAGAATTACAACGACATGTATCGGAGGCGTGGAAAGATGTACTCTTGAACCAAATTCGAGATCGAGGGGAGAGATCATGGTGAAATGAACATCATCTTAGATACCAGGAGTTCATTAGCTATTTTTGAGACTCGGATCAATTTTGAGAAAACCTGAGTATAATGAGGGCTCGGCTGATTGATGACCAAAAAAGAGTTTTGGTTTTAGGAGACTTGGTTAATTTAGGCTAATGTTGGCCTCTCATAGTGTTAAACACCAGCGTGTGATTAGCGCTCACGTGCTCCCACGTATGGCGCTTGAAATAGTGTTAAACACTAAGAATTTAAGGCGCTCACGTGAAATCACGTGGGTCGCTTGAAGTAGTGTTAAACACTAAGAATTTGATGCGCTCATGTGGGGTCACGTGAGACGCATGCAGTAGTGTTAAACACTAAGAATTTGACGCGCTCATGTGGGGTCACATGAGGCGCTTGAAGTTGGCATTGCTCCTTTGGGTTTATTCCCTTGTTTCTTTTTTGAGTGCTATGCGTTATTGGGTCACATGGGATCACGTGAGATGCCCCAAGAATGGAAACCGCCCTTTGATTTATTCCTTTTCTGCTTTATAAAAGTTAAGCACTGCTTGGGGGTCACGTAGGATTACGTGAGGCACCCCAGAAAATAGGGTTTATTCCCTTTTCTCTTTTATAAGTGCTGAGCACTTCTCAGGGGTCACGTGGGATCACGTGAGGCGCCCTAAGAATGGAAACTGCCTTTTGATTTATTCCCTTTTCTCTTTTATAAGTGCTAAGCACTTCTCAGGGGTCACGTGGGGTTACGTGACTAGATCTCATTCTTTCCCTCTTTGTTCCTCAAAGGTGCTCACGTGGGATCACGTGAGCTTTTATGTAGTGTTTGAATGCTAATGAATCATCAGGCTGTTCTTCTATGGTTCCGAGTGATCAAGTTCTCCTTTTGTTCTTTATGGGGATTAAATTCTTTTTAAAGGGTTAAACCCTAGTTCCAGAGGAATTAAATTCCTATATGTTTTGTAAGAATTAAACTCCTTTGGATTCAGTTCTTTCCCTTAGGTTTTGAATCTGCATGACAGAATCTTCCCGATAAGAATTAAATTCTCAACTTGTGGAGAGATTTGCTTCTGCAGATCTTAACCAGAGGAAGAACTAAGTTCTTTGAGAAAATTTAAACTCTTGGTTTAAGAATTAAATTCTCTTTTTGTGGGAGCTTTTGGGAGGGGATCCTCTATATTTGGAAAGAGAGATCATTGGTCGTTGGGACCCACCACCTCTCCGACGACGCTGAGAGATTACAACGTCATATATCGAAGGTGTGGAGGGATATACCCTTTGAACCATGTCCTATTTATCATGAGGAAGAATAATTTGAAGCTTAAACTCCCAACTGCTGAAAAATGCCTCTTTCCGTTCGCGTACGCGCGTCGTACGTGGCGGGCGCACGCGCGTCGCATGTAGCGCTTGCACATCATGGGGGGCAGCTAAGGCCCTAACATGAAGAACTAAGAACTTTTGAGAATTGAATTCTCCCACGTGCGTTGCACGTGTTTGGCTCACGTGCGTTGCACGTGGCGCACATGTGTTAGTGTTTATGCCCTAGAAGGCCATTACTGTATCATACTAGCTTGTATATTACTTAATGGAAGCTTGGGATATTCACATGTATATAACAGTCTTGCTAAACATGGTAGTATGCTACTTGGTTTTTCTATCTTAATATGTGAGTGTACGTATTGATAGAGCTCTTAGGATCTTGCTTGTCTACCAGCGTTGTGATGGCAGTCACACTAGTGGGGGCTGGGTAGTCTACAAGCACATCCTTATTCAGGTCCCTGGTCGTTGGATTATCGAGACAGAGCATCGATACTCCGGAGTAGACTGGTGTGTACGCTTCTCATCCCAGTTGGGGAGATGGTCTGTCCCACAGCCGTCAGTACGTCGTACTGGAGATAGTATGCAGGTGCTCGTTAGGTTACGGGTACACCGGACAGGACTCACAGGGAACTGTTGGTTGGTTTGATACCAGTCGTCAGTGAACAGTTCCCAGGTGACATGAGTACAGCGTAGTCCGCAGACTTGACACTGCTACTTCGCCTCGAGTGTGTCCCACTGTTCTTAGATTGCTACCCTACCACGGCTCAAAGGAGTCGTGCAAACAGGTAGCAGTTGGGTGCAGTCCCGAGCACTTGGAGGCAGTGGCGGTTAGACAGGATTCGTCCCTCCCGGTATTGGGAGTAGATATCGTGCTGTGTCAGAGAGCCATTACGCAAAGTCCCTGGCCAGGGCAAGCGAGATTTGCTGGTAGGTTCCAGTAGTTTCTCAGGGTGTAATGGGCTTCACTCCGACACGACTTATACCGCTATTAGGGGACTGACGCTTGCCGCCCCCCTAGGCCCGATATGCGATAGTCTTGGACGAACGGACCGGACTGTATGGAGATTGTCACATCAGACTCAGTAGGAGTTCGGATGGGTTTACTCATCGGCCTTCTTATCGACAACTACCTGGGGACCGTTACGTACAGCTAGTGCCGCTTGCGGTCTGTGGTTAAACCCACTGCCAGCGTAGTAGTCGAGTCTCTAGAGTCCCACACAGAGAGTTTCCTACTCCAGGCGAAACGATATAGAGGTTGCATGGTTTTGCGACAAAGGGTTCGGACGCATACGTGCGTTTACGCACGTATGACTTTCGGACAGTTTTTACCAGTCGGCTTTGGTTTAAGCCAGTTACTGGTATCAGGTTATTGGATTTTTACAGTCTAAAGTTTTTCCGTATTTTTACGGATCGGGGGGCGTTCTCGTAATTATACGAGAAGCTTCTAGAAGATGTGACTAAGGAGGTTTCTTTTGGATAAGAAAGTGAGTCATGGTGGTGATTCATTCATTTCATTAATGCACATTTATTGCTTAATGACTCATGCTAATGAATCACCACTAGATATTTCATGAAGCATGCTTATTCATTTCCTTTATTCATTTTTCTTAAAAAGAAATGCTTCATGATATATTATGATACACTCTCTCTCTTCTCTCATTATCTCATTCACATTCTCTCTCCTCAAGCTCTCATCTTCAAACCCTAATCCTTACACCTCATGAGTTGAGATCAAAGGATTAGTTAGACTAAACAATCCATAACCATCACTCTTTATCATCCTTTCATCTTTGATTAGCAATCAAAGTTGATTAGTTACCTCAAGTGAGAGGTTTAGCTTGGAGTTTTGCTCTCGGGTGGATCGTCTACTACCTAGAGAAGGCCGAGGAGAACAAGAAGATCGTAAAGACGAAGGACTAGTATCGATAGGTATAATCCCTTAACACTTTAGTTTAGTATAACTATGTGTTTGGTTATTAGTTGTTTAGCTTCGATTTAAGCGGTTAGTCGATGTTCGTTCTTTAAACTTGATCGTTTTTTGAAAATTCCGCCTCCCCACAAGTACTGGGGTGTACTACATCGACTTACAGTGGTATCAGAGCCTCGCTAAACACTAAATAACTTAATTGCAAATTTGTACGAATTTCGAACGGAAAAACAAAGCCGGAAAACCCTAATTCTGTTCAGTTTCTGTCGAACTTAAAATGAAGTCCTAAAATTTTTCAGGTAATCTCAGAAAGCTAGAAAAGAGTACAGGAGAACACCCAAAAAATTTGGGCTTCTGATTCGTCTACAGTGCCGCGCAACCGCGGCCGAGTTGACGAGTCAGGAACTCGTTTGTTTTGGGTGGGTCCCCTGTGGAGTTTAGGGTTTTCTGGAATATTTAATTATTGCTCAGGTTACTGTTTAACAGAGCAGATTTTGGAGCAATATTGATGTTGTTTATTCGATCGAATTGTACAGTATTTGCGTATTGGATTATATCTGTGATTGTTTAATGTGTTCGTAAACCTCCCCTAACTGCTAGTATGTCGGTTGGCAGGGGGTTGCACATTTCTGAAATGGTTATATCTGTTTGTGCATATAAACTGTATTGGACTGTTGTGGTGTATAGCCGGGGTTTGCAATGGGTTATTGTTTAATTCATTTGTTGTAAATGTAATTTGTTGTAATATTATTTTTGCGGGGCACTTCCAGGTTGCGGTCGTAGCCACCGTTGTATTATTTCATTTTACTGTTTTTGCTCCTAGGACTGACCCAAGGTGGGGTACACAAACTGCCGGGCGGGTAGTTTGCCGTACCCGTAGGGGTCGAGGGTGGGGTAACGGCTATTCATCACAACTGTGTAATCTGTCTTTTCTTGCAGGCTCAAAAGAAATACAGATTGCTTGCATATCCAATATTGTTTATCTGTGTTCTGGAATGAATATCATTGCGTCAGACGAATGTAAAATATCTATATTTATTGTAGCTATTTAGACGTCACTTATGTTTTACACCCGCGCTAGCCCAGCCCCCGCTCTGTCGTTAGTTAAGTAACCTAACGGGTGATGACGGGACCCCGTGGCGAATGCGGATGGCATAAGAGGACGTTGTATTTTCGTTGTTTTCTGCAATGATAGGTTAATGATGGGACGCATTATCTGTAATGCAAAGAAAATAAACCAAAGTTTAAATCGTTGGAACAATTTAAAAGAAACCATTCGGTTATTTTTAAAACAGATATTTTTAAATGCGGAGCTTTAACCACTCCTTTTAAAAGCTATCAGGTTCCTTCGGTTATATCAAGTTCACTACGTTCACGGTTTCGCCAAAACCATTCGTAGCCCTCCGTCATTTCATTTGGGTATTCAGTAGTATTCAAGCTATGCATTTTGGCCAAAGTCAAGGCATAGTGTTTGGTAGCTGCTGGGTTTTCATTTGTTGCATAAGATAGATGAGTCGGTTTGGGACAGTCGTATTACCATTTGACCAAAGTCAGGGGTATATACGAATGGGTTCAAATTGACAAGATAATGACGGGTAGAACTTGACATGTGACTTATGACATTTTGACCAAAGCCAAGGTCATAAGAGCATGGGGCAAAAACTTATATCGGGAATTTCAAAAGAAACTGAAATTTGCAAAGAGATGCATACCATTTTGAGTTTGATGAATGTTGGTAGCATTCCTACAACATTATCAGACGATGATATTTGGATCCCGATCCTACTGTGAGTATATGCTACTTATCAGGATATTCGTCACTTAACGATCAATGCTATAAACCTAGTAGGTGTCCAGAAAAGTGTCAGCGGGGTTACGCCCCCAGAGAAAAGAGGTTATTTAATTAAGGAACTTCGCGAAAGCGTTGGAAAACCTCCCTCGAAGTATCGACACCGGCCTGGCTGAACGGTTAAGCAAGTATTGTACGGTGAGAATAGTCCTGGCTAATTCTTCTTTTATGGTTTGAGGAAGGATTCGAGAAACAGTGGGAGCCATCCAGTTTAGATAAACTAAAAACCACTCTAAACTTGCAAGAGCATCGTGCTAAAGTGTTTTCTTCTCTCTCTCCTAATTGCAGCGACCCTGAAAATGACTGGACTTAAGTTACTTTTAGAAAAGAATATACTGACGGGGCCAAACTATAAAGATTGGCTGCGGAATGTCAAGATGGCCTTGACCTATGACAAATTGGGGTACGTCCTCACCGCTACGGCACCTGCTGTCCCTGGTCCCAAATCCAGCAATGCGGATAAGGAAATCCGCAAAACCTGGGATTTAGATTGCGCGAGAGCCAAGTGCATCGTGCTTGCCTCGATGAACAATGAACATCAGAGGAGGCACGAGGATATGTCCCTAGATGGCATATTTCTCCATACAAAGGAACTTTATGGAGAGCAATCTCGTATTGCAAGATACGAGACCTCGAAGAAATTATTTCGAGCGAGGTTGGCTGTCGGGTCATCGGTAGGTGAACATGTCCTACAGATGATCGGCTATATTGAGGAGCTCGCAGACCTTGGGACGACTTTGGATAATGAGCTCTATACAGACCTTATTCTCCAGTCCCTTCCTCCCACCTACGCCCAGTTTATCCTCAACTTCAACCTTCAGGGAAAAGAAGTTGAACTTGCGGAACTCCTGAACATGTTAAGGAGTGCAGAGGGCACCTTACAGAAGGTAAGGGAAACACCCGCTATGTTTGTTGGCGGTTCATCTTCTTCAGGGTCCAAGGCTAGGGCCAAAGGAAGGAAGAAGAAGGCCGCACCCAAACCTAGAGGAGGTGTTAGTAAGGTAGGAGGGAAGGGAAAGAAAAAGAAAGCAGTACCGATAGTTGGCCAGGATGAGTGTTTCCATTGTCACAGGAAAGGGCACTGGAAGAAGGATTGCAAGGCATGGAACGCCAAGAACCAGGAACCGAAGCAAGCTGTGGCTTCGACTTCAGGTGTGTTTGTAATTGAGAATTGTCTGTCAATCAACTCTACTTCCTGGGTATTGGATACCGGATCAGGATCTCATATTTGCAATTCATTGCAGGCACTGAGAAACCGTAGGGTGCTGAAGGAAGGTGATATGATCCTCAGGGTTGCTAACGGAGCTAGCGTGGGAGCTGCGTCCGTCGGGGATTATCACCTAGGATTGACGAGTGGACATATTTTGGTTTTGCATAACTGTTATTTTGTACCCAGCTTAACGTGTAATATCATATCAGTTTCCTTGTTATCAAATAAAGGTTATGATTTCACGTTTGTAAGAGATGTTGTCAACATCCACCTTAATCATGGTTTGATTGGGTCCGGTACTCTAAATAACGGCATATATGTGTTAAACCAACTCCAAATTTTCAATGTCCAGAACACACTAAAAAGAAAGTCTCCAGATTTAAATAAAGCTTTCTTATGGCATTGTAGACTGGGGCACATCAATGAGAGAAGGTTAACTAAGTTGCATAGAGAAGGATATTTAGACACGTTCGAATATCAATCCTATGACACTTGTCAATCTTGTCTCAAAGGAAAGATGACAAAGACTCCATTTACTGGACAAGGAGTAAGAGCGAGCGAGCTCTTAGGACTCATACACAGTGATGTATGTGGTCCAATGTCTACACATGCGAGAGGTGGTTTTTCCTATTTCATTACTTTCACGGATGATTACTCAAGATACGGATTCATTTATCTGATGAAACATAAATCCGAGGCTTTTGAGAAATTCCAAGAGTATAAGAATGAAGTAGAAAACCAAACCGGCAAAAGTATTAAGACACTTAGATCTGATCGAGGTGGAGAATACTTAAGTGCCGAGTTCCTAGGTTACCTAAAAGAGAAAGGAATTCTCTCTCAGCTTACTCCTCCATACACTCCACAGCATAACGGTGTATCGGAGAGACGGAATCGAACCCTATTGGATATGGTACGATCCATGATGAGTAATGCTGAGTTACCGCGATCTTTCTGGGGTTATGCGCTAGAATCAGCGGCATATCTTCTGAACAGGGCTCCTACCAAGACTGTGCCTACCACTCCATATCAGTTGTGGACTGGGAAGAAACCCCATCTTCAACATATGAAGATTTGGGGATGTCCAGCTTTTGTTAAAAAGCAGCATGTGGACAAGCTCGAGGCACGATCAGTAAAATGTATGTTTGTGGGATATCCAAAGAACTCCAAGGGATATTATTTCTATTACGCAGAGGAACAAAAGGTTTTTGTTTCTCGTAATGCCCATTTTCTGGAAAATCAGTTTTTAGAAAAGGAAATAAGTGGGAGCGAAATAGAACTGGAAGAAATTCCAGAACCACAAACTGCTACTGAAAGTTTGGTAGAACCAGAGGTTCAAGAAGAACAGATCATTCCCGCACCCCTCCGCAGGAGTAGTAGGCCGTCTCATCCGCCTGAGAGATACTACGGTTTTCTCATAGACGGGGATAGAGAGGATTGCATCATAGATGATGATGAACCTACTGACTTCCAGCAGGCCATCCAGAGCGGCGACTCGGTACGATGGCTAGATGCAATGCGGACCGAGATGGAGTCCATGTACACCAACAAAGTATGGACTTTGGACTTTGCTCCAGATGGGGTAAAACCCATAGGATGCAAATGGATCTTCAAGAAAAAGATTGGTGTAGATGGACAGGTGGAAACCTATAAGGCTAGACTTGTTGCAAAGGGTTTTCGTCAAAGACCTGGTTTGGACTATGACGAAACTTTTTCTCCAGTGGCTATGCTCAAATCCATTCGGGTCCTTCTTGCTATTGCTGCCTTCCATGATTATGAAATCTGGCAGATGGACGTAAAGACGGCTTTTCTGAATGGAAATTTAGAAGAGAGCGTCTATATGGATCAGCCAGAGGGTTTCAATCAGAGTGGGAGCAGCGGGAAAGTATGCAAGCTGCTTAAGTCTATTTATGGACTAAAGCAGGCATCGCGGAGTTGGAACATCTGTTTTGATGAGACAGTCAAAGAATATGACTTTATCAAAAATCCAGATGAACCGTGCATATATAGTAAAGTTGTGGCCAGAAGTGTCGTATTCCTCGTCTTGTACGTGGATGACATTCTATTGATAGGAAATGACATTCCTATGCTACAATCTGTCAAAGGATTCTTGTCACACAGGTTCTCCATGAAAGACCTGGGTGATGCCTCTTACATTCTGGGGATCCGGATCTATCGTGATAGATCCAAGAGGATGTTGGGACTTTCGCAGTCCAGGTATATCGACACTGTACTGAAAAGATTCAGTATGGAAGATTCTAAGCGCGGTAATCTACCGGCTTGTCACGGAATCACCCTCTCCAAAGAGATGTCTCCCAAGACTGATTTGGAAAGGGAACGCATGTCTATTATACCCTACGCTTCTGCGGTAGGCTCTATAATGTATGCGATGTTGTGTACCAGACCAGATGTAGCTTACGCACTGAGCGTGGTAAGCCGATATCAGTCAGACCCAGGGGAGAAACACTGGATAGCAGTAAAGAACATTCTCAAGTACCTGAGGAGGACTAAGGAGATGTTCTTGGTTTACGGCGCTAAAGACCTCAGGTTGGAGGCCTTTGCTGATTCCGGCTTCCAGAGTGATAAGGACGATTCCAAGTCCATGTCGGGTTATGTCTTTACCCTCAATGGAGGGGCGGTGTGCTGGAGGAGCTCCAAGCAGGACACCGTTGCTGACTCGACGATGGAAGCGGAGTATATAGCTGCTTGCGATGCCGCTAAAGAAGCAGTCTGGATGAAGAAGTTCCTATCAGAACTTCAGGTTGTTCCTACCATAGTTGATCCAATACCTCTGTATTGCGACAACAACGGAGCTATAGCTTTAGCGAAGGAACCAAGGTCCCATCAGAAGTCCAGACACATCTTGAGGCGGTATCACCTGATCAGGGAGATCATTGATCGTCAGGAGATCGAGGTTCGGAGAGTTTCTTCAGAAGAGAACATTGCTGATCCATTCACGAAGGCCCTTCCTCAGATTCAGTTCGAGAGGCTGCTCGAGATCATTGGTCTACGATATGCCAGTACATGGCCCTAGTGCAAGTGGGAGATTGTTAGTGTTTATGCCCTAGAAGGCCATTACTGTATCATACTAGCTTGTATATTACTTAATGGAAGCTTGGGATATTCACATGTATATAACAGTCTTGCTAAACATGGTAGTATGCTACTTGGTTTTTCTATCTTAATATGTGAGTGTACGTATTGATAGAGCTCTTAGGATCTTGCTTGTCTACCAGCGTTGTGATGGCAGTCACACTAGTGGGGGCTGGGTAGTCTACAAGCACATCCTTATTCAGGTCCCTGGTCGTTGGATTATCGAGACAGAGCATCGATACTCCGGAGTAGACTGGTGTGTACGCTTCTCATCCCAGTTGGGGAGATGGTCTGTCCCACAGCCGTCAGTACGTCGTACTGGAGATAGTATGCAGGTGCTCGTTAGGTTACGGGTACACCGGACAGGACTCACAGGGAACTGTTGGTTGGTTTGATACCAGTCGTCAGTGAACAGTTCCCAGGTGACATGAGTACAGCGTAGTCCGCAGACTTGACACTGCTACTTCGCCTCGAGTGTGTCCCACTGTTCTTAGATTGCTACCCTACCACGGCTCAAAGGAGTCGTGCAAACAGGTAGCAGTTGGGTGCAGTCCCGAGCACTTGGAGGCAGTGGCGGTTAGACAGGATTCGTCCCTCCCGGTATTGGGAGTAGATATCGTGCTGTGTCAGAGAGCCATTACGCAAAGTCCCTGGCCAGGGCAAGCGAGATTTGCTGGTAGGTTCCAGTAGTTTCTCAGGGTGTAATGGGCTTCACTCCGACACGACTTATACCGCTATTAGGGGACTGACGCTTGCCGCCCCCCTAGGCCCGATATGCGATAGTCTTGGACGAACGGACCGGACTGTATGGAGATTGTCACATCAGACTCAGTAGGAGTTCGGATGGGTTTACTCATCGGCCTTCTTATCGACAACTACCTGGGGACCGTTACGTACAGCTAGTGCCGCTTGCGGTCTGTGGTTAAACCCACTGCCAGCGTAGTAGTCGAGTCTCTAGAGTCCCACACAGAGAGTTTCCTACTCCAGGCGAAACGATATAGAGGTTGCATGGTTTTGCGACAAAGGGTTCGGACGCATACGTGCGTTTACGCACGTATGACTTTCGGACAGTTTTTACCAGTCGGCTTTGGTTTAAGCCAGTTACTGGTATCAGGTTATTGGATTTTTACGGTCTAAAGTTTTTCCGTATTTTTACGGATCGGGGGGCGTTCTCGTAATTATACGAGAAGCTTCTAGAAGATGTGACTAAGGAGGTTTCTTTTGGATAAGAAAGTGAGTCATGGTGGTGATTCATTCATTTCATTAATGCACATTTATTGCTTAATGACTCATGCTAATGAATCACCACTAGATATTTCATGAAGCATGCTTATTCATTTCCTTTATTCATTTTTCTTAAAAAGAAATGCTTCATGATATATTATGATACACTCTCTCTCTTCTCTCATTATCTCATTCACATTCTCTCTCCTCAAGCTCTCATCTTCAAACCCTAATCCTTACACCTCATGAGTTGAGATCAAAGGATTAGTTAGACTAAACAATCCATAACCATCACTCTTTATCATCCTTTCATCTTTGATTAGCAATCAAAGTTGATTAGTTACCTCAAGTGAGAGGTTTAGCTTGGAGTTTTGCTCTCGGGTGGATCGTCTACTACCTAGAGAAGGCCGAGGAGAACAAGAAGATCGTAAAGACGAAGGACTAGTATCGATAGGTATAATCCCTTAACACTTTAGTTTAGTATAACTATGTGTTTGGTTATTAGTTGTTTAGCTTCGATTTAAGCGGTTAGTCGATGTTCGTTCTTTAAACTTGATCGTTTTTTGAAAATTCCGCCTCCCCACAAGTACTGGGGTGTACTACATCGACTTACAACATGTGGCGGACGCACGTGCATTGCACATAGCGCACAAGTCGCTTGCGCATATGCGCATTATGGGGGAGCAAGCTCCTATGGATAACTAATCTCCTTTGAGAATTGAATTCTCTCACGTGCGTTGCACGTGTTTGGCTCACGTGCGTTGCACGTGGCGCGCATGTGGCGGGCGTACGTGCATTGCACATGGCGCACATAGCGCTTGCGCATATGCGAATTATGGAGGGAAGCAAGCTCATATGGATAACTAATCTTCTTTGAGATTTGAATTCTCTCACATGCGTTGCACGTGTTTGGTTCACGTGCGTTGCACGTGGCGCGCATATGGCGGGCGTACGTGCATTGCACGTGGCACACATGGCGCTTGCGCATATGCGCATTATGGGGGGAGCAATCTCCTATGTAGAACTAATCTCCTTTGAGAATCAAATTCTCTACCTTTTCTAAGATGTATCCCCTCTTATTTATATGAGAGTGGTAGAGAAGGGATCTCTCTTTTTCCCGATGTGTGACTAAAAATGCATCCCCCATGTAGTAGAGCATTACTTTAGATTACACGTGCGTAGCACATTTGCTCATAACTTTTTATCCCGGATAAATTATGAGGCCCATAATATATCAAATCGAAGGATTTTTCGAGACACTTTCGATACCATCAGAATTTAGCTTTTTCTTATTCGGAATTTTTTCAAAATACAGCCTGGAAAATACTGGTTCGCATTTTCTTCCTTAGATTACACGTGTATAGCATATTAGCTCATAACTTTTGATCCCGGATGAATTATGAGGCCCATAATATATAAAATCGAAGGTTTTTTTGAGAAGCTTTCGATAACATTGGAATTTAGCTGTTTCTCATTCGGGAGTTTTTCAAAATACAGCCCGGAAAATACTGGTTCACATTTTCTTATGCGTATCGCTGCCATTTGATACATTGGGCTCTTTTGCGCAGAAATTTTTGGTGCGAACACTCCTCTCTTGACCCTAATCCAGTAAGTCCCCCTTCTCTCTCTCTCTCGCTTTTGTTGTTCTCAAATTCTTAATTCTTAAAACGTGTTGGAATTGGAGTTATCCGGTTTTCTTCATTCCCTACCTTTCGACACCTGCCTATGGTTTGGAAGAAGACTATCCAATAAGAGTAATAGGTGTACTGTCTCCTAATCCTAGGAGTCCTCACATCCTGGGAGAAGGTAAAAGGAAAAAACAACAGAATAGTCCTATTCATTTTCTCCAGAACCGGAAACCATCCCCGAATCTGGAACAAGTTCTTTCGAGTTCGTATGTAACTATATGATGGTCATATCCAATGAAAATGGGATCTTCCTATTGATACGGACTGTTCCGGAGAAAAGAAAAGGGTAAAAGTAGGAGTGGTAATGAAGTATGCAACTCAAACAATCCAAAAGCCAGTGTTTTAAGAAAGTTCGGTTAACTTGGTCACTGAGTTATAGTCTAGGTTCAGGACATGGTCGCTGCCAAAGAGAGAGAGAAAAAAACACTCTGCGTGCACTCTAACCTAGATCAGAATGGTTAATCACTTTATCTAATCAGGATGTCTCCCACTGTAACCTCAAATTCTCCACCAAATCTGAAAGAAGAATTAGTTGGAATCACCCGAGGAGTAAACCAACTCATCAGCGGGATCATGATCCAACTATCATCGCATGATAACCTGATGGAATCCACTCAAGTTATCACACTCCAGAAGGTATGCGTATGCCTGGCAAGTTTCCTGTATGTTTGAAACTCCCGATGTGATTTTTACCCCATACTCTTATGACCTTGATGAAGGTCAACAAATCATAAGTCACATGTCAAGTTCTACCCGTCATTGTCCAGGTTAATTTGAACCCACCCGTACATACCCTTGATGAAGGTCAACAAAGTAGTATGACTGTCCCAAACTAACGCATCTATCTATGCAACAGAAAGGTAACAAGCAGTTACCATACACTATGACTTGACGAAGGTCAACAAACATAGCATGAATACTAAGTGCTATCCGTCTGAAATGACGGAGGGCTATAAATGGTTTTTGGCGAAAAACCTTTAACGTAATGAACTTGATATCGTTGAAGGAACCGGATAGCTTTTTATAAATATATAGTTGCGAAAACCTTTGCTAAAGAGGTCACTCCCGGTGAAGGGATCTCGGCTCTTTCCCCGTAGAATAAGGTGCAGGGTATTCCCAACTGAATACCACGACGTAAAGCAAAAAGTAATCGACTATAGTGAAGTTATTACCCTGACGCAAACCTTTGCCCAAGGGGTCACTCCTGATGAAGGGATCTCGGCCCTTGCCTCGTCGAATGAGGTGCTGGATATTCATAAACGAATACCTTTGTGCAAAACAAAAGAGAACGTCCTTGCAATAACAGCTTTTTGAAAATTGTTCCAACAACATCGAATAGGTCTGTTTTCTTTGCATTGATCTGAATCAACACAGTCCCATCAATTAATCACACCATAAAAGAACGAAAATATGATGTATGTATATGTCATCCGCATTCGCCACTGGGTCCCGTCATCACCCGTTAGGTTACTTAACTAATGACAGAGCGGGGACTGGACTAGCACGTGTGTAAAACATATACAACATCTACTGGTATATATATAACAATATATAATAATCGCTCCAAATGTGATAAATGCAACATCATAGAAAAGCAATAAGCATCACAAAGCAATACATATAATCTTGGAGTCTCGGGTTTCCTTTGAGCCGCAAGTGAAACCCGACGTTCCCCGGGTCATGTGGATAGCCTATGCAATGAAAACTTAGACCACTACGAGTGCGGCAAGTTACCCGCCAAAACCAAAAGTGAGGCAGCCCCTTCAGCAAAGTGAATGGACCACGCAGCACTTCACGGAATCCGGTAACTTGAGCACCCCACCTTGGGTCAACCTGTACCCCCTACGAGTGCGGCGAATAGCCCGACAATTCTAGAGTGAAGCCCCCTCCATCTCAAAGCCATAAGATGCGGGCCCGTTGCCCTCTGGAACCCGGTTATCCGTGCACTGCACCGCGGGGTAATCCTAGTACAGAAAAGAAAATATGTACAACGGTGATATTGACCTCAACCCGGTCGTGCCCAAAAAGAATAATATACAAACAGGCAGTGACGGCAGTCCACATGTCGGACGCTTACCCCGCGATATCAAATATAAAAATAAAACTAAACTGTACTATCATTGCTTCCAAGCTATCCACCACGATGAATCCGCAATAACACAACACAACACAGAACATCAACGTGAATGTCACGTTTGCAAACCCGTATAAAGGACTAAAGCAATTAGACAAGTTGTACTAATCAAATGACATTCACGGTCGTAAATAGAAATGTATGTACTGTAAACTTTAAATAATGTTAGAAAATATTGAGTTCGAAATAACCCCGAATAGTCCGAAACAACTACATAAAACCATATCCAAACTAGGCTAAACAAACAACACCACTGAACCAACATTTCAGAGACTAAAGCACACTACAAAATTCAAGTCCAAAGCCCAAATTCTAGCCGGCCTCCTCGAATTTTTGGCTAATGTGGCCGGTCCAAATTTTGAATTAGGGGTTCGTATTTGATGTGTGTTCTGGTGGTCACTTGTGTAGTCTTCTGCAGTTGTTTAAATAATTTTTGAAGACACTTATAAAATTGACAGAAACTGGAATGCAGTGGGTGATGTTTCGGGTTTGTTTAGGTTTCGATACTTTAACATTGTCTAAACCAATTAGTATGTGGTTAATGGTTTGGTTCTGATACCATGTAAGGTTACACCAGCACCCCGGCCGTCAATCCGAGACCAAACGCGGAACAAAAACTTTTAAAATTGGCGCTAACGTAACCCTAAAATCCGGATCGTGCCATTAACCCTATACTAGTTAACTGTAAAGTGGTTATAGAGATTATACCAATCGATCTGTGTCCTTCGGTCTTCAATCTCTGTCCTTGACTTGTAGTGGCTGTCTCAACGAAGTTCGCTCTCTGGTCTTGCTCGCCGAAGAGGATCCACGTCGAGGATTCTTTATACGGGCTCCCATTTCTAAACCGAAGCAACTCGGACATCAAGTTTGCTAGCCGAGATGACCAAGGTGAAATAGAGAATGCGTGTGAATACTTTGTCTCAATACACTCAATGATTCTCAACACATGAGATGGAATTAGTGGAGGCGAAGAAGAATCCAAGTGATGAAGAAGTTGTGAGCATAGGAAGAAGGCAAGTGAAGAAAATGGCTAAGTGTTTCTTGTGTTCAATTTTTGTGAGAGTGAGCAACTAAAGAAAAGACTTAGCAATAAAAAGATCTGCCCCTTCACTTATTGCCCACAACAAATATCCTAGCCATGACAAAACCACACTTGACCCAATACCATGAGTCACCAAGTGTAAGCACATGCACCATGAATGCCCAAGGCCAAAACTTATGCTCACAATTTCCACCAAATAAACTTTAAACCAAAAGTTTAAATCAAGAAAAGAAATGGCATCTTCAAAAGGAAACTCGTAACGAATTACAAGAATACCCTCATCTGTACATACATACCTGCATCTGTATTCCGACTAAATACGAATACAACGAGACGAAAGTAATCCAACAATCTAATACTAGGATCCGGCTAAAACCAAAGCCCACTAGTATGATCCGTCCGATCATGATCCTTGCACTAATGCACGTATATGATCGAACCCTTCCATAAAACCATACGGCCTCTACAACGTTTCTCCCGAACTTGGGAAACTCTCTGCGTGGGACTCTAAAGACTCATCACTACGCTGGCAGTGGGTTTAACCACAAGCAGGTCAGTGGCACTAGCTGTACGTAACGGCTACCCAGGTATTGAGCGAAAGGGGGGCCGACGAGCGAACTCATCCTGAAACCCTACTGAGACTAACAGTGACAATATCCGTACAGTCCGGTCCATTCATCTATGAGTATCGCATATCGGGCATAGGGGGATGGTAAACGTTAGACCCCCAATAGCGGTATAAGTCATGTCGAAGTGTAGCCCAGAACACCCTAAGAAACTACTGGAATACCTACCAGTAAATCTCACTTGCCTTGGCTAAGGACTTTGTGTGATGGCTCTCCAGACATAGCGCGATATCACCCTCAATACCGGGAGAGACGAATCCACTACCGATCCGCTCACTGCCTCCATGTGGTTCGGGACTGTACCCAACTAAAACCTGTTTGCACGACTCTTTTGAGCCTGTAGGGGTACTAGGCACACTCAAGAGGTTCCACAAGGCATCTACCATGCCAAATTCAAATTTTCCGGTGCCGAGAAACCCTAAACTAGATCGTTAACTGGAGATTAGGCGAAAACTACAAGCAAGAAAACTACTTTGCTACTAAATGAATAGAAATACAACCTTTGTAGATCCGGTCCTCCACTTCTAAAGCTCCGTGTTGACGTCCCTCCGCTGCGATCATCGGATCCCGGACTCTAGCGATGGTTTCGTTGGAGAAATGATCGGGCTAGGTCATTGACTTCGAGGCCGAAGATGATCTAAGTCGGGGAGACTCAAACTCAAGCTATTCCTTCACTTGGTCAAAAACTTTGTGAAGAGAACACCCTATACTACATGGCAAGTAGTAGAGGATGAAGAAATATGAAATGGGTTCACTTTAGAATTGGATTTCTCACTCTTTTTCTCATGGCACCATTGGAGCTAGCAAGCTTTTGTGAGCTTGATGAAGGAGAAGAAGAAGAAAATAATTCTTAGAATAAATATCCAAATGAAACTTCTACAATAAATAATGGCACCATGGTTGAGTTAAGCCCTCATGCTTAACTCATGTAGAGAATTAACCAAAGCATTAGGTTAAGGGTTGGGTTAACTAATATCTTATACAAATGACAAAAGAGTTGACTTTGTCAATATTTATCAAGCTTCATGAAGCTTGATAACTTTGACCAAAGTCACACTCTTTTGTTATATGCTAGAAAAATAGTAAACCCTAATTTAACCTTGATTTGGTTCAAGTCTCATACACACAACTTGTTTGTATCATCAAGCATGACACAAACATGTACACTTGCATATATCACATATAAACAATATGCACAATCAAGTGAGAAAATCAATCTTAAGTGAATTAATACTAGTTAATGTAAAGTAATATATCAAATATATAATCATACATTAAATCATTAAATCAACACTTGATTTAACGATCCGGTCATATAGCATATAACCGACTAATATCAATAGTAACAACTTATCGAATCAACACTTGATCCGATAACCCGGCTATATCTCATACAACGAATCAATGTCACAAATCGCGAGAATTGAATACAGTATCACATACTGGTATTATTCTCGATCCCGCACATATCTCATATGCGCTCCTATTTCGTTTCGCTTGAGCCAGGAAACCCCTGTGTAGGACTCTAAAGACTCATCAATACGCTAGCAGTAGGTGATAATCATATTAATCAACCACAAGCCGCAAGCGGTCTGCTAAACGTAACGGCCACCCGGGTATTGAGCGATCAGAAGATCAACGAGCAAGCCCGCTCACACTCCTTTGAATTCAACCAGTAACACTTACCGTACAGTCTGGTCTGTTCGTCTGATATGTCGCATATCTCGCCTAGGGGTGGTAAACGTCAGACCCCAATAACTCGATAAGTCATGTCGATATGAGGCTCATAACGGGTCGAGAAACTACTGGTAACACTTACCAGTAAATCCCTAAAGCAGCCTTGGCCAAGGACTTCCTGTTATAGCCAATCGAGCACTGCGCAACATCAACTCCCTATACCGGGAGAGACGAAACCCCTCCTATCGCTCATTGCCTCCATGTGATTCGGGACTGTACCCAAAAACCACCGTTTTGCACGCCCTCTTGGACGTGGTAAGGTGGAAATCAAAGCACAGTGGGAATCACACAAGACTCTATGACGATCTCGGGTATACAGACTAACCTGTACCAGTGTCACCAGAGAACTGCCATCTGACGTAAAGTATAATACCATCTGGGAGTTCTCGGCGAGTCCGTCCAGTATACCCAGTCTCCACTGAGCACCCGTATATCATCTCTGATGTCAAACACCAATGGATATGGGATCATCCATCGCACATCTATATTGGTCGAGAAGCTACACGCTAGTCTACTCTAGTATATCGATGCCCCGTCTCGATACACCCACGACTAGGGACATTGAAGGATGTACTTATGGACTACCATGTCCCCACTAGTATGATCTGCATCATAGTCCAGGTAGTCAAGTACTCATCCTAAGGGATTTACCAACATGTAACAGAGAGACAATCAATGTACACGTTAAGATAAAGTGTAACCAGATAACATACTATCATATCGAGCAAGAAAGTCATCCCTATATATGTCCAAGCATCCACTACAATATACATCCTATGTATAGTAATGGCCTCTAGGGCATACATATAACTAACAATCTCCCACTTGCACTAGGGCCATCTGATAGCAGTGGTTGTAGTATCTCATACTCAACCATCCCATAATAGTCTCTCTCTGGGAAAAGGCCTTTGTGAGTGGATTCGCTGTGTTGTCCTCTGAGTCTGCTCTCCTAACCTCGATCTCCTGGAGATCAACCATCTCCACGATCAGGTGACACTGCCTTAGAATATGTCTGGATCACTGATGGGACGGGCGTTCCTTGGCATAAGCTACAACTCCATTGTCACACAATGGGAGGAACGAAGTTCATCTCATGAACTAATATACACCCAGACTTCCTCTTTGGTAGCATCTTTGGTAGCAATGTATCCAGCCTTTATCGTCTAGTATGCCACGGTATTTAGCTTGGAACTTTTCCAACATACCGTCCCTTTACTGAGGGTAAAGACAATGCCTGCGACTAACATTCAGTCGTCCTTATCACCCTGGAACCTTTCCAGTGATTCTCCCCAGGATCAATTGATACCATCTCACTACAACTAGTGAGTATCCTAACATCCAATTAGATCTATCTCATAGATCCAAAACCCAGGATTTAGTAGGTATCACTTTGATCCTATATAGAGAATCCTTGTGATAAGCGGAGATTGACCGAGTGTAGCATAGGAAACTCCTTCCCTATCAAGAGTATGTCATCCACGTACTCTACGAGGATCACCAGTATACTCCCTACTACCTTTTTGTATATATAAGGTTCATCTACCATTTTGATGATGTCAAACTCTTTGACTAACTCATCAAAACAGATGTTCCAACTCCGCGATGCCTGCTTTATCACATAAAATATCTCGCACACGTTTCCGCTGCTCCCACTATCTACAAGCCCTCTGACTGTGTACTTACAGACTCTCTCTTCCAAAACATCATTTAGAAAAGCAGTCATGACACCCAACCGCCAGATATCGTAGTCATGGTATGTAGCCGTGGCAAGTAGGATCTGGATGGACTTAAGCATAGCTACTTAGAAAAGGTTTCATCACAATCCATAGCTGGTCAATGATGCAAACCTTTAACAAGTCTAGCTTTGAAAGTCTCAACCTTTCCATGTACACCAAGCAATCTTCTCAAGATATACTTGCTCCTGATGGGGATCTAACCCTTCAGATAAAGCAACCAAAGTCCATACTTTGTTGGTGTACAAGGATTCCATCTCAGATCGATAAGCATCCTGCCATTCTTACAGAGTCCTACTCCTGATGGACAGCCCGAAACTAGTTGGGTCATCATCTCATGATGCAATCCTTGCTCCCACTGTCATAGAGAAACCGAAGTATCTCTCAGGTGGGTGAGGAACCCTACTAGATCGGCGGAGAGGCTGAGGTTCGTTGGTTGCTATTGAATCCTTTGGTTCTACCAAATCATCAGCTGCAGTTTGTATAGCTGGAACTCTTTCCAGTTCTACCTCATGTCCACAAATTTCTTCACAAGAAATTCTCTTTCATAAAGGTGGCATGCTGAGAAACAACACATTTTTGTTCCTCGGTTAGGTAGAAGATATTCCCTTGCGTATGCTTGGGATATCCAACAAACTTCTACAGTACTGACTTTGCCTCGAGCTTGTCCGGATTTTGCCTTTTAGACATAGGCCGGACAACCCCAAATCTTAACTGACTTAAGAGATGGGCTCTTCCCTTTCCATATCTCATATGAAATGGTAGGCATCTGATTTGATTGGAACCCTATTCAATAGGTATGCAACTTCAAAAGTGCATAACTCCCTAAAAGGAAATAGGAAACTCAGTAGTACTCATCATAGAGCACACCATATCACATAGGGTGCTGTTGCTCCGCCCGGATATACCAACGTGCTATGGTGTATATGGAGGAGTAATGCTGAGAGAGAATCTTATTCTTAGAATAGTCCAGGAATCCCGTGCTCAAGTATTCTCCTCCTTGATCACATCAAAAGGACATAATACTTATACCCGTTGTTGGTTCTCTACTTCTAACTTATATTCTGTGAATATCTCAAAAGTTTCGGACTTGTGTTTTAACAGGAACATATGTCTGAATCTCGAGAGATCATCAGAGAATTTAATGAAGTACAAAGAACCTATCTTGGGATTTGTAGACATGGGACCTTCATACATCAATATGTATCATCCCAAGAGTTCACTAACTCTTTCTCTGTTTCTAATAAACAGAGCTATGGTCATCTTATCTCTGTGACATGACTGGCAAGTTTCATAAGATGTAAATTCAAACTAATTTAAATATGCATCTTAATGTAACTTCAGCTAGTCGGGTCGCATTGATATGACCTAGTCTAAAATACCTCAAGAAGGATTCGTTTATTTCTGAACTCTTCCTCTTGTGTGTGTTTTATATACTAAGAATTGTGGTTTGATTTAGAACGTCAATGCTTTTAGATAACGTGCCTGAACCGATCAACTCTTGATATAGGAAATGTTCAAAACATTATCCAACAATACAAAATTATATCCTTTCTTTACTAATAAAGAGACTGATATGATTTTGTATATCAGGTTCGGTATCTAATAACATTTGTTCAGAATCAATGTATTCTGGTAATACAGGATGACAGTGACCAACAGACCTGGCTGCAACACTTGCACCGTTTTCTGCCTTATGAAACTTATCACCCGTTCTCAGTTCTCTACCTTTCTGTAGCCCATGTAATATATTACATATGTGGGATCCTGATCCGGTATCAGATACCCAGGACGCAGAGGATACTGAGAAACAGTTCTGTGTAACGAACACACCCGAAGATGATGCATCAACATGCACTTTCTTTGTTTGGGTGGCACGGGAAATCTAGTATTCTCCAATTTCCTACTCTGTCTTATAACAATTATAAGTTGGAGCGGGACCAACGTTCCCCGGCTCAGTATAACAAGCGGGTTCGGTCAAAAAATCCGTTTTATTATCTTGATTAAGGCGTGACATGGTCGCTACCTGGAGAGAGAGAGAAGAAAACACTCTGCGTGCGCTCTTGCAAGATCAGATTGGTTATTATTTTATCTAATCAGGATGGCTCCCACTGTTTTTATCAAATCTTCCTTCAAACCTTAAAAGGAAAGACTAGCCGGGATTAATTATACGCTACAAGTTCGACAATCTTTCAGCCAGGCTAGTGTCGGTACTTTGAGGGAGGTTCCCCGTGCTTTCGCACGGACCTAATTAATGTAAACCTCGTTTTCCCAGAGGCATAACCCCGTTGACACCTTTCTAGACACCTACTTGATCGGCTAATTGTAATGTGTAAAACTCTTCCAGGAGTAACAATTACTCGTAGTGGGTATCGAGATCCAACTATCTCATAGAAGGTATGCAATCTCATTGCAAATTTCAACACTTGAAATTCCCGATAATATTTTGTCCCAAACGATCTATGACCTTGAAAAGGTCAAAAAACCATAGACCGTAAGTCAAGTTCAACCCGTCATTTCTTGATTGAATCAAACCCACCCGCACGACCCTTGACAAGGTCAACAAGGCCGTACGACTACCATAAAACAATCTGCATCATATGCATAAGCAGTTAAATACTGGTTAGCTACCGCACACTGCGCCTTGACAAGGTCAACAAACGCAGCACGAATACTAAGCAGGATTTATCTGAAATGACGGAGGGCTACGACAGGTTTTTCTGAAAACCTATTGCGTAATGAACTTGATATCGTTGTAGAATCAAATGATTTTAAAATGGAGTGCTTTTGAGGCTTTTACTAGTTTCGCTAAAGGGGTCACTCCCGGTGAAGGGATCTCGGCCCTTTCCTTATCGAATAAGGTGCAGGATGTTCTACAAGGAATAGCGCGATGCAAAGCAAGAACTGTAGCTACCTGTTTTTGAAAAATTCGATTCCACAACATCTTAGGTTTCTTTTCTTTCATTAATCACATTAATGAAGTCCCATCATTTAAGCACCTAAACATCACAGATAAATACGACTTACACTTATGCCATCTGCATTCGTCTCGATGTCCCCTCGTGCACCGTTAGGTTAGGTAACTAACGGCAGAGCGGGGCAGGGCTAGCGCGGGTGTAAAACATAAGTAACGCCTATATAATATATCATATATACTATATACAGTATTTATCACAGAACATCAAATGATCACATCACAAATATCGCAGCAGTAGAATCATATGAAACATTGGATATACTAGGACGTCCGTGTTTTCAATACGAGCCAGTATAAAACACGGATTCCACGGTCGCGATGAATAGCCAAACCCACACCCCTAGACCCCTACGAGAGCGGCAAGCAACCCTACCAGTTCTAGAGTTAGGAGACCCGGACTCGACTCCTCGAGTTGGTCTCCCACTGGACTCTAGAACCCGGTTACTTGTGCTCTCCTCCTTGGGTCTATCCTAGTGCGGAAAAGTAAATAATATACAAAGGTGACATCTTCCGCAACCAGGAAGTGCCCCAATAAAAGAATATTACATACAAGTTTTTACATGAATGAAAATAAAAAACACTCATCTCACATAAAAACCCCCGGCTATTCAAAACGCGACGATCCAATATAACATATCCAGCAACACATAACATCACATGTCATCAACGTAAGTAAATATGCGCATCCCAATTATCGTTGACATATAGCAACGAAACCGGCGATATCACATATTACACTTACGGTCACAGAAAAGAAAGTGTAAAACTACAACAGTTGGAATCCGCAAACTCTTTAGACATCGCATGTCTAACTATCTGAATTCCTTAGACATCGCATGCCTAATAATTATAAACCCCGCATTTTAATCTCATTATCGAAAACACTTTTCAATATCAAGTCGGGCAATTCAACAAGATTCCCGACATCTAGAACGAATGCTCTTCGCAAACTTTAGTGGACGGCCGCACCCCCGATGCCGTCGACGAAGTGCACTAAGGCGGAACACCGCTGCCGCAAGCACCCGAATGGATGCTTTCGGCGACGGGGTTCTCCTACAGTCACTTGGCCGGGGCTATGGGGCGTGGCTGTCTATTAAGCTTACCGGCGAGTATCCGCGTACGCTACGCGATTGCGACGGACTTTTGATCACATCAAAATTCCGCGGCAACCGATCATGTGAGACTAAAGTGCTATGTTTATAACATCCAAATCAGTTATCTCATAACTACTTGTGGATTCTAAATATTGTATCACATTCCAGATAAATAGAAAATGTTAAACTTTCCGATCGAACATTCAAACACCCAAGTTTTTCCCGAAACAGCTCAACACATGAAATAGGTTTTAAAACATTCACTTCATGCCACAGTACCAACGGTCCAGCCGTAGAAGGGTCAAGCCAACGCCTCACATGTGGCACGCCGTACTGCCCCAAACCCTAAGGTTCAAAGGGCAGTTCAAGACGGTCACATAATCGAGTTAAGGTTTGTTGTCTTCTAGAGGATCCATCGCGTTACTTGCACTACTTAGAACGTTCTCAAACTATGGAAAAATCCAACACTTGGAAATTTCCCGACTGGGGAAAATTTGGGTATTTATATCCGGTCGAACTTTTTAACATGTTCTAAAAATATCCGGAAAACATTACGAATTTAAAATTTCCGATCGAATCAACGAATACAAAATAATCCCCAGAACACTCAACACTTGAGTCAGAAAAAATAATACCCAGAAAATATATAAGCAGCAACTAGAATTACTGTGCAAAAAACCGTCCCTAATACCAACACCCTGCCGCGGAACCGCCGCCAAAGGGGGCTTATTGCCGCGGTTCCGCGGCCATGTAGACGAATTAGGGGCTCGTTTTTCATGGTAATTCTTAGAAAACCCTGTTGAATTTTTAAGGTATTTTTAATATAGAAAAATCCCAGATTTCAAAAATTTTCCAGAGAGGGGGTTAATTTGTTGTTTTCGGGTTCGATCGAGGTTTTAACTTCGCAAACACATCGCCTAATACTCTAGCTAGGCTCTGATACCACTGTAGGGGTACTAGGCACACTCAAGAGGTTCCACAAGGCATCTACCATGCCAAATTCAAATTTTCCGGTGCCGAGAAACCCTAAACTAGATCGTTAACTGGAGATTAGGCGAAAACTACAAGCAAGCAAACTACTTTGCTACTAAGTGAATGGAAATACAACATTGTAGATCCGGTCCTCCACTTCTAAAGCTCCGTGTTGACGTCCCTCCGCTGCGATCATCGGATCCCGGACTCTAGCGATGGTTTCGTCGGAGAAATGATCGGGCTAGGTCATTGACTTCGAGGCCGAAGATGATCTACGTCGGGGAGACTCAAACTCAAGCTATTCCTTCACTTGGTCAAAAACTTTGTGAAGAGAACACCCTATACTAAATGACAAGTAGTAGAGGATGAAGAAATAGGAAGTGGGTTCACTTTAGAATTGGATTTCTCACTCTTTTTCTCATGGTACCATTGGAGCTAGCAAGCTTTTGTGAGCTTGATGAAGGAGAAGAAGAAGAAAAGAATTCTTAGAATAAATATCCAAATGAAACTTCTCCAATAAATAATGGCACCATGGTTGAGTTAAGCCCTCATGCTTAACTCATGTAGAGAATTAACCAAAGCATTAGGTTAAGAGTTGGGTTAACTAATATCTTATACAAATGACAAAAGAGTTGACTTTGTCAATGTTTATCAAGCTTCATGAAGCTTGATAACTTTGACCAAAGTCACACTCTTTTGTTATATGCTAGGAAAATAGTAAACCCTAATTTAACCTTGATTTGGTTCAAGTCTCATACACACATCTTATTTGTATCATCAAGCATGATACAAACATGTACACTTGCATATATCACATATAAACAATGTGCACAATCAAGTGAGAAAATCAATCTTAAGTGAACCAATAATAGTTAATGTAAAGTAATATATCAAATATATAATTATACATTAAATCATTAGATCAACACTTGATTTAACGATCCGGTCATATAGCATATAACCGACTAATATCAATAGTAACAACTTATCGAATCAACACTTGATCCGATAACCCGGCTATATCGCATACAACCGATCAATGTCATAAATCGCGAGAATTGAATACAGTCTCACATACTGGTATTATTCTCGGTCCCGCACATATCTCATATGCACTCCTATTTCGTTTCGCTTGAGCCAGGAAACCCCTGTGTAGGACTCTAAAGACTCGTCAATACGCCGGCAGTAGGTGATGATCATATCAATCACCCACAACCCGCAAGCGGTCTGCTAAACGTAACGGCCACCCGGGTATTGAGCGATCAGAAGATCAACGAGCAAGCCCGCTCACACTCCTGTGAATCCAACCAGTAACACTTACCGTACAGTCTGGTCTGTTTGTCTGATATGTCGCATATCTCGCCTAGGGGTGGTAAACGTCAGACCCCAATAACTCGATAAGTCGTGTCGATATGAGGCTCATAACGGGTCGAGAAACTACTGGTAACACTTACCAGTAAATCCCTAAAGCAGCCTTGGCCAAGGACTTCCTGTTATAGCCAATCGAGCACTGCGCAACGTCAACTCCCTATACCGGGAGAGACGAAACCCCTCCTATCGCTCATTGCCTCCATATGATTCGGGATTGTACCCAAAAACCACCGTTTTGCACGCCCTCTTGGACGTGGTAAGGTGGAAATCAAAGCACAGTGGGAATCACACAAGACTCTATGACGATCTCGGGTATACAGACTAACCTGTACCCGTGTCACCAGAGAACTGCCATTTGACGTAAGGTATAATACCATCTGGGAGTTCTCGGCGAGTCCGTCCAGTGTACCCAGTCTCCACTGAGCACCCGTATATCATCTCTGATGTCAAACACCGATGGATATGGGATCATCCATCGCCCATCTATATGGGTCGAGAAGCTACACGCTAGTCTACTCTGGTATATCGATACACCCACGACTAGGGACTTTGAAGGATGTACTTATGGACTACCATGTCCCCACTAGTATGATCCGCATCATAGTCCAGGTAGTCAAGTACACATCCTAAGGGCTTTACCAACATGTAACAGAGAGACAATCAATGTACACGTTAAGATAAAGTGTAACCAGATAGCATACTATCATATCGAGCAAGAAAGTCATCCCTATATATGTCCAAGCATCCACTACAATATACATCCTATGTATAGTAATGGCCTCTAGGGCATACATATAACTAACAGAGCCGTGGTAGGGTAGTAATCGATGCACAGTGGGAACTCACACGAGAAAAATTACGATCTCAGGTCGATAGACTAAGCTATACACATGTCACCAGGGAACTGCTATCTGACGACAGGTATAATACCAACTAGCATGTTCCCGGCGAGTCCGTCCGGTGTACTCATAACCCAATGAGCATTTGTATACATCTTAGGTGAACCAAACGACACCAATGGGTTGTGAGACAGGCCACCGCCCCTCGTCGGGGTCTCGATCTGTATACACTAGTCTACTCTGGAGTATCGATGCCCTGTCTCGAAACACCCTCGACTAGGGACACTTTATGGATATGCTTATAGACTACCCAACTCTCATGTATATGATCGCCATCATACTGCTAGTAGTCAAGCAAGAATCCTATGGGCTCTATCAACATGTAATAGTGATTTGTAATATCACCTGAAGCATGTACACGATGATAAAGACAAACCAGATAGCATACTATCATCTCGAGTAATACTGTCCTACCGGTATAGGTCCTCCCTCAATCGTTGCAATCACGTGCCTGCGATCCAATAATTGACTTTGAGGGCACTATATCCAACAATCTTCCACTTGCACTTAAGGCTAATTATTGCAGTGTCACATACTCATAGCCCGTGTGATACCGAACACCCAACTCCTCTACAAATCAGTTTCACAAAGCTCGTTTGTAAAACTATTGCTTTCGAGAAATAGCCTCAGTGAGTGGATCCGCCCTGATGTTTCTTTCTATGTCTCTCTTAATCTCAAGTTCGCGGAGAAAGCCATCTCCCGAAATGAGCAATACCTATCTTAGAATATGTCTGGATATCTGATGGGACCCAGTTCACAAATGAACTCCAAATCCAGCAAACTTCTTAGACTGTATCGTCAACTGAATTTAATCAGTATCCTGGGCCATGCCTCCCTCAGTATCCACTTGGACCACCTGTCCAAACTACCGCCCCTCGTCAGAGGGAAAACTATAACTCTGTCAGTCACTCTGTCATCCAGGTCACCTTGGAAGCCCGGAATGATAACCGTCTCCCGAAGGAGGCTGCCATTATCAAATCCCTAGAACATCCACTTATGTTCTAAAACTGCTTCCGAACGTTTCTCCAGGGTTGGATTAATATAAACTTATTGCATCTAGTGCAAAAACAACATCTGGTGTGGTACTTGACATCTCATGATTGACTCAATTGCCTTAGCAAGTGATATGCCAATCATGTACATCCCTCTCTCCTTTAGTCTGTAAGACACCTTCAGAGAGGGTGACTCCATCACCTGCAGGTATACTACCGTGTCAGGAGTCGTCCATTCTAAAATACCTTTAGAATACTGTCTAAGTACCCAGATTGGGACACTTCACAAATCTTGATCTAAAACCATAGATCTAGTAATCAGAATGTCTGATATTATATCCATATCCTATGTGGAGAAACCACTGTGTGACAACCACAGTATAACCGATCGTAGTATATGAATTTTACTTCCTACATCATGCATGTCATCCAAATACCAGGACATCACACCCTACTACCTTCTTAAAAGATCCATCCCCTATTCTGATGAAGTCAAAGCCCATGACTGTCACATCAAAAATAGATGATCTATCTTTGCTATATCTGCTTTAGTCTATAAATAGACACAAGCTGCTTGTTCACTATGCTTCCGCTGCTCCCACTGACTACAACAACCCTCTGGCAGAGTCATATACACGTGCACTTCTAAAGCTAGTTTAGAACGACGCTATACTCATCCTCCTGCCGGGTCTCATAGTCTAGAACAGCAGTAATGGCAAGTATGGGTAAACAAGAACCTCCCTATCACCGTTTTTGAGGATACCGGAGTACCTCTCGGGTGCCTGAGGTTACCCACCATATTTGCAGAGTGGCTAATGGAATGTCAAACCTGAATGAATCTTTTGGTCCTATTAAATTTTCAGTAATCGTCTGTGGTTCTGGAATCACTTCCAGTTCTACCATACTCCCACTACTGTTTTCTGAAAAAGTCCATTTTACTAAAACTGTGGTGAGTCAAGAACAATATCACTATTAATTTTCCAGATGGTAGAAAGTTAACCCTCGTCATAGCCCGGGTTAACCCATAAACTGCCATTACTGAAACGTGCCTTGAGTTATCCAGAGTCTGGTTTTAAGCATAAGCCGGACAACTCCATATACCTTAACATCGTTAAGATATTAGTCATTCTATATACAATATAGAAACAGAGGCATTAATTTAATTAGAACCAGATTCGAATCATGTAGCTGTCTCCAGTGCATGTCAACTAAATAGGGAGAGGCCGATCAGTATTACTCAACTTAGGAGTACATCCAAATATGAGTAACCTGAAAGAAAAACAAGTTTCTCAAAACTATTACTATCAACTGAATACCAAACACAAGTATCTAAATCTTCGATTACCTTGAAGAATCCCGATACTTGCGACACCTGGTTCTCTGCTTTATTCTTGTACCTATTACAGAACTTAGACTTTGTATTTATACGAAACACGTGTCTAAAACTTGAGAAGTCACAAGTAAACAGAATATAGTACGAGGACCAACCCCTCTGTCTTAATGGGCACTGGAAAACATACAATACTTTGTATAAGTCCCCTAAGTTGAATAACTCAAACCCTGTGCGTCGTAGGTTGAAAACTTTACTATGGTTATGAAGAATTACACCGCTGTTGAATGCGCCTTACCTAACCATCAACTGATATAGGTAAATTTCATGGACATAATTTCAAAAAGTTATATCTCACTTTATAAATTAAACGTACAGATATATCAATTTGAAATCGGTGCATAACAATGGATATTCAAAACCAAATATTTGCTGTCCGGCAAAAAACCCAGGCGATTTCCTCAAATATCACCAATTACAACGAATTCCGATATATTGAGGATCGTCACCTAATTCCCAATAACTTACTCCCACTCATCATCTGTAAAACCATACAAATGTGAGAATCATACATGGTAAATACATACCATGGAGTAAGGATCTAATTGGGAAATCAGTTTTTAATTAACAACGCATAGTGAAACTGAAACATGAAAATGTTTCGAAGGGGTATCCGGGTATTCATAGTAATCCTCTTCCATTATCCAGATTCATGACTGTAACCGTATATTTCGTTGCCATCTCTCCAAATCCCTTTATTTGTCTTTACACATTACCTTCTGTACACCACATTTAGGCTAATTGATTTTCGTCCTTCCCTACCGTTCGGCACCAACCTATGGTTTGGAAGAAGACTATCCAATAAGTGTGATAGGTGTGCTCTCCTAAACCTAGGAGCCCTTGCAACCTGAGAGAAGGTAAAGATAAAAGACAACTGAATAAACCTTATTCTATTACTCCTGAACCAGAATCCATTCTCAAACTGGAACAAGTTCCATCGAGTTCGTATATAACCATACGATGGATTATCCCATAACTATGGATTTTCGTAGTGATACGGGGTGTTCCGGAGAAATCCAAAGGTGAAGTAGGAGTGGCAATGAAATACGTGGTTTGGTCGTGAATGATAGCAGTTGCAATTTACTTTGCCCTCTTTCTAATCCCTTTTATTTGTCTTTACTTACTACCTTCTGTACACCACACTTAGGCTAATTGGTTTTCTTCATTCCCTATCTTTCGGCACCTGTCTATGGTTTGGAAGAAAACTATCAATAAGTCTAATAGATGTACTGTCTCCTAATCCTAGGAGCCCTCACATCCTGAGAGAAGGTAAAAGAAAAAGAAAACTGATCATTTTCTCCAGAACCGGAAACTATCCCCGAATCTGGAACAAGTTCATTCGAGTTCGTATGTAACTATACGATGGTCATATCCAATGAAAATGGGATCTTTGTAGTGATACGGACTGTTCCGGAGTAAAGCAAAGGGTAAAAGTAGGAGTGGCAATGAAGTATGCAACTCAGACAATACAAAAGCCAGTGTTTTAAGAAAGTTCGGTTAACTTGGTCACTGAGTTATAGTCTAGGGTCGGGACACGGTCGCTGTCAAAGAGAGAAAGAAAAGAAACACTCTGCGTGCACTCTAATCTAGATCAGAATGGTTAATCACTTTATCTAATCGGGATGTCTCCCACTGTAATCTCAAATTCTCTTCCAAACCTAAAAGAAGAATTAGTCGGAATCACCCGAGGAGTAAACCAACTCATTAGTGGGATCGGGATCCAACTATCATCGCATGATAACCTGATGGAATCCACTCAAGTTATTACACTCCAGAAGGTATGCGCATGCCTGGCAAGTTTCATGTATGTTTGAAACTCCCGATGTGATTTTTACCCCATGCTCTTATGACCTTGACGAAGGTCAACAAATCATAAGTCACATGTCAAGTTCTACCCGTCATTGTCCAGGTTAATTTGAATCCACCCATACATACCCTTGACGAAGGTCAACAAAGTAGTACGACTGTTCCAAACTATAGGGTTCCTAGGCACTCCCAAGAGGTCTCACAAGGCATCAACCATGCCAATTTAAAATTTAAACGGTGCCGAGAAACCCTAAACTACGGATCGTTGGCTAGAAGTTTAGGCGAAAAAGCGAGCTAGTTTACAACTAAACTATGAGATAACGGAAATACAACCTTTGTAGATCCGGTGCTCCACCTCCATAGCTCCGCAACGAAGTCCCCTTGCTGTCCAAATGAATTCCCGGGCTCTAGCGTCGGCTTCATCGGAGAATAGGCGGGCTAGGTCGTCGATGTCCATGCCGAAGATGATCTACGTCGAGGCATCGCTAGATCAAGCTCCCACTTCACCAAGTCATAAAACTTGTGAAGAAAACACCCTATACTACTTGGCAAGAGGTAGAGGATGAAGAAATAGGAAGTGGGTTCACTTTAGAATTGGATTTCTCACTCTTTATCATCACTTGCCATTGATGGAGGCAAGCTTTCTTCACATGAAGAAATGAAGAAGAAGAAGAATATTGTTATGATAAGTTATTTAGAAAATAGAAAATAAAAGAATACTTATCATAATCAACCATGGTCAAGTGTAGAGAATAAACTAGGGTTAGGTCAATGGTTAGGTTAGGCATGAAACAAAAATGATGGACTTTTTCAAACCTTCATGAAGTTTCAATGTAAAACAAAGCAAGCCACCATTTCTTTTCTTTTGCCAAAATGAAATAAATAAATAAATAAATGAGTAAGCAAATAAAATCATAACCCTAACCATCACATAACCATGGTTTAATCTTAACATACACTTAAACAATCATGTATCATCAAACATGATACAATCAAATGTACAAATGTATATCACATATACAATGTGCACAATCCAAGTGAGAAAATCCATATAAAGTGAACCAATACTAGTTAATGCAAAGTAATATATCAAATATATAATTATACATTAAATCATTAAATCAACACTTGATTTAACGATCCGGTCATATCGCATATAACCGACTAGTATCCAATGTATCGGCTTATCGAATCAATCCTCGATTCGATAACTAGGTTATATCGCATACAACCATTCGACACGTTCATCGCGAGAATAGAATACGGTATCACATACACACATTATTCTTGGTCCCACACATATCTCATATGCTCTCCTATTTCGTTTTGCTTGAGCCAGGAAACCTCTGTGTAGGACTCTAAAGACTCGTCAATACGCCGGTAGCAGATGATGATCATATCAAGCACCCACAAGCCGCAAGTGGTCTGCTAAACGTAACGGCCACCCGGGTATTGAGCGATCAGAAGATCGACGAGCAAGCCCGCTCACACTCCAGTGAATCCAACCAGTAACACTACCGTACAGTCCGGTCTGATCGTCTGATATGTCGCATATCTCGCCTAGGGGTGGTAAACGTCAGACCCCAATAGCTCGATAAGTCGTGTCGATATGAGGTCTATAACAATTCGAGAAACTACAGGTAACACTTACCAGTAAATCTCAGCAACCCTGGCCAGGGATTTCCTGTTATAGCCAATCGAACACAGCGCAACATCAACCCACTATACCGGGAGAGACGAATCCCCTCCTATCGCTCATTGCCTCCATGTGACTCGGGACTGTATCCAAAAACCACCATTTTGCACGCCCTCTTGGACGTGGTAAGATGGAAATCAAAGCACAGTGGGAACCACACAAGACTCTATGACGATCTCGGGTCAACAGACTACTCTGTACCAGTGTCACCAGAGAACTGCCATCTGACGTAAGGTATAATACCATCTGGGAGTTCTCGGCGTGTCCGTCCAGTATACCCAGTCACTACTGAGCACCCGTATATCATCTCTGATGTCAAACACCAATGGATATGGGATCATCCATCGCCCATCTGTATGGGTCGAGAAGGTATACGCTAGTCTACTCTGGTATATCGATGCCCCGTCTCGATACACCCACGACTAGGGACTTTGAAGGATGTACTTATAGACTATCTGTCCCCACTAGTATGATCTGCATCATAGTCCAGGTAGTCAAGCACACATCCTAAGGACTTTACCAACATGTAACAGAGAGACAATCAGTGTACATGTTAAGGTAAAGAGCAACCAGATAGCATACTATCATGTCGAGCAAGAAAGTCCTCCCTATATATGTCCAAGCATCCACTACAATATACATCCTATGTATAGTAATGGCCTCTAGGGCATACATATAACTAACAATCTCCCACTTGCACTAGGGTCATCTGATAACAGTGGTTGTAGTATCTCATACTCAACCATCCTATAAAAATCTCTCTCTGGGAACAGGCCTTTGTGAGTGGATCCGCTGTGTTGTCCTCTGAGTCTACTCTCCTAACCTCGATCTCCCTGGAGATCAACCATCTCCATGATCAGGTGACACTGCCTTAGAATATGTCTGGATCACTGATGGGACGGACGTTCCTTGGCATAAGCCACAACTCCATTGTCTCACAATGGTTGGAACGTAGTTCATCTCATGAACCATTATACACCCAGACTGCCTCTATGGTAGCATCTTAAGTAGCGATGTATCTTGCCTTTATCGTCTAGTATGTCACGGTATCTAGTTTGGAACTCTTCCAACATACCGTCCCTTTACTGAGGGTAAAGACAATGCCTGTGACTGACATTCAGTCGTCTTTATCACACTGGAACACTTCCAGTGATTCTCCCTAGGATCAATTGATACCATCTCACTACAACTAGTGAGTGTCCTAATATCCAACTAGATCTATCTCATAAATCCAAATTCCAGGATTTAGTAGGTATCACTTTGATCTTATATGGAGAATCAGTGTGATAAGCGGAGATTGATCGAGCGTAGCATAGGAAACTCCTTCCCTATCAAGAGTATGTCATCCACGTACTCTACGAGGATCACCACCATACTCCCTACTACCTTTTTGTTTATACAAGGTTCATCTACCATTTTGATGATGTCAAACTCTTTGACTAATCCATCAAAACAGATGTTCCAACTCCGCGATGCCTGTTTTAATCCTATAAAGCATCTTGCACACGTTTCCGCTGCTCTCACTGTCTACGAAGCCCTCTGGCTGTGTACTTATAGACGCACTCTTCTAAAACATCATTTAGAAAAGCAGTCATGACACCCAACCGCCAGATATCGTAGTCATGGTATGTAGCCGTGGCAAGTAGGATCTAGATGGACTTAAGCATAGCTACTTGAAAAGGTTTCATCATTATCCACTCCTGGTCGATGACGAAAAGCTTTAACAATTCTAGCTTTGAAAGTCTCAACTTTTCCATCTACACCAAGTAATCTTCTCAAGATATACTTGCTCCTGATGGGGATTTAACCCTTCAGATATAGCAACTAAAGTCCATACTTTGTTGGTGTATAAGGATTCCATCTCAGATCGATAAGCATCCAGCCATTCTTACAGAGTCACACTCCTGATGGCCAGCTCGAAACTAGTTGGGTCATCATCTCATGATGCAATTCTCGCTCCCACTGTCATAGAGAAACAGAAGTATCTCTCAGGTGGGTGAGGAACCCTACTAGATCGGTGGAGAGGCTGAGGTTCGTTGGAATCTACTGAATCCTTTGGTTCTATCAAATCATCAGCTGTAGTTTGTATAGCTGGAACCTTTCCAGTTGTACATAACAGACCTTGCCTCGAGCCTGTCCGGATTATGTTTTTAGACATAGCCCGGACAACCCCAAATCTTAACCAACTTAAGATATGGGCTCTTCCCTTATCATATCACATATGAAATGGTAAGCAACTGATTTGATTTGAACCCTATTCAATAGGTATGCAGCTTCTCAAGTGCATAACTCCCAAAAAGGAAATAGGTAACTCAGTAGTATTCATCATAGAGCACACCTTATCATATAGGGTGTGATTGCTCCGTCCCGATATACCATCGTGCTATGGTGTATACGGAGGAGTAATGCTGAGAGAGAATCCCATTCTCCTTTAGAATAGTCCAGGAATTCCGTGCTCAAGTATTCTCCTCCTTGATCGCATCAAAGGACATAATACTTATACCCTTATTGGTTCCCTACCTCTAACTTATATTCTGTGAATATCTCAAAAGGTTCGGACTTGTGTTTCAACAGGAACATATGTCTGAATCTAAAGAGATCATCAGAGAACGTAATGAAGTATAAAGAACCAGTCCTGGCATGTGTAGACAGGGGACCTTACATACATCATCATGTATCAGTCCCAAGAGTTCATTAACTCTTTCTCTGTTTCCAATAAACGGAGCTTTGGTCATCTTATCTTTGTGACATGACTGGCGAGTTTCACAAGATGTAAATTCAAACTGATTTAAATATGCATTTTTGTGTAACTCTAGCTAGTCGGGTCACATTGATCTGACCTAGTCTACAATACCTTAAGAAAAATTTGTTCAATTCTGAACTCTTCCTCTTATGTGTGTTCCATATACTAAGAACTGTAGTTTGATTTAGAACATCAATGCTTTTAGATAACGTGCCTGAACCGATCAACTTTTGATATAGGAAATGTTCAAAACATTATCCAACAATACAAAATTTTATCATTTCTTTAATAATAAAGAGACTGATATGATTTTGTATAACAGGTTCGGTATCTAATAACATTCGTTCAGAATCAATGTATTTGTAATACAGGGTGACAATGACCAACAGACTTGGCTGCAACTCTTGCCCCGTTTTCTGCCTCATGAAACTTATCACCCGTTCTCAGTTCTCTACCTTTCTGTAGCCCTATGTAACAGATTACATATCTGGGATTCTGATCTGGTATCACATACCCAGGACGTAAAGGATACTAAGAAACAGTTCTCTGTAATGAACACACCCGAAGATGATGCATCAGCATGCACTCTCTTCGTTTGGGCTGCACGGGAATTCTGGTAATCCCCTATTTCCTGCTCGGTCTTATAACAATTATAAGTTGGAGCGGGACCAACGTTCCCTAGCTCAGTATAACAAGCGGGTTCGGTCAATAATCCGTATTATTATCTTGATTAAGGCGTGATATGGTCGCTACCAGGAGAGAGGGAGAAGAAAACACTCAGCGTGCGCTCTTTCAAGAATAGATTGGTTATTATTTTATCTAATCAGGATGGCTCCCACTGCTTTTTATCAAATCTTCCTTCAACCCTAAAAGGAAAGACTAGCCGGGATTAATTACACACTACAAGTTCACCAATCTTTCAGCCAGGCTAGTGTCGGTACTTTGAGGGAGGTCCCCCGTGCTTTCGCACGAACCTAATTACTGTAAACCTCGTTTTCCCAGAGGCGTAACCCCGTTGACACCTTTCTAGACACCTACTTGATCGGCTAATTGTAATGTGTAAAACTCTCCCAGGAGTAACTCTTACTCGCAGCGGGTATCGGGATCCAACTATCTCATAGAAGGTATGCAATCTCATTGCAAATTTCAACACTTGAAATTCCCGATAATATTTTACCCCTAACGTGCTATGACCTTGACGAAAGCCAACAAACCATAGCCCGCTAGTCAAGTTCAACCCGTACATTTCTTGATTGAATTAAACCCACCCGCACGACCCTTGACGAAAGCCAACAAAGCCGCACGACTACCCTAATCCAATCGCATCGTATGCTAGCAGATAAGCAGCATATAGCTACCGCACACTGCACCTTGACGAAAGCCAACAAATGCAGCACGAACACTATATACAACTTATCTGAAATGACGGAGGGTTACGACAGGTTTTTCTGAAAACCTATTGCGTAATGAACTTGATATCGTTGTAGAATCAAATGATTTTAAAATGGAGTGTCTTTGAGGCTTTTCTAGTTTTGCTAAAGGAGTCACTCCCGGTGAAGGAATTGTCGGTCCTTTCCTCGTCGAATGAGGTGCGGGATATATCATATATATCACTGTGCAAAGCAAAAACTCTTAAAAGCAATCAAAAGACAAACCGAGTGTGTAGCATCTGCCAGTTATTGCTAAAGGAGTCACTCCCGGTGAAGGGATCTCGGTCCTTTCCTCATCGAATAAGGTGCAGGATATATCACATATACCGCTGTGCAAAGCAAGAACTGTAGCTACCTGTTTTATTTTGAAATTCGATTCTACAACATCTTAGGTTTCTTTTACTTTCATTAATCACATTAATGAAGTCACATCATTTAAGTACTTAAACATCACAGATAAATACGACGTACACTTATGTCATCCGCATTCGCCTCGATGTCCCCTCGTGCACCGTTAGGTTAGGTAACTAACGGCAGAGCAGGGAAGGGCTAGCGCGGGTGTAAAACATAAGTAACATCTATATAATATATCGTATATACTATATACTGTATCTATCACAGAACATCACATGATCACATCACAGATATCGCAGCAGAAGAATCATATGAAATATTGGATATACTAGGACGTCCGTGTTTTCAATACGAGCCAGTATAAAACACGGATTCCACGGTCGTGATGAATAGCCAAACCCACACCCCTAGACCCTTACGAGAGCGGCAAGCAACCCTACCAATTCTAGAGTTAGGAGACCCGGACTCGACTCCTCGAGTTGGTCTCCCACTGGACTCCAGAACCCGGTTACTTGTGCTCCCCTCCTTGGGTCTATCCTAGTGCGGAAAAGTAAATAATATACAACGGGTGACAACTTCCGCAACCTGGAAGTGCCCCATAAAAGAATATTACATACAAGTTTTTACATGAATGAAAATGAAAAACACTCATCTCACATAAAAACCCCCGGCTATTCAAACACGACGATCCAATATAACATATCCAGCAACACATAACATCACATGTCATCAACGTAAGTAAATATGCGCATCCCAATTGTCGTTGACATATAGCAACGAAACCGGCGATATCACATATTACACTTACGGTCACAGAAAAGAAAGTGTAAAACTACAACAGTTGGAATCCGCAACCTGCATAGACATCGCATGCCTAATCAAATGAATACCTTAGACATCACATGCCTAACAATTATAAACGCCGCATTTTAGTCTCAAAATCGAAAACACTTTTCAATATCAAGTCGGGTAATTCAACAAGATTCCCGACATCCTGATCGAATGCTCGTCGCAAACTTCAGTAGACGGCTGCACCCCCGATACCGTCGACGAAGTGCACCAAGGCGGAACACCGCTACCGCGAGCACCCGAACGGATGCTTTCGGCGACGGGGTTCTCCTACAGTCACTTGGTCGGGGCTATGGAGCGAGGCTGTCTATTAAGTTTACCCGGCGAGTATCCGCGTACGCTACGTGATTGCGACGAACTTTTGATCACATCAAAATTCCGTGGCAACCGATCAAGTGAGACTAAACTGCTATGTTTATAACATTCATTGAGTTATCTCATAACTACTTGTGAATTCCAATTATTGTATCACATTCCAGATAATTAGAAAATGTTAAACTTTCCGATCGAACATTCAAACTCCCAAGTTTTCCCGATACTGATCAACACATGAAACAAGTCTAAAAACATTCAGTTCGTGCCTCAGTACCAACGGTCCAGCCGTAGAAGGGTCAAGCCAACGCCTCACATGTGGCACGCCGTACTGCCCCAAACCCGAAGGTTCAAAGGGCAGTTCAAGACGGTCACATAATCGAGTTAAGGTTTGTTGTCTTCTAGAGGGTCCATCGAGTTACTTGCACTACTTAGAACGTCTTTAAACAACGGAAAAATCCAACACTTGGAAATTTCCCGACAGGGGAAAAAGTGGGTATTTATATCCGGTCGAACTTTTTAACATATTCTAAAAATAGCCGGAAAGCCACATAGACAAAATTTGAAATTTCCGATCGAATCATCGAATCCCCAAAACAACCCCAGAAAATTCAACTCTTGAATAAATATTAAAAATTCCCAGAAAATCCAAATCCAGAAAATAGGAATTACTGTGCAAACAAGGGAAGCTGACGTCATCAATGTACCGCGGAACCGCCGCAGAAGCCTAAGGGAAGCTGACGTCATCAATGTGCCGCGGAACCGCCGCAGAAGCTAGGCTTCTGCCGCGGTTCCGCCGCAGTTAGGACTGTTCATGAGAAACTTTTTGCGCCGTAATTCTTAAATTTCCCTGCTGAATTTTTAGCACTTTTTAATCTGGAAAAATCCCAGTTTTTGAAAAAAGGACAGAGAGAAATTTTGGTTTAGGGTTTCGGGTTCGTTCGGACTTCAAACGTCGTCTAGACTTCACCTAAGGCTCTAGCTAGGCTCTGATACCACTGTAGGGTTCCTAGGCACTCCCAAGAGGTCTCACAAGACATCAACCATGCCAATTTAAAATTTAAACGGTGCCGAGAAACCCTAAACTACGGATCGTTGGCTAGAAGTTTAGGCGAAAAAGCGAGCTAGTTTACAACTAAACTATGAGATAACGGAAATACAACCTTTGTAGATCCGGTGCTCCACCTCCATAGCTCCGCAACGAAGTCCCCTTGCTGTCCAAATGAATTCCCGGGCTCTAGCGTCGGCTTCATCGGAGAATAGGCGGGCTAGGTCGTCGATGTCCATGCCGAAGATGATCTACGTCGAGGCATCGCTAGATCAAGCTCCCACTTCACCAAGTCATAAAACTTGTGAAGAAAACACCCTATACTACTTGGCAAGAGGTAGAGGATGAAGAAATAGGAAGTGGGTTCACTTTAGAATTGGATTTCTCACTCTTTATCATCACTTGCCATTGATGGAGGCAAGCTTTCTTCACATGAAGAAATGAAGAAGAAGAAGAATATTGTTATGATAAGTTATTTAGAAAATAGAAAATAAAAGAATACTTATCATAATCAACCATGGTTAAGTGTAGAGAATAAACTAGGGTTAGGTCAATGGTTAGGTTAGGCATGAAACAAAAATGATGGACTTTTTCAAACCTTCATGAAGTTTCAATGTAAAACAAAGCAAGCCACCATTTCTTTTCTTTTGCCAAAATGAAATAAATAAATAAATAAATGAGTAAGCAAATAAAATCATAACCCTAACCATCACATAACCATGGTTTAATCTTAACATACACTTAAACAATCATGTATCATCAAATATGATACAATCAAATGTACAAATGTATATCACATATACAATGTGCACAATCCAAGTGAGAAAATCCATATAAAGTGAACCAATACTAGTTAATGCAAAGTAATATATCAAATATATAATTATACATTAAATCATTAAACCAACACTTGATTTAACGATCCGGTCATATCGCATATAACCGACTAGTATCCAATGTATCGGCTTATCGAATCAATCCTCGATTCGATAACTAGGTTATATCGCATACAACCATTCGACACGTTCATCGCGAGAATAGAATACGGTATCACATACACGCATTATTCTTGGTCCCGCACATATCTCATATGCTCTCCTATTTCGTTTTGCTTGAGCCAGGAAACCTTTGTGTAGGACTCTAAAGACTAGTCAATACGCCGGTAGCAGATGATGATCATATCAAGCACCCACAAGCCGCAAGCGGTCTGCTAAACGTAACGGCCACCCGGGTATTGAGCGATCAGAAGATCGACGAGCAAGCCCGCTCACACTCCAGTGAATCCAACCAGTAACACTACCGTACAGTCCGGTCTGATCGTCTGATATGTCGCATATCTTGCCTAGGGGTGGTAAACGTCAGACCCCAATAGCTCGATAAGTCGTGTCGATATAAGGTCTATAACAATTCGAGAAACTACAGGTAACACTTACCAGTAAATCTCAGCAACCCTGGCCAGGGATTTCCTGTTATAGCCAATCGAGCACAGCGCAACATCAACCCCCTATACCGGGAGAGACGAATCCCCTCCTATCGCTCATTGCCTCCATGTGACTCGGGACTGTACCCAAAAACCACCGTTTTGCATGCCCTCTTGGACGTGGTAAGATGGAAATCAAAGCACAGTGGGAACCACACAAGACTCTATGACGATCTCGGGTCAACAGACTACTCTGTACCAGTGTCACCAGAGAACTGCCATCTGACGTAAGGTATAATACCATCTGGGAGTTCTCGGCGAGTCCGTCCAGTGTACCCAGTCACTACTGAGCACCCGTATATCATCTCTGATGTCAAACACCAATGGATATGGGATCATCCATCGCCCATCTGTATGGGTCGAGAAGGTATACGCTAGTCTACTCTGGTATATCGATGCCCCGTCTCGATACACCCACGACTAGGGACTTTGAAGGATGTACTTATAGACTATCTGTCCCCACTAGTATGATCTGTATCATAGTCCAGGTAGTCAAGCACACATCCTAAGGGCTTTACCAACATGTAACAGAGAGACAATCAGTGTACACGTTAAGGTAAAGAGCAACCAGATAGCATACTATCATGTCGAGCAAGAAAGTCCTCCCTATATATGTCCAAGCATCCACTACAATATACATCCTATGTATAGTAATGGCCTCTAGGGCATACATATAACTAACAATAACCAACGCATCTATCTATACAACAGAAAGGTAACAAGCAGCTACCATACACAATGCATTGACGAAGGTCAACAAACATAGCATGAATACTAAGTGCTACCCGTGTGAAATGACGGAGGGCTACGAATGTTTTTTGGTGAAAAACCTTTAACGTAATGAATTTGATATCGTTGAAGGAACCAGATAGCTTTTTACAAATATATAGTTGCGAAAACCTTTGCTAAAGAGGTCACTCCCGGTGAAGGGATCTCGGCTCTTTCCCCGTAGAATGAGGTGCAGGGTATTCCAAACTGAATACCACGACGCAAAGAAAAAAGTAATCAACTATAGTGAAGTTATTACCCTGACGCAAAACCTCTGCCTAAGGGGTCACTCCCGATGAAGGGATCTCGGCCCTTGCCTCGTTGAATGAGGTGCTGGATATTCATAACCGAATACCACTGTGGAAAACAAAAGAGAATGTCCTTGCAATAACAGCTTTTTGAAAATTGTTCCAATGACATCGAATAGGTCTGTTTTCTTTCCATTGATCTGAATCAACACAGTCCCATCAATTAATCACACCACAAAAGAACGAAAATATGATGTACGTATATGCCATCCGCATTCGCCACCGGGTCCCGTCATCATCCGTTAGGTTACTTAACTAACGACAGAGCGGGGACTGGACTAGCGCGGGTGTAAAACATATACAACACTACTAGTATATATAACAATACATAATAATCGCTCCAGGCATGATAAATGCAACATCACAGAAAAGCAATAAGCATCACAGAACAATACAGATAATCTGGGAGCCTCGGGTTTCCTTTGAGCCGCAAGTGAAACCCGACATTCCCCAGGTCGTGTGGATAGCCTGTGCAATGAAAACTTAGACCTCTACGAGTGCGGCAAGTTACCCGCCAAAACCAGAAGCGAGGCAGCTCCCTTCAGCAAAGTGAATGGACCACCCAGCACTTCACGGAATCCGGTAACTTGAGCACCTCACCTTGGGTCAACCTGTACTCCCTACGAGTGCGGCGAATAGCCTGCCAATTCTAGAGTGAAGTCCCCTCCGTCTCAAAGCCATGAGATGCGGGCCCGTTGCCCTCTAGAACCCGGCTATCCGTGCACTCCACCGCGGGGTAATCCTAGTACAGAAAAGAAAATATATACAACGGTGATATCGACCTCGACCTCAACCCGGTCGTGCCCCAAAAGAATAATATACAAACAGGCAGTGACGGCAGTCCACATGTCGGACGCTCGCCCTGCGATATCAAATATACAAATAAAACTAAACTGTGCTATCATTGCATCCAAGCTATCCACCATGACAAATCCGCAATAACACAGCACAATACAGAACATCAACGTGAATGTCACATTCATAAACCCGTCTAAAAGGACTATAGCGATTAGACAAGTTGTACCGATCAAATGACATTCACGGTCGCAGATAGAAATGTATGTACTGTAAATTTTAAACAATGTTAGAAAATATTGAGTTCGAAATAACCCCGAATAGCCAAAAACAACTAGATAAAACCATATCCAAACTGGGCTAAACAAACAACACCACTGAACCAACATTCCAGAGACAAAAGTACACTACAAAATTCAATTCCAAAGCCCAAATTCTGGCCGGCCTCCTCGGATTTTTGGCCAATGTGGCCGGTCCAAATTTTGAATTAGGGCCTCGTAATTGGTGTGTGTTTTAGTGGTCACTTATGTAGTCTTCTGCAGTTGTTTAAATAATTTTTGAAGACACTTATAAAATTGACAGAAACTGGAATGCAGTGGGGTGATGTTTCAGGTTTGTTTCGGTTTCGATACTTTAACATTGTCTAAACCAACTAGTATACGGTTAATGGTTTAGCTATGATACCATGTAAGGCTACGCCAGCGCCCCGGTCGTCAATCCGAGGCCAAACGCGGAACAAAAACTTTTAAAACTGGCGCTAACGTAACACTAAAACCCGGACCGTGCCATCAACCCTATACTAGTTAACTGTAAAGTGGTTATAAAGATTATACCGATCGATCCGTGTCCTTCGGTCTTCAATCTCTGTCCTTGACTTGTAGTGGCTGCCTCAACGAAGTTCGCTCTCCGGTCTTGCTCGTCGAAGAGGATCCACGTCGAGGATTCTTTATACGGGCTCCCGCTTCTAAACCGAAGCAACTCGGGCATCAAGTTTGCTAGCCGAGATGACCAAGATGAAGTAGAGAATGTGTGTGAATATTTTGTCTCAATACACTCAATGATTCTCAACACATGAGATGGAATGAGTGGAAGTGAAGAAGAAGCCAAGTGATGAAGAAGTTGTGAGCACAAGAAGAAGGCAAGTGAAGAAAATGGCTAAGTGTTTCTTGTGTTCAATTTTTGTGAGAGTGAGCAACTAAAGAAAAGCCTTAGCAATAAAAAGATATCCTCCCTCACTTATTACCCACAACAAATATCCTAGCTATGACAAAACCACACTTGACCCAATACCATGAGTCACCAAGTGTGAGCACATGCACCATGAATGCCCAAGGCCAAAACTTATGCTCACAATTTCCACCAAATAAACTTTAAACCAAAAGTTTAAATCAAGAAAAGAAATGGCATCTTCAAAAGTAAACTCGTAACGAATTACAAGAATATCTCTCATCTGTACATATATACCTGCATCCGTATTCCGACTGAATACGAATACAACGAGATGAAAGTAATCCAACAATCTAATACTAGGATCCGGTTTAAACCAAAGCCCACTAGTATGATCCGTCCGATCATGATCCGTGCACTAATGCACGTATATGATCGAACCATAAAATCATACGGCCTCTACAACGTTTCGCCCGAACTTAGGAAACTCTCTGCGTGGGACTCTAAAGACTCATCAATACGCTGGCAGTGGGTTTAACCACAAGCACGTCAGTAGCACTAGCTGTACGTAACGGCTACCCAGGTAATGAGCGAAAGGGAGGCCGACGAGCGAACTCATCCTGAAACCCTACTGAGCCTGACAATGACAATATTCGTACAGTCCGGTCCGTTCGTCTATGGGTATCGCATATCGGGCCTAGTGGGATGGTAAACGTTAGACCCCCAATAGCGGTATAAGTTGTGTCGGAGTGTAGCCCAGAACACCCTAAGAAACTACTGGAATACCTACCAGTAAATCTCACTTGTCTTGGCCAAGGACTTTGTGTAATGGCTCTCCAGACACAGCGCGATATCACCCCTAATACCGGGAGAGACGAATCTCCTGCCGATCCGCTTACTGCCTCCATGTGGCTCGGGACCGTACCCAACTAAAACCTGTTTGCATGACTCTTTTGAGCCGTGATAGGGTAGTAATCAAAGCACAATAGGAACTCACATAAGATAAATGAAGATCTCAAGTCGATAGACTAACCTGTACACATGTCACCAGGGAACTGCTATCTGACGATAGATATAATACCAACTAGCATGTTCCCGGCGAGTCCGTCCGGTGTACTAATAACCCAATGAGCACATGTATACATCTTAGGTGAACCAACTGACACCAATGGCTTATGAGACCGGCCACCGCCCCTCGTCGGGGTCTCGATCTGTATAAACTAGTCTACTCTGGAGTATTGATGCCCTGTCTCGAAACACTCTCGACTAGGGACACTTTAAGGATGTGCTTATAGACTACCCAACTCTCACGTATATGATCGCCATCATACTACTAGTAGTCAAGCAAGAATCCTATGGGAACTATCAACGTGTAATAGTGATCTGTAATGTCACCTGAAGCATGTACACGATGATAAAGACAAACCAGATAGCATACTATCATCTCGAGTAAGACTGTCCTACCGGTATAGGTCCTCCCTCAATCATTGCAATCATGTGCCTGCGATCCAATAATTGACTTTGAGGGCACTATATCCATCATATAATATTCCATGTTTCCAAAACTCAAGAAAAGAATTCAAATATTACATGAAACTATCATGATAATTCAAAACAATATCCATATTATAAATAAATACCATATATTATGAAATTAGGTTTTATTAACTAGAAATGTCACATTGATAAAATATACATCCATGAAAACTCTAAAGATGATAATAAAATACTTGAGGTGTATTTTGAAAATTATACAAAATTATTTTTTACATAAAACCCCCTCAAGTTATACTAAATTACAATAAGGACCCTAGTAAACATATGTTTAAGCGGGACCAGTCTCTTAAGCCTCAGGAAGCCGGAGATATGGGTGCTTGCCTATTTAAGGTAGACAACTTAACAAACTGTGTTATCAACACGGTAATTGTCTTTGAAAAAGACACAAATCCTGCCGTCCATATGCAGCAGTTACCGATAACACCAAAACCTAATCACCCCTCAATCGTAGCTTTGAAGAGCAAGTATCGATAGTATGGTCAGTTGATCCGCAAACAAGACAGAGTCTAAGACTCCTTCGACATTCTCTCCGGAAATGACCCGGTAGTTGGCAGTAGTCACAAAACACACTTCCTTTCTGATCGGATACCACGGGCTTCTTCATAGGTACAATGCCTTGCCTGTTCATCGGGATGCCTCTGCGTACAGGAGCTCGATTTGGCTTAAATTCCGGCTTCCGCACTACGACGGCTTGCTGTTATGTACTCTTCGCTTTCACTGAAAAACTCTGCTGCTCTCTGGCTGCCTTGAGAACTTGGAAGAAGGTGGTCAATCCCAGAGATATAATATGTCTCTGAATCTCCACATCCAGGCTACGCATAAACCTTCATGCCCTATCTTCATCGTTGATAACCAAAGGTCCTGTAAATCGACCGAACCGAGTCCACTCAGCTGCATGCGCATCAACGGATCCACCATTCTGTTTCAGGCTAATAAACTTTTCTTTCATTTCTTCCTGAGCAGATTGCGAAAAGAACTTCTCCAAGAAGCTTCGCAAAAGCGCTGCCCAACTAATCGGCTTGGGCAGACAGGTCTCCTCTACGAGCCACTACTCGCGAGCGTAATCTACCCGTTAGATACGTACTACATCCACCCTTTTTCATCTGGAATCTGCGCGGCGACAAGCAGATTCTCCGTATCAACTAGACACTACTCCGCTGGCAATGACTCTTCCAATCCTGTAAATGTGGACGGGCCGAGCCTTCCGAATTCTGCCACGGTGCCTTCATACTGTGCCGGCCCGGGTGCTACTACAACTACGGACTACTGGACTGTCCGCAGACCCTTTTGGAAAGCCTTGGCCTGCCGCTGATTCAGCTCCGTTTGTCGCTTCTGGTTTTCTAGCATACCACGTATAACTCTAAGCAGTACGGCATCATCAACACGCCTCTGGTACGATCACAAATCTCTATCCTTCATGATTCTGAAGCCAAGACACTGAAAAGAATTAGTAACGGTAAACAGAATTCAATAAACAAGATAGCTTTAGATTCAAGACTGGCAAGATAGTAATGTGGCAGGACATGTTCCTAATTCTGGGTTTCCTGGTTACTGTACTGAGTTTAATACCGAACTACAAAAGAACCAAACCCGATTAATCCTAAATGCTATGTCTCTAATACCAAACAAACCCTGTCACACCCCGTTTCCCAGAGTGTGCAGACTACGGCATGTGACAGAGCCAACCATACTACCTGTTGCTAGGAAATATCCCTCCACAGTCACATTATGGCTGTCTATAGGATATCAAGAACAGTAAAATATAAAATCTATCTAGTACATGCCCATTTGCCATAGTAAATAGAGTCAAGAAAAATGCATAAGTGGAAACGAATCAAATCCAATAAACAACATCTGAAACTTGTTCCAATATGGGCTCACATCAAGGAATAAAACTGTGGAAAATAAACTAAACTAAATATCTCTAAATACACGATCACTTCTTCATCGCTCGGCTTGATGGCTAAAGTACTCATGTTCAGCCTGCGATAAAGGTAGAGGAACTGGGCCATGCAAAACTCATACGTAAACACGTCATAATATCAAAATAACAGTGATAACCAGGATGTAATGTTATAAGTAAACATGAATATGAATGAAGAACACGGATATGAAACAGTGATGTATGTGTATGTATGTGATGTGTAATGTGTAACCTAAAATTGTGCTTCTAGGTTATCTATTCTAAAAGTCTTTGAAATCAATTAATGTAATACTCATCGTAACCCAACAGAATATATCCCGTTCATTCCCTACGGGATCACGGTAATAGGATTTATTTCATAATGTTCGGAAAACGACAAACAAGTAATTATTCCGTAATGCCCGGAAAAACGGCAAACAGGTAATTATTCCGTGACGCCCGGAAAAACGGCAAACATGTAATTATTCCGTAACGCCCGGAAAAACGGCAAACATGTACTAATATCCTCTTGAGTTACGTTTTGGTTACATTCTTGATTCCCCTTTACCCCAGGTTTGTGTTCAAGTCAGGTATTGCCAGTATAGATCTAATGCCAACACAGGATCCAGTATGTACAGTTCTTGTCTATGCAGACAACAAGTCACGTCCGTCAGGACAACACGTCAATATCGTTAGCATTAGTAACAGGATCCAGGTAGAGTATACTTTCTTCTTTCTCCATTAGAGTAGGTGCCTTTCCTGATACTGGACCCTGAGGCCGATCAGTCTTTGGTTCGCATGCTATTCGCTTAGCCTATTCAGTGTACGTATCGGAGCGACTGGAAGCTGATCGCGGCCGTTTTTTGGAAAAGTGTTCCGGTTTTGGGCTGGAGGGAGTATCAGTTACCTGCTTCTGGATATCAATCCCTGGCTCATGAACTAAAATTTGATTTTGCCGTAATTGCAATCGGGCGACTTGGGTCGTGAGATCTGCCACGACGTTTGCCAGCTCGTCGACTTTGGAATGGACCTTGGCCATCTCCTCATCCCTGTCCTGAAGCTGCCTTTGAAGCCATTGGAATAATACTTGTTCTATAGTTCCGAGCATGACAACGGGGTCACCCTTACCGCATGAGCTTGATTCAGTAAGAACCACGGGTTCCTTTGGCTTAATAGCCTGAGCGGGCTCTTCATCATTTAGACCGAGTCGATGGTGGGTAGCAACAGCCACGTCATTATCATGGGTACGAGGTGTGTCACGCCCCGCTTCCCAGTATATGGGCAAATGACGCGACGAGACCGCTACGTATTTACTCAGAAGTAAACACGCTGAGCGTATCTAAGCAATATAAGTAAAATGCACAAGAGACAGGATATAATGAACAACAACTTTATTTATTAACATTTTTTTACAATAAATCTGAAAAGTAAATACATGGAATGGAAAGCAATGCTTAAACAGTGGCATAACAGAAATGGAAATACAGAATGTAGATATGTATAAGGAATCTAAAACTCTGGGTCGAAAGCAAGCTGGTCCAAATCCTCGCTGGTGGGCTCGATCTCCAGAAGGTCCGAATCACCTGACGACATTCTAAAGCAGAAGAAAGAGAATGTCTTCAGCGAACAAATCTCTCGGCAAGTCCCAAAGATGAGGGAGAAGTAGAATAGACAGAGAGAGAGTATAACTATTATAATGTTGATTGTTATGTTAACGCTGTTGTTTGTAACTTGGTACAGAAGATACCAGTGTATACGAGAGGAGTCTCACTAGACCAGAGACTACGGTATACGAAGTACAAGGCTCCGTCGATAATACTACGGAACAACGGTATGGATGTAATTACGTCTTAAGTGACTACCTCGTGCCACCTTTAATATATTCCGTACCAGTCTACCCCTTTATAACCTCGTAGTGTTTATTGTATGGAATTTATTGATTTGTACGGAATGTATTGTGTTGTATTGTCTTTTATTGTAAATTTTATAGATGGATGACTTGCCGAAACCATGATATCAGTAAATGGATATAACAGGAGAATCATGTAGATGGATGTATATCCATGGTTCGGTTCAGTCAATATAGATTGAATAGATCGAACAGATTGAATATATGGATTCATATTGAATTGTAGTTTTATAATTTCATACTTGAATCATATTCAAGTCAGATTATTTATATTGAGACTTAGTCTGAGTCAGACAATTATAAAAGAAATTGAATCCTGAATTTCAAAAGCCACCGCAGAAGCAGATTCCTGAGCAGAAGCCGATTACTCATAATCAAGCACGGGCCTTCACTTTGACGACCGAAGAGGCCAAGGCTTCAGACGAAATTGTTTCAGGTATCCTACTCGTTTATAATTTTCCTGCACTGGTATTATTTGATTCAGGTGCATCCCATTGTTTTATGTCCTCCAAGTTATTAGTGCACACTCGATTCCACATGCGGTCCTGTCTAGTTGCTGGGACATACACACTGAGAATAGGAAAATTATATCTAATAGTGAGTACAAGGATTGTTCGATTGTTATATGTGGATGAGTGCTATTCGCGGATTTCTTAGTGATCGATACTGGCAGCTATGATGTTGTCTTGGGAATGAACTTTCTTGGCACTTCCACACATCAATTGTAGGGCAAAGAAAGTGATTTTCTAAATTCCCGGACATCCGGAGTTTATATTTTCAGGAGGTAGCAGATCTGTCAGGCCAGTCGAATTTAGGTCTAGATCGATAAGTACCATTCTTTTGTCGATGGAAGTAGATAAGGAGGAAGCGCCAGTAGTAGTTTGAGAGTTTATGGATGTGTTCGAGAACATCTTGGATTTACCGCCAAAACAAGATGTGGAGTTTGCGATTGATCTTATTCCTGGAGTAGCGCCGATTTCAAAAGCCTATTATCCAATGGCACCGGTGGAATTGGAAGAGGTAAAGAAACAAGTTACCGAATTGCGAGAGAAGGGTTGGATTTGCAGCAACAATTCACCCTGAGAAGCTCCAGTTCTTCTAGTCAAGAAGAAGGATAGCACGCGGAGGATGTGCATCGATTATCGAGAATTAAATTGGTTGAATATTAAGAACAAGTACCCAATCCCTCTCATCAGCGAATTATTCGAGCAACTCAATGGCGCGAGGGTATTCTCGAAGCTGGATTTGCGATCCATATATTATCAAGTTCGGGTGAAATCATAAGATATTTGCAAGACTGCGTTCCGAACTCGATATGGGCATTACGAGTAGTTAGTGATGCCATTTGGAGTTAATAATGCGCTGACAATATTTATGGACTTGATGAACCGAATCTTTTCACCGTATTTGGACCAGTTCGTAGTGGTGTTTATTGATGATATTTTGATCTATTCGAGGAGCAAAGAACAGGATGCAGAACACTTGAAGATCACACTGCAAACATTGCGGCAAGAAATGTTATATGCTAAGATGAGCAAGTGCGAGTTTTGGCTCAAAGAAGTAAAGTTCTTAGGTCATGTCGTATCCGGAGAAGGAATTACCGTTGACCCTGAAAAGATTGTGGCAGTTCATGATTAGCCGATTCCAAAGAATGTAGCGGAAATCAGAAGTTTTCTTGGGCTTCGAGATATTATAGAAAATTTGTGGAGAACTTCGCTCGAATAGCGGAACTATTGACCAAGCTAATACGAAAGGAGGTACCGTTCGTATGGACGGAGAAATGTGCGTCAGCTTTTGAAGCGTTGAAGCAAAAATTGACCACCGCTCCTATCTTGACAGTGCCAGACGATTCCGGAGGGCTGGTTATTCACAGCGACGCATCTGGGAAATACTTGGGATGTATTCTTGTAACGACCGTAGTTTCTAATACCCATTAAAATATCTCTTGTCTAATTTTCAAGTATAGAGTAATTATTTACGTGTATCATTGATAGAAAAATATTTTTATTTTAATAATTCAAAATAAAGTTAGTAAAGCATTTAAGTATAATTAAGAGAATTTTCTAAAAGCGTTTATATATTTTCTGGGTTTAAAATGTTTTAATGGAATCTTATAATGTCTTAAAATAATTTATATATTTTTAATGATTATTTCGAAATTAAAATATTTTCAAGGATAAACTAGATTTTTTTAATAATCAGAATAACTAACAAATATCATATGTATAGGAATATTATTTAGTTTTAACCCAAAATCATTTTTATACTGAAAGATAACAATAAAATATATTTTCTGAAATTATTCCATAATTTTTTCATATTTTTAACTATTTTTAGAAAAAATTTTGAAAACGGATGCGGTTTTAAAAAAAATAAACAGTTTAGATTTTAATTCATAAAAAAAAAATTAAACCTCCCTTTAATCTGGACCGTTGCATGAGAGATCCAATGGCCTAGGGCTGGCGGCGCCTACATGGTGGGGACCATGCGAAAAAGCGTGATCCCTCACGCGGCCACGTGGCTGCGGGCGGCAGCTCGTGGGCCGTTGGATTTAGATCCAATGGCCATGATTCAAGGCGGTGGCGGCAAATCATCAGGCGATGATTGGGAATGATTGCTGGCACGGATTTTGGGGATTTGCCCGGATTTTTTTTGGATTTTATTGTTGGGAGAATGACCCTATAAATAGAGACATTCAAACTCTATTTTCTCACACCTCAGAACTCCAAAAATTCTGAAAAAATATCCAGACCTTCGTATCGACGGCGCCGATACTATGGTTCCACCCAATCATTGAGAAAAAGTCCGAGCGCGGAGTTATTGAGATTTTAGTATAAGTCTACGCTTTCGACCCATCGACATCCAACTCAAAACAAAGATAGGATTCGCCTCTCACCACTTGTCTGTCACCATCTTTCCTTTTGTGGTCTTGGTTCCAAGTTCTAATCTCCAACCTCATTTTAAAATGATGTTAAAAATGATTCTGTATGCCTTTTGTGATTCCTCATTGACACGTGCTTGATATGAATTAATTAAATTATCCTTATATGCGTAAATATTGTACCATCATCCTACATGAAAAATGATATGCTTGATGTTATAACCCACGGGGTATCAATCCACCTTTTATGTACACCCACTTATCCATGATACCAATAAGATCTCGAAATAAGTTACTTCCACAAATTAGCCTCATTTTATTAAAATGTTGTATTTAATTAAAATACCCCTATGATATAAGATGATTTGAAAATAATACTTTAGTCATCCTAAAAAGATATGCTTTTACTCGCTCTCTTATCTACCAATTACCTTAGTTTTGTTAAAATCCCTATACCTTTGAAAATGGGTAATACTAATCTAAATAATTATGTTATCGTTTTCAACTTAACCCCCTTCCACTTAAAGAGAATATTTTTATATTAAATTTTTTAGCATATTAACTAAGGTTTAATAAGATACCCTAATAGGGTAATATTTTACATGAAACACCCTGTACTTACTAGACAATCGTCCCTGAAAGGGACACAATTCCTGCCGTCCATATGCAGCGGTTGCCAACGCAGAGTTGTTCTTATGGAATATCACCTTTAATAAAATACCCTAATTTTATAGGATAATGTTTTACGTAAATATCTCATGGTTGATAGGCAATCGTCCCTGAAAAAGACACAAATTCTGCCACCCATGTGCAGCGGTTGCCAACACGGACGTATTTCTAAAATATTACCCCCAAATAAAAACCATAACTTTATAAAATTATTATTTACCATAAAATACTTAAATCCATCCTAAAAGGATATAATTTCATTTAAATATCTCGACCTTTACTGAAAGGCTATTTTCTGCAAAAACCATAACTTTTATAAATGATATTTTCCAAAAAGAATTCCTAAAACTTTATTAGAAGATAACTTCAAATAAATACCATAATCTTTCATTAAAAAGATTTTCTTTCATTAAAATACCATGGGTTTTTCCCAAAATTATAATTACTCTAAAATATCATTAGTTTTATTATAAACAACGACTACCATTAAAGACCATGATCTTTATTAACGAAGCATGTCCTAAAATATTATGATGCGCCTTACAGACTTTAAAACATAATAATGAGTGGTTGTGGAAGGCCATATTAAATGAGATCAACTATTTAAATACAAGTTACAACATACCTGACACATGATACGGTTAGGGTTAGAATGCGCGAACCTAGATATGTAATACTTATAAATGAAGATCCATGCATGCAGCGTGAACAGTCTAATATATGGACGACTACTAACCCGATCTCTGGGCGAATACTAACCCTACTTTGAGGGCGAATAATCCAATATGTGGATGACATACAATGTGAAAATTCTATGCCAAGATGATATATGCACTAACTCTAATTTGTCAAAACCTTTACACTGAAAAACGGGGATAGGTAGTTTGATTAAGAAAGGAGATGCGGAACTCGGATTCCCCCACTACTCGATCATGATCCCAGGAGGTGAAACTGTACATTTCACTTCCCCAGTTGTTGTTCCGTGGCCACAACGGAATAATCGCGAGTATTCGGACCCTTATTTAACAAACTAATGCAAACTTTTGCTTAACATATACCTCATACAGCATACTCTTATTCACATATATGCCTTTATTTGCATACACCTCATATACTCATACCAATATACATCATATTTGTACACACACATCATACCTATATACATTTGCTCGTTTTTATACCTTTATTTACTTATGAGGCAATCCTTCCCGAGTGTAACTCGCTGACGGACTTTCCTTTTCTCTTATCTATCTCTGGAATGTCCGTTAGATGAGAATGAGTATTATGACGAGGATCAATGTGTGGTGCTAACTAATGAATATTATGCGGACTTTACGACGGAAGATTAGCTAGTTTTATTTTTGTTTGTTGCCCACATGTTTAGTGCTTTTGCTTCTTCTTCGATATAATTAAATTATTTAGTTTATTTTACTCTTTCTTTTAGGATGTAATAAAGTTTGGTTAATGCAAATAAATGCCTTCCGCTTTTATTATTTTGTTTTGGTATATATCCTGCATGTTATAGAGATTCATACGCTTAACGTAACTGTATTGAATAGACCATCTTTAATACGATTAGGTTGCGGACCATACCACATCATCCTTCACCCTCTTTTGAGAGGAGGGGTGTGACAGGTTTTAGTGGTGGTCCATGCAGGTCCTCAATGTAAAACTAGTAACTGATTTATTATATTTGTGAATCTCATGCGCTTATATCGATTTCATAATTTTTCCATATTCCTTGTCCTTACTTTGACATTCTGTATCCGGACCATGGCCTTTCTTCTCAGACAATGGCAAATCTTTCGGATGAGGACAACATGTCAGACATCACTTTTGAGGCTATGCTTGGATATTCGGATGACGAAGTAATAGGCCCCCAAACAAATATCTCCAATGGCGATTTGGAAGATGAAAAAGGAGAAGCCCCGGTAGAGGAAGAACCCAAGGAAGAGGAGGCTCATGCGGGGGAAGAAGAGCCTGAGGAGGACACCACTGCTGAAGAGGAGGATCCCGTTAAGAAGGAGGAGCCTACTAAAAGGGATTCCATGGTGGAAAAACCAGAGGAAGAGGAAGCTCATGCGGAGGAAGAAGAGCCCGAGGAGGAGGCCCCCGCTAAAGAGGAGATTCCTGTTGAAGAGGAGGAACCAGAAGAATACGGTCCGCACATGTGGTTTATTGAGAAAACGCTCTATATTTGGGGACATGCTTATTGATGTGTTCGCCGTACCCCTCTATAACTCTATCGCCGGAATGTATCAGGCTCATCCTTCTTTTATAGTTTTGCAAGGAAGGTCAATAAACGCAGAGCCAACAACGCGCAGTTTCCACCGTATGATTGATAAACGGTGACCGAAACGCTTATGATTAGTTTGGGTCATGTTTAGTTTCTTAGTTTCTCAGTGGGCCAAATAAGCTATGTATAGCAGTAGAGCCATATTTAATCTTCATTGTATCTCCATTAGCATTTATTAATAAAATCTTAGCTTCAAACCAATTTCACCCTTGTGCCTCTTGCTTTTTCCTTATTAGTTTTCCTCTTGCATTAATTATTGCTTTTCATGCAAGTTACTATCTTATGTCATCCTCGGCCTATTTGTAACCTAACTCCTGCTAATTCAGATTATCATGATCAGACGACACCATAACCGCAACAGAAGGGGGAATAGGGTCAATGAAGCCGCTGCCCCACAAGCAGCTATGATACAAATGATGCAAGGACTATTAGAACAACAGCAACAGCAGACGGCTGCCCCATCAGGAGCTGCGAGAAAGTAGGCAGAAACAAGCGGAGATTTTAAGGAAGGCACTAGCCACCATTCCTCAAGGTGCAGCAGGAGTGAAACAATTCAGATCACTTCACCCTAAGACCTTTTCAGGGAAGGAAACTCGCTTAGAAGCTAAGGAATGGCTTAAAGGAACAATCAATGATCTTGGTGCCGCTCAGATTCCTAAGAATGCGTGGGTAAATATTGCTAAACTACAACTCATGGATAATGCTAGAATATGGTGGGAGCCAGAGGAAAGTAGACTAAAGGAGACCATCGACTGGGAGACATTCAAACATCGTTTTAATACCCAGTACTTTCCAGCTGTAACACCTTAGTTCATTTATACCAATTCTGTTGTGGGTATTTTTTATTTATGGTTATTTCTTGATTTATTGTGTTTTGGGTGCTTATAGTATAATTGGTATCTGTATTTGCATCCGACCCGACCCACTTGCTGGAAACTCGTCTTGAGTCCTGTTTATGATTTATCCCGCCTAGTTTTGAGGATCCGTGCGCTTTCATGTTATATAACCGCATTATATCTGGCATCTGCATTTTTCAATATAACATTAAAAATCAAATAAAATATTTTAAAAATATCTAGCATGGCCTGTATCATATCCCTGACCCTGTGATAGTATCCGTACATCGTGTTCTCGTCCCGTTCAGTGAAACAGACTCGTTTGGATAGCTACGTGCACGCTACGTATATCCATTCTTGGGGGTATGCATTTCCGTTACCGGGATATCATGTTTTAGTTTTGGTTAATATGTATATTATCCGTATTGTTAAATTGCAATTTTAGACCCGACCCGGGTGTCTTTTAGACTATTTTGTATTTAGCCTAAAACTTAAATTTTAATAATATTATATTCTAATATCCTTAAACTGTTAAAATTTATTCAACCATATTTTAAACAAACTAATCTTATACTATATTGTTATCCATTTATAATTTTACCAAACTAAATAATTTTACCAAATATATTTTTAAATCTTTTAAATCCTAACTAAACAATCACTGTCTCTCTCTGCATATTTATATATTAATTTATTTTTTAAACCTCATATTAAAACCCACGTTTTCCCCCAGAACCTACGTCTTCTTCATTCTTTTCACGCCTCCGCCTCCATGCAAAACCCTAACCCACGCCTTTGCCCGCGTCGCCATTGCTGCCTCACCCTCGCCTCCTCACTTCTTTCCCCGACGACTTCTCCCCCGTAGTAACCCATCACCAATACAACCCCGATGCTTCACCCGACCCATCGACCTCGCCTGCACCTCGTCGCCCTAGCCGTCGGAACTCCGACCTCGTCGGCTCTCATCCTCGCCACCACCTTCTCTAATATTTCCCTTCATCACCACCATCACCTGCGACTCTCCCCAGCACACCCGAGAAAACCCCGACCCCAAGAACCTAGCACCCACTGCCTCGCCGGAAAAACCCCATCTCCGGTGACCCACGACCCATCGTCTACATCACCACCCTCTCTTCTTCTCTGATCCCAGAGCACCCAAACCCAGAGAACAACCGTCATCTTCTTCCTCCTCCTCCTCTTCTTCTTCTTCTTTCTTCTCCTTCTTTTCTTGGATTCGCGTTTCCCGGTGATCGCCGGAGCCGTGCTCGTCGCCGACGATCCGAGCGACCCTGAGGACGTTCCCAGCCAGCGTGGTCACCTTCTTGGTTTACCTGGTCCTGTCCCGTGCGCGCGTGTGTGCATCGCAACATTTACTGACATGGTACGCGGCGTACGCACCCCGTCGTGAGATACGATCAGAAAAGTTTATCTTGCTACATGCTATGATACATATTTTGCATCCATATGAATAAAAATATCACATGTTTACTGTATTATACATCCATGTTACTGTTTTACTGTGTTGGATAACCGTTTATATCCGTATCATTTATTACATATCTAGTCGCATGCAAGTTTATCTTGCTACATGCTATACTACTGTATTGTACATTCATGTGAACAATAATATTACATGTTGTTTAGTTATGCATCCCATATTACCGTTTTACTGTTTTACGATACCCGTTCATATCCGTACTGTATATTACGTAATTAGTTGCATGCCGGAACCTGATTGATTCATGTTACTGCTAGATTCGTATACCATGCTTGCTAGTATGCATCATATGACTCATGAACTCATTATAAGTTATCGCTGATTTCCATTCGTGCATTCGTGCTTTTACCGTGATTTGATACTTGTTACATTTTACTGTTGAGCATCCACTTGATACATATGCACCACTTGACATGACCTGATACACTACTGCTTGACTTGATACCTGATCTTGTTACTAATGCCGACAACCCTGACTTGTTGTCCCGATGGACGTTACTGTTGTCTGTATAGACAAAAGCTGTACCCGCTTGATCCTGTGTCGGCATTAGCTCCAGATTTATCAATACCTGACTTGAACACATAACCTTAGTGGTAAGGGGAAAACAATAATGAAACCTGACTTGTTACTCATCAGTTCGATGCTTATACTGATCAGTTTTGGGGGCTAGGTCAGTCCCGGGATGATGATGCTGACATCATTCGTCTGTACATGTTTCCTGTTTTGTGCTTAGCGGCACGTCTCGGATTCAGCCCCGAGAGTCTAGAATGTGGTCCCGGGCATGTACGGGATACTATTGAGTTATATCGACGATTCAATAAATTGATTTCAAAGACTTGAGAGTAATTAACCCAGTAGCATAGATTACTCACCGCATGCACATACACTTCACTGTTCCATATTCGTGTTACTGTTATACACTCATTACTGTTCATACTCATGCCTGCATATCTTGTTACCTCCTGAGTATATTTTATTGTTTGATATTATGACGCACTGACGTCTGGGTTTTGCATGGCCCAGATCCTCTGTCTCTTTCACAGGCTGATCAGGAGTATTTCCGCCGTCAGGCTGAGCAGTGAGGATCTTGTTAGTATCTAGTTTTGTTTAGTTTTATTGCCGTACTTTTATTTCCTGATGTGAGCCTATATTGGGACGTATTTCCATATTGTTACTGTTTATTGGATTATTGCTTCCGCATATTATTTCTTGACTCGTTTATTCTAGCAGATGGACATGTATTAGTTAGTTTTATATTTTTCTGTTCTTGATATCTTATAGACAGCCGTAATGTGACTGTGGATGGATGTTTCCTAGCCACAGGTAGTATGGTTGGCTCTGTCACGTGCCGATCGTAGCGCACTCTGGGAAGCGGGCGTGACAGAGTTTGTTTGGTATCAGAGCATAGGATTTAGGTTAATCGGGTTTGATTCTTTTGTAGTTGGGTATTGAACCCAATATACGAATCAGAATACTCGTAATTAGGATCATGTCCTGCCATATTGTTGTCGTAATCCTTGAATCTTATCTTTCTCTTGACCCTTTGTCTTGACGATATGCAAACAACTTTGCATCTCGGTTTGAAATCCTTTTGGTTCCCTATTGTTTCTCCCGTCCTATTCTTTTGATTCTGATACTAGGATTTGGGCAACTTGAACGGAGTTACGTGATTGTAAATATGAACTACAGCATGGTTACAATGCGGTACTCTATTTAAGTAACTTGGAGTCCTAGTATTGATTCATTTCCTTAATTTATGGTCGTGATACTACCTTACTTCTCTCGGTTTCATTGCTTACCAGTTCAAGTTTTATCGCAAGCTTGAATCCTGTTTATCGTGCTTATCTTCTTCAGTGTCTTGGTATCAGATGAAGTCATTTTTGGTATCCTACTTGTTCATGATTTTCCCGCATTAGCACTATTCGATTCAGGTGCATCCCGTTGTTGTATGTCGTCCAAGTTTATTGCTGCACATTCGATTTCTTGCACGACCCTGTCTTGTTGTTGGGATATACACACTGGGAATGGGAAAATCATATCTAGTAGTGAGTGCAAGGATTGTTCAGTTGTTATCTGTGGACGAGAGTTATTGCGGATTTCTTGGCGATCGATACCGGCAGTTATGACGCTGTCTTGGGAATGAACATTCTCGGCACTTTCCATGCTTACATTGATTGTAAGGCAAAGAAAGTGATTTTCTAAATTCCCGGACATCCGGAGTTTGTTTTTGCTGGAGGTAGCAGTTCTGTCGTGCCAGTCGAGTTTAGGGCTAGGCCGACAAACACCATTCTTTCTTCGATGGAAGTTGAAAAGAAGGAAACGCCAGCGGTAGTTCAAGAGTTCTTGGACGTATTCGAAGACATCTCGGGTTTACCGCCAAAACAAGATGTGGAGTTCGCGATCTCAAAGGCGTATTATCCAATGGCACCAGTGGAGTTAGAAGAAGTCAAGAAGCAGGTTACCGAATTGCTAGAGAAGAGTTGGATTCGCAGCAGCAATTCACCCTGGGGAGCTCCAGTTCTTCTAGTCAAGAAGAAAGATGGCACAAGGAGGATGTGCATCGATTATCAAGAATTAAACCGGGTGGCTATTAAGAACAAGTACCCAATCCCTTGCATTGGCGAATTTTTCGAGCAACTCAGTGGCGCGAGGGTATTCTCGAAGCCGGATTTGCGATCCGGATATCATCAAGTTCGAGTTAAATCAGAGGATATCTACAAAACTGCGTTCCGAATTTGATATGGACATTATGAGTATTTAGTAATGCCATTCGAAGTCACGAATGCACCGACGATATTTATGGACTTGATGAACCGAATCTTTTCATCATTCTTGGACCGGTTTATAGTGGTGTTCATCGATGATATTCTGGTCTCCTCGAGGAGCCTAGAAGAGCATACAGAACACTTGAGGATCGCACTGCAGACATTGAGGCATGAAAAATTGTATGCAAAGATGAACAAGTGCGAGTTTTGACTCGAAGAAGTGAAGTTTTTGCGGAATGTCGTATCCGGAGATGGAATCGCTGTTGAACCTGAGAAGATTGTAGCAGTTCAAGATTGGCCGATTCCGAAGAGCGTGGCGGAGATCAGAAGTTTTCTTTGGCTTGTTGGATATTATAAAAGGTTCGTGGAAAATTTTGCTCGTTTGGCTGAGCCTTTGACCAAGCTTACGCGGAAGGAAGTACCGTTCGTTTGGACGGATAGATGTGCGTCAGCTTTTGAGGCATTGAAGCAAAGATTGACAACCGCTCCTATTTTGACCGTGCTAGACGGTTCCGGGAGATTGGTTATTCACAGCGACGCATCTGGGAAAGACTTGGGATGTGTTCTTATGCAGCATGGGAAAGTTATAACCTATGCATCGAGACGGTTGAAGAACCATGAGAAGAATTACCCAACTCATGATTTGGAACTAGCAGCTGTGATTTTCGCTTTGAAGATTTAGAAACACTACTTATTGGGCGAAAGAGTCGAAGTATTCACCGATCACAAAAGCTTAAAGTACGTGTGTCACGCCCCGCTTCCCAGAGTACGCTAGATTGGGCACGTGACATAGCCAACCATGCTACCTGTGGGTAGGAAGTATCCATCCACAGTCACATTACAGCTGTAGAGATATCAACAACAAGATAAAACTATCTAAAACATGTCCATAATCCAGAATAACAGGAGTCAATAATAAATAAATGCGGAAGCAAATGATCCAATACAAATAACTGAAAAGTGTGTCCCATAATGCGGGCTCACATCAGGAAATAAATGCAGGAAATAAAGCTAGCTACTACAGAACTCACAGCTCAGCCTGCTGGCTGAAGTACTCCTGCTCGGACTGCGACAGCAGTACAGAATCTGGGCCATGCAAAACCCAGACGTCAGCGCGTCATGTCAACAAGTAATATAGTATGAACAAGGTAACAGGCAATGCAAGATAAAACATGAGTAAAACGAGAGTAGCGGTAATATGAATCAAGCAGTGCAGGGTAGTGTGCAGTGGGTAACTAAACTATTCTATCAGGTTTTTCTATTCTAAAGTCTTTGAAATCAATTGATGAATCGTCGATGTAACTCAATAGTATCCCGTGCGTGCCCGGGACCACGGTCAAGGTTCTCGGGGCTGAATCCGAGACGTGCCGCTAGGCAGTAACAAGTAGCAGGATGGGCGAGTGATGTCAGCATCATCACTCCGGGGCTGGCCTAGCCCGTAAGACTGATCAGAACAGGTATCGAACTGTTGAGTTACAAGTCGGTTTCACCTTTGATTTCCCTATACCCCCAAGTTATGTATGTCAAGTCAGGTATTCAGTAATCAAGAACTAATGCCAACACAGGATCAGGTAAAAGCAGGTTTGTCTGGATAGACAACAGGAACGGTCCATGAGGACTACATGTCAGGTTTGTTGGCATTAGACACAAGATTAGGTAACGGGTCAAGTCATGGTATATCAGGTCAAGTCAACAGTATACGGTACCATATCAGGTATATCAATATATATATGTGTAGCAATGTCAGGTCAAGATGTAAACAATATCGTGAGTGTGCTTCCAATCAGATGTATAAACAAACATGGGTATTAACAACATGAAATAAGCAATGCATTAAATAATAAGCATGTTTCATTCAATCATAAGAGTGCAGTAATACAATGTAGCTGTTTAGTCATGTTAACAGGTTTAAGCACCCTTAGCGGTGCAATAAATTATGTAACGGTCCAGTATAGTTATTTCAGGTTAATGCATGCGAGTGTCCAAATGTAACAGAACTACAGGGATAATTGCTACAAGCTATTTTACAGTAAAATGTGATTGAACCAGTAGATTTGATTATTGGGTTCAAATTGCGAACTGTAAGTTTCATGTTTACCCGTAAAATGATATAATGCAATTTATAACCGAAATGGAAAACGATTGTACCAAGCTAATTTTACAGGTTTAGGATGTCAATACATATATAATTATACTGTATAGCATGTAGCAAGGGGTACTTGCCTCAACGGGTCGCGAACCGGGAAAAACGGAACGTAACGTCGGCGGGGAAACTCGCGACGGAAGCACGGTTCACGGATTGAACCCAAACAATGAACAATGGAACCACGCGGGTCAGAGTACTCTGCTGGATCGTCGGGACACGTCACCGGCACGGCCGGATTCCGGCGAGCACGTGAACAGTGAAGAAACATCATGTTTTGAAACAAAAAAACAAAGAAATACAGGGAATTACAAGGAAAGGGGGAAGGATCTGAGAGGGTGCTTACGATGATCAGCAGAGGGGTTGCGAAGGTTGGAGCTCCGGCGGTGAACAGTGATCGCGGGGAAAGAAAACTGTCGATGAAGAAAACATTAGCCAAGAAGGAAGGAAGAAGGGAAAGAGGAGGGAAAAATCTTACCGAGGGGCGTGTGAGGTCGGGGACAAGAGGACGGGGTCGTCGGCGGCGACAGTCGGCGGTCCGGCGGTGCACAGGGGGTTGCAGGTGGCTGCGATAGGGTTCACAGGTGACTGCGAAGATGGGAGGATGAGAATATGGGTGAGACGAGGAAGAGGAGGCGAGGGTGCTGGTGGTATCGGTGTCGGCGTCGGGGCTGCGGCGGCAAGGATAGAGGTGGCTAGGGTTGCAGCCGTTGGGTTTTCTCGTGAGGGCTCGGGTTCTCTGTTGCGTGATGGAGAAAAAGAAATGAGGGGGGAAATATTTAAAAGGGGGGAGAGAGAAAGATAGAGAGAGAGAGAGAGAGAGAAAGATAGAGAGAGAGAGAGATAGAGAAAGATAGAGAGAAAGATAATGGAGGGGGGGAGAGAGAGAGAGAGAGAAAACTGTGATGGGGCCCACGAGATGTATAGATCTCGTGATTGGCTGCAGAAGGGAAAAATTTCACAGTTCAAAGAATATTTTCACAGTTCAAAGAATAATTTCACAGATCTCGTGATTTTCAGAATATTTTCACAGTTCAAGGAATACTATTCTGTTAAAAGAATATTTTGATTGGTTAATGTTAGCTTAAGTGATGGTTTTTAAAATATATAAAATTTGGGATTTTGGCGCTAAATAAAACATTTCCAAATCGCGTCCGGGTCGGGTCCAAAAATTCGAAATTTAAATAATAGAATTTTAAGCGGGTTCCAAATTTTAAAATTAAGTGTTTTATGATTAAAAAGCATACCCCCAAAACGGACACCTGTACGCGCGCGTAGCCGTCCAAACTCGCCCGTTTCACTGAACGGGACGAGAACACAAAGCACAGACGCTACCACGAGGCTAGGGGTGTCAAGTAGGCCAAGATGGATATTTTTAATTTTATTTTAGATGCTAAAATTTGTTATATGCAGAAATGACTTTGCCAGATAAAATTTAACAGTAAGTCACAAACAAGCAAGATGAATGAAATGAGTACCACCTAATGCTCAACCAGTAACTGAAAAAACAGCAGTATTGGGCTCGGGTGTTACATTATACCCAACTACAAAAAGAATTTCGTCCTCGAAATTCCAAGAATACAAAGATAGAAAACTAGAGGAAAAGGTGAGGAAACTTCTGCCGGATCTCATCTTCTCGTTCCCAAGTGGACTCTCCATGCGAGCGATTACCCCAAGAAACAAGCACAAGGGGGATAACTTTGTTCTTAAGAACCTTTTCCCTTCGATCCACAATTTCAACCGGTCGCTCCTCAAAAGTCAAGTCTTCCCGTACTGCTAACTCCGAATGATCTAAAACGTGCGTTTCATCTCGAACATACTTACGGAATTGAGATACGTGAAACACATCGTGCACGCCTGCCAAGGACTGCGGTAACGCCAAACGGTACGCTACCTCTCCAACACGCTCCAAGATCTCAAAGGGTCCAACGAATCGAGGACTAAGCTTTCCTCGACTCCCAAAACGAATCACCCCTCTAGTCGGTGATATCCTCAAGAACACCAAATCACCCACGGCGAACTCTACAGGTCTTCTTGACGTGTCTGCCCAACTCTTCTGTCTGTCTTGAGCTGCCTTCATATGATTCCTGATAGTGTTAACCTTCTCAATTGTCTGTACAACCAAATCTGGTCCCAATAATCTTCGTTCACCGACATCATCCCAACAAACCGGTGAACGGCATTTACGACCATACAACGCTTCAAACGGAGCCATCTGGATAGTTGCCTGAAAACTGTTGTTGTAAGAAAACTCCACCAAGTGTAGATGATCCTCCCACGAACCCTTGAAGTCCAACATGCATGCTCTCAATATGTCTTCAAGAGTTTGGATCGTTCTCTCCGACTGACCATCAGTTTGAGGATGATAAGCTTTGCTAAACTTCAATCGAGTCCCCAAACTTTCCGGTAAACTCCTCCAGAAGTGTGATAAGAACTGAGTGTCCCGATCGGACACGATGCTTACCGGTACTCCATGCAATCTTACAATCTCCTGCATGTACCGCTCTGCCAAAATCTTTGTTGATTGACCAACCCGGAAAGGAATAAAGTGAGCTGCCTTGATCAACCGATCAACAATCACCCATACTGCATTGTTGCCCTTTGGACTCCGCGGTAAAGCCGTCACGAAATCCATGGTTATATGTTCCCACTTCCACTGAGGAATCGGAAGTGGTTGCAATAAACCAGAAACCCTTTGATGTTCAGCCTTAACTTGATGACACACTAAGCACTTAGCCACAAAGCAAGCAATCTCCCGTTTCATGCCTTCCCACCAGAAATGCTGTCGAATATCTCGGTACATCTTGGTGCCTCCTGGATGTACAGAGTAAGCTGAACTGTGTGTCTCCTTCATAAGCTCTTCACGAACATCTCCCTTTGGCACACACAAACGGCTACCATACCTCAACGAACCATCTTCGTGGATCAATAAATCTGTCCGTAATCCGGCCTCAACCTGCTCTCGAAACTTTTGCAGTCTAGGATCCTGCGATTGTGCTGCTTTAATTTTCTCAATCAAAGATGACTGTACTTGCAATTGCATCAACTGTCCTGTAGAACGCGGTAGCACAACCTCCGAGTCAAATCTTCGAAAATCTGCAATGATCTCCTTCTGCATAGTTAACACCTGAATTGCTGGTAACCGACTAAGCGCATCCGGCGCAACATTAACCTTCCCCGGATGGTACTTAAGATCAAGGTCGTAGTTAGCCATCAGCTCCAACCATCTACGCTGCCTCATATTAAGCTCTTTCTGTGTGAACACATACTTCAAGCTCTTATGATCTGTAAAAACTTCGACTCTCTCGCCCAAAAGGTAGTGTCTCCAAATCTTCAAAGCGAAAATCACAGCCGCAAGCTCCAAGTCATGAGTTGGATAATTCTTCTCATGGGTCTTCAATTGTCTCGATGCGTACGCTACAACTTTCCCATGCTGCATCAAAACACATCCCAATCCTTTCCCAGATGCGTCGCTGTGAATCACCAATCCTCCGGAATTGTCTGGCACGGTCAGAATAGGGGCGGTTATCAACTTCTGCTTCAACGTCTCAAAAGCTAACGCACATTTATCCGTCCATACAAAAGGTACTTCTTTGCGCGTAAGCTTGGTCAACGGCTCTGCCAGACGGGCAAAGTTCTCCACAAATCTCCTGTAGTATCCGGCTAATCCAAGGAAACTTCTTATCTCAGCAACATTCTTTGGAATAGGCCAATCTCGAACTGCTGCAATCTTTTCGGGATCGACGGCGATTCCATCGCCCGACACAACATGCCCTAGAAACTTCACTTCCTTCAGCCAAAATTCGCACTTACTCATCTTCGCATACAATTTCTCCTGTCTCAACGTCTGCAGTGTGATTTTCAAATGCTCAGCATGCTCCTCAAAGCTCTTCGAGTAAACTAGGATATCGTCAATGAAAACCACGATAAACTGGTCCAAGAACGGTGAAAATATTCGGTTCATCAAGTCCATGAATACTGCCGGCGCATTCGTTACTCCGAAGGGCATCACTAAGTACTCGTAATGTCCATACCGAGTTCGAAACGCCGTCTTGCAAATATCTTCTGTTTTCACTCGGACCTGATGATATCCGGATCGCAAATCCAGCTTCGAGAATACCCTCGCGCCACTAAGCTGCTCAAAAAGTTCTCCAATGCGAGGGATCGGGTATTTGTTCTTAATAGTCACCCGGTTTAATTCTCGATAGTCGATGCACATCCTTCTTGTGCCATCCTTCTTCTTTACTAGAAGGACTGGAGCTCCCCAAGGCGAGTTACTGTTTCGAATCCAACCCTTCTCAAGCAATTCAGCAACCTGTTTCTTAACTTCTTCCAACTCTACTGGTGCCATTGGATAATACGCTTTAGATACTGGCGCTGCACCAGGAATAAGATCAATTGCGAAATCTACGTCTCGTTTCGGAGGTAGACCCGATATATCTTCAAATACGTCCATAAAATCGCGAACAACCGCCGGCTCTTCACTACTATCAACTTCCATTGCTGCAAGAATATTGTTTGTCGGCCTAGCCCTAAACTCGACTGGCCCGACAGAACTGCTTCCTCCAGTGAAGGTAAACTCGGGATGTCCGGAAATCTGGAAAATTACTTTCTTTGCCCTACAGTCAATGTGAGCGTGGAAAGTGCCAAGAAAATCCATTCCCAAGACGACTTCATAGCTGTCCGTATCTATCACCAAGAAATCTGCAAAGAGTTCCCATCCGCACACAACAACTGTACAATCTTTACACTCCCTACTAGATATGATTTTCTCGTTCCCAATGTGTATGTCCCAGAAACTAGACAGGGTCGTGCAGGTAATCGAGTGTGTAGTTATAAATTTGGATGACATAAAACAGTGGGATGCACCAGAATCAAATAACGCCAATGCGGGAAAACCATGAACGAGTACAGTACCTGAAACCACTTCTCCTGATGCCTCCTCAGCAGTCAAGGTAAAAGCTCGAGCCTAATTAGGTCCTTGAGTCAGCTGTTTCTGCCCTTGGAACGGTCTCTGCGGAGGCTTCTGAGTATCATCCCTTGTACGAAGCTTCGACGGACAAGCACCAACTGCGTGATCTGCCGCTCGACAAACCAAACAGAGTCCCAGCCTCCTTCGACAATCCTTCTGCACGTGCCCAGGTAAACGGCAGTAGTCACAAATCACGCTCCTTCTTCGATCAACAATCACAGGCTTCTTCATGGGTGCTACACCTCGACGGTCCACTGGAATACCCTTGCGACCTTGAGCTCGGTTGGGTACAAATGCGGGCTTCCTGGCCGCAACTTCTGTCTGCTGCAAGCTCCCTTTCATCCCAGATAAACTCTGTTGTTCCCGAGCTGCCGTAAGAACCTATGAGAAAGTGGTCAAACCCAGGGAGACAATCTGCCTCTGGATGTCCATATCCAAACTGCGCATGAACCTTCGTGCCCTGTCTGCATCGTTGGCGACTAAAGGTCCAGCGAATCTGCTGAGTCTCATCCACTCTGCTACATGCACGTCCACAGGTGCTCCATTCTGCCTTAGCCCAATAAACTTCTCTTCCATTTCCTCCCGTGCAGTCCGCGGGAAGAACTTCTCCAGGAAACTCTTAGAAAAATCCGCCCACTTGATCGGCTTGGGCAAGCGGGTCTCCTCCACAAGCCACCATTCTCGGGCGTAGTCCACTAGCTGAATGCGTACCACATCAACTCTTTTGTCCTCTGGAATTTATGCCGCAATCAGCAAGTTCTCCGTATCCACTAGCCACTGCTCGGCTGGCAACGGCTCCTCCAAACCAGTGAATGTAGACAGACCCAAACGTCTGAAATCTGCCACGGTCCCTACTCGGTCAACTGGTTTAGCTCCAACGTTGTTTACAGACTGCTGAACGATCTGCAAACCTTCCTGAAACGAATCTGCTTGCTGCTGGATCAGCTCAGTCTGCCTCTTCTGATTTTCCAGCATTCCTCTTATTACTCCAAGTATGGCGGCTTCGTCCACACGCCTCTGGTACGTCTTGAAATTCTTATCTGCCATATTCCTGAAATCAAAAACACCCAACATTAGCATGATGATAGATTTAATATATAGATCAAGGCTAGAACTCTAAGATACTTAAATAGAGTACCGCATTGTAACTATGCCGCAGTATCATAGCCACAATTACATAACTCCATCCAAGTCGCCTAAGTCCTAGAGATAACAAGCAATCAGGTTTTCGAATCGATATGCAAAGGAAGTTTGCACATCGTAAAAGATATAATCAGGAAGAATGTGATTCAAGAATGGTAAAACGGTCAAGGTGGCAGGACATGTTTCCTAAACACGGGTATTCTGATTCGTGTATTGGGTACAATACCCAACTATAAAAGAATCAACCCGACTATCCTATGGCTCTGATACCAAAAGAACCATGTCACGCCCCGCTTTCCAGAGTACGCTAGATTGGGCACGTGACATAGCCAACCATGCTACCTGTGGGTAGGAAGTATCCATCCACAGTCACATTACGGCTGTAGAGATATCAAGAACAAGATAAAACTATCTAAAACATGTCCATAATCCAGAATAACAGGAGTCAATAATAAATAAATGCGGAAGAAAATGATCCAATACAAATAACTGAAAAGTGTGTCCCATAATGCGGGCTCACATCAGGAAATAAATGCAGGAAATAAAGCTAGCTACTACAGAACTCACAGCTCAGCCTGCTGGCTGAGTACTCCTGCTCGGACTGCGACAGCGGTACAGAATCTGGGCCATGCAAAACCCAGACGTCAGCGCGTCATGTCAACAAGTAATATAGTATGAACAAAGTAACAGGCAATGCAAGATAAAACATGAGTAAAACGATAGTAGCGGTAATATGAATCAAGCAGTGTAGGGTAGTGTGCAGTGGGTAACTAAACTGTTCTATCAGGTTTTTCTATTCTAAAGTCTTTGAAATCAATTGATTAATCGTCGATGTAACTCAATAGTATCCCGTGCGTGCCCGGGACCACGGTCAAGGTTCTCGGGGCTGAATCCGAGACGTGCCGCTAGGCAGTAACAAGTAGCAGGATGGGCGAGTGATGTCAGCATCATCACTCCGGGGCTGGCCTAGCCCGTAAGACTGATCAGAACAGGTATCGAACTGTTGAGTTACAAGTCGGTTTCACCTTTGATTTCCCCATACCCCCAAGTTATGTATGTCAAGTCAGGTATTCAGTAATCAAGAACTAATACCAACACAGGATTAGGTAAAAGCAGGTTTGTCTGGATAGACAACAGGAACGGTCCATGAGGACTACATGTCAGGTTTGTTGGCATTAGACACAAGATTAGGTAACGGGTCAAGTCATGGTACATCAGGTCAAGTCAACAGTATACGGTACCATATCAGGTGTATCAATATATATATGTGTAGCAATGTCAGGTCAAGATGTAAACAATATCGTGAGTGTGCTCCCAATCAGATGTATTAACAAACATGGGTATTAACAACATGAAATAAGCAATGCATTAAATAATAAGCATGTTTCATTCAATCATAAGAGTGCAGTAATACAATGTAGCCGTTTAGTCATGTTAACAGGTTTAAGCACCCTTAGCGGTGCAATAAATTATGTGACGGTCCAGTATAGTTATTTCAGGTTAATGCATGCGAGTGTCCAAATGTAACAGAACTACAGGGATAATTGCTACAAGCTATTTTACAGTAAAATGTGATTGAACCAGTAGATTTGATTATTGGGTTCAAATTGCGAACTGTAAGTTTCATGTTTAACCGTAAAATTATATAATGCAATTTATAACTGAAATGGAAAACGATTGTACCAAGCTAATTTTACAGGTTTAGGATGTCAATACATATATAATTATACTGTATAGCATGTAGCAAGGGGTACTTGCCTCAATGGGTCGCGAACCGGGAAAAACGGAACGTAACGTTGGTGGGGAAACTCGCGACGGAAGCACGGTTCACGGATTGAACCCAAACAAGGAACAATGGAACCACGCGGGTCAAAGTACTCTGCTGGATCGTCGGGACACGTCACCGGCACGGCCGGATTCCGGCGAGCACGTGAACAGTGAAAGAAACATCATGTTTTGAAACAAAAAAACAAAGAAATACAGGGAATTACAAGGAAAGGGGGAAGGGTCTGAGAGGGTGCTTACGATGATCAGCAGAGGGGTTGCGAAGGTTGGAGCTCCGGCGGTGAATAGTGATCGTGGGGAAAGAAAACTGTCGATGAAGAAAACATTAGCCAAGAAGGAAGGAAGAAGGGAAAGAGGAGGGAAAAATCTTACCGAGGGGTGTGCGAGGTCGGGGACAAGAGGACGGGGTCGTCGGCGGCGACAGTCGGCGGTCCGGCGATGCACAGGGGGTTGCAGGTGGCTGCGATGGGGTTCACAGGTGGCTGCGAAGGAGGGAGGATGAGGATATGGGTGAGACGAGGAAGAGGAAGCGAGGGTGCTGGTGGTATCGGTGTCGGCGTCGGGGCTGCGGCGGCAAGGATGGAGGTGGCTAGGGTTGCAGCCGTTGGGTTTTCTCGCGAGGGCTCAGGTTCTCTGTTGCGTGATGGAGAAAAAGAAATGAGGGGGGAAATATTTAAAAGGGGAGAGAGAGAAAGATAGAGAGAGAGAGAGAGAGAGAGAGAGAGAGATAATGGAGGAGAGAGAAAGAGAGAGAGAAAACTGTGATGGGGCCCACGAGATGTATTGATCTCGTGATTGGCTGCAGAAGGGAAAAATTTCACAGTTCAAAGAATATTTTCACAGTTCAAAGAATAATTTCACAGATCTCGTGATTTTCAGAAGATTTTCACAGTTCAAGGAATACTATTCTGTTAAAAGAATATTTTGATTGGTTAATGTTACCTTAAGTGATGGTTTTTAAAATATATAAAATTTAGGATTTTGGCGCTAAATAAAATATTTCCAAATCGCGCCCGGGTCGGGTCCAAAAATTCGAAATTTAAATAATAGGATTTTAAGCGGGTTCCAAATTTTAAAATTAAGTGTTTTATGATTAAAAAGCATACCCCCAAAACGGACACCTGTACGCGCGCGTAGCCGTCCAAACTCGCTCGTTTCACTGAACGGGACGAGAACACAAAGCACGAACGCTACCACGAGGCTAGGGGTGTCGAGTAGGCCAAGATGGATATTTTTAATTTTATTTTAGATGCTAAAATTTGTTATATGCAGAAATGACTTTGCCAGATAAAATTTAACAGTAAGTCACAAACAAGCAAGATGAATGAAATGAGTACCACCTAATGTTCAACTAGTAACTAAAAAAAACAGTAGTATTGGGCTCGGGTGTTACAACGTGTTCATGCAGAAAGAGCTCAATATGAGACATCGTAGATGGTTGGAGCTGATGGCTGACTATGATCTTGATCTCAAGTACCATCCGGAGAAAGTTAATGTAGTGCCGGATGCGCTTAGTCGGTTGCCAGCAATTCGGATGTTGATAGCACAGAAGGAACTTATCGATGATTTTCGGAGATTCGAGTTGGAGATCGTGTTATCGCATTCTTCAGGACAGTTGATGCAGCTGCAAGTACAGTCGTCGTTGATCGAGAGTATTAAAGCAGCGCAATCACAAAATCCAAGGTTGCAGAAGTTTCGAGGATAGGTTGAAGCGGGACTTCGAACGGACTTGTTGATTCATGAAGATGGTTCATTGCAATATAGTAGCCGTTTGTGTGTGCCGAAGGGAGATATTCGTGAAGAAGTTATGAAGGAGGCGCACAGTTCTGCATTCCGTACATCCAGGAGGCATGAAGATGTACCATGATCTACGACAGCATTTCTGGTGGGAAGGCATGAAAAGGGAGATTGCCCGCTTTGTAGCGAAGTGCTTGGTGTGTCAGCAAGTTAAGGATGAACATTAAAGAGTAGCTGGTTTATTGCAACCACTTCCTATTCCTCAATGGAAGTAAGAACATATAACCATGGATTTCGTGACAGCTTTACCGCGGTGTCCAAAGGGCAACATTGCAGTTTGGGTGATCGTTGATCGATTGACCAAGGCAGCTCATTGCAAACCATTTCGGGTTGGTCAGTCAACGGAAGCGTTAGCAGAACGGTACATGCAAGAGATTATGAGATTGCATGGAGTACATGTGATCATCATTTTCGATCGTAATACCTGATTCTTATCGCACTTCTGGAAGAGTTTACAGGAAAGTTTGGAAACGCGATTGAAGTTTAGCACTGCTTATCATCCCCGGACAGATGGCCAGTCGGAGAGAACAACCCAAACTCTTGAAGATATGTTGAGAGCTTGCATGTTGGACTTCAAGGGTTTGTGGGAGGATCATCTACATTTGGTGGAGTTTTCTTATAATAGCAGCTTTCAGGCGACTATTCAGATGGCTCCATTCGAAGCGTTATATGGTCGCAAGTGTCGCTCACCCATTTGCTGGGACGATATTGGAGAGTGAAGATTGTTGGGACTGGATTTGATCGTGCAAATAGTAGAGAAGGTTAATACTATCCGAAATCACATGAAGGCAGCACATGATCGGCAGAAGAGTTGGGCCGATACATCAAGAAGACCTCTAGAGTTCGCAGTTGGTGATCTTGTATTCTTGAAGATATCACTCACTAGAGGAGTGATTCGTTTTGCGAGTCGAGGCAAGCTTAGTCCTCGATTCGTCGAGCTTTTCGATATTATTGAGCGTATTGGAGAAGTGGCTTATCGATTGGCTTTACTACAATCTTTGGTGAGTGTTCATGACGTGTTTCATGTATCACATCTCCGTAAGTATGTTCGAGATGAGACGCGCGTGCTAGATCATTCAGAGCTGACTGTAAGGGAGGATTTGACCTATGAAGAACGACCGATGTCGATTGTTAATCGAAGAGAAAAGGTCCTCAAGAATAAGATTATCCCTCTCGTACTTGTTTCATGAGGGAATCGCTCGCACGGAGAGTCGACTTGGGAACGAGAAGACGAGATTCGACAGAAGTTTCCACACCTCTTCTCGTAGATTCATGTTTGTTTGTCTTTTCATGTTCCAGGAATTTCGACGAAATTCTTTTGTAGTTGGGTATAATATAACACCCTAGTTCATTTATGCCAATTCTGTTGTGGTTATTTTTTATTTATGGCTATTTCTTGATTTATTGTGTTTTGCGTGCTTATAGTATAATTGGTATATGTATTTGCTTCCGACCCGACCCGCTTGCTGGAAATCCGTCTTGATTCCTGATAATGATTTATCCCAGCTAGTTTTGAGGATACGTGCACTTTCATGTTATATAACTGCATTATATCTGGCATCTGCATTTTTCAATATAACATTTAAAGTCAAATAAAATATTTTAAAAATATCTAGCATGGCATGTATCATATCCCTGACCCTGTGATAGCATCCGTACATCGTGTTCTCGCCCCGTTCAGTGAAACAGACTCGTTTGGATAGCTACGTGCATGCTACGTGTATCCGTTCTTGGGGGTATGCATTTCCGTTACCCGGATATCCTGTTTCGGTTTTGGTTAGTACGTATATTATCCGTATTTTTAAATTGCAATTTTAGACCCGATCCGGATGTCTTTTGGACTATTTTGTATTTAGCCTAAAACTCAAATTTTAATAATATTATATTCTAATATCATTAAACTGTTAAAATTTATTCAATCATATTTTAAACAAACTAATCTTATATTATACTGTTATCCATTTATAATTTTACCAAACTAAATAATTTTACTACACCGGATATATTTTTAAATCTTTTAAATCCTAACTAAACAATCACTGTCTCTCTCTGCATATTTATATATTAATTCATTTTTATACCTCATATTAAACCCCACGTTTTCCCCCAGAACCCACGTCTTCTTCATTCTTTTCATGCCTCCGCCTCCATGCAAAACCCTAACCCACGTCTTCGCCCGCGTCGCCGTTGCTGCCTCACCTTCGCCTCCTCACTTCTTTCCCCGACGACTTCTCTCCCGTAGTAACCCATCACCGCTACAACCCCGATGCCTCACCCGACCCATCGACCTTGCCTACACCTCGTCGCCCTAGCCGTCGGAACTCCGACCTCATTGGCCCTCATCCTCGCCACCACCTTCTCCTCCACTTCCCTTCATCACCACCATCACCTGTGGCTCTCCCCTGCACACCTAAGAAAACCCTGACCTCAAGAACCTAACACCCACTGCCTCGCCGGAAACCGCCCATCTCTGGTGACCCACGACCCATCGTCTACATCACCACCCTCTCTTCTTCTCTGATCCCAGTACATCCAAACCCAGAGAACAACCCTCTTCTTCTTCCTCTTCTTCTTCTTCTTCTTCTTTCTTCTCCTTCCTTTCCTGGATTCGCGTTTCCCGGTGATCGCCGGAGCCGTGCTCGTTGCCGACGATCCGGACGACCCTGAGGACGTTCCCAGCCAACGTGGTCATCTTCTTGTTTTGCCTGGTCCTGTCCCATGCGCGCGTGTGTACATCGCAACATTTACCGACATCGTACGCGGCGTACGCACCCCGTCGTGAGGTTCGATCAGGAAAGTTTATATTGCTACATGTTATGATACATATTTTGCATCCATATGAATAAAAATATCACATGTTTACTGTATTATACATCCATGTTACTGTTTTACTGTGTGGATAGCCGTTTGTATCCATATCATTTATTACATATTTAGTCGCATGCAAGTTTATCTTGCTACATGCTATACTACTGTATTTTCCATTCATGTGAACAATAATATTACATGTTGTTTAGTTATGCATCCCATGTTACCATTTTACTGTTTTACGATACCCGTTCATATCCGTACTATATATTACGTAATTAGTTGCATGCCGGAATCTGATTGCTTCATGTTACTGCTAGATTCATATACCATGCTTGCTAGTATGCATCATACGACTCATAAACTCATTATATGTTATCGCTGATTTCTATTCGTGCATCCGTGCTTTTACCGTGATTCGATACTTGTTACGTTTTACCGTTGGGCATCCACTTGATACATATGCACCACATGAAATGACATGATACACTACTGCTTGACTTGATACCTGATCCTGTTACTAATACTGACAACCCTGACTTGTTGTCCCGATGGACGTTACTGTTGTCTGTATAGACAAAACCTGTACCCGCTTGATCCTGTGTCGGCATTAGCTCCAGATTTATCAATACCTAACTTGAACACATAACCTTGGGGGTAAGGGGAAATTAATAATGAAACCTGACTTGTAACTCAACAGTTCGACGCTTATACTAATCAATTTTGGGGGCTAGGCCAGTCCCGGGATAATGATGCTGACATCATTCGTCTGTACATGTTTCCTGTTTTGTGCTTAGCGGCACGTCTCGGATTCAGCCCCGAGAGTCTGGACCGTGGTTCCGGGCATGCACGGGATACTATTGAGTTATATCGACGATTCATTAAATTGATTTCAAAGACTTGAGAATAATTAACCCAGTAGCATAGATTACTCACCGCATGCACATACACTTCACTATTCCATATTCGTATTACTATTATACACTCATTACTGTTCATACTCATACCTGCATATCTTGTTACCTCCTGAGTATATTTTATTGTTTGATATTATGACGCACTGACGTCTGGGTTTTGCATGGCCCAGATCCTCTGTCTCTTTCGCAGGCTGATCAGGAGTATTTCCGCCGTCAGGCTGAGCAGTGAAGATCGTGTTAGTATCTAGTTTAGTTTATTGCCGTACTTTTATTTCCTGATGTGAGCCCGTATTAGGACGTATTTCCAAATTGTTACTGTTTATTGGATTATTGCTTCCGCATATTATTTCTTGACTCGTTTATCTGGCAGATGGACATGTATTAGTTAGTTTTATATTTTTCATGTTCTTGATATCTTATAGACAGCCGTAATGTGACTGTGGAGGGATGTTTCCTAGCCACGGGTAGCATGGTTGGCTCTGTCACGTGCCGATCGTAGCGCACTCTGGGAAGCGGGGCGTGACACCAGCCGTGGCACATCTAAAGATGGAAAGGGAATTTATACAACTCCAACAAGGGAGCTTGTGGGATAAGCCTGTAGACGAGTACGCTTTAGAGTTTGCTAGGTTAAGTCGGTTCGCGTATCACCTGGTAGTAACCCCTGAACTATATGCCACGAGGTTCCGACAAGGGTTAGATCTGAAGACACAGTCCTCCATATCATCTGCTGCTCTTTCGACTTACGACGCAATCTTAGATGCAGCATGAAACTTTGAAGATCTACAGAAACGCATAAGGAAGAATGACCGTTTGTCAGGAGTTAAGCGACCGGCCAATCAACTTTCTGGGGGATCATCTTCCAAATTCAACGGAGGTCAGCAACTCAAGAGGCCAGTAAGGCTAACTGTCTCCAGAAAACCAGCCGTCATATGCAACCATTGCGGTAGAGCCGGACATTACATGAGGGACTGCCGCATGCGGAACAAACTTTGCATAATCTGTGGGTCGCCAGATCATGCTTTAGGGGATTGTCCATAAAGAAGACGGCAACTAGTCCCTGATAACAAACCGGCTAATTATAGAGCGCATCAACAGGGAGCCCGGCCACCTCCCGCTAATAAGCCAATCGGGCAAGGTCTGCCAGCTAGGGGACCACCCATGCCCTCCCAGAAATGGGTCTTCCAGCAAGCTCAGCGCAATGGCCCAAAGCGTCAGGCCTTTACTATGACCACGGAAGAGGCGGAAGAAGCACGGGAAGTTATTACAGGTACCGCTACTTTTTATGGCTGTCATACTTCCAGTGTTACCCTCTTTTCGTGCATGCATATCTTGTTAGGCTCATCGCTATTTTTCTCGTATAAAACATAGGTACCCTACTAGTAGCCTCTACATCCACACTCACACTTTCTGACTCGGGCACGTCGCACTGCTTCATGGCACAAAAGTTTGCGACCGCCAGTTCCATTCCAGTGGCACCTCTTATTATTGAATGGTATGTTAACACGGGAAACGGTGTGATCAAGTCCACTATGGGATACTGTAACAACCCTGATTTTCCTATACAAATTTTTTCAAATATTTTTTTCAAAATCCAGAAAGGGGTATTTTTGCATGAACACAAGATATAAGTAATTAATTTGCTTTTTAATTGCAAATTAAAAGAATGTAACAACTCCATTTTTTAGTGTACAAAATTTGCTTTAAAATTGATGTATACTTGGGGTATTTACATTTTCAGTAATTACTTTAAGTAATTAATTGGTTCCATAATTACAAGAAGGAGTTTGTAGCTCATTGGTAATACCTTGCACTGCTGAACCAAGCCACCAGAGTTCAAATCTCATACCCTACATTATTTTTAATATTATTTTGTTTTAAATTTTTTAAAAGTCCAACAGTAACTCCCAAATTTTCCACTACACATGAAAAAGTAAATATACCAGTGTGTACAACAGGAGACCCCCCCACCTCCATGACCTCCAACTCGGCCCGACTCGGGCCGGCTCCGCCGGCCGGACTCGGCCGGACGGCCGAGTCCCCTGAACAAAAAGTGGGCCTTTTCATCTTCTATACCCCCTGCATAGTTTAAATTCCCAGATCAGTTCCAGAGACACAATTAAACCCCATTTACTCTATTTTTAATGTATTTTTACATTTTTTAATTTAAACTCTTCACCTATCCTAACCCTAGCCTAACCCTATAAATACCAACCCTACACACTACCCCCTCACCCCAAAACTCTGAGCCAACTCTCAAGAAATCATTAGAAACCTTGTGTGCAATCGAAGTGAGCGAAAGGCGAAACTCCGGCGGGAATTCCGACGACGACTCTAGGAGCTTCCGGCGATGAAACGACGCACCGACGAATCCTCCCGATCCTTCTACCTCTCCTGGTTGTCCTAAACCTGTAAGTCCCAATTCTATCTTCACTATTCTTAATCTAAAATATGGAATTACAAAACCCGATAGAATCGGAACAAATCCGATTTCCGATTCGGTTTCTTTATAAAACTTCACTTTTCTTTAATACAATCATGCTTAAACCAATTCATGTTGACTATTAATCACTAATAAACTATATTGATCAAGTTTCATATTATAAAATAATTACTATTTCATTTTACCGTATTTTTCATTTAAATACCATATAGTTTCAATTCTACATTAACATCACAAAACTTGCTATACCTTTAAGTAGATCACGAGGTAATGACCTACCTCCTCACACACTCATATGAAATATAGTACAATACCCTTGGGAATATAGAATACGGGAAAACGACATCATTGCAAATAAATACCATTTACTTAATAAAACCGTTTTTTAAAAGATTTAGTATTTATACAAATCTTTGCAAAGCGCCGCTACAACCCATTTGGAGAACCCGTTCGGGATGGTGCGGATTATCGCACATCCTCGGGCTTAGTAGTGCGAGATTCAGACCTCCGCAAGAAGTATTCGGTCTCGAAAGATTTAAAATACGACATCTTAAGAAAATGAGATTTTTAGAATATAAAATATATATTAAAATTATTTTTGTATAAATATATAAATATATATATATATATATCCTTAAAATATCTATTTTGTAATAATATAAATATTTCACCTTTTTTCTAAAAATCACAAGATTCATTTTACATTAAAATACCATGAATTCCATACAAGCTTAATATTACACTTTAATACCATATATTATGAAAATTAGGTTATTCTCATCAGAATTATCACAAGTATAAAATCTACAATTATTACAACTTTAAAGATGATTAATAAATACTTGGGGTGTATTTTGAAAACTATACAAAAGTATTTTACATAAAACCCCCTCAAGTTCAATAAATTACAATAAGAACCCTAGTAAACATAGGTTTAAGCGGGACCAATCTCTTGAGCCTCAGGGAGACGGAGAAGTGGGTGCTTGTCTATCTAAGGTAGATAATCAACAAACGGTGTTATCAACACGGTAATCGTCTTTGAAAAAGACACAAATCCTGCCGTCCATGTACTGCGGTTACCGATAACATCAAAACAATCAGGGCTTCAATTTACTTTTCTAATTGTCTGACTCAGATTGAGTCTCAGTATAATCTGACTTGAATATGATTCAAGTACAATCTACAATCTACAATTTACAATATTACAATTCAACATGAATCCATGAATCCATTATTCCAGATATTCAATCTATCAACTTGACCGAACCGAACCATGGATATACATTCCATTTACATGATTATACAGTTACATCCATGATTCTACAGTTACGTACATGATTCTCCAGTTACATCCGTTTACTGATATCATGGTTTCGGTCAGTCATCAAAACATACAATCTATACAGTTTACAATACAATACAACAATACAATCAAGATAACACGGGGTTTAAGGGGTAGACTGGTACGGAATATGTTAAAGGTGGCACGAGGTGGTCACTTAAGATGTAATTACATCCATACCGTTGTTCCATGGTATTATCGACGGAGCCTTGTACTACGGGTTACCAAAGTCTCCGGTGTAAATGGGACTCCTCTCGTATACACTGGAATCTTCTGTACCAAGCTACAAATAACAGCGTTAACACAACATTATAACCATATAACAAAACTTTAAAAGCTACCTTCTTTTCTGTCTATTATATTTCTCCCTTATTTTTGGGACTTACCGAGCGATTTGTTTGCTGACGACATTCTCTTTTTTCTTCTTTGAATGTCGTCAGGTGATCTGGACACGTCAGAGATCGAGCCCACGAGTGAAGACTTAGACCAGTTCAGTGAAGACTCCGAGCTCTAGTTCATTGTACACTTTCCATTTCAGTACTTTTCATTTCTGCCATTGTTTAGGCATTGCTTTATTTCAGTTGTATTTACTTTCCATGTATTGTACAGAAAGAATATGAATAAATAAAGTTGTTGTTTTATTATATCTTGTCTCTTGTGATTTTACTTTTATATTACTTAGATACGCTTAGCGAATTTATTTCACAGTAAATATGTAGCGGCCTCGTCCCGTCCCCTTCGCCGTACACCGGGAAGCGGGGCGTGACAGGTTTTGTTGGTGGCCTATGCAGGTCAGAGCTGTATGAAATCCTATCATGCAGTTCTGTTCTGTATGAACAACCTAAGCAATATAACACAAGAACCAGCAACTAAAACATTCTTTACAAACATGTTCCTTGAATCTTATCATTTCATATTCTTTGAATTATACACTTTGAATCTGTCATAACCCAAAATTCCCTCACCTCTTTTACAATCTTACCAAAACCTTCGCATTCTTTCATTCCTTCACACATTTTTCACATTTTTAAAAACTCTTGCACCACCTTATTATTTTTTTTCATACACTATTAGTACTTTAGTCACCAAACTTTCCTTGAACCTGTTACACTTTCCTTTTACAAATTTCGAGGACGAAATTTTTATAAGGAGGGTAGAATATAACAACCCTAATTTTCCTATACAAATTTTTTCAAATATTTTTTTAAAAATCCAGAAAGGGGTATTTTTGCATGAACACAAGATATAAGTAATTAATTTGCTTTTTAATTGCAAGTTAAAAGAATGTAACAACTCCATTTTTAGTGTACAAAATTTGCTTAAAAATTGATGTATACTTGGGGTATTTACATTTGTTGTTATTATTTTAAATAATTAATTAGTTCTATAATTACAAGATGGAGCTTGTAGCTCATTGGTAATACCTTCCACTGCTGAACCAAGCCACCAGAGTTCAAATCCCATACCCCACATTATTTTTAATATTATTTTATTTTAAATTTTTTAGAAGTCCAACAGTCAACACGTGATAACTCCCAAATTTTCCACTACACATGAAAAAATAAATATACCAGTGTGTACACCAGGAGACCCCCCACCTCCCTGACCTCCGACTCGGCCCAACTCGGTCGAGTCGGCCGGCGCCGCCGGCCGGACTCAGCCGGACGGCCGAGTCCCCTGAACAAAAAGTGGGCCTTTTCATCTTCTATACCCCCTTGCATAGTTTAAATTCCCAGAACAGTTCCAGAGACACAATTAAACCCCATTTACTATATTTTTAATGAATTTTTAATGTATTTTTACATTTTTTTAATTTAAACTTTTCGCCTACCCTAACCCTAGCCTAACCCTATAAATACCAACCCTACACACTATCCCCTCATCCCAAAACTCTGAGCCAACTCTCAAGAAATCATTAGAAATCTTGTGTGCAATCGAAGTGAGCAAAAGGAGAAGCTCCGGCGAATTCTCCGGCGGAAATTCCGACGACGACTCTAGGAGCTCCCAGCGACGAAACGATGCACCGGCGACTCCTCCCGATCCTTCTCCCTCTCCTGGTTGTCATAAACCTGTAAGTCCCAATTCTATCTTCGCTATTATTATTCTAAAATACGGAATTACAAAACCCGACGGAATTGGAACAAATCCGATTTCCGATTCGGTTTCTTTATAAAACTTCACTTTTCTTTAATACAATCATACTTAAACCAATTCATGTTGACTATTAATCACTAATCAACCATATTGATCAAGTTTCATATCATAAAATAATTACTATTTCATTTTACCGTATTTTTCATTTAAATACCACATAGTTTCAATTCTACATTTAACATCACAAAACTTGCTATACATTTAAATAGATCACGGGGTAATGACCTACCTCCTCACACACTCATATGAAACATAGCACAATACCCTTGGAAATATAGAATACGGGAAAACGACATCATTACAAATAAATATCATTTACTTAATAAAACCGTTTTCTAAATGATTTAGTATTTATACAAATCTTTGCAAAGTGCCGCTACAACCCATTTGGGGAACCCGTTTGGGATGGTGCGGATTATCGCACATCCTCAGGCTTAGTAGTGCGAGATTCAGACCTCCGCAAGGAGCATTCGGTCTCGAAAGATTTTAAATACGATATTTTAAGAAAATGAGATTTTTAGAATATAAAATATATATTAAAATTTTTTGTATAAATATATTTATATATATCCTTAAAATATCTATTTTGTAATAATATAAATATTCCACCTTTTTTTCTAAAAATCACAATATGCATTTTACATTAAAATACCATGAATTCCATACAAGTTTAATATTACACTTTAATACCATATATTATGAAAGTTAGGTTATTCTCATTAAAATTGTCACAAGTATAAAATCTACAATTATTACAACTTTAAAGACGATTAATAAATACTTGGGGTGTATTTTGAAAACTATACAAAAGTATTTTACATAAAAACCCCTCAAGTTCTATAAATTACAATAAGGACCCTAGTAAACATAGGTTTAAGCGAGACCAATCTCTTGAGCCTCAGGGAGCCGGAGAAGTGGGTGCTTGCCTATCTAAGGTAGACAATCAACAAACGGTGTTATCAACACGGTAATCGTTTTTGAAAAAGACACAAATCCTGTCGTCCATGTGCAGCAGTTACCGATAACATCAAAACAATCAGGGCTTCAATTTACTTTTCTAATTGTCTGACTCAGATTGAGTCTCATTATAATCTGACTTGAATATGATTCAAGTACAATCTACAATCTACAATTTACAATTTACAATATTACAATTCAACATGAATCCATGAATCCATTATTCCAGATATTCAATCTATCAACTTGACTGAACCGAACCATGGATATACATTCCATTTACATGATTATACAGTTACATCCATGATTCTACAGTTACATACATGATTCTCCAGTTACATCCGTTTATGATATCATGGTTTCGGTCAGTCATCCAAACATACAATCTATACAGTTTACAATACAATACAACAATACAATCAAGATAACACGGGGTTTAAGGGGTAGACTGGTACGGAATATGTTAAAGGTGGCACGAGGTGGTCACTTAAGACGTAATTACATCGATACCGTTGTTCCGTGGTATTATCGACGGAGCCTTGTACTACAGGTTACCAAAGTCTCCGGTGTAAGTGGGACTCCTCTCGTATACACTGCCATCTTCTGTACCAAGTTACAAACAACAGCGTTAACACAACATTATAACCATATAACACAACTTTAAAAGCTACATTCTTTTCTGTCTATTCTATTTCTCCCTTATCTTTGGGACTTACCGAGCGATTTGTTCGCTGACGACATTTTCTTTCTTTCTTCTTTGAATGTCGTCAGGTGATCTGGACACGTCAGAGATCGAGCCCACGAGTGAAGACTTGGACCAGTTCAGAGAAGACTCCGAGCTCTAGTTCATTTTACACTTTCTATTTCAGTACTTTTCATTTCTGCCATTGTTTAGGCATTGCTTTATTTCAGTTGTATTTACTTTCCATGTATTGTACAGAAAGAATGTGAATAAATAAAGTTACTGTTTTATTATATCTTGTCTCTTGTGATTTTACTTTTATATTGCTTAGATACGCTTAGCGTATTTACTTCACAGTAAATACGTAGCGGCCTCGTCCCGTCCCCTTCGCCATACACCGGGAAGCGGGGCATGACAGATACGATCTGTGTCCCGTGGTGATCTGCGGTCGAGGTTTCTACGCCAACTTTATAGTGATAGATATGCCAAATTTCGACGTGGTCTAGGGTTTGGACTGGTTGAGTACTTTTTACGCTACCATCGACTGTCGTCTAAGGAGGGTAGTGCTTGAAATCCTTGACCACCCAATGTTCATATTCGAGAGTGGAAGTAAGTCCTTGGATCCAGCAACTTACAGAGCTATACCGAGAAAGGAGGAAATGTTATACACCATGTAGGAGGAGGAGAGTATGTCTATGGTTATACGAGAATTTGAAGACGTATTTACAGATGTTTCGGGTTTACCACCAGATCGGGCAATCGAGTTCACTATAGACCTAATACCGGGGACTTAACCTATATTGAGGACACTGTACCGGATGGGGCCAGTGGAATTGAAGGAGTTTCGGACGCAAATTGAGGACCGCCTTAATAAGGGATTTATTAGATCGAACTCGTCACCTTGGGGTTTCCCGGTTCTTTTCGTATCTAAGAAGGATGGAACTAAGCGGATGTGTATCGACTACCGTGAGTTAAATAAGGTAACAATCAAGAATAGGTATCCCTTACCGAGGATAGACGATCTGTTCGATCAATTAGAGGGATCTCGAGTGTTCTCAAAGTTGGATTTGCGGACGGGCTATCATCAACTCAAAGTAAAAACGTCTGATATACCTAAGGCGGCTTTCAAGATTAGGTATGAACACTATGAATTCGTAATGATTCATTTTGGAGTAACCAATGCCCCAGCGGTATTTATGAATTTGATGAACCAAGTGTTTTATGAATACTTAGACAAGTTTGTCGTTATCTTCATCGACGATATTTTTGTGTATTCGAAGAATCAGGAGGAACACGCGGAGCCCTTGTGCGTGGTGCTCGAAACCTTGCGTCAACACCAACTATATGCAAAGCGAAGCAAATGCGAGTTTTGGTTAAAGCGAGTAGCGTTCTTGGGACATGTTGTGTCAGGTGAAGGAATTTTAGTGGATCCGGCCAAGATTATCGCTGTTCAGAAATGGATGACACCAAGAACAGTTACGGAGATCAGAAGCTTTTTAGGACTTGTCGGATATAACCGCCGTTTTATTAAGAACTTCTCCAAGATTGCAGAACCACTGACTACCATGACTCGAAAGGATGTGCCGTACATATGGTCCTCATTTTGCGAGGAAGCGTTCTCAAAGTTGAAGACTTGTTTAATCTCATCACCCATTCTTACAATTCCCGACAGAACTGGAGGTTTCGACATACATTGCGACACTTCGGGAAAAGGTTTGGGATATATATTACACCAACATGGCAAGGTGGTGGCTTATGCGTCAAGACAATTAAAGGTTCATGAACGAAATTACCCAACGCACGATTTAGAGCTTACCGCAGTTGTCTTCGCACTCAAAATTTGGAGACACTACTTATTGGGAGAGAGGGTAGAAATTTATACCAATCATAAGAGCTTGAAGTATATCTTCATCTAAAAGGAACTCAACATGAGACAAAGAAGATGGCTAGAATTAATGGCGGATTTCGATATAAATTTACAGTACCATCCGGGGAAGGTGAATGTAGTCCCGAACGCTTTGAGACGCCAACCAATGGTTTCGAGTCTAACTGGTCATTGGAGGAATCGTCAAGACCTCAATAAACTAGAGACAGAGATGATTATGCCGGGAATGCTCGCATCCCTCATGAATCTACAAATTCACTCCACGTTAGTCAAACGAATCAAGATAGCTCAAATTGGGGACACTAGATTGCAAAGGATCAGAGAACAAGTGGAAAGGAATTTGCGGGCGGACTTCATCATCCACGAAGTTGGTTCTTTAAGGTATGGGAGCAGAATCTGTGTGTCTAAGGGCGAGATAAGAGAAGAATTATTAAGAGAAGCACATAGTTTTCCATACTTTGTTCATCCGGGAGGAACAAAAATGTACAAGGACCTCAGACAGAACTAGTGGTGGCATGGGATGAAGCGAGAGATAGCCAAGAGTGTGTCCAAATGCCTAGTTTGCCAAAAAGTAAAGGTCGAACACCACAGGACGGCATGTCTATTACAGCCCTTACCGATACCTGAATGGAAATGGCAAAACATCACAATGGATTTTGTGACCGCACTCCCTCGCAGCTCCAAGGGAAACGATGCAATATGGGTGATAATGGATCGACTCGCCAAGTCGGCACATTTCATTCCTTTTCGAGTCGGTCAATCAACGGAAAGCCTTGCAAAGAGGTACATGGAGGAGATCGTCAGATTGCATGGAGTGCCAATTTGCATTGTGTCCGACCGAGATACGCATTTCATATCTCAGTTTTGGCAAAGTCTACAAGAGAGTCTGGGCACGACTCTGAGTTTCAGTACCGCCTACCACCCTCAGAAATATGGCCAATCAGAAAGGGTTATTCAGATTCTCGAAGACATGCACCGGGCCTGTATGTTGGATTTTAAAGGATTTTAGGAAAATCACCTACACTTGGTAAAGTTTGCTTACAACAATAGCTACCAGTCTAGTACCGGCATGGCGCCTTTCGCCGCTTTGTATGGGCAGAAGTGTAGATCACCGTTAAGTTGGGACGATATTGGGGATCGAGGACTTTTGAGCCCCGAGATGATTGTCGAGACAGTGGAGGTGATAAGAACAATCAGGGAACCATTACGTATAGTACAAGATCGGCATAAACATTGGGCTAATATGAAGAGAAGGCCTATAGAATTTCAACCAGGAGAACACGTGTTTTTGAAGATTTATCTTAACCGGGAAGTGATACGTTTTAGAAAATGCGGAAAATTCAGCCCGCGGTTCATAGGTCCTTTCGATATCCTCAAACGAGTTGGGGAGGTTGCGTATCGCCTAGCCTTATCACCTTCTCTGGAAGGCGTACACAACGTTTTCTATATTTCACAGTTAAAGAGGTATGTCGGCGACACTAGTCACGTTTTGGATCATTCTGAAATCTCCGTAGGGGCTGATCTAACCCATGAACAACAACTGGTTGAGATTCTAGACTGGAAGGAAAAGACCTTGAGGGACAAGAAGATCAAATTGGTTAGGGTCATGTAGAAGAAGGACACTGCGAGCAAGTCCTCATGGGAAAGAGAGGATGAGATGAGAGAACAATATCCTTATATATTTGGGGTTTCCCCTATGTAAATTGTCTCTTTCGTTTATCTTCATAATTTCAAGGACGAAATTTTTTAAAGAGGGTAGATTGTAACGGCCGTGTTTTCTAATACCCAATAAAATATCTCTTGTCTAATTTTCCAGTATCGAGTAATTATTTACGCGTGTCGTTGATAGAAAAATATTTTTATTTCAATGATTCAAAGTAAGGTTAGTAAAGCATTTATGTATAATAAATAGAATTTTCTAAAAGCGGTTTATATATTTTCTGGGTTTAAAATGTTTTAATGGAATTTTATAATGTCTTAAATTAATTTATATATTTTTAATGATTATTTCGAAATTAAAATATTTTCAAGGATAAACTAGATTTTTTTTAATAATCAGAATAACCAACAAATATCATACATATAGGAATATTATTTAGTTTTAGCCCAAAATCATTTTTATACTGAAGATAACAATAAAATATATTTTCTGAATTTTTTCCATAATTTTCCCGTATTTTTAACTATTTTTAACAAATTTTTGAAAACTAATGCAGTTTAAAAAAATAAACAGTTTAGATTTTAATTTATATATAAAAAATATTAAACCTCCCTTTGACCTGGACCTTTGGATGAGAGATCCAACGGACCAGAGCAGCCAGCGGCACCCACGTGGGGGACCACACGAAAACGCATGATCCCTCACACGGCCAAATGGCTGTGTGGGTAGTGGCTCATGGGCCGTTGGATTTAGATCCAACGGCCACAATTCAAGGCAGCGGCAGCAAATTATCAGGCGATGATAGGGAATGGTTGCTGGCGCGGATTTTGGGGATTTGACCGGATTTTTTTTGGATTTTATTGTTGGGAGAAAGACCCTATAAATAGAGACCTTCAAACTCTATTTTCTTGCACCACAGAATTCCGAAAATTCTGAAAGAAAGATACCCAGACCTTCGTATCGACGACACCGACGCTGTGGTTCCACCTAATCATCGAGGAAAAATCCGAGCACGAAGTTATTGAGATTTTAGTACAAGTATATGCTTTCGACCCATCGACATCCAACGCAAAATAAAGGTAGGATTCGCCTCTCACCACTTGTCTGTCACCTTCTTTCCTTTTGTGGTCTTAGTTTCAAGTTCTAATCTCCAACCTCATTTTAAAATGATGTTAAAAATAATTCCGTATGCCTTTTGTGATACCTCATAATTATAGATTTGACACATGCTTGATATGAATTAATTAAATTATCCTTATATGCGTAAATACTGCACCATCATCCCACATGGAAAATGATATGCTTGATATTATAACCCACGGGGTATTAATCCACTCTTTATGTACACCCACTTATCCATGATACCAATAAGATTTCGAAATAGGTTACTTCCACAAATTACCCTTATTTTATTAAAATGTTGTATCTAATTATAATACCCATATGATATAAGATCATTTGAAAAAAATACTTTAGTAACCCTAAAACGATATACTTTTACTCACGCTCTTATCCACCAATTACCTTAGTTTTGTTAAAATCCCTTTACCTTTTGAAAAAGGGTAATACTAATCAAATAATTATACTATGGTTTTCAACTTAACCCCCTTTCACTTAGAGAGAATATTTTTATATTAATTTTTCTTTGCCTATTAACTAAGTTTTAATAAGATACCCTGATAGGGTAATATTTTACCTGAAACATCCCGTGGTTACTAGACAATCGTCCCTGAAAATGACACAAATTCTGTCGTCCATGTGCAGCGGTTGCCAACGCGGAATTGTTCTTATGGAATATCACCTTTAATAAAATACCCTAATTATATAGGATAATGTTTTACGTAAATATCTCATGGTTGATAGGCAATCGTCCCTGAAAAAACACAAATCATGCCGCCCATGTGCAGCGGTTGCCAATACGGACGTATTTCTAAAATATTACCCCCAAATAAAAACCATAACTTTATAAAATTATTATTTACCATAAAATACTTAAATCCATCCTAAAACGACATAATTTCATTTAAATACCTCGACCTTTACTGAAAGACTATTTTCAGCAAAAACCATAACTTTTATAAATGATATTTTCCAAAAAGAATATCTAAAACTTTATTAAAAGATAACTTCAAATAAATATCATAATCTTTCATTAAAAAGATTTTCTTTCATAAAAATACCATGGATTTTCCCCAAAATTATAATTACTCCAAAATATCATTGGTTTTCATATAAACAACGACTATCATTAATGGTCATGATCTTTATTAACTAAGCGTGACATAAAATATTATGATTCACCTTACAGACTTCAAAAGATAACAATGGGTGGTTGTGGAAGGCCATATTAAATGAGATCAACTATTTGAATACAAGTTACAACATACCTGACACATGATATGGTTAGGGTTAGAATCCGCGAACCTAGATATGGAATATTTATAAATGAAGTTTCCTGCAGGTAGGGTGAATAGTCCAATATGTGGATGAATACTAACCCGGTCTCCGGGCGAATACTAACCCGATATCCGGGCGAATACTAACCCTACTTTGAGAGCGAATAATCCAATATGTGGATGACATACAATGCGGAAATTCCATGCCTAGATGATATATGCACTAACTCTAATTCGTCAAAACCTTTACACTGAATAACGGGGATGGGTGGTTTGATTAGGCAAGGAGATGCGGAACTCGGTTTCCCCCACTACTCGATCAGGATCCCAGGAGGTGAAACTGTACATTTCACTTCCCCGCTTATTATTCCGTGGCTACAACGGAATAATCGCGAGTATCCATACCTCTGTTTAACAAACTAATGAGAACTTTTGCCTAACATATATCTCATACAACATACTCTTATTCACATATACCTCATTCAACATGCCCTTATTTCCATACACCTCATATCCTCATACCTACATACATTATATTTGTACACACGCATCATACCTATATACGTTTGCTCGTTTTTGTACCTTTACTTTCTTATGAGGCAATCCTACCCGAGTGTAACTCGCTGACGGATTTTTCTTTTCTCTTCTCTATCTCTGGAATGTCCGTTAGATGAGAATGAGTATTATGATAAGGATCAAGCTGTGGAGCCAACTAATGAATATTATGCGGGCTTGACGACGGAAGATTAGCTAGTTTTATTTTTGTTTGTTGCCCACATGTTTAGGGCTTTTGCTTCTTCTTCGATGTAATGAAACTATTTAGTTTATTTTACTCTTTCTTTTGGAATGTAATAAAGTTTGGTTAATGGAAATAAATACCTTCCGCTTTTATTATTTTGTTTTGGTACATATCATGCATGTTATAGAGATTCATACGCTTAACGTAATTGTATTGAATAGACCACCTTCAATACAGTTAGGTTGTGGACCATGCCACGTCACCCTTCATCTTCTTTTGGGAAGCGGGGCATGACAGTTCTAATGCAGAATAGAAATATTATAGCCTGTGCGTCAAAACAATTGAAGACTCACGAGAAGAACTACCCAACTCATGATTTAGAGCTAGCAGCAGTGATTTTTGCTTTAAAAATTTGGAGACACTACTATTGGGTGAAAGGGTAGAAGTATTTACCGATTACAAGAGCCAAAAGTATGTGTTCACACAAAAAGAGCTCAATATGAGACAGCGTAGATGGTTGGAGCTGATGGCTGACTATGATCTTGATCTGAAATACCATCCGGGAAAAGTTAATGTAGTGCCGGATGCTCTAAGTCAGTTGCCAGCAATACGGATGTTGACTGCACAGAAGGAGATTATCGTTGATATTCAGAGACTTGAGTTGGAGATTGTTCTACCGCATTCTTCGGGACAGTTGATGCAATTGCAAGTACAGTCTTCCTTGATCGATAATATTAAAGCGGCGCGGTCGCACGATTCAAGGTTGCAGAAGTTTCGAGAATAAGTAGAAACGGGACTTCGAACGGACTTGTTAATCCATGAAGATAGTCGTTACGATATGGTGGTCGTCTATGTGTGCCTAAAGGAGATATTCATTGTTCCCTCATAAAATATCAGGAATACCCCAATGGGGCATCACGTGTCCACACGTGACCAGAGATCACGTGCAGACACGTGATAGGTTCCTGTGATATCTAATTTATAGAATTAAATTCTAGTCAAACAATCAATCACTGGAGTCATATGCCCACACGTGATGAGACTTTACAAATCTACTGAAGGAATCAAAAATATAACAAAACAGTAAGGAAAAACCCCAATGAGGTATCACGTGCTCACACATGACCAAGGGTCACGTGCTGACACATGATGATTCCTTAGCTCCCTAAAAACAGAATTAAATTCTGGTTAAAATGTTAATCAAAGGGGTCACATGTCAACACGTGATGGGCTCCTAAGCTCTTTAATTAATAGAATTAAATTCTATTTAAATAATCAAATAATGGGATCACGTGCCAACACGTGATAAACTTTTAAAGCCTTCTGAACTAATAGAATTAAATTCTAATTAAGAAGGAATCAAGAACCCTAATTGGAAAATATTTCCCTAGATCTTTCCAAACAAAAAGACTGTGCTCTGTAAAGTGGAGTATCGTTGGATTAAAAATCCAATGGTGATTAAAAATCACCAATTTATGGAAAGATTTTATACAAGGAAAGATTTCCCTGAAATTCACCAAGAATAACAAACAGAATATCTTCTGGATTAAAAATCCAATGGTGAATAAAATTCATTGAGTGATCTTAAAGATCATATTGGTTACAAAAACAACAAAAATCTTTCAATGAAAGATTGACTAAACAGATTGATTCTTTTCTTTCTTCTATAAATAAGAGCCAAGAAGAGAAGAGAAGGGATCATGGATTTTTGGAGAAAAAAAAACAACAGAGAGAAAAAAAGAAAGGAGAATTTAATTCTCAAGAAAAGAAACCTTAGGTGAGAAAGGGGAAAGAGATCTAAGCTCCATAAAACAAAAAGAGAATTTAATTCTCAATTTAAGAGTTTAACTCTTCTGAATAATAACTTAGTTCTTCCTTTGGTTGAAGATCTTTAGAAGTAAATCTTCTCACAAGTTGAGAATTTAATTCTCATCGGGGAGATTCTGCCATGCAGATCCAAAACTTAGAGGGAGAATTGAGTTTAGAGAATTTAATTCTCCAAATTCATAGGAATTTAATTCCTCTAAATAAAATTAGGGTTTAACCCTACATAAGAATTTAATTCTTCTAAATTCACAGGAATTTAATTTCTCCAAATGAAATTAGAGTTTAACCCTATATGAGAATTTAATTCTCCCAAATTCATAAGAATTCAATTCCCCCAAATGAAATTAGGGTTTAACCCTACATAAGAATTTAATTCTTCCATATACATAGGAATTTAATTCCTCTAAAACAAAAATTAGGGTTTAACGCTACCAAAGAATTTAATTCTTAAAATAAGAGACTTGAAACTCTCCATGCACGTAAAGAACTTGGTCACGTGGTAACACGTGACACTTCTCCTCAATGAGTAAAAAAGAAAGAACAAGACTAGGTCACGTGCCCCCACGTGACCCCTAAAACAGATTCCTCAAAATGAGAAATAAAAACTTGGAGGAAATGCCTCACGTGCTCCCACGTGACCCTCAAAATAAAGGGAACAAAGCCAAAGGCAGAATCAATTTTGGGCGCCCTCACGTGTCCCCACGTGACCCCTTAATAAACACTTTAATAATCAATACATGGATACCCATCACATGCCAACACGTGATGGCCTGAAGACTAAAAGTGTTTAACACTTATTTGAATATTCTGAGAACAAAATAAAGAAGGTTTGGCCCAATTCTCAGGCGCCTCACGTGACCCCACGTGACCACCCCACTTTTAGTGTTTAACGCTATTTTGAGAATTTTGTCCCCAGTGTTTAACACTGTTTTAAAGTGCATCACATGGGAACACGTGATCGCCAAATATATGTTAGTGTTTAACACCATTCTCAAACCAATCTTAGCCCAAATTGGCTAAGTCTTTCTGAGTCAAGACTCCCCTTTGATTAAACCCCGACTACATTCTTTCAAACTTGATCATTTCATATGACATTCAAAGAAAACTTCAGAGCCATGATGAATGGTCAATGCCCAATAAAAGACAAAATGTTGTCAGAGCCCCCAAACCCCTGTTTGGCATTGCTAAATAATGGGGGGGCTGAACCCAGACAAATGTTCAATAGTCCAAAAAAGGGCCAACATTTCAAACTTAATTGGACTTAGCCCAAATTGGCCATAAGTCCTCAATTCAGATTTAACTGAGCCAATGTGCTCATAATCTAATTAATTGATCTTAGTTCCAAATTGGATTACAGATCTCCCAATCAACTTTGGTTCAAGGGTACATCTCTGAACTCCTCTGATATTTGTCGTTGTAATCCTTCAACGTCTTTAGAGAGGTGACGGGTCCCGACAACCATACATTTCATAGACTATGACGTCTTTAAACTGGACTGTGGGGTCCCTTTAAACCCACGGACTATGATGTCCTTAACCTCGGACTGTAGGGTCCCTTTAAACCCACGGACTATGATGTCCTTAACCTCGGACTGTGGGGTCCCTTTAAACCCACGGACTATGATGTCCTTAACCTTGGACCGTAATGTCCTTAAACTAATTACCGACCGCAATGTCCCTAAACTAAACAATAGGGCCTAAATGCTCTTTTGTTGGATCTAAACGATCCCGTTAAGTTGATCTTAGCCTAAAAATTAGACTAACGTATCCTTAACAAGCGTTTGAGTTGATTTTAGTCTCAAATGAGACTAACGTATCCTTAAACCCAACCCCCAAACCCAAATCTAAGAAAATACGGATTTGGACTAACACGCCCTACGGGCGACGACATAAATTAGTCTCCGTATACAATCCACGGGCAACCAAAAACAAAACAGACACACACGACACGAAGTAACCATCTGGAGAAGGAGAAAGTGGTTACCGCGATGCGGTAGCGTAATTAACTGCAGGGGCTTGCGCTTGCGCTTGCAGGGAAGAGCGTCCCCACAATCAAAAACCCCTCAAACGAGGGGGAATCTGACGAAGTCTGCTACATCGGCCGCATCCGTCTAAACCTTCGATACATGGTGCCATAAATCAACTTGGCATCTTCGGAGAGGTGGACGGATAGCACCAATTAGCATATGTCCCGAAATTCAGGCAAGACTGACCTTCGCGGTCACGTCTCCGTGTTTCAGAGGGTAACAGATTCTGGCACGTCCGGTGGGACCTTTTCCTCTTTCCACTCTACACTTCGTGTGTCATGTTCGCGAACGAATCGCTGTTTGATATGGCTGCCCTTGGGTTCGAGGTACTAAGATTTGGTTTTGCTCTCCTGCAGAAAAAAGAAGATCAAATGGCTTTCAACTGTACAAACTGCAACAATGGCAATAACTCTCACTCCATCCCCACAGGAGGAGTGACCTACGGGCCTCAGGCGGCCTCTGTTTTTATAATGCCGGTGGACCAGGTGACTCGGGCCACTACTGGGCTATTCTTTGGGACTATGATCCCACCGGTGAGCTTCAATGCCCCGCTGCCATTGCAGGAAACCCCAAAGAAGTCGGTCTTTGATCGACTTACCACTACCGCGACCCCTCTCAATAGGTCGTCCAGCTCCCACGCCTCAGTCTTTGATAGACTGGGCCAAAGCTCATTTGGGCCCATGAAGAAGCCCGCGATACCGGAAAGAGTTATCCCTAAGCGGATAGCCATTCCTGCTCATGAAGTCGTCAAGGTGGTTTCTCCTGCCAAAGGGTCGGTCTTCACAAGACTGACTGTTTCAGCTCCTGTTCCAGACGAAATCGTCGAGGCTGCTTCCCCTGCTCGGAAGTCTGCCTTCGATAGGCTGGTTATCCCCTCTCAACGAACGTCAGTCTTCAATAGGATGACAACGACAACTTCTGACCAACACAGGGGGCATGAGGAAGTCACCCATATAGCTGAGACAATCCCAACTGCAAGACACGCTCGACGTCGCCACTGGCGCCGAGTGAGGAAGGCTGGGGGCAATTCCCCTTCTGGACTGACTTTGCCGGCTCCAATGGTGGAAATCGATGCTGCTGTTCCAACTGGGAACAGCTTCGAACCGCTTAGGAAGTTTCGCAAGAACTCTCCAACTGCCGTGCTGAAGAGATCTCCTCCACCTGTGGAGAATGCTACAGAAAAGAAGCCAGAGCAGCCCCCTCAGCGGCTGTCCTCCAAAATTTACAAAGTCTGGCGACAGGTCCAGGAATCGGTGATTGATCAAGATTACCCTCACCGACAGAAAAAGGTGAAAGTTCAGCAAGAAGAGAACCATCCTGTCAAGCCACAAAAGGCAACAGCTGTTTGGGTGCCCACTGCAACGGCCCCCTCGACGTCAACCGTTCACAAGAGAAGGAGGACGGAGAAAGCCCCTGTGACAGCGGCGAACCGAAAGGACGCTGAACCTAAACGCCCCAAGTCTGGGGGCATGGTAACACATACCGTTTATATGGCCTCCGGAAAAGAGGAAAGCTGTAGTTCCACGGGTCATCGACCGCTTACTCGATCGATAATAAAGGATCAGGAGCAGCAACAGCAGAAACTTCAGGAAATGCTAACTGCAATGGCAGCACTTACGGAACCGAAAGCAAGCCCGGGGACATCCTCGGAGCAACGCCGTGAGCAGGAAACTGATGCTGAATTCTTTCGGAGAATGCTTGAGAAGAAGGACAAAGAGGCCGCGGAACAAGTGGCCAATATAAAACAAATGGCCTTTCTATTCCAAGATATGGTGGGCATGATGATCCAGCCGGACCCTCCAGCCGAAAATCCTCCAGTAATAATTGAAGATGATAGAGGAGAGACATCAAACCCTCTGCCGGCTCTGTTAGCAGCCAAGGAGGAAACCATCTTTAAAGCCGCCTTGGATGATTATATCGCTCAGCAGATACGAGCTCATCAGGCGAATGAAGCAGCTGGGCAAATTGTTAAAACTGGAAGACCCTATCCGGGTTGATACGACCAAATAAAGTACTCGCCGGGATACACGATCCCCAAATTCCACGTATATAAGAGGACGGTAAATCCACATCAGCACATCGCTCAATTCAGAGCCTTGTGCGGCAACACCGGAGGTGACGACAAGCTACTGCTTCGCCAATTCGTTGGCAGCTTGTCGGAGACAGCATTCGAGTGGTATTCTGAACTCCCGAATGACTCTGTCAAAACATTTGCCCGAGTGAAGCCAGGTGAAACATGGGTTCAGTATGCGATACGGTGGCGGAACCTATGGTCGAAATGCGAACAACGCATAGAAAAGGCTCCTGCAGTAGGCATGTTTATGGGAACCCTCGATCCGCAGGCGACCATATCCTAATTCATGATATTCTTCAAACCGACCACCTTTCAGGCCTTGATTGACAAGCTAGCCCAAATGGACCAGATGGGCCATAGGCCTTCCTCTTCAAAGTCGGAGCCTTGGAATGAAAAGGGCAAAGGGAAAGCAATCTTCTTCGCCAATGCTCAACAACAGCTGAGCAACTTAAAGCCGGTTGTTCGCCAAAACAACATGCATCCACGCCCATCCCTCGAGGAGAGACTGGGACGTCCTTACTCGTTTCCTCAGGATAAAACGAGGAGACTGTTTGAGCTGGCAGTGCGCAACAAACTCATCAATCTGCCGGACCCAAAACGTCCGTTGCAGCCAGGTGATGTCAACAATCCTAATTACTACCCTTACCACCAAGCAGTAAGCCATTCAATCGAAGATTGCTTCGTCTTCAAAGGCTGGATTGAGGACCAATACCAACAAGGAAAGTTCGCATTATCCGAAAACTAGAAGGTGAACCCGCCACAACCTCATGCCCCTAAAAAGGTGGACATGCCGGGGGCATCGTGCTCATTCATAGGGAAAACCCCACGGACCGAAAAGTCCGTAAACTAGAAATTCGCCTCAAATACAGCAACGACGGACCGAAATGTCCTAAAACTAATAACGAACCGAAACGTCCTTAAACTAACAATGGACCAATATGTCCTGAAACTGGCGACGGACCGAAACGTCCTTAAACTAACAATGGACCACTATGTCCTAAAACTGGCTGTTGACCGAGACGTCGATAAACTACTGTGGACTGCAGCATCCCAAGGCTGACACGAAAAAAATAAAATAAAATAAAAATAAGAAGAAAAAACAGTATGTCCATAAGCAAAATGGGCATGAATGAAAACCCGAAAGAGCTCCGTGAGTAAAAACAGTAGGGCTACCGGCGAGTTTTTGTGAAAACCCGAAAGGGCGCAACCTCGTTAAAAGACACTTGCAAGGTCCTCTCGACCTTGTGAGGAGAAACCACCTGCGTGAAATCCTTACGACTCACAAGAGAGCAACACACTTAGGGATCCCCACAATTCCTAAGGAGAAATTACACTTCCGAGATCCTCATGACTCGTAAGGAGAACCCTCCTATGAAACCCTCACGGCTCATAAGATTCAAAAGTCTTAAGCTACAGGAATCTGAACCTGTTCTTAAGCCATCATAATCTCCAGCATTGCCCTACAAGCGGTTCAATATCGACCCTTGTATACAATTCACGGACGCGAATAGACGTTTCCCTAACAAAGTCCCACCCGCGACTGGGGATATGTTCACACAGTGGACAGCCCTTGTAAGTCCTCTCGACTTATAAGGAGATAACACTTTTGTAAGATCCTTACGACTTATAAGAGAACACATACACTTAGGATTCCTAAGGAGAAAACGTACCTATGAGATCCTCACGACTCGTAGGGAGAAATACCTTTATGAGATCCTTACGGCTCATAAAGTTAAAAACCTTAGTCGACAGAATCCTAACCCTGTTTACTAAGCCACCTTTGATCGACATCGACAGAGGCAAATGATGATTCGCTCCTGGCAATATCCCATTTGTAGCGATGCTGATGCCTAAATCGGTATCAAATCCCAAACTCACAGCGAGGAAAATGCATATGAAATAGCCGAAATGATGGGGCAACTTGCAACAAAATCAGCAAGTAAAAATAGCAGAAATGATTGGGCAACTCGCAATAAAAAGCAACGAGTAAATAAAACAAATATCCGAAATGATTGGGCACCGCGAAAAATAGCCGAAATGATTGGGCAATCGCGACCTTCGCAATATAAAAAGCTGAAATGATAGAGCATCGCGGAAAGAAATAAAAAATGAAATGAAATGAAACTTTTTGCCCTACAAGTGAGATCACATCGATCCCTGTATACAATCCAAGGGCACAAACAAAAAGGGAACCATACCTTCCCACCAGGCTCCATCAGAAGAAGAGCCAAGTCTCGACGGCCACATCTACAGCTTGAAGACCCATAACGGCGTTCCTTCGCAGTCCAGCAGGATGCAGATGCAACGTCAACGAAAGACCTCACGGTCGAAACAAAGTGGAGTGATGGAAAAATCACAACTCTACCTCAGCATTCGTCTCGTTACACCAGACGCAATGTCAACAACGGCGTTCCTTCGCAGTCCAGCAGGATGCAGATGCAACGTCAACAAAAGAATTCATGGTCGAAACAAAGCGAAGTGATGGCAAAATCCCAGCTCCACCTCGACGTTCATCTTGATACAGCAGACGAGATGTCACTACAGCGTCCTTCCTCCAACAGGATTCAGACACGCCAAAGCAAACGAAGCGAAGGCCAAATTTCTAGCTTCAGGGTCTTGACGGCAACTCATATAAAACCTGAAAAACTATCGGGGATCATCCCACACCGGCGCGGAGTGGTCACCATATTGACGTTCGTCTCGATACAGCAGACGAGATGTCACTGCAGCGTCCTTCCTCCAACAGGATTCGGATACGCCAAAGCAAACGAAGCGAAGGCTAAATTCCTAGCTTCAGGGTCTTGACGGCAACTCACATAAAACCTGAAAGACTATCAGGGATCATCCCACACCAGCGCGGAGTGGTCACCACCTTGACGTTCGTCTCGATACAGTAAAAGAGATGTCACTACAGCGTCCTTCCTCCAACAGGATTCAGACACGCCAAAGCAAACGAAGCGAAGGCAAAATTCCTAGCTTCAGGGTCTTGACGGCAACTCATATAAAACCTGAAAGACTATTGGGGATCATCCCACACCAACGCAGAGTGGTCACCACCTTGACGTTCGTCTCGATACAGCAGACGAAATGTCACTACAGCGTCCTTCCTCCAACAGGATTCGAACACGCCAAAGCAACGAAGCAAATGCAATATTCCTAGCTTCAGGGTCTTGACGGCAACTCATATAAAACCTGAAAGACTATCGGAGATCATCCTACACCAGCGCGGAGTGGTCACCACCTCGACGTTCGTCTCGATACAGCAGATGAGATGTCACTACAGCGTTCTTCCTCCAGTAGGATTCAGACGCGACAATCAAACAACGGAGCCACGGCAAAATCCCTAGTTCCAAACCTCGACGGTTCACCAGCAACCTAGAGACAACCGCGACATTCGTCTCGATACAGCAGACGCAATGCCAACAAACGAAGCGAAGGCCAAATTCCTAGCTTTAGGGTCTTGACAGCAACTCATATAAAACCTGAAAGACTATCGGAGATCATCCCACACCAGCGCGGAGTGGTTATGACTCATCGGGGCTCCCTAAACTGAGCCTAACCTCAAGTAAAAAGCGGCATGGCAAAATTCCTAACGCTTGCTCTTCCGACGGTCAAACTTCCTAGGAAGATTGCTTGAAGACATCTTGTCCAACCTCCGAAGGGATCAGAGACACGACAGTTGCAAGGCTACTCGAATAGCAAGATTGCCTATCGAGGGATACATCAGCCAACGTGACGGTACGACGGACAAAACCCTAATACCACAGACCCTAACGGATCTCTGTCGTAAAGAGCAGAGGCTAACTGTGATGTTATGACATTCTTTCGAGAACTGCTCGATTCGTCTCGACTCGTGAGGAAATTGGTGTCTTTGCGAGAACTTCTCTATTCGTCTCGACTCGTAAGGAAAAGCCTTAGACAATGGGGATAAAGACCTGTTTCCTAAGCACTGGGGCCCTGCAAGTCGGTCCAAAATAGACTCTTGCATACTATTCACGGGCCACACTCTCCAAAGTCGAACCTCGACAAGGAGGGAAACAACCTCTTACAAGTCCTCTCGACTTGTAAGAGGGAAAATTCTCTTCTGAGATCCTTATGACTCTCAAGAGAAGAACACACTTGGGAATCCTCACAATTCCTAAGGAGAAATAACACTTACGAGATCCTCACAATTCATAAGGAGAAAAACCTTTATGGGACCCTCACGGCTCATAAAGTTTGAAAGCCTTAGGAGACAGATCTTAACCTAACTCCTAAGCCATCGCTGTCCTACAAGGAGATCAAAATAGATTCTCCACAAAATGAATTTACTAAAAAGGACACACCATCTTGGAGAAAAATATGTGTTTTATTCATGAATCAAAATGAAAACAAAGTACAATCTATGAAAGAATCAAAAAATACTCTCATTTAGGAGTATGTACAAAAGAAGAATAAAAAGAAAAATATACAATTCTTCAGACCGGCGGACGACTCAATAGATTTGCCAATTCATCCTTTTTCCGCTGGGCCTCAGCCTCATGATTCATTATCATTAAGAGACGGGCCTCCGCTTGAGCCTGTTGAGCCTGGTATGAGGCAAGCCGACTTTCAAGCTATTTTTCGGTAACCTTATGAGCTTCGACCATTTCGCGAGTGAAAATGACGGCCTTATCAATAGCTACCACCTCCTTGATAGCCTCTTGAAGCCCTCGCCAAAGATCATATGCCCGAGTGGTCTTGGCCATAAGATTAGCTTGAAGTTCCCTCAGCGCTTTGGAAGCCATCTCCCTCTCCGAAAACTTTCGGCTAAGCCTCTTCTCGCATGACAGCATATTTGAGGTGCATCGTTCGATCAGCCCCCGCAAGCTCGCCTTGGCAGCTATAACTTCTGAAGGAAGGCGTGTAGATTCAAGAATATGCAAGCAAGCCTCTACCCGACGACAGAACTCAACCCAGACTTGCACCAAGGTCTCACTATGGTAAGTAGAAAGAAAGGGAAGAGAACCATTGGCTTCAGCAGCAAATGCTTCGGCCGTGATCAGACTGCCAGCACGAAGGTCTTCAATCAGAGCTGACAAGGAGTGAAGGCTTAGCTTCGCCATCCGTTCCGAGGCACATAGAGCATAGGGGCCGGACGGCATCACGATGCGAGACTCCAGCGTGGTAAGAACTAGCAAAGCTGTTAAGATTCATAGAAAACAATTAGCGAGATTCACAAGTAAAGAGCGAATGGAACACCATTAAAACTTTACTTACCCACGGTCATGCAAGAAGGGTCTGAAGGCTCCTCAGGCCCGTCAAGAATCTCAACCTCGTCATTGGTCTCCAGAACTGGAGAAGACATCAGTATCGTTATATGGAATAATGATAATGCCGTGAAGAAGGCGAACAACACTAACCTTACCCGGAAGTTAGGATGATGCGTTGAGGGGATATTGCCTGCAGAGTGACCATCTTCAGCAGACGTTGAAAAGATTTCCTGGGAGACAGATCAGCAATAGACGCCGCCAACCCGCGCAACTTTGAAAAGACGGAAAGGTTTAGATAATGGAGAGATTATCAAAATAAAATATAGAAGGATACCTTCGATGCTTCTCCCGCTTTGGACTGGAGGGATAGCAGCTTCGGCGGCCTCCTCCATGCCCCCAGGCACATCATCGGGGATGTGGGCCGGTATAATAACTTCCGGTTGTGGAGCAGTGGCCACTGCCGCAGGCTCCGATGAAAGGACGGTAGCCTCAACTACCTGCCCCACGGCCTCCGGGCCATCCCCAGAAAGATCCATTGAATCGGCGGCCAATGAAGATGCCTCTTCCGGGGGAGCAAGCACTTGGGGAGCGGGAATCACCGAGGGAAGCTCCATCGCAGGAACAACAGTTGCATCAACCCCCTCCACACTGATTAGTGTCTCATCGGGGATATTTGTGGAGTCCACAGTCAAAGCGCGACTCGAACTCAGATCCTCCGCCTTTGCCGAAGTCCCTGCAAAGTTTGCACGAGGATAAGGATATGTATATATATATATAAGCAGTGAAAAATACTACAAAAGGATATATAAGTGTACCGATACGTGATTTAGAGAGGTTTTGTCGATCAAAAATTAGTTACCGCAATCAAGAACGGCGTCGCTTTGCAGCTAGCCGGTGAATACGGGTCGGTCCACAGGGATGTGTAAATCTTCTTTAAGTTCTTACGAGTTAATTCCAAATGGTGTTTGGAAGTATAATTAAACCTAAAAATTGAAGTTGTATGATACTAGGATTAGAAACTTGCTAGGATTAGGCTTAGGGAAAATTTGGTAAACAAAGATCTACATCTCTTTCCATTACCATTAATTAAATATATCATATTAGTGTTATGGTAAATCTTAACAAAGGGGATTAGGATGATTGGGATGATTGATTCTTCCTCTAGATCCTTGTCCTTCCTTTATTAATCTTTACCCTAACCTCCATGGAAAACCTTAAAATCCGGGCCTTTAGACTATGGAATCACCGTTACCTTGAGGGTAAAAGTGCCGTAGAGAACGGAATAAGAAGGTATGCATGGAGTTCTAATGTTCATAAAAGTTTGGCAACGAAAAGAGATGAGAGATCTTCATCTCTCAAATCCTTCTCTGTTCCTAACCCTAACAAACGAGGAAACTACTCGCTCATTGAGGGGATGAAAAAAGACATGATTTTATTAAAGAGAGAAAACATCGATTGCAAGTTAATAAAAGCTAAACTAAATTAAATTAAGGCGAGAAAATAATTTACCTAGGGCAGATATGAAAAACTATAACTAGGGCAAGGAAAATAACCTACTTACGATAGATGCGCTCTAACTTCAAGAAAACAGAATTTTATTCATGAATAGAGGCATGAGAAAATACAAAGCTTTTGGGTTCTATTTATAGGACATAGAAACCCTAGGTTTACAATTGCTCCGCATGTCTACAATTACAAATATACCCCCAGAAAATCTTTCCATAGCCTTCAGAACATTTTGGTAAAATTTTCTTTCCATGAAGACCTTATACGGCCGCGGAACCGCGGCATTGGTGCGCTTGGGCCGCGGTTTCGCGGCCCAATGGTGAGCTCATGCAATGAATTTTCTTGGGCTGTCTTGGTATCTTTTGGGCTTCCTGGTTCTTTATTCCTTTTATCAATTGGGCTTCTGTATTAATTACAGATCCTCAGTGAATACTTTGCAATGGATCTTTTAACCGTTTTTCTTGCAAATTTGAATCTTGCGTTACCTTGTTGATGGTGAACCGTTCTTCCGCTGGGCTTTACTAAGATCTTCCTAATTGTTGGTCAAAAGTCCTTCTTTTGTGTCGTCTTTTGTGTTTTTCACTGTTTTTGCTCCAAGAACCTGTAACCTGTAACATGTAGCAGACATGGGTCAAAAGCACCTGTTTTTATTCTTAAATGCATAAGAATGGGGAATACAAAATGCAATATTATGTTATAAACAATACGCAACGGAGCTTTTAGTATGGCTTGTTCAAGCCGACGCTTTTTTCTGAGGAGGTATGCTCGCCGGGGTTCGAGGGTAGACTCGTGGCGACCAGTCCACAACGAAAGCGCGTCTTCAGCATCGGCCGAGATAGGCTGCTTAAGAGCTCTCTCGCCTCCCTCTTCCAAAGGACCTATAAATATACGCCATATTGATAGAGGGTCTTTGTAAAAGATGACGGCAGGATAAGGCCACTTCGGGATCCTTACATTCTCGGATTCATCCTGTGAGCGTCTTATAGCCTCAGCCAATTGTGCGGCTTCCTCGGCAGATGAACCCGGAAAAAGTGGACCACCATCCGATTCTTGCATGGCTAGTGGTACATCTTGAAGAATAGTCTCGGATTCCACTAAAGAGTCGAGCAGATTGGTGACCGTCTTCCTCCGCCTCTTGGGTCCAGAACTAACTGTAGAAGATGATCACCTCTTTCCCCTCGGTGCTTTAGTGCGACGCTGACCCACTTCGCCTTCAATATCCTCACTCGACGGTGCTACCGACGACGATACTGCCATTGCTGACGCGGCAGCTGATGATACTGCCAATGGCGCCCTATTGGCCCTTGATTGAGCTCTAGTTCGCGGAGGCATACCAGCTGTGGGAGTTAAATCCACTTCCACCGCCTCCGGAATAAGCACAGCACTAGTATCTCTCAAGGGAGGGCGAACCGCTGCACGCGGTCGCGGCGGAACTCCCGTGGCTTGGATCGGAGTGGGAGCCCTATATCCGAGGAGCATCCTCCTCTCCTCGGCAATAATGGGACTGACTCGGTGGAGGTACCAGCCCGTGAAGGACCCCACACATCGAGGAATATAATCAGCTTCAGGAATTACGAAGCGAGAGCCGGTGTTCAGCCGCATGAAGTGATGAGCAGCGTCACGAATAACTTCTGACGACGGGCTAGGCTCCACTATAAATGCCTCAAAGGGGACACCCTGGTCATATCCGAGTTGCCAAGCAAAGCGGTGTGGGTTGTACCGCATAAAAAGGGTTGCACCATTCTGACAAAATACCAGATAACCCGGTCTGATCGAATATAGGTGCATGGCTTCCCTGGGCTTCAAGGAAGGTACTCCCTCTTTCGACGAGTCACAGAGCTGTTGAATCGGTTCTGAGGGAGCAGAGAGGACTCGATCGTTGAATACCATCCCGCCCGTATTGGCATAGGGATTAATCAGCACACGAATAGCTCCGGACTGAATCGGGTCAGGAGCAGAAGCGTCCACCAGCCGCATGAGTCGCGGAAAAGCGTAAGCGTTATAAAAGCTGGGTCTTTGGTGCACAGCAAATGCCCCTAGCACGTGCATCTCAATCCAGAACGTAAAGTAATGAAGAAAGAAATTTACCGCATCCATGCCTGGGGTTGAGGTATTGGCCGCGGCGCTTAGCCCATGATACAGATGCGCTAGCCCCGCAATGCCCACAGCTAGTCGTTTCCCCTCGGCAATGCGATGGGCAGGGTAGATAACTGAGGCTCTCATAAAACGATGGTGCATGGGAATGGCGAACCAGCTGAGCCAAATACTAATGAAGTCCACGAAGAAAGTCTCCTCATCCATACCAGGAGCTGCGATCGACTCGAAAGATACGGCCGACAGGATAGGAATGCAGAACTGCGGCAAGTCCTCTTCTTTAGCCGATCGCTTATTCAAACCGAACCAAAAGGGGTCGTTGATATTTGCGAACTTCGGAACCGTCTTTGATAGAACGTCTTCGTGACGGAAGCAGGCGATAAAACTTTTAAAAGTGACGCCCTGCTCCTTTGACTCTGTGAATATCTTCTTAAAAATGCTCAGAGTCTTGATTAAACTTGGGTGCTTGTGGCGGACGGCATTTTCAGTCGACAGGCTGTCAAGCATAGCAGGCTCAATTTCGAGGACATACTCATCAGGAGGCAGCAGTTCTTCATAGAGCGTCCTCCTGACCGGCAACCCTGAGATCTCGCAAAACTCTTCCAGAGAAATTGAAACTTCGCGGTCCCCTAGAAAGAAGGTGTTGGTGGAAAGATTCCATTGGTTTAAGAAGGTCTTAACCCACCAGACATGAGGGGACTGATAGTGGAAGAGAGACGCGTATACCTCCTGATAGAGTCCGACCCTCTGCAGTCGCGCACGATGGGTGGACAGGATATAACGGGCCCAGAGTAGGTAGCCCGTGGGATGTCGAGGGGTAAGCCCTATTTTGTAAATCTGTCCCCATGGCTGGGCTTCACCTTGGCAGATGCGACGCCCTAAGATATCTATAGCTGGCATAGGGTGGTTCGGAATCCTAGTAGTAGATGGTTCAAGCAGTCTCGTAGGGGTCCAATTCGACATCTCCACAGCAAAGACGGTCCGTGGACGATCCATCGGCAGAAATGGATAGGTAGGCTTTGTCGGTATCTCACAAAGAAAGCTGCGGCGACCGTGGATAATATGACCGTACCAGGTCCCCCATAAAAGTAGATTGGTGCAATTCGAGTCATGAGCCCTGATCATCGCCATCACCTCTTCGTCCGACGGTGATTGAGGAAAAGCCGCCTCCGAGCGAGTAAAGAGAAAGTATGGGAGAGAAGCCATTACTCATGAAACAAAGGAAAGGAAGCTGTTAGTGAAGCCCACGCGTATATATGTATTTATAAATATATATGTATATATAAAAGACAGTGGAAGAAAACGACAAAGGACTTATTCTATGGGACCTGATCAGTCGAAAATACTGCATTTTTAACACGGAAATTTCCCCATCATTTGCACTCATCTAGAAGTGTTCGGCATTCATATTGCACATATTAGCAAAACAGTCCTGAAATACCAGATTGCATGTGTTAGACTTTAAAACCGGCACTATAAGGGAAATTGACTGTATTTCACAGCATCGCATCATTCTTGCATATCGCAACTTGTGTTTCGAAGTCTGTGCAGGAAATTACAGAAGATCGGTCAAAATTACACAACAAAGACGGCTAAAAAATACGCCAACTCAAGGAATTGGAATCTGGCAATGATCTAGAATGAATTCAGAAATTCAACATATCATAAAAAGGCCCACATATCAGCCCAAGAAAATTCCAGAGAGCACAAGCTTTAAGGCCCTTGAAGCACCGCGGATCCGCGGCGGGAGCCTGCTTGCGCCGCGGATCCGCAGCGGTTATGCCACTTCAGCACTCCATTTTCAGTGCATTATTCTTCTGTCAGTGCCTACACTTCAGAAAGACACGTCAGATTCCAGAATTCTCTCGAAGCTTCTGCCAGATCAGCAAAGATCATTAAGCAGAGCTAATCTTGATTAAGCTCCTAACAAACTATTTCTAGAAGCTCTCTCCTAACTAACTACTTCTAGAAGCCTCTCCCTATAACTAACTTTTGGAGGGAAATTCAAAATTCAAATTCCTAGACCTAAGGTTTCGGAAACCTATAAAAAGACCCCAAGGCTCACTTGAAAAGGTTGTTCAATCTTGGATTGTTGAAAGCTAATCACTTCTTCAATCTTCTTCATTCTCTTATCTCTCCACCCACAAGTTGAGTGACACGACTTGTGCCAAACCCTAACCCTAATCCAATCCAAGATCAAGAATTCAAGATCCTTTGAGTTCTAGCAAGCAAGTCTTCAACCAACCTTTAGAAGCGAAGCCGGACTTCAACGGAGTACGAGATCCAAGCCGATCCACTACTCAAGGAGCCGAGCGATGCAAGAATCGACGATCAAAGTTTCATCCTCTTGTAGTTCTTGAGAGTTGTAACTAATTGTTGATATAATAAAGGTGAAGATTCTTTAAACTTGCTTATTTTCAATTCGAGCATTATGATCCGTATTCAATTCTTGAATGTATTCTTCGTGATGATGCTTGAATAAAACTCCGCTCGTGGAGGAATCGAAACGATTGTAGAATGATGATGTTGACGAATCTTTAAACGATTTCTTAAGTCTTATAACAATTGTAAATTCTTGAAAATCGAATGATCGAAGATCTAGATCGATGCGAATGCGTTCTTGATTCCTTTCGCACGATCTAGAGATCAACGATCGATCATCCGACTTTCACGAAGCTATTTAGTGACTATGATTCATCGAAAGGACAAAGGATAGGATGAGGAACCCTAATTCTTCGCAAGATCATTGATCATCGATGAATCTACATCGATTTAGCATCAACTTGTTAATGGATAAGAAATCGTATTCTTAAATCTTCTTCACATCTACAATCTACTCGATTCCTACGAGCTTTACTTCAAATCTTGAAATCTAAATTGATTGGAATTCTATCGATACTTGATTCTTGATTTTTATCATTTTCTTGATTCTTGATTAGAATAGTTGATTCTTGAAACTCATCGATAAAAATCTTAAATCGTTTTCTTTTCTTTTTCTATTAAATTTTTGATTCAAACAAAACAAAATACGAACGAATCGCACAATCCCTGTGGACGATCCGCACTTAGTAACGCGCTACATTCGACACCGTTATTGATTGCGGTCAAAATAATTCTTTGATTGTGATTTCTATTCATTTTCTAAACCGACACACAAAGAAACGATCAATCAAATGGCGCCGTTGCCGGGGATCGCGCGCTAATTCATTGTATATTGAAATTTGAATTGAAAGATTTATTCTATTACAATTTTGAGATCAAAAATTCGCACAAAATCTAAACGTGTTGTTGTGATTTGATTGCGAGGAATTCTGGAAGCTGTGGAGCCATTGAAATTTTTTTCAGAATATACCAGAGAGCTGAGGGAGTATACAGTAGCCTGCTGTGGAAATTTAGTGCACTGAACAGTACCAACGGCCGCGATTCCGCGGTATTATCCTCCATTTGCGGCGGTTCCGCACCTTGGTGGGGTCCTCTCTGTACAAAATTTTCTCTATAAGCTTCTTACTTTCTTATCTCCTTCTCTGTCTGCTCCAAATAACATTTTTCTGCAGGATTCTTTGCAAAAATCGCAGCGCCGCAAAAAGCAAAATAAAATTGTGCGTGTTTTTTGTTTCTTGGTTGTTTGCATTCTAATACGGATATTAAGGGGCACGGCCAAATCCAAATTAGGTGGGGAGTTCATTACCCTTCCTAGGCCCCAAAAATCACAAAATTTTCATCCGCATTGACCCACATTAACTAAAAAATATCTAGAGATGACTCTAAGGACCGTCGCGCTCACTTAGGACAAGAGAAGGCCGTGGGTAATTCATTGCTTATCAGCGTTTTCTTGTGGTGTCTAAGGCAAGTGTGTCGAAAGCTAGTGGTTATTAATTAGGCCCACTACTTACGTAGTGGAGTACCTTCCCACTTACCTAGCACTTACCTGGCCACAGGGGGACAAAGAGGCAGTGGAGGATTTTATCATGCGACTTGTCTTTTGGCAGTTAGGAGCGGTCTAGAGACTGACCTATGTGACCCCTAGAATTAGGGTTTTGTGTGTTGCATTTGATGTGTTGCATCATTTTTTCAAAAATCTGTCCACTTTTCAAAACAAACACCGCATTCATTCATTCATTCATTATCCCTAATTATAAGTCACGCTGCCACTTATACTAACCCTTTTTAGTGCAAAATAGGCTGGACACGAGATTCTAGTGCCCGTTTAGTCCGCGTTTCCCCCGATCGACCCTAAAGTCGGTATTTCTACATTTACCTTTTCTTTACCCACCACCACACCCACATCGATAGATCCGTCTCCATCGAACTTCTTTTCCACTACTTTGCCGCCGTCCGTTGGTGCGCAGAATCCACCCCGCATCTCTCTCCAAGAGAGGTGCTATCCTAGGCGAGGTCCTCTTTCGACCTGCTTATCCATTCCATCAGCCAACGAGGAAAATTTTGAAATTAAACCCCAATACATCAACCTTCTACCCAAATACCACGGTCTCGAGACTGAGGACGCATACGTGTTTATCACGAAATTTGAAAATGTATGCGCAATGATGGGTACTTCACAGCTTTCTGTGGATGTTATGCGTCTACGTCTTCTTCCATTTACCTTGTGCGATATAGCCGAGAAGTGGCTGTATAACACTACCGCACATTCCATTACGAATTGGGAAGAATTCGTTGCACCATTCCTTAAGAAATTCTACCCTAATCACAAGACAGCTCGAGTCCGCAGCGAAATAAATCAATTCACCCAGCTTCCAAATGAACCATTTTCAAAATATCTTGACCGCTTCAAGGATCTGTTGGTTCAATGCCCATATCACGGAATCCCGAGATGGGAACTGTGCCGAATCATATATGAGGGCAGTAACCCTAACACTAAACAGAGTCTTGAAAACATGTGTCAAGGAAATTTTATGACCAAAGACGATGGGGAAGCTTGGAAATACTTAGAAGATTTGGCTGAAAAATCTTTACAGTGGGAAAGTCCATCATTTAGGGGTGGCAATAACCAATCGGATGTTTCCATAGGAGTTAGAGCTGACATTTCAGCTATACATAAGAAACTCAAGACTATGGAAAACAAATTTTTAGCTGCCGCCTTAAATCAAATGTCACTTCCCAAAACTGTATGTTGCTGCTGTTCTGATCCTTCACATTTGACGGAAGAATGTCCAATAAATTCTCCGTTTCAAGGTTATGAGCATATCAATTCTGCTTACCAACAAAGACCTAGAAACGATCAATTTTCTTCCACATATAATCAGGGTTGGAGGAATCACCCGAATTTTGCCTGGAACCAATCACAAAATCAAAATACGGTTCCAAACCAACACAATTTCCAAAGGGTCCCTCCACCACAACAGCAACCACCACTTCAATTTAGTCAGCACCCCTTCCAATCACAGAATTTTCAAAATCCGGTCAACACACATGCACCGTCTAGTCCTTTACAGTTGACCGAGACTGACGAATCCTCTTCATTCATAAACTTGCTTCTGACAAATCTCATGCAAGTATCGGCTGAAATAAAAACTTCCGTCGATGATATAAAGAAAAACTCAGCGTCTCAAGCTGAGAGTATCAAATCGATGGAAGCAGAAACTGCACGATTGAAAGCCGAAATGAGTGCAAGAGAGAAAGGGAAACTCCCAGATCAACCTTTACCCAATCCTGGCTATTTACATCATGTGAATGCAATCACCACGTTGAGATCTGGGAGAGTGTTTGACAATCACGTTGGGGAAGAGATTGATGACACTGAAAAATCTATCGATGATACCCCGGCTGAGACCTTTCCTTCCACTTCTACTTTTAATTCTGACCCCAGTTCTTCTACCCCACCACCTTCTTGCGAGCCTATTCTTCGTTTCTCACAAGGCTCGCCACCTCAGCCCAGCTCTTCTAGTACACAGAAAACGGTCCCCACTCCTATTCTTAGATCGTTTCCACCCACACGATCTTCTCCAATGTTGGACCCTGATCTTATTGCTCAAGCTCCTTACCCAAATCGGTTAAGGGGAAACACATTGAGTTCACAAATGGAGAAGATCACTGAAATTTTTAAACAGGTTAACATCAACATCCCTCTTCTAGATGCTATCCAACAAGTCCCTGCATATGCGAAAGTTCTTAAAGACTTGTGCACTAGAAAGAGGAAGAAACAAATGCCCAAGAAGATATTCATAGCAAAGACTGTAGACACGGCTTTCCCCCAGCAATTACCAAGGAAACGTAAGGATCCTAGCTATCCTACGATTTCCATCTCTATTGGGGAGAAACACATCAACCGTGCTCTACTAGACCTTGGGGCAAGTGTTAACCTGCTTCTTTTCTCAGTCTATGAGCAGTTAGGGATCGGAGAGTTGAAACCATCTCCTTGCACTCTCCAGATGGCTAACCGATCAATCACCAAACCTAGGGGTGAACTGGAGGATGTGTTAATAAAAATCGGGGAATTTATATTCCCTGTGGATTTTATTGTAATTGATACACAGCCTGTAACGAACCCACGGAATCAGATTCCGGTGATTTTAGGTCGCCCCTTTTTGGCCACTTCCAACGCTATAATCAACTGTCGTAATGGTTCTATGACCCTATCTTTCGGGAATAGGTCAATAGAGCTGAACATTTATAAGTTGGGAAGTGTACCCTCCGAACCTACTGCTCAGGTCTGTTCTGTCGACTTAATGGAGGTCGACAGCAGAGAATTTGATGATCCTCATAATACTGATCTTGACTCTTTTCATACGTTATTGTTTGACCCAATTATGTATCATACATATACGGACTCTTCTACCGAGATGTCCGGGTCAACAACTAACACTGATTATGAACTGCTTTTAGAGTCTGAAGATCACCCCGCACTTTGTGATGACATTATTCTCCGGGGTATTGATGAGACTTTTGAGGAAATCTTCGCTGAAGAACTCGCATTTTTAAATGATACGGGTGTTGAGATGAATCATCTCCCAATCAATGAAATTGAACCTCCACCCCTTCTTCTGAATTGTAAAAAGAATGCGAGCAATCCATCACATTCACTGCATCGTCTCTCCAAAATGAGACGCACACACATTCTATTCCACCACTTAACCTTTCCCCACTTCTTCTTCCACCAACCAGAACACTGCATTGATAAAATTTTTGAATGGTTGGTGTTAACCTTCGGTCTTTGCAAAGCTTGGCATCGACCAATGATTTTTGACCCCCTCATGTGATTTTCAAAGATTAACATGGCTTAACTCAAGTTTAGGGGGGTACATTATCTGGCTCTTGAAAAGAAAATTTTTACAAAATTTTAAGCTAAGAATAAGTTTGGGGGAGGATCTTCACTTAAATATTTTGCCCCCACTAATAAATTCCTCCCAGGCTTACAGGTTTTTCGAGATTTAGCAGATGGCAACAGTGAGGACACTGTTGAAAACAAGTTTGGGGGAGGTTTGTGCTTATTTTCGCATCATTTGCATATCACTTTGCATAAGCACAAAACATTTTTTTTTTAAAAAAACCTATAAAAATTTAAAAATTTTCAAAATAAAGAAAATATATAAATATTTTTGTACATAAATAAGATAATAAAAGATTAGATAGTGAAAAATTACATCCAAAAGATTGGAAAAATTTAAGAAAACCAAGAAAATTAGAAGTTTTCTTATACGAACTAGTAATAAGTAGTTATGAGCCGTTGTTCCAAGGGTTAGTAAGATGAAGGAAGTCACTAATCTGAGGATAAAAATAAATCTGAAAAATAGTTCCTATTCTGAAAGCCAAACATTTTGAACGTGGACACCCTGCTATTCGCACTTACACACGTCTTGAAACCTGGGATAGTAGAGGATACCTTGAAATGCTCTTGTCTTAAAGCCAAAAGTATGAAGGAAATAAAAAAAAATATGAAAATATAAAGTGGTGAAAAAAATGGACACTGGTTTTGTTATCACCAAGGGCAATAAAAAATATATAGCGAGGGTGCCTCTTCACCTAGTGCCCTAAGGCCAACTGGTCTGGGAGTCACTGCTATGCCTTAGGTGGTGCAAGACGAGGAAAATACACCAAATAAGCAAGCACATGAGTAATCGGTCGGTTAGTATCTCAAGAAGTATTAACGGTCGCATAAAAGTGTGTGAGCAAATTCATCTAAATATTCATCAATTAAAAAGTACTGAGGTTGATGGACAAGAGTATGATAGCTTGAACTGAATTCTCCGGGTGTAGGGATGTGTTTTACACACACGCAGGGTTATATGATCGATGTTTGGAAGAAAGATAGGAATGAAGAATAAGACGATGTTTTATTGAGGGAGGACGTGATTTCTGACATCTTTTCATGACTATTAAGATAGGGCTCATGACAACCGAAAAGCTAGCATAGTTGGAAACCCTAATTTTCATGGCTTTTCTTTTACAATTCCTATCTTTAAATGTAATATTCATGATCTTCCTTTTATTATTGGATTTTGTGGGTGCAATCCGCTGAAAACCCTCAGGAGACAACACTCCTCCTACTAGGAACACCTAGAGGTTTAAAGGCTTGTTGCACGTGCTCAGTGCAATCGTGTTGCCTGCGAAAGTGTGCTAGTTAGTTTTTCTCTTTCTTTATTTTCTCCTTCCCTTTTTAATAAAATCATTCGCTCGAGACGACCGAAAATAAGTTTGGGGGAATTTGATCAGTCGAAAATACTGCATTTTTAACACGGCAATTTCCCCATCATTTGCACTCATCTAGAAGTGTTCGGCATTCATATTGCACATATTAGCAAAACAGTCCTGAAATACCAGATTGCATATGTTAGACTTTAAAACCGGCACTATAAGGGAAATTGACTGTATTTCACAGTATCGCATCATTCTTGCTTATCGCAACTTGTGTTTCGAAGTCTGTGCAGGAAATTACAGAAGATCGGTCAAAATTACACAACAAAGACGGCTAAAAAATACGCCAACTCAAGGAATTGGAATCTGGCAATGATCTAGAATGAATTCAGAAATTCAACATATCATAAAAAGGCCCACATATCAGCCCAAGGAAATTCCAGAGAGCACAAGCTTTAAGGCCCTTGAAGCACCGCGGATCCGCGGCGGGAGCCTGCTTGCGCCGCGGAGCCGCGGCGGTTATGCCACTTCAGCACTCCATTTTCAGTGCATTATTCTTCTGTCAGTGCCTACACTTCAAAAAGACACGTCAGATTCCAGAATTCTCTCGAAGCTTCTGCCAGATCAGCAAAGATCATTAAGCAAAGCTAATCTTGATTAAGCTCCTAACAAACTATTTCTAGAAGCTCCCTCCTAACTAACTACTTCTGGAAGCCTCTCCCTATAACTAACTTTTGGAGGGAAATTCAAAATTCAAATTCCTAGACCTAAGGTTTCGGAAACCTATAAAAAGACCCCAAGGCTCACTTGAAAAGGTTGTTCAATCTTGGATTGTTGAAAGCTAATCACTTCTTCAATCTTCTTCATTCTCTTATCTCTCCACCCACAAGTTGAGTGACACGACTTGTGCCAAACCCTAACCCTAATCCAATCCAAGATCAAGAATTCAAGATCCTTTGAGTTCTAGCAAGCAAGTCTTCAACCAACCTTTAGAAGCGAAGCCGGACTTCAACGGAGCACGAGATCCAAGCCGATCCACGACTCAAGGAGCCGAGCGATGCAAGAATCGACGATCAAAGTTTCATCCTCTTGTAGTTCTTGAGAGTTGTAACTAATTGTTGATATAATAAAGGTGAAGATTCTTTAAACTTGCTTATTTTCAATTCGAGCATTATGATCCGTATTCAATTCTTGAATGTATTCTTCGTGATGATGCTTGAATAAAACTCCGCTCGTGGAGGAATCGAAACGATTGTAGAATGATGATGTTGACGAATCTTTAAACGATTTCTTAAGTCTTATAACAATTGTAAATTCTTGAAAATCGAATGATCGAAGATCTAGATCGATGCGAATGCGTTCTTGATTCCTTTCGCACGATCTAGAGATCAACGATCGATCATCCGACTTTCACGAAGCTATCTAGTGAATGTGATTCATCGAAAGGACAAAGGATAGGATGAGGAACCCTGATTCTTTGCAAGATCCTTGATCCTCGATGAATCTACATCGATTTAGCATCAACTTGTTAATGGATAAGAAATCGTATTCTTAAATCTTCTTCACATCTACAATCTACTCGATTCCTACGAGCTTTACTTCAAATCTTGAAATCTAAATTGATTGGAATTCTATCGATACTTGATTCTTGATGTTTATCATTTTCTTGATTCTTGATTAGAATAGTTGATTCTTGAAACTCATCGATAAAAATCTTGAATCGTTTTCATTTCTTTTTCTATTAAATTTTTGATTCAAACAAAACAAAATACGAACGAATCGCACAATCCCTGTGGACGATCCGCACTTACTAACGCGCTACATTCGACACCGCTATTGATTGCGGTCAAAATAATTCTTTGGTTGTGATTTCTATTCATTTTCTAAACCGACACACAAAGAAACGATCAATCAGGACCATTGGTTACAAAACACAAGGGCCTACAAAATCAAGTTGGCAGCTCACTAATGATGAAGCAGGGTCATTATGAAAACAAAAGGAAGATTCTCAATAAATGAACAGTGGATTTCAAATGAATCTACACATCCCCCAAAGGGAAACCCATCTTGGACTATGCAAAAATCAAGTGGAATCTCTACTGAAATTTTTTTTCCTGTAAGAACAACTCAGGAGGAAAAATCCCAAGAAGTCTTCTTTTAAAGAACTAAGTTCTTTAGAGAAATTAAATTCCTTTTGAGCAGAGGAATTAAATTCCCAGAAAACATTTTCAGAGTTAAAAGACTCTTTGGAATGGAATTAAATTCCAGAAAAAGGTCAAGTATCGCCATCGATCCCTGAGATCAAAGGAGCCTTAACCAAAGGGATTTATTATTTAAAGATTGAACAATTTTTTTTTAAAAAACTTGGAAAAGATAGGTTCTTGTTAAAGGGAAAAACCCTTGGTGTGGATTTAAAATCCAAATTCCTACAAGAAGTTCTTCAGCCGTTCAAGATCATTACCTAAAAAGGGGAATTTTTTATTAACAGAGTTAACTTTGAAAATTTTTGAAACAGAGAACTAAGCTCTGAAGAGAGAGAATTAAATTCTCAGAAGAAAATGAGTAAGGAAGAAGATGAAAAGTGGAGGCGCTTCTGAAGAGACTCCTGCATTTATACGATGTGATGGGAAACGGTTCATCTACCCCCTCCCCTAGGTAGATCCAACGGCCACAAAAGGTGACAGCGTTGCACTCACGTGCAAACACGTAAGAACAACGTTGCGGGGGCATTTGTTCCCTCATAAAATATCAGGAATACCCCAATGGGGCATCACGTGTCCACACGTAACCAGAGGTCACGTGCAGACACATGATAGGTTCTTGTAATCTCTAATTTATAAAATTAAATTCTAGTCAAACAATCAATCAGTTGAGTCACATGCCCACACGTGATGGGCCTTTACAAAACTACTGAAGGAATCAAAAATATAACAAAACATTAAGGAAAAACCCCAATGAGGCATCACGTGCTCACACGTGACCAAGGGTCACGTGCTGACACGTGATGATTCCTTAGCTCCCTAAAAACATAATTAAATTCTGGTTAAAATGTTAATCAAAGGGGTCACGTGTCAACACGTGATGGGCTCCTAAGCTCTTTAATTAAGAGAATTAAATTCTATTTAAATAATCAAATAATGGGATCACGTGCCAATACGTGATAGACTTTTAAAGCCTTCTGAACCAATAGAATTAAATTCTAATTAAGAAGGAATCAAGAACCCTAATTGGAAAATATTTCCCTAGATCTGTCCAAACAAAAAGATTGTGCTCTGTAAAGCGGAGCACCGTTGGATTAAAAATGCAATGGTGATTAAAAATTACCAATTTATGGAAAGATTTTAGACAAGGAAAGATTTCCCTGAAATTCACCAAGAATAACAAACAGAATATCTTCTGGATTAAAAATCCAATGGTGAATAAAATTCACTGAGTGATCTAAAAGATCATATTGGTTACAAAAACAACCAAAATCTTTCAATGAAAGATTGACTAAACAGATTGATTTTTTTCTTTCTCCTATAAATAGGAGCCAAGAAGAGAAGAGAAGGGAGCTTGGATTTTTGGAGAAAAAATAACAACAGAGAGAGAAAAAGAAAGGAGAATTTAATTCTCAAGAAAAGAAACCCTAGGTGAGAAAGGAGAAAGAGATGTAAGCTCTATAAAACAAAAAGAGAATTTAATTCTCAATTTAAGAGTTTAACTCTTCTGAATAAAACCTTAGTTCTTCTTTTGGTTGAAGATCTACAGAAGCAAATCTCCCCATAAGTTGAGAATTTAATTCTCATCGGGGAGATTCTGCCATGTAGATCCAAAACTTAGAGGGAGAATTGAGTTTAGAGAATTTAATTCTCCCAAATTCATAGGAATTTAATTCCTCCAAATGAAATTAGGGTTTAACCCTACGTAAGAATTTAATTCTTCCAAATTCACAGGAATTTAATTCCTCCAAATGAAATTAGGGTTTAACCCTATATGAGAATTTAATTCTCCCAAATTCATAGGAATTCAATTCCCCTAAATGAAATTAGGGTTTAACTCTACATAAGAATTTAATTCTTCCATATACATAGGAATTTAATTCCTCTAAAACAAAAATTAGGGTTTAACCCTACCAGAGAATTTAATTATTAAAACAAGAGACTTGAAACTCTCCATGCACGTAAAGAACTAGGTCACGTGGTAACACGTGACCCTTCTCCTCAGTGAGTAAAAAAGAAAGAACAAGACTAGGTCACATGCCCCCACGTGACCCCTAAAACAGATTCCTCAAAATGAGAAAGAAAAACTTAGAGGCAATGCCTCACGTGCTCCCACGTGACCCTCAAAATAAAGGGGACAAAGCTAAAGACAGAATCAATTTTGGGCGCCCTCACGTGTCCCCACGTGACCCCTTAATAAACACTTTAATAATCAATACATGGATACCCATCACATGCCAACATGTGATGACCTGAAGACTAAAAGTGTTTAACACTTATTTGAATATTCTGAGAACAAAATAAAAGAGGTTTGGCCCAATTCTCAGGCGCCTCACGTGACCCCACGTGACCACCCCACTTTTAGTGTTTAACACTATTTTGACAATTGTGTCCCCAGTGTTTAACACTGTTTTAAAGCGCATCACGTGGGAACACGTGATCGCCAAATATATGTTAGTGTTTAACACTATTCTCAAACCGGTCTTAGCCCAAATTGGCTAAGTCTTTCTGAGTCAAGACTCCCTTTTGATTAAACCCGTACTATATTCTTTCAAACTTGATCATTTCATATGACATTCAAAAAAAACTCCAGAGCCATGATGAATGGTCAATGCCCAATAAAAGACAAAATGTTGTCAGAGCCCCCAAACCCCTGTTTGGCATTGCTAAATAATGGGGGGGCTGAACCCAGACAAATGTTCAATAGTCCAACAAAGGGCCAACATTTCAAACTTAATTAGACTTAGCCCAAATTGGTCATGAGTCCTTAATTCAGATTTAACTGAGCCAATGTGCTTATAATCTAATTAATTGATGTTAGTTCCAAATTGGACTACAGATCTCCCAATCAACTTTGGTTCAAGGGTACATCTCTGAACTCCTCTGATATTTGTCGTTGTAATCCTTCAACGTCTTCAAAGAGGTGACGGGTCCCGACAACCATACATTTCATAGACTATGACGTCTTTAAACTGGACTGTGGGGTCCCTTTAAACCCACGGACTATGATGTCCTTAACCTCGGACTGTGGGGTCCCTTTAAACCCACGGACTATGATGTCCTTAACCTCGGACTGTGGGGTCCCTTTAAACCCACGGACTATGATGTTCTTAACCTTGGACCGTAATGTTCTTAAACTAATTACCAACCGCAATGTCCCTAAACTAAACAATAGGGCCTAAATGCTCTTTTGTTGGATCTAAACGATCTCGTTAAGTTGATCTTAGCCTAAAAATTAGACTAACGTATCCTTAACAAGCGTTTGAGTTGATCTTAGTCTCAAATGAGACTAACGTATCCTTAAACCCAACCCCCAAACCCAAATCTAAGAAAATACGGATTTGGACTAACACGCCCTACGGGAGACGACATAAATTAGTCTCCATATACAATTCACGGGCAACCAAAAACAAAACAGACACACACGACACGAAGTGACCATCTGGAGAAGGAGAAAATGGTTACCGCGATGCGGTAGCGTAATTAACTGCAGGGGCTTGCGCCTACATGGAAGAGCATCCCTACAATCAAAAACCCTCAAAAGAGGGGGAATCCAATGAAGTCTACTACATCGGCCGCATCCGTCTAAACCTTCGATATATGGTGCCATAAATCAACTTGGCATCTTCGGAGAGGTGGACGGATAGCACCAACTAGCATCTGCCCCGAAATTCAGGCAAGACGGACCTACGCGGTCGCGTCTCCGTGTTTCGAAGGGGAAACATTCATGAAGAAGTTATGAAGGAGGCTCATAGTTCCGCATATTCAGTACATCCAGGAGGCACAAAGATGTACCGAGATCTGCGACAACATTTCTGGTAGGAAGGCATGAAAAGGGAGATTACTCGTTATGTTTCGAAGTGCTTGGTGTGTCAGCAAGTCAAGGCTGAATATCAAAGGGTAGCTGGTTTATTGCAATCACTTCCTATTTCTCAGTGAAAGCGGGAACTTATAACCATGGATTCGTGACAGCTTTACCACGGAGTCCAAAGGGCGATAATGCAGTTTAGGTGATTGTTGATCGATTGACCAAGGTAGCTCATTTCGTACCGTTTCGAGTTGGTCAATCGACGGAGGTTTTAGCAGAGCGATATATGCAGGAGATTGTGAGATTGTATGGAGTACCTGTGAGCATCGTTTCCGATCGTGATACCCGATTTTTATCGCACTTTTGAAAGAGTCTACAGGAAATTTTTAGGACTCAACTGAAGTTTAGCACTGCCTATCATCCTCAGACAGATGGTCAGTCTGAAAGAACGATACAAACTCTTGAAGATATGTTGAGAGCATGCATGTTAAACTTCAAGGGTTCATGGGAGGATCATTTGCACTTGGTGGAGTTTTCTTATAATAACAGTTTTTAGGCGACTATACAGATGGCTCCATTCGAAGTATTATATGGTCGCAAGTGTCGCTCTCCCGTCTGTTGGGACGATATTGGATAAAGAAGATTATTGGGACCGGATCTTATTGTGTAAACCGTGGAGAAAGTCAATGTCATCCGAAATCATATAAAGGTAGCACAAGATCGACAGAAAAGTTGGGCTAATACAAGACGAAGACCTTTGGAGTTCGCCGTTGATGATCTTGTATTCATGATGATATCACCGACCAGAGGAGTGATCCGATTTGGTAATCGAGGCAAGCTTAGTTCTCGATTCGTAGGGCCTTTCGGTATTATCGAGCACGTTGGAGAAGTAGCTTATCGATTGGCATTACCACAATCCTTGGCGAGTGTTCATAACGTGTTTCATGTATCTCAACTTCGCAAGTATGTTCGAGATGAGACGCACATCTTAGATCACTCGGGCTGACAGTAAGGGAGGACTTAACGTACGAGGAACGACCAATGGCGACAGTGGAATGACGAGAGAAGGTCCTCAAGAACAAGGTTATCCCTTTAGTACTTATTTCCTGGGAGAATCGTTTTCACGGAGAATCAACTTGGGAATGTGAAGACGAGATCCGACTGAAGTTTCCACACCTCTTTTCTTAGATTCATATTTTCTTGTCTTTTCTTTTTCCGGAAATTTCGAGAACGAAATTCTTTTGTAGTTAGGTATAATGTAACACCCTAGTGCATTTATACGATATTTTATTGGGGTATTTTCAAATCTTGCGGCAATTTCTTGTTTATTATTGTTTTGGGTGCGGATAATGCATTTGGTAACTGTGATTGGTATCCGACCCGACCCGCATACTTGAAACCCACTATGGTTCAAGATTACGTCATATGTTTACTAGTACAGAGGATCCGTGCACATCTAGGCTCTATATACATGTATGATATATTTAGTATCCGTATATCTTTTAAATAATACAAATTATAAGCAGATAATAATTTTTAATATCCAGCATGGCATGTTATCATACCCTATATTTTGTGAGCGCATTCATACAACGTGTTCATGTCTAGATTGATAAAACAGACTCGTTTGGATCGCTACATGTATTTACGTATATCCGTTCTTGGGGGTATGCATTTTTACAAACCGGACGTCGCATTATAGTTTTAACTGATACGTATATTATTCATATTTTAAAACTAGATTTTTAGAAGAGACCCGGATATTTTTCGGAGTATATTTGTATTAGCTGTTTAAACCCAAAAAATATATTATAATATTTCTAAACCTAAACTAATACTAACATTTTTTATAATCAAATATATATAATATGTATATTAATATTTAAACTAAATTATCCTATCCTCACCGTCTCTCTCTCCTCTCGCACACTCTTCTCTCTATCTCTCTCTTAATATATATATAAAACTATTTTAATAACCCTCATTAATATTCAATACCTCTTTTTCTCCTCTCTTCTTTTTCTTAACCTCTTCTGCCTCTCTGACCGTGACGAACCCAACCCAGAACCCTAGCCCAAAAACCTCGCTATCACCGACCTCCCCATGACCTCGTCAACCTCACCTCCACTTCCTTCATTCCTCCTCTCCTCCTCCATCCCCGAGAACTCCCTGCACCCCCAACCACGACCTTAAAAACCCCGATGACGTCAAGAACCCTGCATCCGAACCCCACGTCCGTATCCCTCATCGCTGATCACCCTCACCATCTCGTCGCCATCACCCTCACCACCATCTTCGCTCTACCACCACCACAAACCACCACCACCATCACCATCGACTGCAACAACAACCCGACTGTAACCCTATAAAACCCTTGCCCTCGTCGCCGACGGCAGCCCATCGTCGCCGTCGCCTTCTCCTCTGTCCTCTTAACTCAACCCCAGGAACTCAAACCAGCAGCCACCCTATTCTTTCTTCCTCCTTCTTTCTTTCATTTCTTTTCTTTATCGGTTCTTGACCGTCTCGCCGAAGTCGTACGCGTAGCCGACGATCCGGACGACCCAGTCGTCGTCGTCCAGTATAGTCACGTCATTGATCAGCCAGGTCCAGTCCTGCACGAGCGTAAGTTTGCATCGCGACGTTTATCCAACGTCGAACGTGACGTACGTATCCCGACGTGAGATCCAATCAGGCAAGCTTATCTTGCAACATGTTATGTTACGATATCGATATCCATATGAATAAAAATAGTACATGTATTTTATTATGCAACAAATATTATAGATTTACAGTTTTACGATATCCGTTCGTATCCGTACTGATAATAACATATCTAATTGCATGTCAGAATATCATGATATCATTATACTATTATATTAGTACAACATGTTATCTAATAGTATCATACGTAGTTATGGACGTATAAAAGATTATTACAGATAGTTACATGTGCATCCATGCATTAACCGTGTTCCGATATTGATTACAGTTCACATTTGGATATCTATTTGATGCATATATATCACATGACATGTTCACGACACACTACTTGACTTATTACTTGGATCCTGTTACTAATGCCAACGATATTGACGTTGTTCTCCGCCGAACACAGAGACGCGACCGCGCAGGTCCGTCTTGCCTGAAATTCGGGGCAGATGCTAATTGGTGCTATCCGTCTACCTCTCCGAAAATGCCAAGTTGATTTATGACACCATGCATCGAAGGTTTAAACGGATGCGGTCGATGTAGCAGATTTCGTCAGATTTCCCCTCGTTTGAGGGTTTTTTTATTGTGGGGACGCTCTTCCCTGCAGGCGCAAGCCCCTGCAGTTAATTACGCTACCGTATCGCGGTAACAACTTTCTCCTTCTCCAGATGGTCACTTCGTGTTGTGGATGTTTGTTTTGTTTTTGGTTGCCCGTGGATTGTATACGGAGACTAATTTATGTTGTCTCCCGTAGGGCGTGGATTAGTCCTAATCCGTATCTTCTTAGATTTGGGTTTGGGGTTGGGTTTAAGGATACGTTAGCCTCATTTGGGACTAAGATCAACTTAAACGTTGGTTAAGGATACGTTAGTCTAATTTTAGACTAAGATCAACTTAACGGGGTCGTTTAGATCCAACAACAAAGCATTTGGACTCTATTGTTTAGTTTAGGGACATTGCGGTCGATTAGTTTAAGGACATTACGGTCCATTGTTAGTTTACGGACATCTCGATCCAGGTTAAGGACTTCGTAGTCCATGGGTTTAAAGGGACCCCACAGTCTGAGATTAAGGACATCGTAGTCCATGAGTTTAAGGACCCCACAGTCCGTAATTTAAAGATGTCATAGTCTATAAAGTTTAAGGACATCATAGTCCATGAGTTTAAGGACCCCACAGTCCGGTTTAGAGACATCGTAGTCTATAAAGTTTAAGGACATCATAGTCCATGAGTTTAAAGACCCCACAGTCCATGAAATGTGTGGTTGTCGGGACCCGTCACCTCTCTGAAGACGTTGAAAGATTACAATGACAAGTATCAGAGGAGTAAAGAGATGTACCCTTGAACCGGTGTGAATTAGTTGGAAGATCTGTAGCCCAGTTTGGGACTAAGATCTGTTGAATATTCGTGAGCAGATGGGCTCAGTTAAATATAAGTTGAGGACTTATAGAAAAAATTGGGCTAAGTCCAATAAACATTTTGTTTATTCTGGCTATTGAGCTTTTACTTGGGCTTGGCCCTTTTAATAATGTTGAGCATTGTATCTTGACACCTTTTTTTGGCTTGTATTGAATGCAAAGCATTCAGCAGAGCTCGGGCTCATTAAAGAACAACTTGTATTCTATCAGCGCAACCTATGGTGCGCTAGGCGCTTTGCGCCGATCAAAAAGCGCAATGCGCTTCTGCCACGTGGCGCGCATGTAAGGGACATGTGTCATGTTCTGCGCTAGACGCAGTGCGCCAGTTTATGAGCGATGAGCGCTAAATTATGAGCGCATTACGCTAGTTTAATGGTGCACACATGAGTGACACGTGGCGCTCTCGGCGCTGAGCGCCAACCCATGAGCACAGTGTGCTATTTCAGAAGCGCAAAGCGCAAGTTTCATACGTGGTTGACACGTGGCGTGTTTTGGTGCTGAGCGCCGGTCCAAGGAGCGCAGAAGCGTTGTTCAAGAGTGCAAGGCACATTTCATGAGCGCAAAGCGCAATTGACCAGTTTTTATGATCTATGAACAAATTTATATTCCTTTAAAAGAGACTTTGTCTCAAGATTCAAGAACAACAGTTCTTATTTTTGAAAGGTCTTGCCTTTATAGATCAATGATCTGTGTGAAGAATATGTTCTTCTTTATTATGTGATGAGATCTTTTGATCTCTTTTATGAAAGACCTTGGTCTTTTTAGATCTATGATCTTTTTAGAAGATAATTCTTCTTTTCAGGAGATGATTTCATCTCTGTGTTCATTGTTCATGATCTTTACCTTGAAGAAATAATCTTCTTTTGCTAAGAGCTTGCTCTTCTTTCTTTGAGTTTTCTTAAAATTTGTAGGGGGTTTCTCTATCTCAGACTTGAAGTCTTGAGGCCTTTATATAGGGCAAATTGATTTGTCAAATCAGTTAAAGAGATGTTTCTCTGATTGATTTGGGGTATTTCCCACCGTTGGATCTTTGATCCAGGGGCTTCTGTTTTGCAGAAGATAATCTTCTTGTTTTAATAAGATTGAGAAATCTTTCCATGCAGAATTTATTCTGTCTTTGGTAATTTTTATTTACCATTGGATCATTGATCCAACAGTGCTTTGATTTACAGAGCACAATCTTGTTGTTTGGAAAGATTTTGAGGAATCTTTCCTTAATAAAATTTAATTCTGATTAATTAATAATTTATCATTATTATTAGATCTTTTAATCTAACGGTGGGGAATTTTATAATTCCAGCACTGGCGCACCTGTGCTTTGCACGTGGTGCGCTTGCTCAGAGCGCAGTGCACTTGGCGCTAGCGCACCGGTATTTGACACGTGGTGCGCCTGCTCAGAGCGCAGCACGCCTAGCGCTAGCGCACTAGGCAGCGCAGCGTACCGGGCGCTAGCGTATCCGTGTTTGACACGTGGCGCACAGCGCGCCTAGCGCTGGATCTGAAGCGTCGCTTCAATTTTTGAATTTTGAATTTCAAAACAGAGCTTTGCTCTGATTGGGGAAACAGAAGCATCGCTTCATTTCAAATCTCGGAATTTGAACGGAGCTTTGCTCTGATTGGAGAAACAAATGCCCCCCACCGTTGCGCTTACGTGGCGCACATGTGAGTGCAGCGGTGACAACATCTGCACCCTCGGATCAACTCAGAAGTTGAAGAGGCGTTTCAATGCCTATAAATAGGACCTTTGGTCTCTTAGATGATTTTCATTTTCTTCTTGAGAATTATCTCTTCTTCAGAGCATTGCTCTCCTGCTTAAGAACTTTTCAAGAGTAACAACTCTGTTAAAATTTTAGGTAGAATTTAAAACTTTTAATAAATTAGGGTTCTATCCATTAACAGAGCCTTGCTCTTTAGGGTTTCATTAACAGAGCTTTGCTCTCTCCAGATCATGAGCCTATAGATCTAAAGAGATCTTTTCTTGGGGTTTCTTAGCCCATGAATCAGAGCTTTGCACTTTTGAATCATGTTGATTTGTTAATTTTTTATGAAGAACTCTTAAGAGTTTGTTCATGGATCTTGAAGATTCCAGAATTTTTTTAATTCATAAAAATTAATTTTAATTAATTCTCTTCTTATGGACTTTTCTATCATCATTACAGAGCCAGGATCTTGACATTCTCGGGGAATCTCTTTAAATTCCTTTCATAATTGACTTTGACAGGTGTCATTTCTGTTTATAGAGTATTGCTCTCGAGGAGTTTAACTCTTTGACCCGAAGGGTCGCTTATTAAATGAGATTACTTTTTCAGGATTTCTCACAAATTCAAATTTATTAGGTGTCATAATTAGAATTTGTTTTCTCCATGGGGATATCAAGAGTCGTTTAAATTCCGTATCTGTTTTTCTTCATTACTGATCTTCTAATGATGTTTCTTTTCAGGCACTATGGCTGTTCATTTATATAGTCTACAGGAGTTCATCTCTCATGAAGATATTCGCGTACAGGGCCGTTGCCAAAACCAAGAGTTTACAGATGCCCAATGTGCGGAGGTTATGGATCGTCTGCATGCACGCATCGGTTGGCTGCTTCTTCGCCGTTCCGCTCTCTTGAAAATCGTAGTGGGAGCAATTTGGAGAGCACTTCCTGGGTTTTACGAGGCCATGCCGCTTAATGCGCTGGATGATGCCGAAGACAAGGTGCATTCAGTGTACCTGTCGGGGCTGATCTCGAAGAAGCGGCGAGATAACCTCATTGATATTCTGCATCAAGCTTTCCAACAGACGACGATAATTGCTTCTTATCGAAGGGAGGGGGACATTGGCAAGGATCTCAACACTCGTGATCGCGAGAGGATGCACACGAGAATGGTCAGAAAGGCCAGAAAGATTCTAGACGGCCTCACTTTTGAATTCCTCAATCCATGCCCTGGATCTGAGGTTTTACCATTTTAATCATTTTGATGATGTTTTCGTTTACTGCTTTCATAATTGTAAGTACTTTTTCAAAGTATGAATGGAAAATTCCTCATTTCAGCGTGTTTTATTTTATATACTAAATCTTTTGCACATTCATGAACGGGTATGCTTCGCACGCTTAATCAAATGTGAATCAAATGTTCTACTTGTCGCTTTCTTCTCTTTTTTTTGTTGCCGACATGTTACCTTAGTAAGCGTAGTTTGTAGATGATAGAGTGAGCACCTTGCTTTGGCTTCTTCGAGGGGTAGTGATGGCTTAGAAAGCAGGTTCAGATCTGCTGCCTAAGACTTTTCAACTTCATAAGCCGTGAGAGTCTCATGAAGACTTTCTCCCTACGAGTCGAGGGGATCTCATAGGTATATTTTCTCCTTAGGAATCGTGAGGATTCCTAAGTGCGCTTTCCCTTATAAGTCGTAAGGATCTTATAAGAGAGTTTTCTTCCTTACGAATCGAGAGGACCCGTAAGTGTTTAGTGAGATTGACATGTAGATGACGTATTTCCGCGACGGGGTCATGTTGATGACATATTTCTGAGACGGGGCCATGTGGATGACGCATTTCCGCAATGGGGTCATGTGGATGACGTATTTCTGAGACGGGGTCATGTGGATGACGTATTTCCGAGACGGGGTCATGTGGATGACGTATTTCCGAAACGGGGTCATGTAGATGACGTATTTCCGAGACGGGGTCATGTAGATGACGTATTTCCGCGACGGGGTCATGTAAACGGGGTCATGTAGATGATGTATTTCCAAGACGGGGTCATATGGATGACGTATTTCCGAGACGGGGTCATGTGGATGACGTATTTCCGAGACGGGGTCATGTGGGTGACGTATTTCCGAAACGGGGTCATGTAGATGACGTATTTCCGAGACGGGGTCATGTGGATGACGTATTTCCGCGACGGGGTCATGTGGATGACGTATTTCCGAAACGGGGTCATGTAGATAACGTATTTCCGAGATGGGGCCATGTGGATGACGTAATGTCTGTTGTAATGAGACGAATGTCGAAGTGGTCTCTAGGTTGTTTGGGAACCATCGAGATTTGGAGTAGGGTTTTTGTCGTAGCTCCAGGGTTGATTGCAGCGTCTGAATCCTACTGGGATGGAGAGGAATGCTGTTGATGATCTCTAGGCTATTCCTGAACCGTCGAGATTTGGCTTCGCTTTCTGATGGAGCTTGGGGAGAGAAGGTATGATTCCTTCTTTGTTTGCGCCCCTGGATTGTATACTGGGATTGATGTGATATCACTTGTAGGGCAAAAAGTTTCATTTTATTTTATTTCTTTCCGTGATGCTCTATCATTTCAGCTTTTATATCGCGAAGGTCGCGATTGCCCAATCATTTCGGCTATTTTTTCGCGGTGCCCAATCCTTTCAGCTATTTATTTTATTTTTACTCGCTGTTTTTATTGCGAGTTGCCCAATCATTTCGGCTATTTTGCATGCATACATTTTTTTACTTGCTGATTTTGTTGCAAGTTGCCCCATCATTTCGGCTATTTCGTATGTATGTGTGGCTCGTTAGCTCCTTACTGCAAGCTTAGAATTAGACACTGATTTCGGCATCAGCACCGCTACAACTGGAATATTGCTAGGAGCGAATCATCATTTGCCTCTGTCGATGTTAAACAAAGGTGGTTTAGCGAACAGGGTTAGGATCCTGTCGACTAAGGCTTTTGACTTCATGAACCGTAAGGGTCTCATAAAGGTATTTCTCCCTGCGAGTCGTGTGGATCTCGTAGGTGTGTTTTCTCTTTAAGAATCGTGAGGACTCCTAAGTGCATGGTCTCTTATAAGTCGTAAGGATCTTACAAGAGTATTTTCTCCTTATAAGTCGAGAGGACTTACAAGGGTTGTTCACCATGTAGACATATCCCTAAGCGCGGGTAGGACTTCGTTAGGGAAATGTTTATTCGCGCCCATAGATTGTATACAAGGGTCTGTTCCCCTCCGAATAGGCGGCGCGACGGACGTCTTGCCTGAAATTCAGGGCAGATACTAATTGGTGCTATCCGTCTACCTCTCCGAAGATGCCAAGTTGATTTATGGCACCATGTATCGAAGGTTTAAACTGATGCGTCCGATGTAGCAGAATTTATCAGATTCCCCCTCACTTGAGGGGTTTTTGATTGTGGGGACGCTCTTCCCTGCAGGCGCAATCTCCTGCAGTTAATTACGCTACCGCATTGCGGTAACAACTTTCTCCTTCTCCAGATGATCACTTCGTGTCGTGTGTGTTTATTTTGTGTTTGGTTGCCCGTGGATTGTATGCGGAGACTGAGTTATGTCGTCGCCCGTAGGGCGTGGACTAGTCCAAATCTGTATTATCTTAGATTTGGTTTTGGGGGTTGTGTTTAAGGATACGTTAGCTTCATTTGAGACTAAGATCGACTTAAACGTTTGTTAAGGATACGTTAGTCTAGTTTTAGACTAAAATCAACTTAACGGGATCGTTTAGATCCAACAAGAGAGCAATTAAGGGGGGGCCCTGTTGTTTAGTTTAGTGACATTGCGGTCAATAGGTAGTTTAAGGACATTGCGGTCCAATGTTAGTTTTAAGACATTGCGGTCAAGGTTAAGGACATCATAGTCCGTGGATTTAAGGACTCCACAGTCCGACGTTAGTTTTAAGACATCACGGTCAAGATTAAGGACATCATAGTCCGTTGTTAGTTTTAAGACATTCCGGTCAAGGTTAAGGACATCATAGTCCGAGGATTTAAGGACTCCACAGTTCGGCGTTAGTTTTAAGACATCACGGTCAAGGTTAAGGACCTCATAGTCCATGAGTTTAAGGACCCCACAGTCCGTACCAATGTGTGGTCATCAGGACCCGTCACCTCTTTGAAGACGTTGAGGAATTACAATGCCAAGTATCAAAGGAGTGAAAAGATGTACCCTTGAACCAAGGTAGATTAAATAGTCTTTGGCCCAATTTGGAACCAAGACCAATTAATAATATGATGAGCCCATTAGCCTAGTTAAGTTTGAATTGAGGACTTATGGCCATCTTGGGCTAAGTCCAATCATGTTTAGAATATTGGCCCTCTGTTGGCTCATTGAAGAAGAGGTTTTGCCTTTAGAAACTTAGCCAATTGGGCTAAAACTAGTGTTAAACACTAAAGACCAACAATGTTGAACACTGTGAATAAGGTTAGCAAGTTAGTGTTAAACACTAAAAGATAATCATTGTTAAACACTAGCAACAGGACTTTCAAATTAGTGTTAAAAACTAAAGCAAATCAGTGTTAAACACTGGAAACAGATATTTCAAATTAGTGTTTAAACACTAAAGCAAATCAGTGTTAAACACTGGAAACAGAGATTTCAAATTAGTGTTAAACACTAAGAAAATCAGTGTTAAACACTGGGAACAAAGTTTTTAAATTAGTGTTAAACACTAAGAAAATCAGTATTAAACACTGCAAATAGAGTTTTCAAATTAGTGTTAAACACTAAGAAAATCAGTGTTAAACACTGGGAACAAAGTCTTCAAATTAGTGTTAAACACTAAGGGGAGAGAGGTCACATGTGGACACGTGAGAGCGCCCTGGTTCCCTTTATTTTATTCTGCCCAAAGTATTGAATACTTTTTATAATTGCTCTTGGAGCATCACGTGCTGTCACGTGATGGGAATGTGGGTTTTTAACTGTTAAAGGTTTTGCCAAGGGGTCACGTGGTAGCACGTGAAGGCGCCCATAGCTTCTGTTTGCTTTTTCTTTGTATCATTCAGGGGTCACGTGGGGCACGTGAGGCGTTGCCTCTGAATTCTTTTCTGCGGATTTTTACAGGGGTCACGTAGTAACACGTGACTCTGGTTCTTTGCATGTTTTAAAGATCTGTTAATCTTTTAAGAATTAAATTCTTCGTAGGGTTAAACCCTAGCAATAAACTTTAGAGGAATTAAATTCCCATTTCCTTCTGAAGACTTATATTCTTGGATAGGGTTAAACCCTAATTTCTTTTCTGTAGGAATTAAATTCCTCATGTATGTAGAGAATTAAATTCTGGCATAGGGTGAAACCCTAATTTCTTCTTTTTTAAGGGAATTAAATTCCTGTGATTTTGAGAGAATTAAGTTCTCAATTAGGGTTAAACCCTGGTTCTGTCTATTTTGAAGGAATTAAATTCGTATAACATAGGGTTAAACCCTAATTTTATCTCAAAGGAATTAAATTCCTATAATTTTGTGAGAATTAAATTCTCAAAACTCAGTTCTTTCTCTATGTTTTGGATCTGCATGGCAGGATCTCAACCCAATGAGAATTAAATTCTCAATTCATGGGGAGATGTGCACTTTGCAGATCCTCAACCAGAGAAAGAACTAAGTTCTTTTCTTTTTATAAGAGTTAAACTCTTTTGAGAATTAAATTCTCTTTTGAAGCCTCTCTTTTCTTACCTAGGGTTTTTCTTTTGTAGAGAATCAAATTCTTCCTTCTGAATTTTCAAAATCCCAAGGCTCTATATCTCTCTCTCTCTGTATGTCTCCCCCTTATTTTTTTTTTAACTCTCTCTCTTGGCACCTATTTATAGGAGAAGGAAAAGAATCAATCTATTTAGTGAATCTTTCATTGAAAGATTTGATTTGTTTATTGAGAGATTTGATTTATATTCACCATTAATCTGGGACTTTAGATTATTAGGTGAATTTTATTCACCATTGGATTTTAAATCCAAAGATATTTCTTTGTTATTTTAGTTAGATTTAGGGGGAAATCTTTCCATGTCCAAGATTTTTCCATAAATTGGTGATATTTAATCACCTTAGATTCTTGATCCAACGGTTTCAGATAAATCTTCTCCATTTTCGAAAGATTCGAATGACCTCTCCTCAGAATTTAATTCTGTTAAAGAATAAGGCTTTTAAAGCCGGTCGCGTGTGGCCACGTGACCCCTGGTCGCGTGTGAGCACGTGACCCCTGGTCACGTGTGAGCACGTGACCCCTGGAATGTGCTTCTCTTCTTTTGCGCTCTGTTCTCTGGCCGCTGCTTAACCATCACGTGCCAACACGTGACCACTGGTCACGTGTAAGCACGTGATGCCTCTTCTGAAGCTTTTTCCTGATTTTTAATCAGGGAACAAATACCCCCACAGCGTTGTTCTCACGTGTCTGCACGTGAGTGCAACGCTGTCACTCTTGTGGCCGTCGGATCTGTCTTGGGAGTAGGGTAGATGAAACGTTTTCCATCCCATCCTATAAATGCCTGTCTATTCAGAAGAGCCTCCACTTTTGCTCATCTTCTTCCTTTGAGAACCTTTCCCTTGAGAATTTAATTCTCGTTCCTCAGAGCTTAGTTCTCTGCTTCAAACTTTTCAGAGTTTAACTCTGTTCGAGAGACCCTTTCTTCAGGTAATGATCTTTGAACGATCGAGGAACCCTTATGTATACTTTTCCAAAACCCCTCTGGATTTTAAACCCACACCAAGGGTTTCACCCCTTTTAACATGAACCCATTTTTTCAAGTTCATCAATGAAAATAGGAAACCATTTAATCTTCGAACAGTAGATCTCTTAGGGTTCATTTGATCTTTAGGGAGATGATGAGATCCGTTGCCTTTTCCAAGGAATTTAATTCCGTTTTAAGGAAAATATTTCTGGGAATTTAATTCCCTTCTCTTAATAAGGAATTTAATTCCTATGAAGAACTCAGTTCTTCACAGGGAACTTCATGGGTTTTCTTGCCCTGAGTCGTCTTCTTCACAATCAAGAAGAAGTTTGTAATGAATCTTCATGATCGTTATTTTAGGTATTATGGATGCCCATTTGTATGATCTTGACGAAATCATTTCTTACGGAAATATTCGCGCACTGGGCCGCAGCCAGAACCAGGAGTTCACCAACGCTCAGTATGCTGAGGTCATGAGCCGCTTCGACGAGTACAATGGTCAGTTACTCCCTCGTCGCTCTTCTCTTTTGAAACTCATCGTACTGGCGATCTGGGAGGCGCTCCCTCTCTTTTGCACTGGCGTACCGCTTGGGGCATTAGATGCCGCCGAGGATAAAGTGCATTCGGTGTATCTGATGAGCCTAATCTCGAAGAGGAGGCGAGACAATCTCATTGATCTCTTGCATCAGGTATTTCAGCAGTCGGCCATACTTGCTGCTTATCGGAGGGTGGAGGACATCCGTGAGGATCCCGACGCTTGTGATCATGAGAGAAAACATACTAGGATGGTTCGAAATGCCTGGAAGATCTTGGACGAAGTCACTTTTGAGTTTCTTAATCCATGCCCCGAATCCGAGGTCTTGCCATTGTAATTGTTTCTTCTTGTTTTTGTATGAACTTTTAAAGTATGAGTGATAAGTTTTTCCTTCCCTTCTGTGTTTGCATGCCTTCTTTCTGGGATTTTGTTATATTGTCATTGTTGCTGCTGACGAGTTCGGCGTGTGAGGCACCATTTTACTTTTCAGCGCATATCAAGTTTGGTGCTCACGTGCTCTGCACGTGGGGCCCTTTTGATAGGGCTGTTTAATTTTTCATGCCATATTTTTGTGCACAGCATTAGATGCAGAAAAGGAGCCTTGGAAATAGTCCTATCTCCTTGATTTCCAATGCCTTCCCTTTTTTGGCCCTTGGAAATAGTTCCACCATGCAATATTCTTCGGGCGCAGCGTTTAATGCCCCTCTTTATAACCTGAGGTCATGGTCTTCTTTGTTTCTTCACAGATAAATCTATTCTCACTTTAGTGTGATTTATCCTGATAAAACAACTGAGTGCCATGGCCTGCAACCGCCCCCATGCTTATCGACAGCCATGGGAAGTACCTATCGAGGAGATGATTCCTCGCTTTGTTGCACGACTGGTGGATCCCCTTCTTACGGACGACGAATGTGATTCGGCGATATATGATCTCTTGATCCGCAGGAGGTCCCCCCTCCCAATGGGGTCCTTTTGGCTTCGGATGATTCTTGCTGCCGTGCTTGCTGACATCCCTCCTCGCCCAGCGGAGATGACCCTGGCGATGCTTGACGCGGCTGAAGACAAGCGTTCCTGATTACTCAAGCTTTGAAAGATTGCTCGGTTCACCTGTTGGGCCAGAAAAGAGCCCGGCGGGCTATTATATCTGCTTTTGCGGACGAACATGGCGCCAATCGGTAGGGAGCGACTCCTCGCGAGAACCGTCGATTCGATGTGTTGGAGAAGGCAGAAAGAGAGATGGAGAATTTTGCTCTTTGTTTTGTTAACCCTTGTGCCACTGATCCTTTGTTTAGTGACATTTTTCCGCTAGCATAGTATATTCAAATTAGTGTACCCCTTTTTTATTAGTTGTTGCATGCTTTACATTGAATTTTCATGTTTGTTGTGCCCTCGTGCGTGTGTTTTGCCTGCGTAAATGAGCTTCATATTCCTCCCATGAGAACTTTCTTTAATTGCGAGTACTATCATTATGTTGCATGCACATCAGAGCTTCGGGTATCAGTTCTTTTTGAATATCATATAGTCGCAAATGCACGCTTGATAGGGTCCGTATCGGAAATTTCCCTTTTTGCCTCCCATATCAGATGATGTGTGCGTGTTTCAGATTGACTATTGCCGTCGAATGGAGATTTGTTTATACAGTCTTGAGCGTACATGTCCTACTCCAGAGGCTGTGGCTGCGAAGGTGAGCTTACGGGGCTTGACCGAGCGGTGCGCGGCGAATATGGTATCATGCGAGAAGAGGCTCGGCCGCAAATTCTCGGAGAGGGAGCTGGCTTCTAAGGCGCTGCACGAGCTCCAGGCCAATCTTATAGCCAAAGCCAACAAAGCGTATAAACTCTGGCGAGTACTTCAAGAGTCTATCAGAGAGGTGTTGGCCCTCGATAAAGCTGCCGTGTTCACTCACGAAAGGGTCGAGACTCACAAGGCTACTGAGAAAGAGCTTGAAGGCCAGCTTGCCTCGTATCAGGCCCAGCAGGCTCAGGCGGAGGCCCCTGGCGATCCTGAATCATGAAGCTATGGCCCAGCAAAAGAAGGATGAGCTAGCAAAATTGCTAAATCGCCCGCCGGCTTGAAAACTTGTATCTTTTCCTTTCTTTTTGTACATATTCCTGAATGAGAGTATTTTCTTTTTGTTCTTTCATGAATTGTACTTTGTATCCATTTTGGTTTATGAATAAAGACATATTTTTCTTCTCAATGGTGTGTCTCTTTTTTATTAAATGTGTTCTGCGGACAATTTATCTTGGTCTCTTTGCAGGGCAGTTATGGCTTAGGATTCAGGGTTAAAATCCGCCTCCTAAGACTTTTGAGCTCATAAAGAGTTTTTCTCCCTACAGGTCGAGAGGATCCCGTAGGTGTAAGTTCTCCTTAAGAATCGTGAGGATTCTTAAGCGGGTTTTCCCTTGGGAGTCGTAAGGATCTCACAAGAAAGTTTTCTTCCTTACCGGTCGTGAGGACCCGCAAGTGCTAGGTGCGGTCACCCTTATCTGTATTTCACGGGGTCAGGGGTTGCTTTGGGATGTTTTCCAGGGTACCGTAGTTTAAAGACATCGCGGTCAAGGTTAAGGACCTCATAGTCCGTGGGTTTAAGGACTCCACAGTCCAATGTTGGTTTTAAGATATCACGGTCAAGGTTAAGGACGTCATAGTCCGTGGATTTAAGGACTCCACAGTCCGATATTAGTTTTAAGACATCACGGTCAAGGTTAAGGACATCATAGTCCGTGGATTTAAGGACTCCATAGTCCAATGTTAGTTTTAAGACATCACGGTCAAGGTTAAGGACATCATAGTCCGTGGATTTAAGGACTCCACAGTCCGGTGTTAGTTTTAAGACATCACGGTCAAGGTTAAGGACATCATAGTCCGTGGATTTAAGGACTCCACAGTCCGGTGTTAGTTTTAAGACATCACGGTCAAGGTTAAGGACATCATAGTCTGTGGATTTAAGGACTCCACAGTCCGATGTTTGGTTACCGGGACCCGTCACCTCTTTGAAGACGTTGAGAAATTACAACGACGAATATCAAAGGAGTGAAGAGATGTACCCTTGAACCAAGGTAAATTCAGTCTAGAATCATGGTGGTTGATCGTTAGTTTTAAGACATTATGGTCGAGGTTAAGGACATCATAGTCCGTAGATTTTAAGGACTCCACAGTCCGATATTTGCTCCGGATGCTTCACACGGGTTCACTGCCGTATTCGGCGAGGACCAGGCTCCGCTCTGGGCGTTTTCCGCGGGGTCAAAGAGTGACGTTATCCGCGTTCCACGTAACCAGGAATTTTGCTCTAGATGCTTCACACGGGTACACTGCCGTGTTCGGCGAGGACTAGGCTCCGCTCTGGATGCTTCACACGGGTTCACTGCCGTGCTCTGCGAGGACCAAGATCCGCTCTGGACGTTTTCCACGGGGTCAAAGAGTGACGTTATCTGCGTTCCACGTGACCAGGAATTTTGCTCTGGATGCTTCCCACGGGTTCACTGCCGTGTTCTGCGAGGACCAGGCTCCGCTCTGGACGTTTTCCACGGGGTCAAAGAGTGACGTTATCCGCGTTGCACGTGACCGGGAATTTTGCACTAGATGCTTCACACGGGTTCACTGCCGTACTTGGCGAGGACTAGGCTCCGCTCTGGATGTTTTCTACGGGGTCAAAGAGTGACGTTATCCGCATTCCACGTGACCAGGAATTTTGCTCTGGATGCTTCCCACGGGTTCACTACCGTGTTCGGCGAGGACCAGGCTCCACTCTGGACGTTTTCCACGGGGTCAAAGAGTGACGTTATCCGTGTTCCACATGACCAGGAATTTTGCTCTGGATGCTTCCCACGGGTTCACTGCCGTGTTCTGCGAGGACCAGGCTCCGCTCTGGACGTTTTCCACGGGGTCAAAGAGTGACGTTATCCGCGTTCCACGTGACCAAGAATTTTGCACTAGATGCTTCACACGGGTTCACTGCCGTGCTTGGCGAGGACTAGGCTCCGCTCTGGACGTTTTCTACGGGGTCAAAGAGTGACGTTATCCGCATTCCACGTGACCAGGAATTTTGCTCTGGATGCTTCCCACGGGTTTACTGCCGTGTTCTGCGAGGACCAGGCTCCGCTCTGGACGTTTTCTACGGGGTCAAAGAGTGACGTTATCCGCGTTCCACGTGACCAGGAATTTTGCACTAAATGCTTCACACGGGTTCACTGCCGTGCTTGGCGAGGACTAGGCTCCGCTCTGGACGTTTTCCACGGGATCAAAGAGTGGCGTTATCCGCGTTCCACGTGACCAGGAATTTTGCTCTGGATACTTCCCACGGGTTCGCTGCCGTGTTCGGCGAGGACCAGGCTCCGCTCTGGACGTTTTCCACGGGGTCAAAAAGTGACGTTATCCGCGTTCCACATGACCAGGAATTTTGCACTAGATGTTTCACACGGGTTCACTGCCGTGCCTGGCGAGGACTAGGCTCCGCTCTGGACATTTTCCACGGGGTCAAAGAGTGACGTTATCCGCGTTCCATGTGACCAGGAATTTTGCTCTGGATGCTTCCCACGGGTTCACTACCATGTTCTGCGAGGACCAGGCTCCGCTCTGGACGTTTTCCACGGGGTCAAAGAGTGACGTTATCCGCGTTCCACGTGACCAGGAATTTTGTTGATTGTATCCGCATTTCACAGAGTTGGGATTTGACTTTCGATGATCTGTACACCGCCGAGTCATGGAAATGGGAATCGCCGATGTTCCGCTTTGCTCGAGGTCGTATTTGCCGCAACGAGACAAATGTTGAGACGATCTCTAGGTTATTTGTGGCCCGTAGGGATTCGGCTTCTTCTTCTGATGAAACCTGGGGGGGAGGAGTATGATCCCTTCTTTGTTTGCGCCCCTGAATTGTATACAGGGATTGACGTAACATCACCTGTAGGGCATAAATTTCATTTTTATTTTATTTCTTTTTCCGCGATGCTCTATCATTTCAGCTTTTATATCGCGAAGGTCGCAATTGCCCCATCATTTCGGCTATTTATTTTATTTTTCACTCGCTGCTTTTTATTGCGAGTTGCCCAATCATTTCGGCTATTTTTCATGCATACATTTTTACTTGCTGATTTTGTCGCAAGTTGCCCCATCATTTCGGCTATTTCGTATGCATGTGTGGCTTGTTGGCTTTTCGCTGCAAGCTCGGATTTATACACCGATTTCGGCATCAGCACCGCTACAACTGGGATATTGCGAGGAGCGAATCATCATTTGCCTTTGTCGATGTTGAACAAAGGTGGCTTAGTAAACAGGGTTAGGGGTCCTGTCGACTAAGGCTTTTGACTTCATGAGCCGTAAGGGTCTCACAAAGGTATTTCTCCCTACAAGTCGTGAGGATCTTATAGGTGTGTTTTCTCCTTGGGAATCGTGAGGATTCCTAAGTGCATGTTCTCTTGTAAGTCGTAAGGATCTTACAAAAGAGTTTTCTTCTTATAAGTTGAGAGGACTTACAATGGTTGTTCACCGTATAGACATATCCCTAGTCACGGATGGGACTTGGTTAGGGAAATGTTTATTCGCGCCCGTGGATTATATACAATGGTCAGTATGAGCCGCTTGTAGGGCAATATCAAAGTTTGTGGAGGTTGCTTAAGAACAGGTTCAGGTCTCTGTAACTTAAGACTTTCAAGTCTTATGAGCCGTGAGGGTCCCATAAGAGAGTTCTCCTTACGAGTCGTGAGGATCTCGCAAGTGTAATTTCTCCTTAGGAATCGTGAGGACTCCTAAGTGTGTTGCTCCCTTGTGAGTCGTAAGGAACTCACGCGGGTGGTTTCTCCTTACAAGGTCGTGAGGACCCTGCAAGTGTCCTTTAACGAGGTTGCGTCCTTTCGGGTTTTCACAAACACTCGCCGGTAGCCCTGCTGTTTTTACTCACGGAGTCCTTTCGGGTTTTCATCCGTGCCCATTTCGCTTATGGACATACCGTTTTTATTTTTTTTATATTTTTTTTATCGGCTTTGAGAAGTTGCAATCCACCGTAGTTTATCGACATCTCGGTCAACAGCTAGTTTTAGGACATAGTGGTCCATTGTTAGTTTAAGGACGTTTCTGTCCGTTATTAGTTTAAGAACGTTTCGGTCCGTTATTAGTTTAAGGACGTTTCGGTCCGTTGTTGAAGAAGGCCGGTTACTACTTATAGAGTTCGGGCTTAGGAAGATAGCGAGCTGACATAGTCGTCGTCCTCTATCATTGACCTAGGCCTTAACCCGTCAAGCGTAGTATTTCTTCAGGAAGCGACCGTTTATTGGTCTGAAAGGTCTCTCACCGTGTATATCCATGAGCAGATATGCTCCACCCTGGTAGACCTTGTCTATGATATATGGGCCTTCATAGTTCGACTCGAATTTTCCCCGCTTGGCGCAATTGGGGATCATAGGTCTTTTGACCATTAGCACGAGTTCGCCTTGGCGGAATGTTCTCGGCCTGGTCAATCTTTCATATGAGCGCGTCATCTTTGCTTTATAATCCTCCAGATTTTGTTGCGCTATGAGCCGGGTTTCATCAAGGGTATCAAGCTCCTCAAGCCGAAGGTGGGCATTTTCTTCATCCGTCAGCTCGTAGTGGACTGCCACTCGTAGAGAAGGTAGCTCTATCTCAAGGGGGAGTACTGCTTCCATACCGAATACCAACGCGTATGGCGTTGTGTTCGTGACAGTCTTGAACGTAGTCCGATAAGCCCAAAGCGCTTCTTGCAGTCTCTCGTGCCAGTCCTTTTTGTTTCGGGACACCATCTTCTTCACGATCTTTGTCAATGTTTTGTTGAAAGCCTCAGCTAAACCGTTAGCTCGGGGATTATAAACTGAGGACTATTTCCAGTCTATATTGTGTTGTTGTAAGAAGCGACTGATCTTGTGGCTTCCGTAGGCTGGACCGTTATCGGAAATGATCCGTCGCGGAGTTCCAAACCGATAAATGACGTGCGTCTTGAAGAAATGGAGAATATTCTCCGTCTTCACTTCCCTTAACGGTACTGCTTCTGCCCATTTGGAGAAGTAATCAGTTGTCGCCAGGATGAAACGATGTCCCCTGGATGATGCTGGTTCGATGGGGCCGACTATGTCAGTTCCCCACATTTCGAACGGCCAGCTAGCCACCGTTAGATGTAGAGGATTTGGGTGCTGGTGGATGAAGTCCCCATGAATTTGGCACGAGTGGCATTGCTTCGCATATTCGAGGCAGTCCTGAATTATCGTGGTCCAATAGTAGCCCATTCGTTTGATCTTCAACTTCATCTTCCGTCTGGCTTGGTGAGAACCGCAGAGTCCGTCGTGAACTTCTTGGATGACTCTTTCTGCTTCTTCGGGTCCCAGGCATCTCAACCACAGAGAATCAAACGACCTCTTGTACAGAGTATCATTGACGAAGGCGAAAGACAGAGCTCGTTTCATAAGCTGATGTCTTGAGGATGCATCTTCAGGCGCTCGACGGGATTTGAAGTAGTCTATAAAGACTTCTCTCCAATCATCAGCCTTTTCCTGGTCTTTTATTTGCATAGCCATTTTCTCAGTCACTCCCTTTTCTTCGGGTGATTCCGGAGATATTTCTGCTGGGGCAAGTACTCGACGGCTTTGTACCACAATTCTGACGTCATCGAGATTCTCGTCGGCCAGTTCTTTAGCGAGCTTGGCCAATGCGTCTGCTTTGCTATTTTCCGCGCGCGGTATGTTTTCCAAAGTATAGGAGGGAATTTGAGTCAAGAGTTGTTGTACTCCCTCGCCATACTTCACCAGCTCTGGCTTGCACGTCTGGTAGTCGCCGTTTACTTGGCTAACGACCAGTTGGGAGTCTCCGTATATGAGGAGGTTCTCAATCCCCATGTCGATGGCAATCTCGAGGCCTGCTATCAAAGCTTCGTATTCAGCTTCATTGTTCGTCCTCGGCTCTGTCAAGGAGAAGGCGAAGCACATTATCCCTCCTTGTGGGATCACGAAGATAAGGCCTACCCCTGATTTGATTATAGGGGTGCTTTGTTTGCGCTTCTTTATGGAAGACGCTCCATCAAAAAAGAGTTCCCATCGGGTATTACTACCGTCGATCGCATCAAACGCATGTTCGTCTGGCAGCTCGCATTTCAAAGGCGAGTCGGCAGGTATTGGATGCTCAGCGGGGAAGTCGGCGATGGCTTGGCCTTTCACTGCCTTAAGAGGCTGATAGGTTATTGAAAACTCCATCAAGAGCAGGGCCCATTTAGCGAGTCTTCCTGTCAATATGTCTTTTGACATCAGATATTTGAGGGGGTCCACCTTTGATATAAGGCGGACTTCATGCGCCAATGCATAGTGCCAGAGTTTTGTTATCGCAAAGATTAACGCCAGGCAATGTTTTTCGATAGGGGAGTAGTTGCTTTCTGCCCCCAGAAGAACTCGACTTAAATAGTAGAGCGCTCTCTCCTTCCTTTGGTCGTTCTCTTGTGCCCATAATGCGTCTAAGGAACCTTCGAGGGCTGTGGTATAAAGAATAAGAGGCTTTCCCTTGACTGGAGCAGCTAACACCGGCGGGTTCTGCAGGTATTGCTTGATCTCGTCCAGCGCGCCTTGACATTTGTGATCCCAGACGAACGGGGTTCCCTTCTTCATCAGGTGACTGTAAGGGCAGCACTTGCCCGAAAGGTTGGCTATAAATCGCCGGATGTACGCGAGCTTCCCCTGGAGAGACCGCAATTGTTTGAGAGTCCTTGGCAGTGGAATTTCCATGATCGCCTTGATCTTCGATGGATCTATCTCGATACCCCGGTGCCGGACAATGAACCCTAGGAATTTACCTGAGGACACCCCGAACGCGCATTTAAGTGGGTTCATTTTCAAGTTATATTGTCGAAGGCGTTGAAATACGATCTTCAGATGCTCAAGATGTTCCTCATATGATTTGCTTTTCACTACGAAGTCGTCGATATAGCATTCGACGATTTCATGTATGGGGTCATCGAAGATCTTCGTCATGGCCCTCTGATAGGTGGCACCGGCGTTCTTTAAACCGAAGGGCATAACTTTGTAGCAGAATATAACCAGAGGAGTCCGGAAAGCGGTGTGCTTCTGGTCTTTGGGATGCATCTTTATCTGATTGTATCCCGATGAGCCGTCCATGGAGGAGAAAACTTCGTGAGTGGACGTGTTATCTATCATCAGCTCGGTGACCGGCACTGGGAAATCGTCCTTCGGGCAAGCTTTATTGAGATCCCGGAAGTCCACGCATATGCGCACTGTCCCATTTTTCTTCATTACCGGGACGATGTTGGCGATCCAGTCAGGATATTGAACTTCTTGGATAAACCCAGAATCGATCAGCTTCTTGACTTCGGCGTTAATGCTCATCTCAAGCTCGAGCCGCATTCTTCTCGGCGCCTGTTTGACTGGCTTGACGTCCGGAGATATCGCCAATTTATGTACAGCAATTCCTAGATCTAGTCCTGCCATTTCGGAATAGTTCCATGCAAAGCAATCCCTATGCTGCATAAGCACGTCTTTTAATGCAGCCACCCTTTCTTCAGATAGCAGCTCGCTGACGAATGTCGGTCGCGGGTCGTTTGCCGTCCCCAACTCAATCTTCTTGAGGTTATCTGCAGTAGTATGTATGCCATCTTCCAGCTCTTTCGGCGCTGGTGGAAATTCTGAGATTACCTCGTCATCGTTGTTTTCGAAGCACCAGGGAAGGTCATCTATGTTCTCGGGCTCTCCTTTTGATATGGTTATCATACGACAAGTACGAGCTCGCTTCCAAGACCGATATGGATTTGGTTCTGCTCTTGCGGCTTTGGGTTCGTGCTTTTGTGACGGCGTTACCCTCCAGCTGCTGGATAGAGCAAACCTGCCTTGCTGGTATTGGTCTTCGACCCAGTTCTTGAAGGTGAAGCAGTCTCCGATAGGGTGCCCTATTACTCGGTGATAGGAGCAATAGTTTGGGTGTGAGACTTCGCCTGCTTGCTCGGGGTGTTTAGACTCCGGCAGTGTAAGCATCTGGTATTTTAAAGCGAGATCAAGCATCTTCTTCATCTTATCTTGAGGGAAAGAATACGCTCGACTCATCTTCTTCATGAGGGACAAATCCGGACCGCGCAATACCTGATCACATGACTTTTTAATCCTGCATTGTCGTTGTTGACTTCCTTTTCCGCTTTTTGACTTACTTCTGCTTCTGCGTCGGGCCTTTTGCGCAACGGGTTGACAGGGAGGAGCATCTTCGTCTTTTGCAACCTGTTGAAAAAAACGTTGCGTCCTGGCTTTCTCGTAGATGGCCATTCGCGATTATGTTCGTCCCGAACCTTTTGACCCGCTTTCCTGACAAGCTTGTCCATTCGTGCTTCAAATGACGGACTCGGCACTTCGATTGCGGGATCTAGTTTTGATGAGGGGTTGGTATTTCCCGACGGGGCGTCCTCTTCTTCATCGAAGTTATATATGGCGTAGCTACCGTGGACTCGTTCCCATTTCCCGGATTTCACATATCCAAGCCCAAGCGTTTCCATTCTCCCGTTAGGCAATTTGCGCTGAGTCCCAGGGACATCCCAAATCCTGTTGTAGAATCGAGCTTGTCGAATAGTCTGTTTTAAGGGTACCCCTTGGCGCTTCAATAGCCTTTTTAGTCCGTTTGTGTAATATCTGGGCAAACGGATGGGTTGAAGCCTGTCGAGTGTAGAATCCGCGCCATGCCAGATTTCTTTCTCCACTCTTGTTTCCGTGGATCGGTAAAATAGGATCGCCTTTTCATCTTTTCGCCTGGGAGGGACGTAAAATGTCTGTAGGTCTTGCACATTGTAAGCTCCAAGTGCGTCAAGATCTTTGTAGTGCTCCCGTGGAATCATGGTAATTTGCAGACTCTGATCACCACCAGGGAATGCTTGTATTGACGGCCGACTGGAGAACACAGCGTTAACCTCATCTTCCGAGTCACTTCCGAAGATCAATATGGGGGCGGACGGTCCCGGGTTGTTGCGTCGAGACGGCCCAGCGTAAACTATCTCTTCTTCGTCTTCGGTATCACTCCCGAAAACAGGAATGGTGGCGGCGGCTTTGTTCTCCGGTTTGTGACATCTCTCTGTGTCCTCGAACTCTGGCAAAAAGTATTTTGCATCTTCGTATTTGCGGACTTCGTTCACGGAGAACGGGTTCAGCTCACCTGTTACGGTATACTCGAGACCATCCTTGAAATACTTCATACACTGATGTTGCGTAGAAGGGATGATGTTGTACTCGTGTAACCAAGGACGACCGAGCAAGGCGTTGTAGTAGGTTTTGGCGTCAATGACGTGGAACTTAATATCTGTGACGAGTAGTCCGAAGCGTAATGTTAATATTACAGATCCGAGAGTCCGTGATGACTGGGAGTCGAAACCGGAGATGGTAATTTTGTCGCGAGCGAGGTGCTGAACGCTCATGCAGATTTCCTTCAACACCCGAACATTAAGGAGATTGACGGAGGATCCATTATCGACCAGGATTTTGCATATCTTAATATCATGGCAGTATCCAGAGACGTACAGGGGACGGTTGTGGTCGCACGTACCAAGGAGAAGGTCTTCATCACCAAACGTGACATCAGCTGTGTGCACTTCTTCCAGTTCATCCTTCATCCTTTCTTCGGTGAGGAAGGCTTGGAATTGCTCGGGCTCCTGCAGCGCTTTGATTAATGAATCTCTCGCTTCTTTTGATAATAGGAGGGCGTCAAGAATGCTGAGCTGTGAGGGTAGCTTCATCAGGTGCGCTAGGATGTTATAGTCCACCTTACTCCTCTTAGGCGGGTCCTTGGCAGTTAGCTCTTTCATGATTTGGTCATCTAAGGCGATATCCTCAGCGATCTTTTCTTTTCCCTTAACTTTTCTAGTTGCGGGTCCAAGATTCTTTTCCGGGAGCGTGCGATTGCGCAGCTGAATGTTTTCGCAGGCCTCTGGTTCTTCCTCTTTCTCTAAGATAGATTCTTTAAAGAGAGGGCCCAGAGCCATTTCCTCATCAGAGTCACTCCCAAAGGTGAGAACTTGTGATCCTCCGGCGTTGACCGTGTAACAGTTACCGGTAGTTCTTTTGTGCCCTTCGGTCGTACTTCTCTGCTCCCGATGAGTTCTGCGTTTCATTCGCTTAAAATGTTGCCGGTGAGCAACATATCCCTGCCACCATATCATAAAAGCGTCGCACTCCTCGGTGGGGTGTGAAATCTTCCGATGATATGAGCAGTAATTAGGGTGCCTCTCCGCCCCATTGAGCGTGTTTTCTTCCGAGGGTAGTAGCTTCATTCCCATTGACATGGCTTTGGCAAACCTTTTCCTCGTCTTGAATATGTTTTTATCCGCATCGGATGTCTTTTGATCTGGCGGGAGTGCTTCGACTCTTTCGTTTAGTCGCCTGCGTTTGGCTCCTTCTGATGCGGCCATCTCACACTCCCGATCGGCTTTACTTTTCAAACGAATCTCGTCTAGAAAGGCGTTGATCATTTCGTCTGTCGGCCACACAAGTTCTGGTTCAGGCTGTGCCCCCAGTTTCTCAGTGCCAGGAGTTTTTTCATCGTCCATAAACGAGTGGGAGATCACATGACAACTCGCCACATATTCCTCGGATTCATCCGACGAGCTTTCTCCATTATCTTTCTCCTGAAAGACGTGGTTGAGGAACTCTTGGAGTGTGATGGGAGTCCGCCCCTTTTGATTGTACTCCTCCAGTGCGTCAATCTGTTTCTGCAAGTCCGTGTGCTTGTCTCCAGGCTTTACGGGCTTCTTGGATTTCTTCTTCTTTTTCTTTGAAGATTTTGATGGCTGGTTGTGAGTGCTCGGGCCATCACCACCGATCTTTGGAGTTGGGCGCGGCTTCAGCATCCCTTCAATGATCTGGGGTTCCAGCGGGTTCTTCCACCTGATCGTCGGGCACGTCTGGAGCTCATTCAGCATTCTTTTGGTTTTTGCTGAAAGCATGATTTCCCATGGAGCTTCTTCAACGAAAGAGCAAGTTGCCCCCGGGGCGTCCGTCTTCTTAGGAGTGTGCGGTTGTGGCGGGTTCACCTTCCGCTTTTCGGACAGCGCAAACTTGCCCTGTAGGTATTGATTTTCAATCCATCCTTTGAAGACGAAGCAATCCTCAATCGGATGGCTTACCATTTGATGGTAAGGGCAATAATTGGGGTTATTCGCCTTACTGGGTTGCGTCGGTCGCTTTGGGTTTGGCAAGTTGATAAGCCTGTTGCGTACCGCCAGCTCAAATAGCCTCTTCGTCTTATCCCGCGGGAATGAGTAGGAGCGCTTCATTTTCTCATTATAATACCGCCGTCTTTCTTCCAGTTGATCCGCCAGCTTTGGGGCATTGGGTTGCTGCTGAGCGTTTGCAACGAAGGTTGCATTCCCTTTACCCTTGTCATTCCGAGGTTCCGGCTTCGGGGGAGACGGTCTGTGACCCATCTGGTCCATCTGGGCCAACTTGTCGATCAAAGCCTGGAACGTGGTTGGCTTAAAGAACATCATGAACTGTGAGATAGTTGCATGAGGATCTAGGGTACCCATGAACATGCCCACCGCGGGCGCTTCCTCAATGCGTTGTTCGCATTTCGACCACAAGTTTCGCCAACGTATAGCGTACTGGACCCATGTCTCGCCCGGTTTCACCCTGGCATTAATCAACGCCGTTATCGGGGTGCGTTCGCTGGCGCTCGCGAATCGCTGTTTAAATAGCAGCTCCATCTCCGCAAATGTTTTGACGGAGTCGTTCGGGAGCTCAGAGTACCACTCGAACGCCGTTTCTGACAAGCTGCCGACAAACTGGCGAAGCAACAATTTATCATCACCGCCAGTGTTGCCGCAAAGCGCCCTGAACTGGGCAACATGCTGGTGGGGATTGCCCGTCCCCTTATAGACATGAAACTTCGGTATTGTATAGCCCGGCGGGTACTTGATCTGATCATACCAGCTCAGATATGGTCGCCCCGTTTTTACGACCTGACCGGCTCCCTCAGTCGTCTGATGCACCCGTATCTGCTGAGCTGTGTATTCGTCCAAGTCAGCTTTGGAGATTGTCTCCTCCTTGGCTGTTGACAGAGCCGGTGGAGGATTTGACGTTTCTCCCCTGTCATCTTCAAGGACGATCGGAGGATCGTCAGCAGGAGGATCTTGTTGGATCATCATACCCACCATGTCTTAGAACAGGAGGGCCATTCGTTTTATATTGGCTGCTTGTTCAGCAGCCTCTTTATCCTTCTTTTCCAGTATCCTGCGAAGGAATTCAGCGTCAGTTTCTTGCTCCTGGCGTTGATCAGAGGACGCTTCGGGGCTTTCTTTTGGCCCAGTGAGTGCGGCCATCGCGTTCATCATTTCTTAGAGCTTCTGCTATTGCTCCTGAGCTTTGGTCACTGACCGTATAAGCGGTCTATGACCTGTAGATGCACGGCTGTCCTCTTTACCAGACGCCATGTATACCATGTGTACCATGATGCCCCTGGACTTAGGGCGTTTAGGTTCACCGCCTTTGACATTTGCCGCGGGCGTGGGAATTTTCTCCGTTCTCCTTCTCTTGTGGGCCGTTGAAGTTGAAGGGGTCGTTGAAGCGGGCACCCTGGTGGTTGTCGTCCTTTGCTGTTCAACAGGACGGTTCTGCCGGCGAGAGTGACCTTGGTCGATTACAGAATCTTGAACCCTCCGCCAGACCTTATAAATTTTGGAGGACAGCCGTTGAGGGGGCTGCTCCAGTTTCGTTCCTGTAACCTTCTCCGCAGGTGGAGGAGATCTTTTTAGGGTAGCAGTCGGAGAGTTCTTACGTACCCTCCTTAGTGGTTCAAAGCTGTTCCCAGCTGGAACAGCAGCCTTAACTTCCACCACTGGAGCAGGTGGAGTTAGCCCTGAGGGGGAGTTGCCCCCGGCTTTTCTTACTCGGCGCCAGTGGCGACGTCGAGCATGTCGAGCCGTGGGGACTGGCTCGGCGATAGGGATAATTTCGTTTTGCCCCTTGTCCGGATGAGGCGCCGCTGGTGCCAATCTCTTAAAGACTGACGCTGTCCTTTGAGTGGCGATGTCCAATCTGTCAAAGACAAACCCTCGAGTAGGAGCAGGAGCCGGAATAGCCAGCCTTGAAAAGACTGACTCCTTAACAGGAGAAGCCGCCTTGACGACTTCAGGAGCAGAAGTAGCTGTCTTCCTTGGGATGACTATTTCAGGGTTCATGGGCTTCTTGGCGGGCCCATCAGAGTTCTGGTTCAGCCTGGTAAAGACAGAGGCTGCCGGTTTGATATTGGAGGACCCGTTGAAAGGGGCCGTTGTAGCAGTTAGCCGATCGAAGACCGGCTTCTTGTGTGCTTCTGGTGCGGGCACTGGAATAGTGAAGCTTGCAGGCGGGAACATGGTCCCGAAAAACAGACCGGTGGTGGCCCGGGTCACCTATTCCACCGGCATGGCAAGGATGGAGGCCACTTGAGGCCCATAGGCTACACCTCCAGGTGAGGCGGAGCGTTAGTTGCACTTGCATTTTGAGCAGCTAGAGCAGTTGGAGGCCATTGATGCTTGATTTCTACACCAGGCAAAAGACCAAATCTTAGTAACTTGAAATCCGAAGGCAACCATTAACAAACCGCAATTCGTTCGCGAAGACGACACACGAAGTGTGGAGTGGAAAGAGGAAAAGGTCCCACCGGGCGTGCCAGAATCTATTCCCCTCCGAATAGGCGGCGCGACGGACGTCTTGCCTGAAATTCGGAGCAGATACTAATTGGTGCTATCCGTCTACCTCTCCGAAGATGCCAAGTTGATTTATGGCACCATGTATCGAAGGTTTAAACGGATGCGTCCGATGTAGCAGACTTCATCAGATTCCCCCTCGCTTGAGGGGTTTTTGATTGTGGGGACGCTCTTCCCTGCAGGCGCAAGTCCCTGCAGTTAATTATGCTACCGCATTGCGGTAATAACTTTCTCCTTCTCCAGATGATCACTTCGTGTCGTGTGTGTTTATTTTGTGTTTGGTTGCCCGTGGATTGTATATGGAGACTGAGTTATGTCGTCGCCCGTAGGGCGTGGACTAGTCCAAATCCGTATTATCTTAGATTTGGGTTTGGGGATTGTGTTTAAGGATACGTTAGCCTCATTTGAGTCTAAGATCGACTTAAACGTTTGTTAAGGATACGTTAGTCTAGTTTTAGACTAAGATCAACTTAACGGGATCGTTTAGATCCAACAAGAGAGCAATTAAGGGGGGGCCTGTTGTTTAGTTTAGTGACATTGCGGTCAATAGGTAGTTTAAGGACATTGCGGTCTAATGTTAGTTTTAAGACATTGCGGTCAAGGTTAAGGACATCATAGTCCGTGGATTTAAGGACTCCACAGTCCGACGTTAGTTTTAAGACATCACGGTCAAGGTTAAGGACATCATAGTCCGTTGTTAGTTTTAAGACATTCCGGTCAAGGTTAAGGACATCATAGTCCGAGGATTTAAGGACTCCACAGTCCGGCGTTAGTTTTAAGACATCACGGTCAAGGTTAAGGACATCATAGTCCATGAGTTTAAGGACCCCACAGTCCATATCAATGTGTGGTCATCGGGACCCGTCACCTCTTTGAAGACGTTGAGAAATTACAACGCCAAGTATCAAAGGAGTGAAGAGATGTACCCTTGAACCAAGGTAGATTAAATAGTCTTTGGCCCAATTTGGAACCAAGACCAATTAATAATATTATGAGCCCATTAGCCTAGTTAAGTTTGAATTGAGGACTTATGGCCATCTTGGGCTAAGTCCAATCATGTTTAGAATATTGGCCCTCTGTTGGCTCATTGAATAAGAGGCTTTACCTCTAGAAACTTAGTCAATTGGGCTAAAACTAGTGTTAAACACTAAAGACCAACAGTGTTGAACACTGGGAATAAGGTTAGCAAGTTAGTGTTAAACACTAAAAGATAATCAGTGTTAAACACTAGCAACAGGACTTTCAAATTAGTGTTAAAAACTAAAGCAAATCAGTGTTAAACACTAGAAACAGAGATTTCAAATTAGTGTTTAAACACTAAAGCAAATCAGTGTTAAACACTGGAAACAGAGATTTCAAATTAGTATTAAACACTGAGAAAATCAGTGTTAAACACTGGGAACAAAGTTTTCAAATTAGTGTTAAACATAAGAAAATCAGTGTTAAACACTGCAAATAGAGTTTTCAAATTAGTGTTAAACACTAAGAAAATCAGTGTTAAACACTGGGAACAAAGTCTTCAAATTAGTGTTAAACACTAAGGAGAGAGGGGTCACGTATGGACACGTGAGAGCGCCCTGGTTCCTTTTATTTTATTCTGCCCAAAGTATTGAATACTTTCTATAATTGCTCTTGGAGCATCACGTGCTGTCACGTGATGGGAATGTGGGTTTTTAACTGTTAAAGCTTTTGCCAAGGGGTCACGTGGTAGCACGTGAGGGCGCCCATACCTTCTGTTTGCTTTTTCTTTGTATCATTCAGGGGTCACGTGGGGCACGTGAGGCGTTGCCTCTGAATTCTTTTCTGCGGATCTTTACAGGGGTCACGTGGTAACACGTGACTCTGGTTCTTTGCATGTTTTAACGATCTGTTAATCTTTTAAGAATTAAATTCTTCGTAGGGTTAAACCCTAGCAATAAACTTTAGAGGAATTAAATTCCTATTTCCTTCTGAAGACTTATATTCTTGGATAGGGTTAAACCCTAATTTCTTTTTTGTAGGAATTAAATTCCTCATGTATGTAGAGAATTAAATTCTGGCATAGGGTGAAACCCTAATTTCTTCTGTTTTAAGGGAATTAAATTCCTGTTATTTTGAGAGAATTAAGTTCTCAATTAGGGTTAAACCCTGGTTCTGTCTATTTTGAAGGAATTAAATTCCTATAACATAGGGTTAAACCCTAATTTTATCTCAAAGGAATTAAATTCCTATAATTCTGTGAGAATTAAATTCTCAAAACTAAGTTCTTCCTCTATGTTTTGGATCTGCATGGCAGGATCTCAACCCAATGAGAATTAAATTCTCAATTCATGGGGAGATGTGCACTTTGCAGATCCTCAACCAGAGAAAGAACTAAGTTCTTTTCTTTTTATAAGAGTTAAACTCTTTTGAGAATTAAATTCTCTTCTGAAGCCTCTCTTTTCTTACCTAGGGTTTTTCTTTTGTAGAGAATCAAATTCTTCCTTCTGAATTTTCAAAATCCCAAGGCTCTATCTCTCTCTATATATATGTCTCCCTCTTCTTCTTTTTTAACTCTCTCCCTTGGCACCTATTTATAGGAGAAGAAAAAGAATCAATCTGTTTAGTGAATCTTTCATTGAAAGATTTGATTTGTTTATTGAGAGATTTGATTTATATTCATCATTAATCTGGGCCTTTAGATTATTAGGTGAATTTTATTCACCATTGGATTTTAAATCCAAAGATATTTCTTTGTAATTTTAGTTAGATTTAGGGGGAAATCTTTCCATGTCCAAGATTTTTCCATAAATTGGTGATATTTAATCACCTTCAGATTCTTGATCCAACGGTTTCAGATAAATCTTCTCCATTTTGGAAAGATTTGAATGATCTCTCCTCAGAATTTAATTATGTTAAAGAATAAGGCTTTTAAAGCCGGTCACGTGTGGCCACGTGACCGTTGGTCGTGTGTGAGCACGTGACCCCTGGTCACGCGTGAGCACGTGACCCCTGGAATGGGCTTCTCTTCTTATGCGCTCTGTTCTCTGGCCGTTGCTTAACCATCACGTGCCAACACGTGACCACTGGTCACGTGTGAGCACGTGATACCTCTTCTGAAGTTTTTTCCTGATTTTTAATCTGGGAACAGGGTCGATACTGAACCGCTTGTAGGGCAAGATTGGAGGTTGTGGTGGCTGCTTAAGAACATGTTCAGATCCCTGTAGCTTAAGACTTTTGAATCTTATGAGCCGTGAGGGTCTCATAAGAGAGTTCTCCTTACGAGTCGTGAGGATCTCGCAAATGTAATTTCTCCCTAGGGATCGTGGGGATCTCTAAGTGTGTTGCTCCCTTGTGAGTCGTAAGGATCTCATGCAGGTGGTTTCTCCTCATAAGGTCGAGAGGACCTTGCAAGTGTCTTTTAACGAGATTGCGCCCTTTCGGGTTTTCACAAAACTCGCCGGCAGCCCTGCTGTTTTTACTCACGGAGCCCTTTCGGGTTTTCATCCGTGCCCTTTTTGCTTATGGACATACCTTTTTTTTGTATCTGCCTTGGGATGCTGTAATCCACCGTAGTTTATCAACATCCCGGTCAACAGCTAGTTTTAGGACATAGTGGTCCATTGTTAGTTTAAGGACGTTTCGGTCCGTTGTTAGTTTAAGGACGTTTCGGTCCATTGTTAGTTTAAGGACATTTTGGTCCGCGAAAAGGAGGCCGGCTACTACTTACAGAGTTTAGGCTTAGGAAGATAGAGAGTGGACATAGTCGTCGTCATCTATCGTTGACCTAGGTCGTGACTCGTCAGGCGTAGTATTTCTTCAGGAAGCGACCATTTATTGGCCTGAAGGGCCTTTCGCCATGCATGTCCATGAGTAGATAGGCCCCATCCTGGTAGACCTTGTCTATGATATACGGGCCTTCATAGTTCGGCTCGAATTTTCCCCGTTTGGCACAATTGGGGATTATAAGTCTTTTTACCACTAGCACGAGTTCGCCTTGGCGGAATGTCCTCGGCCTAGTCAATCTTTCGTATGAGCGCGTCATCTTTGCTTTGTAAGCCTCCAGATTTTGTTGCGCCATGAGCCGGGTTTCATCAAGGGCATTGAGCTCCTCAAGCCGAAGGTGAGCATTCTCTTCGTCCATTAGCTCGTAATGAATTGCCACTCGTAGAGAGGGTAGCTCTATCTCGAGGGGGAGTACCGCCTCTGTACCGAATACCAATGCGTACGGAATTGTGTTCGTGGCCGTTTTGAACGTAGTTCGATATGTCCAGAGAGCTTCATGCAGTCTCTCGTGTCAGTCCTTCTTATTTCGAGACACCGTTTTTTTCACGATCTTCGTTAAGGTCTTGTTAAAAGCCTCAGCTAGACCATTAGCTCGGGGATTATAGACTGAGAAGTATCTCCAGTCTATGTTATGCTGTTGTGGGAAGCGGCTGATCTTGTGGCTTCTATAGGCTGGCCCGTTATCGGAGATGATCCATCTAGGAGTTCCAAACCGATAAATGACGTGTGTCTTGAAGAAATGGAGGATATTCTCCGTCTTCACTTCCCTCAGCGGTACTGCTTTTGCCCATTTAGAGAAGTAATCAGTTGTCACCAAAATGAATCGATGTCCTCTGGACGATGCTGGCTCAATGGGGCCGATTATGTCAGTCCTCCACATTTTGAACGGCCAACTAGCCACTATTGGATGTAGTGGGTTTGGATGTTGATGGATAAAGTCCCCGTGAATCTGGCAAGAATGGCACTGCTTCGCGTATTCGAGGCAGTCTTGGATCATCGTGGGCCAATAATAACCCATCCGTTTGATCTTCAGCTTCATCTTCGACCCGGCTTGGTGAGAACCGCAGAGTCCGTCGTGAGTTTCTTAGTCACGTCATCGAGGTTCTCGTCGGCCAGTTCTTTAGCGAGCTTGGCTAATGCATCTGCCTTGCTATTTTCCGCACGCGGTATGCTTTCCAGGGTGTAGGAAGGAATTTGGGTCAGTAGCTGCTGCACCCCCTCGCCGTACTTCACCAACTCTGGCTTGCACGTTTGGTAGTCGCCGTTTATTTGACTAACGACCAACTGGGAGTCTCCGTATATGAGAAGGTTTTCAACTCCCATGTCGATAGCGATCTCAAGACCTGCTATCAAAGCTTCGTATTCGGCTTCATTGTTTGTCCTCGGTTCTGTTAAGGAGAAGGCAAAGCGCATTATCCCTCCTTGTGAAGTTACAAAGATGAGGCCTACCCCCGATTTGATTATGAGCGTGCATTGTTTGCGCTTCTTCATGGAAGATGCTCCATCGAAGTAAAGTTTCCACCGGGTATCACCCCTATCGATCGTGTCAAACGCATGTTCGTCTGGCAGTTCGCAGTTGAAAGAAGAGTCAGCAGGTATCGGATGCTCAGCGAGAAAGTCGGCGATGGCCTGGCCTTTCACTGCTTTAAGAGGACGATATGTTATTGAAAAATCTATCAAGAACAAGGCCCACTTAGCGAGTCGTCCTGTTAATATGGCTTTTGACATCAAATATTTCAGGGGATCCACCTTTGATATGAGATGGACATCATGTGCCAACGCATAGTGTCTGAGCTTCGTTATTGCGAAGATCAACGCTAGGAAGTGTTTTTCGATGTGGGAGTAGTTGTTTTCTGCCCCTTGTAGAACTCGACTCAAGTAGTAGAGAGCTCTTTCTTTCCCTTGGTCGTTCTCTTGTGCCCATAGCGCGCCTAAAGAACCTTCGAGGGCTGTCGTATACAGGACGAGAGGTTTTCCTTTAACGGGAGTGGCCATCACTGGCGGATTCTGCAGATATTGCTTGATTTCGTCCAGTGCGCTTTGGCATTTGTGATCCTAGACGAACGGAGTTCCCTTCTTCATTAGGTGACTGTAGGGGCGGCACTTGCCGGAAAGACTGGCTGTGAATCACCGGATATATGCGAGCTTTCCTTGGAGAGATCGCAGCTGCTTGAGAGTCTTTGGCGGAGGCATTTCCATAATCGCCTTGATCTTTGACGGATCTATCTCGATGCCTCGGTGTCGGATGATGAATCCTAGGAATTTGCCTGAACAAACTCCGTACACGCATTTGAGAGGGTTCATCTTCAAGTTGTATTGCCGAAGGCGTTGAAACATGATCTTCAGATGCTCTAAATGTTCCTCGTATAATTTGCTTTTAACTACGATATCGTCGATATAGCATTCGACAATTTCATGTATGAGGTCGTCGAAAATTTTCGTCATGGCCCTCTGATAGGTGGCGCCGGCGTTCTTTAGACCGAAGGGCATCACCTTGTAGCAGAATATGCCCAAAGGGGTCGGGAAAGCGGTATGTCTCTGGTCTTCGGGATGCATATTTATCTGATTATATCCTGATGAGCCGTCCATGAAAGAGAAAACTTCATGAGTGGACGTATTGTCTATCATCAGCTCGGTGACCGGTACTGGGAAGTCGTCTTTCGGGCAGGCTTTATTGAGATCCCGAAAGTCCACACATATGTGCACCGTCCCATTCTTCTTCATCACTGGGACGATGTTGGCGATCCAGTCAGGATACTGAATCTCTTGGATAAAACCGGAGTCGATTAGCTTCTTGACCTCGGTATTGATGCTCATTTCAAGCTCGAGCCGCATTCTTCTCGGCGCTTGTTTGATCGGCTTGACGTTCGGAGATATCGCCAATTTATGCACAGCAATCTCTGGATCTAATCCTGGCATCTCGGAATAGTTCCATCCGAAGCAATCTTTATGCTGCATGAGCACGTCTTTTAGCGTATCCACCCTTTCTTCAGACAACAGCTCACTGACGAACGTCGGTTGCGGGTCACTTGCTGTCCCCAAATCAATTTTCTTGAGGTTATCTGCAGTAGTATGTATTCCATCTTCCAGCTCCTTTGGAGCCGGTGGAAATTCTGAGATTACCTCGTCATCATCGTTTTCGAAGAATCGAGGGAGGTCATCCATATTCTCAGGCTCTTCTTCTGACAGCGTTATCACGTGACAGGTACAAGCTCGCTTCCAAGATCGATATTGATCTGGTTCTACTCTTGCGGCTTTAGGTTCATGCTTCTGTGGCGGGGTTACCCTCCAGCTGCTAGATAGAGCGAACCTGCCTTACTGATACTGGTCTTCTACCCAGCCTTTAAATGTGAAGCAGTCTTCGAGAGGATGTCCTATTGCCCTGTGATAGGAGCAATAGTCTGGGTGAGAGACTTCGTCCGCTTGCTCGGGGTGCTTGGACTCCGGGAGTGTCATCATCTGATATTTTATGACAAGATCAAGTATCTTCCTTGTCTTGTCTTGGGAAAAAGAATATGCTCGACTCATCTTTTTTATAAGAGACGAATCCGGACTGCTCGATTCCTGATCGCGTGGCTTCTTGGACCCGCTTTGTCGTTGTCGAACGCCTTTCCCGTTCTTTGGTTTGTTTATGCCTCTGCGTCGGGCTTTTTGTATAACGGGTTGACAAGGAGGAGCGTTTTCGTCTTTCACAGCCTGTTGAAGGAGGCGTTGCGCCCTGGCTTTCTCGTAGATGGCCATTTCGCGATTATGGTCGTCTCGAACCTTTTGACCTGCTTCCCTTATAAGCTTGTCCATTTGTTTTTCGAACGACGGACTGGGCATTTTCACGGCGGGAGCTCTTTCTGGTTCAGGGTTAGTATCTTCCCACAGAGCATCTCCTTCTTCATCAAAGTCATGTATGATGTAGCAGTCGCGGAGTATCTCCCATTTCTTGGATTGAACATACCCAAGCCCGGTCATTTCCATTCTTCCGTTGGGCAACTTTCGTTGAGTTCCGGGAACGTTACAGATCCTGTTATAGAACCGTGCTTGTCGTGCAGTTTGCTTAAGGGGTACATCTTGGCATCTCAAGAGTCTCTATAGTCTGTCTGTGTAATATCTAGGCAAACGAATGGGCTGGAGCCTGTCAAGTGTAGAATCCGTACCATGCCAAATTTCTTTCTCGAGGTGCGTCTTCGAGATTTGCCTTAGACGATGGATTAGCGAGTGGTACCGCCTGAGCAAGCATCTCCTGCAGCTTTTCACGTTACAGTTGAACTTTTGTTAAGGACCGAGTTTGAGGTCGGTGACTAGTAGAAGCTCGAAATTCGCCTTTGGAATTCACCACATAGACTATGTGAACTACCATGCCCCCAGGCTTGGGGTGTTTGGAGTTTCTGGAGTTTGCTTCGGGCACTTGAGCTTTATTGGGCCTCTTTTTTTTTGTGAAAAGCCGCTTTGGTTTTAGGAGGAGCCGCTGTATCAGGATCCGTCTTAGAGTGAGTCCCCTCCACCTGCTTCCAAATCTTATATATAGATGAGGAAAGTTGTCTCAGGGAGCGAACTTGTTTCTGCTCTCGTGGGATCTCAATGGGCTGCGGAGACTTCTTCAATATTGCGGTAGGAGAATTTTGTCTGACCCTTCGCAACAGTTTGAACCTGTTCCCAGTTGGAGCAACAACATTCACCACTGGGGTTGAAACTGGACTATGCGGAGAACTGCCCTAGCTCATTTTGTATGATGCTGATATCGATGTTGACCGTTTCTTACGGCCGGGATTTGATTAGCCTCGGGATTTTGCCGAGCCTGCCCCTTGTTTCCTTTGAGAGCTTAAATATTCTGCCCCCTGCATCGACCTTGGTCCTTGGAAGGTGCGAGTCGTTTAAGAACTGATTCCATTGGCAAAGCTACAGCTTGGGGAACCAGCCTGTGGAAGACAGACTTCCACTGGGCTTCCTCCATCGGCATTGAAGCAACGAGGGCGGGATGTGGGAGCATCGACCCAAAGAGAAGCCCGTTGATTTCTTGAAGAGCCGGATTGCAGAGATTTGAGACTGCAAATGGCTCATACTTGACTCTTCCAGATATGACAGAGCCTGAGTTACTAAGGTGGGAGCAAACACCATTCTTCCTAAAGACGAAACGCCGACTTCAGTATCCACTCCCCTAAGGGCAACCAAAAACATACATACCGTGATTATCTGATCACGGGAAAAACACGACACACGAAGTGTGGAGTGGAAAGAGGAAAGGGTCCCACCGGGCGTGCCAGAATCTGTTCCCCGCCGAACACAGAGACGTGACCGCGCGGGTCCGTCTTGCCTGAAATTCGGGGCAGATGCTAATTGGTGCTATCCGTCCACCTCTCCGAAGATGCCAAGTTGATTTATGACACCATGGATCGAAGGTTTAAACGGATGCGGCCGATGTAGCAGACTTCGTCAGATTCCCCTTCGTTTGAGGAGTTTTTTTATTATAGGAGCGCTCTTTCCTGCAGGCGCAAGCCCCTGCAGTTAATTATGCTACCGCATCGCGGTAACAACTTTCTCCTTCTCCAGATGGTCACTTCGTGTCGTGGGTATTTGTTTTGTTTTTGGTTGCCCGTGGATTGTATACGGAGACTAATTTATATTGTCGCCCGTAGGGCGTGGATTAGTCCAAATCAGTATCTTCTTAGATTTGGGTTTGGGGTTGGGTTTAAAGATACGTTAGCCTCATTTGGGACTAAGATCAACTTAAACGTTGGTTAAGGATACGTTAGTCTAATTTTAGACTAAGATCAACTTAATGGGGTCGTTTAGATCCAACAACAGAGCATTTGGACTCTATTGTTTAGTTTAGGGACATTGCGGTCGATTAGTTTAAGGACATTACGGTCCATTGTTAGTTTACGGACATCTCGGTCCAGGTTAAGGACATCGTAGTCCGTGGGTTTAAAGGGACCCCACAGTCCGAGGTTAAGGACATCGTAGTCCATGAGTTTAAGGACCCCACAGTCCGTAGTTTAAAGACGTCATAGTCTATAAAGTTTAAGGACATCATAGTCCATGAGTTTAAGGACCGCACAGTCCGGTTTAGAGACATCGTAGTCTATAAAGGTTAAGGACATCATAGTCCATGAGTTTAAGGACCCCACAGTCCGTGAAATGTGTGGTTGTCAGGACCCGTCACCTCTCTGAAGACGTTGAAGGATTACAACGACAAGTATCAGAGGAGTAAAGAGATGTACCCTTGAACCGGTGTGAATTGGTTGGAAGATCTGTAGCCCAGTTTGGGACTAAGATCTGTTGAATATTCGTGAGCAGATGGGCTCAATTAAATATAAGTTGAGGACTTATGGACAAAATTGGGGTAAGTCCAATAAACATTTTGTTTATTCTAGCTATTGGGCCTTTACTTGGGCTTGGCCCTTTTAATAAAGTTGAGCACTGTATCTTGACACCTTATTTTTGTCTTGTATTGAATGCAAAGCATTCGGCAGAGCTCTGGCTCATTAAAGAACAACTTGTATTCTATCAGCGCAACCTATGGTGCGCTAGGCGCTTTGCGCCGATCAAAAAGCGCAACACGCTTCTGCCACGTGGCGTGCATGTAAGGGACACGTGTCATGTTCTGCACTAGGTGCAGTGCGCCAGTTTATAAGCGCTGAGCGCTAAATTATGAGCGCATTGCGCTAGTTTAGTGGTGCACACATGAGTGACACGTGACGCTCTCGGCGCTGAGCGCCAACCCATGAGCGCAGTGCGCTATTTCAGAAGCGCAAGTTGCATACGTGGTTGACACGTGGCGTGTTTTGGTGTTGAGCACCGGTCCAAAGAGCGCAGAAGCGGTGTTCATGAGTGCAAGGCACATTTCATGAGCGCAAAACGCAATTGATCAGTTTTTATGATCTATGAACAAATTTATGTTCTTTTAAAAGAGACTTTGTCTCAAGATTCAAGAACAACAGTTCTTATTTTTGAAAGGGCTTGCCTTTATAGATCAATGATCTGTGTGAAGAATAAATCAAAAGATCTCATCACATAATAAAGAAGAATATATTCTTCTTTATTATGTGATGAGATCTTTTGATTTCTTTTATGAAAGACCTTGGTATTTTTTAGATTTATGATCTTTTTAGAAGATAATTTTTTTTTCATGAGATGATTTCATCTCTGTGTTCATTGTTCATGATCTTTACCTTGAAGAAATAATCTTCTTTTACTAAGAGCTTGCTCTTCTTTCTTTGAGTTTTCTCAAAATTTGTAAGGGGGTTTCTCTATCTCAGACTTGAAGTCTTAAGGCCTTTATATAGGGCAAATTGATTTGTTAAATCAGTTAAAGAGATCTTTCTTTGATTGATTTGGGGTATTTCCCACCATTGGATCTTTGATCCAGGGGCTTCTGTTTTGCAGAAGATAATCTTCTTATTTTAATAAAATTGAGAAATCTTTCCATGCAGAATTTATTCTGTCTTTGATAATTTTTATTTACCATTGGATCATTGATCCAACGGTGCTCTGATTTACAGAGCACAATCTTGTTGTTTGGAAAGATTTTGAGAAATCTTTGCTTAATAGAATTTAATTCTGATTAATTAATGATTTATCATTATTATTAGATCTTTTGATCTAACGGTGGGAAATTTTATAATTCCAGCGCTAGCACACCTGTGCTTTGCACGTGGTGCGCTTGCTCAGAGCGCAGCGCACTTGGCGCTAGCGCACCGGTGTTTGACACGTGGTGCGCTGCTCAGAGCGCAGCGCAGCCTGCGCTAGCACACCCGTGTTTGACACGTGGCGCACAGCGCGTCTAGCGCTAGCGCACTCATGATGCGCTGCCTAGGGCGCAGTGTACCGGGTGCTAGCGCATCCGTGTTTGACACGTGACGCATAGCGCGCCTACCGCTGGATCTGAAGCGTCGCTTCAATTTTTGAATTTTGAATTTCAAAACAGAGTTTTGCTCTGATTGGGGAAACAGAAGCGTCGCTTCATTTCAAATCTCAGAATTTGAACAGATTTTTGCTCTGATTGGGGAAACAGACGTGTTGTCCTGACGGACGTGATTTGTTGTCTGCATAGACAAAAACTGTACATACTGGATCCTGTGTTGGCATTACATGTATACTGGCAATACCTTACTTGAACACAAACCCGGGGGTAAAAGGGAGATCAAGAATGTAATCGAAACGTAACTTTAAAGGATATTATTACATATCTGCCGTTTTTTCGGGCGTTGCGGAATAATTACATGTTTGCCGTTTTCCGGGCGTCGCGGAATAATTACATGTTTGCCATTTTTCCGAGCGTTACAGAATAAATTATATTACAGTGATCCCATGGGGAATGAACGGGATATATTCTGTTGGGTTACGATAAGAATTATATTAATTGATTTCAAAGACTTTTAGAATAGATAAGCTAGAAGCACAGTTTTAGGTTACACATCACACATCACATACATACACATACCCCACTGTTTCATATCCGTGTTATTCGTTTATATTCATGTTATACATACACATACCCCACTGTTTCATATCCGTGTTATTCATTTATATTCATGTTTACTTATAACATTACATCCTAGTTATCACTATTATTTTGATATTATGACGCACCGACGTTTGGGTTTTGCATGGTCTGGTTCCTCTACCTTTATCACAGGCTAAACATGAATACTTTAACCATTAAGCCGAGCGATGAAGAAGTGATCGTGTATTTAGAGATATTTAGTTTAGTTTATTTTCCACAGTTTTATTTCTTGATGTGAGCCCATATTCGGACAAGTTTCAGGTGTTGTTTATTGGATTTGGTTCGTTTCCGCTTGTGCATTTTTCTTGACTCTATTTACTGTGGCTAATGGACATGTGCTGGATAGATTTTATATTTTACTGTTCTGATATCTTATAGACAGCCGTAATGTGACTGTGGAGAGATGTTTCCTAACCACAGGTTGCATGGTTGGCTCTGTCATGTGTCGTAGTCTGCGTACTCTGAAAAGCGGGACGCGACAGTCACTACTCAATCAATTTGATTATAACTTAATTAAAACCGTTGAGATAATGTCAGTTTGATGTGCATTGTTATCCTTCAATGAAACAACTTAATGTTATAATGGTGACTAGCTAAGATGAAATATACAACCAAATTACCAATTGAGCTTTAGTTCATTTGGTGACAATTTCCTCTCTAAAGTGAGAGATCGCAAGTTCGATCCCAAAAGGGATTGACTTGAAAAAAAGAAAAAAAGATCAAATGTACAAATATTGGAAATGGACAAAATAAATCTTTGAATGACAATAATTGAGAAGAATAGGGGAAAACCATTTCTGATCCGATATCTGGTGAGGTCCTATAGTGCAGCCTATTGTGGTCCGCCGCGTCCCGTAGACACGATGGGAAGGTTCTCCATGCCGCTTCTTTTTCCGACTTCTCACGCAATCATTGTTCCAAGATTAGATGCCATGCTAGCGCACACAATCATTTATCCTTATGGGTTGCGGTTGCAAGATTTGCCAATTTGGATTGTGGAAACCTTAAAAGAAATCCTGGATTCATGAATTTGTGTTTGGTTGCAAAATTTGGATTTGTAGAATTCCTTTGTTTTTAGTGCGGACCCCACTCCAAAACCAAGATCCATGAATTCTCAAAAAAAAAGAAGAGGATTCAGCTTGGATTTATACTGCTCATTGTGCTTATTTGGTGGGGCCAATGTACTTTTATGCATAAAAGAATCTTCTCTCCATCTCTTTCTTTCATCCTCAAAACCAAATCTCACTTTCTTTTTCCCAACCAAATAAGGATCATAAGGATTTGCAAATCCAAAACTAGGAATCCAATACCAACCAAACACAAAATCAGTTAATCCAAATTTTTTTAATTGTACTATTTGTGAATCCAAATTTCGCAATCCTACAACCAAACAGTTCCTTAGCAGCACCTCCAGAGGTCTATAAATTTTGAAGGATTTACTGGTTCGCTGTATACCGCAGACCGACTTTTTAAGCTAGATACAAAGCAAACATGAATGGACGGGATCCGATCGGATGGGTTGAAAATTAGATACAAAATTATCGGGTTGGGTATTTGTACAGTATTAAACCCGCTCGTATGAACCGTAAATCCGACTCGAATCAATCCCGCCTCTATATTCTTTCGGCTCGATGTATTCCTTAGACATTTAATTTCAAACATGGCAACGCATATATTGTAATCTTTTGTATGATATTCAGCTATTGCTATCTGCAAGTATAATCTATAGGCCAATCGTTTCAAATGCTTATAATTTTGTCAAAAGTATAAATTTTGTATCTTGATATTTAGCAAAATTCATGGATTATAATTTTAATTTTTTAATAATATATAATTGACTAGTACCGAAAAAATCCACAATAGCCGACCCGTATGCCAAAACCCAAAACCCGTTCGAAATTTGAAGTTATGGGTTCGGGGTTAATACATTGCAAACCCTTCGGAACCGGGTATAAAAATTGGAACCGGGTATAAAAATTGTAAGAACCCCCTCCAACCCGACCCAATTTCACCCCAAAGTTATGTGCCACAAAGTGGGGGCCTTCTCAGGCCCATCAATCTTAACTTTTCAATATGGTGTGCTAAATTGGGCCATTTGTTCCGCCTTTTGAGGGAAAGTTTATATATGGTTGAGCCTTCTGCTTCAATAGGGTTGATAATAGGGTAAATTGTCAAAAACCCCAAGCACTTTTTTCCCTTGTAAAAAACTCCCCGGTCTCAAAATAGTAATCAAAACCCTCCTAAAAAGGTTTTTAGTTGTTAAGAAACTCCTTACTTGTGATATCTACTATATCTAGTTTCCTACGATATCTAAGCAGCAGCCTGCGATATCTAAGACTATGTGATATCTAAATCGTTTCTTGCGATATTTAAATAGTGTATATGAATTGGTTAGATATAATAGGCTACTATATATATACTGCAGAAAAAATTAACGGATGTTTTTTATTACCGTTTCCAGGCTAGAGGGTTTTTGATAATATAAAAAAATGCTTGCGGGCGTTTTGAAAAATTTCCCTTGATAATATATTTTGTAATCTAGCAGCTCATGCCCCTAATACTGCTATAAAATTTTGAATGCTGAAGCTGTATAAAAATTGTTTGGTTTATTATATTGTAAAATATACGACGGAAACATCTTGGGCCTAGATCTTGGGCCCGAGTATTTAGCTTTCTCGAAATCACGCGGCCCGGTTACCACCAGAATTTCCACTCACAGAGGCGCAGTTCATAAACGATCGCTCCCCAAATTTTATCGGAACTCGAAAATGAATACGTTCCCTCTTTTGGCTCTCCTCTCCCTGTCTCTCCTCCTCGCTCCCTCCGCAAACCCTAACCCTAGCCCTAGCTTTTCTCGAGCTTACCATCGATCTCCTCGCCGATTCGCCGCCGATCTCATCAGAGACCTCAACCTGTTCCCTGGAGCCCTAAGAGCCGTTGGCAGCTCGAGCGAGATCGAAGATGGAGGGGCCTCGAGCTCTGGAATCGTCGAGAAGAAGCTGAGCCTTGATATCCTCGGAGATGCTGGTTCCGACGTCTCGGTTGAGGAGCTAGGGCATCATGCGGGATACTATAGCCTCGAGCACACTCATGCTGCCAAGTATTGATTTTTCCTTAATTTTTTCTACCGATTGTTAAGTGTTTTGTCTAGGATTAGCTATGCAATTTTAATTGCATCTTTTCTTGATTAATGAAGTCGTAAATCCTATACATTGAGGAAAGTTTTTATAAATAGCAGGACATAGACAAAAGAAAAATAATGCTACCGAGTGAACGGATTTTATTTTTTTTGGCTAAGAGCTAATATTAGAAAGAAATTAGGACAATTACTGGTTTTGGCTAGACCTTGCATCTTCGCAAGGAGTAGATTTGCTCCCCTCTCGCAAGGATTAAACATTTTCCCTCCTTGCGTTTTGAGTTGCAAGCTCTGAATATTGCGGGAACATCGGTAGAAGAGGACTTTACTACAGAAAATATATGCATTAAGGTATAATAGGATCGACAGCATGGTTTGATCTGTGCGTGTATTAATATATAATGGTATATAATCTTAGTGATTTGTGAATACTGGGATCATGCCATATTGGCCCTAATATACCATAATAATTTGGAGGTAAAAAAACTTCTGCTATGCATTGATCGTGGTGTTATCAACTTGACATGCTATATTTTATGGAGTTAACTGCCTAGTGGTGGAAACAATGAGACATAATAGCAGTATTATGACGGAATGAAGATCTGTAGCTGGGATAGTGTAAATCGTGGACAACTACAAATCTGCAATAACCAACGAATCAAAGCTATGCATGGTTAGCAGTGAAACAATGTGTTCACATCAACTAGCCCGAATAAAATATGCATAGTCTATTAAAATTGTGCATTGCCAATGAAGAGTTTGAAATTTGAGCACAATAAACATTAGATCGATGATTATGAAGCAATTTATATGTGTATGTGTGAGAGAGAAGAGATACGGGAAAAGGAATTAGTGAACCATTTGAGTTTTTGAAATCCCCAAGAATCACCTTCTATTATTATTATTATTATTATTAATATTATTATTATCATTAATATTATTATTTTGATAAAACTTTCTATTCTTGTATTAAAATGGTGAGCATTTTATAATCCAAGAATATTTCCCCTCCCAAGATTGCTGGGTATTGTATAGTTAAATATGGACATCCATGCAGAAAAAGCCTTGATAATGACTAGCTACCAAGTTTGTATGCTCTACGATACTGTCTACCTTTGGTAACTAGATAATTAGGAAGCTTTGTGGTGGAGAGAACTCATCAATTGGTTGAACAAGTAGGCATGATATGTTGGATCGTCTCGGGCCAAGATTTGGTACTAGTTTTGACAATGGATTCCTGATGTTGGGATATATTAGAAACTTGAGATATTTTCTTTGGAGGTGATACGAATTTGATACTGCTCAATTCTAAGAAGCCCTTCAATAACATGACCCTTTTGATCTGATGAACTAAACGAATCTAAATGTTTAATTGATTTATAATACTTGGATCAAACCACACATGTATTTCAGTATGCATATTTGAGCTGTTTTAAAGCCTGCAAGTTTTAGAAATCTATTATGTTTTAATCAAGTTTTAGGTTTATATTCCTGTGTGAACCTTATAGCGCTATGCAATTCTGGAAATATCATCAAGAGTTATCTTCCTATTTAATTAATTAATATATACCTGAGCGAATCTGTACTTGAATCGGTTCTATGCCTACTTCTGAATACCCCATCCCCACCTGTTCCCGCATAAAACTATTATTACATTTAGATAGCATGCCCATGCTGAATTTATTCTATAACTTAGCAGAAAAAGATGATGATTGTGCCTTGTCTTAATGAACTGGTCCCTTCTGAGGTCTCATTATTATGAGCAATAGACCATGTAGTGGCATTGTCTTGCGAGCAATGATATACCTCTCTTGTTACAGTGCTCACTTTTATCCTTCCATCTCTCACATCTGCACTAGAATTGTGCGGTCACTGTATGGCAATCTGCTGCTGATGTGTACATGAGGTCCATACTATTATTGCATGCACAACAATCTCAATTTTACATTTTGTCTGTTGTTGGATGGCAAACCCAAATTAATGTGTAGCGTAAAATCCTCGGTATCAAAGGCTCATTGTGGTTTTGAGGCCCTGACTTCCTTCTTGCAGAATGTTCTACTTCTTCTTTGAATCACGAGGTGGCAGCAGCGACCCTGTTGTTTTGTGGCTTTCTGGTGGTCCTGGATGCAGCAGCGAATTGGCCCTCTTTTATGAAAATGGCCCGTTCCATATTGCTGATAATATGTCATTAATATGGAACGACTATGGATGGGACAAGGTGCGCCTTATACATCCTAGTTGTTGTTGTTGTTACATGTAATTTATATTATTACTTTTGTGCTGTGGCTCGCGGTTTTCAGTGACCATACAGGAAACTGTTGGTTCTATGCCAACACCTCCTCAAAGTTTTTCTTCTAATTAACTGCATTTAAAGTATACATGATAACAAATAATATTTCTATGAGTAAAAGACATGCATCTTATCAGTAAAAGCAGCATTCTTTTCTTTGCATTTAATAAAATGAAATTGCTACATTTGATTCTACCTTAATTGAAATTATTTTATTTCTCTATGTTGATCGGAGGCAAACTTATTTATAATACAAAGTTGGGTAATGGATGCGAATATTCAGATCCATCATGAGATATTCCATCAGAACACCATTTTTGCACAGTTTTCCTAATTTTCCCTTGGATAGAGAATCTTCGTTTGCTAGGGTTATCAGCCTGTTTGCAAACCTATTTTGTGCTGGGCTTTCTTCCACATGAGTTGGACGGAGGGATTGAGAAATCCTCAACTTTCCTTAAAGATCTCCACTTGGATCTCTCAACTTTTCCCTTCAATTCATCGTAGATCATTTGCAGCTCATTACGAGAATGTTAGATCTGCTGAAGGAGGTGGCTCAGTGTTATATGGAGGGAGAAATGGTTGGAAAGGGGAGAAGAGAAGAAAAGATGGGATGAGAAAAATTTGGGGTCAGTTTGAGGAGGAGTTGACTAATAGAATTAGTGGAGGTGATAATTAGGAGAGTTGGTATTATGTGTTTGCAAGAAACTAAGTGGGTAGGTGAAAAAGTAGAGTCATAGAGCCTTGGGGTTATAAGCTTTGGTATACGGGTAGAGATAAAAATCGTAATGGAGTAGGCATAATCATAGATAGACGGTTGCCTAAGGATGTAGTTAAGATAAGGAGAAAAAGTGATGAATTTTACTGGTTAAGTTTATTCTAGGTGGAGAGATCCTTAATGTTATTAGTGCTTATGCACCACAGATAGGTCTTGATGACGCTAGTAAGCGTCTATTCTGAGAGTATTTAGACGAGATGGTGCAAAGTAACCTAGTGGAGAGAAGTTATTTATTTGTGGTGATCTTAATGGACATGTAGGTACTAGTTGTAGTGGGTTTGATACTATCCATGGAGGTTTTGGTTTTGGACAAAGGAATGAAGTAGGTGACCCGATTCTAGATTTTGCCTTATCTTATGATTTGATCTTAGCAAACACCTGGTTTAGAAAAAGAGTCACATCTTATCACTTTTAGGAGCGGATCAAGTGCTAGTCAAATAGATTTTTTTCTGACGAGAAGAATAGATAGAGGTTGTTGTATCGACTGTAAGGTAGTGCCAGGTGAGAGTGTAACCGCTCAACATAAACTTTTAGTTCTAAATTTTCGATTTAAAAGAGGACCTAGGAAGATTAGACGTAAGTTACAGCCTAGAATTAAATGGTGGCAATTGAAAGAAGGTAACCAAAAGACTTTTATAGATCGTGTAGTCCAAGAAGCGGATTGGCAGTCGGAAGATAATTCAGACAGAATATGGAACAAAATGGCTAGTTGTATCAAGAAGGTAGCTAGAGATCTACTTGGTGAGTCGAGAGATGGTGCTCCACCATCTAAGGACACATCACGGTGGAATGAAGAAGTAAATGCTACTATTAAAATTAAAAGGGGTTCTTATAAAGATTTGATGAAAAGTAGAGATGTGGAGAGATTTAAGAAGTATAAAATAGCTAAAAAGGAAGTTAAGAAAGCTGTGCTGGAAGCTAAATTCAAGGTCTTTAAGGAGGTGTACGAGAAATTAGACACTAAAGAGGCTGAAAATGATATATACCGGAATGCTCGGATACGAGAAAGGAAGACTAGAGACTTATGTGCGGTGAAGTGTGTCAAAAATGAAATCAGAACGTTTTAGTTCGAGATGAGGATATTAAGAAAAGATGGAGAGATTATTTTGACAAATTGTTCAATGAGAGCTTTACCAAGAATTTGGATGGACTTGTCATTCAATCTCAAGATATAAACCGTGATTTCATGCGTAAAATAAGACTACCTGGGGTTAAAGAAGCTTTGAACAGAATGAGTTTAAGAAAAGCGGTTGGTCCTGACTGGATTCCTATCGAGATTTGGAGATGTTTAGGAGAAGTAGGCGTTAAATAGCTGACAGATCTGTTTAATAAGATTTGGCAGATAAAAAAGATGCCAAATGAATGGGGGGAAGTAACCTTGTACCTATCTACAAGAACAAGGATGACATTCAAAGTTGCTCAAACTACCATGAAATAAAACTTATGTATCACACCATGAAACTTTGGGAGAGAGTGATTGAACACAGCCTAAGGAAGGATATTAAGATAACAGAGAACCAGTTTGGGTTCATACCTGGACGATCGACGACAGAGGCTATTCATTTGCTTCGTCAACTTGTCGAGCGTTTTCGAGAGAGGAGAAGAGATTTGCATATGATATTTATTGATTTAGAAAAAGCGTACGACAAGGTATCTAGAGAGGTATTATGGGGGACAATGATGAAGAAAGGGGTCCATGTCAAGTATATTGACATAATCAAGGATATGTACGATAGAGTAGTGGCAAATGTCAGAATTTGCGGAGGCTTAACGAGTGATTTTCCGATTACAATTGGTTTACATCAAGGATCTGCATTAAGTCTATTCCTATTTACCATCGTGATGGATGAGCTTACTAGAACTATCCAAGATGAGGTACCTTGGTGTATGCTATTCGCTGATGATATTGTTCTAGTAAATGAGACGAAAGCAGGGGTTAATACCAAATTGGAATTATGAGAGCAGACATTGGAATCTCGGGGATTCAGATTAAGCAGGTCTAAGACAACATATATGCATTGTAAATTTAGTAACCAGAGAAGTCAACCATATTGGTATAACATTGGAAGGGCAAGAGATATCACTCAGCGACCAGTTTAGATATCTAGGTTCCATCATCCAAAAGAATGGGAAGATCGATAGTGATATTAATTAAAGAATCCAAGCTGGTTGGTTGAAATGGAGGAGTGCAACAGGGATTTTGTGTGATCGTAACTTTCCGTTAAAATTGAAAGGGAAGTTTTATCGGAGCGCTATTCGGCCTGCCTTATTATATAGTACAGAATGATGGGCTCCTAAGAAGCATCATACACAGAAGATGCACGTAGCGGAGATGCCCATACTTCGTTGGATGTGCGGTAACACTAGAAAAGATAATGTGCGAAATGAGGATATTCGTGCAAAAGTTGGTGTAGCATCTGTGGAGGAGAAGATGGGGGAAAACCGGCTAAGATGGTTTGATCATGTGCGATGCAGACCTATGGAAGCACCGGTTCGACGAATAGATACTCTCGATATGGGTAATGACAAAAGGGCAAAAGGGAGACCGAAGAAAACATGGATGGAGGTGATACGAAACGATATGGTTGCCAAAGAACTCAATGAAAGTATATTGTTCGATAGGAGTGAGTGGAGGCGGAGGATTCATGTGCTGGACCCGGCGTGATTCTCATGTTGGTTCATGTAGCCTACCCCATATGCTTGGGATAAAAGGCTCAGTAGTTGTTGTTGTTGTTGTTGTTGTTGTTTGAGGAGTTGCTGCTGAGAATAAATAGGCTCGAGAGGGTTTTGAAGCAGCAAGGGAGGGAGGGAATTATTGTCTGTAATGGCGAAGAGAGAAAGAGTGAGATGTGAATTATTTTGGGGTGTAGAATGGATGGAGAGGGGTGATGGGCACGTGGGGTGTGATAAAATAATGTAATTCAAATTCCATGGAGGATTCGGAAAAGAAAGAGATGAGGGATATCATACGAATAATGATGAATTTCACCAAAATACCGATAGCTGTCAATGTTTTATCGAATACATTTTATATATACTATAAATTGCAAATAAATGTCATGTACTTGGCATTTTTTGATAGATATCACGGACATTTGAAATACAATTTTCATTTCGAAATTATACATTGTTTTTATGAAATAACGAAGTGTGTATAAACGCATATTCTCACAAAAACAACTTATGTTATTATACTTAGAAATGTTGAAAATTCATGATAGTTATATTAAAATGCTAAGTTCATGGTATTTATTTGTATTTTTAGAAAGTATATGATATTTATCTGAAAACTAAAAACTCATCATATTTGAATGAAATTTGGCCAATAGTGAAAACAGACTCCCTGTATTCGCCATCAATGTATCTAGCGGGCAGTACTGTTTTCTGTTTTGCATGACAGGAAACATAATTATTTTTGGGGACAACTATATTTGTTTAAGAGCTAGCCCCATTATGAATTGATTTCTTCATGCTGTATTAATTGTCACTTGCTATCTTAAGCTGTATGTGACACGTGTTATGCACTGGAAGTCAGGAAGTTACCTAATAGGCTAATATACATTACATTACTGTGGACATGCTACACACACACACATTTTTAAAGAACATGCATAAATTGCTTGCTATTGGCTTTTCCTTGCCCATTAATCCTAATATAATGATTTATAAATTATCCAGGCTTCAAACCTGATCTATGTAGATCAGCCAACCGCCACTGGATTCAGTTATAGTACAGATTTACGCGACATTCGGTACGGTGAAAAAGGTGTAAGCAACGATATATACGACTTCTTACAGGTAAATTACTTTTCCCATTTGTTTGTGAAAGTGATTAACAACCCCCCCCCCCCCCCCAAAACAGAAAAAAAGCCAAATCCCCCCCCCCCCTAACCAATTTGGATACATGCTCAATGGATGGTTAGGCATTCTTCAAAGAGCATCCAAGCTACCTGATGAATGACTTCTACATCACTGGTGAATCTTACGCCGGACACTATATTCCTGCTGCTGCTGAAAGAGTCCATCAAGGAAACAAAGAAAAGCAAGGCTTGCATATAAACCTGAAGGTATTGAGTAGAATCCGTTACCTCATTGACACATGGATCAAGCACAAGCAGTGCGATTGATTTGTTCTGATTCTGGCTGTATAGATGCATTTAGTTATTTATGGAGTTTAGGTTATATTACACTAAAATTCCTTTAACCATCATTGTTTTCCTCTAAACTACCTTAATGCTTTTTCTATAATTACAGTAAGCTCCCTTCTTGAGGTATTTTAATTAAAAATACTCACCTAATATCAAAGTTTAATGGAGTTTACTGTAATAAATATTTAAGGCGGTTTAGTGGAAAACATCGATATTGAAGGATATTTTAATGTAAATTATGTAATCTAGCCTATTTTTATTTTTATTTTATGAGTTGTGATTCTTGACTTACTCAATTCTTAAGGGGATAGGGTATGGTTGATAGCTGAATTTGGTTTCTATTACCTTATATTTCTTAAAATTCAACCAGTTATACTTGCATGTAGATGCAGAAGTGCTCACCGCCTTTATTTATTTTTTGGGGGGGTAGGGTTTTGCTATTGGGAATGGCCTCACAGAACCTGCTATTCAGTATGGCGCATATGCTGATTTTGCATTTGACATGGGTCTGATTGGACAAAGTGCACACAACACAATCAACAAGATATATCCTTTGTGCGAACATGCAATAAAACTTTGTGGTAATCTCTCTATTAATATCATAATGGTATTGGCATTCTTATAACATTTTATCTTGAGTGGTTGTTAAAACAAATGTCATCTGGCAGGTCCTTCAGGGGTCATAACATGTGCTGCTGCTTATATTGCTTGCAACTCCATCTTCACTTCCATTGTGCTTATTGCTGGAAATATAAATGTATGATGCCTACAGTTTCTAGATAGGATATCGATAAAATTACGCTAAACTTAACTGTTGCTATTTTTCAGTAAACCACAGATTTTTCTATTTTATCAACACCATTTGGATGGAAAAAATCTTAGATGATGATGATGATGATGGTATCATAGTTTTTCTTAAGAATAAGCTCCCTTGAACTTTGGTTTTTTAACAGAGATTTTTTATATAACTAAATAACTTTCAATATAGCACTCCAGTGGATTTTACTGTACAAAAATACTTCAAGATAGACGATTGAAAACAATAATTCTTATGCGTAGGTTTGTGTAATTTATAATTTAGCCTTATTCCGAATTTTTTATTTGCTAATTATACTATAGTCGATATCTGTCAGTATTATGATATCCGAAAGGAGTGTGAGGGAAGGCTCTGTTATGATTTTTAACAGAGATTTTTTATATAACTAAATTACTGTAAATATAGCACTCCAATGGATTTTATGATATCTGTCTGTTAAAAACTTTGGTTTTTTAACAGAGATTTTTTATATAACTAAATAACTTTAAATATAGCACCCCAATTGATTTTACTGTAAAAAAATACTTCAAGATAGATGATTGAAAACAATGATTCTTATTCGTAGGTTAGTTTAATTTAGCCTTATTCCGAATTTTCAATTTGCTAATTATACTGTAGTCGATATCTGTCAGTATTATGATATCCGAAAGGAGTGTGAAGGAAGGCTCTGTTATGATTTTTCAAACATGGAAAAGTTTCTAAACCAGAAGCCTGTGAAAGACGCGCTTGGTGTTGGCAACAGAAACTTTGTATCATGTAGTCCTATTGTTTATGAGGCCATGATCACCGACTGGATGAAGAATTTTGAAGTTGGGATTCCTGCTCTGCTTGAAGACGGCATCAAACTTTTGGTTTATGCTGGTGAATACGACCTCATATGTAACTGGTTAGGTGCGTGCATGCTCTAGCTGTGTTCGTTCATAAATGACCTGACAACTTATCAAGTTTTGACAATTTTTTCATATCTGTTCTAGTTTAAAGCCTCATTTGACTCCACGAATTAATTTTACATTATTTAAAATAAACCCAAACCATTTTTTTTGGAATCATGCCTGCAGGTGTCTATGCGTTTTATGTGGCCACATGATGCAATATGCGGCCACATATTGCATTTTTAGACCACATTATTTCCCATGCATCTGCTCTTGTTTATTTGACGGTATATTGAATAGTAGGCTCTATTTGTGTGGTGAGGGCCTGCATTTGCATATGCCAGAGAATATGCGCCCACATAACTCACATTTCCAGTACTATTTTTTCTTGTCGCCGCTAGTTTATTACTTCATTCAACTCCATGTAGAAAATATTAATTTTCTTTCTTGCTTAAGGTGACTTTTTAAGGGTTGCTCTGTTGTTGTATGAGCATAAACTGCATAGCCCATTAACTAGGGGTTCTTACCCTTTAAACGTTTTGACATCAGGTACATACCCGGTTGAAATTTTTCTGAGCATGGTTGCTCCATAACTAACACAAATTTGATGGGAAAATGGCTTGTCTTTTGTCCACAACTTAGGCACACCATTTAGAGGTTTGATTCACATTAGATTGATATCATGGAAACAAAATATACTTGAAATCCAGTTTGATGGGAAGTTGCTTCTAGATCAGATTTGATATTGCCGATCAAGGAATGAAACACAAACGGCTGTAATACTTCTCTCATTAGCACTGTAACAAGCTAACTCGTGTAAAGTTGTTTGTCTTAAAACAACCCAAGCTTAGCACGAGATGTGGTATTCTATGTGCCTGGAAATGGCGCAAAACTTGCTCCATCTAATTGCTAACAATTTCTACTGTAGTTGCTTATTCATTTGTAGAAACATGATGCTATATTGCTCCATAAGCTTTGATGAAACAGTTATGGTTAAATTGAAAGTAATGTCGAAAATGGTTATGCATCTTTTCTTTCTGCTGTGAAGTATCTATACTGACATGGGCTAGGTGTAAGTCTTGAGCATGCATATATAACAAATCTTGTTTATTTATGATACACACGCACACATGCACAATGATTGTAATACACTATCATTTTAATTACATGCATTAGTAGAACCAAAACAGTATGACAATATTCTTTAACTCGAATATTAATTAAAAAATTAAAGTATATGAATCAAATATTTACCTGATTAATCTTCAACCTTTATCAAGAGAGTGCACAAATAATATTAATGACTGCGACCCCTGATTCATTTTTATATTAGACTTTAGCTTCTTAGTCTCACCCTCTCTTCCCCGTACATATGGCATATGTTTTATATTTTAGGAATTAGGATTAAAAATCCCAACACACACACACACACACACATCGAGCATTGGAGTTTTCAAATATCCGGTGTATATTGTCACTATCCGATGCGCATCCTCTTTGAGAAGTATGGGTGGGGTCAGATGCACATGCGATACGGTTGCATCTCCGTTAGTATCTTTGTTTCACATCTTCTTTCATTATACTTCACCAACTTGTTCCAGATAATCAATTGCAAATTCTTTCATTTGTACAGGCAATTTCAGGTGGGTCAACTCCATGGAGTGGTCAGGTCATCAAATCTTTTCTGAAGCTCCAATGTTATCATTTACTGTAGACGGTGCAGAAGCAGGATCTTTAAAAACATACGGGCCTTTGAGTTTCCTCAAGGTAACTACCTATTATTCTTGGGTTTCCTTTGTAGTTATTAGTTAATGCATGATCATGTATAACAAGTAGCAAGTATGAACACACATCGAGCGACAGAGGAAAGGACGGACTTTGTGTGGAGGGATCTCATTTGAGATGTCAAGTGAAATAACCAACATATTAGACTAATATTCTAGCTTAATTTAAGGGGGTTGCTTGACATATTGAAATATAGCCGCATGCAATGTTTCTGGCGAAATATTCTATTTTTTTCCATGTTTAGTTTGCAATGGGTAAATGTTAAATAGTAACCAGTGTTGCAGAATAGAATGAGCCTAAAAAAAATTGGAAAGTAAAATCTTTCTCTGTGACTGTCCAATGAAAATATTGGATTCGAAAATTGCAAAGAACTTGATGAATTTGGACTGATTTCCTGCAACAAATGCGACGATTCTCAATTTGCAGGTACGTGATGCTGGCCACATGGTTCCAATGGACCAGCCAAAGGCATCATTGGAGATGTTAAAGAGGTGGACAAGCGGTAACTTGTGCGGAGAATTGAGTTCTCCTTCACTTGCAGAGATGTAGTCATATGCTCGTTTTTCTTTTCTTTTTATACGCTTTGCATTAAAAAACGTCATGTAAATATTAGCTGCTGAGATGGTCTTGTGTTCGAATATTTGTATATGTATCCAATAAAATGCTACGGTGTCACCTATATCTTGCATGATAGTATTGACATAATATATATGAAAACACACTTACTTGATATGCTTAAAATTTTATAACCTGAGCCAACTACGGCGTGTTTATAATTTTTTTCCGGTCTCGAGCAATTGGGTACAGGTGATCACTTGAAAGAGAAGGACCTTCCAAGTTTCAGACAAAGCAGCAGGTCTCAAAGATATTGGTACCCTATCATTTACCCTTTGATGTCAGTAACTGGCACAAAATATACAGTCATTTTACATCATGCTACACATCCACAGCTATCTCAAAAAATCCATAGCTACATGTATTTGTGACTCATTTCAAATTTAACATCAGCCTCAGCCCCCCTTGGCATCCAAACCATTTGGTTTTTAGTATCCAATTGAAATAGTTTGCCAATACTGTGACAAGCAATCTACATGTTAATCGAGGATTTCAGCCTAAGGGGATCTCCCTAATCGTGCGGTCGTTGCCTAAGCACTCAGAGTACCTGACGTATATCTCGTGATCGCAGTTCATGTGGCCCGACATGCGACCCACCTGGGGTGGCACGGGCTGACATGGTGCGAACCCCGGCAGTTTGGGCACACGCTGCGATTTCGGCACTGGTTGGTGGTGTGGCCTGGCCTGCAATAGTTTGAGCACGGTCGGACATTAGAGTTGAATACCCTCAACTAATACTGTATTTCACGAAACTTAACCTTTGATTACAGCATGCTACCATAAATTAAGTGCTGAATTTGGGTGTATTTTAGTTTTAAAAAGAACTCCTCTATAACCAAAAAGCTCAAAGGATTCTACTGTATTAGTTTTAGGTGGTTTACTGAAAAACCGCAACAATTAGGTATATATTAGCGCAACCTGTTCTCTTACATATTTATTGCTGCAAATGAAGGTTATACCGTTGATTTTGCTTCTAACTTTGGTAAACTCGCTTTTACCCAACAACTTATAAAACCTTAAAATTTAGCCAATTAGAGTCTTAAATCGGCAGCCTGACCTGTAACAGTTTAAGCACCGGCGGCTGTTGTATCTGCCACCCAATACGCAGTCTGGATGAATCATGTGTCCCCCGGCTACCAATTTACACTTGAGCTTCTGAGTTCCCTTGGAAAATTGCTAGCAGTGTGTCCTCTAATTACCATTGGTGGAAATAATTTTACCTTGCAAAATGAGTTTTCTATTGACACTATAGTCGGTAATAATAATATTTAAACCAAAGAGGAGACAAATTTAAGGGAAAGTTGAAGTAAGAGCGGAAAAAAGAAAGGGTAAATTGTCTGAACTCCATGACCAGGTTTTCCTGTTGTCAAAAACCCTTGGTCTCGAAGCGTTCTCAAAAACCCTTGAAAATATAGCAGACAACTATACAGATACTGGAGATAGGGGTTTATTTGACAACTGAAAATTTTTCAGAGGGTTTTTGACAGTTTACCCAAAAAGAAAGAATAGATTATTGGAAAAATAACTTTTCAGGGGTTCTGACAGTTTACCAAAAAGTAATAGATAAAAATTATAAATTGGCTTCGTCCAGTCGAACTGAACTGGAGAACTTCAGTGTGTTAGACTGACGTGATAACCAACTACACCACAAAACCTTTATGTTTAACTATCGTTGAAGTTAATTTAGTCCTATTAAAACCCTAACACGAACCCATTTCTGCGTTCCATGAAAATCTATCTTTTTATTTATTATTATTATTATTATTAATGTTGTTGCAAATTTGGAATAATAGGCCATATCAAATGAATAAACATTCTATATCATAAATAATTCAATATGCATCTTCAAAGGAAACAGAATAGCCATACTGATGGAGCTCTGAATCTCCTTCAAATGTTATCTTCCGTCGATCTGCTGCGAGGGCTGATGGACGGAGATTGAGTTGGAGGGTTGACTCCTAGAGCGTGTTAATCTCAATGGGTTTTGTGTGGTTGAGGCCGAGCTACCTGCAAAGAAGTCCCGGGGTGGTTGTGCCACCGAGGTCCCTCCGACGATCAAGTTAGACGGGGTATTTTGGCAGAGTAACGGCCTAGTGGAGTCAAAATGGCTTATCTCGACCGTCTGAGAGAGGGGTTTATATAGCGGCAGCGATGATGTAACAACCCTAAATTTCCTATACAAGTTTTTACAAAAAAATTTCAAAAATCCATAAAGGGGTATTTATTGTATGAGCACAAGATAAGTAATTAATTAGCCATTTAATTAAAAGAAGGAGCTTGTAACTCATTGGTAATATCTTGCACTGTTGAACCAAGCTACCAGAGTTCAAATCCTATATCCTACATTATTTTTAATATTATTTTGTTTTGAATTTTTTTAGAAATCCAACAGTCAACATGTGATGACTCCCAAAATTTCCACTACACATGAAAACCTAAATATACCTGAGGCTATATTAGGCGACCCCCACCTATCCATCCCCCGAATCGGCCGGTGGACCGGCCGACTCGGGACGGCGCCGCCGGCCAGACTCGGCCAAGAAAAATGTGACTCTTCCCCTCCCCTACCTCCCTGCACACTCCATTTATTTGGATCAGTTCCACAGGCTGTTGAATTCCCCATTTACTCTATTTTAATGAATTTTTAATGTATTTTTACTTTTTTTAATTTAAACCCTTCATCTATCCTAACCCTAGCCTAATTCTATAAATACCAACCCTACACACTACCCCCTCACCCCAAACTCTGAGCCAACTCTCAAGAATTTTCAAGAAACCTTGTATACTTTGAAAACGAGTAAGAAGTGAAGCTACGGCGAATTTCCCGGCGAACTTCCGACGACCATCCTAAGAGCTCCCGGCGACGAAGCGACGCACCGGCGAATCCTCCCGATCCATCTCCCTCTCCTTGTTGTCCTAAACTCGTAAGTCCTCATTTCTAACTTTCTTTTCCATTCTAAAAATACGGATTTACAAAACCCGACGGAATCGGAACAAATCCGATTTCCGATTCGGTTTCTTATAAAACTTCACTTCTCGTTAATACAATTATGCTTAAACTCTCTCATGTTTACTATTAAACACTAATCAACCAAATTGATCAAGTTTCATTTCATAAATAATGGCTATTTCATTTTATCGTATTTTTCATTTAAATACCACATTGTTTCAATTATACATTTAAACCATTAAACTTGTTATACCTTTAAATAGATCACAAGGTAACGACCTACCTTCTCACACACTCATATGCAACATAACACGATACACTCGAGAACTTAGAATACGGGAAAACAAATATTTTCATTTAAATACTCTTTACTTAATAAAACCATTTCTAAAAGATTTAGTATTGATACATCTTTACAAATAAATAACCTTTGAGCTAATAATAAAAATATCCAGACTGAGCCAATTAAGGACACGTTAGAGATCGAGCCCACGAGTGAAGACTTAGACCAATTCAGTGAAGACCCCGAGCTCTAGTTCATTGTACACTTTCCATTTCAGTACTTTTCATTTCTGCCATTATTTAGGCATTACTTTATTTCAGTTGTAATTATTTTCCATGCATTGTACAGAAATAATGTGAATAAATAAAGTTGTTGTTTTATTATATTTTGTCTCTTATGATTTTACTTTTATATTGCTTAGATACGCTTAGCGTATTTACTTCACAGTAAATACGTAGCGGTTTCATCGCGTCCTCTACCCGTATACTGGGAAGCAGGGCGTAACAGATGGGCAGGCGGGCGCGAGATTCACACCGGCCGTTATGCCCCTGGCGTCACGTCCGCGTGATAGGCGGGATCTCGTATTAATGACGAAACATGCTCGTTAATGGAGGATCGTGATGGCGTGGAACGCGGGATCATGGGTGGCGGATATCTTGCGCATGGCGAGATTCGCGGAGTCGTGGCGGAGGCGCATGTGATCAGCGCTGCGGATCGGTCAGTGAGACCGAGGAATATGAGCTCCGCGGGAGGCTCGGGCACAAGCGGGAGGCCCGGGCACGAGCGGGAGGCATCTTGGTTCCGTGATAGCTCGGAGGCAAGCCGGACAGCGTCTGGAAGGCCACCGAAGGTCGGGAGACTCCTCGGGCCGGAGGCCTGCGGGCGAGCTCCCAACTGAAGTTCTTGATCCTTTCTTATAGGTTCTGGGACACGTCATCTGCAACGTGTTAGCATCTGGAGAGTCACCGATATCGAGTCTCATCATTAGCCCCCCACTTTCATCTCGATCCGTTCCCGGGTCGAATCGAGAGTGGTCTGACTGATCACCCAGGGTGAGCTCTTACTCGAAGATATCATCGGCGCGCATTCCCGGGCAAAGAGTAGTATTTTCTTGATGACGTTAGCGGATCAGTGAAGAGATCTCGCATTTAAAGAGGAAGCGCCGGATTGTGTGTACGTTCGTCGAAGCGACAACCCACGTATCTGGCGCTAGTTGGCTGGCGAGACGTGCCGCAGGCGTTCCCGCGCTCGAAGGGACATGCCCAATGTGAGTGCGACAGGTGGAACGTTGTCGGCCGTTGGTTGCGAAACGTTGTTTTGGCGGGAGGCGATCGGAGCCGTAGGACGTGTACGCTGGCAGCTATAAATAGAGGTGGGATCCCCATCAGGTCCCATACTTCCTCCTAATTTCCTCGTCCCTAATCATGTAAGCTCGGCGCTCTTCTCCTCAGATCGGATTCCTTGCATTTGATCTCCCGAGGACACCTCCCTTTGATCAGATTAGATATCTTCTTCTGAGGAGTCTGTAGATGTAGTCCGGGTAGAGTCTAGGGAGTTTTCTGAAGCTTCCTCTTCTACTTCCTCCTCTTCCTCCTCTGAGTCAGGGTACCCCCGGGGAGTTAGGGTTAGTAATCCTCCCCGGGGTCGTGTGACGGGGGCGGTCCCCAGAGCGCAGGCCGCGGGTGTTCTTAGCATTCGATCCACGCTGAGGCATGCGGATGAGCTCGTCAACATCCGGACTTGTTTCCTCATTCCTCCCGGCTATTCGCTTCGTCTGGCCGAGGAGGGGGAGAGAGCAAACCAGGTACGGGGTAAGGAGATTGTCTTGTACCTAGAAACCTTTTGGGCCGGGATGCGTCTGCCCTTTTCCCCCGAGGTGAGCGCGGCGTTGAATTGTTTTGGGTTAGCCCCGGGCCAGCTAGTGCCGAACTCTTGGAGGATCCTCCTTGGGTTCCTGGTCCGGTTGAGATTGAGTGCGATCCCTTTCAGCCAGAGCCTTCTTGTTTCTTCTCTTTGCTACAAAAACCATCCTGGCGCTCGTAGGGGAGAGCCGAGCTGGGTATACCTCTCTTTTAGAAAACAACGAGGGGACGCTGCCGGGTCAGGGATCGTCGTAGTACCTTCTTCCATTCATGAATGGAAGAAGAAGTTTTTCTTTATTGCGCCGCCTGAGGGTGAGGATTGGCCTGTGCCCACCCAGTGGCAAGGGGCCAGCTGTTCGCGGGTGAGTCGGTCGAATGATCCCGACGCGGCGGCGGTGTCGAAGTGGGAGCCCCTCCCCCGGGCTGATGTACTGATGTCTGAGCGGGCCCTCAGTTGGGCCGGGCTTAGTCCCGCTTATTACGCGGGAAGTTAGGAGCTTTCAGGCGACCTGTTTTAGACTTGTGCATTCTTTCATTTTTCCTGGTATTGCCGACTCTTTGTATTTTTCCTTATGCAGGACACATGGACCTAAGCAAGTTCCGGGCGGCAGTGGTTGATGCGAAGACGGGGAAGAAGGCCAGAGGCGCCGACCCTTCTCGCCCGTCGTCGGCTCCGGCTCCGCCGGCGGCCGCTCCATCCAGACGCCCAAGTGCACCTCGGGCTCCCGAGTCTAGCCATGCGCCGGTCCGAAAGCGTGCTCGGGGGTAAGATCCCCGGGATCCCGAGGTGGGAGTTGAGACTGGTTCTCCCGCGTCGCTCCTCAAGAGTTTTCATAAGATGGCGCCCCGCTCCTCGGCTTCCCCGATCCTCATGGATGATGGGGAGCTTCGCTTCGAGGTGCCCTCGGGGCTTTCTGTCGCTGACAGCCTGCTCTCGGAGATGGGAATGTCGGCCGGGGGCAGAATCCCTCGGGGGACCCTCCGGGCCCAAATGGCGGCCATAGCTCAAGAGGGTATGCAGGTTAGTGTTCGCACCCCACTTGGTTCTTCATTTAGTATTTTTGTTCGCATGATTGGGTGCCCCCTTTCCTTATTAACCCTCTTTCCTTTCTTCAGGTTCTCCAGCATGTCGCCCTCGTCGTCAACATGGAGGATGAGGAGATAGCCCCGGCGATGCGGGCCGCGGGCGAATTCTCCTCGCGGAAGGAGAGCTCAAGGCTGGAGCTGGAGGTGGCGATGGAGAGGGTCGCTGCCCTTGAAGACCGGGTGGCAGCCGGGAATTGGGAGGTCGCCAGGTGCCGAGAGGCCGCCCGAGCCGCCGAGGCCCAGTTGGCAGACTCCCAGGTGCTCGTTGCCACCTTGAAGAAGATGGCGAACACCCTCCGAAGGGAGAATGAGACGGCGAAGGAGGGGACGAGGCATGCCGAGTTTCGGGCGTCGAAGGCGGTGGAGGGCTATAAGAAGTCGGACCAGTTTTACGCCGACCTTACTGGAGCTGCCGGCGTTATTTGGCACGACGCCCTTGACGCTGTCAAGGCCCAGATGCCGGAATTCCCTGACGGCAAGCTCCGGGAGGAGTACCCTCGCGAGGATGACGCGCATGGGAATGTCCCTGGAAATGATGCGGGGGAAGAGGCCCCCGGTGGCAGCGTTGGGGAGAAGTCGGTTCCCCCGGCTACCGACGCCGAGGCTCTTATAGTGGACGCCGACCTTCAAGACACCGCCCTGGTTGTCGCAGTGGAGGCGCTGCTCGTCGACGTTCGCCCCGGCCCCGAGGCCTGAACTTCCCTGCTTCCTTATTTTCTTTGCGCTAAAATTTTGTAAACCTCCGGGTGTTTTTGTAAGGCTGGGAGCCCAAAATACCTCTGTAAATACTTCTGATTTTTATGAATAGAAAATCCATTTTGCAGTGTTATTTTATTTGTGGTAAACATTTTTATTTGCGCAGTACTGCTTTCATGTCAGGTTTGTTTTCCGTCTAGCGATTGCATGTCGAGTTGAGAGTTCAAGTCGGCCATTTGCCAAGTGTGCAAAGACCTGTGAAAGGTCGGTATTTCCATGGCCCCGAAGTCGAGGTGGAGATCGCTTAGACGTGGATGGACCGAGCAAGGTAGTTGCTCGGTGGCCTCTTGGTGAGGGCTTTTATCCTTGGCGTCGTGGGGTAAGAAATTACCAGCCAATGATGGACCGGGCAGGGAAGCTTCCTGGCGGCCTTTTGATGAGGGCTTTGATCCTTGGCGTCGGTGGGTAAGAAATTACCAGCCAAGGATGGACCGAGTAGGGTAGCTGCTCGGGAGCCTCTTTGCGAGAGCTTTGATCCCTGGTGTCGGTGGATAGGGAACTACCAGTCAGGGATAACCGAGCAGGGTAGCTGCCCGGTTGTCTATTGGTGAGGGCTTTAATTCTTAGCGCGGGAGAGAATAGAGAGGCCTTCTAAGGATGGACCGAGCAGGGTTACTGCCCGGTTGCCTCTTGGCGAGGGCTTTGATCCCTGGCGTCGGTGGGTAGGCAACTATCAGCCAGGGATAACCGAGCAGGATAGCTGCCCGGTTGCCTCTTGATGAGGGCTTTGATCCTTAGCGCGGGAGGGCATAGAGATGCCAGCTAAGGATGGACCGAGCAGGGTTACTGCCCGGTGGCCTCTTGGCGAGGGCTTTGATCCCTGGCGTCGGTGGGTAGGGAATTACCAGCCAGGGATAACCGAGCAGGGTAGATGCCCGGTTGCCTCTTGGTGAGGGCTTTGATCCTTAGCGCGGGAGGCATAGAGAGTCCTGCTAAGGATAGACCGAGCATGATTGCTGCCCGGTTGCCTCTTGGTGAGGGCTTTTGATCCTTGGCGTCGTGGGGTAAGGAATTACCAGCCTGGGATAACCGAGCAGGGTAGCTGCCCGGTTGCCTCTTGGTGAGGGCTTTGATTCTTAGCGCGGAGGGTATAGAGAGGCCTGCTAAGGATGGACCGAGCAGGGTTACTTCCCGGTTGCCTCTTGGTGAGGGCTCTGATCTTTGGCGTCGGTGGGTAAGAAATACGAGCCAAGGATTGACCGAGCAGGGTAGCTGCTCGGCGTTGTGAGCGCTGGAAAGAGCGACTGTCTCGGGTGACACGTGTCACGAACGTGCCGGGGGGAGGTGAAGCGTAAGAGTCGTGCCGTTCTGATTTCGGTTTGCCAAAAGAAGCGGGATATCCGCCGCGTGGCGGCACGGCATTGGAAGGAACGAGCGACTATTGGACTCTTAAGGGCGCTGTGGGGCTATAAAACGGAGGGCTTGTTGAGCACTCCTTTCTCCATCTCCAAAACGTAAGAATGGACACTTTTCCTTTCACCATCCCCGAGATCATAAATTTCGAGGACGTGTACCTGTACGACCAGTATTGCACCGAGGATACGATGCAGTTAGTGATAGGCCGCATTGAGGATCATTTCGGCCGACTGCTTCCCCGGCGCTCACCCTTGCTCCAGCTATTGATGTACTCAATCGGGAGAGCATCGCCGGGGCTGCACAACCCCTTGTCTGAGCAGCTGAAGGACGAGGCGGTTGGTAAGCTGAAGTCTTTGTGCCGCTTCGGCCTGATCTCGACGGGTCGGCGGGATCGCTCGGTGGCACTCGTCCTCGAATGCTACCAACTAAGGCATCATGCCGACATTCGCGGACGGCATCAGAGGCAGAAGTCCGAGGCGGCGAGGGCTCGGCTGGCGGAAATATCCTCGGAGTACCATGAGCAATGCTTCCTGCCATAGTCACAAATTCGCCGTTCGGGAATAATTCGGCGAAGTCGAAAATTCGGATTCGGAGAACTATTCGGAAAAAATCGGCAGGTATTCGGGAAAAATTCGGTAAGTGTTCGGGAAATGTTCGGGAAGGATTTCGAGCAATAAATTAATATATGAGACGCTAGGTTTTGATTTTGTGAATTATTTGCAGTTTTTTGAATTATTCGCTGTTTTTTCACATAATTCGGGAATAATTCGCGAATTATTCGTGAATAATTCGCGAATTATTCGGCCAGTTCGGCAATGGCGAATAATTCGGCGAATAATTCGTTTGATCAAAAATTCGCGAATTATTCACGAATTCGGCGAATAATTCGCGAATTATGTGACTATGCTTCCTGCAACCCTTCCCCCGCTACTGTAATTTTTCTTCTTTCTTGTAAGGCTGAGGAGCCCGTAGTACCTTTTAAATGAATAAAACTTTTCTTTTTGCAATGTTCTAGTGTTCCCTTCTTATTATTTAAATAGAAAGGACTTTAGAAAGGTTTACATTGTCTTTGTGAAAGAAGAAATACACACTCGTAGATATTCTTTTCATTGGTACAGTTTGAGCTTCTCGGCGTTGTAAGGCCGTGGAAACTTGCGCCCATTTACGTCTTGCAAGCGGTAGGCTCCACCGGGCAGGGCCTCGGAGAAGAGGAAAGGACCGTCCTATTTCGGGGAAAACTTATGCAGCTTGCCTTGATCGACGAACTCGTTCGCCTTAGGACTAAATCACCGGTCTTGAAGAAGCGCTGCTTGACTCACACATTGTACTAGCGGGCGGTTTGCTGTTGATAGGCGCCAGCTCTGATCTGAGCCCGGTCTCGTTTCTCCAACAAGATATCCAGGTTAGTTCGGAGTGCTGAGGTGTTTGCTTCATCGTCGAAGTGCTCGACCTGGTGACTGGGTAGCCCGATCTCCGCTGGGACCATTGCCTCGGTTCCGTAGCAGAGGCTGAAAGGGGTTTCCCTGGTGGGGGTTTCTTCGACATGCGCAGGACCCATAATACCTGGGGCAATTTCTCGACCCAACTGCCTTGGCGCCCTTCTAGGCATGTCCGAAGACCTCGAAGAACGTCCCGATTAGCGACTTCGGCTTGCCCGTTGCATTGGGGATGTGCGACCGCGGCAAATTTCATGAGGATATGATATTCGCCGCAAAACTCCTTAACTCTTTCGTTTTCGAAATTTGTTCCATGGTCGGTGATGATACACCTCGGGATGCTGAACTGGAGTATCACGTTGTTCTGCAGGAACTTAATAGTCGTGGTGGCGTCCGGTTTCCTGATAGGAATGGCCTCGATCCACTTCGTGAAGTAGTCTACTACGATAAGGACGTACTTGTGCCCGCCCGTACCGGTAGGGAATTGGCCTATCATGTCCATTCCCCACTGGGCAAACGGCCATGGGGAGGTCAGGACGGTTAGCTCGGTAGCAGGAAGGCGAGGTATGCTTCCATGGAGTTGGCAGCTATTGCATCTCCTGACGAGTTTCTGGGCGTCTTGATGAATTGTCGGCCAGTAGTACCCCTGGAGCAGAGCCTTCTGGATTAAGGTGCAGGCACTTGGTGCGCGCCGCCGACCCTTTCGTGGATCTCCCGGAGGACATAATCGGCTTCGTGGAAGTCGACGCACCGGAGCAGGGGCTGAGTGAAGGACTTCTTGTAGAGCTTCCCATTGCTCCAGACGAAATGGCGAGCTTTTGCTCGGAGACGGCGGGCTTCTCCCCGATCTTCTGGGAGCGTACCTTCCCTCAGGAATTCTATGAGGGGCTTCCTCCAATCCCGGTTTTCTTCCCGGGCTGTATACACTTGAAGTATTGCTGCCCCGTCTTCCACGCTGGGTCATAGCAAGACCTCGAAGAGGATGCTCCTCTTGTTGTTGGCCGAATAAGATGAAGCCAGCTTACTCAAGGTGTCGGCTTAGGCGTTGAGCTATCCGGGGATCTACTCTACTCGGACTTCATCGAAGTTCTTTCACAGCATTCTTACCTCGGCCAGATACTTCACTATCAGAAGCTCCCGTGCCTCGAATCGGCCGGTCACTTGGCCAACGACTAGGGCAGAGTCGCTGTGGATCCGAGTTGTTTTCAGCCCCAGTCTGGAGGCTATGCACAGTCCGGCCAGCAAAGCCTCGTATTCCGCCGCATTATTTGAGGCCTTGAACCCGAGCTTCAGAGAATACTCTATTTCTGCCTCGTTCGGGCCCTGAATGATGAGGCCGGCATCACAGCCTTCCTCGGTCGAGGACCCGTCGACGTAAAGGATCCAATCAGGGACTGAGTCAGGCTTCCCATCGACCGAGGGTTGAGTTGCGGGGGCCGGCGTTGACTCCGGCTCCTTGCTGGGGATGGTGCACTCGATGATAAAAATCGACCAGGACTTGTGCTTTGATGGCCTGCCTCGGACGGTATTTTATGTCGAACTGGGACAACTCCCACCTCCACTTCTCTAAGCGGCCAAAGGACTCGGGTGAGACGAGGATAGCCCCCAAAGGGCGCTTATTAAGAACGATGATGGTGTGCGCCTGGAAATAGTGTCGTAGCTTCCTTGAGGTCACGATGAGTGCCAAGACGATCTTCTCTATGGCTGGGTATCTCGTTTCCGTGTCTTTAAAGACGTGGCTCACATAGTATACCGGCTTCTAGACTCCGTCGACCTCTCGGACGAGCACTGCGCCCGCTGCTTGGTCGGATACCGCCAGATATAGCGATAGCTCGTCCCCTTCAACTGGTCGGGTGAGCAGCGGTGGAGTCGCAAGGTGCCTCTTTAATTGGTCAAAGACGGTCTGGCATTCCTCCGACCACTCGAACCTTGGAATCTTCTTTAGAGCCTTGAAGAACGTGAGACACTTCTCCCCAGACCTCGACATGAAACGTGACAGAGTGGCTACCTGCCCTGTCAGCCGCATGATCTCGACATTAGTCTTGGGCGGGGCCATGTTGAAGACAGCGTTGATTTTCTCTGGGTTAGCTTCGAGTCCACGGTGGGTGACCATGAAACCGAGGAATTTTCCGCCGGTGACCCCAAATGTGCACTTGGCGGGGTTCGGTTTCATCTTGAACTTGCGGAGGACGTTGAAGGCCTCGCCCAGATCCTTGGCATGGTCGACCGATGAGACCGACTTGACGAGCATGCCATCGACATAAACTTCTATGTTCCTGCCGATCTGTGGTTTGAACATGCGATTGACCAAGCGTTGGTACATAGCTCCGGCATTTTTAAGGCCGAAAGGCATCACCTTGTAGCAGTATACTCCCCGGTCCGTTGTGAATGCGGTGAGATCTTCGTCTGCCGGATTCATACAGATCTGATTGTAGCTGGAAAAAGCGTCCATAAAACTAAGTAGCTCGTGTCCTGAATAGCTGTCGATGAGCTGATCTATCCGAGAGAGGGGATAGTTGTCTTTCGGGCAGGCCTTGTTGAGGTCGGTGAAGTCGATGCACATTCGCCACTTTCCGCTTGAATTTTTTACCATGACTACGTTCGCTAGCCATTCTAAGTAAGGTACATTTCGAATGAAGTTGACGGTGAGGTGCCTGTCTACCTCGTCCTCGATCGCCTTCTGTTTGATCGGGGCGAAGCTTCGCTTTTTCTGCCTGACAGGTCGGGCCGTAGGATCTACCCCGAGCTTGTGAGATATGATTTTAGGGTCGATCCCAGGCATGTCAGCAGGTGCCCAGGCGAACACGTCAGAGTTGTTTCTGAGGAAATGAACCAGGTCGTCTCGCTAAGTCCCTGTCATAAGCGATCCGATCTGAACGGTCCGTTCATCGTCCCCTTCTACGAGGGGGACCTCTGTCAGTGGCTCAACCGGGGTCCCTCGGACCTCTTTTTGCTCGTCTCGAATATCCAGAGAACCCCTGATGTCATCCTCGCCCTCGACATCGTTTTTTGGCCACTCAGACGAAGATGTTGCGGTGAAGCAAACCTTTGCATTCCGTTGGTCTCCATAGGCCCGACCTATCCCGCCCTGGTCGAGCGAGAATTTCATCGCCAAGTGGAAGGTCGATATCTGGGCCCTGAGGGAGTTCAATGTAGGTCGGCCGAGGAGAATGTTGTAGGCCGACGGGATTCTCGCTATGATGAATTCCATAGGCATGGTGCGCGTACGGCCGGCCTTCCCGATGTTAAATTGGAGAGTGATTACCCCTTCCGCCGGGATGGAGTGGTTGGTGAACTCTGACAGGACGTGGGTGGTCGGCTTTAGGTCCGACGGGGTGAGTCTCATACGCAAGAAGCAGTCATAAAATAGAATGTCTGCCGAGCTTCCAGAGTCGACCAGTATCCTCAGCACCTCGTAACGGTGGACCCGAGCCGTTATCACCAGCGGGTCGTTGTGGGGCAGGGATATACCGTGGATGTCCTCGTCGTTAAAAACGATCGGCTTGGTTGCCCTGGATTTCTTCATCGGGAGGCCGTCAGTCTCCTCGGTCGGTAAGGGGTGCTGAGCTTCGTAGGTATTCGACGTACCCCCCGCTGACATGACCATGATTTGGCCGATTGTTAATTCACCGGGAGGGGGACGTTGCTCTTGCTTACAGTCAGCTTGCCGCTTGTCCCGTAAGTACGCTGCCAGGTGTCCCAAGCGGATTAGCTCCTCGATGTAGTCTCGGAGCTGCTTGCAGTTCTCCGTGGAGTGGCCCTGCGATCAGTGGAAGCCGCAGTAGGGGACCCTTGTGCGCTTTGCCGCTTTGTTCGAGACTGGGGGAAGCTTGAAGAACCTTTCGTCCTTAGCCTCCTCCAGCAGTACCGTCTGGGAGACGTTGAGCGGGGTGTACTCCTGAAACTTCGGGGAGTAGGGCTTCGGCCGCTCAATCTTCTTTTTCTCTTCCCGGGCCCTTTTCTTGTGATCAACTTGTTCTTTCCGGGGCAGATTGGCGTTCACCTCGGATTCAAGCTGGATCTCACGTTCGGTCCAGGCCTTTACCTCGGCCATGGTCTTAGGTTGCGCTAATGCAAAGGGGCATATCCACTCCTTGTGCCTAAGACCCGACCTAAGTGCCGTGATGATCGTCTCGTCCCGGTATTCTGGGACTTCGAGAAGGGTGTTGTAGAAGTGGGTGGCGTACACTTTGAAGGTCTCTTTGTCCCCGCTCTTTATTGTGAAAAGATGGTCGACGGTCCGCTTCTGCCATCTGTTCCCGACGAAGTGGCCGAGAAATTGGGTGGCCAGCTCATCGAAGGTTGAGATTGAGCGTGGAGCGAGTCCTCGGAACCAGTATCGTCCGGAGCGGATGAGACTGGCAGGGAAAGCGCGGCATTGGACGGCGTCAGAACAGTCCTAGAAATTCATCCCGGCTGTGAACGCATCCAAATAGTCCTTCGGATCGGACTTCCCGTCGAAGTGTGAGACCTTTGGGGGCTTGTTCCGGGAGGAGACATGGATGGCGAGTAGCTCTTCGGTGAAGGGCTTCATGAGCGAGTCGGCAGCGTATTTAGCCCCGTCACTCAAATGACGACCTTCCCGATGCATACCCTCGATCTTCTTTTCGAGGGAGTCGAGCCGGCCGTGGTATCCCGATGAATCGGCATACTCTGATTTTTGGCCTCTGCTACCGGAGACCTCTGCCTGACCACGGCCCCGATTCCGTTCGATGACGTTCCTCAGGTTTCCTGGCGAGGTCGTTTTCGAGCTGCCGTGGCGAGTCCCGTGCGCGCGACCCCGTCAAGAGAGGGGGCGTCTGTAACACCCTAGTTTATTTATACCAGTTCTATTTCAAGTATTTCTTTATTTATGGTATTTTCCTGATTTACTGTGTTTTGGTGCGAATAGTATATTTGACATCTGTATTTGCATCCAACCCGACCCGCATGCTTGAAATCTATTTTGATTCATGTTTATAATTTATCCTGACTTGTTACATGGACTCATGCACTTTCATTTATACATCCTGCATACTGGCATTTATCTGGCATCTGCATTTTTAATATAATATTTAAAGTCACATAAATATTTTAAAAATATATTGCATGGCCTGCATGATACCCCTAGCCCCGTGGTAGCATCCGCGCATCTTGTTCTCGTCTCGTTCAGTGAAACGGACTTGTTTGGATGGCTACACGCACGTACCTGCATCCGTTCTTGGGGGTATGCATTTTCGTTACCCGGACATTCATTTTTTATTTTGGTCGACATGTATATTTTTCGTATTTTAAAACTGAATTTTAGACCCGACCCGGGCATGTTTTGGACTATATTTGTATTTACCAGAATATGAAATTTTATTTATATAATATTAATTTTATAAACTAATACAAATTAAAATTTAGTTAATTAATAAAAGATTTTTTAAAATTTAAATCTAAACTAATTTCCTAACAAACTAACAACACCCTTCTCTCTTTTCTCTGCATATATATATTTATATATATTTTATTTATTTTTTTTTTCTTTCCTTATTTAATACACAGACTCTTCTTCTTACTTCTTCTTCTTCTTTCCTCTTCCTTTTCTTGATCTTGTTTCTTGATTCCGGTGATCACCGCTGGAGCCGTGCTCGTCGCTGACGATCCGAGTGATCCAGTGAACGTACCTTGCCTGTGTGATCACCCTCTTGCCTTGCCTGGACCCGTCCCGCATGCCGCGTGTGCGTTGCGACGATTTACCGACGTCGGACGTGCCGTGCGTATCCGTCGCGTGATTCGATCGAGGCAAGTTTATCTTGCAACATGCTATGTTACTGTATTTACATCTATTTGAATAAATATAGCACTTGTATTTTAAATCATGTATCCCACATTATCATTTTGCATGTTTTGTTAGTTATATGTATGCCCTAGAGGCCATTACTATACATAGGATGTATATTGTAGTGGATGCTTGGACATATATAGGGAGGACTTTCTTGCTCGACATGATAGTATGCTATCTGGTTGCTCTTTATCTTAACGTGTACACTGATTGTCTCTCTGTTACATGTTGGTAAAGCCCTTAGGATGTGTACTTGACTACCTGGACTATGATGCGGATCATACTAGTGGGGACATGGTAGTCCATAAGTACATCCTTCAAGGTCCCTAGTCGTGGGTGTATCGAGACGGGGCATCGATATACCAGAGTAGACTAGCGTATACCTTCTCGACCCATACAGATGGGCGATGGATGATCCCATATCCATTGGTGTTTGACATCAGAGATGATATCCGGGTGCTCAGTGGAGACTGGGTACACTGGACGGACTCGCCGAGAACTCCCAGACGGTATTATACCTTACGTCAGATGGCAGTTCTCTGGTGAAACTGGTACAGGTTAGTCTGTAGACCCGAGATCGTCATAGAGTCTTGTGTGATTCCCACTGTGCTTTGATTTCCACCTTACCACGTCCAAGAGGGCGTGCAAAACGGTGGTTTTTGGGTACAATCCCGAATCACATGGAGGCAATGAGCGATAGGAGGGGATTCGTCTCTCCCGGTATAGGGAGTTGATGTTGCGCTGTGTTCGATTGGCTATAACCGGAATCCCTGTCCAGGGTTGCTGAGATTTACTGGTAAGTGTTATCATTAGTATCTTGAACTGTTATAGACCACATATCGACACGACTTATCGAGCTACTGGGGTCTAACGTTTACCACCCCTAAGCAAGAAATGCGACATATCAGACGATCAGACCGGACTGTACGGTAAGTGTTACTGGTTGGATTCACAGGAGTGTGAGCGGGCTTGCTCGTTGATCTTCTGATCGCTCAATACCCGGGTGGCCATTACGTTTAGCAGACCGCCTGCGGCTTGTGGGTGTTTGATATGATCATCACCTACTGCCGGCGTATTGACGAGTCTTTAGTGTCCTACACAGAGATTTCCTGGCTCAAGCGAAACGAAATAGGAGCGCATATGAGATATGTGCGGGACCGAGAATAATACCAGTATGTGATACTGAATTCTATTCTCACGATTTGTATCATCAGACGGTTATATAAGATATAGCCGGGTTACCGAATCAAATGTTGATTCGATACATTGATACACTTGATATTAGTCGGTTATATGCGATATGACCGGATCATTAAATCAAGTATCGATTTAATGATTTAATGTATAATTATATATTTGATATATTACTTTACATTAACTAGTATTTGTTCACTTAAGATTGATTTTCTCACTTGATGTGCACAAGTTGTATATGTGATATATGTTTGTGCACTAGTTTGTATCATGATTGATGATACATGCAAACTTGGGTATATGTATGATTTACACCATGTTTAGTTAATGGTTAGGGTTTTATTTTCTTTATTTATTTTGCTAAAACTAAATGGTGGCTTTTCTTGTTTGCTTCAAGCTTCATGAAGCTTCTTAGCATCTTTGAAAAAGTCTTAACCATTTTGTTTTATGCTTAAACCTAACCATTACCTAAACTATGGTTTGCTCTCTACATGAGTTAACTTACCCATGGTTGCATTATGATAAGTCTTCACTTGAATTTTCTAATTTTGATAATTTATTCTTTTCTTTCTTCTTCTTCTTCTTCATGAAGAAGAAAGCTTGCTAGAAAATTTCAAGTGTTGAAATCAAGTGAGAAATCCAAATCCAAAGTGAACCCACTTCCTATTTCTTCATCCTCTACCACTTGCCATGTTGTATAGGGTGTTTTCTTCACAAGGTTCATGACCAAGTGAAGATGGAGCTTGAGTTTGAGTCGCCTCGACGTAGATCATCTTCGGCACCGAAGTCAACGACCTAGCCCGCTCATTTCTCCGACGAAACCATCGCTAGAGTCCGGGATCCCGATGATCGCAGCGGAGGGACGTCAACACGGAGCTAAAGAAGTAGAGGACCGGATCTACAAAGGTTGTAATCCCTTTCACTTAGTAGCAAAGTAGTTTGCTTACTTGTAGTTTCGCCTAATCTCTAGTTAACGATCTTGCATAGAGTTGTTAGGCACATAAAATTTTGATTTTGGCATGGTTGATGCCTTGTAGAACCTCTTGAGTATGCCTAGGAACCCTACAGTGGTATCAGAGCCTAGCTAGAGCTTTAGGCGAAGTGTAGACGAAGTTAGAAGTCCGATCGAACCCGAAACCCTAATCGAATAGCCCTCTCTGTACATTTTTTGAAAACGTGGATTTTTGTGAATTAAAAATTGTCAAAAAATTCAGCAGGGTTTTCTAGGAGTTAATGTGAAGCACGTGATCATAAGTCAATAAATGAGCCGCAGAACCGCGGCGCCACCATGGCTTTAGCGGCGGTTCCGCGGCCATAATGTTAAATTATGGCACGTTTTTTATACAGTAATCCCCGTCTGTAATGCCTGTATTTTATGGGAATTTTTAATTTATATTCAACAGTTGAGTTTTCTGGGTTGTTTTGGGGACTCGATGTTTCGATCGGATTGTTTAACTTTGTTTGTGTTTTTCCAGGTAAATTTAGAACATGTTAAAAAGTTCGAACAGATATAAATACCCATTTTTTCCCATGCCGGGAAATTTCCAAGTGTTGGATTTTTCCGTGGTTTAAGAACATTCTAAGTAGTGCAAGTAACGCGATAGACCCTCTAAAAGACAACAAACCTTAACTCGATTATGTGACCGTCTTGAACTGCCCTTTGAACCTTAGGGTTTGGGGCAGTACGGCGTGCCACATGTGAGGCGTTGGCTTGACCCTTCTACGGCTGGACCATTGGTACTGTGGCATGAAGTGGATGTTTTTTAAACTTATTTCATGTGTTGAGCTTTTCGGGAAAACTTGGGTGTTTGATTGTTCGATCGGAAAGTTTAACATTTTCTGTTTATCTGGAATGTGATACAATATTTGGAATTCACAAGTAGTTATGAGATAACTGAATGAATGTTATAAATCTAGCAGTCTAGTCTCACTTGATCGGTTGCCACGGAATTTTGATGCGATCAAAAGTCCGTCACAATCACGTAGCGTACGCGGATACTCGCCGGTAAACTTAATAGATAGCCGCGCCCCATAGCCCCGACCAAGTAACTGTAGGAGAACCCCGTCGCCGAAAGCATCCGTTCGGGTGCTCCCGGTAGCGGTGTTCCGCCTTAATGTACTTCGTCGACGGTATCGGGGGTGCGGCCGTCTACTAAAGTTTGCGACGAGCATTTGTTCAGGATGTCGGGAATCTTGTTGAACTGCCCGACTTGATATTGAAAAGAGTTTTCGATAATGAGACTAAAATGCGGGGTTTATAATTGTTAGGCATGCGATATCTAAGGAATTCATTTGATTAGGCATGCGATGTCTAAGGAGGTTGCGGATTCCAACTGTTGTAGTTTTACACTTTCTTTTCTGTGACCGTAAGTGTAATATGTGATATCGCCGGTTTCGTTGCTATATGTCAACGACAATTGGGATGGGCATATTTACTTACGTTGATGACATGTGATGTTATGTGTTGCTGGATATGTTATATTGGATCGTCGCGTTATGAATGGCCGGGGTTTTTTATGTGAGATGAGTGTTTTTCATTTTCATTCATGTAAAAATTTGTATGTAATATTCTTTTATTGGGGCACTTCCGGGATGAGGTTGATGTCACCATTTGTATATTATTTACTTTTCCGCACTAGGATAGACCCAAGGAGGGGAGCATAAGTAACCGGGTTCTAGGGTCCAGTGAGAGGCCATCTCGAGGAGTCGAGTCCGGGTCTCCTAACCCTAGAATTGGTAGGGTTGCTTGTCGCTCTCGTAGGGGTCTAGGGGTGTGGGATTGGCTATTCATCACGATCGTGGAATCCGTGTTTTATACAGGCTCAAAATAAAACACGGACGTCCTAGTATATCCAATATTTCATATGATATTTTCTGCTGCGTTATCTGTGATGTGATCATGTGATTTGTTCAGATAGATATTGTATATAGTATATATGATATATTATATAGAAGTTGCTTATGTTTTACACCCGCACTAGCCCTGCCTCGCTCTGCCGTTAGTTATCTAACCTAACGGTGCAGACGGGACATCAAGGCGAATGCGGATGGCATAAGCGTACGTTATATTTATCTGTGATATTTAGGTGGACTTAAATGATGGGACATTCATTAATGAGATTAATGAAAGACAAGAAACCTAAAGGATATTGTGGAATCGAATTTTCAAAAACAGGTAGCTACAGTTCTTGCTTTGCATCGTGGTGTTCCTTGTAGAACATCCTGCACCTTATTCGATGAGGAAAGGGCCGAGATCCCTTCACCGGGAGTGACCCCTTTAGCAATAACTGGCAGATGCTACAACACTCGGTTTGTATTTTGATTGCTTCTATAGTTCTTGCTTTGCATAGTGGTATATATGATATATCCTGCACCTTATTCGATGAGGAAAGGGCCGACGATCCCTTCACCGGGAGTGACCCCTTTAGCAAAACTAGAAAAGCCTCAAAAACACTCCATTTCAAAATCATTTGATTCTACAACGATATCAAGTTTATTACGCAATAGGTTTTCAAAAAAACCTGTCGTAGCCCTCCGTCATTTCAGATAAGTAGTAGTTAGTATTCGTGTTGCGTTTGTTGGCCTTTGTCAAGGCGTAGTGTGCGGTAGCTGACTAGTGCTTATCTGCTTATGCATATGATGCAAATTGGGTTAGGGTAGTCGTACGACCTTGTTGGCCTTTGTCAAGAGTCGTGCGGGTGGATTTAATTCAATCAAGAAATGACGGGTTGAACTTGACTAGCATCCTATGGTTTGTTGGCCTTTGTCATGGTCATAGGAGGTTAGGGGCAAAATATTATCGGGAATTTCAAGTGTTGAAATTTGCAATGAGATTGCATACCTTCTATGAGATAGTTGGATCCCAATACCCACTGCGAGTAATTGTTACTCCTGGGAGAGTTTTACACATTACAATTAGCCGATCGAGTAGGTGTCTAGAAAGGTGTTAACGAGGTTACGCCTCTGGGAAAACGAGGTTTACTTTAATTAGGTTCGTGCGAAAGCACGGGGGACCTCCCTAAAAGTACCGACACTGGCCTGGCTGAAAGATTGGCGAACTTGTAGCGTGTAATTAATCCCGGCTAGTCTTTCTTTTTAGGGTTTGAAGGAAGATTTGATAAAAACAGTGGGAGCCATCCTGATTAGATAAAATATATAACCAATCTAATCTTGCAAGAGCATACACTGAGTGTTTTCTTCTCTCTCTCTCCAGGTAGCGACCATATCACGCCTTAATCAAGATAATAATACGGATATATTGACCGAACCCGCTTGTTATACTGAAATGGGGAACGTTGGTCCCGCTCTAACTTATAATTGTTATAAGATAGAGCAGGAAATAGGGGATTACCAGAATTCCCGTGCCGCCCAAACGAAAAAAGTGCATGTTGATGCATCATCTTCGGGTGTGTTCATTATAAAGAACTGTTTCTCAGTGTCCTATACGTCCTAGGTATTAGATACCGGATCAGGATCCCGCAAATGTAATCCGTTACATGGGCTACAGACAGGTAGAGAACTGAGAACGGGTGATAAGTTTCATGAGACAGAAAACGGTGCAAGTGTTGCAGCCAAGTCTGTTGGTCACTGTCACCCTGTATTACCAGAATACATTGATTCTGAACGAATGTCATTAGATACCGAACCTGATATACAAAATCATATCAGTTTCTTTATTAGTAAAGAAATAATAAAATTTTGTATTGTTGGATAATGTTTTGAACATTTCCTATATCAAAAGTTGATCGGTTCAGGCACGTTATTAAAAAGTATTGACGTTCTAAATCAAACTACAGTTCTTAGCATACAGAACACACACAAGAGAAAGAGTTCAGAAATTAACGGATCCTTCTTGAGGCATTGTAGACTAGGTCATATCAATACGACCCGACTAGCTAAGTTACACTTAGATGCATATTTAAATCTGTTTGAATTTACATCTGGTGAAACTTGCCGGCCATGTCACAAAGATAAGATGACCACAGCTCTGTTTATTTGAAACAGAGAAAGAGTTAGTGAACTTTTGGGATTGATACATGCTGATGTATGAAGGTCCTCTGTCTACACATGCCAAGACCGGTTCTTTTTTACTTCATTACATTCTCTGATGATCTCTCAAGAATCAGATATATGTTCCTGTTGAAACACAAGTCCGAACCTTTTGAGATAATCACAGAATATAAGTTAGAAGTAGAGAACCAAAATACGGGTATAAGTATTATGTCCTTTGATGAGATCAATGAGGAGAATACTTTTGCATAGAATTCCTGGACTATTCTAAAGGAGAATGAGATTCTTTCCCAGCATTACTCCTCCGTATACACCATAGCACAACGGTATATCGGGGAAGAGCAATAGCACCCTATGAGAATTGGTGTGCTCTATGATGAGTATTACTGAGTTACCTGTTTCTTTTAGGGGGTTGTGCACTAGAGAAGCTGCATACCTATTGAATTGGGTTCGAATCAAATCAGTGTCTACCACTCCATATAAGATATGGTATGGGAATAGCCTATCTCTTAAGTCAGTTAAGATTTGGGGTTGTCCGGCCTATGTCTAAAAGCAAAATCCGGACAAGCTCGAGGCAAAGTCTAATCTGTGGAAGTTTGTTGGATATCCTAAGCATTAGCAAGGGAATATCTTCTACCAAACCGAGGAACAAAAATGTTTTGTTTCTCAATATGCCACCTTTATGAAAGGGAATTTCTTGAGAAGAAATTAGTGGTCATAAGGTAGAACTGGAAAGAGTTCCAGCTATACAAACTGCAGCTGATGATTTGGTAGAACCAAAGGATTCAATAGTAACCAACGAACCTCAGCCTCTCCGCCGATCTAGTAGGGTTCCTCACCCACCTGAGAGTTACTTTGGTTTCTCTATGACAGTGGGAGCGAGGATTGCATCATGAGATGATACCCAACTAGTTTCGACCAGGCCATCAGGAGTAGGACTCTGTAAGAATGGCTGGATGCTTAGCGATCTGAGATGGAATCCTTATACACTAACAAAGTATGGACTTTGGTTGCTTTATCTGAAGGGTTAAATCCCCATCAGGAGCAAGTATATCTTGAGAAGATTACTTGGTGTGCATGGAAAAGTTGAGACTTTCAAAACTAGACTTGTCAAAGGTTTGCATCATAGACCAATTGTGGCTAATGATGAAACCTTTTTCAAGGCCCTATGCTTAAGTCCATCCAGATCCTACTTGCCACGGCCACATACCATGACTACGATATCTAGCGGTTGGGTGTCATGACTGCTTTTCTAAATGATAATTTAGAAGAGAGAGTCTATAAGTACACAGTCAGAGGGCTTCGTAGACAGTGGGAGCAACGGAAACGTGTGCAAGATACTTCATATGATAAAGCAGGCATCACGGAGTTGGAACATCTGTTTTGATGTGGTAGTCAAAGAGTTTGACTTCATCAAAATGGTAGATGAACCTTGTATATACAAAAAGGTAGTAGGGAGTATGGTAATGATCCTCGTAGAGTACGTGGATGACATACTCTTGATAGGGAAGGAGTATCCTATGCTACGCTCGGTCAATCTCCGCTTATCACAATGATTCTCCATATAGGATCAAAATGATACCTACTAAATCCTAGGTTTTGGATCTATGAGATAGATCTAATTGGATGTCAGGATACTCACTAGATGTAGTGAGTTGGTATCAATCGATCCTGGGTAGAATCACTGGAAAGGTTCCAGGGTGATAAGGACGACTGAAAGTCAGTCACAGGCATTGTCTTTACCCTCAGTAAAGGGACGGTATGTTGGAAGAGTTCCAAACTAGATACCATGGCATACTAGATGATAAAGGCTGGATACATCGCTACCAAAGATACTACCAAAGAGGAAGTCTGGGTGTATATTCGTTCATGAGATGAACTTCGTTCCTACCATTATGTGACAATGGAGTTGTGGCTTATACCTAGGAACGCCCATCCCATCAGTGATCCAGACATATTCTAAGACAGTATCACCTGATCATGGAGATGGTTGATCTCCAGGGGATCGAGGTTAGGAGGGTAGACTCAGAGGACAACACGGCGGATCAACTCACAAAGGCCTTTTTCTAGAGAGAGACTTTTATGGGATGGTTGAGTATGAGATACTACAACCACTGCTATCAGATGGCCCTAGTGCAAGTGGGAGATTGTTAGTTATATGTATGCCCTAGAGGCCATTACTATACATAGGATGTATATTGTAGTGGATGCTTGAACATATATAGGGAGGACTTTCTTGCTCGACATGATAGTATGCTATCTGGTTGCTCTTTACCTTAACGTGTACACTGATTGTCTCTCTGTTACATATTGCTAAAGCCCTTAGGATGTGTACTTGACTACCTGGACTATGATGCGGATCATACTAGTGGGGACATGATAGTCCATAAGTACATCCTTCAAGGTCCCTAGTCGTGGGTGTATCGAGACGGGGCATCGATATACCAGAGTAGACTAGCGTATACCTTCTCGACCCATACAGATGGGCGATGGATGATCCCATATCCATTGGTGTTTGACATCAGAGATGATATACGGGTGCTCAGTGGAGACTGGGTACACTGGACGGACTCGCCGAGAACTCCCAGATGGTATTATACCTTACGTCAGATGGCAGTTCTCTGGTGACACTGGTACAGGTTAGTCTGTAGACCCGAGATCGTCATAGAGTCTTGTGTGATTCCCACTGTGCTTTGATTTCCACCTTACCACGTCCAAGAGGGCGTGCAAAATGGTGGTTTTTGGGTACAGTCCCGAATCACATGGAGGCAATGAGCGATAGGAGGGGATTCGTCTCTCCCGGGATAGGGAGTTGATGTTGCGCTGTGTTCGATTGGCTATAACCGGAAATCTCTGGCCAAGGTTGCTGAGATTTACTGGTAAGTGTTATCAGTAGTATCTTGAACTGTTATAGACTACATATCGGCACGACTTATCGAGCTACTGGGGTCTGGCGTTTACCACCCCTAAGCAAGATATGCGACATATCAGACGATCAGACCGGACTGTACGGTAAGTGTTACTGGTTGGATTCACAGGAGTGTGAGCGGGCTTGCTCGTTGATCTTCTGATCGCTCAATACCCGGGTGACCGTTACGTTTAGCAGACCGCTTGCGGCTTGTGGGTGTTTGATATGATCATCACCTACTGCCGGCGTATTGACGAGTCTTTAGAGTCCTACACAGAGGTTTCCTGGCTCAAGCGAAACGAAATAGAAGCGCATATGAGATATGTGCGGGACCGAGAATAATACCAGTATGTAATACTGAATTCTATTCTTGCGATTTGTATCATTGGACGGTTATATAAGATATAGCCGGGTTACCGAATTAAATGTTGATTCGATACATTGATACACTTGATATTAGTCGGTTATATGCGATATGACCGGATCATTAAATCAAGTATCGATTTAATGATTTAATGTATAATTATATATTTGATATATTACTTTACATTAACTAGTATTTGTTCACTTAAGATTGATTTTCTCACTTAATGTGCACAAGTTGTATATGTGATATATGTTTGTGCACTAGTTTGTATCATGATTGATGATACATGCAAACTTGGGTATATGTATGATTTACACCATATTTAGTTAATGGTTAGGGTTTTATTTTCTTTATTTATTTTGCTAAAACTAAATGGTGGCTTTTCTTGTTTGCTTCAAGCTTCATAAAGCTTCTTAGCATCTTTGAAAAAGTCTTAACCATTTTGTTTTATGCTTAAACCTAACCATTACCTAAACTATGGTTTGCTCTCTACATGAGTTAACTTACCCATAGTTGCATTATAATAAGTCTTCACTTGAATTTTCTAATTTTGATAATTTATTCTTTTCTTTCTTCTTCTTCTTCTTCATAAAGAAGAAAGCTTGCTAGAAAATTTCAAGTGTTGAAATCAAGTGAGAAATCCAAATCCAAAGTGAACCCACTTCCTATTTCTTCATCCTCTACCACTTGCCATGTTGTATAGGGTGTTTTCTTCACAAGGTTCATGACCAAGTGAAGATGGAGCTTGAGTTTGAGTCGCCTCGACGTAGATCATCTTCGGCACCGAAGTCAACGACCTAGCCCGCTCATTTCTCCGACGAAACCATCGCTAGAGTCCGGGATCCCGATGATCGCAGTGGAGGGACGTCAACACGGAGCTAAAGAAGTGGAGGACCGGATCTACAAAGGTTGTAATCCCTTTCACTTAGTAGCAAAGTAGTTTGCTTACTTGTAGTTTCGCCTAATCTCCAGTTAACGATCTTGCATAGAGTTGTTAGGCACATAAAATTTTGATTTTGGCATGGTTGATGCCTTGTAGAACCTCTTGAGTGTGCCTAGAACCCTACATGTTTCACCGTTTTCGGATATCCGTATGCATCCGTACAAGTTATTTCATATCTAGTGCATGCAAATTTATCTAGATACATGCTAGACTACAATATACTGCACCCAATTGAATAATAACATTTCATATTGTTTAATTGTACATCCCCTGTTATCATTTTACTGTCTTCGGACATCCGTGTACATCCATATCACTATTTGCATATCTAGTCACATGCAAGTTTATCTTGCTACATGCTATGTATCTTATTTTGTATCCATATGAATAAAAATATCACATGTTGATTGCACTGTACATCCATATTAAAGTTTTACCATTTTCGGATATCCGTTTGCATCCATATCATTTAAAATATATATCGTCGTAATATTATTATTATTATCTTTAATTAGTTTATAATCTGCATTTTATAATGTTATACAAAATAAAGTTTGAAAATATATAGTTTACACATGAAACGTCGTTGCAAAGCGGATACGACAAATCTGAAATTTACTGTACACCTTACCTTATAAAATTCATTATAAATCATAAAAAAATTATTAGTATACGTTATTTAGTTCGTTACGAAGCTAACTCAGAATACTATAACTCTATGAAATATTTACTTGCAAAATAAATTATTTAAGTAATGTAAAATGCAAATGCAAATATCTCTAAACTGCTGTTAAGGGAAATTCCAGCAGCAAACTTTCAATTTCGAATGTTCATAACTTTTTGTAGGAACAACCTGAGATAATTCAACTTATAAAAATGAAAACCTTATTGAATTATCTTTGTTTTGGTATAAGACACGTCTCTTTTGAAAAACATTTGTTATTTTTAAACTATTTTACAAATCAGGGTGACGCTGAATTTCTGAACGGAACTTTCTTGTGCATGGTTAATCAATACCACTTTTATAGTTATTAATCGGTTTGAATATATTATCCATGTTAATATTATTATATCAATATCTATTTAATAAGTAATAGTGCTTGTGTTTTAATATTCAGCAAATTTTACCGATTTACAGTTTTATAGTATCCGTCTGTATCCGTACGGTTTATTATATATCTAGTTTCACGCCGTGACCATATTATTTCATGTTATTGTTGTATTAGTGCACCATGCTTGATAATTGTGCATCCTACTTAGTCATGATGTAACCCCTGATAGATATTTGTGCATCTATGCTTTTATCGTACATCCGTACTTTTACCCTGATTCCATACTTGCTACATCTTACTGTTGGGCACCCATTTGTTACACTGTGTACTACTTGACATGACCTGATATACCACTATTTGACATGACTTGATACATGTACACTACCTGACATGACCTGATATACCACTACTTGACATGACTTGATACTGTTGGGGTAAAAATTTACACCCCGGTTGACCAACTCAAAATCAAAGTCAACCCCAAACCAAGTGGGCCCAAGCCCAGATCCAGTGGGCCCGTGCCCGGGTCGAGCCCGAACATGAAGCGGCCGGCTTTCCCCCATGCCGAGATAAAAATTTTGTAATAAATAATTTTGTTGTATTTATTTTATTTTATTTTATTTTATGGATAAATGTAAGAAAAATAGGCATAAAGCCAAATTTTTGTAAAGCCCATGACTTATGTGCAAAAAGAAATGGCACATGAGCCATGGGATAGGCAAAATACCATTTTGTGAAGCCCAAGGGGCTATGTGTAAAGTGTATAGCCTATAAAGACAAGGATAATGAAAATATCCCAACAACTTTTTCTCTCTCCAAAGAAAAATCTAGATCTGTGATCTTCTCCTTCCTCAAGGTTCTAAAACCTTCTTTTTTCATTTGAATTAAACCAAGAGTTTTACTCTTCCTTTTATAAAACAAAATAGTTTTTCACCACAAAACCCATAAAGAGGAACTCAGATCTCATAAAGAAGAGATTTTTAAAATCTCACACTTCTTGATCTTCAAGATCCGGCCAACAAAGGAAGAAGAAGGCGACCCATCTCCAGAAACCCCACTTTGGGGAAGAACTAGGGCTCAAGGGGAAAAGCCCTTCATCAACTTCAAAACATCTTAGGAGTTTAACTCCACTTTAATTTCTCTTTCGGGAGTTTCTGGAGCTAAAAGCCCTTTTTCCTCACCGGCGCGCCAGCGCTCGAGGGCCCAGCGCCCACGTGCCGACACGTGGCGCGCTAGCGCTCGAACGCCCAACGCCCAGCGCCCACGTGGCGCGCTAGCGCTCGAGCACCCAGCGCTCCAGCGCCCACGTGGCGCGCGAGCGCTCGAGCGCTTACCGCTCAAGCGCCCAGCGTCCACGTGCCGACACGTAGTGCGCTAGCGCTCGAGCGCCTAGGGCTCAAGCGCCCAGCGTCCACGTGTTGGATACGTGGCGCGCTAGCGCCTAAGCGCACAGCGCTGAAGGCGCTGGCCCCACGCGTCCTTTAGGCGCTTTACCTCTTTTTTATATGTATACATACACATATATGTATAGATACACACACTCCACAACACTGTCCCCCTCAAAAAAAATTTGGGCCGGGGCGCTGCCTCGCACCCCGCAAGGGGGCTGCTAGCCCCATTGACCCCCAGCCCGCTATCCGGGTAGCGGGACCCCCATAAAAACTCTACGTGGCTCCCGATATATCCAAACCCCCCCTCCAAAACAAAACACACGTACACTGCACATTGAGTTCACATGACCAGTTTAACCCGTTCATCGGAGGTTCCCTCGCCCCAAAGGCGAGGGGTAATTAACGGCAGCTTAGTCCGCGGCTGCCGGAGATTCGGATCCCCACAATCAATAAACCCCCGCCTACCCTAGGCAGGGAGAATCTGTAGTACGCCTGACAAGCACGTGCGTACTCCCATCTCAATGGGGTGATGAAAAACACCCTACAGATACATGTACACTACCTGACATGACCTGATATATCACTATTTGACATATTACCTGATCTTGTTTCTAATGCCGACAATCCTGACATGTTGTCCCGATGGACATATCCCGTTGTCTGTATAGACAAACATGTTCCTGCTTGATCCTGTATTGGCATTAACTTCAGATTTATCAATACCTGACTTGAATACATAACTTGGGGGTATGGGGAAATCAATGATGAAACCTGACTTGTAACTCAACAGTTCGATACTTAAACTGATCAGTTTTAGGGGCTAGGCCAGCCCTGGGATGCTGCTGCTGACATCATTCATCTGTATATGTTTCCTGTTTAGTGCCTAGCGGCATGTCTCGGTTTCAGCCCGAGAATCTGGACTGTGGTCCCGGACATGCACGGGATACTATTGAGTTATATCGACAATTCATTAAATTGATTTCAAACACTTGAGAGTAGTTAACCAAGTAGTTTAGTTCAGATTACTCACCGCACGTCACATGTGCTTATACCCTTCACTGTTTCTTATTCGTGTTACTGTTATACTTTTATTACTGTTCATACTCATGCCTGCATGACTTGTTACCTCCTGATTATATTATTATTGATATTATGACGCACCGACGTCTGGGTTTTGCATGGCCCAGATCCTCTACCCTTGCAGCTGACCGATCAGGAGTATTTCAGTGAACAGGCCGAGCAGTGAGGACCTGTTAGTATTTAGTTTATTTTTCTTTCAGTATTTTCATTCCTGATGTGAGCCGTTTGGGACGTACATTCCAGATTATTATTATTTATTGGATCTATTGCTTCCGCATATTATTTCTTGGCTCGTTTATTCTGGCTTATGGACATGTACTAGATAGTTTATTTTATTTCTACTATTCTTGATATCTTATAGACAGCCGTAATATGACCGTGGAGGGATGTTTCCTAGCCACAGGTAGCATGGTTGGCTCTGTCACGTGCCGATCTTAGCGCACTCTGGGAAGTGGGACGTGATAGGGTTTTTTTGGTATCAGAGCCATAAGATTTAGGTTAAACGAGTTTGATTCTTTTGTAGTTGGGTATTGGACCCAATACACGAATCAGAATACTCGTAACTTGGAGCATGTCCTGCCACATTGTTATAGTGATTCTTGAATCATGTCTTTTTCTTGACCCTTTGTCTTGACGATATGCAAACAACTTTGCATCTCAGCTTGAAATCTTCTTGATTCCTTATTGTTTATCCCGTCCTATTCTTTCGATTCTGATACTAAGATTTGGGCGACTTGAGTGGAGTTATGTGATTGTAACTATGTACCGCGGCATGGTTACAATGCGGTACTCTATTTAAGTAACTTGGAGTCCTGGTCTTGATCCATTTCTTTGTTCCATGGTCGTTTTATTACCTTGGTTCTCTCAGTTTCATTACTTACCAGTTCATGTTTTGCAGATTTCTTGGTGATCAATACTGGTAGCTATGATGTTGTCTTGGGAATGGATTTTCTCGGCACTTTCCACGCTCACATTGATTGTAGGGCAAAGGAAGTGATTTTCCAGATTTCAAGACATCCGGAGTTTGTTTTTGCTGGAGATAGCAGTTCTTTCTGTCGGGCCAGTCAAGTTTAGGGCTAGGCCGACAAGCAGTGTTCTTTTATCAATGGAAGTTGATAAGGAGGAAGCGCCAGCTGTAGTTCGAGAATTCATGGACGTGTTCGAGGACATCTCGGGTTTACCGCCAAAACGAGATGTGGAGTTCGCGATCGATCTTGTTCCTGGTGCAGCGCCAATCTCAAAGGCGTACTATCCAATGGCACCAGTGGAGTTGGAAGAAGTCAAGAAGCAGGTTACCGAATTACTTAAGAAGGGTTGGATTTGCAGCAGCAATTCACCTTGGGGAGCTCCAGTTCTTCTAGTCAAGAAGAAAGATGGCACAAGGAGGATGTGCATCGATTATCGAGAATTAAACCGGGTGACTATTAAGAACAAGTACCCGATCCCTCGCATTGGCGAATTATTCGAGCAACTCAGTGGCACGAGGGTATTCTCGAAGCTGGATTTGCGATCTGGATATCATCAGGTCCGAGTTAAATCAGAAGATATTTGCAAGACTGCGTTCTGAACTCGGTATGGACATTACGAGTATTTAGTGATGCCATTTGGAGTCACGAATGCACCGGCGATATTTATAGACTTAATGAACCGGGTCTTTTCACCATTCTTGGACCAGTTTATAGTGGTGTTCATCGATGATATTCTGGTCTACTCAAGAAGCATTGAAGAGCATACAGAACACTTGAAAATCGTACTGCAGACATTAAAGCATGAAAGATTGTACGCACAGATGAGCAAGTGCGAGTTTTGGCTTGAAGAAGCGAAGTTTTGGGGGCATGTCGTATCCGGAGATGGAATCGCCGTTGATCCTGAGAAGATTGTAGCAGTTCGAGATTGGCCGATTCCGAAGAACGTAGCAGAGATCAGAAGTTTTCTTGGACTTGCCGGATATTACAGAAGATTCGTGGAGAATTTTGCTCATTTGGATGAGCCTTTGACCAAGCTTACGCGTAAAGAAGTACCGTTTGTATGGACAGATAAGTGTGCGTCAGCTTTTGAGGTGTTGAAGCAGAAATTGATAATCGCTCCTATTTTGACCGTACCAGACAGTTCCGGAGGATTGGTGATTCACAGCGACGCATCTGGAAAAGGTTTGGGATGTGTTTTGATGCAGTATGGGAAGGTTATAGCCTACGCATCGAGACAGTTGAAGACCCATGAGAAGAATTACTCAACTCATGATTTGGAGCTAGCAGCAGTGATTTTCGCTCTGAAGATTTGGAGACACTACTTATTGGGCGAAAGGGTCGAAGTGTTCACCGATCACAAAAGCCTAAAGTACGTGTTCACACAGAAAGAACTTAACATGAGGCAGCGTAGATGGTTGGAGCTGATGGCTGACTATGATCTTGATCTAAGTACCATCCGGGGAAGGTTAATGTTGTACGGGATGTGCTTAGTCGGTTGCCAGCAATTCGGATGTTGACTGCACAGAAGGAGCTTATTGAAGACTTTCGGAGATTCGAGTTGGAGATCGTGCTACCGCATTTTTCGGGACAGTTGATGCAGCTGCAAGTACAGTCGTCGTTGATCGATAATATTAAAGCAGCGCAGTTACAGGACCCAAGATTACAGAAGTTTTGAGAACAGGTTGAAACTGGACTTCGAACGGACTTGTTGATTCATGAAGATGGTTTGTTGCGTTATGATAGCCGTTTGTGTGTGCCAAAAGGAGATATTCGTGAAGAAGTTATGAAGGAGGCACACAGTTCCGCATATTCCATACATCCAGGAGGCACGAAAATGTACCGCGATCTAAAACAGCATTTCTGGTGGGAAGGCATGAAAAGGGAGATTGCTCTCTTTGTAGCGAAATGCTTGGTGTGTCAGCAAGTTAAGGCTGAACATCAAAGGGTTGCTGGTTTAGTGCAACCACTTCCGATTCCTCAATGGAAGTGGGAACATATAACCATGGATTTCGTGACAGCTTTACCGCGGAGTCCAAAGGGCAACAATACAGTTTGGGTGAATGTTGATCGATTGACCAAGACAGCTCATTTCATACCATTTCGAGTTGGTCAGTCAACGGAAGCGTTAGCAGAACGGTACATGCAGGAGATTGTGAGATTGCATGGAGTACCTGTGAGCATCGTGTCCGACCGTGACACCCGATTCTTATCGCACTTCTGGAGGAGTTTACAGGAAAGTTTGGGGACGCGATTGAAGTTTAGCACAACTTATCATCCTCAGATAGATGGCCAGTCGGAGAAAACGATCCAAACTCTTGAAGATATGTTGAGAGCTTGCATGTTAGACTTCAAGGGTTCATGGGAGGATCATCTACACTTGGTGGAGTTTTCGTACAACAGTTTTCAGGCGACTATTCAGATGGCTCCATTCGAAGTATTGTATGGTCACAAGTGTCATTCACCTGTTTGTTGGGACGATATTGGAGAACGAAGATTGTTGGGACCATATTTGATCGTGCAAACCGTGGAGAAAGTTAGTACTATCCGGAATCATATGAAGGCAGCACAAGATCGACAGAAGAGTTGGGCCGATACATCGAGAAGACCTTTAGAGTTCGTTGTTGGTGATCTTGTGTTCTTGAAGATATCACCGACTAGAGGAGTGATTCGTTTTGGGAGTCGAGGCAAGCTTAGTCCTCGATTCGTGGGGCCTTTCGAGATTATGGAGCGTGTTGGAGAAGTGGCTTATCGATTGACTTTACCACAATCTTTGGCGAATGTTCATGAAGTGTTTCATGTATCTCAACTCCGTAAGTATGTTCGAGATGAAACACACGTGCTGGATCATTCGGAGCTGACTGTAAGAGAGGATTTGACCTTTGAGGAACGACCGATATCGATTGTTGATCGAAGAGAAAAGGTCCTTAAGAATAAGGTTATCCCTCTCGTACTTGTTTCTTGGGGGAATCGCTCGCACGGAGAATCGACTTGGGAACGAGAAGACGAGATTCGACAGAAGTTTCTAGATCTCTCCTTGTAGATTCTTAATTGTTTATCTTTTCTTGTTTTGGGGAATTTCGAGGACGAAATTTTTTTGTAGTTGGGTATAATGTAACACCCTAATTCATTTATACCAGTTCTATTTCAAGTATTTCTTTATTTATGATATTTTCCTGATTTACTGTGTTTTGGGTTCGAATAGTATATTTGACATTTGTATTTGCATCCGACCCGACCCGCATGCTTGAAATCTGCTTTGATTCATGTTTATGATTTATCCTGACTTGTTACATGGACTCATGCACTTTCATTTATACATCCTGCATACTTGCATTTATCTGGCATCTGCATTTTTAATATAACATTTAAACTCACATAAAATATTTTAAAAATACATTGTATGGCCTGCATGATACCCCTGGCCCCGTGGTAGCTTCCGCGCATTTTGTTCTCGTCTCGTTCAGTGAGACAGACTTATTTGAATAGCTACGCGTACGTACCTGCATCCGTTCTTGGGATTATGCATTTTCGTTATCCGGACATTCATTTTTTATTTTGGTCGACATGTATATTTTTCGTATTTTAAAATTGAATTTTAGACCCGACCCGGGCATGTTTTGAACTGTATTTGTATTTACCAGAATATCAAATTTTATTTATATAATATTAATTTTATAAACTAATACAAATTAAAATTTAGTTAACTAATAAAAGATTTTTTAAATTTAAATCTAAACTAATTTCTTAACAAACTAACAACCACTCTCTCTCTCTCCTCTGCATATATATATTTATATATTTTTTATTTATTTATTTTTTCTTTCCTTATTTAATACACAATCTCTTCTTCTTACTTTTTCTTCTTTCTTTTTCCTTTTCTTGATCTTGTTTCTTGATTCCGGTGATCACCGTTGGAGCCGTGTTCGTCGCTGACGATCCGAGTGATCCAGTGAACGTATCTTGCCTGTGTGATCACCCTCTTGCCTTGCCTGGACCCGTCCCGCGTGCCGCGTGTGCGTTGCGACGATTTACCGACGTCGGACGTGCCGTGCGTATCCGTCACGTGATTCGATCGAGGCAAGTTTATCTTGCTACATGCTATGTTACTGTATTTACATCTATTTGAATAAATATAGCACTTGTATTTTAAATCATGCATCCCACATTATCATTTTGCATGTTTCATCGTTTTCGGATATCCGTATGCATCCGTACAAGTTATTTCATATCTAGTGCATGCAAATTTATCTTGATACATGCTAGACTACAATATACTGCCCCCAATTGAATAATAACATTTCATATTGTTTAATTGTACATCCCTGTTATCATTTTACTGTCTTCGGACATCCGTGTGCAACCATATCATTATTTGCATATCTAGTCGCATGCAACTTCATCTTGCTACATACTATGTATCTTATTTTGTATTCATATGAATAAAAATATTACATGTTGATTGTACTGTACATCCATATTAAAATTTTACCATTTTCGGATACCCGTTGCATCCATATCATTTAAAATATATATCGTCGTAATATTCTTATTATTATCTTTAATTAGTTTATAATCTGCATTTTATAATGTTATACAAAATATAGTTTGAAAATATTATAGTTTACACATGAAACGTCGCAAAGCAGATACGACAAATCTGAAATTTACTGTACACCTTACCTTATAAAATTCATTATAAATCATAGAAAAATTATTACTATACGTTATTAAGTTCGTTACGAAGATAACTCAGAATACTATAACTCTATGAAATATTTACTTGCAAAATAAATTATTTAAATAACGTAAAATGCAAATGAAAATATCTCTAAACTGCTGTCCAGGGAAATTCCAGCAGCAAATTTTCAATTTCGAATGTTCATAACTTTTTGTAGGAACAACCTGAGATAATTCAACTTATAAAAATGAAAACCTTATTGAATTATCTTTGTTTTGGTATAAGACACGTCCCTTTTAGAGAACGTTTTTTTTATTTTTAAGCTATTTTACAAATTATGGTGACGCTGAATTTCTGAACGGAATTTTCTTGTGCATGGTTAATCAATACCACTTTTATAGTTATTAATCGGTTTGAATATGTTATCCATATTAATATTATTATATCAATATCTATTTAATAAATAATAGTGCTTGTGTTTTAATATTCAGCAAATTTTACCGATTTACAGTTTTTTAGTATCCGTCTGAATCCGTACGGTTTATTATATATCTAATTGCACGCCGAGACCATATTATTTCATGTTACTGTTGTATTAGTGCACCATGCTTGATAATTGTGCATCCTATTTAGTCATGATGTAACCCCTGATAGATATTTGTGCATCCATGCTTTTATCGTACATCCGTACTTTTACCCTGATTCCATACTTGCTACATCTTACTGTTGGGCACCCATTTGTTACACTGTGTACTACTTGACATGATCTGATACACTACTACTTGACATGACTTGATACATGTACACTACCTGACATGACCTGATACACCACTTCTTGACATGACTTGATGCATGTACACTACCTGACATGACCTGATATATCACTACTTGACATGTTACCTGATCCTGTTTCTAATGCCGACAATCCTGACATGTTGTCCCGATGGACATATCCCGTTGTCTGTATAGACAAACATGTTCCTGCTTGTTCCTGTGTTGGTATTAGCTTCAGATTTATCAATACCTGACTTGAACACATAACTTGGGGGTATGGGGAAATCAATGATGAAACCTGACTTGTAACTCAACAGTTCGATACTTATACTGATCAGTTTTAGGGGCTAGGCCAGCCCTGGGATGATGCTGCTGACATCATTCATCTGTATATGTTTCCTGTTTAGTGCCTAGCGGCATGTCTCGGTTTCAGCCCGAGAATCTGGACCGTGGTCCCGGGCATACACGGGATACTATTGAGTTACATCGACAATTCATTAAATTGATTTCAAACACTTGAGAGTAGTTAACCAAGTAGTTTAGTTCAGATTACTCACCCCACGTCACATGTGCTTATACCCTTCACTATTTCTTATTCGTGTTACTGTTATACTTTTATTACTGTTCATACTCATGCCTGCATGACTTGTTACCCCCTGATTATATTATTATTGATATTATGACGCACTGACGTCTGGGTTTTGCATGGCACAGATCCTCTACCCTTGCAGCTGACCGATCAGGAGTATTTCAGTGAACAGGCCGAGCAGTGAGGACCTGTTAGTATTTAGTTTAGTTTTCTTTCAGTATTTTCATTCCTGATGTGAGCCGTTTGGGACGTACATTCCAGATTATTATTGTTTATTGGATCTATTGCTTCCGCATATTATTTCTTGAGCTCGTTTATTCTGGCTTATGGACATGTACTGGATAGTTTATTTTATTTTTACTATTCTTGATATCTTATAGACAGCCGTAATATGACTGTAGAGGGATGTTTCCTAGCCACAGGTAGCATGGTTGGCTCTGTCATGTACCGATCTTAGCGCACTCTGAGAAGCGGGGTGTGACAGCGTCGGTCATGCCTGGGCGCAGGCAAGCTGACCGACACCTCCTCGGGAGAGACAGGGGCGCGATGGGGCTCGAGGCGAGACACTCTGGCGTAAGACCTCAGGGTTAAACTGTGCGGCGCCCACCGGATCATTGAATATGTCGGCCCGGGGGATCTGCGGCCGCCGGAGACAGCGAGGCGGTGATCGGTCGTGCCAACGCGGGCAGAGTCTTCTCTCCCTCTGTAGAGATCCCGGTCCTGCGGAGGAGGAGCGGCGACCTGGGGAGCTTGCCCGACTGCTTGTACACGGACGAGCGCATCCACGATGGACGTAAGTCGATCTATCCGAGTGGATAGGGCGTGAATGGCGTTCGGTGGAGGAGGGAATTCTCCCTCGTCCCCACTGTGGGGAGGCCGACGGCTGGTGCTTGGATCGTCGCAGTGTCCGCTTGCCATGTAGTCGAGATCAGAATATGAACTTTTGGTTAAGTGGAACTAGATTTCCCACGGACGGCGCCAACTGATTGAGCTTTGGATCTCCTTCAGACGTTATCTTCCGTCGATCTGCTGCGAGCGCTGATGGACGGCTGAGATTGAGTTAGAGGGTTGACTCCTGGGACGTGTGGATCTCAATGGGTTTTGTGTGGTTGAGGTCGAGCTACCTACAAAGAAGTCCCAGGGTGGTTGTGCCACCGAGGACCCTCCGACGATCAAGTTAGACGGGGTATTTTGGCAGAGTAACGGTCTAGTAGAGTCAAAATGGTTTACCTCGACCGTCTGAGAGAGGGGTTTATATAGCGGCAGCGATGGGCAGGCGGACACGAGATTCACGCCGGCCGTTGCGTCCTTGGCGTCACGCCCGCGTGATATGCGGGATTCGCATTAATGACAGACAGGCTCGTTAATAGGGGATCGTGATGGCGTGGAACGCGGGATCATGGGCGGCGGATATCTCGCGCAATGCGAGATTCGCTGAGCCGTGGCGAAGGCGCCTGTGATCAGCGCCGCGGGTCAGTCGGTGAGACCGAGGAATATGAGCTCGGAGGGAGGCTCAGGCACGAGCGGGAGGCCGAGACGTCTTGGTTCCGTGATAGCTCGGAGGCGAGCCGGACGGCATCTGGAAGGCCACTGAACGTTGGGAGACTCCTCGGACCGAAGGCCCACGAGCGAGCTCCCAACTGAAGTTCCTGATCTTTTCATGTAGGTTCTAGGACACGTCATCTGCAACGTGCCAGCATCTGGAGTCTCATCACATACCAAGATCTTAAAAAATCAGTTTAAGGACTCTTGACAATGTAGGATGAATTAGGTACATGGCTTGACCATTCAAAAGTTTTATTAATATAAAAAAGGGGGAAATAACGCTTTAAATTTGTAGAAATAAATTTTGTATATTAATCACGCCAAAAAGACTTGTCAAATTATGGTAAACTCGTAAGAAGCAGGCAGGAGAAGAACTAGGCCTGAGATGGGCATTAAGCTATCATTCTTGAATTAAAATTAAAGGAGGAAATTCTTTCTTTCATTTTAAACTTTTCGAGGATCGAGTGATTTCAATTTATAGAAATAGGACAAAAGAGGAAAAAAGAAAGAGAAGGCACAAGCTTCATACAAAACCAAACATCACGAGTATAACGGCACAATGACAATCAAATTGCTTCACATAAAAAAAAATATGCAAATCAAAATTCATGATCTAAAGCGAACAATTTCCAAACCACAATGATCTACAAAATCCAGCAATGCTTAGGGTAAATGAATAATAATAAAACGCACACCATCAATGACTGAACAAGCAAATCTGAACAGAAACCCTGCCATTTAATACTCATTTCAACCATAGTCACGGATTCGTCGTTCGGATATAATTCGACAAGGTCGAAAATTCGGATTCGGAAAACTATTCGGAAAAAATCGGTAGGTATTAAAAAAAAATTCGGCAAGTGTTCGAGAAATGTTCAGGAAGGATTTCGAGCAAGATATTAATATATGAGATCTTAGCTTTTGATTTTGTGAATTATTTGCTGTTTTTTGAATTATTCATTGTTTTTCACATAATTCGTGAATTATTCACGAATTATTCGGCCCATTCGGTAACGCATTAAATCGGCTGATCAAAAATTCGCGAATTATTCGAGAATTCAGCGAATAATTCACGAATTATGTGACTATGATTTCAACTATCAAAAATAAGCAAATAAATGTGTCAACAAGCAGCAGCTTCCAGCCTAACCACCTCCACAAACTAATCTAAATATCATACATGCCCAGTACATTATTCTAAATAAGTTGGTACCCTACAAACTTAATAAAACGGTTATTATTGCTCGAGGATGCCTTACAAAAAAATACTCATAAACCTCGGTTCCTGAAAAAAGGTCACAAAATTGTCGACAAAGAGAGCAAAAGCATCTTTGAATGCTAATCAGACATCTGTGATGGAAAAAAGTAAATAAAATTAAAATAAATAAAATAATCAAGAAAATGATGCATAAAATATTTCACCGGTTGGTACCTGAACATGGAAGGAAAAAAGTGCATGTTCCTCAATCTGACTGCATGCGATGGAAGCAACCTAAATGAATCAATCAAATAGATAAAGCAACTCAAAAGGTTCTGTACAAGCATGCTTCGGCTGTTATGTTGAATAAGTCAAGATGATAGTTTACAAACTTTGCTCAAATACCTGCAACAATAACCATTACATATTACTAGTAATTTTGCACGCGCGATGCACGCAGTTTGAAAATAAAAAATAAATGATACCATGTAGAAATTAGAATGTGCGAGAGAATAGAGAAAGCTGCCCACAAAATATGGAAGTTGTTTCTATCATGGAGAATTTAGTTACAAGGTTTGTTTTTTTAACATTTAATGTGGTAGTTTAATAATATTTTGACACACAAGCAAATCCTATGTGGCATAAAATCAGAGCTTCGATTTCAAAGGATGTTTCTAGCCCCTTCCTTTGGCATTGTAATAGTAGAGAAATATCAGCCAAAAGTTGAGTAGATAGATGTAAGTGAATTTATTTTATTTTTGGTTTGGTCGGGCTATAAAGAAATGATGAATGTGTAGATATTATGCGGTTATTATATCCAAATGAAAATTCTATGTCACACGCTATGGATATGTTACAGTGGCTTTATCCAAATCTCACGTCCAAGAATGTAATAGGAAAGAAAATTACGTAATTGAAAGAAACAGGTGTAGATCATACAAATATATATCCTTAAACTCTTATGGAAACTTTAAAGTTTTGATCAAGTGACTACAAATGATACCAGAGCCACAAATTCAACTCCAGCTGGGCATGGATTTTAAGTGAACTTTTTTTAATAAAAAAAATTTACCATTGTAGAAAAAGCCCCCTTTAATAAAGACTTCAATCTGTGGGGAGCGCTAGATGCTAGACTATATTTTATTTCCCCCAACCCTCAGCACAACTTCAGAGCATGCTTGTGTTTGCCAGTAGAAGTATTTACTTCAAATTAGTAGTGAGGATTGAAGAAAATTCTTTTATAGTATAATAAAACATACTCCAAAGCAGTAGTTCAGGTTGAGGAACATATTTTTATAGTCAAACAGAAGCATGGTAAACACTTCCTTTTCCTTCTTTTGTTTCCCACAAGTTCCATACTAATTCACATGCACAATTATTTTGGGCAAAGATTGTATCAAATTGTACCTTGTGTTTTCATGTTGAGTCCTGAAGCTTTAACTTGTCTTTCTTTTAAATATCACAAGCTTTCAAGGTATCGAGCATCGAGTCATCATTAATCATCAGCAACCGGAGTTCAGAGCTCTGCTATAACTTGCTGCATTAATTTTAAGCTCCCGGATCATTTAACAGTTTTTGTATGCCACATATCTGAAGGTAAGGGTTCTCTAATAGCTTTTCGTTGTTGCTCTGGTTTGTAGAAAGACAATAAATGGTCAGTTCATGAAAAAATCAGTAATTTTCGTGTTTTGTCGAAGCTTGTCCCTACCTGTTGTGCTTTAATAATTAGATTTTGAAGCATGCGTTGGTAATTCTCGGGTTGTTCGGTCATCATTCTCTGCGATCACAAAGGAAACAAGTAAATGATTATATACAACCGAATTGAAAAGAACATGATTGTAAATGTGTGGCCGTGTGGGATACCTTTAGAAGGAAAGCTGAAGAATAATAAGCCACCCTTGAGTCTGTATCATCTAAAAGGCCCCTGCCAGGGTTTAAATATATATCACCATCAGACACATGATACAAACATATCTAAAAGGTATTTAAATGAACAAGGGCTAATTGCACATAGCACTTTTTATTTATTACATCATTAAGCACTTGACATCTAGCGTCCAATACCACTAAAACTAGTATCGATTCGCTCTAGCATCATATTTAGTACAACTGATACAGAGTTGTCAGCTGCTAATATATCATTTGATCCAGGGTCCTAAATCCTAGATTAGGTACATTGTTTTAGGCACAAGCATGCTTCCTCTTCAATCCACCAGTTGTTTCCTTTTCTTTTAAGAACACAAATAAATTGTTATTTAGATCCTCATCAGAATTATGTACTTATTATAAATGATATACAGCATCACGATTCTGGATTGATCATTAATCAAAATATATTTACTGAACTACTAAAAAGATATTTAAAAATTGCTTTACGGACACAACAGCCTTCATTTTTAAAATGCAGATTTGACATTTTTAACCATAGCTTCTTCCAATTCCTTTGTGGCAACAACTGATATTAATTCATCATTTCTGTCTGCCAATTTTCATCTGATCGAGTTAAAAATCATATGGTGAGTGAGAGCATAATCCTCAGTGTTTTGCTGAGGCTAGAATATTAACCACCCTAAAGCAAACAATATTGAACCAATTGAATAAAATGCTGGCATGGATCTAATAGAAACTCAAGCAGTATAATCTTACAACCACTACATCAGATAAATTAGAAGATTTTTTTTAACTGCAATGAATGAAAACCTTGATAAAAAAGAAAACAGACATGAGAAGGCATGCAGCTGATTTCTACAGAAATCATGGTTTGTACAAAGATAAAAAAAAAAAAGCTTTAAGGAGGTTGTTTTCATGTGTTAAACTTGGATGTATAGATAAAAATGGGTAAGAAGCAAATGAAGAAAAACAAGTTCCTGTTGGGACAGATCATTGTTGATAATTGGTCAGAAATATTAACTGAGAAATAGATGGTAGTAGTTTCGCAATTGCTTGAAATTAACTCGGGAATTAATGCTTCATGCCTTCATTCAACGAAGGTATTTTTTAACTGCAATAGATTTTTTGTACAAATTGAATATCAACCATATTAGGACTTGGTTGGCTAGTGCCTTGGCTAAATGTGGCAGTCATAGTAGATCCATGTGTCAAGGTAACATAAACTAACTCTTGCCAATAATAGACCTCAAGGATCTTAAATCATCTTTGTAGTGTATCCCACCATCCAGGCATTCAGCTAGGGAATGTAGGAACCGGTTTCCAGCCATCTTTAATTGTGATCAATCGCACAACTTTGATAAACATTACACTTACTTTTTAGAAGTGCGGTTTATTCTAGTGGACATTGCATTTGCCAATTTACTTGTCACCCTGTAAGTTAACCTTTTTCCATTTTGGAACACCAAAGCATCATATAGATAATAAATTTCTACAAAGATCTGATATTTCATAGAAAAAATAAATAATATTCTATAGTCAAGTCATGTTTGATTATTAATTTATTTTTCCACTCCACAATGTATTGGTTCATATGTACTTATATGGATAGGCACAAAATGTACCTGAAAAACTCATCTCCTTCCACATCCAGAAATGCTTTAGGATCTGCACTGCATTTACCAATCAAAAGTAAAAGAAGTGCTGCTCGAATATCTGATGTAGCACCCGGGAGATTTCCTCCGCCTTTGCTTCCAACAGCAACATCTAGTGCAATATCATCTGTTGCTGCACCAGCAAGTTGAATCAATGGCCAATACAACAATGATGCAGGAACACGGGCCACTAACTGCATAGGAACTATAGCATGTCCTCGTAGAAGCATTGCTGCCATCGATGGTGTCTCACAAAGTAGGTTGGATTCGTTGATGCCATGGCTGCAGCTGGTGCCCTTCTCTGGCAACTCATCTTTATAGATATTCTTCTTATCTCGAGGGTTTTGTGGTGCACGTGCTATCGAGTCGCGCTTAAAGCTTTCGCTTTTAACAAACTGGTTGGTAGATGGAGATTGTAACCTCAGACATAATTGAGAAAATAAGATATCACACATCTGCAAAAATAATCTTCAGTTTAGATACAGGGATCCAACAGATGTTTGTCATGTTCAAATTAGATGTATATATATAATATACTCGAAAAACCCGGGACTCAATAAAGAAAAGTATGTTCTTTGTCAAGTGTTCTATGAAGAGAATGATATCTGCATGATACAGAAATTAGGTCAAAAATTATTTACTCAAAATGAAAAATGAAGCCGATTTACCGACTTCAGCAAAATTGATATATCAAAAGGTAGCAATTCCATCAGTACAGCAAATCATTCTGGTCATCACAAATTCCAAAGCAGCATTGCTGACTTTTTTTTGTGTGTGTGGGTGGGCGCAGGGGGGGGGCAGGGGGGGGGCACTTATAAAAACCTTAATCTTAGAGGATGATTTTCCAACTAATAATGTTGGCAGGTATCAATAAGAAAAAGAAAATTAAACTAGCAAATGATTTATTTTCTACGAAGTAATATTAAACTAGCAAAGTATCATTTCCTTTATAAAGAGAAAAAGTTAAGATAATTTGAAGATATTACTTGAAAAGATACCTTTAAGATATTTATACGATCAGTCTCATTGATTTGAACTACTAGTGATAAAGCGCAGCTCATTATGTCTATAACTGCATTTGCCATCTCCAAACGGTGTTCACTGCAATCAAATCTCACAGAATCCCCATGACTTGTATTTTGTAGCTTGCTTTCATCTAATAGTAGTTTCAAACGCATGAGAAGTTCATCCAACACAAAAAGGAACCCCCATCTGATGTAGTTGTGTTTTGACTTCAAAAGCCCACACAGTATGCTAATTGGTAATGGAACCGAAGAAGAAGTCAAGTCTTGACTGCCAGCAACTCCAATTTGCTCTTGCAATTTTTTAATATTCCCCCATTTGTTCCTATCTCCATCTTTGCTGATTTCTGAAAGAAGTAACTCAGCTAGCCAAATATACCCATTATGGTGATAAGCAGGCCTCTCTGAGTGAAGAAGAGAGTGCAAAGTAGCCCAAGAAAGGCTCACTTTCATTCCGTCAGTTTCCTCTAATCCTTCTTCAATACTCTCTACAGATTTGTATGCTTTTGTTATCCGAACCATGTGTGAGAACTTGTTATCTAAACGGGTGAATGTACTTATTGTAGCATCGAGTTTCCTTGTGACCTTGTCTAAGAGCTGCACAAAGAGAAGCCTGTTGTTAGACAAGTACTGATACAACAGAAAAGTGACAACATATTATGCATTAACTTTCAAGTCTTCTTTCTCACAATAAATTAGTGATATACTTGATATGGCATTGCACTTCTAGCTAGAAGCTTGAAGTGCAATGATGATGATAAGGAAGCAAGCAGAGGATGGAAGTGATAACCAAGTGACATTGGACACAGAGTAAGAAAAATGAAATACGGTGTGTATATCATATCATTGTGTCGTAGTACACCAAGTAATGTAAGATGAAGAATGAACTGTTCTTAAAGTAAATTATGACTTCATATACTGAGGGAACCTCAGACCCACATAATTCACTCCCAAAACGTACCGAAAAGCATTTCTTGGGGCAACCTTTTCAAATACCACCTTGCATCGTGATGCTAGAAGGCATGATGAGTCATACTATTGGATAATTGATGTATGGCATGTACAAGTAACGACAAAGGAATGGAACATAGCAACTGGGAGCACAATTAGCAAGAAAAGGATCTATTGTATTGGGTTTTGTGATTCCATATCATTAAACAACAGCAATATCACCCCCTTATGTTGTTTTAAAGCAGAGACATGATAAACTTAATATATGAACATTATAGTTGTTAGTTTTGTGCAGGTGAGGCACATATAAATATAATAGTCAATGTACATTGAGAAGGAAGCATATATAATTTAAAGATCAGAATGCCGCAAGCCAAAGGAACACAGCCAGACGGTCTATTATGAATCTCATATCAACCTGCTAGTCTTTATGAGCATGCTATTTTTCTATGGACCTCCATTTCAACCATTAATTAAGTACAGAAACACAGAAACAAAATATCAGCTGACACAGGAAGAAGTTTTTGTCATGGCAGTCAGGCAGTCAAACAAACACATTTTCACTGTTTGTTTGGAAGATCAACACTGTCCATGTTGACCTTCATGGTCTACAACTAGGATACAGCAAAGATTTTGTGCTTTTCATATTTTTATAATCCTGAATAAGGTATGTTAAAGTGTTCTATTACAAGAAAACTATTTGTTTTGCAACACGTGAAAGGGACAGAGCATTTTGGCAGAGTTTATATGCATAGAGATGAACTTGGTGTGATATTATTGCAAAAGGCACATTTATGGTACATATCTATGACGATCATTTTTTTAATTTGTTTTTGAATTAGTATATGTTTCGCATGGGAGGTTATGCAAGAGGTTTGACTTGGAAAGGTTTATGAGTACAAAGTGAAAGGATATAGTGGTATTACGCATACAACCTATAGATGGGGAGATTTAAAAATTTTCATTTTCCATTGCTTTTAAAAGGTGTGCATGGGGGAAAAGGGGGGGCAAATGAGACTGGGAGAAAAGTTCGTGCATGAGATGATCCAAATTTAGTTAAGATAGGCCCACAGAAAGTTGTGGTTAAAATAGTAAAGGTATCAGTTATGTAACACCCTAGTTCAGTTATACCAGGCTCGATTTGATTATCTTACTTATATTGTGGCTAATTCTTGATTTTATTCGTTTTTGGATGCGGATGGTGTTCTAGTATTCTGTGTTTGGTATCCGACCCGACCTGCATGCTTGAACCCGTCTTGGTTCTTGATTACGTGTTATCCCTGCTGGTTTTGAGGATCCGTGCTTGTATATGGTCCGTTTACTTGCATTATATCCGGCATCTGCATTTTTTAATAATACAATTATAATCAAATAATATATTTTAAAAATATCTAGCAAGGCCTGCATCATACCCCAGACCCTACGGTGGCATCCGTACATCGTGTTCTCATTCCGTTTAGTGAAACGGACTCGTTTGGATCGCTACGTGCATACTACGTGTATCCGTTCTTGGGGTTACATTTTATTTAACCGGACATCGCATTATGGTTTTGGTTGATACGTATATTATCCGTATTTTCAAACCTTATTTTTACCCAACCCGGGCATATTTTGGAGTATTTTTGAAATAGCCAGAAAACTCAAATATATTCAATATTATATTCTTAGTATATTAAACTGTTCCTTGTATATTCAAACTGTATATTTTCCAACCATATAAATATTTTTAAAATATTTTTCTAATATTCAAATCCTTACTCTCTGTCTCTCTTCATTATATATATATATATATATATATATATATATATATATATATATATTTCTTTTAATTAAAAAAAAACCCACCCTACGTTCTCCTCTGTCTCTTCTTCTTTCTTTCGTTTCCCGCCTTGCCTCTGACTCGAAACCCTAACCCACGCCTCGCCGTCGCCGCCTCCACCCCCGACTCCTCCCCTCCTCGACCACCTCCTCACCGTCATCTCCACTCCTCTCCCCTGCCAACCCTGTCGCGACCTCAGCCCAAGAAATCCCGCACGCCTGCACCCATCGCCGGCCTTCGTCGCTCTCCGTATTCTGTATTTTGGAAAGTGAGGCATGGCAAGATTTTGTTGGTATCAGAACCAGACTGACATCAAAATTAGTTTTGATTCTATCGACCTTTTAGGTTAGAATCACATGTCTAGGTTTCCCTCAGTATGTCATGTTGTTATTTCCTTGACTCTGATTATAGGATTCAGGCGACTGAGATAGAATTACGATATTGTATTCATATACCGCGGCATGGTCACAATACGTCATTCTGTTTGAGTAACTTTGAGTTCTATCTGATTTGTTTCCACTGATTTGATTTCCTTGCACACGCCGATTTCTCGAGCCAAGATCGTGACTCTTCATACCCTCATTTGTTTCCTTGAACCTTAATTTTTCATACCCATCTATTTTCTTTGATCCTTATAATTAGTTCGTAATCTTATATTTTCGTTCTTCTAATTTCGAGAACGAAATTTTCTGTAAGGTGGGTAGGATGTAACACCCTAGTTCAGTTATACCAGGCTCGATTTGATTATCTTATTTATATTGTGGCTAATTCTTTATTTTATTCCCTTTTGGATGCGGATAGTGTTTTAGTATTCTGTGCTTGGTATCCGACCCGACCCGCATGCTTGAACCCGTCTTGGTTCTTGATTACGTGTTATCCCTGCTTGCATATGGTCCGTTTACTTGCATTATATCTGGTATCTGTATTTTTTTTAATAATACAATTATAATCAAATAATATATTTTAAAAATATCTAGCAATTGGATCGCTACGTGCATACTACGTGTATCCGTTCTTAGGGATATACATTTTCTTTAACCGGACATCGCACTATGGTTTTGGTTGATACGTATATTATCTGTATTTTCAAATCTTATTTTTAGACCCAACCCGGGCATATTTTGGAGTATTTTTGTAATAGCCGGAAAACTCAAATATATTCAATATTATATTCTTAGTATATTAAATTGTTCCTTGTATATTCAAACTGTATACTTTCTAACTATATAAATATTTTTAAAATATTTTTCTAATATTCAAATCCTAACTCATCCTAACTCTCTGTGTCTCTCTTCATTATATATATATATATATATATATTTCTTTTAATTAAAAAAAACCATCCTACGTTCTCCTCTCTTCTTTCTTTCGTTTCCCGCCTCGCCTCCGACTCGAAACCCTAACCCTAACCCACGCTCACGCTTCGCCGTCATCGTCGCCGCCTCCACCTCTACCCTCCACCTCGTCCCCTCCCCTCCTCAACCACCTCCTCACAGTCATCTCCACTCCTTTCCCCAGCCAACCCCGTCGTGACCTCAACCCAAGAAATCCTACACGTCTACACCCATCGCTGGCCTTCGTCGCTCTCTGTATTCCGTATTTTAGGAAGCGAGGCGTGACAAGGTTTTGTTGGTATCAGAGCCAGGCTGACGTCAAAGTTAGTCTTGGTTCACCGACCTTTTAGTTTAGAATCACATGTCTAGATTTCCCTCAATGTGTCATACTGTATATTTCCTTGACTCTGATTATAGGATTCGGGCGACTGAGATAGAATTACGATATTGTACTCATGTACCGCGGCATGGTTACAATTTGTCATTCTGTTTGAGTAACTTTGAGTTCTATCTGATTTGTTTCCACTGATTTGATTTCCTTGCACACGCCAATTTCTCGAGCCAAGATCGTGACTCTTCATACCCTCATTTGTTCCCTTGAACCTTAATTTTTCATACCCATCTATTTTCTTTGATCCTTATAATTAGTTCGTAATCTTATATTTTCGTTCTTCTAATTTCGAGAACGAAATTTTCTGTAAGGTGGATAGGATGTAACACCCTAGTTCAGTTATACCAGGCTCGATTTGATTATCTTATTTATATTGTGGCTAATTCTTTATTTTATTCCCTTTTGGATGCGGATAGTGTTTTAGTATTCTGTGCTTGGTATCCGACCCGATGTATCCGACCCGACCCGCATGCTTGAACCCGTCTTGGTTCTTGATTACGTGTTATCCCTGCTTGCATATGGTCCGTTTACTTGCATTATATCTGGTATCTGCATTTTTTTTAATAATACAATTATAATCAAATAATATATTTTAAAAATATCTAGCATTTGGATCGCTACGTGTATCCGTTCTTAGGGATATACATTTTCTTTAACCGGACATCGCACTATGGTTTTGGTTGATACGTATATTATCTGTATTTTCAAACCTTATTTTTAGACCCAACCCGGGCATATTTTGGAGTATTTTTGTAATAGCCGGAAAACCCAAATATATTCAATATTATATTCTTAGTATATTAAATTGTTCCTTGTATATTCAAACTGTATACTTTCTAACTATATAAATATTTTAAAAATATTTTTCTAATATTCAAATCCTAACTCATCCTAACTCTCTGTCTCTCTTCATTATATATATATATATATATATATTTCTTTTAATTAAAAAAAAACCACCCTACGTTCTCCTCTCTTCTTTCTTTCGTTTCCCGCCTCGCTTCCGACTCGAAACCCTAACCCTAACCCACGCTCACGCTTCGCCGTCACCGTCGCCGCCTCCACCTCTACCCTCCACCTCGTCTCCTCCCCTCCTCAACCACCTCCTCACAGTCATCTCCACTCCTTTCCCCAGCCAACCCCGTCGTGACCTCAACCCAAGAAATCCTACACGTCTGCACCCATCGCTGGCCTTCGTCGCTCTCTGTATTCCGTATTTTAGGAAGCGAGGCGTGACAAGATTTTGTTGGTATCAGAGCCAGGCTGACGTCAAAGTTAGTCTTGGTTCACCGACCTTTTAGTTTAGAATCACATGTCTAGATTTCCCTCAGTGTGTCATACTGTATATTTCCTTGACTCTGATTATAGGATTCGGACGACTGAGATAGAATTACGATATTGTACTCATGTACCGCGGCATGGTTACAATTTGTCATTCTGTTTGAGTAACTTTGAGTTCTATCTGATTTGTTTCCACTGATTTGATTTCCTTGCACACGCCGATTTCTCGAGCCAAGATCGTGACTCTTCATACCCTCATTTGTTCCCTTGAACCTTAATTTTTCATACTCATCAATTTTCTTTGATCCTTATAATTAGTTCGTGATCTTATATTTTCGTTATTCTAATTTCATGAACGAAATTTTCTGTAAGGTGGGTAGGATGTAACACCCTAATTCAGTTATACCAGGCTCAATTTGATTATCTTATTTATATTGTGGCTAATTCTTGATTTTATTCGCTTTTGGGTGCGGATAGTGTTTTAGTATTCTGTGCTTGGTATCCGACCCGACCAGCATGCTTGAACCCGTCTTGGTTCTTGATTACTTGTTATCCCCGCTGGTTTTGAGGATTCGTGCTTGCATATGGTCAGGCATCTGCATTTTTTTAATAATACAATTATAATCAAATAATATATTTTAAAAATATCTAGCATGGCCTGCATCATACCCCACACTACGGTGGCATCCGTACATCGTGTTCTCGTTCCGTTTAGTGAAACGGACTTGTTTGGATCGCTACGTGCATACTACGTGTATCCGTTCTTAGGGGTATACATTTTCTTTAACCGGACATCGTATTATGGTTTTGGTTGATACGTATATTATCCGTATTTTCAAACCTTACTTTTAGACCCAACCCGAGCATATTTTGGAGTATTTTTGTAATAGCCAGAAAACTCAAATATATTCAATATTATATTCTTAGTATATTAAACTGTTCCTTGTATATTCAAACTGTATATTTTCCAACCATATAAATATTTTTAAAATATTTTTCTAATATTCAAATGCTAACTCATCCTAACTCTCTGTCTCTCCCTCTTCATTATATATATATATATATATATATATCTTTTAATTAAAAAAAACCACCCCACGTTCTATTCTCTCTCTTCTTTCTTTCGTTTCCCGCCTCGCCTCCGACTCGAAACCATAACCCTAACCCATGCCCGTGTCTCGCCGTCGCCGCCTCCGCCCTCGACCTCATCTCCTCCCCTCCTCGACCACCCCCTCACCGTCATCTCCACTCCTCTCCCCTGCGAACCCCGTCGCGACCTCAACCCAAGAAATCCTACACGTCTGCACCCATCGCTGGCCTTCGTCACTCTCCGTATTCCGTATTTTGGGAAGCGGGTGTGACAAGGTTTACTCGTCGCCGACGATCCGGACGATTCAGTAGACGTCCTCATCCAGCATGGTCATGCTCTTGCATAGCTTGGTTCTGTTCTGTACGCGCCTGTGTGCATTGCGACGTTTACCCAATGTCGGACGCAGCATACGCACCCCGTTTAAAGTATGGATATATGATCGAGGTAAGTATTCTTGCTTTACTTTTGGTCGAGGTACATCGGCATTCCTTCGTGTGTACATGTAAATATATATATTTTTCCTGTCCTGTTAGAATAAAAGAGAAATGTATTGGTACCTATTTTTCTTTATATCGTACAAAAATATACATAGGCAAACTTTTATGCAGCAAGTAAGAAAAAATGGCAAGTGTGGTTTTAAAATGAGATTTATTTTTTTAACTACAAATAAAGTTCGAAAGTTAACCTATCTCACATTTATATATTTCTAGCCAGATTGTAATTAGTATATCCATATTAAGGTTAACGGTAAAGATAACAATTGACTCATACCAGCTTGTACATCGCCTTCATGCAATTACTATTACCAAATAACAATTACATTTGACAAGTCATGACTATTCAATACTCTAGTCTTTATGAACGAGATCGCTGATTAGGATGCTGAACTATATGATATGACACTACTATTTACCAGTTTCATTTCTATACAATTACCATATCACAAGTTCCAATTTTTTCAGCATTCTTAATTAGTGCTCTAGTCATTACCATGGTAGGTATAAATACGCGGGTGTTGGGATAGTTTGAGTGTGCGTTCGTACAACAGGATCTCATGAGTCCCATGCCGGCAACTCGTACCGGGCTATATTGGTCGCATGTTATTACAGCTTGTACCGGGCTATATCGGTCGCATGTTATTACAGCTCGTCCCGGGCTATATCGGTCGCTTGTTCATTTCACAGTTGGGCCCGTGTTTCCTAGCCCCTGGGGCACTACTTTTGGGTTAGAAATACTCCTGCAGAGGTTGACGCACACACTCGAACTCACGATAGGATAGTTTACCTTTTAGTGACCAGTAGGATGTGACTTGACCTATTTACATACATGTTTCATAGTTTTAATGCATATATATTTACATCTATTTCTACTTGCGCACACGGGCTTCACTACATTCATATATTCATGTTATCATACCATACACACACCTTATACGTTGAGTACTTGCTGGGATGTTCTGACATCCCTGAGATTTGTCATCTCAAGTTTAGAGAAAGATTTTCAGGCTGAGCAGGATCGCAACGGCTATCAGGACTTTGCCGAAGATCAGTCACCCGTAAGTTTATTTCGTTTTTGTTAGTATTTAGCATGTGCGCTCTTGAGGAACATTAGGACTTTTGTATCTTTTCAGATTTTGTTTTCTTTTCGAACCTATTGTATTGGGTACTTATTTACATCAATTATCTAGTGGACCCATTTTTAGTATTCCTTGCGGTGTCGTGGCAGCATGATTATCAGTATCATCCCTTTTGGTATTGGATTTTATTTTGATAGGTTAAGCTAGACAACCTTATATGACTATGGAAGGATCTTTCCTTACCGTAGGTAGCACGGCTGGCCTTCGTCGCTCTCCGTATTCCGTATTTTGGAAAGCGGGACGTGACAAGTTAAGTCATTGCTATTTCTCTAGATGACACCTGTCCAGTTTAGAGGATGGATATATGAAACCAATTTGGATGGATCGATGGCAAACCCTACTTTAGGGTTTTCAACTTTTCCTTATCATAGTTAAGAAATCATCAGTTTTTTTCCACATAAATCCACCAAACTATTTTTAATGAATAATTTGATAGCTTATTAGCTAGGATTACCATATCAAGCCGTTCATTGTTTGGTGATCGAGACAAAGCAGCAGATATTGGCCTTCTTAAAATCTCACCAATGCCTTGCACCCCATGCTTCACAGCAACATAAAAGGCTTCAGGTGCATCTGCAAGACTTAGCATAGAAGCAACAAGTTGGATCTCATCATATGTATATACAGAAGCACCAGAAGCCAAGCATGCTTCATTTATATGATGTAGCACATGGTCGAAAAGAACCAGAAATAGATTTCGCTTTTCTTCTCTTGAGTTTGCCTGTGAATACTGCACATCCAAGTAAAAATTTTACAATCTGGAAGAGTCGTAACCAACCAAATCCTTCTAGTAATACAAATGTGAATGACCTCTGAGGCAATATGAGAAAAATGAACAATAGAGAATAAAATGGCCTGTCAAGCTAGCTATCTAAGGCTCTTCAATCTTAAGAAGTATATGTCACACGCCACTAGAAATACTTTTAGCAAAGTAAGAACATATTCATTTTGAAGGATGATTATAAACCAAATTCTAGGAATACTATCTGCAGTTTGATGTAGCCACCTTAGATCATTTTCCATCAGAAGCAAACATATTTAGCCGAATAAATGGAATTTCTTATAGGAAAACATTATCCACATTGAGTTCCCATATCACGAAGTCCATCTTAAGTTTCTTAGCCAATTCAGGAAAAAAAAAAGTGTCCAGTGATTATGTCAATAAAATGATGTCAGACCAATATGATCTAACCTACTCTTGACTAAGATTTGTAATAAATACTAGCTTGAAAGAGAGCGAAAACAGAATGTGTAGTTTTCAATTGATCACACACCTCTAAGCAAATGAAGTCAATCCCTCCAAGAAGATCAACTTGTTCGTCAAGGAATGTTGGATCATCTGAAGCAGCTTCTGCAGATTTAACAGGAGTCTGATAGAACATGTTTGTCAACATGCAGATGAGCCTGCAATGAACAATTTCTGCCCATGAATATTTTCGGCTCATCTCAAGAAGGGTCTTAATAACCTGTAGAGCAAAAATAAGAAGGGCATAAGAATGCATGATGATGCTTTAAATTAATGTTAAATCCATGTTTAAACTGAATCGTATTAATTTTCTGTTGCCCAATTGAGAAAAACTAGTCGGATACGGTGTATATACTCAACAAAAATACATAAGATGTAATATATACATTCATATGAATATGATTCAGATGGCATCTGCATTACTTCTCACCCTTATGTCAAGACCGGCCAACCTGCTTCTAAGAATTTTTCCTCCATCACAAACAAAGTAAAACAAACAGCTAAGAGCAGACGCCCACACGATTTCTTCCTGTTCTTCTGTCTGCAAAAGTTAATGAAAAATAATCAAGGTGAAAAGAACTGTCCAGGAAAAGATCCGTCCAGGAAAAGATCCACTTTTTTCCACAAGTCCGGATGAACAGGCTTAAGGTTTCAATGACATTTTCATCATTAATATCTCCACACACAAAAAAAAAAAACCATTAAGCCTTTTCCTATCAAACAGACAGAATTGACAAAGTATTATGACCAGATGGCAACTTGACATCAACCATTACTTAATTTATTTTAAGTCTGATAAAAAAACAAATTAATTTGAAGGCAGTAGTATTTATTTCAAGAAAGCTTCCTCAAAATGAAAAGAATCTTAAAGGCGTTAAATCCAACTACTAGCAAGTCCTACTTTAATTAGCAAGGGCGATGCTTTAGAACAGTGATTACCTGGACAAGAAACAGAAGAACCTCAAACAGAATGACTAAAAGCCATGACTCAAACTTATCGATAGCAGAAGCCATTCTTTGCGGCATGGTAGACTCCAGATTTGTTTTTCCTAGCATAACCGGACATTGTTCCTCTGCAGGAGCTTCCTCCTCTTCAATTGTCAAAGAGTCTTCAAATAATACAGGCTCCAGTAAGTGAGCATGAACTCCTAAGTTTAGAATTAAGTCAAAAGCCCGGACTCTATAAGCCAATTTTTGCGAACTAAGAATATCCTGAAAAGAAAATAATAACGATGTAAGCATCTTTGAGTAGGTCTGCACCAGCAAATTCATGATGCAAAGTGCAGCACCTCCAGCATCGAAAGAGCAAGAGGAGCAGCAGTACCAGAATCCATCATGTACCTACAAAAGTAAACTTATGCTTGAATTGATTCAATACATGTTCAAAGGTAACACAGAAAAATAAACAGACAGCAGATCAAAGGTCAAAGTTTAATTATTTTTTAAAAAATTCTTTAACAATAAAGTAGTTTTTTTCTTTTTTGCCAGAATTTTGGATGTAGAAGCAGAATTTGGTGCATATACATGTTTGCGAGGTCAATAATAATAGAATTTGATCAAAGCACATCAAGAATCTTCTCCTACAGCACAGATGCCAAACACTTAGTTGAAAAATTCCAAGTTAAAGCAAGATTTAGAATCACTTTGTGGCAGTTCTTTAGAAAGCTGATAAGTGGTTTAAGAGGACAAGTATGGGATTGCTGGTGTCAAAAAAGGTATTCTTTTGAGTCACAGAACAGAAACACGCACACATGCACATGGGTCAGCTGCTCCAGTAAATAACCATAATCGCGAGGACAAAGTGAATCCAAAAGAATCTGACAAGGGAAATACCAGTGGAACTTTTGCAAGTTGCCAACTATTCTTATTGCACTGAAACAAAATGACAATTAAGGAAATGATAGTAATATGTGGGTGTAATTTAGTAATGCATGAGTAAGGAAATTTATGGAAGCAAACCAGTATATGCAATAATAGCTCAAAAAGTGCAAGACATCATCTTGAGGTTCATCCTTGTTATAATACTATTATGTACAATAAAGGTATGATAATTTCAACACATTATTCCGCGCTCAATCCTAATGTTAATGATACTATAAAAAGTTGCCAAAAAGAACAAGGATCTATTATTAGATGGTAAAAGAATTGACAATATACCATATAAAGGTTATAGGAAAATAAAGCTCAAAACAACCTATTAATAAAACAAAAGGTAATTGTTCACACATTCGTGGAAAGGAAATAAAGATTATTTTCCAAACGACAACTGCTAACATGTCAAGTAATTAGGGCATAACAATATTTATATTGGAATGTATGAAGTAATCAACAGATTACTACTCCCCGAGACAAGGAAAAAGTTGTGTTCAACCCAAAATGTCAATAAAACATTGGCCAATAAAAACTTACACTAAATTGATGGAATACATAAATAATCAGGTGTGATAAGCAAAACTATCAGTCTCAGGAAGGAATGCTTCGTAGGATGACGATATTTTCCACCCTTTCTTTCTCATTCTTTATATCCTTTCTCTAAGTCTTGGCGTAAATTGAGAACCCCCTTTCATACATTCTTATGTGAAATTCTTAATTTTGTGAGAATTTCAAATTGATTGATAGTACTGATAACTAGGTTAGGCTACCTGATATCCAGCGAGACGCAATGCTTATATGAGGCAATGAGACAGTTGACCTCATCCGTGGGATTGAAGAGCAAATGAATAGGCGGTCTGAGATTAAATAATACTAAACTTAATTAGTTATTCAAGATTCATAAAATATATTTAATATTCTCTTTCCTAACAACTTATTACTAATCAGACGTTCTCCCCACTTTCACCTTGCATTCGTCCCAATTTCCATCATGCCCATGAAATTAACCTCATGCTCGACTGTGGATCCTTTGAGAATGTTTGTTAATTGAATAGAAACATATAGTTATGGATCATTAAATTTCGAAGACCACATCTTGCTCCATTTATGAACCAAGAGAGAGATCAAATGTTGACCCATCTTAAAGTGCCTCTTTCCAACATAAAAGGAAAAAAGTGTTAAGTAGGCCTTCATCACTCATTTTTTCCCCATGATGATGATCATAAGTCTCCGATTAAAGTCTTACAATATAATATTAAGCCATATGAATTCATACTATTTTTTGAACACAAAAAGTTAAGGTTTTGGCAACCATATTCTAGAATACATCTGTAGGAAGAGAAGAAGCGATTGACGAGTGTGGGTATGGAAGAGAAGGTGGAATTTTAGGAAAGATATATTTAGGGACCTTGAATAACTAATTAGATTTAGTAATATTTAATCTCGGACAGTCTATTCATTTGTTGTTCAATCCAATGGATGAGATCAACCGTCTCGTTGTCTTATATAAACTGTGCGTCTCATTATATATATATATATATATATATATATATATAGGAGAGCACTCTATTGCAAACCGGTCAGTGTTTTTTAAAAACTGGAACTTTCGATCCACGACATATTTGAACGATCCGAACCATTGAAGTTGATCACCCTACGTTCAAGTCTCTGTGTATGAAAAATCAAAGGATTTGAGGACTTCTAGCTTATGCATCGGATGGAGTTTATGTTGCCATATTGAAAGATATTCATTTTGATGCATGTGTTAGAGGTTTTCAAATCCTTTGATTTTTCATACACATACATTTGAGGGTAGGGTGATCGACTTGAATGGTTTGGATCGTTCAAATATATCGTGGATCGAGAGTTACCGTTTTTAAAAAACGCGGACCGGTTTGCAATATGATAAGGCTAATTTACTCCAGTAACATAACCTAGTTATGCCATGTGGATAATTACCCCTTTTGCCCTTCATTCATGGATAAAGTAAACAACGTTTTTGTCATTTTTAAGGAGAAGGAAAAGATGGAAAATCATGTAATTAATAAGGCAATTGATTAATACAAAGAGAGAATCTCATAGGATTTTCACAAAATTCTCTACATTCTCTCTCCTTGAAAATGATATAAAGTAATCCTCTTTTGTCCATACATGATGGGCAAACGGTGTAATTATCCACAAGGCATAACTAAACTGTTTATGCCCTGAGAGTAAATTAGCCTTCGCTATATATGTATATAGAGCGGGAGAGAGAGTAGATCCTATAGGACGGGTTCGTATTTTTTAATAACGCGAACTTGAATGATGGCCGTTGGATCTTGTGCTTTTAATCAACGATTAAAATTAATCCGGCTTAATAAATCGTCAATAAATGGAAGTTAAATATATATATATATATATATTCTCACATTATATTGACAGGCAGATTAACTAATAAGATTTTCAGCTTGGTTCCTATATTATGGAGAACCATTACTATTCATTGTGGGCCCTTCATGTCCTCTCAACTCAATGCTATATATATCAACACAAAATCACAATAATGTCATGATGAAGAATACTTCTAATGAAGATAATCCATAATACACACCAGGATGAGGTAAGATGGAATAACTTAATACGAGATTAAACATTTAACAAACATAGTAATGCTATCAAATAATTAAAAAATAAAAGAACAGCAAAAGTTATCTGAACAAAGAAGAATTATAAGAAAATTGAAGATGACCATAAGTAGCAAGTAATAAACTGGCATACATGTCAATGACAAGTTTGACGAGGACACTGACGGCAACTTCTGTAGGTGGACGCCTGCTGAGGTTTGTTAATGGTGCTGGTGCAGAAGGAAGATTAAAATTTGATGAAGAGGATTCTGAACAAGCTTCAGCTATTACTTCGCTAATCTCGGTAGGGTTCAACCGCAAAGGTTGCTGCTCACTGATGCATGTAAAATAAATAATAAGTGAACCAGCAATAAAGCATTTATCGTTTTTTTCTTGTCAGGACCGGAAAAAAACCCACAGTCAAGCACATTTGAAAACTCGAAAATGAATCAAATGCTATTAAGTATTATAATCATCACAGCTACAAAAGAAGAACTATGTTCAGATAATTGATGGATTAAAAAATAAATTTATGCATGCCTCTCTACTCCTCCAATATTTTAACATTACAAAGGACTGTTATTCCACACATTTAATGTAAAATTTTCCCTTCAGAAAAGGATCAAGTCACTTGAAAAGGTTCTTGCAATATCCGAGCAGAACTCGTCCAATGAAGGAAAAGCGGGGAAAAATATCACTTAATGATGCATGTCCACAAAACCAAATCCAAATTCTTCAAGGTTCAAGTTCCACATCACATAATTAATTCATTTGGTCTTTGTCAATTCTCATACACTAAAACAACAGATAGAAATCCGCCAGTATAAGGTGCATGCAAAGCAAAAACAAACAAATTTACCTGTTTTCTAAGTCTTAAAAGCAATTCTGGTAGCTTTCTTGCTGTACGGTGAGTGCCTCGGCATCTACATTATTATCTAAGCCATTTTCAATTAGAGTGGGGTCAACTCTAGAATATAACTATGATAGGAGGAGAAAATTATCAGGATTTAGTACTGATTGTGACCTGATGTTAAGCTTATGAGTTGGTAACAAACATGAAACCCAAACCACAAAGGTAAAAAAACACGAGGGACTTCCACAAGCCTGTAAGGAAAAATAGAAGATAAGGAACATGATTTATTCAACATTCTGTTTACGTGCAACCAAGGGACACGGACTTGTTGTTCTTATAGTATATAACAGTCAAGAAGGGGGAAGAATATGATATACTTACAAAAAATCAGTGTTCAACTGTAAGTCTGCAAGGCACAGTTATAGAGGCATACAGCTAGAAGAACATGTTCCAAGGTTACATTGTGCATCCAGTTTATGCAAGAAAAAACAATTCATTGTTTTACATAAAAAATAATTCAAAGATCACTCATAATTCATAAGCTCGAAAATCTTGAATCGAGTTTCACTTATCTTCACTTTCTTTCTGCTCTAGGATGATATATATCATAATATTACACTATTAGTTTTGACCTGTTTGATTCAAGTTGATAAGGACAAGGCAGGGTCAAATTTCCTACTGTGGATAAAATCAGGGGCGGACGCAGGAATTTTTGCCAGAGGAGGCACCAAACAAATCAAGCTTACGTTAAGAAATTAATAATAAATATTATATATATCATGAATAATTTGTAAAATAGTAACAAAAGTTTAAGTAAGTCAATTATAACATATGGAAAAAAATTGCAATATGAAGATGAAGTCTAATGAAATCTATAGTATCTTTAATAAAATCCAAAATAATTCAAAAAGTAACCGTGGATGATAGGAATTGAACCCAAAACCTTTTCTAGGAAAACAAAATGCATTACCAACTGAGCAATAGACCTTATATCTCTTGTTTAAGCCATAAATATATATAACACATGTCCAAAATATCCCAACTCATATATTTATAATCAATATTGATCTCATTCTTTTTCAAAATTTCAGTAGGGGCATGTGCCCCCCCCCCCCGGGCCTTGCTAGATCTTCCCCTGGATCATAAAATACCTTAGTTTTGACGGGGTTTTATAATTAGGGAATTGGAGAGCAATTCAATTCTTTGAGTGGAATTCAGATTTTTTCCTATCATTATGTATTTTATTTTAAAGTTATCTGCCTAAGTTTAACACTACACGATTGAGAAATGAGCCAAACAAAGAAACATTCTCAATAAACCCCTTAAAGATGAAACATGCCAATTGTGTAGCAAAGAGATATGGTTTACAACAGTAATACATCAAGTACCAGGTTACAAATGACGTGATACCTACATTGCCTTTTATCCACATGCTTACTAGTCCCTGCTTGACTATCGTGTAGTTTGATAAGAAGTAAAAGCCAGATCTAACTGGATCCAAAAAAAAATGATTCATTATAATGATTTACTGGATCATGACATAGCAATTTTGTGACTGTCAGAAACATGATGCCTCTACAATTCTCTTCACTTGTGAAAAGGAGAAAAAATGCTCAGTTTTCATTCTCAAGTGCACGCTAACTTGAGGCAATAATATGAGAGCACGTGATTGATAAGTACTAAATGAAGATGGCCGACATAAGTGTTGCAGTACCTGTAGTGTCTATACTGAAGAGGGGGCGGGCCCGTGGATGATAGGTGCTCACTGGTATACTCATCCTAGAGAAATTGTTCAAATTTCCTTGCGTGGATTCGGGTTAATTAGGATAAGGCAGGGTCAAATTTCCTAGCGTGGATAAAATACCAGAGTTTTGGCGGCGTTTTATAATTAGGGAATTGGAGAGCAATTCAATTATTTGAGTGGAATTGAGATTTTTTCCCATCATTATGTATTTTATTTTAAAGTTATCTGCCTAAGTTTGACTCTACACGATTGAGAAATGAGCCAAACAAAGAAACATTCTCAAGAAACCCCATAAAGATGAAACATGCCAATTGTGTAGCAAAGAGATATGGTTATCGACACTAATACATCAAATACCAGGTTACAAATGATGTGATGCCCACATCGCCTTTTATCCACATGCTTGACTATCATATAGTTTGGTAAGAAGTAAAAGACAGATCTAACTGGATCCAAAAAAAAAATGATTCATTATAAAGATTTACTGGATCATGACATAGCAATTTTGTGACTATTAGAAAATGCTTCTACAATTCTCTTCACTTAAGAAAAGGAGAAAAATGCTCAGTTTCATTCTCAAGTGCACGCTAACCTGAGGCAAGAATATGAGCGCACGTGATTGATAAGTACTAAATGAAGATGGCTGAAATAAGTGTTGCAGTACCTGTAGTGTCTATACTGAAAGAGGGGGCGGGCCCGTGGATGATAGGTGCTCACTGGTATACTCATCCTAGAGAAATTGTTAAAATATTAGTTACATAGGCCCAAAAAATTCTAGTATATCCAACGATACCAATTAAATATTCCCATTATACTACATGACCAAGAAAAAATAAAGCCAACACTGACAATACCAATTAAATATTCCCATTATACTACATGACCAAGAAAAAATAAAGCCAATATGAGATAATCATTGTTGGGTCAAATATTCATCAACAAGGTAATACGGATGGCCTTTTCAAAGAAAATTTTACCATTGTGATATTTGATATGCAGAAACAACAATTCTCAAGAAGCACCTAATAATACCAAGAATTTAAAAAAATGATATCAAACATTGAACCATGGTCCCCATCTCACTGCATTTTAGGGCATATCGTACTGAAAACAAGTGTCGTTGTATATCATCATAAATGAATTAAGCTGTCGATCTTAAGATTAGGAACATGATGTATGATCAAGGAATCAAATATCGGTCATACCGGCCGATATATCGTTTTAGGACCCCTAGTTATACGATAAAACTGATATAATATTGCCCGATATGACGATATCTCCCGATATATCGACGATATCCGATATATGAAGCATCTCTCCGATACGTTTCCGATATCCGATATTTAACGATATTTAAAACATTGTGTTTGATGCATATGAATTGACAAAATAACTCTCCCCCAGGGTTACGGAGAAAATATAAGGTACAAGGCAAAAAGAATGCGGGAAAACCGGATAAGGTGGTTTGGTCATGTGCGATGCAGACCTATGGAAGCACCGGTTCAATGAATGGATACTATCGATATAGGCAATGTCCAAAGGGCGAAAAGAAGACCGAAGAAAACATGGATGGAGGCGATATGAAAAGATATGGTTGCCAAAGGCCTCAATGAAAGTATATTGTTCAATAGGAATGAGTGAAGGCGGAGGATTCATGTGCTGGACCCAGCGTGATTCTCATGTTGGTTCATATAGCCTACCCCATATGCTTGGGATAAAAGGCTCAGTTGTTGTTAAGGCAAAAAGAATAATGCACGGTATTAAAAGGCGATGTTGTCAATGTCTTTAATTGCATTGTAGCATTGTACTAAATAAAGTCGATGCTATTGAAGTTCTCAATTGCAAGTTGAAAAGAAAGGCAGTGTGCCTGGGTTCCTAAACAGTTGTGGAGAAGAAAGAAACAGAAAAAACTAAACTAAACAAATTGCATGGAATATATGAAAGAAATAGTAGAAGGGAATGATTGGTGCCGGGGGGTGGGGGGAGAGAGATCCAACCATATTTGATGAGGACCCGGTTTCAAGCGTTTACAGGCAGTTATTGCTTTCAAATGGCTATGAGATGATGCAAAATTAGATGCCACAGTAGCATTTGAAGGATGCAACAGTTGGTCAATATCAAGTAATTCCTGATCTCCAGTATATTTCCAAGACTGGTCCTTGGCTTTTGCTTCCAAATCTCCTACAAGAAGAGCTGCTGCACCAACTTCCAGAAAGACATGCGACTGGATATCTTGTGTTTTCATAATACCATCACTGGATTACAGGCAAAAACAAAGATTATCACCTTTTTAGTACACCAAATTACTAGTTGTCAGTCAAAATTTGAAGTTATAGAATACAAAAGAAATTTACATTCCACTATACTATGCAAACAGAAAAGGAAAGATAATGAAGATATATCCAGCGAACTACCTTTCTCTCATGAAAAAAGATGATTGGTGTTCCCTCTCAATAGACCATCTCCATGTAAGTAGGTCAACAGAAATACTCCTATTACTCTCTTCTTCATCAACTTTGTCAAGAGTTGGAATATTTAAAGCCGATTGAACTGGACCTTCTTTCTTTTGCGGGGACTCCCTATTACTAACAACTTCTGGGCTTATATGGGAAGTAAATGACTTACTCAACAAAGATGATAGAGTTGGTAGTGACTGCTTTGTAGAAGCTGAGCCCCCAGATTTCGCCAATGATTGAAACGACAGTTTAGGAATATGGTGTGCCACCAAGGAACGAACATAACTTAAGGACTTGACAAGTGAAGGAGAAGCAAAATTGGAAGCATGCACAGAAGGGGAAGATCCATGTGATGTAGCTGATGAAGTCCCAGGTTGTCGACTTAATGACTTAGACCACAATGATACTCTTGCATTGGCTGCAGAATCACACTCAGTAATTGAGTTTTCACAGAAATGATCAATCTGTTGTAATGTCTGCACCTTTGGTATATAGCTGCCCAAAAAGAAAATGGTCTCAACATACATGTTTTCCCACCTTGCATTGTATTATTACTTATTACCAAAAGATGATATCAATTCAACTACAATCAAATGTTCACAGCCACCAATGACGACTTACCGAAGAAGATATCTTTTTAACAAGGCCACACACCTCGGGACAACTGCTGGGCTGATCCAAAATATAACAAACATTAGCAAAAAGTAATGAAATATGCCATATGAGCATGGCTAAGAGAACACACACACATGCTTTTTTAAACAATTTCAATGCTGTCTAGCCTGTCCTGTCTATGAAGTTTTAAAGGAAAAAATACAAGTTTAAACAACATTTTGGTAGATAATGAAACAAGGATGCAGCATCATAATGATGTGCATCACAAACGAAACCAATTCTAGATATATATGGGATTTATTACCATCTACTGTCTAAAAAAAGCAACGAGCCTATGGATAATGTACCTTCGATCTCTTTCTGCAACTGCATGTTCTATGAGTACATTGTAGGCCATATCAGTGCTTGATGGATTAGCTAAGTAATCCTGCAGAAAAAGCTCAGCCCGACGTCAAAGGCAGCAATGGTACATAAACCACTATGCACATCTAAGAAATAAACAACTAAATAAGTAGAATAAATGTCATCCCTGAAGAGAACAAGAGATCTTGTGGCTTGTGATTTCAGCATATTGTGAGCGGATTCCAGAACAATTATGGTATAGCAATACAGATGCAGGCTTCACAAGGTTAAACATGTATGGTCCAGTACATGAATTCCTAAGTCTGGATACAATGTCATAAATGTTTTTAATGGCACGTTACCACTCATGAACGTAAAACGCCTCAAATAATGAAAGAAGAATGCATGTTGCACTGAAACAAAAGATGCTGGAAAGCAATCAGCGTATATATCAGGGTGTCAGCACCAATTATAGCACTTATATGAGTAGATCTTCCTAAGGCCAACTTATGAACAACAGCGAGTGCTACAACAAAATGGTTTCTACAGACAACTTTTAGTAGCTACAGAAGTATTGAGGTTATTTAATGATGATTGTGATCCCATGGAACAACCTCAATTTTACTTGAGCAAATTACCAAAATTAAGCTCTTTATAGATGTGAGATCAAAAACATGCATTTGTGCAAACTTTTCCAGATACCTACATGAACCAATATCTTCCCTTCAACTCTGAATTGTGATTAAAATAGCTAAATACCATTTTTAATTGTATTCATTTCGTGCTCGTGTATGTGTATCTTTATACCTTGATTCTCCGTTAACGGTAATTTTGACATCCTTCCTAAGTCCTAACCAGCACACTCATCGTCCTCCATGACACGAAAATGCCATCTTAATCATTAATTCTCTTATCCTCCGTGGGGCAACCTCTAATTTCTTACAGTTGTATTCATTTTCGTTTCATTATTGCCCGACATTTTGATCCATTGGGACAAGGCGCATCATGGGTACTTACCAAAAGGTCACCTATCCTAGGAAAAGTCGTGCCCATTTTGAACAATATAAAGTTACTATATGATACAGTGCATCAGTTCTGGTATGATAATACTTGACTAAAGATTGAACGACATTCTTGATATACAACTTATATAAGAATAAAAATTTATGATGTAAGAACATTTTTTGTAATATGAAGATTTTTGTATATGGCTTCCTTTCCTATAAACTAACACATTTCATGAATTTATTTCTAAAGTTAATGGAAATGAAATAAAATAAAATAAAAGGTTTCTAAAGCGAAAAAGAAAAGTATCCATCCAAACCCTAGTACATCTGCTTGCTAGAATTCTATCGAAGGTATTTTACCTTAACGCGCTCCTAAATGTTTCTACTCTCGAACATTTTTTAAAAATTTAGCATGTTAAAAATGTCACTATAATTATTTATTTAATACCAATAATCAATTAATCATGTTCATAATGATTGGGTTGGGTTTATTAAGTTGAGGCCAAAATGATTTGAATTTTTTTATATAAAAAAATCATTGATTTTTTGAAGCAAAAGAAGCTTTGTAGTAGGAATTAAATGACATGTTCAAATTTACGAAGTCAATGAATATGTCTAGCAATCATATGTTTTGCCGAGGCGAGCATGATTAATCTGCCGCAGAACGCATAGGAGCTTGTTACTTGAGTGCTTGTGTATTGATGTTATGATCTCAGTATCCATGACACGGAGAAGATATACAACAAAGGCACGTTAAACTTTAAGATGGAGAAAATAGTGGATTCGTACCTTTAACTCTTGGACACTGCTATATTGATTCCTAACAGTATATCGAGATTGCTACACGTATCGAACAACTTGACCAACGTGCATTCATGCATGTTGCGACAAAATTTAAGGGGGAAACTGACGTGTATTCAGTTCATTCGCTAGATACATGGAGTCTAAGAGAGATCAAGCATACTATGGGCATACAAGGCATGAAATACAAGCCGCAAATATTTAAACATAAGTGACACACCTCTATTCAATACTTACTAAATGTGAGATACTCTGCTGTAGGCAAATACACCAATAATACTTGGGACAAAATATAATCTTCCTAGATTACTATAATTGTTCTTATTAATTAATCAATTCCACTTATTTTTTATTCCATCTCAAATGCATACAATTCCAGCACTGCACTGGGTTCAATGAGCTAAGCATCCTTCATAACCTTTTTAAAAAATGAGTTTTGCAAATAAAATCGAAACCCTAACTAAATGCACAATTAAGAACAAATTAAGCAGCAAACCACTCAAATTCAAAGATCGCAGCAACTAAAAAGAGGAGAAAACGCACCCGTAGAGTTCTAGAAGCTTCGGAGGAGCTCGCCTGGACGCTGTTGGACGCGGCGGCGGAGAGGCAGTCCGCCACCGCTCGCCGGAGCGGCTCCGGCGGCTTCTTCGCCGGAGGGGACGGCCTATGGTGCCGCTGCGACGCCGTGGGGCCGTAGAGCCTCGAGCTCGACGGGCTCCTCGAAGGGCTGTAGTTCAAAGCCCTTCGTGTCGCGTGCACTTGCTCCTCTAAGGGCATCTCTTTTATTATTCGATCCCGGGATTTCTCCTCCCTTTTTCTTCGATTTCGATCTCAATTTCTTATTCTTCTATGATTTGTTACATAAAAATTCTACATTTGAATCAAAATTGAGATTTTGGGAGAGAGATCGAAACCGAGAGAGAGAAAGCTTGATGTTTGTGTGTCTGCGTGTAATCACACCCAATTTCACCCAAACCGAAGGGCCACAAAAACAGGCTGTGGGTGGCTTTCGAGGTGTGTTTAACCCTTGCCGTGGATACAGCTGGCATGGCCGAGTGGGGCCCAGCGGTCGTGCTTTCTGTTTTAACAATTTACAGCGATATTTTTTTTTCCAAAGACCCGACCTCAGAGACCCAAAGAAGTGGGCCCCCACGAATGGGCTTTCAATTAAAAGTTGGAGTTTGCTTGTCAGGCTCAGGCTGCTGCAATTATAATCACTAGTATTTTTCATGTGCTGTACACTTGTATATATAGTAGGTCTCACGAACAAATCTTTGAAAAATATTGAAAATGTAAAAAGAAATATTTAAGGGGCTGTGTATAAATTCCTCAACTTCATAATACATGTATTTGTCTTTTTCTTTTATCTTTTCTGACTAATAAACATGTGTGTGTGAGAGATAGAGAAACGAGAGAAAAGAGCAAGGGAGAGGGAGAAAAGTGAGTTGCGAAGGACATGTCTAAAATTTATAATAAATTGAAGAAAATATGTCGTTATTTCGAATTTTTCTTGGAAAAATGATAAAATGACAATGCATACCCTTAGAGTTTCATAGAGATAGACAAAGGAAAAATAATTTTGAAAAATAAACAAATGAGTTATATAGTCCTAAGAACGAGAAATTATTTGGTCTTTCGGGTGTAATACATCCGGCTGAGAGAGAGAGAGATAGAGGATTTCGGACGATCTCCGGACAGCTTGGTGGGCTCCATGATATTATCTCTTTCTCTCTTATGACCGGACAAACACGGCCGGTACATGGTAGAATTTTTCCTCAAGGACAGGTTAATAAATCAACATCGACTATATTATTCATGATCCATTACATGGATACATGGACTTTCATATGCTTTATCTACCTTTTTCTTCTTCTTGATCTAAAAATGCAAAATGTTGTATAAAGCAAAACCATTAATTTTATAATCGTCCAATACAGTAGCAAAAATTATCGAAATCGCATGAAAATTAGTGTACATATCCATTAGATAATGGAGATTAAAACAAACATATCCCAAAAAAGGCTGATATTGATTAGTTTAGATATTTTCGAAAAAATCTAGCATTTCTCTCTGATAAATAAATATTAAAAAAAATCGGACATGGACAAGAAATTAATTATAAATGGGCGTTGAAGAGATTAATACTTTTTCTACCGGTGTGGTGGAATCCATGTAGGCTACATGGGTTCCCATTAGATACAAGGTGGAATATATGAGGTAATGGATAACATGGCCCGTCTTATATCCAATGGAAGTGCATGTATCCCATATGGATTCCACCGTACCGGTAGGAAAAGTATTACTCCGCTGTAGCTAAGTGGGTCAGATTCGTGGTCAGATTAGGGAATTATTGGGGATTTATTAGCTGGCAGTGCTCGAGGAGGCCCGCTTCAGAAAATTAATCCGAAACAGAGAGGAGGAACAACCCTGTACAAATGTATATATATGGTTGATTAATTAGATTTGTTAATGATGTTCAACTTGTATCTGGTACATGTGATACACGGACGTACATTTAGATGTTTAACCTTGGGGAATACGGTTAACCATAATTTCTTTCCTTGGATGGTCGAAGTAGAGAAATGATTTAGAATTTGAAGTTGAGAGGAAGATTCATATAGATGTTCATAAGACCGGTTAGATTTTATGGAGGAATGTTGGATGGTTATGGAACAACAATGTCCAAAAATGAATGTATGTGAAACCAGAACGTTGAGATGGATGAGTGATAGTAATCTAATAGACGGTAGGAGGAATTAGTGCATTTTGTCAGAAATTAATTCGCTGTCTTGAAATATATTTTGAGATATAACCTATTAAAATGGTTTGGACATATGCAACGGAGGCTAATAAATGATCAAGTTAGAAGGAGTGACAAAATGTAGTTGATGACTGTCACGCCCCACTTCCTAATTTACATAAATACGGGAACGTAACAAAACCAACCATGCCACCTACTATAATAAATCATTCTTCCATAGTCACATTAAGCTTGTCGTTCATTAATCAAGCGCAATAAAAAAAATGTATAACTAACTATCACATGTCTAATATGCCACCTGAATAATAAATACTAGTCAAAATAATAGCGGAAGCAATAATAATCGATCAAATATCATGATCCAAGGAAAACAAGAACAATAAATGGTTGTTCCTTTTGGGCTCACAATAGAAATCCAAGAAATAGTTTAAAACGATAAATAAACCTAAATTATAGAATAAATAGAACACCAGTAATCCTCACTCCTCAGCAAATTTCTTGAAGTAGTCCCTGTCCTCCTATGCTAAAGCCAAAGTATCTGGGCCATGCAAAACCTAGACGTCAGAGCATCGAATATCATATCATAAAGAATATAGCCGGAATCAATGTCAAGCAAGCATAGCAATAAACAATATCAGTAACAAATAATATCATGACAATGTAGAACAGGGCGATCTTGTCGATGTGTATGCTATAGGTCTATGTCACTAGGTTATGAAAGTTTACCTTAGTAGCATCAACCATGCCGAATTTTCAATTTTTCTAGGTGCTAAGTTAGACTAACCAAGATCGTAACTAGAATTTTAGGGTTTAATTTATGATGATATGTAAAACTAAAGAAGGAAAGATGGCTATACCCTCGTAGATCGAGTCCTTCACTTCTTAAGCTCCGTGTTGTAGTTTACGCGACTCCACTAGGCTCCACTTGAGAGTTTGGACGGGCTTCCTCCGATGATCTTCGTGCCGAAGATGATCCACGTGAAGCCCACTAGCTCAAGTTACCTCTTCACTAATTTCCTATTAGTGAAGGAAACACACCACATCAAAATACTAGTTTGGTGTGGGATGGTGAAGTAGGGGATTTGAGGCTCACTATTTTGTGTTCAAACTTCATAGTTCACATCACATATAAGGGTTGAAGCTTGAATCATGATAAGGAAGAAGAATAGGAGGCTAGAGAGCAAAATGAGAGCAACACTAGAAAATGGCTAAGTGTTGTGAGTGAAGTGTAGAATGGCAACCCCTTGACCCTCACTCATTCAAGCATGGAGTTTATTACAATATAAAATTGCAACCATACTTGAATAGTGAGTCAAGAGAAATAAACAAAAGAAAAATGCCATGCCTCACCATACCTCATATTTTCCACTTCATTTCTATTTTTCACAAAAATAGAAAATCATGCCATGCTTCATTATATATATATATATATATATATATATATATATATATATATATATATATATATACATTATGAAGAATAATTAGTGAGCTAATGATATTAGTTAAGATATAATTATATCAAATATAATATATATCACATTATTAAACCAACACTTGATTTAATAATCCGGTTATATCACATATGACCGACTAATACCATTTATCTGTATATCACATTATCAAATCAACACTTTATTCGATAATCCGGTTATATCACATATAACCTAACTGATAACAGATAACTGTCAGATTACAATACGGTATCACATACACGTATTTAATCAGGCCCACGCACATATCATATATGTGCCCTACCTCGTTTCGCTTGAACCAAGAAACTTCTGTGTGAGACTTTAAAGACTCGTCAATACGCCAGCAGTAGATGATGATCATATCAGTCGCCTACAAACCGTCAGCGGTACTAGCTGAACGTAACGGTTACCCGGGTATTGAGCGATATGAAGATCAACAAATAAGCTTGTCCATACTGTCTATAAAGCCTATCAGTAACACTACCATACAGTCCGGTCTCTTCGTTTGATATGTCACATATCATGTCTAGGGATGGTAAACGTCAGATCCCAGTAACGTGATAAGTCATGCCGATGTCTGGCCTATAACGGCTCGAGAAACTACTGATAACTCTTATCAGTAAATCTCAGCAGCGGCCTTGACCAGGGACTTCCAGTTATAACCAATCAAGCATAGCGCAACATCAACCCCCAATACCGGGAGAGATGAAACACCTCCTATCGCTCATTGCCTCCATGTGACCCGGGACTGTACCCAAAATCCACCTGTTTGCACAACTCCTCCTGAGCGTGGTAGGGAGGAAATCAAAGCACAGTGGGAGCCACACAAGACTCTATGACGATATCGGGTCTACAGACTAATCTGTACCAGTGTCACTAGAGGACTGCTATGTCACGATAGGTATACTACCAAATAGGAGTCCTCGGTGAGTCCGTTCGGTATACCCATTCTCTAATGAGCACCTGTGTACAATCTTTGATGCCACACACCAATGGCTGTGGGATCAACCATCACTCTCTAAGGGACAAGAAACGTACACACCAGTTTACTCTGGAGTATCGATGCCCTGTCTCGATATCCCTTCGACTAAGAACAGTTAAAGGATGTACTTTTGGACCACCCTGGCCCCTCTAGTATGATCTCATGATAATCCTGGTAGTCAAGTACATATCTGTTCATATCATAATTTTGCATTATTATATTCCCCATTCTTAATCATTTTACAAATAAATATGTGCTTTTGATCCATGTCTGTTGAATAGTTACAGGTTACAGGTTCTTGGAATAAAACAGTGAAAATGATGAAAAGACGTTACAAAAGTGAGACTACGACCAAGAAATAAAAGAATCTTGATCATGCTTACAGTTTGAGGGACAAACAAAGATCAATGAACAATTTCACAAAGGACAAAGGCAGCGCAAGATTCAAGACTTCAACACGAAGCAAGCGGTAAAAATTCACAACATTCTACATTGTGGAAATCTGGAAGAAACTAGAAGACATTCTGAAGAACCAAGTGAAGAAAATAGAAGGAAAAGGCAACAGAATGAAGCCCTGAAGAAATTATGCATCAAGACCACCATATGGCCACGGAACCGCGGCCAAACCATGCTTATGGCCGCGGATCCGCGGCCGTGCTAAGCGCGTGTCGGCACGTGTCGGTGCGTCGGTGTATTGACTCGGTTTTCTTAAGGGTACTTTTGTAATTCTAGATATGGATCAGATGTAAACCCTAGGGTTTCTATTATCTATAAATAGGAACCCTACAGCCTCTTTTGAGGTGTGCCTCTTATTGGGTGCCTCTTTTGAGATGCCTCTTTTAATTTCTAGATTTTAGATTTTCAATTCCATGTAATCTGTCAAAGAGTGCATCAATAAAGAAGTAAGTTTTTTTATCTTGAATTTTTTTTCTGCCGTAGTTATAAATTTTTTATCTGCCATAGTTATTAAATTAAAAACATAAAAAAATGAACTCGTTTATCAATTCCCTAATGAGTGAGTAGTTCCTCACTTGTTAGGGTTAGGTCATTTCTCAGCCCTTTCTTGTCCGTTATACATTTTAAAGTAGGACTCTATGCATATAAACATACACCGCTCACTACGGCACCCTATCTCACGAGATAGCGGTGATACCATAGTTAAAGACCGGTTGTAATTGTTTTCCATAGAGATTAGGGATAAGAGTTGAGAAAGGACGGACAAGGACCAAGATGAAGAAATCTAGTTTTTTCCCGATCGTGCTAATCCCCTTTGTTAATTATTACCTTAATATCTAAAAGTTCTTAATTAGGGCAAAGAAAGCGGTGAGAATAATTGATTTTCCAAACTAACATAATCTTAACCCTACCAAGATTTTTATCTCATTCTTAGATCTTAAAATAAATCCCAAAATGTTTTGGATTTAACTCGTTAAAATATAAAGAAAAGGAATCCATCTCCCCGTGGACCGGCCCGTACTCAACCGGCTAGCTACCAAGTGACACCGTTCTTGATTGCGGTTAATATTCTTTGATCTAAAAAGCACGTAAGCAAAATCTCACATCAATCAAATGACGCCGTTGCCGGGGAGACAGTAGTCTCTTTCTTTGTGTAATTTCGGGTTAAAAATAAAAAAATTAAAAAAAAAATTAAAAATTATAAAAATTGAAATTTTTTAAAACAAAATAAAAATAAAAATAAAAATAAAAATAAATTCATCTTGTTCTTTTTGAGAGGTATTGTGTGAATTGTGCAGGATCGAAGAGACGGACAGATTCAGATCTAGAAAATCCCAGTGAACAAATCAAGAAACAGAGAATCTAAACAAACAGGGGAGAATCTAAACAACACAGAGAAATATTTTGGAGATCCAAACCATCTTAACCACAGCGGAACCGCGGTGGATTTAAGCGTTTGACCGCGGAACCGCGGTCAACTGCTGACGTCGTCACCTCAAAACCCTCTGTGAGTATTTTTTTATCTCCTCTGTAACCTCCTGATCTCAACTGAAAATTTTCCTGCAGGGTTCTTTGCACAAAATTCTTCTCCCTCTCCAATAAATTGTTTTTGTGCAGGATTCTTTGCGCTGCAAAATAAAAAAAATATTTTGAAAGTGTTTTAGATTTTTGTGTGCTTACTGCTTTGCATTTTTAAAACGGACTTTTAAGGGGCTATAACACCAATCCAGATTGGGTGGGGATTTCATTACCTTTCATAAGACCCCAAAAATCACAAAAAGTATTTTGCATCAACCCTCGTGTTAAATTAAAAAATATTAGACTCAGCCAACTAAGAACTTTCATGCCCATTAGGACAAAGGAAATGTTGTAGGCATCGGTCGTTTAGCTAAACCTGATTTTGTGGTGCCTAAACTAGACAAGTAGGAAAGGTAATTTTAAAAGGCCCGTCTCACGGTGATTCGTAAGCGGATCTCTCCTTTCTTTACTTGTGCTTACCTGGCCACAATTGGCGGTGAAGAGACGATTTGAGGATCTCACAACTTGCCCTTTGGAACAGTTAGAAACAGTCTAGTTGACTTAGGAGACCTTAACTCTAGGCTTGATTGTGCATATATAAATTGTGATTGTGCCGTAGTTCTGTACAAATTTTTGCAAAACTATTTCTTAAAAAAAATTAAAAAAAATTAAAAAATCAAAAAAAATCAAAAAAAAATAAATCATCACATTCTTTTTCTGCTCCTTTCTCACATCATGGGTACCCCACCTCCCAAAACTCTTGCTGAACTTTGCTATCCTGAACCAAACTTTGCTTCCTACGCAAATTGTTTTAGTCAAATTACGGACGACCCCTCCATGCCCAAAATTTCTTTAAAAGATCGAATAGAAGCGTCTAGGAGAAACAGTTGGACTCCGAAATCCACCTTATATCAACCATTTCAACCTTCACCACCTTCTTACGTTGATACTCCTTTTTCGAGTCCTGTTGTAACTCCGAAACCCATGTCTATTGCTGAACATATTGAACAATCTCGTAACCGATCTTTCACTCCTTTCAACACTTCCAGTTCTTGGGATCAACAAGTCCATTCACCTTTTTATCCAAATGTTGATCCTACTCCTGTCCAACCATTCAATTCCTACCAATCCTACCCAACTTTCGCACCTTCTCTAGACACTGCTTCTACACAGCCATTTGGGAGTTTCCAGAATCCAAACAATTTTGAATCTTTTACTGAAACCCCTTCACAACCCATGTCTAGATTGGAACAGTCGTTGGAAACTTATATTGTAGTAACAAACCAACAGATGAGAAATTTGGATGCGTCCATTGCCGCCCTATTACAATCTAGTGACCCGGAAGCTGGTTTCCAACTAGCTCCAAATTTTCCAATGTATGATGAGACGGTTGGACAGATTGAGAATTTGAGTGAAGAGAGTGAGCTGCGCACCCTTCCAAATCAAACCTACCCATCCCCAATTGAATCCCACAACTCCGGTTTTGAATGTCTATCAAGTGTCCCAAATGATTCACCAGTTGAAAATAAAACGTTTCATGAGTTGTGCGATTTTGTAGTGCTTGATTTGTCAGATTGTGAATGGTCCTTTTCGAGTGAAACCATCACCAATCCTTTCGACCTCTATACCTCCAATCTAGAACCTGAATTGATAAATATCCATACTTTTGATGAGGTGTCCAAAAAAATTGATTTTCACTTGATTGAGGATATTGACGCAGGGAATAATTTGGATGATGAACCCGCAGATTTGACTGAATTTTTTTCTCCAATTCATTATCCCGAGTCATTAAATGTTTCTCCCGAACTTCATTTTCGTCTTGATTTTGATGATAATTGCATGGATGAGATAACTTTTGAGGAGAATTATGATGATAGTATTGAGGAGAGTATTGAGAATAGTATTGAGGATGAACCGGTTTTGTTTGATGGGTCGGATTTTCCAATTCATCCTCCTGAACCTTTAACTGTTATACTTCCTAAATCACCCCCCTTCATCCTTTCCATCGTTCCGACCACGCAAGAGACCGTATCGCTTTCATTTCCAATGTCTGGTTTACCAAGTTCGACGTACCCATGTTTGCTCACGAATCTTGAGGGATTTGACATCATTTCTCTGTGGGTTGATAGATTAGCACAATCGCTTTTTACACATCGGTCATTACAAAATGTGCTAATTTATACACTCCATCTCCACCCTCAAGTTCGTATTCAACTTTTTTCTCCCACTTTCTCTGGTTCTTCTTCTAATCTTCCTTTAATGATAGCGAGTATTAATGAAGCACAATCCGATTTTTTGAGTTCGATAATTCTAGAAAAACAACTTGATTTGGACTCTTTTGAAAATAAGGTAAATGAGCATTACGACTATCCTACCTTCATAAGTTTTGAAAAATCAAGTGTGTTGAATTCTGGCGCGACACTTATTGACATTGAAACGTTCAATCGAATCTTTGATGAAAGTTTTGAAGATATTTTCGCCGACGAACTCGCATTCCTAAACGATACGGATTTTGTGATTAATCAACCTCCATCTGAAGAAGTCGAACACCATCATTTCTTTTTCCATTCCGCCATTCTTCTTCTCCACCGAGACCGTATACTGCTTTTATCTCAACACAGTCTCGTGTGTTTCTCATTTCTTTTCTCTACACTCCATTCTTTCACCAACCACACCATTATAACGATAAAATTTTTGAATGGTTGGTGCTAACTTTTGGCATGTGTAAGACCTTGTATAGTTTGATTTTTTTTTCCTCCCTAACTCTAAAATTTAAACGCTTAAAACAGTGGAAACACTGTCTCACTTAAGTTTGGGGGGGGGGACCTTTTTGTATATATATTTTGTTTTTCTTTTAACAATAAAAAAAATATATATAAAAAAAAATAAACAGGGGAGTGCCGAAAATTTTAACCCTCTTGGTGTAGCCTGACAGTGAGGACACTGTCAAGTTTAAGTTTGTGGGTGTGATCGGTAAGCCTTCTTCCTTCGCATTCATGTGTATATTTTTGCATCTGCATACTTATTTTAAAAACCCATAAAAATTTAAAAAATTATAAAAATTATAAAAATTGAAAAGTTCAATTTTGGCCATATTTGACTTAAGTTTGACATGACGGTTGACTAGTTAGGAAAAACTAGATCCTAAACTTGGTAAATTAAAAACCCTAAAAATAACCTTTCTTAAGAATTTAACGGTAGAAAATATATGTCCTTATAGATTATTTAGAAATAGGCAAATTTTGAGTTCACTTCGCGGGCTAAGTCAAAATAAGGGAAGAGTATTGAAACTTTTATTGAAGTGTAAGTCTGAAAAAATAATTCCTAAGGTTAAGTCTAAATGCTGAAAATATATATCCTACAACTTGCACATACACGGACCTTGAAACTTGGAATAGTAGAGGATATCTTAAAATGCTCTTGTCTAAAATCCTTAGTATGAAGGAAAATAAAATAAAAATACAAGTGTGAATAAAGAGATAAAAAAATGAACACTGGTTTTGTAATTACTTAAGGCTGCATAAATAGAAAAATATATAGCGAGGGTGCTTTATCACCTAGTGCCTTAGACCAACTGGTTTGGGAGTCACTGCTAAGCCTTAGGTATTGCAAGACGAGGAATCGCGCCTTGATGCGTGAACACATTTTTTAATCGGTCGTTAGTACCTGAAGAAGTATTAACGGTCGCATGAAGGATGTGTTAGCAATTTCATCTAAAATTCACCAATTAAAAGTACTTTGGACAATGGAAAAGAGTATGATTGCTTGAATTGAATTTCCAACTGTACGGGTGATACATACACACACGTAGGGGTATATGATTGGGATTTGGATGAGAGATATGCATGAAAAATAGGACTTAAATCTTTAGTAGAGATGATAAAAATTCCTAAGTTGAGATGGAACCTTAGAAGGAAAATTCAAAAGATACTAAAAGCTAAGTAAATTTGCAGAACATGTATGATCTTAAGTTAAATGAACAGGAAGTGTAAAAAATATGGGTTGATAATTTCTGAGTTAAAGATAATAGATTTCTTGCTAGAAAACCGAATTGAAGAATAAAAGTCAATAGGCCAAATTGATAGGATTTTGTGGGTAGTATCCGCTGAAAACCCTCAGGAGACAACATTCCTCCTACTAGGGACACCTAGGGGTTTAACGGCTTGTTACACGAGCTCAGTGCAATCGCGTTTCCCTGCGAAAGTGAGGTTAGGTTTTTTCGAGGATAAACTAGTTTTGCTCGGGACGAGCAAAAGATAAGTTTGGGGGTATTTGTTCATATCATAATTTTGCATTATTATATTCCCCATTCTTAATCATTTTACAAATAAATAGGTGCTTTTGATCCATGTCTGTTGAATAGTTACAGGTTACAGGTTCTCGAAACAAAACAGTGAAAATGATGAAAAGACGTTACAAAAGTGAGACTACGACCAAGAAATAAAAGAATCTTGATCATGTTTACAGTTTGAGAGACAAACGAAGATCAGTGAACAATTTCACAAAGGACAAAGGCAGCGCAAGATTCAAGACTTCAACACGAAGTAAGCGGTAAAAATCCACAACATTCTACACTGTGGAAATCTGGAAGAAACTAGAAGACATTCTGAAGAACCAAGTGAAGAAAATAGAAGGAAAAAGCAACAGAATGAAGCCCTGAAGAAATTAGGCATCAAGACCACCATATGGCTGCGGAACCACGGCCAAACCATGCTTATGGCCGCGGATCCGCGACCATGCTAAGCGCGTGTTGGCGCGTGTCTGTGCATGTCGGTGCGTCGGTGCATTGACTCAGTTTTCTTAAGGGTACTTTTGTAATTCTAGATATGGATCAGATGTAAACCCTAGGGTTTCTATTATCTATAAATAGGAACCCTACAGCCTCTTTTGAGGTGTGCCTCTTTTTGGGTGTCTCTTTTAATTTCTAGATCTTAGATTTTCAATTCCATGTAATCTGTCAAAGAGTACATCAATAAAGAAGTAAGTTTTTTTATCTTGAATTTTTTTCTGCCGTAGTTATAAATTTTTTTTATATGCCGTAGTTATAAATTTTTTATCTGCCATAGTTATAAATTTTTTATCTGCCATAGTTATTAAATTAAAACCATAAAAAAATGAACTCGTTTATCAATTCCCTAATGAGTGAGTAGTTCCTCACTTGTTAGGGTTAGGTTTGGGGAAGGTTTGAGAGATGAAAATCTCTCACCCCTTTCTTGCCCGTTATACATTTTAAAGTAGGACTCTATGCATACAAACACACGCCGCTCACTACGGCATCCTATCCCACGAGTTAGCGGTGATACTATAGTTAAAGACTGGTTGTGATTGTTTTCCATAGAGGTTAGGGATAAGAGTTGAGAAAGGACGGACAAGAACCAAGAGGAAGAAACCTAGTTTCTTCCCGATCGTCCCCTTTGTTAACTATTACCTTGACACCTAAAAGTTCTTAATTAGGGCAAATAAAGCGGTGAGAATAATTGATTTTCCAAACTAACCTAATCTTAACCCCAGCAAGCTTTTTATCTCATTCTTAGATCTTAAAATAAATCCCAAAATCTTTTGGATTTAACTCGTTAAAACATAAAGAAAAGGAATCCATCTCCCTGTGGACCGACCTGTACTCAACCAGCTAGCTACCAAGCGACACCGTTCTTGATTGCGGTTAATATTCTTTGATCTAAAAAGCACGTAAGCAAAATTTCTACCAATCAATATCCTAAGGGCTTTATCAACATGTAAGAGATAGACAGTATAATAATACCATTCTATATGTTAAGATAAAGGTAACCGGATAGCATACTATCATGTCGAGCAAGAAAGTCCTCTATATATATGTCCAAGCATCCACTATATCAACAATAATGGTCTCTAGGGTATACATATTCCTAATAATCTCCCACTTGCACTAAGGCCATTGTTGCAGTATCTCATACCCAACATCTCAAAAATCTCTCGAATCGCATTTGGGGGGTAGGCCTTTGTGAGTGGATCCACTGTGTATCCTCTGTGTCAACTCCCCTGACCTCGATCTTCCGGAGATAAACTATCTCCCCGATCAGGTGATACTGCGTAAGAATATGTCTGGATCGCTGATGGGACCGAGGTTCCTAGGCCAAAGCCACAGCTCCATTGTTAGCACAATACTCAGGTATTGGATGCTCAATGGTAGGAACCAAGTTCATCTTATGAATTTATTCATCCAGACAGCCTCTTTGGCAGCATCGTTGATAGCGATGTAATCGGCCTCTATCAACAAGTCTGCTACGGTATATAGCTTGGAACCCTTCCAACATACCGTCCCTCCACTGAGGGTAAAGACAAAACCCGAGACTGACTTTCAGTCGTCCTTATCACTCTGGAAGCTCGAATCGGTAAAGAACTCCACCTGGAGTTCACCGTTACCATACACCAAGAACATCTCTTTAATACTTCTCAAGTACTTAAAAAATGCTTTTCACAGCTGTCCAGTACTTTTTCCTAAGATCTGATTGATACTTACTCACTACACCTAGCGAGTAAACTACATCTGATCTGGTACATAATATCGCATACATGATTGATCTAACTGCCAAAACATAAGGTATCCCTTGTATGCGAGCCCTCTCCAAATTAGTCTTGGGAGACATCTCTTTGGAGAGAGTGATTCCTGAACAAACGGGTACATTACCAAGCTTAGAATCTTCCATACTAAACCTCTTTAGTGTGGTGTCTATGTACCTGGATTAGGACAATCCCAATATCCGTTTAGATCTATCTCTATAGATCTTAATCCCCAGTATGTATGAGGCATCATTAAGATCTTTCATGGAGAATTTATGTGATAAGATGAGCTTGACCGAGTGTAGCATAGGAACATCGTTTCCTATCAAGAGTATGTCATCCGCGTATAATACGAGAAAGACAACCTTACTCTTTACAACCTTCTTATATATACATAGTTCATCTATATTTTTGATGAAGTCAAACTCTTTGATAGCTTCATCAAAACAGATGTTCCATCTCCGCGATACCTTCTTTAATCCGTAGATGGATTTAAGCGGCTTGCATATGCTTCCGCCGCTCCCACTTTCTACGAAGCCATCTGGCTGTGTCATGTACACGCTCTTTTCTAAATAACCATTTAGAAAAGCGGTCTTGACGTGCAATCTGCCAGATTTCGTAGTTATGGTATGCAGCAACGGCAAGTAGGATCCTGATGGACTTAAGCATAGTCACTGGAGAAAATGTTTCATCATAATCGACACCAGGTCGTTGGCGAAAACCTTTTGCTACAAGTCTAGCTTTGAAAGCCTCAACTTTTCCATCTAAACCAAATTATCTTTCTAAAAGATCCACTTGTTCCCGATGGGTTTTATCCCTTCAGGAGCAACATCCAAAGTCAATACTTTGTTAGTGTACATGGATTCCATCTCAGATCGCATAGCATCCAGCCATTTCACAGAGTCCCCACTCGTGATGGCCTGCTCGAAACTAGTTGGGTCATCATCTTCCATGATGCAATCCTTGCTCGCACTGTCTATGAGAAAACCGTAGTATCTCTCAGGTGGATGAGGAACCCTACTAGATCTGCGGAGTGGCTACGGTTCGTTGGGGACTATTGAATCCTTCGGCTCTACCAAATCGTCAGTTATAATTTGTGTTGCTGGAACTTCTTCTAGTTCTACCTCATTGCCACTAATTTCTTTCACAAGAAATTCCTTTTCTAAAAAGGTGGCATGTCGAGAAACAAAATACCTTTTGTTCCTCGGTGTGGTAGAAGATATACCCTCGCGAATATTTAGGATATGCTACAAACTTGCACAGAACCGACCTTGCCTTGAGCTTGTCCGGACTTTGCTTTTTAACATAGGCCGGACAGCCCCATATCTTAACTCGTTTAAGAGATGATCTCTTCCCATTTCATATCTCATATGGAGTGGTAGGCAACGGATTTGGTCGGAACTCTATTCAATAGATATGCAGCTCTCTCAAGTGCATAACCCCAAAAAGAAATAGGCAACTCAGCAATACTCATCATGGAGCACACCTTATCTGATAGGGTGCGATTCCTCCACCCCGATATACCGTTGTGCTGTGGTGTATACAGAGGAGTAAGCTGAGAGAGAATATCATTCTCTTTTAAATAGTCTCTGAATTTCATGCTCAAGTATTCTTCTCTCTGATCATATTGAAGGATTTGAATACTTTTACCCTTCTGGTTCTCTACTTCGTACTTATATTCCTTAAATTTCTTAAAAGATTCAGATTTGTGTTTCAACAGGAACACATGTCCGTATCTTGAGAGATCATCGGTGAATGTAATAAAGTACGAGGAACCATTCCTGGCATGTGTAGACATAGGACCGCATACATCACTATGTATCTGTCTAAGAGTTCAGTAGCCCTTTCTCCGTGTCTAGTAAACGGAGATTTGGTCATCTTACCTTTGAGACATGACTGGCAAGTTTCATAAGATATAAACTCGAACGGATTCAAATATGCATCTTTATGCAACTTTAGCTAGTTTTGTCTCATTGATATGACTTAGTTTACAATGCCACAAGAAGACTTCGTTCATTTCTGAACCGTTCCTCTTGTGTGTGTTCTGTACATTTAGAATAGTGGTTTGATTCAGAACGTATATACCGTTATATAACGTACCAAACCCAATCAAAACTTGATTTAGGAAAATGTTCATAATATTTTTCTCTAATGCAAAGTTATATCTTTTTTTTCCAACTAAAGAGATGAATATGATATTGCACATCATTGAGGGTACGTAATAACGGTCGTTTTTAGAATCAATATATTACTACTTAATACAAGGTGATATTCGCCAACTGATTTGGCTACAATAATTGCACCGTTCCTACTACTAGAGACATATCACCATTTCCCAGTTTTCTACCTCTCTATAGCCCATGTAACAAATTACATACGTGAGATCCTGATCCAGTATCAAATACCCAGGACGTAGAGATAACTGAAAAACAGTTCTTGGTAATGAACACACCCGAAGACGATCCATCAACATGCTTTATTCTTCGTTTGGGTGATGTGAGAATCCGAATATTCCCCTATTCCTTGCTCAGCCTTATGCCAATTATAAGATAGAGCGGAACCTAGCCCAGTATAATAAGTGGATTTGGTCAATTCATCCATATTATTATCTTGATTAAAGCATACCATTGGTCGCTACCAGGAGAGAGAGAAGGATAATCACTTTGCGTGCGCTCTTTGCAAGATTAGATTGGTTATTATTTAATCTAATCATGATGGCTCTCACTGTTTTTATCAAATATTCCTTTAAACCATAAAAGATAAGATTAGCCGGGATTAATTACACTCTACAAATTCGACAATCGTTCGGCCAGGCAAGTATCGGTACTCTGAGGGAGGTTCCCCGTGTTTTCGCACGGACCTAATTAAAATAAATCTCGTTTCTCTAGAGGCATAACCCCGTTGACACCTTTCTAGACACTTTCTGGATTAGCTAATTGTAAAGTGCAAAACTCTCCCAGGAGTAACTCTTACTCGCAGTGGGTATCGGGATCAACTATCATATAAAAAGTATGCAATCTCATTGCAAATTTCAACACTTGAAATTTCCGATAATATTTTTACCCCCAGCGTCCTATGACCTTAACGCAGGCCAATAAACCATAGGGCGCTAGTCGAGTTCAACCCGTTCATTTCTTGATTGAATTAAACCCACATGCACGATCCTTGACGCAGGCCAACAAAATCGCACGACTACCCTAATCCAATCGCATCACATGCTGCAGATAAGCACTAATTCAGCTACCGCACACTATGCCTTGACGCAGGCCAATAAACGTAGCACGAATATTAAAGTAGCACTTATCTGAAATGACGGAGGGCTCTTAGGGTCAAAATTTGCACCCCAGTTGACCAAGTCAAAGTCAAGGTCAACCCCAAGTAAGCAGGCCCAAGCCCAAGCAAGTGGGCCCATGCCCAAGTCGAGCCCCACGGCCGGCCTCCCCCATGCCGAAATAAAAAAAATCATGTAATAAATAATTTTGATGTGATTTCTTATGCATGAATGTAAGAAAATGGGCATGAAGCCAAATTTTTGTAAAAGCCCATGGCTCGTGTGCAAAAGAAATGAGCACATGAGACATGGGATGGGCAAAATACGATTTTGTAAAGCTCAAGGGGCTATATGTAAATGTGTAAGCCTATATAAGGCAACACGATGATGAATAAAGCATGCAATTTCATTCTCCCCAAAAACTAAGGTTTGTGCCTCCATCCTCTTTCTTCTAAGTTCTTCCCCTTCCTTTTTATTTTCCAATTAAATCAAGAGCTTAGCTCTTCTTTTTTATAAATTAAATAAAGTTATACCATAAACCCACCTCCCAAGACTCCATCAAGAGAAGAAAAATGGTCACTTTTTTTATCATCCAAGATCTAGATCTTGGAGTTTCAAGAAAACCCATTTTGGGTTTCTTCTCAAAAGAGAAAGGAGAAAATCTTTTGGAATTTAACTCCACAAATAAAATTATTTTGGAGTTTAACTCTATAATAAAAAAACCCCTTTTTTGGAGTTTAACTCCGAATAAAATTGTTTTGGGAGTTTAACTCCAAATAAATTTTTTTGGAGTTTAACTCCATCACAATTTTTTTTCTTTTTGGAGCTCCTGCTTCCTTTCACGTGTGGGAGAGGGGAGCTCCCACTAAGTGGGAGCTGTCTCTCTTTCTCACGTAAGGGGAAGGCTCCCCATTTAGTGGAGTTTAACTCCATATCAAATAAAAATATTTTTTTGGGGAGTTTAACTCCACATTAAATTTTTTTAGGAGTTTAACTCCATTTAAAATTCTTTTGGAGTTTAACTCCACATTTAAAATTCTTTCGGAGTTCAACTCCATAATAAAAATTCTTTCGGAGTTCAACTCCATTTAAATTCTTTTGGAGTTCAACTCCACAATAAAAATTCTTTCGGAGTTTAACTCCATTTAAATTCTTTCGGAGTTTAACTCCACATTTAAAATTCTTTTGGAGTTTAACTCCACAATAAAAATCTTTTTGGAGTTGAACTCCATTTAAAACTCCTTTTGGAGTCGAACTCCACAATAAAAATCTTTTTGGAGTTGAACTCCATTTAAAACTCCTTTTGGAGTTTAACTCCACTTAAATTTTTTTTTGGAATTGAACACCACATTCAAAATTTTTTTAGAGTTTAACTCCACACAAAAAAAAAATCTTTTGAAGTTGAACTCCAACTTAAAAAAAAAGTTATTAATTAATTAATTTTGGGCCCACGTGTGTGGGAGGCTTCCATCAAGTGAAAGCCCTGGGTTCCCATTTAATGGGAGCCTCTTCCCCCCTCACGTAAGTGGGGGAAGGCCCTCCTTTTTTTTTATAAATAAAACTTTTTTTTCCTTTTCTTTTTTTACTCTCATTTCTTTATAAAAAAAATAATAAAATTAATTAAATAAATAAAAATAAATTATGAATTATATATTTTAAAAAAAATCTTTAAATATTTATTTTTGTTATTCATTTTTTTATTATATATATATATATATATATCCTTTTTTCTTATAAATGGAACAAAACAAAATGATCACGTCTCAATTGTTATATAAAACACACACACACACCCCAATACTTCACATTGAGTTCGCATGACCGGTTTTACCCGTCAATCGGAGGTTCTCTCGCTCCCAAAAGCGAGGGGTAATTATTGGCAGTTTAGTCCGCGGCTGCCGGAGATTCGGATCTCCACAATCAATAAACCCCCGCCTATCCTAGGCAGGGGGAATCTGTAGTACGCCTGACAAGCGCGCGCGTATTCCCATCTCAATGGGGTGACAAAAAACACCCTACAGATTTCTGGCACGTCCGGTGGAACCCAATTTCTCCTCCCATATTTCGGTTTAAACATTCATGTGAACTCAATCAACATACATATCGACATTTATACTAAAATGATGCTCTTTCATGCAGGCTTTCAAGAATTTTTTTTCCAACAATGTCTCCAAAGATGAACTCAGCTCTCAGCACGGCTCCCATTTCCTACACGATGAATATAGACGCTGGGACGGTCCTTCCGGCCAGTCTCGGATGACAGTGGGAGGAGCCGCTGCTACCATTCGGCTTTATTCTGTTCATGCCAGCTAACACCATCTCCGCTCCTCAACCCCCGGTGATGGATAAACTGGCCTCGAAAGGCAAGAGGCCAAATATGGTGGTCTCGAAGGCGTCCCAACCCAAACGCAAGTCGGTGTTTGAACGATTTTCCTTGGCCCTAGCTGGGGGCAAGGCCATCAACATGAACAAAGTAACGAGGCATCTTGAGCAAGATCCAGCGGTTCCCTCGACAACTGTTCGATCGGGTATCTTCTCTGAGCTCCTCATCAATCGACTCACGGTGGCTTCCCAGGAAACAGATACCCGCCAAGCCCTTAAAATTGAGAAGCTAAGGCAGAAAAGGCTCAGATATAGAGCCAACAAAAGGGCTAGGGCTCCTGCTAGGTTGAACTTCATGAGGTTCAAAGAACAGGGTTATCTCACCAAAGATGAGGAAATGGATGGATATGTGGTCCACACTGTCTACATGGTGGGCACGCGCAGCAAAAGCAAGGATGGGGCCACCGCATCTCAAATCCAATCTGGTGTGAATATGGCTGCCACATTCCAAGACTAGCCTCCTCTGGAAGGTAATGAAGACCCTTCCAGTGAGGCTAATAAACAGAGAGAGCCCTCAGTTCATGAGGAGTCGGCCTTGGAAAGTGAAGATGAGCCAACTTTCCATCCTAAGACTGCAGAGCGGCAACTTCTCCAGGAGCTCCGAAAGTAGCTCAGAAATAAAGACAAGGAGATGGCCAAGCTCTACTAAAAAATTAACGACTTGACAAACGTCGTCTTATAACTCACGGCCCAACTTGCCTCTCAACCACCCAATCAAGCGTAGGGCTCTGCTCATGAACCGAGAAACGGTGTCCCGAGATAGCCGACGCATATTCCCTCAAATCCAAAGGTGGGCGGACCGCATGAAAGTCAGTCGCATCCTATCTCGGGAAATATCTTAGCTACTGATGACAGTAGCCCGCTAACTCAAGATCAAATCATGGATTTGGTTGCCAACAAAGTCAAAATATTGGTAGCCGAAGCGCAAAAAGATGTTAGCAGTAGCGGGAGACTATATCCTGCTCAGTATGATATGGTAGAATTTCCTAGCGGCTATGTCATCCCTAAATTCGGAAAATTCGATGTGACGGGAAATGCGAATCAGCACATCGCCCACTTTAAATCCTCATGCAGGAATACTGGGGGCAATGACGCGCTTCTCCTCTGCCAGTTCGTTGATAGCTTGACCGATTTGCTTTCGACTGGTACGTGAGCATACCGGATGGCTCCGTCACAACTTTCGTCCAAATGGAGTTTCTGTTTCGGCAGAGGTTCATGAGCGTCAGCGATAAGATCACCATTGCCGATCTCGTAAGGACCAAGTCAAAGAACAACGAAAGCAGCACGGATTTTATAACCCGATGGCGCAATCTCTCCATCAAATGTGAACCACCGATAGAGCAGGACCAATCTGTCAGTCTCCTCGTCGGAAATATCAACAATTGGATGGCCCCATTTCTATGCACCGCGGGTCTCAAAACATTCCAAGACATGACCAGGAAAGTTCAGATGTTGGAACGCTCAAAGCAGGAGTCCTCCTCTGACTCCCAAAGTAACAATATGTCCTGGAGAAACCGAAAGGATGAAAATCGCAAATGCGAAAATTCTGACGATGCTGAATTTTTTAACACTTCGGCTAACCGAAATAAGCAAGGGATAGCGGGCTTAATGCCAACTAGCCTCGGAAGCTAGTGTTCGGAGAGGGAGAAAAATCTCCACTGAAAGGGAAGCTGGATAATGTATATTCCTTCAGAAGGAACAAAGTCCGTAAAATATTCAAGGATGCCCTAAGAAACGGTCTACAATTGCCGGAATCAAAAAGACCACAGGAAGCGAATATGACCGACGACCCCAAATATTGCCCCTATCACAGAGTGATAAGTCATGCTATTGAGAATTGTTTCGTCTTCAAAGATTGGGTCGAAAAACAATATAAGGCAGGGGAGATAGAACTGTCTAAAGACGTGTTGGTAAACAGTTAAGCTGCGACCGCTAATTTCATACAGAACTAATGACCACCATGTCATTAAACCGGGAACAGTCGACCTCTAAGTCGTTAAACTAGGGATGTAAAAATGTGTAAATAAAACAAAAACAAAAAAATAAAAATAAAAAATAAAAAAAAGCCGAAATGATGGGGCAACTCGCAATAAAAATCAACGAGTAAAAATAAAGATGAAAATAAAGTCGAAATGATGGGGCAACCACGAATAAATAGCCAAAATGATAAGGCAGTCACGACCTTCGCGATAAGAAAATCTGAAATGATAGAGCAATCGCGGTAGTAAAAAAAACGACGAATGATGAGTCGCTCCTGGTGCCATATTCCAGTGCAGCGATGTAGACGCCGTCAAAACTCAAATCCCCAACGGCGAATGATGAGTCGCTCCTGGTACCATATTCCAGTGCAGCGATGCAGATGCCAACCAAAATCTGAATGTCTCAACGGCGAATGATGAGTCGCTCCTGATACCATATTCCAGTGCAGCGATGCAGACGCCAACAAAGTCCTAAAATTCTCCCAGCCCTACAGTCGGTCCCCGAATTGACTACCGTATACAATCCATGGGTTCAAATAATTCTCATCATACCTATGCCCCACTGCGATCACCAGTTACGCGGCTGGTCTCCGCCCTTGAAATTATACTCCATTTAGAAAGACCCACTCATGTGTCCTCATGATACATGAGGAGAACAAACTTACGGGATCCCCACGACTCGTAAGAAAACACCTTCGTGAGATCCTTACGACTCACAAAGGAAAAACACACTTGGGAGTCCCCACGACTCCTAAGGAGAAAGTACACCTACGAGATCCTTTCGACTCGTAGGGAGAAAATACTTTTATGGGACCCTTAAGGCTCATAAAATTGAAAAGCCTTAAGTGATAGAGACCTAAAACTGTCTCCTAAGCCATCGCTCCCCGACAGGCAAAGGAAAATGATGAATTGCTCCTAGCATATGTGCTTCAGTGTTAGCAACGCCGATGCCTACCCTAACCCTAAAATTCCAAACTCCAATCCAATAGACCCCTAAGTCTTTAAACTAGGAACAGAAGACCTCTAAGTCGTTAAACTGGGAACAGATGACCCCTAAATCGTTAAACTGGGAACAAGAGAAATTCCCTCATGGCAAATGATGATTCGCTCCGGTACCATATTCCAGTACAGTGGTGCTGATGCCAAACCAAACCAAAATCCCTAAATCCTGTCATGGCAGATGATGATTCGCTCCTAGTACCATATTCCAGTATAGCGGTGCAGATGTCAACCCAAATCACATCAAATCAGCAAAACAACTAATGACCTCCCTGGCAGAATCAAGCTCTACCTCGGAAACAAGTCAACTTCATCCCTGACACCGCGAGAAGCGGAGCAAGTCAAATCAAGCATCGACCGTCCAAGTCGCAAAAAGGGCAGCAGCGACCGTCCAAGTCGTAAAAAGGGCAGCACCGACCGTCCACGTTGCTAAAAGGGCAGCACCGACCGTCCAAGTTGCTAATAGGGCAGCACCGACCGTCCAAGTCGTAAAAAGGGCAGAACCGACCGTCCAAGTCGCTAAAAGGGCATTACCGACCGTCCAAGTCACTAAAAAGGCAGCAGCGACCGTCCAAGTAGTAAAAAGGGCAGAACCGACCGTCCAAGTCGCTAAAAGGGCATCACCGACCTTCCAAGTCACTAAAAAGGCAGCATCGACCGTCCAAGTAGTAAAAAGGGCAGAATCGACCGTTCACGTCGCTAAAAGGGCAGCATTAACCGTCTACGTCGCTAAAAGGGCAGCATTGACCGTCCACGTCGCAAAAAGAGCAGAATCGACCGTCCACGTCACTAAAAAGGGCATCATCGACCGTCCACATCACCAAAAGGGCAGCACCGACCGTCCAAGTCGCAAAAAGGGTATAACGGACCGTCCAAGTCGCTAAAAGGGCAGCACCGACTATCCACGTCGCTAAAAGGGCAGCACCGACCGTCCAAGTCGCTAAAAGGGCAGCACCGACCGTCCAAGTCGCTAAAAGGGCAACACCGACCGTCAACGTCGCTAAAAGGGCAGCACCGACCGTCCACGTCGCTAAAACGGCAGTAACGACTTCCTTGTCGGAATTATGCTCCATCTTGGAATCAAGTCAACCAGACACTCTGCCTCGGGGACACATCAACTACCGACACTCTGTCTTGGAGACACGTCAAGCATCGAACGTCTATGTCGTAAAAAGGGCAGTGCTAGCTTCCCAAAAGACGGGAACCAAATCAAGTCGCCTCTACGTGAAAGAAAATCCATCAATTTCATCCATATGACCCACATGTGCGATGTGCATTCATTGATGGGGGGCACTTTGTTGGGGTCAAAATTTGCATCACACTTGACCAAGTCAAAGTCAAGATCAACCCCAAGCAAGCGGGCCCAAGCCTAAGCAAGTAGGCCCAGGCCCAAGTCGAGCCTCGCGGCCGGCCTCCCCCATGCCGAAATAAAAAAAAATCATGTAATAAATAATTTTGATGTAATTTCCTATGCATGAATGTAAGAAAATGGGCATGGAGCCAAATTTTTGTAAAGTCCATGCTCATGTGCAAAAGAAATAAGTACATGAGACATGGGATGGGAAAAATACCATTTTGTAAAGCCCAAGGGGTTATATGTAAATGTGTAAGCCTATATAAGGCAACATGATGATGAATAAAGCATCCAATTTCATTCTTCCCAAAAACTAGGGTTTGTGCCTGCATCCTCTCTCTTCCAAGTTCTTCCTCTTCCTTTTCATTTTCCAATTAAATCAAGAGCTTAGCTCTTCTTTTTTTTAAAAATTAAATAAAGTTTTACCATAAACCCACCTCCCAAGATTCCATCAAGAGAAGAAAAAGGGTCTCTTTTTTTTATCATCCAAGATCTAGATCTTGGAGTTTCAAGAGAACCCATTTTGGGTTTCTTCTCAAAAGAGAAAATCTTTTGGAGTTTAACTCCACAAATAAAATTATTTTGGAGTTTAACTCTATAATAAAAATAAACTCTTTTTTTTGGAGTTTAACTCCGAATAAAATTGTTTTGGGAGTTTAACTCCAAATAAATTTTTTTGGAGTTTAACTTCATCACAAAAAAATTTTCTTTTTGGAGCTCCTGCTTCCTCTCACGTGAGGGAGAGCGGAGCTCCCACTAAGTGGGAGCTGTCCCTCCTTCTCACGTGAGGGGAAGGCTCCCCATTTAGCGGAGTTTGACTCCACACCAAATAAAAATCTTTTTTTGGGAGTTTAACTCCACATTAAATCTTTTTAGGAGTTTAACTCCATTTAAAATTCTTTCGGAGTTCAACACCACATTTAAAATTCTTTCGGAGTTCAACTCCACAATAAAAATTCTTTCGGAGTTTAACTCCATTTAAATTCTTTTGGAGTCCAACTCTACAATAAAAATTCTTTCAGAGTTTAACTCCATTTAAATTCTTTCGGAGTTTAACTCCACATTTAAAATTCTTTTGGAGTTTAACTCCACAATAAAAATCTTTTTGAAGTTGAACTTCATTTAAAACCTTTTTTTGGAGTCGAACACCACAATAAAAATCTTTTTGGAGTTGAACTCCATTTAAAACTCTTTTTGGATTTAACTCTGTAAGTCCATGTTACCCATCCTGGTTCTCACGGGGAGGCGGAATAGGTAAAAAACGATTTTTGACGCAAGGCAACATGGACCTAAACTAGAGGATCTTTGCTAAACAAAACCTAGCAAACTAACTACAAGTTTAGCTACTCGGTTAGAAGGTTATATCTAGGTCTTGAACTCCTTCTCTTCTTGCTCCTTGGAGTGGTGTGAACGGTCTCCTCCTCGTGGTCTTCTCGTTACCAAAGATGGATCCACCCGAAGGCCTCTACTTTGAGCTCCTACCTTAACAAAGAGGTAACTAGAGTGCTTGGCTTGCTAAACCAAGAACACTAGAATGAGTAGAGTGAAGTCTTGAAGGTTTTATCTCAAGAGCTCATGGTTCTCAACACATGAGAGATGAGAGCTTTGAGAGGAAGAGGGAGAGCTAATGGATGAGAGAGAATGAGCAAGAAAGAATGAGAATAGATTTTAGCAACCATGCTCTCAAAATAAGAATAATGATAATAATAATAATAATTAAGAAATTGTGATGATTAGTTTATGAATGACCATTATCATTTCATCATTTAATGCATTTGCAAGAAACAAGAAGCATCTTTGAAATGAAATGATGATGGTCAAAATGTCAAAATAGTCAACCGGTCAACCAAAGTCAACAAGTCAACAAAAGTCAAATGGTCAACCTAACCATGGCACAATTATCCTTAATTAATATTATTAATCATATTTCTCATTCTCATTAGGGTTTGGAAAAAGTCAACGGTCAACAACCCTAATAAGAATCCTCCGCCTCAGTCAACTGTGCATACACACCCGCATCCGTGTTCCGAGGAACACGAATACAATGAGATAAAACCAATCCCCAAACAAATACTAGGATCTGGTTTAAACCAAAGCCCACTAGTAATAACTGCCCGGACAGCAAACGTGCACAAGTGCGCGGATGTGAACGAACCCCGTCGCAAAACTATGCGGCCTCTACTCTGTTTTGCCCAAAGGCGAACAGCCCTCTGTGTGGGACTTTAAAGGCTCGACACTACGCTGGCAGTGGGTTTAACTACAGGCCGCAAGCGGTACTAGATGTACGTAACGGTCCCCAGATAGATGCCGATAAGAAGACCGATGAGGTGAACCCATCCGAACTCCTACTGAGCCTGAATGTGACAATCTCCGTACAGTCCGGTCTGTTCGTCTGAGAGTATCGCATGGCGGGCCTAGGGGGCGGTAAACGTCAGTCCCCTAATAGCGGTACAAGTCGTGTCGGAGTGTAGCCCAGAACACCCTGAGATAACACTGGAAACGCTACCAGTATATCTCGCTTGCCCTGGCCAGGGACTTTGTGTAATGGCTCCCCTAGACACAGCGCGATATCAACCCCTAATACCGGGAGAGACGAATCCTGTCTAACCGTCACTGTCTCCAAGTGCTTCGGGACTGCACCCAACTGCTACCTGTTTGCACGACTCATTTGAACCGTGGTAGGGTAGCAATCTAAGAACAGTGGGAACACACTCGAGGTGAAGTGACAGTGTCAAGTCAACGGACTAAACTGTACTCATGTCACCTGGGAACTGATAACTGACGATAGGTATAGTACCAACCAACAGTTCCCGATGAGTCCTGTCCAGTGTACTCGTAACCTAACGAGCACCCGCATACTATCTCAAGTACGACGTACTAATGGCTGTGGGACAGACCATCTCCTCTGCTGGGATGAGAAGCGCATACGCTAGTCTACTCCGGAGTATCGATGCCCCGTCTCGATAATCCTACGACTAGGGACCTGTATAAGGATGTGCTTGTAGATTACCCAGCCCCCACTAGTGTGACTGCCATCACAACGCTGGTAATCAAGCAAAGATCCTAAGGGCTCCACTAATATGTATAGGCGATATGCTAAAAGAAACACATATACACATTAAAGTAGAAACAAACCAAGTAGCATACTACCATTTTGAGCAAGATTGTCTATACAACTGTGAATATCCCAAGCTTCCATTAAGTAATATACAAACTAGTATGATACAGTAATGACCTCTAGGGCATATACACTAACAATCTCCCATTTGCACTAAGGCCATGTACTGGCGTATCGAAGACCTATCATCTCGATCAGCCGCTCGAATTGAGTCTGGGGTATGGCCTTCGTGAATGGATCTGCAGTGTTATCTTCTGTAGCAAACCTCCGAACCTCGATCTCCCGGCGATCCACGATCTCCCTGATCAGGTGATAACGCCTCAAGATATGTCTGGACTTCTGATGGGACCTGGGTTCCTTCGCTAAAGCTATAGCCCCGTTGTTGTCACAATACAGAGGTATTGGATCAACAATGGACGGAACCACCTGAAGTTCTGTCAAGAACTTCCTTATCCAGACGGCTTCTTTTGCGGCATCAGATGCAGCGATATATTCCGCTTCCATCGTTGAGTCAGCAACGGTTTCCTGTTTGGAACTCTTCCAACACACCGCCCCTCCATTGAGGGTAAAGACATAACCCGACATGGATTTGGAGTCATCCTTGTCACTCTGGAAGCTGGAGTCAGCAAAGGCCTCCATCTGGAGGTCTTTTCCGCCGTAAACCAAAAACATGTCCTTAGTCCTTCTCAGGTACTTCAGAATGTTCTTTACTGCTATCCAGTGCTTCTCCCCAGGGTTTGACTGATACCGGCTTACCACACTCAGTACATAAGCTACATCTGGTCTAGTACACAACATCACATACATTATAGAGCCTACCGCAGAAGCGTAGGGTATAATAGACATGCGATCCCTTTCCAAATCAGTCTTGGGAGACATCTCTTTGGAGAGGGTGATCCCGTGACAAGCCGGTAAATTACCGTATTTGGAATCTTCCATACTGAATCTTTTCAGTATGGTGTCAATGTATCTGGACTGTGAAAGTCCTAATATCCTCTTAGACCTATCACGATGGATCCGGATCCCCAGAATGTAAGAGGCATCACCCAGGTCTTTCATGGAGAACCTGTGTGACAAGAACCTTCTGACAGATTGTAGAATAGGAATGTCATTTCCTATCAAGAGAATGTCATCCACGTATAAAACGAGGAATACGACAGTTCGTGCTATAATTTTACTATAAATGCATGGTTCATCTGGATTTTTGATAAAGCCAAATTCTTTGACTGTCTCATCAAAACAGATGTTCCAACTCCGCGATGCCTGCTTTAGTCCATAAATGGACTTAAGCAACTTGCACACTTTCCCGCTGCTCCCACTCTGAATGAAACCCTCGGCCGGTCCATATAGACACAATCCTCCAAATTTCCATTTAGAAAAGCGGTCTTTACGTCCATCTGCCAAATCTCATAATCGTGGAAGGCTGCAATGGCAAGAAGGATCCGAATGGATTTGAGCATAGCCACTGGAGAAAAGGTTTCGTCATAGTCCAAACCAGGTCTTTGATGAAAACCCTTTGCAACAAGTCTAGCCTTATAGGTTTCAACCTGTCCATCTACACCAATCTTCCTTTTGAAGATCCATTTGCAACCTACGGGTTTACCCCTTCTGGAGCAATGTCCAAAGTCCATACTTTGTTGGTGTATATGGACTCCATCTCAGTCCGTATTGCATCCAGCCATTTCACCGAGTCAGTGCTCTGAATGGCCTGCTGGAAGCTAGTCGGCTCATCATTATCAATGATACAATCCTCTCTATTCCCGTCTATGAGAAAACCGTAGTATCTCTCGGGTGGATGAGACTGCCTACTACTCCTGCGGAGCGGCGCAGGAATGTCCTGTTCTTTCGAACTTCTGGTTTTACTAAGCTTTCAGTAATAGCTTGTGGTTCTGGAATTTCTTCCAGTTCTATTACGCTCCCACTTATATGATTTTCCAAAAATTTAGTTTCCAAGAAGCAGGCATGACGAGAAACAAAAACCTTTTGTTCCTCAGTGTAATAGAAGAAATATCTCTTGGAGTTCTTTGGATATCCCACAAACTTGCACTGTACTGATCGTGCCTCGAGTTTGTCCGCATGCTGCTTTTTGACAAAAGCTGGACATCCCCATGTCTTAATGTGTTTAAGATAGGGTTTTTTCCCACTCCACATCTGATATGGTGTGGTAGGCACTGTCTTAGTTGGAATTCGGTTCAAAAGATATGCAGCTGATTCTAGTGCATATCCTCAGAATGATCGCGGCAACTCAGCGTTACTCATCATGGAACGTACCATATCCAATAGGGTTCGGTTCCGTCTCTCCGATACACCATTATGTTGTGGGGGTGTATGTTGTGAGGGTTCGGTTCCGTCTCTCCGTCTTTTAGGTAATCCAGGAACTCGGCACTTAAGTATTCACCACCTCGATCAGATCTCAGTGTCTTGATACTTTTGCCTGTTTTTTTTTCTATTTCATTCTTGTATTCCTGGAATTTTTTGAAGGTTTCAGATTTATGTTTCATTAAGAAGACATATCCGTACCTTTGAAAAATCATCCGTAAAAGTAATGAAGTAAGAATAACCACTTCGTGCATGTGTAAACATTGGACCGCATACATCGCTGTGTACGAGTCCCAAGAGCTCGCTCGCTCTTACTCCGTGTCTAGTGAACGGAGTCTTTATCATCTTTCCTTTGAGACATGATTGACAAGTTGCATATGATTGATATTCGAACGGATCCAAATATTCTTCTTTATGCAACTTAGTTAACCTTGTCTCATTGATGTGACCCAGTCTACAATGCCATAAGAAAGCATGATTTATTTCTGAAGACTTTCTTTTGTGTGTATTCTGGACATTGAAAATCTGTGGTTGGTTCAGAACGTATATACCGTTGCTTAATGTACCCGACCCAATCAGAACATGATTAAGGTGAATGTTTACAACATCGCTTACAAATGCAAAATCATAACCTTCTTTAGACATTAAAGATACATATATGATATTACAAGTCATAATGGGTACAAAATAACAATCACGCAAAACCAAAACATGTCCATCTGACAATCCCAAGTGATAGTCTCCCACGGACTCAGCATCCATGCCAGCTCCGTTTGCAACTCTGAGGGTCATATCACCTGCCTTCAAAACCCTACACTTTCTCAGTGCCTGCAAAGAATTACAAATATGAGATCCTGATCCGGTATCCAATACCCAGGAAGTAGAGTTTACTGATAGACAGTTTTCAATAACATACACACCTGAAGCCGAAGCCACAATCTGCTTCGGGTCCTGGTTCTTGGCCTTCCAAGCCCTGCAATTTTTCTTCCAGGGTCCTTTCTTATGACAATAAAAGCACTCTTCCTTCCCCACAAGCTATCCTGCTACTTTTGCTACCTTTGCCTTTCCCTTGGCTTCCACTTTACTAACACCGCCCCTTGGTTTGGTGGGGGTCTTCTTCTTCTTTCCCTTGGCTTTCGCCTTGGACCTAGAAGAGGAAGGTCCTCCAACAGACAAAGTGGATGTTTCCCTGACTTTCTGTAAGGTGCCCTCTGCACTCCTCAACATGTTGAGGAGTTCCGGAAGTTCAACTTCTTTTCCTTGCATGTTGAAGTTCAGGATAAACTGGGCGTAAGTGGAAGGAAGGGACTGGAGAATCAAGTCAGTGTAGAGCTCGTTCTCTAACGTGGTCCCGAGGTCCGCGAGCTCTTCAATGTAGCCAATCATCTTAAGCACGTATTCCGCTACAGATGATCCGATGGCCAATCTCGCCGAAAACAACTTTTTCGAGACTTCGTATCTGGCGATACGGGATTGTTCTCCATACAGATCCTTTGTGTGGAGAAATATGGATTCAAGATCCATATCCTCGTGCCTCCTCTGATGTTCATTGTTCATAGAGGCAAGCACGAGGCACTTGGCCTTCGCGCAATCAATCTCCCAGGTCTTATGGATTTCCTTATCCGCGATGCTGGATTGAGGACCTGGGACAGGGGGAGCTTTGGTAGTAAGGAGATACCCCAACTTGTCATAAGTGATTGCTATTTTGACATTCCTGAGCCAATCTTTGTAGTTTGGCCCTGTCAGTATATTTTTATCTAGTAGTAACTTAAGTCCGGTCATGATGTTTGGTCGCTGCAATTAGGAGAGAGAGAAGAAACATTTTAGCATGATGCTCTTGCAAGTTTAGAGTGGTTTTTAGTTTGTCTAAACAGGATGGCTCCCACTGTTTCTCGAATCCTTCTTCAAACCAAAAAAGAAGAATTAGTCGGGATCAATCTCACCGTACAATACTTGCTTAACCGTTCAGCCAGGCCAGTGTTGGTACTTCGAGGGAGGTTTTACGACGCTTTCGCGAAGTTCCTTAATTAAATAACCTCTTTTCCCTATGGGCGTAGCCCCGCTAACACCTTTCTAGACACCTACTTGGTTTATAGCATTGATCGTTAAGTGAGAAAGTTTCCCGAGGAGTAGCATATACTCACAGTAGGATCGGGATCCAAATATCATCGTGTGATAAAGCTGAAGGAATCCTACCAGAATCATCACACTCTAAATGATATGCAGCACTAGCAAGTTTCAGTTTCTTTAGAAACTCCCGATGTGGATTTTTGCCCCATGCTCTTATGACCTTGACTTTGGCCAACAAATCATAAGTCACATGTCAAGTTCTACCCGTCATTTTTCAGGTTAATTTGAACCCACCCGCACCTACCCTTGACTTTGGCCAACAAGGCAGTACGACTGTCCCAAACTAACGTATCTATCTATACTACATATGAATACCCAATAGCTACCAATCACCGTGCCTTGACGTTGGCCAACAAACACAGCTTGAATACTATTGACTATCCATATGAAATGACGGAGGGCTACGAATCGTTTTGGCGAAACCGTGAACGTAGTGAACTTGATATAATCGAAGGAACGTGATAACTTTTAAAAGGAGTGGTTCAAGCTCCGCGTTTTAAAAGTTTTCTGTTTTGAAAAGAAAGCGAGTGGTTTTGAAATTGTTCCAACGGCTTAACTTTGGTTTATTTTCTTGCATTAATTTAATGCGTCCCATCAATTAATCCTACCATTGCAGAAAACAACGAAAATATGACGTATGCTTATGCCATCCGCATTCGCCACAGGGCCCGTCATCACCCGTTAGGTTACTTAACTAACGACAGAGCGGGGGCTGGACTAGCGCGGATGCAAAACATAAGCAACGCTTACTAGATATCATATATAGATATATACATTCGTCAGATGCAATGATAGCCATTCCAGATCACAGATGAACACATTGGATATGCTAGGAATCCGTGTTTCTTTCGAGCCTGCAACGAAAGACGGATTACACGGTTACGATGAATAACCAAAACCCCACCATAGACCCCTACGGGTGCGGCAAACTACCCGCCAAGTACCCGAAGTGAAGCAACCTCCCTCAACAACGTGAGTAGGCAACTCAGCACTTTAAAGTACCCGGTAGTTTGTGCACCCCACCTTGGGTCTATCCTAGGAGCAAAAACAGTAAAAGAAATAATATACAATGGCGGCTACAACTTCATCCCGGATGTGCGGCCATAAAATAATATTACATCAATTTACATATTACATCAAATGAAAGATAAAGAAAACTCTCATCTCACAACCCCCGGCTATTCATCCGCGACAATCCAACAAGTTCATATACACAATCCAACAATATTACAGATCACAGATATGCACAACCCCCACTAATCGACGTATAGTGATTAGTCGACGTTCAGTGCATATATTACATTACAGATATAACAATTTAGCAAAAGTTTGTAGAACTTCGATCAAAATACCAATTTGTAACTACCTCAAACACAACATTGTTCTCTGGATAATCTGGGCAGAAACAAAATATTTTAAAAATCACAAAACATCAAACTAAGAACACTGCAGCAAATCCGAGTCGCGACCGAGTTAACTCGGTCGCGAATCCGCGGCGAAATGCATGGTTTCGCCGCGCTTCCGCGGCGTTTTGGTTGAGTCGTGGGATCGTTTTTCTTGGGTGTTCTTAGAAAACCCTGCACTGATTTTTAAGATGTGTGGAAATATTTTTAGGGCTGTTTTAAAAATCGGCAGAAACATGATGATTTTCACGTGTTTTGCGATTTTTTCTCGGATCGAAATTCTAAAAACTTTGCTAACATGCTAGTTGTTGTTTAGCTAGGCTCTGATACCACTGTAAGTATACGTTACCCACCCCGGTTCTCACGTGGAGGCGGAATAGGTAAAAAACGATTTTTGACGCAAGGCAACGTGGACCTAAACTAGAGGATCTTTGCTAAACAAAACCTAGCAAACTAACTACAAGTTTAGCTACTCGGTTAGAAGTTATACCTAGGTCTTGAACTCCTTCTCTTCTTGCTCCTTGGAGTGGTGTGAACGGTCTCCTCCTCGTGGTCTTCTCATTGCCAAAGATGGATCCACCCGAAGGCCTCTACCTTGAGCTCCTACCTCAACCAAGAGGTAACTAGAGTGCTTGGCTTGCTAAACCAAGAACACTAGAATGAGTAGAGTGAAGTCTTGAAGGTTTTATCTCAAGAGCTCATGGTTCTGAACACATGAGAGATGAGAGCTTTGAGAGGAAGAGGGAGAGCTAATGGATGAGAGAATGAGCAAGAAAGAATGAGAATAGATTTTAGCAACCATGCTCTCAAAATAAGAATAATGATAATAATAATAATAATTAAGAAATTGTGATGGTTAGTTTATGAATGACCATTATCATTTCATCATTTAATGCATTTGCAAGAAACAAGAAGTATCTTTGAAATGAAATGATGATGGTCAAAATGTCAACAATAGTCAACCGGTCAACCAAAGTCAACAAGTCAACAAAAGTCAAATGGTCAACCTAACCATGGCACAATTATCCTTAATTAATATTATTAATCATATTTCTCATTCTCATTAGGGTTTGGAAAAAGTCAACGGTCAACAACCCTAATGAGAATCCTCTGCCTCAGTCAACTGTGCATACACACCCGCATCCGTGTTCCGAGGAACACGAATACAATGAGATAAAACCAATCCCAAAACAAATACTAGGATCTGGCTTAAACCAAAGCCCACTAGTAATAACTGCCCGGACAGCAAACGTGCACAAGTGCGCGGATGTGAACGAACCCTGTCGCAAAACCATGCGACCTTTACTCTGTTTTGCCCAAAGGTGAACAGCCCTCTGTGTGGGACTCTAAAGGCTCGACACTACGCTGGCAGTGGGTTTAACCACAGGCCACAAGCGGTACTAGCTGTACATAATGGTCCCCAGGTAGATGACGATAAGAAGACAGATGAGGTGAACCCATCCGAACTCCTACTGAGCCTGAATGTGACAATCTCCGTACAGTCCGGTCTGTTAGTCTGAGAGTATCGCATGGCGGGCCTAGGGGGCGGTAAACGTCAGTCCCCTAATAGCGGTACAAGTCGTGTCGGAGTGTAGCCCAGAACACCCTGAGATAACACTGGAAACGCTACCAGTATATCTCGCTTGCCCTGGCCAGGGACTTTGTGTAATGGCTCTCCTAGACACAGCGCGATATCAACCCCCAATACCGGGAGAGACGAATTCTGTCTAACCGTCACTGCCTCCAAGTGCTTCGGGACTGCACCCAACTGTTATCTGTTTACACGACTCATTTGAGCCGTGGTAGGGTAGCAATCTAAGAACAGTGGGAACACACTCGAGGCGAAGTGATAGTGTCAAGTCAATGGACTAAGCTGTACTCATGTCACCTGGGAACTGATAACTGATGATAGGTATAGTACCAACCAACAGTTCCCGACGAGTCCTGTCCAGTGTACTCGTAACCTAATGAGCACCCACATACTATCTCAAGTACGACGTACTAATGGCTGTGGGACAGACCATCTCCCCTGCTGGGATGAGAAGCGCATATGCTAGTCTACTCCGGAGTATCGATGCCCCGTCTCGATAATCCTACGACTAGGAACCTGTATAAGGATGTGCTTGTAGATTACCCAGCCCCCACTAGTGTGACTGCCATCACAACGCTGGTAATCAAGCAAAGATCCTAAGGGCTCCACTAATGTGTATAGGCGATATGCTAAAAGAAACACATGCACACATTAAAGTAGAAACAAACCAAGTAGCATACTACCATTTTGAGCAAGATTGTCTATACAACCGTGAATATCCCAAGTTTCCATTAAGTAATATACAAACTAGTATGATACAGTAATGGCCTCTAGGGCATATACACTAACAAACTCCACAATAAAAATCTTTTTGGAGTTAAACTCCATTTGAATTTTTTTTGGAATTGAACTCCACATTCAAAATTCTTTTGGAGTTTAACTCCACAAAAGAAATTCTTTTGGAGTTGAACTCCAACTTAAAAAAAATAAAATAAAAATTAATTATTAATTAATTAATTTTGGGCCCATGTGTATGGGAGGCTCCCATCAAGTGGGAGCCCTCCCCTCCCCCTCATGTGAGGGGAAGCTCCCATTAAATTGGAGCCTCTTCCTCCCTCATATGAGTGGGGGAAGGCCCCCCTTTTTTTAAAAAGTTTTTTTCTTTTCTTTTTTTACTCTCTTTTATTTATAAAAAAAATAATATAAATAAATAAATAAATAAAAATAAATTATGAATAATATATTTAAATTTTTTTTTCCTTAAATATATATTTTTGTTATTCTTTTTTTTATAAAATATATATATATACATATATATATATCCTTTTTTCTTACAAATGGAACAAAACAAAATGACCACGTCTCAATTGTTATATAAAAAAAACACACACACATCAATACATCGCATTGAGTTCGCATGATCGGTTTTACCCGTCAATCGGAGATTCCCTCGCTCCCAAAAGCGAAGGGTAATTAACGGCAGCTTAGTTCGCGGCTGCTGGAGATTCGGATCCCCACAATCAATAAACCTCCATCTGTCCTATGCAGGGAGAATCTGTAGTACGCCTGACAAGAGCGCGCATATTCCCATCTCAATGGGGTGACGAGAAACATCCTACATGGGCTACGCAGGTTTTTAAGAAAAGCATGAGCGTAATGAATTTGATATCGTTGTAGAATCTAGTGATTTTGAAAAGGAGTGTTTTTTCGGCTTTTGCTAGTTTCGCTAAAGAGGTCACTCCCGGTGAAGGGATCTCGGCTCTTTCCTCATCGAATGAGGTGCTGGATATTCATCAAGGAATACCACTATGCAAAGTAAGAATTAGAGAACCAATCAAAAGACAAAACGGAGTGGGTTGTAGCACTTGCTAGTTTCGCTAAAGAGGTTACTCCCGGTGAAGGGATCTCGGCTCTTTCCTCATCGAATGAGGTGTTGGATATTCATCAATGAATACCACTATGCAAAGCAAAAACTAGAGCTACCATTTTTGAAAAATTTGATTCTATACCATTTTTAGGTTTCTTTCTTTTCATTACTCTCATTAATGAGGTCCCATCATTTAATGTTTCCTAAACATCACAGAAAAATGAAACGAAAATAGAACGTACGCTTATGCCATCCGCATTCGCCACTGGGCCCCGTCATGCACCGTTAGGTTACTTAACTACCGGTAGAGCGGGGGCTGGACTAGCATGGGTGCAAAACATAAGCAACGTTTATTATATATAATATATATAATATAATATTCGTCTCACGCAGTAATATGATCACATCACAGAACTAAGCAGCAGAAGCAACATATGAAATATTGTATATGTTAGGATATCCGTGTTTTAAATTTAGCCAGTAATGTAAAACACGGATTTCACGGTCGTGATGAATAGCCAAGCCCACATCCCCAAACCCCTACGAGAGCGACAAGTAACCCTACCAATTCTAGAATTAGGAGACCCGGTCTCAACTCCTTGAGATGGTCTCCCACAGGACTCTAGAACCCGGTTACTTGTGCTCCCAGCCTTGGGTCTATCCTAATACGGAAAAGTAAATAATATACATCAGTGGGGATATCATTCTCAACCCGGAAGTGCTCCAATAAAAGAATATTACATACAGATTTTACATGAATGAAAATAAAAACTCCCATCTTACATAAAACCCCCGGCTATTCATTCACGATGATCTAATAAATCATATAACCAGCAACACATAGCATCTCATGTCATCAACGTAGGTAAATATGCGTATCTCGAATTTCGTTGACATATAGCAACGAGATCAGGATATCCTACATATTACACTTACGGTCGCAGAAAAGAAATGGAAAACTACAATAATTAGAATCCGTATATCCTTAGACATCATAAACCCGGAATATCTCATATTCCGGATTTCATGCCTAACCTATAAACCTTGTATTTTAGTCTCAAATTGAAAACACTTTTCAATTACTTTAGTCGGGTAATTCAACAGGATTACCGACTACATTATCGAATACTCGTCGGAAACTTTAGCAGATGGCCGCACCCCCGATACTGTCGACGAAGTGCACTAAGGCGGAACATCGTGGCCGCAAGCACCCGAGTGGGTGCTTTTGGCAACGGGGTTCTCCTGCAGTCACTTCGTCAGGGCTATGGGGTGTGGCTGTCTACTAGAATTACCCAGCGAGTGTCCGCGTATAATACGCGATTGCGACGGAGTTTTGATCCGAATCAAAACTCTGTGGCAACCGATTAACTGAGACTAATACACTAGGTTTATAATATACTAAGTATTTTTCAAAAAACTAATTATTTGGAATCTAAATATTGTATCACATATCATCAAGATCTATACAACGTTAAACTTTTCGATCGATTTAGCAAATACCCACAAATTCCAGAGATCTCAACAACTTGAGAAACATTAAAAACATCCAGAGAGTGCAAAACTACCAAATGGAGCAGCACAGAAAGAATCAACCTATGAACCCACAAACGTGAGGCGGAACCGCGGCCAAAATAGGATTTGGGCCGCGGTTCCGCGTCCATTTGAAGGGATCATGGGTTCTAATTTTCTGGATTTCCATAAAAATGCTTGCACGATTTTTTGGATATTTTTAATCATGAAAATTCCAAAATTTGAAAAATTCGACAGAAACTATAAATTTTGCGGGTTTCGAAACCGATCGAACGCTTTTAATATCGTAAAGACCTACCCAAATGTTCTAGCTTGGCTCTGATATCATGAAAGTCTATCCTAGCACCACCATGAGGTTCTAGTAGTATCAACCATGCTGAATTTTATTTTCTAGGTGCTAGGTTAGACTAACCAAGATCGAGTCCTTCACTTCTTAAGCTCCGTGTTGTAGTCCACGCGACCCCACTAGGCTCCACTTGAGAGTTTGGACGAGCTTCTTTCGATGACCTTCGTGCCGAAGATGATCCACGCGAAGCCCACCAGCTCAAGCTACCTCTTCACTAATCTCCTATTAGTGAAGGAAACACGCCACACCAAAGTGATAGTTTTGTGTGGGATGGTGAAGTAGGGGATTTGAGGCTCACTATTTTGTGTTCAAGCTTCATAGTTCACATCACATGTAAGGGTTGAAACTTGAACCATGATGATGAGGAAGAAGAAGAGGAGGCTAGAGAGCAAAATGAGAGCAACATTAGAAAATGGCTAAGTGTTGTGAATGAAGTGTAGAATGGCAACCCCTTGACCCTCACTCATTCAAGCATGGAGTTTATTGCAATATAAAATTGCAACCATGCTTGAATAGTGAGTCAAGAGAAATAAACAAAAGAAAAATGTCATGCCTCACCATGCCTCCTATTTTCCACCTCATTTCTATTTTTCACAAAAATAGAAAATCATGTCATGCTTCAGAGTGTGTGTGTGTGTGTATATATATATTATGAAGAATAATTAGTGAGCTAATAATATTAATTAAGATATAATTATATCAAATATAATATATATCACATTATTAAATCAACACGTGATTTAATAATCCGGTTATATCATATATGACCGACTAATATCATTTATCTGTGTGTCACATTATCAAATAAACACTTGATTTGATAATCCGGTTATATCACATATAACCTAACTGATAACAGATAACTGTCATATTATGCACGTATTTAATCAGGCCCACGCACATATCACATATGTGCCCTACTTCGTTTCGTTTGAACCAGCAAACTTCTGTGCGTGACTCTAAAAAATCGTCAATACGCCAGCAGTTGGTGATGATCACATCAGTCACCTACAAGCCGTCAGCGGTACTCGCTAGACGTAACGGCTATCCGGGTATTGAGCGATATGAAGATCAATAAGCAAGCTTGTCCATACTCTCCATGAAGCCTATCAGTAACACTATCGTACAGTCCGGTCTCTTCATCTGATATGTCGCATATCATGTTTAGGGATGGTAAACGTCGGACCCTAGTAACGTGATAAGTCATGCCGATATCTGGCCTATAACGGTTCGAGAAACTACTGATAACTCTTATCAGTAAATCTCAACAGCAGCCCTAGCCAGGGACTTCCAGTTATAGCCAATTGAGTATAGAGTAATATCAACCCCCAATACCGGGAGAGACGAAACCCCTTCTATCGCTCATTGCCTCCATGTGACTCGGAACTGTACCCAAAATCCACCTGTTTGCACAACTCCTCTTGAGCGTGGTAGGGAGGAAATCAAAGCACAGTGGGAGCCACACAAGACTCTATGACGATCTCGGGTCTACAGACTAACCTGTACCAGTATCACCAGAGGACTGCTATGTCACGATAGGTATACTACCAACTAGGAGTCCTCGGCGAGTCCGTTTGGTGTACCCATTCTCTAATGAGCACCTGTGTACAATCTTTGGATTGATCCTACGAATGAAGCAAGAAAGAGTCAATATTCGCGGTTTCCGAGGAATACAAATAACCTCTGGTTTTTTACAATTCCCATTCCACCTAAAATCTTAGGAATTTTTTGTCATACACCAATGGCTGTGGGATCAACCATCGCCCTCTAAGGGACAAGAAACGTACACACTAGTCTACTCTGGAATATCGATGCCCCGTCTCAATATCCTCTCGACTAGCAACAGTTAAAGGATGTACTTTTGGACTACTCTGACCCCACCAGTATGATCTCATGATAATCCTGGTAGTCAAGTACATATCCTAAGGGTCTTATCAACATGTAAGAGACATACGGTATAATAATACCAGTCTACATGTTAAGATAAAGGTTACCAGATAGCAAACTATCATGTCGACTGTTCCCCTCCGAAAGACGGCGATGACGTTAGGACGTCTTGCCTGAGATTCATGGCAGGTGCTATATGGTTTTATCCGTCTACCTCTCCGAAGATGCCAAGTTGATTTATGGCACCGTGTATCGGAGGTTTAGACGGATGCGGCCGATGTAGTAGACTTCGTCAGATTCCCCCTCAATTGAGGGGTTTTTGATTGTGGGGACGCTCTTCCCTGCAGGCGCAAGCCCCTGCAGTTAATTACGCTACCGCATCACGGTAGCCACTTTCTCCTTCTCCAGAATTTCACTTCGTATCGTGTGTGTTTGTTTTGTTTGTGGTTGCCCGTGGATTGTATACGGAGACTGTTTATTTCGTCGCCCGTAGGACGTGGATTAGTCCAAATCCATACTTTCTTAGATTTGGGTTTTGGGTTTTGGTTTAAGGATACGTTAGCCATATTTGAGGCTAAGATCAACTTAAACGTTTGTTAAGGATACGTTAGTCTAATTTCCAGACTAAGATCTACTTAACGGGATCGTCTAGATCTATTTCCAGTTTAGGGACATGGTGGTCCATTTAATATATGGCCGTCGGGACCCGTCACCTCTCTGACGACGTTGAAGGATTACAACGACATGTGTCACAGGAGTTCGGAGATGTACCCTTGAACCAAAGTTGATTGGGGGTCTTATAGTCCAATTTGGGACTAAAGTCTGTTTGAATATTTAAGGATACGTTAGCCATATTTGAGGCTAAGATCAACTTAAACGGGATCGTTTAGATCCAACAAAAGAGCGTTTGGGGGATCTATTGTTCCAGTTTAGGGACGTAGTGGTCCATAGGTAGTTTAGGGACATTGCGGTCCATTGGTAGTTTAAGGACATTGCGGTCCATGTTCCAGTTTAGGGACGTGGTGGTCCGTGTTCCAGTTTAGGGACGTGGTGGTCCATGTTCCAGTTTAGGGACATGGTGGTCCATTGGTAGTTTAAGGACATTGCGGTCCATGTTCCAGTTTAGGGACATAGGGGTCCGTGTTCCAGTTTAAGGACGTGGTGGTCCATATTCCAATTTAGGGACGTGGTGGTCCATATTTAGTTTAGGGACGCTTAAGTCCGTGGGTTTAAGGACCCCACAGTCCGTATCTTGGTTTAAGGACGCTTAAGTCCGTGGGTTTAAGGATCCCACAATCCGTGTCTTGGTTTAAGGATGCTTAAGTCCATGAGTTTAAGGACCCCACAGTCCGTATTGATGAGTGGTTGTCGGGACCCGTCACCTCTCGGACGTCGTTGAAGGATTACAACGATAGGAGTCAGAGGAGTTCGGAGATGTACCCTCGAACCGGATGTAAATTGATTTTTAAGAGAGCAGCTGTGCTCAGTCAATTTAATTTGAGGACTTACGGCCATGATTGGGCTAAGTCCAGTTGAAAAATATTCGACGCTTTTATTTGTTTTTGGCCTGTTAGACCTGTGTTAAAGGCTATGCCCTGGTTTAAGTAATGCATTGCATTATTTTTGTTTGGGCTCTGCCCATGAAGGATGCAAAGCATCAATTTTGTTTGGGCTCTGCCTATTTATAAATGATGCAGAGCATCAATTTTACTTGGGCTCTGCCCATTTATTGCTTTGCAATTTATTTTGGCCTACTAGGTCTTTTTGATTTGGGCCTGGCCCATTAACAAAAGAAATGCATTGCATTTGTCAGGCGCTTTGTGCCAATCAAAGAGCGCAAGCGCTTGTGGTGATGACACGTGTCATGCAAGCGCAGTGCGCTGCGTCAGTGCGCTGCGCTTGCGCTGTTGACACTGGCGCGTTGTGGTGAGTTGCGCCAGTTTCAAAGAGCGAGGCTCTATTTCAAAAGCGCATAGCGCAAATGGTTCAGATGCTGACACGTGGCGTTCTCTGGTGGCTTGCGCCAACCCCAGAGCGCAACAGTGCAGATTTATAAGTGCAAAGCACTATTATCTTGAGAATCTTTTAGATTCCAGAACCAATGGTTCATAAAAGAAGTGCAAAACACTATTTGATTTCTTGATCCAATTTAGATCAAAGAAAACAAGTGTTTCTTATTTTTCTCGATCTCAGAGAACCAATGGTTCATAAGCAAAGTGCAAAGCACTATTATTACTTATTTTTCTTTTTATTGAAGATCATTGATCTTCTTCTCAGATCAACGATCTGTTTTTTAAGAGAATTTTCTCTTTTTTCTAAAGGTTTTTACCTTTTTTGTTCTTGAAATTTCTTCAGAGTTCTCTCTGTTTGAAGTTCTTGATTTCTCACAAATGTTCATCCTTTGAATTGGGGTCTAGGGGTCTTTATATAGTGCCCATAGATTTGTTAAGTTTGTTAAAGAGATCTTTCTCTGAGTGATTTGGGGAATTTTCCCCACCGTTGGATCTTTGATCCAAGAGCTTCTGTTTTACAGAAGGCAATCTTCTTGTTTTAACAAGAACAGAAAAATCTTGCTAAAATTTTAATTCTGTTTGGCGCCGATGTACCAGCGCTTGACACGTGTCAAGTAGCGCACAGCGCAGCGCAACTGCACTTGCGCAACTGCGCTGCCACGTGTCGCGCAGCGCAGAGCGCGGCGCAACTGCGCTGCCACGTGGCGCGCAGCGCAGAGCGCAGATTATCTGAAGCGTTGCTTCATTTTAATTTTTGTTTTAAATAGAGCTTTGCTCTGATTGGTGGCGCTGCCTTGGGCGCTGTGCTGATATATCAGCTTTTGACACGTGGTGCGTTGCGCGCAGCGCAAAGAATCTGAAGCGTTGCTTTGAATTTTTTTAACTTTTAATTTGTACTTTAATTTTCAAAGCTGAGCTTTGCTCTGATTGGGGGAAATAGAAGCGTTGCTTCGTTTCCCGCCTTGGAATTTGAACAGAGCTTTGCTCTGATTGGGGTAAACAAATACCCCCCCCACCTTTGCGCTTACGTGGCCCTCCAAACGTGAGCGCAGCGGTGGCAGAATTCCAACCGTCAGGAAGTTGAAACGGCACTTATTGCCTATAAGTAGGACCTTTGGTCCCTTAGATGATTTTCATCTCTTCATAAGCATTTTGTCCAGAGCCCTGCTCTTGCCTTTAAGAACTCCAAGAGTTAGAACTTCTTAAAACTTTTTAGGTAAAAATTTTAATTTAAATTGAATCAATTTTAATTAACAGAGTCTTGCTCTCAATAGATCTCTGATCTTAAGAAAACCCATTTGGGGTTTCTTTTAGCAGAGCTTTGCTCTAAAAGGGTCTAAAGAGGACTAAGGAGAATCCTATTAGGGTTCCATTAGAGCTCTGCTCTCTAAAAGATTTTCTTAGGATTTTCTTAATTCATCAATGGAGCTCTGCTCCTTCCAAATCATGTAGAAGAACTCTTAAGGAATCTTCATGGATCTTGGAAGTTAAAGATGGCATTTTGCATTATTATTATTATTATATAATATTCACAGAGCAAAGCTCTCAATGTTTTTAGGGGGTTTTCCTCAAATTTTCCTCATAACTAATTTTGACAGGTGTCACTCTTGTCTGCAGCTCGAGGAGTTTTAACTTTCTGTGTCCCTCTTTTTTTATCGCTAATCTTCCATTGATATTTCCTTCAGGCGTTATGGCGGTGCGTTTATATAGTCTGCATGAATTCATCACCTACGAGGATATCCGTGTACAGGGCCGCCAACAAGACCAGGAGTTTACGAATGCCCAGTGTGCGGAAGTCATGGGTCGTTTGAACGCACGTGCTGGTTGGCTGCTCCCCCGCCGCTCTGCTCTCCTAAAAGTTGTGCTGGGAGCGATTTGGAGAGCACTCCCGGGGTTCCACGAGGCCTTACCGCTCAATGCGCTGGATGATGCCGAAGACAAGGTGCATTCAGTGTACCTGTCGGGGCCGATCTCGAAGAAACGTCGGGATAGCCTCATTGACATCCTGCATCAAATTTTCCAGCAGACGACGATAGTCGCTGCTTATCGAAGGCTGGGGAGGGGGTTTGCCGAGGATCTTGACACATAAGAGCGCGAGAGGCCGCGCACAAGAATAATCAGAAAGGCCAGAAGAACTCTGGATGGCCTTACTTTTGACTTCCTCAATCCATGCCCTGGATCTGAGGTTATTCCATTGTAATAATATTTCTCGTTTATTGCTTTATGATTGTAAGAATTTTTTGCAATATTAATGGAAAAGTTTTATCCCAGCTTGTCTTATTCCCCGTTCTGAGTCTTTCGCACATGCGTGAATGAGTGTGTCTCGAGTGCTTGATCAAACGCCAATCAGATGTTCTTTCTGTCGCTGTCTTTTTATTATCCGTATGTTACCTTAATGAACATGGTTGACAGATAACAGAGTAAGCACTTTGGTTTCTTCAAGAGATAGCGATGGCTTAGGTCGCAGGTTCAGATCTGCTGCCTATGACTTTTCAATTCTATGAGCCGTGAGGGTCTCATAGAGACTTTTCTCCCGACGGATCGAGAGGATCTCGTAGGTGGATTTTCTCCTTAGGAATCGTGAGGATTCTTAAGTGCGTTTTCTCTTATAAGTCGTAAGGATCTTATAAGAGAATTTTTCCCTCTTACGAGTCGAGAGGACCCGTAAGTGGTTGTTTCCCTCTTTGTCGAGATTCGACTTTAGAGAGTGTGACCCGTGGATAGTATGCAAGAGACCGTTTTGGATCGACTTGCAGGGTCCCGGTGCTTAGGAAACAGGTTTTTTTAATCCCTGCTGCCTAAGGCTTTTCCTCACGAGTCGAGACGAATTGAGCAGTTCTCGCAAAGACATCAATTTCCTCACGAGTCGAGACGAATCGAGCATTTCTCACAAGAATATCCTAACGTCACAGTTAACCTCTGCTCTTTACGACAGAAGTCCGTTAGGGTCTGTGGTACTTAGGGTTTCGGCCATCGTACCGTCGCATCGGCTGACATATTCCTCGATAGGCAATCGTGCTATTCGAGTAGCCCTGCGACTGCCGTGTCTCTGATCCCTTCGGGGGCTGGACAAGACGTCTTCAAGCAATCCTCCTTGGCAGTTTGACCGTCGGAAGAGCAAGCGTTAGGAATTTTGCCATGCCGCTTTTTATTTGAGGTTAGGCTCATTTTGGAGAGCCCCGATGAGTCATAACCACTCCGCGCTGGTGTGGAATGATCTCCGATAGTCTTTCAGGCTTTATATGACTTGCCGTTAAGACCCTGAAATTAGGAATTTGGCCTTTGCTTCGTTTGCTGGCACCGCGTCTGCTGTATCGAGACGAATGTCGCGGTTGTCTCTAGGTTGCTGGTGAACCGTCGGGGTTTGGAACCAGGGATTTTGCCGTGACTCCTTTTGGTGATGTTGCGTCTGCTGTGTCGAGACGAACGTCGAGGTGGTGACCGCTCTGCACTGTGGCGAGATGATCTCCAATTGTCTTTCAGGCTTTATATGACTTGCCGTTAAGACCCTGAAGCTAGGAATTTGGCCTTCGCTTCGTTTGCTGGCATTGCGTCTGCTGTATTGAGACAAATGTCATGGTTGTGACCACTCTGCACTGGTGCGAGATGATCTCCAATTGTCTTTCAGGCTTTATATGACTTGCCGTTAAGACCCTGAAGCTAGAAATTTGGCCTTCGCTTCGTTTGCTTTGGCGCGTCCGAATCCTGCTGGGGGAGAACGCTGGGGTAACATTTCATCTGCTGTATCGAGATGATCGTCGAGGTGGTGACCACTCCGCGCTGGTGCGAGATGATTTCCGATTATCTTTCAGGCTTTATATGACTTGCCGTCAAGACCCTGAAGCTAGGAATTTGGCCTTTTGCTTCATTTGCTTTGTCACGTCCGAATCCTGCTGGAGGAAGAACGCTGTCGTGACATCTCGTCTGCTGTATCGAGACGAATGTCGAGGTGGAGCTAGGATTTTTTTGTTACTCCGCTTGTTTGACCATGGGGTCTTTCGTTGGCGTTGTATCTGCATCTTGATGGACTGTGAAGGAGGACTGCGAAGGAATGCCGTTGTTAATCATCTCGTCTGCTGTATCGAGACTATTGTTGAGATGAAGCTGGGATTTTGCCGTCGCTTCGCTTTGTTTCGACCGCGAGGTCTTTTGTTGGTGTTGTATCCGCATCTTGATGGATTGCGAAGGCACGCCTTTGTTGACATCTCGTCTGCTGTATCGAGACGATTGTTGAGATGAAGCTGGGATTTTGCCGTCGCTTCGCTTTGTTTCGACCGTAAGGACTTTTGTTGGCATTGTATCCGCATCTTGATGGATTGCGAAGGAACACCTTTGTTAACATCTCGTCTGCTGTATCGAGACGATTGTTGAAATGAAGCTGGGATTTTGCCGTCGCTTCGCTTTGTTTCGACCGCGAGGTCTTTTGTTAGCGTTGTATCCGCATCTTGATGGATTGCGAAGGCACGCCTTTGTTGATTCTTAGGCCGTAGATATTGCCGTTAAGATTTGGAACTAGGGACTATGCCATGGCTCCATTTCATTATGACTCTGAGGTCGGTTGTTGACGTGAAGACGCTGAAGCTAGGGATCCTCCTTTTTCTCCGTTTGTTGACATTGCGCCTGCAATATTGCGACAAATGTCGAGATTGTCTCTAGGTTGTCTATGAACCGTTGAGATTTGGCTTCGCTTTCTGGTGGAGTCTGTTGGGAAGATATGGTTCTTTCTTTGTTTGTGCCCCTGGATTGTATACAGGGATCGATGTGATCTCACCTGTAGGGCAAAAATTTCATTCTTTCATCATTCATTTTTTTATTCTTTCCACGACGCTCTATCATTTCAGCTTTTTATATCGCGAAGATCGCGATTGCCCAATCATTTCGGCTATTTTTCGCGGTGCCTAATCATTTCGGCTATTTATTTTATTTTTACTCGCTGTTTTTTTTATTGCGAGTTGCCCAATCATTTCGGCCGTTTATTTTATTTTCACTCGCTGCTTTTTATTGCGAGTTGCCCAATCATTTCGGCTGTTTTTGGATGCATACATTTTTTTTACTTGCTAATTTTTATTGCAAGTTGCCCCATCATTTCGGCTATTTCGTATGCACGTATGGCTCGCTGTCTCTTTTTTTATCGCGAGTGTGGAACTTGGAATCTGGTGCCAATTTCAGCATCAGCATCGCTACAACTGGAATATTGCCAGGAGCGAATCATCATTTGCCATGAAAGGGCTTGAAATTTGATACCGTTTTAGGCATCAGCATCGCTACAACTGGAATGTTGCCAGGAGCGAATCATCATTTGCCTCTGTCGATGTCGAACAAAGGTGGCTTAGCGAACAGGGTTAGGATCCCGTCGACTAAGGTTTTTGACTTCATGAGCCGTAAGGGTCTCACAAAGGTATTTCTCCCTACAAGTCCTGAGGATCTCATAGGTGTGTTTTCTTCTTAGGTATCGTGAGGATCCCTAAGTGTATGTTCCGCTGTAAGTCGTAAGGATCTTACAAAGGGTTTTCTCCTTATAAGTCGAGAGGACTTACAAGGGTTGTTCACCATGCGTACATATCCCCAGTCACGGATGGGACTTGGTTAGGGAAATGTTTATTCGCGCTCGTGGATTGTATACAAGGGTCAATGCTGAGCCACTTGTAGGGCAATACTGAAGGTTGTGGGGGGTTTGCTTAAGCATAGGTTTAGGCCTCTGTAACTTAAGAATTTCAAATCTTATGAGCCGTGAGGGTCTCATAAGAGAGTTCTCTTTACGAGTCATGAGGATCTCGCGAGCGTATTTTCTCCTTAGGAATTGTGAGGATCCCTAAGTGTGTTGCTTCCCTGTGAGTCGTAAGGATCTCACATGGGTGATTTCTCCTTACAAGGTCGAGAGGACCTTGTAAGTGTCCTTTAACGAGGTTGCGCCCTTTTGGGTTTTCACAAACACTCGCCGGTAGTCCTGCTGTTTTTACTCACGGAGCCCTTTCGGGTTTTCATCCGTGCCCATTTTGCTTATGGACGTACCGTTTCTTTTTTATTCCTTTTATTCTCTTTTTTTTAACGAGGTCGCGCCCTTTCAGGTTTTCACGAACACTCGCCGGTAGCCCTGCTGTTTTTACTCACGGAGTCCTTTCGGGTTTTCATCCGTGCCCATTTTGCTTATGGACATACCGTTTTTTTTTACATCTTGTCAGCCTAAGGATGTTGCGGTAGTAGTTTAAAGACGTTTCGGTCATTTGCAAATTTTAGGACATTGCGGTCCATCATTAGTTTAAGGACGTTTCGGTCCGCCGTTAGTTTAAGGACGTTTCAGTCCGCCGTTAGTTTAAGGATGTTGCGGTCCGCTGTCGCCATATTCGAGGCGAATCTCTAGTTTACTGACTTTTCGGTCTATGGGGTTTTCTCTATGACTGAGCATGATGTTCTCGGCGTATCCATCTTTCTCGGAGCGTGCGGTTGTGGCGGGCTTACCTTCCAGCTTTCAAACAGCGCGTTTTGGTACTGGTCTTCAATCCAATTTTTGAAGACGTAGCAATTCTCAATCGGATGACCCAGTACTCGATGATAGGGACAGTAGTTGGGATCGTTAACATCATTTGGCTGCGACGGACGTCTTGGATCCGGTAGACTGATGAGTCTGTCGCGTACTGCCAGCTTGAACAGTCCCCTTGTTTTATCTTGCGGAAACGAGTAAGGACGTTTCAACTTTTCCTGGAGGGGTTGCCGCTTGTTGTTACGGTAAACAACCGGTCTAGGGCTACTCGATTGCTGTTGAGTATTGGCTACGAGGGCTGTTTTTCCCTTCCCTTTATCCTTTTTGCTCGATCCTTTGTTCGCGGGGCCGAAATTTTTTTCGAGTAGCGTGCGATTGCATGGCTGAACGTCCTCGCAGCTCCTCAATTCTTTCATTTTTGAAATGGATTCCTTGAGGAGAGGGTTGAGGGCAGCTTTTTCATCAGAGTCGCTTCCAAAGGTAATAATTTTCGATCCCTCGAAGTCGGCTATATGACAGTCGTCGGCGGCTCTTTTGCGCTCATCTATCGCATTTTTCTGATGTCTAGGAGCTTCACGCTTTGTCCTGTTGAAGTGTTGCTTTTGAACGACATATCCTTGCCACCAACAAAAGGAGTCGAAGTCTTCGGTAGGATGTATGATCTTTTGATGATATAAGCAGAAGCTGGGATGCATCTCTACTCCACCGAGAGTATTTTCTTCAGAGGGTGGTAGCTTCATTCCCACTGATAGGGCTTTAGCAAACCTTTTCCTCGTCTTGAATTTATTTTTATCCGTAGCGGATGACTTTTGATTTGACGAAAGTGCCTCGACTCTTTGGTCTAGTTGGCGGTGTTTGGCTCCTTTCAGTATGGCCATCTCATGCTCTTGATTGGTTTTAACTTTCAGACGAATCTCATTCAGGAAGGCATCGATCAACTCGTCTGACGGCCGCGGAATTTCTGGTTCAGGGTCCGCTCTCGGTTTCTCAGCGCAAGGAGCCTCTTTATCATCCGCCAATGAGTGAGAGATCACATGACAAGTTGCTCCTGGTGCGTTCGTCTTTCTTGGAGTGTGTGGCTGTGGTGGGTTTACCTTCCACTTTTCAGACAGCGCGAACTTGCCTTGTAGGTACTGATCCTCGATCCATCCCTTAAAGACGAAACAATTCTCGATCGGGTGACTTACCGTTTGGTGGTAAGGGCAATAATTGGGATTATTGAGATCGCCTGGCTGCAACAGACGTTTTGGACTCGGCAGATTGATGAGTCCGTTGCGCACTGCCAGCTCAAACAGTCTTCTCGTCTTATTCTGAGGAAACGAGTAAGGACGTCCCAGTCTCTCCTCGAGGGATGGGCGTGGACGCACGTTGTTTTGGCGAGCAATCGGCCTTGATTTGCTCGGCTGTTGTTGAGTATTGGCAACAACGATCGCTTTTCCTTTCTTCTCATTTCGAGAATCGAGTTTTGGAGGAGATGGTCCATGGCCCATTTGGTCCATTTGGGCTAATTTGTCGATCAAGGCCTGGAAAGTGGTCGGCCTGAAGAACATCATGAATTGTGAGATGGTCGCTTGCGGATCAAGGGTACATACAAACATGCCTACTGCAGGAGCCTCTTCTATGCGTTGTTCGCATTTCGACTATAGGTTCCACCATCGTGTTGCGTATTGGACCCACGTTTCGCCGGGCCTTATCCTGGCATTTATCAGTGCTGTTATCGGGGTATGTTCACTGGCACTTGCAAAACGCTGAGTAAACAACAGCTCCATCTCCGCGAAGGTTTTGATAGAGTCGTTCGGGAGCTCAGAGTACCACTCGAATGCTGTGTCTGATAAGCTTCCAACAAACTGTCGAAGCAACAGCTTGTCATCACCGCCGGTGTTACCGCAGAGTGCCCTGAACTGGGCAACATGCTGGTGAGGATTGCCTGTCCCCTTATAGACATGGAACTTGGGAATTGTGTAGCCTGGCGGGTACTTGATCTGGTCGTACCAGCTCGGATATGGTCGTCCTGTTTTTACGACCTGACCGGCTGCTTCGGTCGCATGATGAACCCGTATTTGTTGGGCTATATACTCATCCAAGTCAGCTTTGGAGATTGTCTCCTCCTTGGCTGTTGACAGAGCCGGTGGAGGATTTGACGTTTCTCCCATATCGTTTTCAAGGACGATCGGGGGATCTTCGGCCGGAGGATCCTGCTGGATCATCATCCCTACCATGTCTTGGAACAGGAGGCCCATACGCTTTATGTGTAGGGTTCCTAGGCACTCTCAAGAGGTCTCACAAGGCATCAACCATGCCAATTTCAAATTTTACAAGTGCCGAGAAACTCTAATACGGATCGTTAACTAGAATTTTAGGCGAAACATTAAACTAGTTAACAACTTAACTAAAGATAAGAAGCTACAACCTTTGTAGATCCGGTTATCCACTTCCTTAGCTCTACGTAGTCGTCCCCTCGCTGTCCATCTCGAATCCCGGACTCTTGCATCGGCTTCATCGGAGAAAATGAGCGGACTAGTCGTCGGCTACGATGCCGAAGATGATCTACGTCGAGGTTACACAAGATCAAGCTCCAACTTCACCAAGTTGTGAAACTTGTGAAGAAAACACCCTATACTACTTGGCAAGAGGTAGAGGGTGAAGAAATAGGAGGTGGGTTCACTTTAGAATTGGATTTCTCACTCTTTTTCTCAAGGTGCCATTGATGGAGGCAAGGTTTTCTTCATGAAGATGAAGAAGAAGAAGATAGAATATGATAAGTGTTGGATTAAAAAAGAAAGTAATATGAATACTTATCATATACTAACCATAGTCAAGTGTAGAGAGTAAACTAGGGTTAGGTGAATGGTTAGGTTAAGAGAAGAAAACAAAAATGGTCAAGGTTTCAACCCTTCATGAAGCTTCATGAAAGAGACAAGAAAAGCCACCATTTCCATTTTCCTTTCCAAAACCAATAATCAAAATAAATAAATGAATAAGTAAACAAAACCCTAACCATTCATATAACCATGGTTTAATCTTCACACAAACTTAAGTTAAGATGTATCATCAAACATGATACAATCAAGTGCACACTAAAATATATCACATATACAATGTGCACATCAAGTGAGAAAATTCTTTTAAAATGAACCAATACTAGTTAATGCAAAGTAATATATCAAATATATAATTATACATTAAATCATTAAATCAACACTTGATTCAATGATCCGGTCATGTCGCACATAACCGACTAGTATCCAATGTATCGACTTATCGAATCAATCTTCGATTCGATAACTAGGTTATATCGCATACAACCAATCGAAACATTCATCGCGAGAATGAAATACGGTATCACATACACGCATTATTCTCGGTCCCGTACATATCTCATATGCGCTCCTATTTCGTTTCGCTTGAGCCAGGAAACCTCTGTGTAGGACTCTAAAGACTCGTCAATACGCCGGCAGCAGATGATGATCATATCAAGCACCCACAAGCCGCAAGCGGTCTGCTAAACGTAACGGCTACCCGGGTATTGAGCGATTAGAAGATCGACGAGCAAGCCCGCTCACACTCCTGTAAATCCAACCAGTAACACTTACCGTACAGTCCGGTCTGTTCGTCTGATATGTCGCATATCAAGTCTAGGGGTGGTAAACGTCAGACCCCAATAACCGATAAGTCGTGCCGATGTGAGGCTCATAACGGGTCGAGAAACTACTGGTAACACTTACCAGCAAATCTCTGATCAGCCCTGGCCAGGGACTTCCCTGTTACGGCCAATCGAGCACAGCGCAACATCAACCCCCAATACCGGGAGAGACGAAACCCTTCCTATCGCTCATTGCCTCCATGTGACTCGGGACTGTACCCAAAGACCACCGTTTTGCACGCCCTCATGGACGTGGTAAGGTGGAGATCAAAGCACAGTGGAATCACACAAGACTCTATGACGATCTCGGGTCTACAGACTAACCTGTACAAGTGTCACCTGAGAACTGCCATCTGACGTGAGGTATAATACCATCTGGGAGTTCTCGGCGAGTCCGTCCAGTGTACCCAGTCTCCACTGAGCACCCGTACACCATCTCTGATGTCAAACACCAATGGATATGGGATCATCCATCGCCCATCTCATGGGTCGAGAAGCGTATACGCTAGTCTACACTGGTATATCGATGCCCCGTCTCGATACACCCACGACTAGGGACATTGAAGGATGTACTTATGGACTACCATGTCCCCACTAGTATGATCTTCATCATAGTCCAGGCAGTCAAGTACACATCCTAAGGGCTTTACCAACATGTAACTATAAGACAGTTTAAAGAGATAAGTGTACATGTTAAGATAAAGAGCAACCAGATAGCATACTATCATATCGAGCAAGAAAGTCATCTCTATATATGTCCAAACATCCAATATAATATACATCATCTGTACAATACTGGCCTCTAGGGCATACATACAACTAACAATCTCCCACTTGCACTAGGGCCAGCTGCTGTAGTATCGCATACCGAGCATCCCGAAGAGTCTCTCAAACTGTATCTGGGGAATGGCCTTCGTGAGTGGATCCGCCGTGTTGTTCTTCGTGTCAACCCTCCTGACCTTGATCTCCTGGCGATCAACTATCTCCCGGATCAGGTGATACCGCCTCAGAATATGCCTGGATCGCTGATGGGACCTGGGTTCCTTGGCCAAAGCTACCGCTCCATTGTTATCACAATACAAAGGTATTGGATGCTCAATGGATGGAACCACACCAAGTTCAGAAATGAACTTCTTGATCCAGACAGCCTCTTTAGCAGCATCGTTGGCAGCGATGTATTTAGCCTCCATCGTCGAGTCTGCCACGGTTTCCTGCTTGGAACTCTTCCAGCTAACCGCCCCTCCGTAAAGGGTAAAGACAAATCCCGACTGCGACTTAGAGTCGTCCTTATCACTCTGGAAGCTCGAATCGGTAAAGGACTCCACTTGGAGTTCTCCGTTACCATACACCAAGAGCATCTCTTTAGTCCTTCGTAAGTACTTGAGAATGCTCTTCACAGCTGTCCAGTGACTCTCTCCAGGATCAGCTTGATACCTGCTCACTACACTTAGTGAGTATGCTACATCGGGTCTGGTACATAGCATCGCGTACATGATAGAGCCTACAGCCGAAGCATAGGGTATCCCTTGCATGCGAGCTCTCTCCAAATCTGTCTTGGGAGACATCTCTTTGGAGAGAGTGACTCCAGAGATCGTGGGCAAGTTCCCACGCTTGGATTCTTCCATACTAAACCTCTTTAGTATGGTGTCAATGTACCTGGATTGGGACAATCCCAATATCCGTTTGGATCTATCTCTATAGATCCTAATTCCCAATATGCAGGAGGCATCACCAAGATCTTTCATCGAGAATCTTTGTGATAAGAAGAGTTTGACTGATTGCAGCATAGGAATATCATTTCCTATCAAGAGTATGTCGTCCACGTACAATACGAGGAAGGCAACCTTACTCTCTGCCACCTTCTTGTAGATACAAGGCTCATCTGGGTTTTTGACGAAATCAAACTCTTTGATAACGACGTCAAAGCAGATGTTCCAACTCCGCGATGCTTGCTTTAATCCATAAATGGATTTAAGCAGCCTGCATACCTTCCCGCTGCTCCCACTGTCTACGAAGCCCTCTGGCTGAGTCATGTACACGCTCTCTTCTAAATCACCATTTAGAAAGGCGGTCTTAACATCCATTTGCCAGGTTTCGTAATCATGATATGCAGCGATGGCAAGCATGATCCAGATGGATTTAAGCATAGCCACTGGAGAAAAGGTTTCGTCATAGTCCACACCTGGTCTTTGACGAAAACCCTTTGCAACAAGTCTAGCTTTGAAAGTCTCCACTTTCCCATCTACACCAAGTTTTTTCTTGAAGATCCATTTGCTCCCAATGGGTTTTACCCCTTCAGGAGCAACTTCCAAAGTCCATATTTTGTTGGTGTACATGGATTCCATCTCGGACCGCACAGCATCCAGCCATTTCACTGAGTCCCTACTCGTGATGGCCTACTCGAAGCTAGTTGGGTCATCATCCTCCATGATGCAATCCTCGCTCCCACCATCCATGAGAAAACCGTAGTATCTCTCAGGTTGACGAGGAACCCTACTAGATCGGCGGAGAGGCTGAGGTTCATTGGGAGTTACTGAATCTTCTGGTTCCACTAAATCTTCAGTTACGGTTTGTGTATCTGGAACTTCTTCCAGCTCTACCACTTTGCCACTAATTTCTTTTTCAAGGAATTCCTTTTCTAAAAAGGTGGCATGTCGAGAAACAAACACTTTTTGTTCTTCTGCATGGTAGAAAAGATATCCATGTGAATGTTTGGGATATCCCACAAACTTGCATAGAACTGACCGTGCCTCGAGTTTGTCCGGATTTTGCCTTTTGACATAGGCCGGGCAACCCCATATCTTAACTCGTTTAAGACATGGTCTCTTCCCACTCCATATCTCATATGGTGTGGTTGGTACAGATTTAGTTGGAACTTGATTCAATAGGTATGCCGCTGTTTCCAGCATACCCCCAGAAGGAAATAGGTAACTCAGCTGTGCTCATCATAGAGTGCACCATATCTAATAGGGTGCGGTTCCTCCGTTCTGATACACCGTTGTGTTGTGGTGTATATGGAGGAGTCAGCTGAGAGAGAATCCCATTCTCTTTTAGGAAGTCCAGGAATTCATTGCTCAAGTATTCACCTCCTCGATCAGATCGAAGGATTTTAATACTTTTTCCGGTTTGGTTCTCGACTTCATGTTTATATTCTCTAAATTTCTCAAAAGCTTCTGATTTGTGTTTCATCAGGAACACATATCCGAATCTAGAGAGATCGTCAGTGAATGTAATGAAGTACGATGAACCATCCCTGGCATGTGTAGACATGGGACCGCATACATCACTATGTATCAGTCCCAAGAGTTCAGTAACTCTTTCTCCGTGTCCCGTAAACGGAGTTTTAGTCATCTTGCCTTTGAGACATGACTGGCAAGTGTCATAAGATGAAAATTCAAACGGATTTAAATATCCATCCTTATGCAACTTTGCTAGTCGTGTCGCATTGATGTGACCCAGTCTACAATGCCACAAGAAGGATTCGTTCAGTTCAGAACTCTTTCTCTTGTGTGTGTTTGTTATGCTCAGAACTGTTGATTGATTTAGAACATAAATGCCATTGCACAACGTGCCTGATCCAACCAACTTTTGGTTACGGAAAATGTTCATAACATTATGCTGTAATACAAAATTATATCCCTCTTTACTCAATAAAGAAACTGATATAATGTTGCATATCAGGTTCGGCATGTAATAGCATTCGTTCAGAACCAATGTATTACCAGTTGGTAATACAAGGTGATATTCCCCGACAGTCTTAGCTGCAATAATTGCACCATTTCCAACTCTAATGTCTTTATCACCTTCTCCAAGTTCTCTACCTTTTCTAAGCCCATGTAACTGATTACATATATGGGATCCTGACCCGGTATCTAATACCCAGGACGTAGGGCAAATGGAGAAACAGTTCTCTGTAACGAACACACCCGAAGAAACTGCATCATCATGTACTTTCTTCAATCGGGTGGCATGGGAATCCTGGTATTCCCCTATATCCTATTCATTCCTATAACTCTTATAAGAAAGAACGGAACTAACGTTCCCCAGCACAATATAACATGCGGGTTCAGTCAATACATCCATATTATTATCTTTATTAGGGCATGACATGGTCGCTACCTGGAGAGAGAGAGAAGAAAACACTTAGCGTATGCTCTTGCAAGATCAGATTGGTTATTATCTTATCTAATCAGGATGGCTCCCACTGGTTTTCATCAAATCTTCCTTCAAACCTTAAAAGGAAAGACGAGCCGGGATTAATTACACCCTACAACTTCGCCAATCTTTCAGCCAGGCCAGTGTCGGTACTTTGAGGGAGGTTCCCCGTGCTTTCGCACGGACTTAATTAAAGTAAACCTCGTTTTCCCAGAGGCGTAACCCCGTTGACACCTTTCTAGACACCTACTTGATCGGCTAATTGTAATGTGTAAAACTCTCCCAGAAGTAACTCTTACTCGCAGTGGGTATCGGGATCCAACTATCTCATAGAAGGTATGCAATCTCATTGCAAATTTCAACACTTGAAATTCCCGATAATATTCTGCCCCTAGCGTCCTATGACCTTGACAAAGGCCAACAAATCATAGGCTGCTAGTCAAGTTCAACCCGTCATTTCTTGATTGAATCAAACCCACCTGCACGGCCCTTGACAAAGGCCAACAAGGTCGTACGACTACCCTGAAACAATCTGCATCGCATGCACAAGCAGATAAGCACTATTCAGCTACCGCACACTACGCCTTGACAAAGGCCAACAAACGCAGCACGAATACTAAACAGTTCTTATCTGAAATGACGGAGGGCTACGACAGGTTTTTCTGAAAACCTATTGCGTAATGAACTTGATATCGTTGTAGAATCGAATGATTTTGAAATGGAGTGTTTTTGAGGCTTTTTCTAGTTTTGCTAAAGGGGTCACTCCCGGTGAAGGGATCGTCGGCCCTTTCCTCGTCGAATGAGGTGCGGGATATATCATATATATCGCTGTGCAAAGCAAAACTCAAAAATAATCAAAAGCAAACCGAGTGTGTAGCATCTTCCAGTTATTTCTAAAGGAGCCACTCCCGGTGAAGGGATCTCGGTCCTTTCCTTATCGAATAAGGTGCGGGATATATCACATATACCTCTGCGCAAAGCAAGAACTGTAGCTACCTATTTTATTTAAAATTTGATTCTACAACATCTTTTAGTTTCTTTTATTTTATTAATCACATTAATGAAGTCCCATCATTTAAATACCTAAACATCACAGATAAATACGACGTACACTTATGCCATCCGTATTCGCCTCGATGTCCCCTCGTGCACCGTTAGGTTAGGTAACTAACGGCAAAGCGGGGCAGGGCTAGCGTGGGTGTAAAACATAAGTAACGCCTATATAATATATCATATATACTATATACAGTATCTATCACAGAACATCACATGATCACATCACAGATATCGCAGCAGAAAATATCATATGAAATATTGGATATACTAGGACGTCCGTGTTTTCAATACGAGCCAGTATAAAACACGGATTCCACGGTCGTGATGAATAGCCAATCCCACACCCCTAGACCCCTACGAGAGCGGCAAGCAACCCTACCAATTCTAGGGTTAGGAGACCCGGACTCGACTCCTCGAGATGGTCTCCCACTGGATCCTAGAACCCGGTTACTTGTGCTCCCCTCCTTGGGTCTATCCTAATGTGGAAAAGTAAATAATATACAAAAGGTGACATCTTCCGCAACCTGGAAGTGCCCCAATAAAACAATATTACATACAAGTTTTTACATGAATGAAAAAGAAAAACACTCATCTCACATAAAAACCCCCGGCTATTCAAACACGACAATCCAATATAACATATCCAGCAACACATAACATCACATGTCATCAACGTAAGTAAATATGCGCATCCCAATTGTCGTTGACATATAGCAACGAAACCGGCGATATCACATATTACACTTACGGTCACAGAAAAGAAAGTGTAAAACTACAACAGTTGGAATCCGCAACCTCTTTAGACATCGCATGCCTAATCAAATGAAATACTTAGACATCACATGCCCAACACTTATAAACCCCGCATTTTAGTCCCATTATCGAAAACTCTTTTCAATATGAAGTGAGACTAAACCGCTAGATTTATAACATTCATTCAGTTATCTCATAACTGTGTGTGAATTCCAATTATTGTATCCCATTCCGGATAAATAGAAAATATTAAACTTTCCGATCGAACATTCGAACACCCAAGTTTTCCCGAAACCGTTCAACACATGAAATAAGTTCAAAGACATTCACTTCATGCCTCAGTACCAACGGTCCAGCCGTAGAAGGGTCAAGCCAACGCCTCACATGTGGCACGCCGTACTGCCCCAAACCCTAAGGTTCAAAGGGCAGTTCAAGACGGTCACATAATCGAGTTAAGGTTTGTTGTCTTCTAGAGAGACCATTGCGTTACTTGCACTACTCAGAACGTCCTTAAACCACAGAAAAATCCAACACTTGGAAATTTTTCCGGCAGGGGAAAAGTTGGGTATTTATATCCGGTCGAACTTTTTAACATATTCAAAAATTATCCGGAATCCACATAGACAAAATCTGATAATCCGATCGAATCATCGAATCCCCAAAACAACCCCAGAAAATTCAACTCTTGAATAAATATTAAAAATTCCCATAAAACTTAGCACTGTGAAAGAGGAATTACTGTGCAAATATGGAGGGCTGACGTCACCAGAGAGCCGCGGAACCGCCGCAGAAGCTAGGCTTCTGCCGCGGTTCCGCCGCATGTTTGAGGTATCATTGGTCAAATTTTGCACCGTAATTCTTATAATTCCCTGCTGAATTTTTTAAGCATTTTTAATCTGGAAAAAACCCAGTATTTGGAAAAAGTCCAGAGAGCAATTTGGTTTGAAGGGTTTCGGTTCGATCGGGTTTCAAACGTCGTCTACACTTCGCCTTGTAAGTGCACGGCGGCGCCCCGGCCGTCAATCCGACGCCAAAAATGCGGAAGCGAAAAACTTTAATTTTGCAAACTAGCAAACCGGCACCACCGCGCACTAAAACCCGGATCGAACCATTAACTAGTTCTAGCTAACTACAAGATGGGGAAGAGAGATATACCGACTGATCCGAGTCCTCCGGTCTTCTCGTCGTCGTCCCGATCTCCCGCGGAAACTCCAGTCGTCGCCTCCTTGCCGGAAGGGCATCACATCGTCTGCATCTTTTACGGGCTCCCACCTCAATACCGAGGCAACTCGGGCACGAAGCTGGCTAGTCGACGTGCCCAAGATTTGCTGTAGAATGTGTAGTGCTCAAGTCTCATTTTGGGGTTGTAGGAATTGCCTTTTGGTGGAGGGATGAACTATGGAGTTTGGAGATGGAACTTGTGGGAATTTTGCAAAGCTAGAAGAACAAAATTCCCATAACAAGAATTTGGGACAGCCACCACCTTCAAGTGGCCGGCCTCTCCTTGGCAAGAGAGTGAGTGAGTGAGGGAGGTATCAATGGATGAGAGAACCACAACCATAATGCAAGGGAGAGAGAGAAAGGTCATGAAATCAAGAAATGATTACAAGTAAATCCAACACTCATACAACCATCATAATCCATCATCATCACCAAAAAGTCATGCCATCATGACACTACAAGACTAGCCATGATGACTAAAGAAAGTCAAGTGATCATGACACAACAATATGCAAAGACCCCCTCCACAAATGCTTATTTGCACAAATGCAAATAAGCCCTCCTCCACCAATCTTCGGCCAATGAACGATACAAAGAAATATGGCCGAAACGGAAAGCAAACTGGCAACTCCAGAAAACTGGTCCCGTAATAAATTACAGGAAAACCCCACAACTGTGCATACACACCCGCATCTGTATTCCGACCGGAATACAAATGCAATGAGACAAAATCTACACTGTACTATACTAGGATCCGGCTTAAACCAAAGCCGGCTAGTATTATCCGTTCGATCCTGATCTGTGCAATACCGCACGTATCTGATCGAACCCTGCCATATATCCATACGGCCTCTAGTACAAACTGTCCGATCCTGATCCGTGCAATACCGCACGTATCTGATCGGACCTTGCCATATCTCCATACGGCCTCTACAGCTTTTCGCCCGAAAGCTTGAGTAACTGAATGTGGGGGACTCTAAAGACTCGTCAACACCATGGTTGTGGATTTAACCACTAGCACGTCAGAGGTATAAGCCAACACGTAACGGGCTACCAGGTGTTGACCAAAAGGGACGTCTGTGAGCGAACTCAGCCTGACACCCTACTGAGCCTGACAGTGACAATATCCGTACAGTCCGGTCCGTTCGTCTATGAGCATCGCATGGCGGGCCTAAGGGGTTGGTAAAAGTCAGACCCCCAAAAGCGGTACAAGTCGTGTCGGAGTGTAGGCCAGAACACCCTGAGATACTACTGGAATATCTACCAGTAAATCTCCTGCCTTGGCCAAGGACTTCGTGTTATGGCTCTCCTAGACACAGCACGACCTCACCCCCAATACCGGGAGAGACGAACCCCTGAAGATCCGCTCACTGCCTCCATGTGGCTCGGGACTGTACCCAACTAAAACCTGTTTGCACGACTCCTTTGAGCCGTGGTAGGGTAGTAATCAAAGTACAGTGGGAACTCACACGAGACAAATGACGATCCCCAGGTCGATGAACTAACCTGTACACATGTCACCAGGGAACTGCCATCTGACGTCTGGTATATGACCAACTAGCATGTTCCCTGCGAGTCCTGTCCGGTGTACTCATAACCCAATGAGCACCTGTATACATCTTAGGTGAACTAACTGACACCAGTGGCTTGTGAGACCGGCCACCGCCCCTCGTCGGGGTCTCGACTGTATACACTAGTCTACTCTGGAGTATCGATGCCCTGTCTCGAAACTCCCACGACTAGGGACCTTTTAAGGATATGCTTATAGACCCCCAGCTCCCACTTATATGATCGCCCTCATACTGCTGGTGGTCAAGCAAGAATCCTAGGGGCTCTATCAACGTGTAATAGCGACCTGTAAGGTCACCTAAAGCAGTACACGATGATAAAGGCAAACCAGATAGCATACTATCATCTCGAGTAAGACTGTCCTACCGGGATAGGTCCTCCCTCAATCATTGCAATCACGTACCTGTGACCCAATAATTGACTCTGAGGGCACTATCTCCAACAATCTCCCACTTGCACTCAAGGCTAATTATTGCGATGTCGTATACTCACAGCCCGTGTGATACCGAACACCCAACTCCTCTACTAGTCAGTCTCTCAAAGCCTGTTTGGGAAACTATTGCGTTCGAAGAATAGCCTCAGTGAGTGGATCCGCCTTGATGTTTCTTTCTATGTCTCTCTATATCTCAAGTTCGCGGAGAAAACCATCTCCCGAAATGAGCAATACCTGTCTCAGAATATGTCTGGATGTCTGATGGGACCTAACTCATAAATGAACTCCAAATCCAAACTTCTTAGACTGTATCGTCAACTGAACTTAATCAGTATCCTGCGCCATGCCTCCCTCAGTATTGCCTTGGACCACCTGTCCAAAATACTGCCCCTCGTCAGAAGGAAAAACTATAACTCTGACAACCTCCTTGTCGTCCAGGTCACCTTGGAAGCCTGGAATGATAACTGTCTCCTGCATGAGGCTGTCGTTATCATATCCCTAGAACATCCACTTATGTTCTAAAACTGCTTCCAACTGTTTCTCCAGGATTGGATTATTGTCAACTTATTGCATCTAGTGCAAGAGCAACATCTGGTGTGGTACTTGACATCTCATGATTGACTCAATTGCCTAAGCAAATGATCTGCCAATCATGCACATCCCTCTCTACTTTAGTCTATAAGACACCTTTAGAGAGGGTGACTCCATCACCTACAGGTACATTACCGTGCCAGGAGCCGTCCATTCTAAATACTCTTAGAATGCTGTCTAAGTACCCTTAATTGGGAAACTACCCAAATCTAGATCTACAACCATAGATCTAGTAACCAGTATGTCTGATATAATATCCAAGTCCTATGTGGAGAAAACACTGTGTGATGACCAAAGTATAACCGATCGTAGTATAGGAGTTTCCTTTCCTACTCTGTGTATGCCATCCAAATACCATGACACCACATCCTACTACCTTCTCAACAGATCCATTCCCTATTCTGATGAAGTCAAACCTATGACTGTCACATCAGAAATTGATGATCTATCTCCGCTATATCTGCTTTAGTCTATAAATAGACATAAGCCACCTGTCCACCAATGCTTCCGCTGCTCCCACTGACTACGACAACCCTCTGGTAGAGTCATATAGACGTACACTTCTAAAGCCAGTTTAGAACGACGCTATACTCATCCTCCTGCCGGGTCTCGCAGCCTGGAACAACAGCAATGGCAAGTGTGGGTAAACAAGAACCTCCCTGTCACCGTCCTTGAGGCTACCGAAGTACTTCTCGGGTGCCCGAGGTTACCCACCACATCTGCGGAGTGGCCAATGGAATGTCAAACCAGATTGAATCTTTAGGTTCTTTATCAAATCTTCAGTAATCGTTTGCGGTTCTGGAATCACTTCCAGTTCTACCATACTCCCACTACTGTTTTCTGAAAAATCCATTTTTATTAAAACTGTGGCGAGTCTAGAACAATATCGCTATTGTTCTTCCAGATGGTAGAAAGTCAACCCTCGTCATAGCCTGGGTTAACCCACAAACAGCCATTACAAAAACATGTCTTGAGTTGACCAGTGTCTGGTTTTAATCATAAGCCGGACAACTCCCCGTACCTTAACATCGTTAAGATACGAACTGTTCTATATCCAATATAGGACCAGAGGCACTGATTTAATTGAACCAGATTCAAATCATGCAGCTGTCTCCAGTGCATGTCAACTAAATGGAAAAAGGCCGATCAACGTTACTCAACTTAGGAATACTTCCAATTATGAGTAACCTGAAAGAGAAGCAAGTTCTCTTAACCATTACTATCAACTGAATACCATATACAAGTATCTACATCTTCGATTACCTTAAAGAATCCCGATACTTGCAACATCTGGTTCTCTACTTTATTCATATACCTATAACTTCTCAAAATTCGGACCCTGTGTTTCCATGAAACACCTGTCTAACAACTAGAGAAGTCATAAGTAAACCGAATATAGTACGAGGACCAACCCCTCTGTCCTGAAGGACCCTGGACAATATACAATACTCTGTATAAGTCCCTTGAGTCTGATAACTCATTCACTGTGTGTCGTAGGTTGAAAACTGTACTTATGGTTAAGAAGAATTACACCGCTGTTTAATGCTCCTTACCTAACCATCCACTGATATAGGTAAATATCGTAGACATAATTTCAAAAAGGTATATCTCACTCTATGAAAAATAGACGTACAGATATATCAATTTGAAAATGGTGCATAACAGCGGATATCCAAAACCAAATATTTGCCGACCGGCAAACAGCCCAGGTGATTTCCTCAAATATCACCGATTACAATGAATTCCGATATAATGAGGATGATCACCTAATTCCCAATAACTTACTCCCACTCATCATCTGTAAAACCATACAGATGTGAGAATCATGCCTGGTAAATACATACCCTGGAGCAAGTGTCTAATCGGGAAATCAGTTTTCCTTTAACTGTATACAGTGAAACTGAAACATAGAAATGTTCCGTAGGGGTATCCCGGTATTCCTAGTAGTGCCTCTTCCAGATTCTCAACTGTAACCGTGTAATTCTTTGCCACCTCTCCAAATCCCTTTTTATGTCTTTAGTCATTACCTTCTGCACACCCCTTTAGGCCAAATGGTTTTCTTCCTTCCCTACCGTTCGGCACCAGCCTATGGTTTGGAAGAAGACTATCCAATAAGCATAAAGGGTGTACTGTCCTAATCCTAGGAGCACTCGCAATGCGAGAGAAGGTGAAGATAAAAGACAACCGAATAAACCTTATTCCTATTTCTCCTGGACCAGAATCCATCCCCGAACTGGAACAAGTTCCTTTCGAGTTCGTATATAACCATACGATGGAATATCCAAATAACTGTGGATCTTCGTAGTGATACGGAGTGTCCTGGAGAAATACAAAGGTGATGTGGGAGTGGTAAATGAAATACTTGGTTTGGTCGTGAATATCAGTCGCAATTTACTTTGCCCTCCTTCTAATCCCTTTCTTTGTCTTTACATAATACCTTCTGTACACCATCGTTAGGCAAATTGGTTTTCTTCATTCCCTACCGGTCGGCACCTGCCTATGGTTTGGAAGAAGACTGTCCAATTTGCGTAATAGGTGTACTATCCCTTAATCTAAGGGGTACTCGCAACCTGAGAGAAGGTAAAAGGAAAAGACAACTGAATAGTCCTATCCGTTTTCTCCAGAACCGGAAACCATCCTCGAATCTGGAACAAGTTCCTTCGAGTTCGTATATAACTATACGATGGTTTTGTCCAATGGAAGTGGACGTTCGTAGTAATACGGCGTGTCCTGGAGAAAAGGGTAAAAGTAGGAGTGGCAATGAGGTCTGCAACTCTGACAATCCAAAAGCCAATGTTTAAGAAGGTTCGGTCAATTTGGTCACTGAGTCATAGTCTTAGGGTCGGGTCAATGGTCGCTGCCAGAGAGAGAGAAAAGAAACACTCAGCGTGCACTCTAACCTAGATCAGAATGGTTACCAATTTATCTAATCTGGAAACCTCCCACTGTACCGTCAAATTCTTCTCCAAACCCAAAAGAAGAATTAGTCGGGATCACCCGAGGAGTAAACCAACTCATCAGTGGGAATCGGGATCCAACTATCATCGCACGACAACGTGACGGAATCCGCTCACGGTATCACACTCCAGAAGGTATGCGCATATCTGGCAAGTTTCAGTTCTTTTGAAACTCCCGATGTGGATTTTTGCCCCATGCTCTTATGACCTTGACTAAGGCCAATAAATCATAAGTCACATGTCAAGTTCTACCCGTCATTGTCCAGGTTGATTTGAACCCACCCGTACAAGCCCTTGACTAGGGCTAACAAGGCTATACGACTGTCCCAAACCAACGCATTTATCTATGCTGCATATGAACACCCAACAGCTACCAAACACTGTGCCTTGACTATGGCCAACAAACACAGCTTGAATACTATTGACTATCCATATGAAACGACGGAGGGCTACGAATGGTTTCTAGCGAAAACCTTTAACGTAATGAACTTGATATCGTTGAAGGAACCGGATAGCTTTTTGAAAATATAGTGACGAAAACCTTTGCTAAAAAGGTCACTCACGGTGAAGGGATCTCGGCTCTTTCCCCGTAGAATGAGGTGCAGGATATTCCAACTGAATACCACGATGCAAAGCAAAAGTAATCGGCTATAGTGAAGTTATTGCCCTGACGCAAACTTTTTGTCCAAGGGGTCACTCCCGGTGAAAGGATCTCGGCCCTTGCCTCGTCGACTGAGGAGCAGGATATTCCAACTGAATACCACGATGCAAAACAAAAGAGAACGTCCTTTCAAATAACAGCTTTTTGAAAAGTGTTCCAACAACATCAGATTAGGTTTGTTTTTAACTTGCATTGATCCGAATCAACACAGTCCCATCAATTGATCACACCCCAAAGAACGAAAATATACTGATGTACGTATATGCCATCTGCATTCGCCACTGGGTCCCGTCATTACCCGTTAGGTTAGCTAACTAACGACAGAGCGGGGACTGGACTAGCACGGATGCAAAACATATACAACATCTACTAATATATATACCAATATATTATATTTCGCTCAAGGCGTGATAAAAAATGCAACATCACAGAAATGTACAACATCACAGAACAATGCAGATATCTGGGATCTCCGGGTTTCACAGAGCCACTACTGAAACCCGACGTTCCCCTGGTCGTGTGGATAGCCTGTGCAATGAAATCCTAGACCCCTACGGGCGCGGCAAGTTACCCGCCAAAACCTGAAGCGAGGCAGCCCCCTTCAGCTCTGTGAATGGACCACCCAGCACTTCACGGAATCCGGTAACTTGGGCACCCTTCCTGGGTCAACCTGTACCCCCTACGAGTGCGGCGAATAGCCCGCCAATTCTAGAGTAAAGCCCCCTCCGTCTCAATGCCATGAGATGCGGGCTTGTTGCCCTCCAGAACCCGGCTATCCGTGCACTCCTCCGCGGGGTAATCCTAGTACAGAAAGTAAAATATACATACAACGGGTACATCGACCGCAACCTGGCCGTGCCCCAAAATAATAATACAAACAGGCAGTGACGGCAGTCCACATGCCGGACGCTCGCCCCGCAATATCAAATGTACATAATACAACAAAACTGTACTAGCATTGCATCCAGGCTATCCCCACGACCGATCCGCAACATCACAGCAAAATCACAAAACATCAACGTGAAAGTCACGTTCGCAAATCCGTCTAACCGGGCTATAGCAGTTAGACAGGATTTACCGATCGAGTGACATTCACGGTCGCAGATATAATGTAAAAACCGTGAACTAATGTGTTTTAAATATCCGATCGATCAAATTTTAACAAGTGGGCCCCCAAGTACAACTGTAGCACATCAAGAAATTCTGGGCCCAATATTAATATTCCAAAAGCCCTAATATCAACCCAGAAAGGAACTGTGGAAATTTGATACAGTGATCGTACTATAGTGCGGCGGAACCGCGGCCCAAAGGGGGGTTTGGCCGCGGTTCCGCGCTCCCATTGGTGAATCACAGTGTCGAATTTCTACAGTGTCCTTATAATTTCCAGTACATCACTTTTCTGCAATCTGAAAAATTTTTCGACTCCAAAAAAATTTCAAAAGAAAACTGATGCAAACAAAACGCGGATTTTGGAATTTTGGTCGATCGGAAATATAAACACATTAAACAAAGCTAGACTAAGTTAATGGCGAGTCTCTGATACTACTGTAAGTGCACGGCGGCACCCCGGCCGTCAATCCGACGCCAAAAATGCGGAAGCGAAAAACTTTAATTTTGCAAACTAGCAAACCGGCACCACCGCGCACTAAAACCCGGATCGAACCATTAACTAGTTCTAGCTAACTACAAGATGGGAAAGAGAGATATACCGACTGATCCGAGTCCTCCGGTCTTCTCGTCGTCGTCCCGATCTCCCGCGGAAACTCCAGTCGTCGCCTCCTTGCCGGAAGGGCACCACATCGTCTGCATCTTTTACGGGCTCCCACCTCAATACCGAGGCAACTCGGGCACGAAGCTGGCTAGTCGACGTGCCCAGGATTTGCTGTAGAATGTGTAGTGCTCAAGTCTCATTTTAGGGTTGTAGGAATTGCCTTTTGGTGGAGAGATGAACTATGGAGTTTGGAGATGGAACTTGTGGGAATTTTGCAAAGCTAGAAGAACAAAATTCCCATAACAAGAATTTGGGACAGCCACCACCTTCAAGTGGCCGGCCTCTCCTTGGCAAGAGAGTGAGTGAGTGAGGGAGGTTTCAATGGATGAGAGAACCACAACCATAATGCAAGGGAGAGAGAGAAAGGTCATGATATCAAGAAATGATTACAAGTAAATCCAACACTCATACAACCATCATAATCCATCATCATCACCAAAAAGTCATGCCATCATGACACTACAAGACTAGCCATGATGACTAAAGAAAGTCAAGTGATCATGACACAACAATATGCAAAGACCCCCTCCACAAATGCTTATTTGCACAAATGCAAATAAGCCCTCCTCCACCAATCTTCGGCCAATGAATGATACAAAGAAATATGGCCGAAACGGAAAGCAAACTGGCAACTCCAGAAAACTGGTCCCGTAATAAATTACAGGAAAACCCCACAACTGTGCATACACACCCGCATCTGTATTCCGACCGGAATACAAATGCAATGAGACAAAATCTACACTGTACTATACTAGGATCCGGCTTAAACCAAAGCCGGCTAGTATTATCTGTTCGATCCTGATCCGTGCAATACCGCACGTATCTGATCGAACCCTGCCATATATCCATACGGCCTCTAGTACAAACTGTCCGATCCTGATCCGTGCAATACCGCACGTATCTGATCGGACCTTGCCATATCTCCATACGGCCTCTACAGCTTTTCCCCCGAAAGCTTGAGTAACTGAATGTAGGGGACTCTAAAGACTCATCAACACCATGGTTGTGGATTTAACCACTAGCACGTCAGAGGTATAAGCCAACACGTAACGGGCTACCAGGTGTTGACCAAAAGGGACGTCTGTGAGCGAACTCAGCCTGACACCCTGCTGAGCCTGACAGTGACAATATCCGTACAGTCCGGTCCGTTCGTCTATGAGCATCGTATGGCGGGCCTAGGGGGTTGGTAAAAGTCAGACCTCCAAAAGCGGTACAAGTCGTGTCAGAGTGTAGGCCAGAACACCCTGAGATACTACTGGAATACCTACCAGTAAATCTCCTGCCTTGGCCAAGGACTTCGTGTAATGGCTCTCCTAGACACAGCACGACCTCACCCCCAATACCGAGAGAGACGAACCCCTGAAGATCCGCTCACTGCCTCCATGTGGCTCGGGACTGTACCCAACTAAAACCTGTTTGCACGACTCCTTTGAGCCGTGGTAGGGTAGTAATCAAAGTACAGTGGGAACTCACACGAGACAAATGACGATCTCCAGGTCGATGAACTAACCTGTACACATGTCACCAGGGAACTGCCATCTGACGTCTGGTATATGACCAACTAGCATGTTCCCGGCGAGTCCTGTCCGGTGTACTCATAACCCAATGAGCACCTGTATACATCTTAGGTGAACTAACTGACACCAGTGGCTTGTGAGACCGGCCACCGCCCCTCGTCGGGGTCTCGACTGTATACACTAGTCTACTCTGGAGTATCGATGCCCTGTCTCGAAACTCCCACGACAAGGGACCTTTTAAGGATATGCTTATAGACCCCCAGCTCCCACTTATATGATCGCCCTCATACTGCTGGTGGTCAAGCAAGAATCCTAGGGGCTCTATCAACGTGTAATAGCGACCTGTAAGGTCACCTAAAGCAGTACACGATGATAAAGGTAAACCAGATAGCATGCTATCATCTCGAGTAAGACTGTCCTACCGGGATAGGTCCTCCCTCAATCATTGCAATCACGTACCTGTGACCCAATAATTGACTCTGAGGGCACTATCTCCAACACGCCTAAGGCTCTAGCTAGGCTCTGATACCACTGTAGGGTTCCTAGGCACTCTCAAGAGGTCTCACAAGGCATCAACCATGCCAATTTCAAATTTTACAAGTGCCGAGAAACTCTAATACGGATCGTTAACTAGAATTTTAGGCGAAACATTAAACTAGTTAACAACTTAACTAAAGATAAGAAGCTACAACCTTTGTAGATCCGGTTATCCACTTCCTTAGCTCTACATAGTCGTCCCCTCGCTGTCCATCTCGAATCCCGGACTCTTGCATCGGCTTCATCGGAGAAAATGAGCGGACTAGTCGTCGGCTACGATGCCGAAGATGATCTACGTCGAGGTTACACAAGATCAAGCTCCAACTTCACCAAGTTGTGAAACTTGTGAAGAAAACACCCTATACTACTTGGCAAGAGGTAGAGGGTGAAGAAATAGGAGGTGGGTTCACTTTAGAATTGGATTTCTCACTCTTTTTCTCAAGGTGCCATTGATGGAGGCAAGGTTTTCTTCATGAAGATGAAGAAGAAGAAGAAGATAGAATATGATAAGTGTTGGATTAAAAAAGAAAGTAATATGAATACTTATCATATACTAACCATAGTCAAGTGTAGAGAGTAAACTAGGGTTAGGTGAATGGTTAGGTTAAGAGAAGAAAACAAAAATGGTCAAGGTTTCAACCCTTCATGAAGCTTCATGAAAGAGACAAGAAAAGCCACCATTTCCATTTTCCTTTCCAAAACCAATAATCAAAATAAATAAATGAATAAGTAAACAAAACCCTAACCATTCATATAACCATGGTTTAATCTTCACACAAACTCAAGTTAAGATGTATCATCAAACATGATACAATCAAGTGCACACTAAAATATATCACATATACAATGTGCACATCAAGTGAGAAAATTCTTTTAAAATGAACCAATACTAGTTAATGCAAAGTAATATATCAAATATATAATTATACATTAAATCATTAAATCAACACTTGATTCAATGATCCGGTCATGTCGCACATAACCGACTAGTATCCAATGTATCGACTTATCGAATCAATCTTCGATTCGATAACTAGGTTATATCGCATACAACCAATCGAAACATTCATCGCGAGAATGAAATACGGTATCACATACACGCATTATTCTCGGTCCCGCACATATCTCATATGCGCTCCTATTTCGTTTCGCTTGAGCCAGGAAACCTCTGTGTAGGACTCTAAAGACTCGTCAATACGCCGGCAGCAGATGATGATCATATCAAGCACCCACAAGCCGCAAGCGGTCTGCTAAACGTAACGGCCACCCGGGTATTGAGCGATCAGAAGATCGACGAGCAAGCCCGCTCACACTCCTGTGAATCCAACCAGTAACACTTTCCGTACAGTCCGGTCTTTTCGTCTGATATGTCGCATATCAAGTCTAGGGGTGGTAAACGTCAGACCCCAATAACCGATAAGTCGTGCTGATGTGAGGCTCATAACGGGTCGAGAAACTACTGGTAACACTTACCAGCAAATCTCTGATCAGCCCTGGCCAGGGACTTCCCTGTTACGGCCAATCGAGCACAGCGCAACATCAACCCCCAATACCGGGAGAGACGAAACCCCTCCTATCGCTCATTGCCTCTATGTGACTCAGGACTGTACCCAAAGACCACCGTTTTGCATGCCCTCATGGACGTGGTAAGGTGGAGATCAAAGCACAGTGGGAATCACACAAGACTCTATGACGATCTCGGGTCTACAGACTAACCTGTACAAGTGTCACCTGAGAACTGCCATCTGACGTGAGGTATAATACCATCTGGGAGTTCTCGGCGAGTCCGTCCAGTGTACCCAGTCTCCACTGAGCACCTGTACACCATCTCTGATGTCAAACACCAATGGATATGGGATCATCCATCGCCCATCTCATGGGTCGAGAAGCGTATACGCTAGTCTACACTGGTATATCGATGCCCCGTCTCGATACACCCATGACTAGGGACCTTGAAGGATGTACTTATGGACTACCATGTCCCCACTAGTATGATCTTCATCATAGTCCAGGTAGTCAAGTACACATCCTAAGGGCTTTACCAACATGTAACTATAAGACAGTTTAAAGAGACAAGTGTACATGTTAAGATAAAGAGCAACCAGATAGCATACTATCATATCGAGCAAGAAAGTCATCTCTATATATGTCCAAGCATCCAATATAATATACATCATCTGTACAATACTGGCCTCTAGGGCATACATACAACTAACATTATGTTGGCTGCTTGTTCAGCAGCCTCTTTATCCTTCTTCTCCAATATTCGTCGAAGGAATTCGGTGTCGGTTTCTTGCTCCTGGCGTTCATTTGAAGACATTTCAGGGATTTCTTTTGGCCCAGTAAGTGCGTCCATCGCGTTCATCATCTCTTGGAGCTTCTGCTGCTGCTCCTGTGCTTTGGTCACCGATCGCGTGAGCGGTCTATGACCTATTGATATGCGGCTGTCCTCTTTACCAGACGCCATGTAGACGGTATGAATTACCATGTCCCCTGACTTAGGGCGTTTGGGTTCACCACTTTTGATATTCGCCATAGGTGTAGGGGCTTTTTCTGGCCTTCTTCTCTTATGGGCTGTAGAAGTTGAGGGGGCCGTTGCATTGGGCATCCAAGCGGTCGTCGCCTTTCGTTGCTTGATCGGGGGATTTTCTTCTTGCCGACCTTTCGACTTTTTGTATTGGCGAGAGAAATTAGGATCAATCACAGATTCTCGGACTCATCGCCATGTCTTGTAAATCTTGGAGGACAGCGATTGAGGAGGCTGCTCCGGATTTTCTGCTTCCATGGTAGTCTCTACTGGTGGAGGAGATCTTTTGAGCACCGCAGTTCGCGAGTTTCTGCGTACCCTATTCAGTAGCTCGAAGCTGTTCCCGGTTGGAACAGCATCGTTAACTTCCACCGTTGGAGCTGGCGGAGTCATCCCAGAAGGGGAGTTGCCCCCGGTCTTCCTTACCTGGCGCCAGTGGTGTCGTCGGGCACGACGAGTCGTCAGTATTGGTTCAGAGACAGAAACAGCTTCTTCTTGCCCCCTGTTCAGGTGTGGGGCTGTTGCCGGCGTCAGCCTATTGAAGACTGATGTCTTTTAAGCAGCAAGAGCAGGAGTGGGAGTTAGGACGGTCAATCTTGTAAAGACCGATCTCTTAGCAGGAGAAGCCGCCTTGACGACTTCAGGAGCAGATTTGGCTACTCTTTGTGGAATAGCCTTCTTTGGGACTGCAAGCTTCGTTATGGGCCCGCAGGAGTTTTGGCCCAGTCTGGAGAAGACCGAGGCACTGGTGTTGGGAGACCCGTTGAGAGGGGCCGCAGTAACTGAAAGTCGATTGAAGACCGACTTCTTAGGGGCTTCTTGTAAGGGCACGGGGGTGCTAAAGCTTGTTGGCGGAAGCATAGTTCCGAAAAACAACCCCGTGGTGGCTTGAGTAATCTGCTCCACGGGCATGGTGAACAAAGAGGCCGCTTGGGGCCCGTAGGTTATGCCCTCAGTTGAGGCCGGACGTGAGCTGCAGCTGCAGTTGGAGCACTTTGAACAGGTAGAGGCCATCGATGCTTGATTTCTGCGCCAGGCCAAAGACCAAATCTTAGTAACTTAAAATCCGAAGGCAACCATTAACAAACCGCGATTCGTTCGCGAATACGACACATGAAGTGTGGAGTGGAAAGAGGAAAAGGTCCCACCGGGCGTGCCAGAATCTGTTCCCCTCCGAAAGACGGCGACGACGTTAGGACGTCTTGCCTGAAATTCGTGGCAGATGCTATATGGTTTTATTCATCTACCTCTCCGAAGATGCCAAGTTGATTTATGGCACCGTGTATCGGAGGTTTAGACGGATGCGGCCGATGTAGCAGACTTCGTCAGATTCCCCTTCGCTTGAGGGGTTTTTGATTGTGGGGACGCTCTTCCCTGCAGGCACAAGCCCCTGCAGTTAATTACGCTACCGCATCGCGGTAGCCACTTTCTCCTTCTCCAGAATTTCACTTCGTGTCGTGTGTGTTTGTTTTGTTTGTGGTTGCCCGTGGATTGTATACGGAGACTATTTATTTCGTCGCCCGTAGGACGTGGATTAGTCCAAATCCGTACTTTCTTAGATTTGGGTTTTGGGTTTTGGTTTAAGGATACGTTAGCCATATTTGAGGCTAAGATCAACTTAAACGTTTGTTAAGGATACGTTAGTCTAATTTCCAGACTAAGATCTACTTAACGGGATCGTCTAGATCCATTTCCAGTTTAGGGACATGGTGGTCCATTTAATATATGGCCGTCGGGACCCGTCACCTCTCTGACGACGTTGAAGGATTACAACGACATGTGTCACAGGAGTTCGGAGATGTACCCTTGAACCAAAGTTGATTGGGGGTCTTATAGTCCAATTTGGGACTAAAGTCTGTTTGAATGTTTAAGGATACGTTAGCCATATTTGAGGCTAAGATCAACTTAAACGGGATCGTTTAGATCCAACAAAAGAGCGTTTGGGGGCTCTATTGTTCCAGTTTAGGGACGTAGTGGTCCATAGGTAGTTTAGGGACATTGCGGTCCATTGGTAGTTTAGTCCATGTTCCAGTTTAGGGATATAGAGGTCCGTGTTCCAGTTTAGAGACGTGGTGGTCCATGTTCCAGTTTAGGGACGTGGTGGTCCATTGGTAGTTTAAGGACATCGCGGTCCATGTTCCAGTTTAGGGACATAGGGGTCCGTGTTCCAGTTTAGGGACGTGGTGGTCCATGTTCCAGTTTAGGGACGTGGTGGTCCATATTTAGTTTAAGGATGCTTAAGTCCGTGGGTTTAAGGACCCTACAGTCCGTATCTTGGTTTAAGGACGCTTAAGTCCGTGGGTTTAAGGATCCCACAATCCGTATCTTGGTTTAAGGACGCTTAAGTCCATGAGTTTAAGGACCCCACAGTCTGTATTGATGAGTGGTTGTCAGGACCGTCACCTCTCCGACGTCGTTGAAGGATTACAACGATAGGAGTCAGAGGAGTTCGGAGATGTACCCTCGAACCGGATGTAAATTGATTTTTAAGAGAGCAGCTGTGCTCAGTCAATTTAATTTGAGAACTTACGACCATGATTGGGCTAAGTCCAGTTGAAAAATATTCGACGCTTTTATTTGTTTTTGGCCTGTTAGACCTGTGCTAAAGGCTATGCCCTGGTTTAAGTAATGCATTGCATTATTTTTGTTTGGGCTCTGCACATGAAGGATGCAGAGCATCAATTTTGTTTGGGCTCTGCCCATTTATAAATGATGCAGAGCATCAATTTTACCTGGGCTCTGCCCATTTATTGCTATGCAATTTATTTTGGCCTACTAGGTCTTTTTGATTTGGGCCTGGCCCATTAACAAAAGAAATGCATTGCATTTGTCAGGCGTTTTGCGCCAATCAAAGAGCGCAAGCGCTTGTGGTGATGACACGTGTCATGCAAGCGCAGTGCGCTGCGCCAGTGCGCTGCGCTTGCGCTGTTGACACGTGGCGCGTTGTGGTGAGTTGCGCCAGTTTCAAAGAGCGAGGCTCTATTTCAAAAGCGCATAGCGCAAATGGTTCAGATGCTGACACGCGGCGCTCTCTGGTGGCTTGAGCCAACCCCAGAGCGCAACAGTGCAGATTTGCAAGTGCAGAGCACTATTATCTTGAGAATCTTTTAGATTCCAGAACCAATGGTTCATAAAAGAAGTGCAAAGCACTATTTGATTTCTTAATCTAATTTAGATCAAAGAAAACAAGTGTTTCTTATTTTTCTCGATCTCAGAGAACCAATGGTTCATAAGCAAAGTGCAAAGCACTATTATTACTTATTTTTCTTTTTATTGAAGATCATTGATCTTCTTCTCAGATCAACGATCTGTTTTTTAAGAGAATTTTCTCTTTTTTCTAAAGGTTTTTACCTTTTTTGTTCTTGAAATTTCTTCAGAGTTCTCTCTGTTTGAAGTTCTTGATTTCTCACAAATGTTCATCCTTTGAATTGGGGTCTAGGGATCTTTATATAGTGCCCATAGATTTATTAAGTTTGTTAAAGAGATCTTTCTCTGAGTGATTTGGGGAATTTTCCCCACCGTTGGATCTTTGATCCAAGGGCTTCTGTTTTACAGAAGGCAATCTTCTTGTTTTAACAAGAACAGAAAAATCTTGCTAAAATTTTAATTCTGTTTGGCGCCGATATACTTGCGCAACTGCGCTGCCACGTGGCGCGCAGCGCAGAGCGCGGCGCAACTGTGCTGCCACGTGGCGCGCAGCGCAGAGCGCAGATTATCTGAAGCGTTGCTTCCTTTTAATTTTTGTTTTAAATAGAGCTTTGCTCTGATTGGTGGCGCTGCCTTGGGCGCTGCGCTGATGTATCAGCTTTTGACACGTGGCGCGTTGCGCGCAGCGCAAAGAATCTGAAGCGTTGCTTCGAATTTTTTTAACTTTTAATTTGTACCTTAATTTTCAAAGCAGAGCTTTGCTCTGATTGGGGAAAACAGAAGCGTTGCTTCGTTTCCCGTCTTGGAATTTGAACAGAGCTTTGCTCTGATTGGGGTAAACATCGACCATGAAAGTCCTCTATATATATGTCCAAGCATCCACTATATCAACAATAATGGCCTCTAGGGCATACATATTACTAACATGTTATCTATCCTACATATATTTGAAAACAATTAATGTAATTCTCCTCGTAACTCAATAGTATCCCGTACGTGCCTGGGACCATGGTCATGATTCTCGAGGCTGAATTCGAGATGTGCCGCTAGGCAGTAAAACAAGGTAAATGGATTGGTGAATGATGTCAGCTCATCATCCCGGAGCCCGAAACTCTTTCAAGACCCAAAATTTAGCACGTGACGGCCCTTAAACTACGTAACGTCTACAGGCGTAACGTAATTCAAGTAAGCCAAAACCCAACAATCTAAACCATTAAAAGTAGTAAGAGATAATAACTTTGTTAAAACTTTTGAAATCTCAATCCAAATTCTTTAAAGTCCAAATTTATTTCCTTTAAAATTTTGGCAGCACCTCCTTTGTAAAACAAGCCCCCAAAAAGAGTACAACATAAATATACAAGTAAAACATCACCGAACGGGAGCAAATCCACGCCCAAAGGCGGAAAACAACCACCACAACAGATATACGACGCCGTAGCGAAGAAAATACGATATAAATAAAACGGCATAAAAGACCACCAAGTCACCAAATAATATACAATATCGTCCTCACAACTCGCCACTAAGTCAATACATGATAATGGTAGATGGAGAGTACATGGTACAAAGATATACAATGAGCAAAATCGGATAACCGCAAAACCCACCTATAGTAAAACTGCACACAGTCAGCCATAGCGGTATCCGCAGCAAAAGATGATTCGATAGATAGAAAGCCCTGCCTCTGACTACTTTGAGGAACAACCTGCAAACCCTGTGGCACAACGGGGGTGAGTTACCAACTCGTGAATAGTAAATAATATATGCAGATAATCGCAAGTTTGCACGTACTGCGCGAATCTATCACATGCAAGCTAATAGAAATAAATGGTCATATGTATGCAACAGTCATGAAAGGTACTCTAGCAGGTACAACTACTACATGAAGCAATAATATGACAATATGTATATGCAATAGTCATGAAAGGTACTCTATCAGATACAACTAATACATGAAGCAATGCATATAAAATAAATGCGAAATATGGGATAAAACATGTCATCCTCACGGAATCCTCATCGTGGCAGGACCAGTGTCCATCTAGACAATCCAAATCCCAAATATCCTCAGATCGGCCCTCAGATCGGCCCGCATATAGGGCACTCAGTCCCTCACATCGGGCACATCAGCCCCTCATACCGGGTACATCAGCCCTTTATATCGGAATGAAATAGAATACATGCACAGATCATTATGATGATCAACAACAACAACAACTGAGCCTTTTATCCCAAGCATATGGGGTAGGCTACATGAACCAATATGAGAATCACGTCGGGTCCAGCACATGAATTCTTCGCCTCCACCCACTCCTATCGAACAATATACTTTCATCGAGTCCTTTGGCAACCATATCATTTTGTATCACCTCCATCCATGTTTTCTTCGGTCTTCCTTTTGCCTTTTTGCCATCGCCCATATCTAGAGTATCTATTCATCGAACCGGTGCTTCCATAGGTCTGCGTCGCACATGAGCAAACTATCTTAGCCGGTTTTCCCGCATCTTCTCCTCCAAAGGTGCTACACCAACTTTTGCACGAATATCCTCATTTCGCACCTTATCTTTTCTAGTGTTACCGCACATCCAACGAAGCATGTGCATCTCCACTACGTGCATCTTCTGTGTATGATGCTTCTTAGGAGTCCAGCATTCTGTACCATATAATAAGGCATGCCGAATAGCGCTCCGATAAAACTTCCCTTTCAATTTTAACGGAAAGTTACGATCACACAAAATCCCTGTTGCACTCCTCCATTTCAACCAACCAGCTTGGATCCTTTGATTAACATCACAATCGATCTCCCCATTCTTTTGGATGATGGAACCTAGATATCTAAACTGGTCGCTCGGTGATATCTCTTGCCCTTCTAATGTTATACCAATATGGTTTTGACTTCTCTGGTTACTAAATTTGCAATGCATATATGCTGTCTTGGACCTGCTCAATCTGAATCCCCGAGATTCCAATGTTTGCTCTCATAATTCCAATTTGGCATTAACCCCTGCTTTCGTCTCATTTACTAGAACAATATCTTCAGCGAATAGCATACACCAAGGTACCTCATCTTGGATAGTTCTAATAAGTTCATCCATCACGATGGTAAACAGGAATGGACTTAATGTAGATCCTTGATGTAAAACAATTGTAATCGGAAAATCACTCGTTAAGCCGCCGCAGGTTCTGACATTTTCCACTACTCCATCGTACATATCCTTGATTATGTCAATATACTTGACGGGGACCCCCTTCTTCATCATTGTCCCCCATAATACCTCTCTAGGTACCTTGTCGTACGCTTTTTCTAAATCAATAAATATCATATGCAAATCTTTTCTCTTCTCTCGAAAACGCTCGACAAATTGACGAAGCAAATGAATAGCTTCTGTCGTCAATCGTTCAGGCATGAACTCAAACTGGTTCTCTGTTATCTTAATATCCTTCCTTAGCCTGTGTTCAATCACTTTCTCCCAAAGTTTCATGGTGTGACACATAAGTTTTATTCCACGGTAGTTTGAGCAATTTTGAATGTCACCCTTGTTCTTGTAGATAGGTACAAGGATACTTTTCCTCCATTCATTTGGCATCTTTTTTGTCTGCCAAATCTTATTAAACAGATCTGTCAGCTATTTAATGTCTATTTCTCCTAAGCATCTCCAAATCTCGATAGGAATCCCGTCAGGACCAACCGCTTTTCTTAAACTCATTCTGTTCAAAGCTTCTTTAACCTCAGGTAGTCTTATTTTACGCATGAAATCACGGTTTATATCTTGAGATTGAATGAAAAGTCCATCCAAATTCTTAGTAAAGCTCTCATTGAACAATTTGTCAAAATAATCTCTCCATCTTTCCTTGATATCCTCATCTCGAACTAAAACCTTCTGATTTTCATTTTTGACACACTTCACCGCACATAAGTCTTTAGTCTTCCTTTCCCGCATTCGAGCAATCCGGTATATATCATTTTCAGCCTCTTTAGTGTCTAATTTCTCGTACACCTCCTTATAGACCATAGATTTAGCTTCCCGAACAGTTTTCTTAACTTCCTTTTTAGCCATTTTATACTTCTCAAATCTCTCCACATCTCTGCTTTTCTTCAAATCTTTATAAGAATCCCTTCTAATTTTAATAGCAGATTTTACTTCTTCATTCCACCATGATGTGTCCTTAGATGGTGGAGCACCACCTCTCGACTCACCAAGTAGATCTCTAGCTACCTTCTTGATACAACTAGCCATTTTGTTCCATGTTTTGTCTGAATCATCTTCCGACTCCTTCGCTTCACTTGCCCTGGTCTCCGTTGCCAATCCGCTTCTTGGACTACACGATCTATAAAAGCCTTTTGGTTACCTTCTTTCAATCGCCACCATTTAATTTGAGGCTCTACCTTACGTCTAATCTTCCTAAGTCCTCTTCTAAATCGAAAGTCTAGAACTAAAAGTCTATGTTGAGTGGTTACACTCTCACCGAGCACTACCTTACAGTCGATACAACAACCTCTATCTATTCTTCTCGTCAGAAAAAAGTCTATTTGACTAGCACTTGATCTGCTCCTAAAAGTGATAAGGTGAGACTCTCTTTTCCTAAACCAGGTGTTTGCTAAGATCAAGTCATAAGATAAAGCAAAATCTAGAATCGAGTCACCTACTTCATTCCTTTGTTCAAAACCAAAACCTCCATGGATAGTATCAAATCTACTACGATTAGTACCTACATGTCCATTAAGATCACCACCAATAAATAACTTCTCTCCACTAGGTATACTTTGCACCATCTCATCTAAATCCTCCCAGAATAGACGTTTACTAGCGTCATCAAGACCTATCTGTGGTGCATAAGCACTAATAAGATTAAGGATCTCTCCACCTAGAATAAGCTTAACCAGTAAAATTCTATCACCTTTTCTCCTAATCTCAACTACATCATCAAGCAACCGTCTATCTATGATTATGCCTACCCCATTACTGTTGGGGTAAAAATTTACACCCCGGTTGACCAAGTCAAAATCAAAGTCAACCCCAAACCAAGTGGGCCCAAGCCCAGATCCAGTGGGCCCATGCCCGGGTCGAGCCCGAACATGAAGCGGCCGGCCTCCCCCCATGCCAAGATAAAAATTTTGTAATAAATAATTTTGTTGTATTTCTTTTATTTTGTTTTATGGATAAATGTAAGAAAAATAGGCATAAAGCCAAATTTTTGTAAAGCCCATGGCTTATATGCAAAAAGAAATGGCACATGAGCCATGGGATAGGCAAAATGCCATTTTGTGAAGCCCAAAGGGCTATGTGTAAAGTGTATAGCCTATAAAGGCAAGGATAATGAAAATATCAGACAACTTTTTTCTCTCTCCAAAAATTTTTTCGATCTGAGATCTTTTCTCCTTCCTCAAGGTTCCAAAACCTTCTTCTTTCTTTTCAATTAAATCAAGAGTTTTACTCTTCATTTTATAAAACTAAATAGTTTTGTCACCACAAAACCCATAAAGGGGAACTCAGATCTTCCATTAGATCTCTAATAGAAGAGATTTTTAAAATCTCATATCTCCTGATTTTCAAGATCCAGCAACCAGAGGAGAAAGCAGAAGAACCCCTTTCATCAACCCCAAAACATCTTAGGAGTTTAACTCCACTCTGATTTCTCTTTCGATAATTTCTGGGGTTAAAAGCCTCTTTTTCTCGCCGGCGCCCAAGAGCTCAAGCGCCAAGCGCCCACGTGCCGACGCGTGGTGTTAGTTATATGTATGCCCTAGAGGCCATTACTGAACATACGATGTATATTGTAGTGGATGCTGGGACATATATAGGGAGGACTTTCTTGCTCGACATGATAGTATGCTATCTGGTTGTACTTTATCTTAACATGTACTCTGATTGTCTCTATATTACATGTTGATAAAGCCCTTAGGATATGTACTCGACTACTGGGACTATGATGAGATCATACTAGTGGGGCCACGGTAGTCGACGAGTACATCCTAAAACTGTTCCTAGTCGTGGGTGTATCGAGACAGGGCATCGATGCACCAGAGTAGACTAGCGTATACGCATCTTGACCCATATGATGGGCGATGGATGATCCCATATCCATCGGTGTTTGACATCAAGGATGGTGTACGGGTGCTCAGTGGAGACTGGGTACACTGGACGGACTCGCCGAGAACTCCCAGATGGTATTATACCATACGTCAGATGGCAGTTCTCCGGTGACACTGGTACAGAGTAGTCTGTCGACCCGAGATCGTCATAGAGTCTTGTGTGGTTCCCACCGTGCTTTGATTTCCATCATACCACGTCCAAGAGGGCGTGCAAAAAGGTGGCTTTTGGGTACAGTCCCGAATCACATGGAGGCAATGAGCGATAGGAGGGGATTCGTCTCTCCCGGTATAGGGAGTTGATGTTGTGCTGTGTTCGATTGGCTATAACCGGAAATCCCTGGCCAGGGTTGCTGAGATTTACTGGTAAGTGTTATCAGTAGTTTCTCAAACTGTTATAGACCTCATATCGACACGACTTATCAAGCTACTGGGGTCTGACGTTTACCACCCCTAGACGAGATATGCGACATATCAGACGACGAGACCGGACTGTACGGGAGTGTTACTGTTTGGATTCACAGGAGAATGTACAGGCTTGCTTGTTGATCTTCTGAGTGCTCAATACCTGGGTAGCTGTTACGTTTAGCTGACCGCTTGCAGCTTGTGGGTGTTTGATTTGATCATCACCTACTGCCGGCGTATTGACGATTCTTTAGAGTCCTACACAGAGGTTTCTTGACTCAGGCAAAACGGAGTAGGGGCACATATGTGATATGTGCGGGACCGAGGATAATACGATATGAGATACCGTATTCTATTCTCGCGATATTTGATATCATCCGGGTCATCGGATCAAGTGTTGATTCGATGAATCGGTACGGATAAATATTAGTCGGTTATATGCGATATAGCCGGATTGTCGGATCAAGTGTTGATTCGATAATTTAATGTATAATAATATATATGATATATTAAATTACATTAACTAATATTAGCTCACTAAAAGATTCTTTTTCTCATTCGTGTAATACATTGATATATATGCGATATATGTTAATTGTATTATTTTATTTTGTTACGATAAATATTATATATGTGATATATAATATTGTAACATGATATGATAACTAATGCAACTTGTTTTGTGGAGTTTAAACATGATTAGGGTTTGGATTAGGGTTAAACCTTCTAGTTGATTCTAGAAGCTTTTCATTTTGTCATGATAAAGATATTTGTGTGTGACTCATTCTTAACTCAACCCAAACCCTAACCCTTGGTTAATTCTCTACAATGGTTAAGTGAACCATGGTTGCATAATTGATCATTATCTCCTTTTCCTATTCATCACAAAAGGATTCATCATCATTGTTCATCTTCTTCCTTCATCTTTTTCCATGAAAAAGCTTGCTTGATTTTTCCAAAGTGATGAATAAATATGAGAAAAAGATAAATAAAGAGAGCAAAAATCCTACTTCATCATCCTCATCTTCCCTTGCCATTTAGATGAGGGTGTTCACATCATTTCATGAGTGTTAGCTTGTGTTAAAGAAACTTCAAGGTAGATCATCTTAGTATCGAAGATCGGAAGCAAAGATTGCGTCTTTCTCTTCGTGGAACCTCTCGAGAGTCCGGATCCCGATGATCGCAGCGAAGGGACCACAACACGGAGCATATGAAGTGAAGGACCGGATCTACAAAGGTTGTAATCCCTCTCACTTAGTGTTAAAGTGTTTAGCATGCTTGTTTTCGCCTAATCTCTAGTTTAAAGTTCCGTATTCGGGTTGTTCGGCACGGCTAAAATTTAAATCGGGCATGGTTCATGCCTCGTAGACCCTTGTGTGCGTGCCTAGCAACCTTACACGTGGCGCGTTAGCGCTCGAGCGCAAAGCACCCATGTGCCAACACGTGGCGCGCTGGCGCTCCAGCGTCCTGCGCTCAAGCCAAAAGCACCCACATGCCGACACGTGGCGCGCTTGCGCTCCAGCGCCCTGCGCTCAAGCGCAAAGCGCCGACGTGCCGACACGTGGCGCGCTTGCGCTCCAGCGCCCTGCGCTCAAGCGCAAAGCGCCCACGTGCCGACACGTGGCGCGCTTGCGCTCAATCGCCCAGCGCTCAAGCGCAAAGCGTCCACGTGCCGAAACGTGGCGCGCTAGCGCCTAAGCGCATAGCACCTAAGCGCATAGCGCTCAAGGCGCTGACCCCACACGTCCTTTGGGCGCCTTTTCCCTTTTTCTCTCTCTCTATATACATGTATATATACGTACAGACACACACACACTCCACAACGCTGTCCCCCCCCAAAAATTTTTTAGGCCGGGGGGCTGCCCCGCACCCCGCAAGAGGGCTGCTAGCCCCCTTGACTCCCAGCCCGCTATCCGGGTAGCGGGACCCCCGTAAAATCTCTGCGTGGCTCCCGATATATCCAAACCCCTCCCTCCAAAACAAAACACACGTACACTGCACATTGAGTTCGCATGACCAGTTTAACCCGTTAATCGGAGGTTCCCTCGCCCCAAAGGCGAGGGGTAATTAACGGCAGCTTAGTCCGCGGCTGCCGGAGATTCGGATCCCCACAATCAATAAACCCCGGCCTACCGTAGGCAGGGGGAATCTGTAGTACGCCTGACAAGCGCGCGCGTATTCCCATCTCAATGGGGTGACTAAAAACACGCTACAGATTCTGGCACGCCCCGTGGAACCTTTCTCTCCTCCCATATTTCGGGTTAAATGTTCATGCGAACTCAATCAATATACATATCGATTGCCTATACTGAAATGATGTTTTTTTTCCGTGTAGCAATAAACTTTCGACGACAATGTCTCCTGAGACGAATTCAGCTTCCAACACGACCCCGATCCCGTGCATGGTCAAGGTCAATGCTCGTGTGGTTCTCCCCGCAAGCCTCAGTCGACAATGGGAGGAACTGCCCCGCCAGTTTGGCTCCGTCATCATCTACCCTGCCGGAAGCGCTCATCTGGCAGAAATCCCGGCGAAACAGGTGGCCAAGCCGGTCTCAAGGGGCAAGAGGCCGAATGTCGTGATCGGCAAGGCACCACAACCGAAACTTAAGACGGTATCTGAATGATTCTCTGGTGCTCCAGCAAAGGGCAAGAACTCCGGTACAAAGGGCAACATCAAATGTTGCGGACAAGCTCAGGTGATGACTCCAACAAATGCACAATCGAGCGTATCTCCAAAATCCTCCATCGCCCGGTCTATGGCGTCTTCCTAAAGAGCCGAAGTCTGCCAGGTGCTTAGAACAGAAAAGTTAAGGCAGAAGCGGCTCAGGTATCAAGCCAACAAGGGGGCCAGGGCTTCGGCCAAATGGAATCTTATGAAGTTCCAAGTGCAGGGTCTCCCCGCGACGACGGCTGAGTCGGACGTAAGAATCAGCAATTCCTTCGAGCCTCTGAAGTGGGTTCAGAAAAATGCCATGACCGCCAGAATCAAGAAGACAGCGGTCTGAACAATGCTACAAAGAGACGTGTCCCGGCCCCAACAGAAAAAGTATGACACTGTCTCTTCAAGAGTCTATCAGGCGCTCTGTGCCGCACGAAAGCAGCGGGGCAAATCCAGAAAAGAAGCGCCAGCACCATTCAAGAATCCGGCCAGGCCATACGCCTTCAATCGACTGCCCGCTACTGAAACAGGGGGGTCAAGACAGCGATCTGTGAAATCAGCTGCCGACAATAAAAAGAGGGCTGGATATATTATCCATACGGTCTATATGGCGGGCGGGCGCCCCAGCGAAAACCTTCACAGCAAAAGCAAGGATGGGACCACCACATCCCAAGCCCAATCTGGCTTGAATGTGGTTGCCGCTGCCCAAGAACAGCCACCTCCGCTGGATGAAGAAAACCCTCTCGATGAGGATGATAGGCAGAAAGACCCCTCGGTCCATGTAGAGTCAAGCTCGGACAGCGAGGAAGAGCCGACTTTCCGCTCCAGGACTGCAGAGCAAGAGCTACTTCAAGAGCTTCGAAAACAGCTCAGGAGCAAAGATAAAGAGATGGCCAAGCTCTATTCGAAAATTGACGACCTAACGAACGTTGTGATGCAGCTTACGGCTCAAATTGCTCGAGTGCCTCTTAATCAAGCACAAGTCGCTACTCATCACCCGGGTGATGACAATCCGAAGCAGCCAATGCCTGTTCCTTGGGGTCCAAGACTGGTCGAGCCGCACGAAAGCCGGCCACATTCCGCTTCTGGGGATGCCTTGGCCCCAGATAGCACTATCCTGCTAACACAAGATCGGATAATAGATTTGGTCACCAGCAAAGTTAAAACATTAGTGGCCGAAGCTGAAGCTCAGAAAGAAATTGGCAGTAGTGGGCGGCCGTATCCCGCACACTACGATCTGATCGAGTTCCCGAGCGGCTACGTCATTCCTAAATTCGGAAGATTTGACGGGACGGGAAATGCAAATCAGCACGTCGCCCACTTTAAAGCATCATGTAGAAATACATGGGGCAATGATGCGCTCCTTCTTCGTCAGTTTGTCAACAGCCTGACCGGTGTCACTTTCGATTGGTACGCGAGTATGCCAGACGGGTCCGTTATTACCTTTGCCCAAATGGAGTCTCTGTTTCGGCAAAGGTTCATGAGTGTCGGTGATAAAATCTCCATTGCTGACCTTGTGAGGACCAAGCCGGGGAAGAATGAAAGCAATACCGACTTTATCGCCCGATGGCGTAATCTCACGGTCAAGTGTGAACCACCGCTGGAGCAGGACCAGTCCGTCAGCCTTCTCGTTGGGAACCTCAGCAATTGGATGGTCCCATTCTTGTGTATAGCAGGCTTCAAGACGTTTCAAGAGCTAACCAAGAAAGTCCAAATGCTGGAACGCTCGAAGCAAGAGTCTACCCCGGACTCTCAGAGAGACAAAACTTGGAAAAGCAAGCGGGACGACAACCGTAGAAGCGGGAGTTCCAGTAGAACCAATGTCTTCAATGCGTCCGACAATGAAGAAAAGCGAAGGGCGGGCGAATCCAAAACCAACCGGTCTCGAAATCCATTGCTTGGAGGAGATGGGCCTTCCCTAGAGGAGAAAAAGAACAAGGTTTACTCTTTCAGAAGGGACAAGGTCCGCAAGATATTTAAAGATGCCTTGAACAATGGCCTACAATTGCCGGAGTCGAAAAGACCCCAAGAAGAAAAAATGACCGACAATCCCCTGTATTGCCCGTACCACCGAGTAGTGAGCCATGCGATCGAGGATTGCTATATCTTCAAAGACTGGGTCGAGAAGCAGTACAAGGCTGGAGAGATCGAGCTGTCCAAAAGCGTGTTGGTGAACAATCAAGTTGCAACCACCAACCTTATACAGACAGAAACTGAAGCCTTCTGGGAGCAGATAGCCGAACCCGCTTCCTTGAGAAATGAAACGGACTCATCATGGCCTCCATGGAGTACACACATATCTAATAAGATGAAGAAGATGATGAAGCTACTTCGGAAAGAGTCCAGGACGGAATGGGAAGGGCAGGAGAAGCCTACCATTCCAGCTGCCAATGCGGCTCTATCAGGCTCAAAATCCAAAAAGCTCAAGAAGAAGAAAAGTGCAGCTCGGCGTGAAAAGGAGTCTGCAGGAAGATCGACCATTCAAAAATATATCGATTCCCTCGAAGAATATGAACAGAAGGAAAGAACTCTGATTCAATTGAAGGAGTTCCTCCCTGTACAAGCGGCTGAAATTCTGGAGGAGTTAGAAGAAGACTCCAATAAAGAGATCCCAGTAGTGACCTGCTACGCCATCCATCTTGGCAGCGAATCTGAGGAGGAGCTCTGTTTTCCCGAAGAGGACAAGGAGCTCGCCATAAAGGCCAACCAAATCCAGCTCAGAAGCGGCAGGGCTCTACCGCCAAATCAGGGCAACGCCCCAAAAGGGAAGGAAAAACAGGTGGCTAATGAGGAAGATGGCAGAGAGCCGGCTGATGAAAACTCGAGTCCTTCCTCGGTGGACTATAATGTCTTGGCTCATCTCCGGAAGCTTCCGTCTCTCCTGAGCATCTACGATGCCTTGGTCCTATCTAAGGAGCTTAGAGATGTTCTCATTCATGCTCTACAAAACCCTGAGCGGTATCAGTCTCGCTTTGCGGAAATTAATATGAAAGAAGCTCAGTACACTTTGCAAGCTGCAGCAGTCACGTTTAAGGACGAAGACTTGCTACTGGGAACGGCTGAGCATAATCGGTCGCTTTACGTGACCGGGTACAGCGACGGAGATCGAATTAACCGCATATTGATTGATCCGGGGTCCTCAGTGAACATCATGAACTTGCGAACTCTGAAGAGTTTGTCAATGGACGTCCGACACCTGTCAAGGAAAAGGATTGTCATTCAAGGCTTCAACCAAAATTGCCAGCAAGTTCTGGGGTCTATAGCTTTGCCAATCAAATTTGGGGATCTGCAGACCGAAGCTAAGATATACGTGATCGATGCTGACACGTCTTATAAGATTCTCTTGGGACGGCTGTGGCTCCACGATTACGGCATCATTCCGTCAACTCTCCATCAATGCATGAAGTATACTAAAAATGGCGAAGAAAGACGCATTGACAGAGACATCCAGCCGTTCGGTGTGCATGAAGTCCGATATGAAGATTGTCGGTACTTTATGAACCACCAAAATGCTAAGCCACAACTGACTGAGGATAGAGCGGCCCCAAGACTCAAAAGCAAATCTGAGCCGGCTGTCACTTTCAAAAGCAAAAACGCCCAAGTGCGCCCGCGTTTTGGTAGCGACGCTGATGAGTCCGACGCTGGAAGTCTGTCCTTCCGTAAAACTCGCCCTCATTTCGGTAGCGATACGGATGAATCTGTTACTGAAGCCCCATCTAGCAGCAAAGTCCGCCCTCATCTTAGCAGCGACACTGAAGAGTCGGAGGAAGAGGACCTGCCGTGCAACAGCGGTGCAGATTGGACCCCCATGCAACAAGCGAAACTACGAGAGACCTTCGAAATTGCAGAAGGGTCCCTAACTGTCACAAGGGTACCGGAGCAGATGTGCAAAGAGCTCGATGCGTTGTCAGTCTCCACCGTGGACCAGCTGAAAACTTTCTACATCCCCGGAAGGAAAAGTGGGCAGAAAGGCATCCTGTTTTATAGGTCAAACCCCGTTGTGCACCCGGACGATTTGTTTGTCGCGTGCCTTCCATATGAGAGAGGCACAAGAGCCGTCCTCAATCCCAGATACTATGCACCCGAGATGCGGGAATACTTAAAAAAGTGCGGATGCCGGTTATATCAAACGGAGTCCGAAGCAAAGTTTTACAAAGGGCTATGGCATCCACCTCAGGTCCGAGCACTCATCGATGGTCGAATTCCAGATAGGCGGGGCATAGGTTTCATCCAGCCTGATTCTAAGGCATGCTATATGACCCATATTGGGGAATCCAGCAAAGAGTCAAATGATGAAGACGAGCTAACCGAGCCAGAAGAAGCTCCTCAAGAGCTCGAAGATGGCGGACAAATAACCTTTGACGAGCTAACTGAGATTGACTTAGGAACGCCCGATGATCCAAGGCCGACCTACATCAGCTCACTCTTGTCGGAGGAAATGAAAGTGCAGATAATCGCCCTGCTGCACGAGTTCGTCGACTGCTTCGCGTGGACGTATAAAGAAATGCCTGGACTTTCCCCTGAAGTGACCATGCATAAGCTGGCTATATCTCCTGATGCTAAGCCAGTCAAACAAGCTCCTCGAAGAATGAGAAGGGAACTAGAAGAAAAGGTCATCGAGGAAACCAAGAAGCTCATTGATGCCGGCTTTATCAGGGAAGAGAAATATGCGGACTGGATCGCATGCATAGTCCCAGTAAAGAAGAAAAATGGGCAGATCCGAGTTTGTGTCGATTTCAGGGACCTCAACAAGGCATGTCCTAAAGACGACTTCCCGCTACCGGTCATGGAAATGATGGTCGATGACACCTCAAATTACGAACTGTTCACCTTTATGGATGGCTCGTCTGGGTATAATCAGATCAAAATGTCGCCTGAGGATGAGAAGCACACAGCATTCCGAACCCCGATCGGAATATACTGCTACAAGGTGACGCCGTTCGGACTGAAGAACACAGGTGCTACGTACCAAAGGGCAATGACCAATATCTTTGATGACCTAATTCATAAAGTCGTCGAATGTTATGTTGATGATCTGGTCATCAAAACTAAAACCAAGGCCGATTATATCCAAGATCTTAGGACCGTTCTCACCAGACTGAGGGAATACGATCTGAAAATGAATCCTCTGAAATGCGCTTTTGGCGTGTCATCGGGAAAATTCCTGGATTTTATAGTCCGGCATCGAGGGATCGAAGTTGACCCATCAAAGATAAAGGCCATCATGGAGATGCCCCCTCCGAAGAGTCTGACGCAGCTAAGATCTTTTCAAGGCAAGCTTGCTTATATACGGAGGTTTATCTCAAATTTATTGGAAAGGTGTAGGCCCTTCTCAAAGTTCATGAAGAAAGGAGCTCCTTTTATCTGGGATGCCGAATGTCAAGCAGCGTTCGAAAGCACCAAACAATACTTGTTGCACCCTCCAGTGCTGGCCGCCCCCATTCCAAATAAACCGCTGATTCTCTACACTGCCGCGCTAGATGAGTCATTCGGTACGCTCCTTTCCCGGAATAACGAGGAAGGAAAAGAAAATGCTCTCTACTACCTCAGTCGAACTCTAGTCGGGGCGGAACACAACTATTCCCCTATCGAAAAGCAATGCCTGGCTCTGATATTTGCTGTGAAGAAGCTGAGGCACTATCTGCTCGCTCACCGGGTTATGCTGATCTCTAAGGTCGACCCGCTCAAACACTTGATGACCAGAGCGAGCCTAGCCGGCAGAATGGCAAGATGGGCTGTTATGCTACTTGAGTTTGACATAGTTTATACTCCTCAGAAAGCAGTGAAAGGACAAGCTCTTGCAGACTTCCTTGCCGCTCATCCTATACCAGAAGGGTCGCCGCTAAATTGTGAGTTACCCGACGAACAAGTGCTGCACCTCGAGGAAGATGGGCCATGTTAGGAGCTCTACTTCGATGGAGCCTCATCAATAAGGACCTCTAGTAAATCAAGCGTCCCGGAGATAAAAGCAGGGATAGGATTGGTGTTCATCACACCATCAATGGGAACCCTACGGCGTTCTTTCGCTCTCACCGAGCCTCGAACGAACAACGAAGCTGAGTATGAAGCCCTGATAGCTGGTTTGGAACTCGCCATAGAAATAGAAATCCTTCGACTACGGGTTTACGGTGACTCCCATCTTGTCGTCAACCAAGTAAGCGGCGACTATAAGATATACAAACCCGAGTTAGCTTGGTACAGAGGCCGAGTGGTGGAACTCATGAAACGGTTCACTCACATTGAACTAATGAGAGTCCCTAGAGCGTTGAATGGAAAAGCTGACGTACTCGCTCGTTTTGCCAAGGAGCTGGCTGATCCTGACATGGACAAAATTCTGATCACAGTCAGGAGCCGACAAATTCTACCCCCAGTCTCTCTACGAGAAGAGGAAAGCGCAGAACAGAAGAGCAGTCCTGCTGAAGAAGCTTCGATCATCCAAGACGAGCCCGATTGGAGAGAACCATTCATAGAGTACCTCCGATACGACAAGCTACCCGAAGAAAAATCTGCGAGGATTCAGCTGAAGAAAAGAGCTCTCCGATACGTGTTTGTAAATGACACGTTATACCGCAGGTCATATGACCAACTCTGTCTCAGGTGTCTGTCATTGGCCGAAGCCCAAAAGGTCATGAAAGATGTTCAATCGGGCGTTTGCGGTGCTCACCAATCTGGCCCCAAGATGCGACTTCAAATCAAACGGCTTGGGTATTACTGGCTCACCATGATACGGGATTGCGGAGAGCATGTAAAGAAATGTCAGATCTGCCAAATCCATGGTGATTTCTTTCACAAGCATCCCAATCCGTTGCATCCTACGGTGGCGTCGTGGCCCTTCGAAGTCTGGGGCACCGACATTGTTGGCCCAATTGATCCTCCGTCATCCAAAGGCCACCGGTTCATACTGGCTGCGACAGACTACTTTTCCAGATGGGCTAAAGCTGTCCCGCTAAAAAAAGTCAAGACAAAAGATATTCTGACATTCTTCCAGCATAATATTCTATACCATTTCGGTATACCAAGAAGAATCATTTCTGGCAACGGGCCTTTTTTCAAGAGCTTCAATGTCTTAAGTTTCGCTACTCAGCACAAGATAGACTGGAGATATTCCTCCATCTATAATCCAAGAGCCAATGGGCTAGCCGAAGCCTTCAATAAGACTCTATGCAAGCTCCTGAGGAAAAATGCTTCAGCTAACAAGAGAGACTGGAATCTCAAACTTCACGAGGCATTGTGGGCATATCGTACCACGCACCGTACTCCAACTCAGTCCACTCCATATTCATTGCTCTTCGGAGTGGAGGCGGTCCTCCCCCTCGAAGTCGAAGTTCCAAGCTTAAGAATGGCTGTTCAGCACGAGTTGACGGAGGAGGAAAACGTGCTCCTTCGACTTGAAGAGCTCGATGCCCTCGAAGAAAAGAGGCTCGCGGTGCAGCAAAATCTGGAGCTATACCGAGCCCAAATGTCATGGGCCTATGACAAGATAACCCGTCTCCGCGTTTTCAAGAAAAGTGAATTAGTGTTGGTCCTCAAAAGACCGATCATCCCCAATCGACATGCCAAGGAAAAATTCGAGCCAAACTGGAAAGGACCATACGTCATCGAGAAAGTGTTTGACGGAGGATCCTACCAACTAATAAGTGCCGAGGGAGAAAGGCCCATGCCACCCATCAATGGCCGATATTTGAAGAAATACTACACGTGAATGCTCTAAGTCGCAGGCGAATTGAGCACATCAGCCCTACGGTCTGGATCATACATGCTGCAAAACCGTATACAATCCACGGGCGTAAATGACCCCTATCTCTCCCAAATCCTGCCGGTGAGACTACTTTTAAAGTCCCACCAGTGGCAAAAAAAAAGAAAAAAGAAGAAAAAAGAAAAAGGAAAAAAAAGGTATGTCCACAAGCAAAACGGGCACGGATGAAAACCCGAAAGGGCTCCGTGAGTAAAAACAGCAGGACTACCGGCGAGTTTGTGAAAACCCGAAAGGGCGCAAACTCGTGAAAAGAGATGAATACACTCGCAAAGTCCTCTCGACCTTGTGAGGAGAAAACCCTTGCGTGAGATCCTTACGACTCACAAAGGAGCAACACACTTAGGAATCCTCACGATTCCTAAGGAGAACATACACCTGCGAGATCCTCTCGACTCGTAGGGAGAAAATGCTTTTATGAGACCCTCACGGCTCATAAAATTGAAAAGCCTTAGGTGATAGGGACCCAAACCTGTCTTCTAAGCCATCATTCCCCAACGAGCAACGGCAAATGATGAGTCGCTCTTGGCATTTCGTTTCAGTGTTAACGGTGCTGATGCCGACCAAAAACCCAAATCCCAAGTCCTCCCAAGGAAAATGATGAGTTGCTCCTGGCATTATTCCAGTGCAGCAATACTGATGCCAAACAAGATCCAAATTCCAAGTCCCCAAACGGCGAATGATGAGTTGCTCCTGGTACCATATTCCAGTGTAGCGATGCAGACGTCGACCAAAATCCAATTTCTCAAAATTCTCCAGCCCTACGGCCAGTCCCCAAATTGATTGCCGTATACAATCCACGGGCTCAAATAATTCTCATCACACTCATGCCCCACTGCAATCAACGGTTAAGCGGCTGGTCTCCGCCTTTGGAATTATGCTCCATTGAGAAGACCCACTCATGTGTCCTCACGATACATGTGGAGAACAAACCTTTGTGGGATCCTTACGACTCATAAAGGAAAAACACACCTAGGAGTCCTCACGACTCCTAAGGAGAAAATACACCTGCGGGATCCTTATGACTCGTAGGGAGAAAATGCTTTTATGGGACCCTCACGACCCATAAAATTGAAAAGCCTTAGGTGATAGGGACCTAAACCTGTCTCCTAAGCCATCGCTCCCCCAACAGGAATAGGCAAATGATGAATTTCTCCTGGCACGTGTGCTTCAGTGTTAGCAACGCTGATGCCTACCCTAACCCCAAAATCCCAAACTCCAATCCAATAGACCCCTAAGTCTTTAAACTAGGAACAGATGACCCCTAAGTCGTTAAACTGGGAACAGATGACCCCTAAGTCGTTAAACTGGGAACGGGGGAAATTCCCTCGCGGCAAATGATGATTCGCTCCTGGTACCATATTCCAGTGTAGCGATGCTGATGCCAAACTAAAACCAAAATCCCCAAATCCTGTCATGACAAATGATGATTCGCTCCTGGTGCTATATTCCAGCATAGCGATGCTGATGTCAACCCAAATCATATCAAGTCAGCCAAACAACCAATGACCTCCCTGGCAGAATCAAATTCCACCTCGGAAACAAGTCAACTTCATCCCTGACGCCGCAAGAAGCGGGGCAAGTCAAATCCAGAACCGACCGTCCACGTCGCTAAAATGGCAGCACCGACCGTCCACGTCGCTAAAATGGTAGCATCGACCATCCAAGTCGCAAAAAGGGCAGAACCGACCGTCCAAGTCGCAAAAAGGGCAGAACCGACCGTCCAAGTCGCAAAAAGGGCAGAACCGACCGTCCACGTCGCTAAAATGGCAGAACCGACCGTCCACGTCGCTAAAATGGCAGCATCGACCATCCAAGTCGCAAAAAGGGCAGCACCGACCGTCCACGTCACTAAAAGGGCAGCATCGACCGTCCAAGTTGCAAAAGGGGCAGAACCGACAGTCCAAGTCGCGAAAAGGGCAGCATCGACCGTCCAAGTCGCAAAAAGGGCAGAACCGATCGTCCAAGTCGCGAAAAGGGCAGAATCGACCGTCCAAGTCGCGAAAAGGGCAGTATCGACCGTCCAAGTCGCCAAAAGGGCAGAACCGACCGTCCAAGTCGTAAAAAGGGCAGAACCGACCGTCTAAGTCGCAAAAAGGGCAGCACCGACCGTCTACGTCGCTAAAAAGGCAGCATCGACCGTCCACGTCGCTAAAAGGGCAGCAACGACCGTCCAAGTCGCAAAAAGGGCAGAATCGACCGTCCAAGTCGCAAAAAGGGCAGTATCGACCGTCCATGTCGTAAAAAGGGCAGTGCCAGCTTCCCAAAAGGTGGGAACCGAATCAAGTCGCCTCTACGTGAAAGAAGATCCATCAATTTCATGCACATGATCCATATATGTGGTGTGCATTTATTGATGGGGGGCAATTTGTTGGGGTAAAAATTTACACCCCGGTTGACCAAGTCAAAATCAAAGTCAATCCCAAACCAAGTAGGCCCAAGCCCAGATCCAGTGGGCCCATGCCCGGTTCGAGCTCGATCATGAAGCGGCCGGCCACCCCCCATGCCAAGATAAAAATTTTGTAATAAATAATTTTGTTGTATTTCTTTTATTTTGTTTTATGGATAAATGTAAGAAAAATAGGCATAAAGCCAAATTTTTGTAAAGCCCATGGCTTATGTGCAAAAAGAAAATGCACATGAGCCATGGGATAGGCAAAATGCCATTTTGTGAAGCCCAAGGGGCTATGTGTAAAGTGTATAGCCTATAAAGGAAAGGATAATGAAAATATCAGACAACTTTTTTCTCTCTCCAAAAAATTTTTAGATCTGAGATCTTTTCTCCTTCCTCAAGGTTCCAAAACCTTCTTCTTTCTTTTGAATTAAATCAAGAGTTTTACTCTTCATTTTATAAAACTAAATAGTTTTTCACCATAAAACCCATAAAGAGGAACTCAGATCTTCCATTAGATCTCAAAAAGAAGAGATTTTTAAAATCTCATATCTCCTGATCTTCAAGATCCAGCAACCAGAGGAGAAAGCAGAAGAACCCCTTTCATCAACCCCAAAACATCTTAGGAGTTTAACTCCACTCTGATTTCTCCTTCGAGAATTTCTAGGGCTAAAAGCCTCTTTTTCTCCCCGGCGCTAGCGCTCTAACGTAAAGCGCCCACGTGCCGACGCGTGGCGTGCTAGCGCTCGAGCACAAAGTGCCCACGTGCCGACACATGGCGCGCTGGCGCTCCAGCGCCCTGCGCTCCAGCACAAAGCGCCCACGTGCAGACATGTGGCGCGCTGGCGCTCCAGCGCCCTGCGCAAAGCGCCCACGTGCCGACACGTGACGCGCTTGCGTTCCAGCGCCCTGTACAAGCGCAAAACGCCTACGTGTCGACACGTGGCATGCTTGCGCTCCAGTGCCCTGTGCTTAAGCGCAAAGCGCCCACGTGCCGACACGTGGCGCGCTTGCGCTCAAGCGTCCAGCGCAAGCGCAAAGCGCCCACATGCCGACACGTGGCGCGCTTGCGCTCCAGCGCCCTGTGCTCAAGCGCAAAACGCCCACGTGCCAACACGTGGCGCGCGTGCGCTCAAGCTCCCAGCGCTCAAGAGCAAAGGGCCCACGTGCCGACAAGTGGCGCGCTAGCGCCTAAGCGCACAGCACCTAAGCGCACAGCGCTCAAGGCGCTGACCCCATGCGTCCTTTGGACGCTTTTTCCCTTTTTTTCTCTCTCTCTATATACATGTATATATATGTACAGATATACACACACTCCACAATGCTGTCCCCCCCAAAAAATTTTGGGCCGGGTGCTGCCCCGTACCCCGCAAGGGGGCTGCTAGCCCCCTTGACCTTCAGCCCTCTATCCGGGTAGCGGGACCCCCGTAAAAACTCTGCGTGGCTCCCGATATATCCAAACCCCTCCCTCCAAAACAAAACACACATACACTGCACATTGAGTTCGCATGACCAGTTTAACCCGTTAATCGGAGATTCCCTCGCCCCAAAGGCGAGGGGTAATTAACGGCAGCTTAGTCCGCGGCTGCCGGAGATTCGGATCCCCACAATCAATAAACCCTGGCCTACTCTAGGCAGGGGGATTCTGTAGTACGCCTGACAAGCGCGTGCATATTCTTATCTCAATGGGGTGACTAAAAATACCCTACAATTACGATTTTTATCTCTACCCGTATACCAAAACTTATAACCCCAGAAGCCTGAATATCGTTCTACTTTTTAGTCATGCATTTATCATCAATTTCCAGATGCATATGGGGTTTGGGAAAAATAGTTAATGGTTCGAGATGATGTCCACACGGAAGTGAAAGAACCGGATGAATTGGTAAGAAAAACTCATCCAAAACTGTGGGTTCATCATCCAAAATCTTCCCAGCGTCAATATCATCAATCAAGTGAAAGTTAAAATTCTCAGACACCTCATCAAAAGCATGGTTTTCAATCAATTTTGGTTCTAGAGTGGAGATATAGAGATCAAAAGGATAGGGTGTGGTTTCACTTGAAATGGACGCTTCACAATCGGGTAAATCAAACACTACAAAGCCGCATAACTCATCAAACATTTTATTTTCAATTGGTGAATCATTTGGTGTACTCGATAGATTTATGAAACTAGAGTTGTGGATTTCAATTTGGGATGGGAAGGTTTGATTTGGAAGGGTGTATTGCTCTTTCTTACTACTCAAATTCTCAATTCGTCCTATTGCCGTATCATACATTGGAAAATTTTAAGCTAGTTGGAAACTGGTTGCTCGTTCGTTAGGTTGTATGAGGGCGGCTATGGATGCATTCAATTCCTCTATCAGGCGGTACGACGCTACCCGAAATTCGTCCAATGATCGTTCAAGACTAGACATGAGTTGTGAAGGGGTTTCATTAAAAGATTGAAATTCTTGTGGAGAAGTGAAACTCCCAAATAGCTGTTTAGAAGAAATGTATAGAGAATATGTAAAATTCGGGTAGGATTTATAGGAATCGAATGGTTGTGAAAAATGGACAGGAGTAGGATCAACATTGTGATAAGAAGAATATTAAGATTGGTTGGTTGGTTGGCGACTGGCAACAAATATCATATATGCCGCAAAACGAGTATCAATACTTTCATTAGGAAATGATGGTGTTTGTTGTCCTAACGATTAGACGGAATTGAAACTTTAACTTTCATCCCTCGCAACATGCTCAGCGATGGACATGCGTTTAGAAGTCCCCTCACTTGCTTTAAACAGATTATCATCATAAGAAGATGTAGAATTTTGATGCGGTTGATAGGACCTGGAGTGATGTGTCCAACTGTTTCTTTCTGCTTGCTCTATCCTCTCTCTTAAAGACATGGTAGATTCGGATTTTTGACCGAAACAATTACGAAAACAAGAAATATCTGGTTCTAGATAGCAAAACTCGGCAAGAGTTCGTCTGTTTGGGTTACCCATTGTAAAAAGTTGAAAAGAAAAAGTGGGTGAAATGGTAATGATTTAAGCTCTATTTGTATTATTTTTTTTTGAAAGAAGGACTTGAGGGTTGACTCAATAAATCATAAAATGCACAAACAAATCTAGAACTAAGGTCACTTAGGTCAATCACTAGACCGCTCCTAGACTTCCAAAGGACAAGCCGCAGGATCAATCCTCTACCACCTCTTTATTACTCTTGTGGCCAGGTAAGTGCCAGGTAAGTGGGAGGTATCCGCTATACGAATCACCGAAATAGCGGGCCTAATTAAGTAACCACTTTCCTTAGTCACACTTGCCTTAGACACCACAAAAGAAATGCGGATAAGCGATAGATTACCCACGACCCTCGTTTGTCCTAATTTGAGCGCGACAGTCCTTAGGGCTTGGTCTAGATATTTTTTTTATTAATGTAGGTGCACATGCACGTTTGCGATTTGTGGGGCCTACGAAGGGTGATGAAATCCCCACCTAATCTAAATTTTGGGTTATTGCCCTTTAAAGTCCGTTTTTTAAAATATGCAAAAACAACCCGAAAATCAAAACACGCAAAAAGATTTTTGAGCGGCGATATTTTGCAAAGAATCCTGCAGAAAAATATATTATTGGATTTCAGAGAAGAGAGAAGAATCAGAGAAAGATACCAGTGGAATTTGGAAGCATAACTCCTCAGAACCGCCGCCCTTCGGCGGCTAATTGCACCCTATTGCCCCGTTTCCACGGCGCCTTGGTGGGATCTTTTGAAAAAAATTGTTCCCGTGTCTTCCTATGATCCTCTGGAATACTTTGAAAGTCTCTGAAACTTTATCTCCTCACTACAGTGACTCCAGATTCCTTCGCAAAAAGTTGCACAATAATCGTTAAATATGCAATATGCGGTTTTAGTTCTCTTTTATAAATCGGATAAGAATTCAACCCGAATAGCAAGAAGAAAAAAATTACGCACGTATCCCCGGCGACGGCGCCATTTGATTGGTTGTGAAAAAGTGTTTTTGTAGTAACCGCAATCAATAACGGTGTCGCGTGTAGCTAGCCAAGATAAGTACGGGTCGTCCGCAGGGATGCGTTGAACTTTTAATCTTGGTTTGGATGAGTTGATTAGAAAGAGGGAGAATAGTTTTAAGATCTAGTTTAAATACGGATATATATTTTATAAGGAAAAAGGCTTGTAGGGTTCATAGGATTTAGTAGTTGATGGATGACTAATAAAGATAACTCCTTTTATCTTTTGATAGATTTAAAACTAGATAGATAGTGGTGAATGAAGATTAAGGTTCTTGGAAGAAATTAGGGTTTCCCGACTATTGACCCTTGTCCTTCTATTGATCTCTATTCATGTTTAGCCCTTAACAAAACAATTGTCAATCTAATCTCAAATCGCTGTCGAGACTACCAATAATTTGGTAGCGCGCTCGATAAAGACGTTAACATTTATTTTGCTAAAGTTTATAAACTTCATAAGATGTAAAAGGAGTTAAAATATTTTCTCATCCATTGTTCTACCCTAATCCTATGAACCCTAGCAAGTTATGAATTACTCACGCATGTTGTGAGAAGAAAAAGAAAGGATAGAGAATGAAATCATAACGCCGAAAGTAAAAATACAGAATTTAGATGCAGAAAGTAAATGTGAAATAATTAAGCAAATGATCTACCTTTATTAATCAACATTAGAAGTACATATCCTTCGAATTTAGATTACAAGAAGAAGTTGCTCTCGATCTCTGCCTTGTAGGAAATAAATATTCCGTTGATATTCACGTTGAATCGCGGACCTGTCGTGGATCTCTTGTTCTTTGACGGTGATTTGCTTCGTGTTAAAGGTGATGATTTCTAATTTTAGCCATCGGTCTTTTATATAGCCCTCAAATCAGAAACCCTAGATCTCATAGGTTTAGATATGCCATAAAGATCCACTTTCCAAGTTTTCAGATCCTACGATATGATGAAGCCGCGGATCCGCCGCTAATTGGGCACTTTGGCCGCGGAAGTGCCGTGTTCCGGAGGATTTAGGATTTGAATTTTCTTCTGTGGCCTCATGTTGACACGTGGAGATCTTTTCTATGCTTGGATTCTTTAAATATTTCTCGAGTCTCTGTCAGTATTGATTCTAGGGTTTTGGCAGATTTTTGATCCTGACATCTTGAATATCTTTATCTCTTGAGCTGAGCTAAATCTACACAATATCTCCATGAATGATGTTAGCACTATTTATTAAATTAGAGATAGTATCTTAATCACTTTATATGCTAATAAATCTTTAAGAAACTTGATTAAGAATATTTGATATGCTATGCATCTTTTAATTACTAAAATATCATATAAATATAAAATGCATATATTTTCCTTCATATATTTTCCACCATCACCGCACCAACCACCACTACACCAGCAGCCTCTCTTCTCGAGCTCCTCACTTCCCTGCACACCTAGCCTCTCACTACCGGCTCACCCTACATCGCCGGCTTCTGACATCATCACCGACAAGCCGCCATCCTCCTCTCCTCGCTCGCAACACCACCGGCACCTCAGCACCCTCATCACTGAGCACCCAGTCTCCTCCATGACCTCAGCTGCTCCACCTCCGCTTCCTTCACATCCCCACTCTCTTAAACCCTACACCCGAGCACCCATCATCAACCCCGGCCTCCTTCACTCACTGCAACACCACTAGAGCCGCCAGCACCTACCACCGCCGGCCACCTCCGTCTGCCCCCTTTTCGCCAAAGCCACCACAACTGCAACCCTTACGCACCACCACGCCCTCGCCAACTCCTCCACCTCCCCGAAGAGCTACCACTGCACCTAACACGCCAACGAGCCCCACTGCTACATCACCACCAACACACCCACACCCGAGCCCCTCATTGCTTCACAGCCATATTTTCTCTCTCACACAACCACCGAAGCTCCACCACGCCGCCGCCATCGCCGCCGTTTCCGCCATCGCCGCCTATGCCCCCACAGACACCGCATCGCTGCTTGTACTTACGCCGTACTATTCTTGTATCATCCGTGTCGCTGACATCGCTACTATGCCGCTGTCGTCATCAGGCAAATGAAAATCAATCACTTGCTTACTCATGCTAATGTATTCGTTAATCAAAATAATAATTATAAATGATATTGTTCATACATTGTTTACCGCCGGAGACGGGTCTGAGGCGTTAGGAGGACGTCTAGTCTGAATACGGGGGTAGATGCTATTTGGATCATATCCATTCTTCTCTCCGAAGATGCCAAGTTGATTTATGACACCGTATATTATAGGTTTGTATAGATGGGACCGTTTTAGCGTGACTTGTCAGATTCCCCCTAATTTATGAGGGGTTTTTGATTGTGGGGACGTTCTTCCCTGCAGGCGCAAGCCCCTGCAGTTAATTAGGCTATCGCATTGCGATAACAACTTTCACCTTCTTTAGATAGATCACTTCGTATCGTGTTATATATTGTTTATTTTGGGGTTACCCTTGGATTGTATATGGAGACTAATTTTGTCGTCGCCTGTAGGGCGCGTATTAGTCCAAATCCATATATATTGGATTTGGGATCTTGAACTTAGGACGTATATCCCGTTTAAACGAGGTTTATCAGTTCGAAATATGTCATCTGCGGACCGTTAGTCGTCCTTAAGACTAAGATCAACTCAGGAACATTGAGCATATGGGCTCGAATATATTAGTTTAAGGACATCGCGGTCCATGGGAGATATGAATGGAATATGGCTTGTTTGTGCCCATGAATTGTAGACGGGGGTCAATATGGAGGCCAGCCGTAGGGCCAAACATATATTAGTTTAAGGACATTGCGATCCAATATTAGTTTAGGGATATTTCGGTCCATCTTTCATCTTGCATGCACGTGTATATATTACGTGACGAAGTGAACGATGGTAACATGGGATGCGCCCAATATCGAGGCGCGATCCAATTTGAAGGCATTTATATTTCCTTCAAAGATATACATATACATATATGTATATAGTCGAAACTCAATATGAGGTACGCATTTATATGGGCTGCGTATCAGTATGAGGTATGCACATTGATAGGGATTTTATTAGTCTCCAAATTTAACCGCATGTATACAGCTTATCGCAATCGTACTTGAGGATCATTTCCACAGAGAGGTGTGTTAACTACTTTTAAAATAAGTTAAAGCAAATATTTGATTTTTTTTATCAATATCTAAAGCAAGAAAATTTAAAAGATTAGTTTGAATAATAAAAATAGATCTAGGGTTTTTCTTCGCTATTTCATATGTTGTAGTTTATATGATACCACTTTATCATTTTTCATAAGTTTAATTGTCGATCTATTAATAACATAAAAGTATAGAATAAATTATTTGATTTAATCTTATCCTATCAATTATATTATATCATTTAGATTTAATTAAAATCCTAATTCTAGTTTTCTAGATTTAACCCAGGTTTAACCGTCTATGCATATTTATAGGTCTAGAAACTATAACTACCATATTCTAGGTTTTCTCCTAGATCAAATTAATAACTAGTTTGAATATCTTTTAATCCATACTTTGTTTCTTACCATCCCTAATTAGGTTCTAGGTGTCTACTATCATGAACCTAATTAGTTTTTAGGCATTCTTTTCTATCCATAATTTTACTAAAGACATCAACTTTTTATCATAAAATTACTTTTTCTAGATTAAGAACAATGAGAACCGTATATCGATCAAAAGAGGTTCATATCAAAGCAAGAAATAAAGCGTTTATAAAACATCTGCCACACATATAAGCAAAACAAAAACTTAGACCATGTTTATCCACTCATATTCAAAGAGAAAACAAAATATCTTTATTGAGAATTTAATATACTTACAATAGTTGACCCCTCTCTTGAAAACCCTAGTTCTTGAATAATGAGAGAGATGAGAGAGATATGAAACCCTAAGGCTATACAAGTGCTCATATAGAGTTAAGGAAGATTGGAGAACAAGTAATAGAAAATACAAGAGAATATACATACTAATAACTATGATAATCTAATCTAATTGCTCTGTTGGATACTGTTGCGTGCCTTTAGAATCTTCGAAAAATAAAACGATGTATCTCAAAATAATGTACATGCCAAGACGATCGTGCCTATAAAAATTGGTGATGAACGGCACAGATTGCGCGGCTAAACCGCCGCATATATGCTCATTCTGTGGCTGATCCGTGGCTCTTTGGCAGCTTAGTGGTACGATTTTTTTTGTGCTTGATTCTTTTGATTTGTTGAGCTCTCTTTAGTTGTCAGATTATGAAAATTATTCCCGTAGCACTGTAGTTACGTGGATCTCTAAATTGTTCCCAAATTTGGCATATAATTAGGGAGATTTATTTGTTGCTTTTGATTTGATTTGGTCTCTCCATCTGATTTGTTGTTGTGATAATTGATTCACCTCTATTTGTTGCAACCTTTAATGATATTCCTAAATTTATTCCAAATTTTCAAATTATCCTTTTGATTTTCTGGATAATTCCTTTAATTCTCCATTATACACACGTAATCTTTTTTAGGACAATTTTCCTTCTTTTTGCATCCAAGCCCTGTTATCTGTAATAATTTACAAAAAATACCCGGAACAACATAATATATGACAATAAAATGATAAATGGGTTAGAAAAATGTGCAATAAATTATACCCATCAAATACTTCCACACTTATCTTTTGCTAGTTCTCGTGCAAATCTGGGGTTTCAAACTCTAAACTAAACTAAATTACAATCTAGCTAACTTCTACTCCTACTCTTATTCCTACTCCTATAAAAGAAAATAAAAGAAATAGAAATAAAAAAATGAAAACTATACAAAGAGAAGAATAGATAAGAAAAATACGAAAAACAAGAGTTTAAATCTCACTAGATTTTCAGTCGTCATGAACCATACCTTAATAGACTTTGATCTATGCCAAAAATTACTTCCACAATATTCTTCCAATCTTTCCTACCTATGTTGCTTCCAAATATGATCATATACCCCTACGTGTGTGTAAAATCATCCCTACACTCGAAGAATTCAATTCAAGCTCACATACTTTTTCCCTTAGCTCCGTATTACTTTTTAATTAGCGGATTAAGTTGACGGATTTGTTTCCACATTTTTCATGCGATCGTTAATACTTCGTGAGACACTAATTACTGAATGTGATCACTTATTAGACGTAAATAGCAGTATCCTAATCTTACAACACCTAAGGCACAACAAATGATCCCAAACCAATTGGTCTAAGTCAGTAGGTGATTAAACACCCTTGCCGAATTTTTTTTGCTACCTAGATAATTGCAAGACAGTGTTCATTTTTTTGTGATATTAATTTTTTTCTTCATATTAGGGCATTACAGACAAGAGCATGACATATCTCTTCTACTATCTCAAGCTTCAAGACGTGTGCATGTCGTATAGTAGGGTATCAACGTTCAAATGTTTGGACTCAAACATAGGCTTCACTTACATCTTCTCAAACCTAGGAACTCTTTCATAATATTAGCCTTTTGGGAATGGGCTCATGACAACTTATTACAAGATCCATTTAACTATCTTTTTTTCTTATTTTTCTTAAAATTTCTCTCTCTTTTATATACAATTTTCACGTTTTCATTTTTATTTTCAAAATTTTCTATCAATTTTTAAAATTTTTTGATTTTGAAAACTAAAAACTATGTACAAAACCACCTCGAGCACTTAAACTTGACAGTGCCCTTACTGTCTATCTCGTATTCACGAAATTATTAACCATTTAAAAATAATTTACCTAATGCTTTTGTTAACCCATATGTTAATATTAACCACTCAAAATTTTTATCCTTAATCATGCAAGAGTAGTAAAATAAATTGTAGCAATAAGTATCAATAAACATCCTAAAATGGATATGCAAAATATTGGTATGGTATTTATATACGGGTGAAGAAAATTGTGATTTGTGTTTTGCTGAAAAAACAAGTACAGAAATAGATGGTGAAAATCTCAAAGAATTATGTAACCATACCATCTTGTCGAAGTATTGGCTTATTGGATCAAATTCTAAATATGAATATGCGGAGTATAAATATGTGATCCAGTTATAGAAGTTAAAGGCACAACTTCATTTTTCTTTTCAATAGAATTGGTTTTAATAATGATCGAAAGTGGTGGAAGGTTTGGTTCGACTGTTAAATGCTCAAGCGAGTTTTATGAGCGAAACTGTAGGGTGTTTTTCGTCACCCCAGTGAGATGGGAATACGCGCGCGCTTGTCTGGCGTACTACAGATTCCCCCTGCCTAGGGTAGGCCAGGGTTTAATGATTGTGGGGATCCGAATCTCCGGCAGCCGCGGACTAAGCTGCCGTTAATTACCCCTCGCCTTTGGGGCGAGGGAACCTCCGATTAACAGGTTAAACTGGTCATGCGAACTCAATGTGCAGTGTGCGTGTGTTCTGTTCTGAAAGGGGGGTTTTGGATATATCGGGAGCCACGCAGAGTTTTTACGGGGGTCCCGCTACCCGGATAGCGGGCTGGGGGTCAAGGGGGCTAGCAGCCCCCTTGCGGGGTGCGGGGCAGCGCCCCGTTAGAAATTTTTTTCTAACGGGGACAGTGTCGTGGAGTATGTGTATGTGTACATTTGCATACAAATGTATATATATACATATATATATAAATAAAGGGGAAAAGGGCATCCAAAGGATGCGTGGGGCAGCACCTTAGGCGCTGTGCGCTTAGGTGCTGTGCGCTCAGGCGCAAGCGCGCCACGTGTCGGCACGTGGGCGCTTTGCGCATGAGCGCTGCGCGCAGGTGCGCAAGCGCGCCACGTGTCGGCACGTGGGCGCTTTGCGCACCTGCGCAAGCGCGCAGGTGCGCACACGCGCGCGCGCCACGTGTCGGCACGCGGGCGCTTTGCGCACCTGCGCAAGCGCGCAGGTGCGCAAGCAAGCGCGCGCGCCACGTGTCGGCACGCGGGCGCTTTGCGCACGTGCGCAAGCGCGCGCGCCACGTGTCGGCACGCGGGCGCTTTGCGCACTTGCGCAAGCGCGCGCGCGCCACGTGTCGGCACGCGGGCGCTTTGCGCACGTGCGCAAGCGCGCAGGTGCGCAAGCGCGCGCGCCACGTGTCGGCACGCGGGCGCTTTGCGCACTTGCGCTGCGCGCTGCTAAAACAAATTTCTCAGAAGAGAAATCAGAGAGGAGTTGGACTCCTGAGAGTGTGTGTTTTTTTTTTTTTTTTTTTTTGGGGTTTAGTGAACGATGTTCTTCTTCTTCCTCCTCTGTTAGCTGGATCTTGAAGATCAAGAGATGTGGGATTTCAAAATCCTTTCTTTTTGAGATCTGATGGAAGATCTGAGTTCCCCTTGATGGGTTTTGTGGTGAAAAATTAATTCGTTTTATAAAAATGAGAGTAGAACTCTTGATTTAATTCAAGAGAAAGAAGAAGGTTTTGGAACCTTGAAGAAGGAGAAAGAGATCTCAGATCTAGAAATTTCTGGAGAGAGAAAAAGTTATGAGATATTTCATTATCTTTGCCTTTATAGGCCATACATTTTACACATAGCCCCTTGGGCTTCACAAAATGGCATTTTGCCTATCCCATGGGTCATGTGCCATTTCTTTTTGCACATAAGCCATGGGCTTTACAAAAATTTGGCTTTATGCCTATTTTTCTTACATTTATCCGAAAATAAAATAAAAGAAAATGCAACAAAATTATTTATTACAAAAATTTTATCTTGGCGTAGGGAAGGCCGGCTGCTTCATGTTCGGGCTCGACCCGGGCATGGGCCCACTGGATCTGGGCTTGGGCCCACTTGGCTTGGGGTTGACTTTGATTTTGACTTGGTCAACGGGGGTGTAAATTTTTACCCCAACAAATTGCCCCCCATCAATAAATGCACACCACATATGTGGGTCGTGTGCATGAAATTGATGGATCTACTTTCACGTGGAGGTGACTTGATTTGGTTCCCGCTTTTTGGGAAGCTGGCACTGCCCTTTTTACGACATGGACGGTCGTTGCTTGACATGTCTCCGAGACGGAGTGTCCGTGATAGACGTTTTCCCTGGCCCGGAGTGATCTGGTTCCCACTTTGTAGGAATCCTGCGCTGCCTTTTTTGCGACTTGCACGGTCGATGCTGCCATTTTAGCGACTCGGACGGTCGATGCTGCCATTTTAGTGACTTGGACGGTCGATGCTGCCCTTTTAGCGACGTGGACGGTCGGTTCTGCCCTTTTAGCGACGTGGACGGTCGGTGCTGCCCTTTTAGCGACGTGGACGGTCGGTGTTGCCCTTTTAGCGACGTGGACGGTCGGTGCTGCCCTTTTTGCGACGTGGACGGTCGGTGCTGCCCTTTTAGCGACGTGGACGGTCGGTGCTGCCCTTTTAGCGACGTGGACGGTCGGTTCGTGATTTGACTTGCTCTGCTTCTTGCAGTGTCAGGGGTAGACTTGACTTGCTCCGCTTCTTGCGGTGTCGAGATTGGATTCTGACTTGCTCCGCTTTCTGTGGCGTCGGAGTGGAAGTTGACTTGTTGATTTTGATTTGGGTTGACATCAGCATCGCTATACTGGAATATGGTACCAGGAGCGAATCATCATCTGTCATGGAGAGGATTTTGGGATTTTGGTTTTCGTTTGGCATCTGCATTGCTGCACTGGAATAATGCCAGGAGCAACTCATCATTTGCCCTGAGAGGATTTGGGAGAAATTGGGATTGTTTTACGCCCGTGGATTGTGTACGGTTTTGCAGGATGTATGATCCAGACCGTAGGGCCGGAAAAATTTCGGGATTTTGTCGGCGTCTGCATCGCTGCACTGGAATATGGTACCAGGAGCGACTCATCATTCGCCGTTCGGGTATGGGATTTGGAATTTGGTTGGCGTCTGCATCGCTGCACTGGAATATGGTACCAGGAGCGACTCATCATTCGCCATTTGGGGATTGGGGAGCGATGGCTTAAGAGACAGGTTTAGATCCCTATCGCCTAAGACTTTTCAATTTTATGGGCCGTGAGGGTCCCATAAAAGCATTTTCTCCCTACGAGTCGTAAGGATCCCACAGGTGTATTTTCTCCTTAGGAGTCGTGAGGACTCCTAAGTGTGTTTTTCCTTTATGAGTCGTAAGGATCCCACAAAGGTTTGTTCTCCTCATATATCGTGAGGACACATGAGTGGGTCTTATCAATGGAGCATCATTCCCAAAGCGGAGACCGGCCGCGTAACTGGTGATTACGGTGGGGCATGGGTATGATGAGAATTATTTGAGCCCGTGGATTGTATACGATGGTCAATTTGGGGACCCACCGTAGGGCCGGAGAATTTTGAGAAATTGGGTTTTTGTTGGCGTCTGCATCGCTACACTGGAATATGGTACCAGGAGCGACTCATCATTCGCCGTTTGGGGACTTGGAATTTGGATCTTGTTTGGCATCAGTATTGCTGCACTGGAATAATGCCAGGAGCAACTCATCATTTGCCTCGGGAGGACTTGGGATTTGGGTTTTTGGTCGGCATCAGCACCGCTAACACTGAAGCGAAATGCCAGGAGCGACTCATCATTTGCCGTTGCCCATTGGGGAACGATGGCTTAGGAGACAGGTTTGGGTCTCTATCACCTAAGGCTTTTCAATTTTATGGGCCGTGAGGGTCCCATAAAAGCATTTTCTCCCTACGAGTCGTAAGGATCCCGCAGGTGTATTTTCTCCTTAGGGATCGTGAGGATTCCTAAGTGTGTTGCTCCTTTGTGAGTCGTAAGGATCTCACGCAGGGGTTTTCTCCTCACAAGGTCGAGAGGACTTTGTGAGTGTATTTCATCTCTTTTCACGAGTTTGCGCCCTTTCGGGTTTTCACAGACTCGCCGGTAGTCCTGCTGTTTTTACTCACGGAGCCCTTTCAGGTTTTCATCCGTGCCCGTTTTGCTTGTGGACATACCGTTTATTTTTTTTTTTTTTTATTTCTTTTATATTTTTTTTCTTCTTTTTTTTTTGCCGCTGGTGGGACTTTAAAGTAGTCTCACCGGCAGGATTTGGGAGAAATAGGGGTCTTTTACGCCCGTGGATTGTATACGGTTTTGCAGGATGTCTGATCCAGACCGTAGGGCTGATGTGCTCAATTTGCCTGCGACTTGGAGCATTCATGTGTAGTATTTCTTGAGATATCGGCCATTGATGGGTGGCATGGGCCTTTCTCCCTCGGCGCTTATTAGTTGGTAGGATCCTCCGTCGAACACTTTCTCAATGACGTATGGTCCTTCCCAGTTTGGCTCGAATTTTCCCTTGGCATGTCGATTGAGGATGATCGGTCTTTTGAGGACCAACACCAATTCGCCTTTCTTGAAAGCGCGGAGACGGGTTATCTTGTCATAAGCCCGTGACATTTGGGCTCGGTATAGCTCCAGATTTTGTTGCACCGCGAGCCTCTTTTCTTCGAGGGCATCGAGTTCTTCAAGTCGAAGGAGCACGTTTTCTTCCTCCGTCAACTCATGTTGGACGGCCATTCTTAAGCTCGGAACTTCAACTTCGAGGGGGAGGACCGCCTCCACTCCGAAGAGCAATGAGTATGGAGTGGACTGAGTTGGAGTACGGTGCGTGGTACGATATGCCCACAATGCCTCGTGAAGCTTGAGATTCCAGTCTCTCTTGTTGGCTGAAGCATTTTTCCTCAGGAGCTTGCATAGAGTCTTATTGAAGGCTTCGGCTAGCCCATTGGCTCTTGGATTATAGATGGAGGAATACCTCCAGTCTATCTTGTGCTGAGTAGCGAATCTTGATACATTGAAGCTCTTGAAAGAAGGCCCGTTGTCAGAAATGATTCTTCTTGGTGTACCGAAGCGGTATAGAATATTATGGTGGAAGAATGTCAGAATATCCTTTGTCTTGACTTCTTTTAGCGGGACAGCTTCAGCCCACCTGGAGAAGTAGTCTGTCGCGGCCAGTATGAACCGGTGGCCTTTAGATGACGGAGGATCAATTGGGCCAACAATGTCGGTGCCCCAAACTTCGAAGGGCCACGACGCCACTGTAGGATGCAATGGGTTGGGATGCTTGTGAATAAAATCACCGTGAATTTGGCAGATATAACATTTCTTTGCATGCTCTCCGTAATCCCGTATCATGGTGGGCCAGTAATACCCAAGCCGTTTGATTTGAAGTCGCATCCTGGGGCCAGATTGGTGAGCACCGCAAACGCCCGAGTGGACATCTTTCATGACCTTTTGGGCTTCGGCCAATGACAGACACCTGAGCCAGAGTTGGTCATATGACCTGCGGTATAACGTGTCATTTACAAACACGTATCGGAGAGCTCTTTTCTTCAGCTGAATCCTCGCAGATTTTTCTTCGGGCAGCTTGTCGTATCGGAGGTACTCTATGAAGGGTTCTCTCCAATCGGGCTCGTCTTGGATGATCGAAGCTTCTTCCGCAGGACTGCTCTTCTGTTCCGCGCTTTCCTCTTCTCGTAGAGAGACTGGGGGTAGAATTTGCCGGCTCCTGACTGTGATCAGAATTTCGTCCATTTCAGGATCAGCCAGTTCCTTGGCCAAGCGAGCGAGTACATCAGCCTTTCCGTTCAACGCTCTAGGGACTCTCGTTAGTTCAATATGAGTGAACCGTTTCATGAGTTCCACCACTCGACCTCTGTACCGAGCTAACTCGGGTTTGTATATCTTATAGTCGCCGCTTACTTGGTTGACGACGAGCTGGGAGTCACCGTAAACTCGTAGCCGACGGATTTCCATTTCTATGGCGAGCTCCAAACCAGCTATCAGAGCTTCATACTCAGCTTCATTGTTTGTCCGAGGCTCGGTGAGAGCAAAAGAACGCCGTAGGGTTCCCATTGATGGTGTGATGAACACCAATCCTATCCCTGCTTTTATCTCCGGGACGCTTGATTTACTGGAGGTTCTTAACGATGAGGCCCCATCGAAGTAGAGCTCCCAACATGGCTCGTCATTCTCGAGATGCAGCACTTGTTCGTCGGGTAACTCACAATTTAGCGGCGACCCTTCTGGTATGGGATGAGCGGCGAGAAAGTCTGCAAGAGCTTGCCCTTTTACTGCTTTCTGAGGGGTATAAACTATGTCAAACTCAAGTAGCATGACAGCCCATCTTGCCATCCTGCCGGCTAGGCTTGCTTTGGTCATCAAGTGTTTGAGCGGGTCGACCTTGGAGATCAGCATAACCCGATGAGCCAGCAGATAGTGCCTCAGCTTCTTCACAGCAAATATCAGAGCCAGGCATTGCTTTTCGATTGGGGAATAGTTGTGTTCCGCCCCGACTAGAGTTCGACTGAGGTAGTAGAGGGCATTTTCCTTTCCCTCCTCGTTATTCTGGGCGAGGAGCGCACCGAGTGACTCATCTAGCGCGGCAGTGTAGAGAATCAACGGTTTATTTGGAATGGGAGCAGCCAGCACTGGAGGGTGCAACAAGTATTGTTTGATGCTTTCGAACGCTGCTTGACATTCGGCATCCCAGATAAAAGGAGCTCCTTTCTTCATGAGCTTTGAGAAGGGCCTACATCTCCCTGATAAATTTGAGATAAACCTCCGTATATAAGCAAGCTTGCCTTGAAAAGATCTTAGCTGCGTCAGACTCTTCGGAGGGGGCATCTCCATGATGGCCTTTATCTTTGATGGGTCAACTTCGATCCCTCGATGTCGGACTATGAAGCCCAGGAATTTTCCCGATGACACGCCAAAAGCGCACTTCAGAGGATTCATCTTCAGATCGTATTCCCTCAGTCTAGTGAGAACGGTCCTGAGATCTTGGATATGATCGGCCTTGGCTTTAGTCTTGACGACCAGATCATCGACATAACATTCGACGACTTTATGGATTAGGTCATCAAAGATATTAGTCATTGCCCTTTGATATGTAGCACCTGCGTTCTTCAGTCCGAATGGCATTACCTTGTAGCAATATATTCCGATCGGGGTTCGAAATGCTGTGTGCTTCTCATCCTCAGGCGACATCTTGATCTGATTATATCCAGACGAGCCATCCATAAAGGTGAACAGTTCGTAATTTGAGGTGTCATCGACCATCATTTCCATGACCGGTAGCGGGAAGTCGTCTTTAGGACATGCCTTATTGAGGTCCCTGAAATCGACACAAACTCGGATCTGCCCATTTTTCTTCTTCACTGGGACTATGCATGCGATCCAGTCCGCATATTTCTCTTCCCTGATGAAGCCGGCATCGATGAGCTTCTTGGTTTCCTCGATGACCTTTTCTTCCAACTCCCTTCTCATTCTTCGAGGAGCTTGTTTGACTGGCTTAGCATCAGGAGATATAGCCAGCTTATGCACGGCTACCTCAGGAGAAAGGCCAGGCATTTCTTTGTACGTCCACGCGAAGCAGTCGACGAACTCACGCAGCAGGGCAATTATCTGCTCTTTCATTTCCTCCGACAAGAGTGAGCTGATGTAGGTCGGCCTTGGATTATCGGGCGTTCCTAAGTCAATCTCGGCTAGCTCGTCAAAGGTTGCTTGTCCGCCATCTTCGAGCTCTTGTGGAGCTTCTTCTGGCTCGGCTATCTCATCATCATCATTTGATCTTTCGCTGGCCTCACCAACATGGATCATGTAGCACGCTTTGGAATCAGGTTGAATGTAGCCTATGCCCCGTCTATCTGGAATTCGTCCATCGATGAGTGCTCGGACCTGGGGCGGATGCCATAGCCCTTCGTAAAACTTTGCTTCGGACTCCGCTTGATATAACCGGCATCCGCACTTCTTAAAGTATTCCCGCATCTCGGGCGCATAGTATCTGGGATTGAGGACGGCTCTTATGCCTCTCTCATATGGAAGGCACGCGACAGACAAATCGTCCGGGTGCGCAACGGGGTTTGACCCATAAAACAGGATGCCCTTCTGTCCACTATTCCTCCCGGGAACGTAGAAAGTTTTCAGCTGGTCCACGGTGGAGATCGATAATGCATCGAGTTCTTTGCACATTTGCTCTGGTACCCTTGTAACGGCTAGGGACCCTTCTGCAACTTCGAAGGTCTCTCGTAGTTTTGCTTTTTGCATGGGGGTCCAATCTGTACCGCTGTTGCACGATAGGTCCTCTTCCTCTGAATCTTCAGTGTCACTGCCAAGATGAGGGCGGACTTTGCTGCTAGATGGGCCTTCAGCATCAGATTTGTCTGTATCGCTGCCGAAATGAAGGCGAGTTTTACGGAAGGACGGGCTTCCATCGTCGGACTCATCAGTGTCGCTACCGAAATGTGGGCGCACTTGGGCGTTTTTACTTTTGAAAGTGACAACCGGCGCAGATTTGCTTTTGGGTCTCGGGGCCGGTCTATCCTCAGTCAGTTGTGGCTTAGCATTTTGGTGGTTCATAAAGTACCGAGAATCTTCATAGCGGACTTCATGCACACCGAACGGCTGGATGTCTCCGTCAATGCGTCTTTCTTCGCCATTTTTGGTATACTTCATGCATTGATGGAGAGTTGACGGGATGATGCCATAATCGTGGAGCCATGGCCGCCCCAAGAGAATCTTATAAGACGTGTCGGCATCGATCACGTATATCTTAGCTTCAGTTTGCAGATCTCCGAATTTGATTGGCAGAGCTATAGACCCCAGAACTTGCTGGCAATTTTGGTTGAAGCCTTGAATGACGATCCTTTCCTTTGACAGGTGACGGACGTCCATTGACAAACTCTTCAGAGTTCGCAAGTTCATGATGTTCACTGAGGACCCCGGATCAATCAATATGCGATTAATTCGATCTCCGTCGCTGTACCCGGTCACGTAAAGCGGCCGATTGTGCTCAGCCGTTCCTAGTAGCAAGTCTTCATCCTTAAATGTGACTGCGGCGGCATGCAGAGCGTGCTGGGCTTCTTTCATATTAATTTCCGCAAAGTGAGCCTGATACCGCTCGGGGTTTTGCAGAGCGTGAATGAGAACATCTCTAAGCTCCTTAGATAGGACCAAGGCGTCGTAGATGCTTAGGAGAGACGGAAGCTTCCGGAGATGCGCCAAGACATTATAGTCCACCGAGGAAGGACTTATGTTTTCATCAGCCGGTTCTCTGCCATCTTCTTCATTAGCGACTTGTTTTTCCTTCCCTTTTGGGGCGTTGCCCTGATTTTGCGGTAGAGCCCTGCCGCTTCTGAGCTGGATTTGATTGGCCTTTGTGGTGAGCTCCTCGTCCTCTTCGGGAAAACAGAGATCCTCTTCCGAGTCGCTGCCAAGATGAATGGCGTAGCAGGTCACTACTGGAATTTCTTCATTGGAGTCTTCTTCTAACTCCTCCAGAATTTCAGCCGCTTGTAAAGGGAAGAACTCCTTCAATTGAATCAATGTTCTTTCCTTTTGCTCATATTCTTCGAGGGAATCGATATACTTTTGAATGGTCGATCTCCCTGCAGACTCTTTTTCGCGCCGAGCTGCACTTTTCTTCTTCTTGAGCTTCTTGGATTTTGAGCCTGATGGAGCCGCATAGGCAGCTGGACTGGTAGGCTTCTTCTGTCCTTCCCATTCCATCCTGGGCTCTTTCTGAAGCATCTTTAGCATCTTCTTTGTCTTATTAGATATGTGCGTACTCCACGGAGGCTGCGATGAGTCAGTTTCGTTTGTCGGGGCAGCGGGTTCAGCTGTCTGCTCCCAGAAGGCTTCAACTTCTGTCTGTATAAAGTTGGCAGTCGCAACTTGATTGTTCACCAACACACTTTTGGACAGCTCGATCTCTCCAGCCTTGTACTGCTTCTCGACCCAGTCTTTGAAGATATAGCAATCCTCGATCGCATGGCTCACTACTCGGTGGTACGGGCAATACAGGGGATTGTCGGTCATTTTTGCTTCTTGGGGTCTTTTCGATTCCGGCAATTGTAGGCCGTTGTTCAAGGCATCTTTAAATATCTTACGGACCTTGTCCCTTCTGAAAGAGTAAACCTTGTTCTTCTTCTCCTCTAGGGAAGGCCCATCTCCTCCCAGCAATGGCTTTCGAGACCGGTTGGTTTTGGATTCGCCCGCCCTTCGCTTTTCTTCATTGTCGGAGGCATTGAAGACATTGGTACTGCTGGAACTCCCGCTTCTACGGTTGTCGTCCCGCTTGCTTTTCCAGGTTTTGTCTCTCTGAGTGTCCGGCCGGGACTCTTGCTTTGAGCGTTCCAGCATTTGGACTTTCTTGGTTAGCTCCTGAAATGTCTTGAGGCCCGCTGTACACAAGAATGGGACCATCCAATTGCTGAGGTTCCCAATGAGAAGGCTGACGGACTGGTCCTGCTCCAGCGGCGGTTCGCACTTAACCGTGAGATTACGCCATCGGGCGATAAAGTCAGTGTTGCTTTCATTCTTCCCCGGCTTGGTCCTCACAAGGTTGGCAATGGAGATTTTATCACTGACGCTCATGAACCTTTGCCGGAACAGAGACTCTATTTGGGCAAAGGTAATGACGGACCCATCTGGTATGCTCGCGTACCAGTCGAAAGCAACGCTGGTCAGGCTATTGACAAACTGACGAAGAAGGAGCGCGTCATTGCCCCCTGTATTTCCGCACGATGCTTTGAAGTGGGCGACGTGCTGATTTGCATTCCCCGTTCCATCAAATCTTCCGAACTTAAGAATAACGTAGCCGCTTGGGAACTCAATCAGGTCGTACTGCGCGGGATATGGCCGCCCGCTACTGCCGATTTCTTTCTGAGCTTCAGCTTCGGCCACCAATATTTTAACCTTGCTAGTGACCAAATCCATTATCCGATCCTGTGTTAGCGGGATAATGCTATCTGGGGCCAAGGCGTCCCCAGAAGTAGAGTGTGGCCGGCTTTCATGTGGCTCGACCAGTCTTGGACCCGAAGGAACAGGCATTGGCTGCCTCGGATTGTCATCACCCGGCTGATTAGTAGCGGCTTGTGCTTGATTGGGAGGCGCTCGAGCAATTTGAGCCGTAAGCTGCATCACAACATTTGTTAGGTCGTCAATTTTCGAATAGAGCTTGGCCATCTCTTTATCCTTGCTCCTGAGCTGTTTTCGAAGCTCTTGAAGCAGCTCTTGCTCTGCGGTCCTGGGGCGGAAAGTCGGCTCTTCCTCGCTGTCTGAGCTTGACTCTGCATGGACCGAGGGGTCTTTCTGCCTATCATCCTCATCGAGAGGGTTTTCTTCATCCAGCGGGGGCGGCTGTTCTTGGGCAGCGGCAACCACATTCAGGCTAGATTGAGCTTGGGATGTGGTGGCCCCCTCCTTGCTTTTGCTGCGAAGGTTGTCGCTGGGGCGACCGCCTGCCATATAGACCGTATGGATGATATATCCGGTCGTCTTTCTATCATTGGCGGCTGATTTCACTGATCGCTGTCTTGACCCCCTTGCTTCGGTAGCTGGTAGTCGATTGAAGGCGGCTGGCCTAACCAGGTTCTTAAATGGTGCTGGCGCTTCTTTCCTGGGTTTTCCCTGCTGCTTTCGTGCGGCACAGAGTGCTTGATAGACTCTTGAAGAGATAGTGTCGTACTTTTTCTGTTGGGGCCAGGACACGTCTCTTTGTGGCACTGTTCGGACCGCTGTCTTTTTGATTCTGGCGGTCATGGAATTTTTCTGAACCCACTTTAGAGGCTCGAAGGAATTGCTGATTCTTACGTCCGACTCCGCCGTCGTCGCGGGGCAATCCTGCACTTGGAACTTCACTCGATTCCATTTGGCCGAAGCCTTGGCCCTTTTGTTGGCTCGATACCTGAGCCGCTTCTGCCTTAACTTTTCTGTTCTAAGCACCTGGCAGACTTCGATTCTTTGGGAAGACGCCGCAGACCGATTGATGGAGGGCCTTGGAAATACGCCCGATTGTGCATTTGTTGGAGTCATCGCCTGAGCTCGTCCGTAACATTTGATTTTGCCCTTTGTACCGAAGTTCTTGCACCCCGCTGGAGCACCAGAGAATCGTTCAGATACAGTCTTAAGTTTTGGTTGTGGTGCCTTGGCGATCACGACATTCGTCCTCTTACCCCGTGAGACCGGCTTGGCCACCTGTTCCGCCTGGATCTCCGCCAGATGAGCACTTCCGGCAGGGTAGATGATGACGGAGCCAAACTGGCGGGGCGGTTCCTCCCACTGTCGACTGAGGCTTGCGGGGAGAACCACACGAGCGTTGATCTTGACCACGTACGGAATCGGGGTCATGTTGGAAGCTGAATTCGTCTGGGAAGACATTGTCGTCGAAGTTTGATTGCTGCACGGAAAAAAGAACATCATTTCAGCATAGGCAATCGATATATGTATTGATTGAGTTCGCATGAACGTTTAAACCGAAATATGGGAGGAGAGATAGGGTCCCACCGGGCGTGCCAGAATCTGTAGGGTGTTTTTCGTCACCCCAGTGAGATGGGAATACGCGCGCGCTTGTCAGGCGTACTACAAATTCCCCCTGCCTAGGGTTGGCCGGGGTTTAATGATTGTGGGGATCCGAATCTCCGGCAGCCGCGGACTAAGCTGCCGTTAATTACCCCTCGCCTTTGGGGCGAGGGAACCTCCGATTAACAGGTTAAACTGGTCATGCGAACTCAATGTGCAGTGTGCGTGTGTTCTGTTCTGAAAGGGGGGTTTTGGATATATCGGGAGCCACGCAGAGTTTTTACGGGGGTCCCGCTACCCGGATAGCGGGCTGGGGGTCAAGGGGGCTAGCAGCCCCCTTGCGGGGTGCAGGGCAGCACCCCGTTAGAAATTTTTTTCTAACGGGGACAGTGTCGTGGAGTATGTGTATGTGTACATTTGCATACAAATGTATATATATACATATATATATAAATAAAGGGGAAAAGGGCATCCAAAGGATGCGTGGGGCAGCACCTTAGGCGCTGTGCGCTTAGGTGCTGCGCGCTCAGGCGCAAGCGCGCCACGTGTCGGCACGCGGGCGCTTTGCGCATGAGCGCTGCGCGCAGGTGCGCAAGCGCGCCACGTGTCGGCACGCGGGCGCTTTGCGCACTTGCGCAAGCGCGCAGGTGCGCGCAAGCGCGCGCGCCACGTGTCGGCACGCGGGCGCTTTGCGCACTTGCGCAAGCGCGCAGGTGCGCAAGCAAGCGCGCGCGCCACGTGTCGGCACGCGGGCGCTTTGCGCACGTGCGCAAGCGCGCAGGTGCGCAAGCGCGCGCGCCACGTGTCGGCACGCGGGCGCTTTGCGCACTTGCGCAAGCGCGCGCGCGCCACGTGTCGGCACGCGGGCGCTTTGCGCACGTGCACAAGCGCGCAGGTGCGCAAGCGCGCGCGCCACGTGTCGGCACGCGGGCGCTTTGCGCACTTGCGCTGCGCGCTGCTAAAACAAATTTCTCAGAAGAGAAATCAGAGAGGAGTTGGACTCCTGAGAGTGTGTGTTTTTTTTTTTTTGGGGGTTTAGTGAACGATGTTCTTCTTCTTCCTCCTCTGTTAGCTGGATCTTGAAGATCAAGAGATGTGGGATTTCAAAATCCTTTCTTTTTGAGATCTGATGGAAGATCTGAGTTCCCCTTAATGGGTTTTGTGGTGAAAAACTAATTCGTTTTATAAAAATGAGAGTAGAACTCTTGATTTAATTCAAGAGAAAGAAGAAGGTTTTGGAACCTTGAAGAAGGAGAAAGAGATCTCAGATCTAGAAATTTCTGGAGAGAGAAAAAGTTATGAGATATTTCATTATCTTTGCCTTTATAGGCCATACATTTTACACATAGCCCCTTGGGCTTCACAAAATGGTATTTTGCCTATCCCATGGGTCATGTGCCATTTCTTTTTGCACATAAGCCATGGGCTTTACAAAAATTTGGCTTTATGCCTATTTTTCTTACATTTATCCGAAAATAAAATAAAAGAAAATGCAACAAAATTATTTATTACAAAAATTTTATCTTGGCGTAGGGAAGGCCGGCTGCTTCATGTTCGGGCTCGACCCGGGCATGGGCCCACTGGATCTGGGCTTGGGCCCACTTGGCTTGGGGTTGACTTTGATTTTGACTTGGTCAACGGGGGTGTAAATTTTTACCCCAACAGAAACGTCGTAATCGGTTAACTTTATTTAATAAAAACTTTCATAATTTATTGGATAGTTTGGTAAATCTAATTCATCTATAAGACTGAGTTCATCCTGAAAAATTTCCTCAAAAATTTGATCAAAATATTCTTCTTCAAAATTAACCACCTCCTAATCGTTTACTTCTTCTATTATAATAGGTGAATCATCTTCAAAAATATTATCAAATCTCGTCTAACAATTCTTTCACCCCCTCCTTAAATTGACTTATGGGTTGGCTTTTATCTTCTAAAAATATGAGATCCCATTTTAAATTTTCTTCAAAAATTTCATTATTCGTTCATAATAAAGGCGTGGGTTCCCTATCAATAGTTTCCTTAAATATTATATCTAGACCAACTACATCAAAATCACAAGTTTTCTTTACAGAAGCGGTTTCTATATCCAAAATTTTCTCAAAATTTATATCTGCAACTGTTAATTCGTCAGAAATATCTTCCTCAAAATTTTTACAATCAGTTAAATCAAATATCTCAACCTCAAACGTATTATCAATTAAATCATCTTTATATAATTTGTTGTTGGTGGCCAAATTGGAAGTTCAAAATTTTGAGAGTTAGTTTCAAACTCACTAGAAGGAGACTCATCATCACTTCTCTCATGCACCAATAAGTCAGACTTAACTAAACCACAAGATTCAAACGTAGATTCATAAATTGGGCACTCCTTATATCGCTCAATCTTCCTGGATATAAATTCACATCCGCACATAGGACATTTATGAGTTAAAGGTTCTTCGGTTATACATTCTAAACCATAGTTATTCTCAACCACTTCCTCAATAGGTTTGTTATGATGTTCTAAACTGTTGGGAACAATCGGGCTTGGATGGGTTTCCATTGGGATGATCTCTTGCTCTTTTCTGTTGGCTATTGCAGTAGTTATTTGGCCAAGAAGAATTTCAATATTAGTCAATGATTGCTTAATTGACATAATTTCATCCTGCATAATTGTAGCCAACCGCTGTTTAATATATGCACAACTCATCTCCTCATCATTATCAACGTCTAATGGGGAATTTTTTTTGGTATGGTAGATAATAATCTAATTGGATATTGTCATAAGGAGGACCAACATCATGGTCTGAGTATGATTGAAATTGGTGTTGGTCTATAAAATTGGAAGGAATGAATGTTAGTTTGGTTGTGGTGTAAGGTGAATTATAACCCTTCCTATATTTATTCATTCTAATATGATCGGCAAGTGTTAGGTTAACTGTATAACATAATTCATATAAGGTTGGTTTAGCATGTTCGTCACCTAATTTTATTTTTTTTGAATGCAAAAACTAAGACGATTAGGGATTCAAAAAATCACAATAAAAAATGCGCAAACAACCTAGATCAAGTTACTAGACCCACTCCTAAGAGAAAAATTACGGGATAGATTCTCTGACAGCTCTTTAACAACCTTGAGGTCAGATTAGTGCAAATTAAGTGGGAGGGTTTCGCTATACAAATCACCGAAATAGCGGTCCTTAATTAAATAACCACAACTAGTCACACGTTACTAGACACCTTAAAATTGAACTGGATAACCATTAGATGAGCTCCAACCTTCTCTTGTCTTATTGAACGCGATATGTCCTGAGGGCTGAAGTCTAGATATTTTTTAAATTACTATAGGTCAATGCGAATGCTCAGTTGTGATTTGTGGGGCTTATAAAGGGTGATGAAATCCCCACCTAATCTGGATTTGGGTTGTTACCCTTTAGAATCTTTTTAAATATGCAATGCAATCTAAAACAATCAAAGATCTAAAATCTAAACTAATTTTTTTATATGGCACAAACAATCTTGCAAATATCTGTTAGTTGGAATCAAATCGAGATTTTGAGAAGAACGATGTCTTACCTAGATTTGTCTCTGTTCGTCTTGATCTTCTTTTCAAGTAAGTTTGTCTTAATTCCTGAAATTTTAAACAGAAATTTTGCAGAATCAAATGCACTAAAGGAAATATAATTTAATCTACAACTAAAATCTAAATTTAAATGTAATTAAACTATACCTCCCCGGCAACGGCGCTAAAAACTTGATGGGGATTTTATTAGTCTCCAAATTTAACCGCAAGTATACAGCTTATCGTAGTCATACTTGAGGATCGTTCCTACAGAGATGTGTGTTAACCACTTTTAAACTAAGTTAAAGAAAAGATTTGATTTTTTTATCAATATCTAAAGCAAAAAAAATTTAAAGATTAGTTTGAATAATAAAAAGAGATTTAGGGTTTTGCTTTGCTTTTTCATATGTGGTAGTTTATATGATAACACTTTATCCTTTTTCATAGGTTTAATTAATGATCTATTAATAACATAAAAATAGAGAATAAATTATTTGATTTAATTTTATCCTATTAATTATATTATATCATCTAGATTTAATTAAAACCCTAATTCTAGTTTACTTTATTTAACATAAGTTTAACCGTCTGTGCGTATTTGTAGGTCTAGAAACTACAACTACCATGTTCTAGGCTTTCTCTTAGAGCAAATTAATAACTAGTTTGAATATCTTTTATACTATACTTTGTTTCTTACTATCCCTAATTAGGTTTTTAGGTGCCTACTATCATAAACCAAATTAGTTTTTATGTATTCTTTTCTATCCATGATTTTAGTAAAAGCGTCAGCTTTTTATCATAAAATTACCTTTTCTAGATTAAGAACAATGAGAACCATATATCGATAAAAAGTGATTCATATCAAAAAAAGAAATAAAGCGTTTATAAAACATCCGCCACACATATAAGCAAAACAAAAACCTAGACCGTGTTTAGCCACGCATATTCAAAGAGAAAACAAAATATCTTTATTGAGAATTTAAAATACTTACAATGGTTGACTCTTCTCTTGAAAACCCTAGTTCTTGAATAATGAGAGAGATGTGAGAGATATGAAACCCTAAGGGCATACAAGTGCTTATATAAGGCTAAGGAAAATTGGAGAACAAGTAATAGAAAATACAAGAGAATTTACTTGCTAACAACTATGATAATGTAATCTAATTGTTCTGTTGGATGCTGTTACGTGCCTTTAGAATCTTCGAAAAATAAAACGATATATCTCAAAACAATGTACATGCCAAGACGATCGTGTCCATAAAAATTGGTGATGAACGACCTAGATTGCTCGGGTAAACCGCCGTGTATATACTCATTCTGTGGCTGATCCGCGGCCCTTTGGTAACTTAGTGGTACGAATTTTTTTGTGCTTGATTCTCTTGATTTGTTGATCACTTTTTAGTTGTCAGATCATAAAAAATATTCTCATAACACTGCAGTTGCATGGATCTCTGAATTGTTCCTAAATTTGGCATATAATTAGGGAGATTTATTTGTTGCTTTTGATTTGATTTGATCTCTCCATCTGATTTGTTGTTGTGATGATTGATTCACCTCTATTTCTTTCAACCTTTAATGATATTCCTAAATTTATTCCAAATTTACAAATTATCCTTTTGATTTTCTGGATAATTCCCTTAATTCTCCATTATGCGCACGTAATACTTTTTAGGACAATTTTCCGTTTTTTTTTGCATCCAAGCTCTGTTATCTGTAATAATTCACAAAAGATACCCGGAATAATATAATATATAATAATAAAATGATAAATGTGTTAGAAAAATGTGCAATAAATTATTCCTATCGTACATCAATATGGAAGTGCATTAATATGAAGGTTAGGACATTCACTATCTTGATGAAATTTTATATCTTTCATTAAGTAAGGAAGAGGAAGGAGTTGTTGGTTGTTGGGATCTGCCACCCCTCTGAAGATATTGAGAAATTACAACGCCGTATATTAGAGGTGTGGAAAGATGTACCCTTAAACCAAATCCCATGTATGAGAGAGGAGGTCAGGTCAGAACTGAGGTCAATCTTATATGAGACTAAAATCAATGGATGAAAAACCATTAGTCATATATCCGACTAAGATCAATATAGGTATCATGGATAAAAAATCATTAGTCATATATTCGACTAAAATCATTATAGGTATCATGGATGAACTATCATTGATCATATATGAGACTAAGATCAATATGGATATACGATCATTGGTCTTATATGAGACTAAGATCAATATGGGTGGGCGATCATTAGTTGTATATGGGACTAAGATTAATTTGGACATCATTGATATGTTGATCAGTGGATCATATATGAGAAACAAAAACTTTCATATTTAGTTTATTTTAACTAAGTACTCAAGCAAAGACTTGTAATCCATGTGTGCATGTACATATGAAGTGCGCATGTACATGTATCATCTTTAATGAGGGCGCGCACGTCTATATCATGTGAGTTGCGCACTTACTTGTGATCGGGGACTGCGCATGTGCATATCACGTGATGTGCATCTCTTATGGTTGGGGGCTGCGCACGTACATATTACGTGGTTGCGCACTTATTATCAATCATAGAGGTTGCGCATGTGCATATCACGTGGTTGCGCACTTGTTATTAGTCATTGGGTTGTGCACGTGCATATCACGTGGTTGCGCACTTGCTATCAATCATGGGGTTGAGCACGTGCATATTACGTGGTTGCGTACTTGCTAACAGTTATGAGGGATGCGCATATGCATATCACGTAGTTGCGCACTTGTTATCAGAAGCATTATTTTATCTAAGTGCTTATGTGCACGCTTTTGTATGGGCAAACTTCTTTTTAAATGCGATCTAAGGTCAAATGCGCACCGTTCGTCAGAATGCTATGGTGTGCATCTGTATGGGAAAGTTGTTGACTTTCGAGAAAACAAAAGCTTTTAATGAAGCAAAGGCTTCAAACTCATGTCTTTCGTTCTTTTTGGATGCACGTGCATTGCCCGTGCGCATTTAGAGAGCACCATTGGCGTTTGTGCCCTTACGCAATTGCATAGGGTGCGCCCATTGATGGAAGCTTAAGCTTTCAAGTGAAGCGTATGTTTCTATTTGGTGAAACCTAAGCTTCAAAAGGAAGATGAAGGAGGGATTGTTGGTCGTTGGGACCCACCACCTTTTCAAAGACGCTAAGGAATTACAACGCCTTACATCGTAGGTGTAGAGGGATGCACCCTTAAACCAGTCCCGTTTATTAGGGTAGAGAACATGTTGGAGCAGTATCTTCTGAAATGCCAGAAGGTTTTGAGCCGGTGCACGTGCGTCACATGGGTTGCACTTGATGCCGGTGCACATGCGCCGCACGTTTTTTGCATGGCACCGCACACGTGCTCCGCACGTGGTGCGCATGGCACCGGCGCTTACGCATATGCGTACTAGGAGGGCACGCATGCCTAAGGAAAGCAATGGCTTTCGAAAAGAAACAACGGCTTCTTTGAGGACGAGTCCTTCCTCTTTTTTGAGAGGTCCCCCTCTTATTTATAGGGATATGGTAGAGAAGGGATCTCTCTTTTTCCCGATGTGGGACTAAAGATGTATTCCCTATGTGGTCGAGCATTACTTAGACCATACGTGCATATCACGTTTGTTTATAACCATTGATTCTGGAAAAGTTATGAGGCCCGTAATATATCAAATCGAAGGCCTTTTTGAGACGTTTTCGATGCCATCAAAATTTGCTTGATTATCATTCGGGAGTTTGGAAAAATACAGCCCATAAAATACTGGTTTGCATTTTCTTAAGCGTATTGTTGCCATTTGATACTTTGGGCTCTTTTGTGCAGAAATTTTAGACAGGAAAAAATGCCCCACTACTTTGCCCACGGAGGTATATACGTGGATGAAGTAGTATAGAGTAGTGCAGAGTATACGACTGATTTCGGGCTGGCGTATTGTATATACCTTTTAGAATCTTATTTAGAGAAGATAGCGAGAGCGCACTGGCGCCGTTATCTACCATTGACTCAAATCACGATTCTTAAGAAACGTAATTCTAAACCTTGAGCCTCGGGAGTTATACCTTTCTCTTTTATTGGCGGCATCATTTACCAATTTTGTCACAGGTGGCCCATGGATAGTATATGGTAGTCAATTTTGAGACCGACCGCAGGGTAGCGATGGCTTAGGAAATAAGTTTATATTCCTGTAAACTAAGGCTTTTCAATTTTATGAGCCGTGAGGGTTTCAAAAAGGTATTTCTCCCTACGAGTCGAAAGATCTTGTAGGTGTATTTTCTCTTTAGAAGCCGTGAGGATTCCTAAGTGTCTTTTCTCTTGAGAGTTTAAGGGTCTCACAAGTGTGTTTTCCCCTTATGAGTCGAGAGGACTTGTAAGTGGCCCATTCTCCTCATTGGTATGCAACTTTGTCGAATGTGGCCCGTGGATAGTATACAAAAGTCAGCATTCACCAACTTGTAGGCAGCGATGGCTTAGAAAACGGGTTTATATCCCCGTTGCCTAAGGCTTTTCAACTATATGAGCTATGAGGGTCTCATAAAGGTGTTTCTCCCTACGAGTTGAGAGGATCTCACAGGTGTATCCTAACGTGAAATATAGATAATCCATTTCAATATAGGAGTCCGTTAGGTTTGTGGTACTGGGTTAAGTCCATCATACTGTCGCGTTGGCTTACATTTTCTTGACATGCAGTCGCTTAGGTTGCGTCTTGAGTAGCCACGTGTCTGTCGTATCTCTGATCTCTTCTGAGTTTAGACACGACGTTTTTAAGCAATCTTCTTAGTTTGGAATATCCACATTACCATCGGAAGATCAAGAGTTAGTTATTTCCATGTCGCTTTACACGAGGTTAGGCTCTATATGGAGCCCCAATGAGTCATGATCGTACCCTTCTGGGGTGGGATGACATCCAATGATCTTTAGGCTTTGTATGTAATGCCGTCGAGACTTGAAATTAGGAATTTGTCGTCCCTTCGCTTTTGCTTTAATGATGTCGTGCTGATTCTTCGCTGAAGTAGGGTAGACATCTATATGACTTATATGCCGTATATATCTCCATTGAGATCCGGAGTTAGGAATATGCCATCACTCTGCTTTGATTTGACCCTTCGGTCCATGTTGACGTCGCATTTGCACCCTGCTGAAATGAGAAGGAATATCGAGATAATCTTTAGGCTGTAGATGTTTTCATCAGAATCTAGAGCTAGGAATATGCCATTGCTCCACTTTGATCTGACCCTTTGGTCCATGTTGATGTTGCTGTTGGATATATCGCCCTTAAGGCAATTATTATGATTGCAAGCAGGCGATTATGATAATTGAGGGAGGACCTATACGGGTATAACAGTTTTACTCGAGATGATAGTATGCTATCTGGTTTATCTTCATCATTGATGAAGCCCGTAAGATTGTTACTTGACAACCAGCATTATGACGGCGATCATATATGTGGGAGCTTGGTTTTCCATAAGCACATTCTTAAATGTCCCTAGTCGTGGGAGTATCAAGACCGGGCATCGATATTTCGGAGTAGACTAGTGTATCCGTTTCTAGACTCCGACGAGGGGCGGTAGCCGGTCTCACAATTCATTGGTGTTTTGTCACTTAAGATAGTATACAGGTGCTCACTGGAGGTGAGTACACCGGACAAACTCGCCGAGAACTTCTAGATGGTATTATATCTATCGTCAGATGGAAGTTCTCAGGTGGCATAAGTACAAATTGGTCCTTTGACCTGAAATCAATATTTGTCTCGTGTGAGTTCCCACTGTACTTTGATTACTACCCTAACACGGCTCAAAGGAGTCGTGCAAAGAGGTTTTAGTTTGGTACAGTCCCAAGCCACATGGAGGCAGTGGTCGATTGTCAGGGATTCATCACTCCTGGTATTAGGAGTCGATGCCGCGCTGTGTTCAGTTGGCTATCACTAGAAATTCGTAGCCACGGTGGATGAGATTTACTGATAGTTGGTCAGTAGTATCTCTGTTCGTGATGAGCTTGACTCAGACACGACTTATCGGGTTAGTAGGGGTCTGACGTTATTCACCCCGTAGACCTGAAATGCGATACACTTTGACGAAGAGACCGGACTGTACGGAGATTGTCACATTTAGGCTTAGTAGGGTAAGGATGTACTTGATTGTCGACCCCCCTTTTGGAAAGTACCTAGATAGCCATTACGTACAGTTAGTGCCGCTGACGTGTTTGTGGTTAAACTCACTGCCAACGTATTATCGAGTCTTTAGAGTCCCATACAGAGGGTTTTCCCGGTTTAGACGATAGATGTAGGAGCCGTACGTTGGTACGTACAGGGGTCCGATTAAATATGTGTACGGGATACACAGACTTTAATCAAATGGTTGATAATACTAGCCGGCTTAGGATTAAACCGGATTATTAAATTAGGTTTTGATTTAATAATTTATATATATATATATATATATATATTTTAATATATATATATATATATATTTTAATATATATATATATATATATTTTAATATATATATATATATATATATATTTTAGTATTATTGTTCACTATTTATTTTCTCTCTTTGGTGCTATCCGTATTTTTATATGGATACGTGTATATGTAGCGATACGTATACCGGGTGAAGTATTCCGTATTTATACGGGAATGCTTCTAGAAGAAGGACACCTCATGATTTTCTTTTTAGAAAATCAATGGGAAATGAGGTGGAAAAGAGGTGGCATGAGGCATGGTTGTGCATGTAGAAAGCATGGCTTTGGTTTTAATGTGTGCATTTATTGTTGTATGGTCGCAGTATTGAACCATAATGGTAAAAAGCAAGGCCATTCATTCGACACTTTCTCTCTAGTTCATTATTATTCTTGTGAGCATGCTTCATGTGAGACTTAGCCATTTTCCTCTTCTCATTCTTCTTCTTCTTGCTCTCATGAGCATGGATTTTTGAGAGAAAAGTCTAGTGAAAAATTCCTATATCACCCACAATCCATCCTTAGCAAGTTTGGATCTTCGGTCGGAGCTTTTTCCTGTTTCTCTCGGGTGGATCTTCTTCGGTGAGCGTGGTCGACTTTCAAGCGTGATCCCGGCGACTAGGATCTTGGAGAGGTCTTCCACATTGGGTGGACACGTGTCGAAGGTTGTAATTTCATACCCTTTGAATGTTTTAGTTTGCTAGTTTAGGTGTATGGATTGTATCCTGTGTTATGCGTGTTTGGTGCTCGCGTAAAAATTTTGTTATCGCTTCCGTCTCGACCGCGGTTTCCGCGGCGCGGGCACCGAACCCCAACATGGTATCAGAGCTACTCCATAAACCTTGATTAGCTTGTTAGCACTAATTTAGAGTTTCGATCGACGGAATTTTTTCGATTCGCATTTCCAATTTACTGCTTGCTGTTTGAATTTTAAAGTTGTTCAAAAAATTGTTCAGGTTGCATTAAAATTATGTGCAGGAAAAACTAGAGACCAGAAAGAAATTTGGGCACCTAAACCAAAAATTCGACCGCTAAACTACCGCCAAATGTGCCATTTGGCCGCGGATTCACGGTTCAATTTTGGCTACAGTACCCCAAATTTTTTCTGGTGCTCTAATTCATGGAAATGTGATTTTTGGAATATTTGGTTTTGATTCAGATTTGTTTGAGTACTGGTTTGTACTTGGGGCCAATGCAGAAAGTTTTAATCGATCGAAATTTTAAATTCATGGTTTTTAGTGCATTTGTTTATTTCTGCGACCGTGATATCATAGCGCGGTATAATCCGACTGGTTGCTATATATACAATTAGACGGGTTTACGAACATGATATTCGCGTTAATGTTCTGTGTTGCACTGATCTTTTGGATGGATTTTCATGATGGATAGACTTGTGTGAAATGTTAGATGTATAGTTCAGATTCATTTGTATATTCATTATTGCGGGACGAGCGTCCGATATGTGGACTGCCGTTTCTGCTAGTTTGTATATTCTTTTATTAGGGCACGACTGGGTTGAGGTCGATGTCACTATTGTATATATATTTTCTTTTCTGTACTAGGATTACCCTGCGGAGGAGTGCTCGAATAGCCGGGTTCTAGAGGGTAACATGTGCGCATCTCATGGCGTTGAGACCGGGGGGGCCTTACTCTAGAATTGGAGGGCTATTCGCCGCACTCGTAGGGGGTATAGGTTGACCCACGGAAGGGTGCTCAAGTTACCGGATTCCGTGAAGTGCTGGGTGGCCCATTCACTTTGTTGATTAGGGTTGCCTCACTTCTGGGATTGGTGGGTAACTTGCCGCACTTGTAGGGTTCTAGGTTCTTCATTGCACTGGCTATCCACACGACTGGGGAACGTCGCGTTTCATTTATGGCTCAAATGAAACGTGGGGCTCCTAGATTATCCACTGTTCCATATTGTTGTTCGCATGCCTGTGATTATTTTTATCTGCCCGTGATGACTATTATCTGCCTGCGATATTGATATATATATATATTATATTTAGTATACGCTTCTATATGTTTTGCATCCGTGCTAGTCCTGCCTCCGCTCTGCCGTTAGTTAACTAACCTAACAGTGCATGACAGGACCCCATGGAGAATGCGGATGGCATATAAAAGTATGCTATTTTGGTTGTTTCTTTTGTGGCTTGGAAACTTAAAATGATGGGAACGCATTATTTGAATAATGCAAGGAAAATAAACCTAAATGATTTTGTCGGAACCAATTTTAAAACTACTCGGTTTTCTTCAAAACTTATAGTCATATTCTTTTGTTTTGCATAGAGGTATTCAGTTAGGAATATCCCGCAACTCATTTTATGAGGGAAGAGTCTTGATCCCTTTACTGGGAGTTCGCTCTTAAACAAAGGTTTATGTTACTAGTTCTAAAAAGCGGAGTCTAAACCACTCTATTTCAAAACCACTCGAGTTTCTTCAATTATATCAAGTTCATTACGTTAAAGGTTTTTCGCCAAAAATCAGTCGTAGCCCTCCATCATTTCAGATTAGTATTGCTTAGTATTCATGCTACGTTTGTCATTGCCATTCACCGAGGCGTAGTGTGCGGTGGCTCTGTAATACTTTTCTGTTGCATGAATATGCGATTATCTGGGACAGTCGTATAGCCTTATTGGCCTTTGTCAAGGACTTATATGGGTGGGTTTAGAGTAATCCAGGATAATGCCGGGTTGAACTTGACTAGTGGTTTATGGTTTGTTGGCCTTTATCAATGTCATAAACTGCTAAGGGCAAAAACTATATCGGGAGTTTCAAACATACGGGAAACTTGCCAGGAATGCGTATATCTTCTGGAGTGTGGTAATTTTGGTCGGCTTTCATCAAAGTTATTACACAATAATAGTTGGGTTCCAATTCCCACTGATGAGTATGTATTACTCCTCAGGAGATTTTTCACTTCAAAATTAGCTAACCTATTAGGTGTCTAGAAAGTGTTAACGAGGTTACGCCTCTGTGGAAATGAGGTTATTAATTAGGTCTGTGCGAAAGCACGAGGGACCTCTATCGGAGTACCAACACTGGCCTGGCTGAACGGTTAGCGCACTTATAAAGTGTAAATGATCCCGACTAGTTCTCCTTTAAGGGTTTGAAGGAAAATTCGAGGAAACAGTGGAAGCTATCCTAATTAGATAAAGTGATAACCAATCTAATCTTGATAGAGTGCACGCTAAGTGTTTCTTTTCTCTCTATGGTACAGCGACCCATGATTTACGTTAAAAACTCATGAACCAAGTTAACCGAACCTTCTTACACACTTGGGCTTTGGATTGTCATGATTCACGACAAATTCGCACATATCCTTGCCACTCCTAATTTACCCTTTGCATTTCTTCAGAAAACTTTACATCATTACGATGATCCATATAGGTTGGAACAACCATCGTATAGTTACATACGAACTCGAAGAAGTTACTTCAATCGAGTATGGCCACAGGTTCTAGAGAAATTGAATAGGATTATTCGGTTGTCTCTTCCCTTTACCTTCTCTCAAGTTGGTCATGAATCTGAATAATGGAAAATGCATTATTAGGAATACCTGACCACCCCCTGTGAAACATTTTTATGTTTTAGATTTTCTGTGTACTTGTTACCGAGAACCATTTTCCCAATTAATTCTAACTCCAGGATATGTATTTACCAGATTTGGATCTCACACTTGTATGGTGTTATAGATGTTGAGTAGGAGTAGAATATTGGAAAATGGGCGATTTATATTAGATTAAATCGCCTGGCTTTTCCTGACGACAAATATTTGGTTTCGAATAACCGTTGTTATTCACCAAATTTTAAAATGAAATACATGTACCTTTATTTTTAAAAATGAGATATACATTTTGAAAATTATGTTGTAAACATTTACCTTTATCAGTTGAGGATAAGATAAGGTGCGTTGAATAACGGTGTAAGACATTCATAATCAAGATACAATTTTCAACTTATAATACACGGAATTTGAGTTAGTATACTTTTGGGACTTATAAATGAAAATGTATATTTTCCGGTATCCTTCAGGATAAGGGGTTAGTACTCTTACTTCATTCAGGTTTACCTATATGTTCTCTGGTTTTAGACACGCATCCGTTGTAATGCAAGGTCAAAGATTTTAAGAAGTTTATAGGTATAAGAATAAAGTAGAGAACCATACTTTGGAAGTATCAGAATTCTTCGAGGTGATCGAAGATATAGATACTTATGCTAGGTATTCGATCATAGTAATATTGAGAATTTGATTCTTTCACAGGTTACTCATCCGTGGGTGCGCTCCATGATGAGTAATGCTGTATTGGCCTTTTTCCATTTGGGGTATGCACTAGAAATAGCTGCATGTTATTGTTCCATCTAAATTAGTGTCTTTATTCTATATGAACATAAAATGGTTACATAACTTGAGGTTGTTAAGATATGGAGTTATCTGGTTTCTGTTTAAAAGCAGAATCCGGACAAACTCAAGGCACGCTTCGGTAATGGCGGTTTGTGGATTATCCCAATGATTCTCTAGGATTTTGTTTCTACTATTTTCAAGATTAATAGTTGCATTATTCTTGACTCGCCACCTTTTTATAAAAGCAATCTTTTTGCAAAAGAAACTAGTAGGAGTATGGTAGAATTGGAAGTGATTCTAGAACCATAAATGGTTACCGAAAATTTAGTAGAACCTAAGGATTCAATTGGACTTGACAAACTATTAGGCACTCCGCAGATTTTAATAGGTGACCTCAGATGCCCGAGAGATACTTCAGTTTTTCTCGTAGACGGTGACATGGAGGTTTGCATTATGATGATAATGGCCTATTAGTTATCAGCAGGTCATAAGAAGTGGTAACTTCAAGGTGATAAGGTGTTTCATACCCAAGATGGATTTCACGCACTTCAGCAAATCATGGATTTTGGACTTTGTTAGATGCTCCTGAAGGGGTAAAACTCATTAGGAGCAAGTAGATCTTTCAAGATCTGTGCAGGTGAAAAGGTATTAACCTAATAAGGCTAAACATATTGTAAAGAGTTTTTATCAAATACCCGTTGTGGATTGTGATGAGACTTTTACTTCAATATCTATGCTGAAGACCATACGAATATGGCTTAACACTGCTGTTCCCCTTACTTGTTATCAGCAGGTCATAGGAAGTGGTAACTTCCAGGTGACTAGATGCTTCATATCCAAGATGGACTCCATGCACTGCAGCAAATCATGGATTTTGGACTTTGCTGGGTGCTCCTGAAGGGGTAAAATTCATTAGGAGTAAGTAGATCTTTCAGGATCTATGCAGGTGGAAAGGTACTAACCTAATAAGGCTATACTTGTTGTAAAGAGTTTTCATCAAATATCCGTTGTGGATTGTGATGTGACTTTTACTTCAGTATCTACGCTGAAGTCTATATGAATATGATTTTGTGCTGATGCAGTTCATGGATATGATATCTGGCAGGTGGATGTCTATAACGTCTTTCTAAATAGGAATTTAGAAGTGCATGTGTATATGACTCTTCCAGAGGGTTATCGTAGTCAGTGGGAGCAGCGGAAGGTGTGCAAGTTGCTTATGTCTATTCATAGACTAAAGCATGGAAAGTGGAGACGGATCATCTATTTTTGATGTGACAGTCAAGGTGATTGACTTCATCAAAACAATAGATGAATCTAGTAAGAAGAATGTAGGGAGCACTGTCTTGGATTTGGATGACATACTCCAAATAGGAAGTGACGTTCCTATACTAAAATCGGTCAAACTTTGGTTGTCACATAGTGTTTTCTCCACGTTGGATATGGATAGTATATCAGGAATTCTGGTGACTAGATTTATATTTGGGAAGTTTCCCAAATCGGGTACTTAGACAACATTCTAAAAATATTTTAGAATGGACGACTCCTGACATGGTAGAGTACCCGCAAGTGATGGAGTCATCGTCTTTAAAGAGATGTCTTCTAGACTGATGAGGAGAGGGGCTGACATGAATGATATATCATTTTCTTAGGAAATTGAGTCAATCATGCAGCGTCTTGTTCAAAAACCGGATAGATAATGTATCAGGAATTCCGGTTTTAGATCTAAATTTGGGAAGTTTCTCAATCGGGTACTTAGACAGCTTTCTAAAAGTATTTTAGAATGGACGACATCTGGCGTGGTGGTGTACCCGCAGGTGATGATGTTACCCTCTCTAAATGTGATGTATTCTAGACTAATAAAGAGAAGGATTGGTATGAATGCCATATCATTTGCTTAAGCAATTGAGTCAATCATGCAATGTCTTGTACAACACCAGATATTGCTTTTGCACTAGCTACAATGAACATATATTAATCCAATCCTGGAGAAACAAAGGGCCGCTATTATGAACATAAGAGGATGCTCTTAGTATAAGGTAACGGCAGCCTCCTCTGGAAGGCGGTTATCGGTTCAGGCTTCCAAGATGATATAGATGACAGAGATACTGTCAGAGTTATGAGTTTAGCCTCTTCGGAGGATCAGTATATTGGATAGTGTTCCAATAGGGATACTGAGGTAATCATGGTGCAGGATGCTGGTTATGACTCAACTGAGGATACAACCGAAGAAGTTTGTTGGATGGAGTTGTTCAATGATGAAATTGGTCCCATCAAGTATCCACACAAATTTTTGAGGTGGAGTATCGTTCAGTTTCGGAGATTGTTGATCTCCGCAAAATTGAGATATAGAGAGATGAAGTTGGAACATTGTAGCGAATCCACTCACCGAGACTATTTCTCGAACACATTAAGTTTCACAAATATAGTTTGCGAAACTGATTAGGAGAGAAATTGGGTATTCGGTAGTACACGAGCTGTGGGTAGCGATACAACAATAATTGGCCTTAAGTGCAAGTGGGATATTGTTGGGTATAGTGCTCTCAAGGTAATTATTATGATTGCAATCCGGCGATTATGATAATTGAGGGAGGATCTAACGGGTATAACAATCCTACTCGAGATGATAGTATGCTATCTGGTTTGTCTTCATCATTGATGAAGCCCGTAGGATTGTTGCTTGACAACCAGCATTATGATGGTGATCATATTTGAAGGAGCTGAGTTGTCCATAAGCACATCCTTAAATATCTATAGTCGTGGGAGTATCGAGATTGGGCATCGATATTCCGGAATAGACTAGTGTATACGTTTCTAGATCCCGATGAGGGGCGGTGGCTGGTCTCACAATCCATTGGTGTTGTGTCACCTAAGATAGTATACAGGTGGTCACTGGAGGTGAGTACACCGAACGGACTCGCCGAGAACTTCTAGATGGTATTATATTTATTGTCAGATGGAAGTTCTCAGGTGGCATGAGTACAAGTTAGTCCTTTTACCTGAGATTGTCATTTTTCTCGTGTGAGTTTCCACTGTAATTTAATTACTATCCTACTATGGCTCAAAGGAGTCGTGCAAACATGTTTTAGTTGGGTACAATCCCGAACCACATGGAGGCAGCCGTCGATTGTCAGGGATTCGTCACTCATGGTATTAGGAGTTGATGTCGTGCTGTGTTCAGTTGGCTATCACCAGAAATCCATGGCCACGGTGGATGGGATGTTAGTTATATGTATGCCCTAGAGGCCATTACTGTACATAGGATGTATATTGTAGTGGATGCTGGGACATATATAGGGAGGACTTTCTTGCTCGACATGATAGTATGCTATCTGGTTGCTCTTTACCTTAACGTGTACACTGATTGTCTCTCTGTTACATGTTGGTAAAGCCCTTAGGATATGTACTTGACTATCTGGACTATGATGCGGATCATACTAGTGGGGACATGGTAGTCCATAAGTACATCCTTCAAGGTCCCTAGTCGTGGGTATATCGAGACGGGGCATCGATATACCAGAGTAGACTAGCGTATACCTTCTCGACCCATACAGATGGGCAATGGATGATCTCATATCCATTGGTGTTTGACATCAGAGATGATATACGGGTGCTCAGTAGAGACTGGGTACACTGGACGGACTAGCCGAGAACTCCCAGATGGTATTATACCTTACGTCAGATGGCAGTTCTCTGGTGACACTGGTACAGAGTAGTCTGTTGACCCGAGATCGTCATAGAGTCTTGTGTGGTTCCCACTGTGCTTTGATTTCCATCTTACCACGTCCAAGAGGGCGTGCAAAACGGTGGTTTTTGGGTACAGTCCCGAGTCACATGGAGGCAATGAGCGATAGGAAGGGATTCGTCTCTCCCGGTATAGGGAGTTGATGTTGCGCTGTGTTCGATTGGCTATAACCGGAAATCCCTGGCCAGGGTTGCTGAGATTTACTGGTAAGTGTTACCAGTAGTTTCTCGAACTGTTATAGACCTCATATCGACACGACTTATCGAGCTATTGGGGTCTGACGTTTACCACCCCTAGGCAAGATATGCGACATATCAGACGATCAGACCGGACTGTACGGTAGTGTTACTGGTTGGATTCACTGGAGTGGGAGCGGGCTTGCTCGTCGATCTTCAGATCGCTCAATACCCGGGTGGCCGTTACGTTTAGCAGACCGCTTGCGGCTTGTGGATGTTTGATATGATCATCATCTGCTGCCGGCGTATTGACGAGTCTTTAGAGTCCTACACAGAGGTTTCCTGGCTCAAGCGAAACGAAATAGGAGCGCATATGAGATATGTGCGGGACCGAGAATAATGCGTGTATGTGATACCGTATTCCATTCTCGCGATGAATGTATCGACTGGTTGTATGCGATATAACCTAGTTATCGATTCAAGGATTGATTCGATAAATCGATACATGGATATTAGTCGGTTATATGCGATATGACCGGATCGTTAAATCAAGTGTTGATTTAATGATTTAATGCATAATTATATATTTGATATATTACTTTGCATTAACTAGTATCGGTTCACTTTAAATGGATTCTCGCTCGGATGTGCGCATTATATATGTGATATGATTTTGTGCACATGCTTGTATCATGTTTGATGGTGCATGTAAAATTGGTTAAGTATAAAGAATAAAACCTTGGTTAATGAAATGGTTAGGGTTTATTATTTGCTTATTTATTTATTCATTCATTTATCTATTTCTTTTTGGATGAAAAGAATGAGAAAAGAAAACAAATGGTTGCTTTCTTAGAATCTTCTTCAAGCTTCATGCAACTTTGACCAAAGCAACCATTCTTGTCTTCTTCTCTAACCCTAACCATTCCACCTAACTAAAGTTAATTCTTTACACTTTACCATGGTTAAAGTTATGATAAGTATTATATTTCTTTTCTATTTTTATTAACTTATCATAATCATCATCATCTTCTTCTTCATCTTCTTCAATGAAGAAACCTTCACTTCATCAATGGTGATTGATGAAAATGAGTGAGAAATCCAATTCTAAAGTCTACCCACTTCCTATTTCTTCATCCTCTACCTCTTGCCAAGTAGTAGAGTGTGTTTTCTTCACAAGTTTCTTGACTTGGTGAAGTTGGAGCTTGATCTAGTGATGCCTCGACGTAGATCATCTTCGGCATCGACGTCGACGACCTAGCCCGTCCATTCTCCGATGAAGTCGACGCTAGAGCCCGAGATTTGATTTGGACAGCGGATAGGACTTCATCATGGAGCCGTGGAGGTGGAGGACCGGATCTACAAAGGTTGTATTTCCGCATTCTTGTAGTTAAGTGTTAACTAGTTGCTTTTTCGCCTAGAAATCTAGCCAACGATCCGTTCTAGGGTTTCTCGGCACCCGTAATTTTAGAAATTGGCATGGTTGATGCCTTGTGAGACCTCTTGGGAGGGCCTAGGAACCCTACAGTGGTATCAGAGCCTAGCTAGAGCATTAGGCGATGCGTAGACGAAGTTTGAAACCCGAACGAACCCGAAACCCGATCACAAACTTGCTCTCTGTCCAATTTTTAAAAATCTGGATTTTTCCATATTAAAAATATGCAGAAAATTAAGCAGGGATTTTTATGAATTACTGTGCAAAATGGAGCCCTAACTCCGTCAACCCACCGCGGAACCGCGGCCTTACCCCACGTGGCGCGGCGGTTCCGCGGCCGTTATGTTGAATCGTTGACTTGTGTTTGCACAGTAATTGTTATATTTGACTCTTCTGTTTTCTGGATAATTTTAATATTTTATTCAAGAGTTGAATTTTCTGGGTTGTTTTGGGGATTCGAATGTTCGATCGGATTATCAAATTTTGTCTGTGTGGCTTTCCGGATAAATTTTAGAATATGTTAAAAAGCTCGACCGGATATAAATACCCAATTTTTCCCCCGTTGGGAAATTTCCAAGTGTTGGATTTTTCCGTAGTTTAACGACGTTCTAAGTAGTGCAAGTAACGCAATGGTCCCTCTAGAAGACAACAAACCTTAACTCGATTATGTGACCGTCTTGAACTGCCCTTTGAACCTTCGGGTTTGGGACAGTACGGCGTGCCACATGTGAGGCGGGCTTGACCTTTCTACGGCTGGACCGTTGGTACTGAGGCACGAACTGAATGTTGTTAGACTTGTTTCATGTGATGAGCTGTATCGGGAAAACTTGGGTGTTCGATTGTTCGATCGAAAAGTTTAACATTTTCTAATTATCTGGAATGTGATACAATAATTGGAATTCACAAGAAGTTATGAGATAACAGAATGAATGTTATAAACATAGCAGTTTAGTCTCACTTGATCGGTTGCCACGGAATTTTGATGTGATCAAAAGTCCGTCGCAATCACGTAGCGTACGCGGATACTCGCCGGGTAAACTTAATAGACAGCCTCACTCCATAGCCCCGACCAAGTGACTGTAGGAGAACCCCGTCGCCGAAAGCATCCGTTCGGGTGCTCGCGGTGGTGGTGTTCCGCCTTGGTGCACTTCGTCGACGGCGTCGGGGGTGCGGCCGCCTACTGAAGTTTGCGACGAGCATGCGATCAGGATGTCGGGAATCTTGTTGAATTGCCCGACTTGAAATTGAAAAGTGTTTTCGATTTTGAGACTAAAATGCGGGGTTTATAATTGTTAGGCATGCGATGTCTAAGTAATTCATTTGATTAGGCATGTGATGTCTAAAGGAGTTGCGGATTCCAACTGTTGTAGTTTTACACTTTCTTTTCTGTGACCGTAAGTGTAATATGTGATATCGCCGGTTTCGTTGCTATATGTCAACGACAATTGGGATGCGCATATTTACTTACGTTGATGATATGTGATGTTATGTGTTGCTGGATATGTTATATTTGATCGTCGTGTTTGAATAGCCGGGGGTTTTTATGTGAGATGAGTGTTTTTCATTTTCATTCATGTAAAAACTTGTATGTAATATTCTTTTATTGGGGCGCTTCCAGGTTGCGGAAGTTGTCACCGTTTGTATATTATTTACTTTTCCGCACTAGGATAGACCCAAGGAGGGGAGCACAAGCAACCGGGTTCTGGAGTCCAGTGGGAGACCAACTCGAGGAGTCGAGTCCGGGTCTCCTAACTCTAGAATTGGTAGGGTTGCTTGCCGCTCTCGTAGGGGTCTAGGGGTGTGGGTTAGGCTATTCATCACGACCGTGGAATCCGTGTTTTATACTGGCTCGTATTGAAAACACGGACGTCCTAGTATATCCAATATTTCATATGATTCTTCTGCTGCGATATCTGTGATGTGATCATGTGATGTTCTGTGATAGATACTGTATATAGTATATATGATATATTATATAGACGTTACTTATGTTTTACACCCGTGCTAGCCCTGCCCCGCTCTGCCGTTAGTTACCTAACCTAACGGTGCACGAGGGGACATCGAGGCGAATGTTGATGGCATAAGTGTACGTCGTATTTATCTGTGATGTTTAGGTACTTAAATGATGGGACTTCATTAATGTGATTAATGAAAGAAAAGAAACCTAAGATGTTGTAGAATCGAATTTCAAAATAAAACAGGTAGCTACAGTTCTTGCTTTGCACAGCGGTATATGTGATATATCCTGCACCTTATTCGATGAGGAAAGGACCGAGATCCCTTCACCGGGAGTGACTCTTTTAGCAATAACTGGCAGATGCTACACACTCGGTTTGTCTTTTGATTGCTTTTAAGAGTTTTTGCTTTGCACAGTGATATATATGATATATCCCGCACCTCATTCGACGAGGAAAGGACCGACGATCCCTTCACCGGGAGTGACTCCTTTAGTAAAACTAGAAAAGCCTCAAAAACACTCCATTTTAAAAATCATTTGATTCTACAACGATATCAAGTTCATTACGCAATAGGTTTTCAGAAAAACCTGTCGTAGCCCTCCGTCATTTCAGATATGTACTGGTTAGTATTCGTGCTGCGTTTGTTGACCTCTGTCAAGGCGTAGTGTGCGGTAGCTGATTAGTGCTTATCTGCATAAGCATATGATGTGATTGATTTAGGGTAGTCGTGCGACCTTGTTGACCTCTGTCAAGGGTCGTGCGGGTGGGTTTACTTCAATCAGGAAATGACGGGTTGAACTTGACTAGCAGCCTATGGTTTGTTGACCTCTGTCAAGGTCATAGGACGCTAGGGGCAAAATATTATCGGGAATTTCAAGTGTTGAAATTTGCGATGAGATTGCATACCTTCTATGAGATAGTTGGATCCCGATACCCGCTGCGAGTAAGAGTTACTCCTGGGAGAGTTTTATACATTACAATTAGCCGATCAAGTAGGTGTCTAGAAAGGTGTCAACGGGGTTACGCCTCTGGGAAAACGAGGTTTACATTAATTAGGTTCGTGCGAAAGCACGGGGGACCTCCCTCAAAGTACCGACACTGGCCTGGCTGAAAGATTGGCGAACTTGTAGTGTGTAATTAATCCCGGCTAGTCTTTCCTTTTAGGGTTTGAAGGAAGATTTGATAAAAAGCAGTGGGAGCCATCCTGATTAGATAAAATAAAAACCAATCTATTCTTGATAGAGCGCACGCTGAGTGTTTTCTTCTCTCTCTCTCCTGGTAGCGACCATATCACGCCTTAATCAAGATAATAATACGATGTATTGACCGAACCCGCTTGTTATACTGAGCTGGGGAACGTTGGTCCCGCTCCAACTTATAATTGTTATAAGACAGAGCAGGAAATTGGGGAATACCAGAATTCCTATGCCGCCCAAACGAAGAAAGTGCATATGGTGCATCTCCTTCGGGTATGTTCATTACAAAGAACTGTTTCTCAGTATCCTCTGAATCCTGGGTATATGATACCGGATCAGGATCCCAGATATGTAAGCTGTTACATAAGGCTACAAAAAGGTAGAAAAACTGAGAAAGGGTGATAAGTTTCATGAGACAGAAAACGGGGCAAGTGTTGCAGCCAAATCTGTTGGTCACTGTCACCCTGTATTACGAATACATTGATTCTGAACAAATGCTATTAGATACCGAACCTGAAATACAAAATCATATCAGTCTCTTTATTAGTAAAGAAATGATATAATTTTGTATTGTTGGATAATGTTTTGAACATTTCCTATATCAAAAGTTGATCGGTTCAGGCACGTTATCTAAAAGCATTGACGTTCTAAATCAAACTACAGTTCCTTGTATACAGAACACACACAAGAGGAAGAACATCGAGCTAAAGCTAGGATTTTGCCATTTCTCCGATTTTGATTTGCTTGAAAAGCTGCCACTAAATCTTTCGGGGGACGAAATAGCTCTTGGTAGTCTTTGAGTTTATATGGCATCGCTGAGATTTGAATCTTTACTGAAGCATTCCTTGCTTGGTGTAAGTTTACGGGGGACTAGGGTCGCGACTGCGGCAGAATTGCACACAAAAATTAGTAGCTAGCATAGCCTCCAATCCAAACAAAAATCTATCGAAATAACAATGCAATGGACTAAAGATCTAAACTAGAGAACTAAGGAAAAAAGATTACAACCTTTATAGCACATTAGCCATCTCTCCTTGGACTCCAGCTAGTCTTCACGAAGCCCGGTACAACCTTGCTCAGTGATCTCCTTGCCGAAGATGATCCACCTTGAGATAACTCTAACACAAGCTTTGTAACGAACCCAATATTATTGTACCTTCGTATTTTCTTTTTTTAGTAAAATATTGTATTTATTTATTCTTAGTATTTTCCGTATATTTCGTTTTCTATTAAATATATTATTTTATTATTCCATCTATTTTTCCCAAACATATTTCTTTAAAACTAAATCTTAATCTTTTTCAAATTAAACACAAGACCTAACCCAGTCCATAACCCAAATCTAATCTCATTTTCATTTTTATTTTATAAAACCATGAGCCCAAAAATCCACTTTCTTTTCAAGCAACAACATATATTGAATTCTTGTCAAATTTGTGTATGAACAACCTTGTAGCTTATTGGTTAAGTCTTTACATTATTATTCCATATGCCACATATTCGAATCTTAGGACTTACAATCATTTTATCTATTTTTTTTACTCTCTCATAATTTACAAATGAGACTTTTCATTTTCTTTAACTTTCAAATGAATGGGCACTATTTCAATTTCTCTTTAACTCCCATTATGAATTCATATTAATTTGAATTAATATTACATAACTCTTATATATACTCATCTTACCTTTTTATTCTTATTTTCTCTTAAAAAAATTTAGAATGAAGAACAACTCCTCTCCTTTTTTTCTTCCTCACAAAATATTATTCATCTCCTTCTTCTTCTTCATTTAGAGTCCTCGAAAAAGAACATGAACAAGCTTTCAAAAAGTCTAGCTAGTAACGTGAGTCTATCGTCGGATAGACAAGCCCGGTGACGATACCGGCTTGTGCATGTAAGTCCCTTCTCTCTTTCTCTCCCTCTATCTTTTTCTCTTTCTCTTGTCATATTGTCATGAAAACCTTCTCTTATCATATCATAGTTCCTAAACGAATAAAAATATTGTTACACATATAAATATAGGAAACACACCAAAACAAACACATATAGTTATATAATTTCGATTATAATTGTGATTGTCTCTTGTTCAAGTTACGTTGTCATTTAATTGTATTATGATTCTCCTCCATGTCTTGCATTTATATTTACCCTAATTAATAATACCATGAATCTAGAGAAAAATGATATGGCATGGGACACATTCATATATAAGTTCTTAGGAAAATAAGTTTTGTATAAATTTTGTCGCTATTTACAATTCATATGTTAAGATTGCGGAGACCAATTAGTATACATCATTTGTTGCTGTATTTTAAATTATTTTATTTAAATTTTTGTAAAAGAAAAATGAAGTTATGAATAAATACCATTGTTTTCTCATTCTCACATATGACAATCAATACCTTTACTTTTAAAATAATTTTTAGAAATTAATTTTTATTTTTTTAAATTTCAAGAAATTTATATGTTATAGAATATATTATTTTGTACATGCTGTAAAAATTTCAGATCGAATCGCTTAACGGTTTAAGAATTATATCATTTTTATTCACTGTTCGTAAAAAAACAGAAAACTGTATTTATTGGTCAACTTCTATGACACATAACTTGGTTTACCGATATCAAAATTGAGAAAACAAAGGTGTTTTGGATATCTACATAGAAAAATATAGATTTTCTTATTTTAAATTTTTTACTGAAAACCAACGTAAAATATAGAAAACTGTATTACAATATTAAGCGACGAATCTGGACAGAATCTGTCTTGATTCGCACACTGTTTTTAAATAGGACATAAATCGAACTCCCGATGTCCATTCATGACAAAATTTAGATGTATAGATGTACAATTGATAGATCTATAATTTTATGTATATTATATTACTTATAAACGCATGAAACAATCCGATATAGACTTTGCAATATAACATATAGTTGATGTCCAGAAATCTGAATTTCCGTTTTAAACGCTGATATTAAAATGAGCATAACTAGAGCTTCAGAAATTCAAATTGCATGAATCTTATTGTTCTGGATAAGTATATCGAAAGGCCTACAATTTTTTAATAATCTTCGTAACTTGAAACCTCCTGAAAATTGACCCAAACTGTGTTTTCAAAATATATAATGGTACTAAACAGATTCTGATCTGTTTTGCGCGACGATACAAAAACCTGTATATCTCCCTAATCGGTAGTCATATTTAGGCGTGACTGGAACTCATGCGAGAACAACACTTAGATCTATATTTTTGGTTATATTCCTCATTCTATTGACTTGAGTAGTTAGTTGTGCATAATATTTATTTACAGCATTGTTTACGGTCGTTACTTGAATAATATACTTACCTCATTTCATACCATTCGAACATTATACCTTGTTATTTCTGATCTTGGAATTGTTGTATGAACACGGCAACATAATTAGATATTGTATGTTTGACTTAAACCTATTAAATGCGAGACTTGACTTGACCCGAACCATAAATACTTGAAATGTGACATGAATACTTGATCTTGATATGAACTTGAAAAAACTTGATGTATTCATGGATTCGGACAAGACTTGTGAGTTTAACTACAATCTAGTATACGCGGGGTGTTGGGATAGTTTGAGTATGAATTCAACGGAATCTCATAAGTTCCATTAATACGAATCATGCTGCTGTGGTACCGGGCTGAAACGGTACAAATCATGCTGCTGTGGTACCGAGCTGAAAGGTACATCATGAATTCACGAATGAGGGCCCGTGTTTACAAGTCCCTGGATGATAGCCTATTGGGTTTGGAATACTTCAATAACAATTGAAGTCCCGCTATTTTGGGTCCGTGATTCCTTACCCCTGGACGATAGACTTGGGTTCGAGAATACTCTTGAAATTGGTTGATATTCACACTTGAACTGACGTTAGGATAGTTTACCTTGTAGAGACCTCTTAGGACACTGACATTCACTTCATGTTTACTATACCTATACTACACGACCATACTATACTTGTTTGTTATACTCATGTTATATTGCCATGCTTACCTAGTTGCCATTAGCACTACCATGTTATACTTGTTCATGTTTTTTTCATTCATACTGTATCACATGTCACCCAGCGTATTCATTTATATATATCACACCATCCTTTTGGGGACTTACCGAGCATTAGTTCGCTGACGGGCGTTCCACCCATCTTTCTTTCTTTCTTGGAATGTTCGTCAGGTGGCATTGAGATAGAGGAGATAGAAGCGGCCGAAAAGAAGTACAACCAGTTCACATCACAACCGGACGTCTAGTTTCATTCAGCTTTTCATTTCAACTTATTTATGTATACCTCCTTGTTAAGGTTTATCATGTTATCGTATCTTGTATTCAGATATTTTGTCAATTATGAATCTTGAATATAATAAATCAAAGTTAAATTTCATTCTTTTGTTTATTCTTATTACTTTATATTGCTTATAAACGCTTGACGTATTTATTTAGAGAAATGAGCTTCTCAGAATAAATACGTCGTGGGCCTCATCACGTGCCGTTACCACTCTTTTGGGAAGCGGGACATGACAAGGTTTAGCTTCAAATTGATCTCATCAAAATGAAGCAACCCACTAATTAAACTTGCTAAGGATGATTAGTAGGAGATGTATAATAATTAGCTCACTAATTTTTCTCTTTTCTTTTTACCATTCTCACTTAAGCAAAAACTCAAGAGAGAGAGATGAAGTGATAAGAATGGCTATGGATTCTCAAGATAAGAACAAATATATCATATCTTATTTAAATTAATAAATCATAATGAGTCATCCATTTTCTACACCATTCTAACAAATGACTCATTGATTGATTTATTTAAATAAGCATATATGTTTAATCCTTATCTTTGAATCCAATGTGATTCTTATACATGCATCTAATGTGTATATACAACCATGACAAATGATATATATATATATATAATTTATATCATATATAAATAATATATAAAGAGAAGGAAAAATAAAGAGAGCATAATATTAGTTAATATATAAATATATAAATATATATTTAATTATTAAATCAACACTTGATTTAATAATCCAGTTATATCATATATATACCGGCTAATATCATTAAACACCCGATTAAAATACATGTATCTCATACACGTGTTTAATCGAACTCCTGCACGTATCGCTATACATCGTTTCTCCTGTGTTGGGAAACCTCTGTGTGGGACTTTAAAGACTCGACAATACGCCGACAGTAGTTTAGGATTATATCTATAGCCCACAAGCACGTCATCGGTACTAGCTGCACATAACGGCTACCCAGGTATTGATCGAAAGAAGGTCAACGAGCAAGTTCATCTGAACCCTGTAAAGTCTATCAGTGATATCACCGTACTGTTCCCCTAATAATTAAACATAATAAAAAGATCTAAGCTCTGTTAAATTCCAATGAGGCAGTGCCTCACGTGCTCCCTACGAGAGCGCTAGCGCCGGTGCTCACATGAACCTCACGCGGACGCCATATAAAAGTGCTTAGCACTATATATATATTTAGTCAAAATGACTGAGTGCTTAGCACTGATTGGGTAACGCGCATGACTGAGGGCTTCACATGATACATATGTGAGCGCCGGAGCTCTAAACAAGTGCTTTGTACTCCTGTATAAAATATAGGGGCTGAGCAAATATGATCCAAATAAGTGCTTAAAACTTTTGAATAAAAAAAAGAAAGAAGAAAGGACTGAGCAGGCCAAGCCCAAATTGGCTAAAAGTCTCTCCGAAATTTCTAGCATCTGAGCCTAAATGCTCTGCTGTTGGATCTTAAATAAAAAAATGATCCTAAGTTGATCTTAATCTCAGACTGGACTAACGTATCCTTAGTTAAAATAAATTGAGCCCAAACGCTCATATGTTTAAGTTGATCTTAATCTCAAACTAGATTAACGGTCCTTAAACCGAACGAAACATTTTTGAACTAAAGGAAAATATAACCCAAGTTCAAAACCCAAACCCAAATCTAAAATATACGGATTTGGACTGATCCGCGCCTTATGGGCGACAATATAAAATAGTTTCCGTATACAATCCACGGGCAACCAAAATAAACCAAACATAATACGACACGAAGTGAACCACTAGAGCAGGAGAAAGTGTTTATCGCAACGTGATAACGTAATTAACTGCAGGGGCTTGCGCCTTATTCATCCCAGAAAACTACATTTTAATACCACTCATTCATTATCTGTTTTGTTATATATCAGTACTATTAACCAGTGTCTGCTCAGTAAATACAGATTAAAGGTATCCGTGACACAATACTGGAAACACACTCAAAATCACGGATATAACTTTTGTGAGCCGACATTGCAACCAGAACTGCTAACCGATCGATATCTAAAGAGTTCTTTTGCAACAAATAAATGTGTACACAATTTTGGTCCAACACAATACAAGTGTGCACAAAACTCTTTGGCACATGGACCATGGTGGGGCGGCCCATGGCACATGGTGGGCATAAGTGAGGTGATGTGTGATAAATGCTAAAAAGCTGTGATGTGATTTAAAGCATCAAGTTTTCCTCCAAACTACTGAGTACAACCCAGGTTTCTACAAAGAAATCAAACAATACAAGTAGGATTGTGGAGAGAACACTAGACCACCACAACCAACACGAGCCAAATAGCTCGGACCTATCCCGACGAGACCCTACCAAAAGCCGGCGCCACCGGTCTCCTCAGCTCCATTCGTCCCCATTGTTCTTCTGGTCATTTATTTGGGTCACATCAGTCCTGCTATATTGTTTATTTATTCAAGAGTTGAGCCTATAAATACCAGATCAATGAGCAAGGGAAGGGGACATACACTTGATATACTTTTTTGATACACTTTTTGTTCATTTTCCATTTTTGTTTTAGTCTTGTACATAGCTAGTTCACCTTGAGTTCTTTGCCTTCTCTTAATCTTGCAACCTCTTCATTGAGCTTGCAAGTTTAAGTTTTGGTTATTGAACTCATGATTTGTATCATCACTTGGACTTAATAAAGCTTCTATTTTGCACTTGGGTTCTTAGAATTTATTTCTTGCCATTTACTTACTTGCTATTTTATTCCTTGCCATTTACTTACATGTAATGTTGTTTTATTCTTTTCTTTTTATCATTTCATTTGCTCTTTCTTTTTGTTGTTTTGATGGTTTGTGAATAATGGTGTTGTAGGAAAAAGAATGGAATTGTAAGTTAAGGTTTTCTTTTCTCATTTTCTTTGCCCGATATTTTCCAATTGTACTCCGTCCAAACCTTACACAAACGCTCCATTAGGTACCCTACCCTACCAAGGTATCGGTGATCATTAACCGTGATCGGATGCGTTCGGTTTGGCCGGAGGCGAAAGTCAAGAGACAAGAACGGATGGATAAGGGTCAATAAGCCGGATTTCACTAATACCGTGCTTAAGCACCCTAATCCACGTTATTGCCGATTGTTCTAGCTTCAATGGTCAAGCTCGGCATAAAGGATTGAGTACGGACTTCCCTAATTTACACCAACCTATCTATTCCTAACAAATTTATACTTTGCATATACAAACACATAGGTTAGAAATGAACCGTTCCGAACCTTGCATTAACTCGTCTTAACAAGAACGTAAAACGCACTGTCTCCCTGCGGATGACCCGTACTCATCGTGGCTAGCTACACGCGATGCCGTCCTGATTGCGGTTAACTATAAATTCTTTGTAAAAAGACAACGCTTAAAGCGTATCAATCAAATGGCGCCATTGCCGGGGAGACGGTAATGTTTTTATTCTTATTATTTCGGGTTAATCTCTGTATATCCTGTTTATAATTCTAACACCATTCTAAAAACAAACTAAAAAATCAAAAAAATTTCAAAACCAAAACAAAAATTAACAATTCTAACTTTTTGTTCTCTGGAAATTGGACCTGCTAACATTCTGGGACTAATTAGAAAAATTAAACAATATCATTGAGACAATAGTAAAACACTGAGATATCTGTAGAAATTTGGAGCCCCAATTCATAGGGAAGTCCAGCGAGATTCTTCATTTGCCCAGTATCGCTGGCCAAGTAGCCCCCTTTTGCTCCAAAATTTTGTTCTCTGCTCCATTGTTCTATCATTGTCCCAATTTTATTATTTGATTTTTATAATTTTTAATGTGCAGGTGCTTGGGCATTCATATCGCTTTTTCGCACTAAAAATCCATTTTTCCGACATATGTAGATTTTGACGGATTTGCGAACTGCGATCGTGTGGAGCAAAGTGTACATCAAAGTTAAGGTGATTGCGAAATACAGTGCCAAAGATCCGGGTAGTTTGACCCGCGCAAGCAAACTTTTCAAACTAGATGGATTCAATTCAACGAGGGTTTCTTAACCCGAAAACTTATCGGTACGTATTTCTAACACCTTCTTCTCAAATTCGACGATCCAATATACTATCTTTGCAGAATTCTTTGCAAGTTCGCTTTCAAACGCTAAAAGTGACTAACCCGTATTTGTTTCAGTGCCGTGCCTAAACATAAAAAACGATTATCTGATGTTTTGAATTTTTTCATTGATTTGCACATTGCATCCATTAATACGAATTTAAGGGCAAGCGAACCCCACAACATACGGTAAAGGATTTCATCACCTTTTCCGTGGCTCACAAATCACGAAATTGAGCATAACGTTTACCCAAACAAATTTAAAAAAAAACTAGACTTTAAGCCTTTAAGGACTTCACACTCATTAGGAGAAGTTAACTGTGTTTAGAACACAGTTTAACGGTATATTGTTCAAGAGGTGTCTAGGAAAGTGTTCACGGTGAAACTTCCAAAAGAGAAAGGGTTATCTAATTAATGAACTTCGCGAAAGCATTGAAAAACACCCCCTTATCTCTGCACTTACCTGGCCTCGTGATTAGTATATCTTGAGTCCGTTTCTCGACACAGTTTTACTTCAACAATCAAGTTCTTGAGCAGGTCTAGTTGACCTAGGTAAATCCTAGACCGATTAGGTGTGTGGTATTGTGTCGTGATTATTTTTATCTTTTGTGTATATATTTCATACTTTTGTTAATAACTAACATAAAAAAATATAATAAAAAAAACAAACCCACATTCTTTTTTTCATCTCTTTCTCTTCTTTTTCTTCTCTTCGTATCATGGGTACCCCACATAGACCAACTCTTGCAGAACTTGAGTATCCTCAACCAGACATTAATTCATATGGTTCTTGTTTTGGTAGAACAACAAACGATCCATCCATGCCAAAAATTTCATTGAAAGATCGAATAGATGCATCTAGGACAAACAACTGGACTCCGCAATCCACTTTGTATCAACCGTTTCAACCTCCCCCACCATCTTACCTTAATACTCCTTTTGAGAGTCATGTTGCAACTCCAAAACCCATGTCCATCGCTGACCGAATTGAACAATCTCGTAGCCGATCTTTCACGCCTTTCACCACTCCGAAACGTCATGATAAGAAGGTGATTGGAATTGTTGATCAAAAGAATTGGAAGTGGTGAAAGGAGTGAAAGATCGGTTACGAGATTGTTCAATTCGGTCAGCGATGGACATGGGTTTTGGAGTTGCAACATGACTCTAAAAAGGGGTATCAATATAAGAAGGTAGGGAAGGTTGAAACGGTTGATACAAAGTGGATTACAGAGTCCAGTTGTTTGTCCTAGATGCGTCTATTCGATCTTTCAAAGAAATTTTTTGCATGGATGGATCGTTTGTCGTTCTACCAAAACAAGAACCGTATGAAGTAATGTCTGGTTGAGGGTACCAAAGTTTGGCAAGAGTTGGTCTATTTGGGGTACCCATGATATGAAGAGAAGAAAAAGAAGAGAAGGAGATGAAAAAAAGAACGTGGGTTTGTTTGTTTTATTATATTTTTTTATGTTAGTTATTAACATAAGTATGAAATATACACACAAAAGATAAAAATAATCACGACACAATACCACACACCTAATCGGTCTAGGGTTTATCTAGGTCAAGTAGACCTACTCAAGAACTTGATTGTTAAAGTAAAACTGTGTCGAGAAACGGGCTCAAGATATACTGATCACGAGGCCAGGTAAGTGCAGAGATAAGGGGAGTTTTTTCAATGCTTTCGCGAAGTTCATTAATTAGATAATCCTTTCTCTTTTGGTGGTTTCGCCGTGAACACTTTCCTAGACACCCCTTGAACGATATACCGTTAAGCGGTGTTCTAAACACAGTTAACTTCTCCTAATGAGCGCGAATTCCTTAAAGGCTTAAAGTCTAGTTTCTTTTAAAATTTGTGCAGGTAAACGTTATGCTCAATTTCGTGATTTGTGGGCCACGGAAAAGGTGATGAAATCCTTTACCGTATGTTGTGGGGTTCACTTGCCCTTAAGGTCGTATTAATGGACGCAATGTGCAAATCAATGAAAAAATTCTAAACATCAAACAATCGGTTTTTATGTTTAGGCACGACACTGCAACAAATACGGGTTAGTCACTTTTAGCGTTTGACAGCGAACTTGCAAAGAATCCTGCAAAGATAGTATATTGGATGCGTCAGATTTGAGAAGAAGGTGTTAGGAAATACGTACCGATAAGTTTTCGGGTTAAGAAACTCTCATTGAATTGAATCCGTCTAGCTTGAAAAGTTCGCTTGCGCGGGTCAAACTACCCGGATCTTTAACACTGTACTTCGTAATCACCTTAACTTTGAATGTACACTTTGCTCCACACGATCGCAGTTCTCAAATCCGTCAAAATTTACAAATGTTGGAAAAATGGATTTTAGTGCGGAAAAGCGATATGAATGCCCAAACACCTGCACATTAAAAATTATAAAAATCAAACAATAAAATTGGGACAATGATAGAACAATGGAGCAGAGAACAAAATTTTGGAGCAAAAGGGGGCTACTTGGCCGGCGGTACTGAGCAAATGAAGAATCTCGCCGGACTTCCCTATGAATTGGGGCTCCAAATTTCTACAGATATCTCAGTGTTTTACTATTGTCTCAATGATATTGTTTAATTTTTCTAATTAGTCCCAGAATGTTAGCAGGTCCAATTTCCAAAGAACAAAAAGTTAGAATTGTTAATTTTTGTTTTGGTTTTGAGATTTTTTGATTTTTTAGTTTGTTTTTAGAATGGTGTTAGAATTATAAATAGGATATACAGAGATTAACCCGAAATAACAAGAATAAAAACGTTACCATCTCCCCGGCAACGACACCATTTGATTGATACGCTTTAAGCGTTGTCCTTTTACAAAGAATTTAAAGTTAACCGCAATCAGGATGGCGTCGTGTGTAGCTAGCCGCGATGAGTACGGGTCGTCCGCAGGGAGACGGTGCGTTTTGCGTTCTTGTTATGACGAGTTAATGCAAGGTTCGGAACGGTTCATTTCTAACCTATGTGTTTGTATATGCAAAGTATAAGTTTGTTAGGAATAGATAGGTTAGTGTAAGTTAGGGAAGTCCGTACTCAATCTTTTGTGCTGAGCTTGACCATTGAAGTTAGAGCAATCGACAACAACGTGGATTAGAATGCTTAAGCACGGTATTAGTGAAATCCGGCTTATTGACCCTTGTCCGTCCGTTCTTGTCTTTTGACTTTCGCCTCCGGCCAAACCGAACGCAGCCGGTCACGGTTAGGGGTCACCGATACCTTGGTAGGGTAGGGTACCTAACGGAGCGCTTGCGTAAGGTTTGGACGGAATTCAATTGGAAAATATCGGGTAAAGAAAATGAGAAAAGAGAACCTTAACTTACAATTCCATTCTTTTTCCTACAACACCATTATTCACAAACTATCAAAACAACAAAAAGAAAGAGCAAATGAAATGATAAAAAGAAAAGAATAAAACAACATTGCAAGTAAATGGCAAGGAATAAAATAGCAAGTAAGTAAATGGCAAGAAATAAATACTAAGAACCCAAGTGCAAAATGGAAGATTTATTAAGTCCAAATGATGATACAAACCATGAGTTCAATAACTAAAACTTAAACTTGCAAGCTCAATGAAGAGGCTGTAAGATCAAGAGAAGGCAAAGAACTCAAGGTGAACTAGCTATTTACAAGACTAAAAAAAAATGGATAATGAACAAAAAGTGTATTCAAAAAGTATATCAAGTGCATATCCCCTTCCCTTGCTCACTGATATGGTATTTATAGGCTCAACTCCTGAATAAATAAACAATATAGCAGGACTGATGTGATCCTAATAAATGACCAGAAGAAAAATGGGGAGGAATAGAGCTGAAGAGACCGGTAGCGCCGGCTTTTGGCGGGGTCTCGCCGGGCTAGGTTCGAGCTATTTGGCTCATATTGGTGTGGTGGTCTAGTGTTCTCTCCACAATCCTACTAGTATTGTTTGATTTCTTTGTAGATGCCTAGGTTCTACTCAGTAGTTTGGAGGGAAACTTGATGTTTTAAATCACATCACAATTTTTTAGCATTTATCACACATCACCTCACTTGTGCCCACCATGTGCCATGGGCAACCCCACCATGGTCCATGTGCCAAAGAGTTATGTGCACACTTGTATTGTGTTGGACCAAAATTGTGTACACATTTATTTGTTGCAAAAGAACTCTTTGGATATCGATCGGTTTGCAGTTCCGGTTGCAGTGTCGGCTCACAAACGTTATATCGTGATTTTGAGTGTGTTTCCAGTATTGTGTCACGGATACCTGTAATCTGTATTTACTGAGCAGACACTGGTTAATAGTACCGATATATAACAAAACAGATAATGAATGAGTGGTATTAAAATGCAGTTTTCTGAGATGAACAAATACCCCCAAACTTATTTTTTGCTCGTCCCGAGCAAAACAAAATCCTAACCTCACTTTCGCAGGGGACGCGATTGCACTGAGCTCGTGCAACAAGCCGTTAAACCTCTAGGTGTCCTTAGTAGGAGGAGTGTTGTCTCTTGAGGGTTTTCAGCAGATACTACCCACAAAATCCCGTCAAGCTAGTTTCACAAGTTAACGTTGATTCTACTCCTACAGTTTAGTATCTAGGTTAGAAATTCTATCATCCTAGAAATATTCAATCCTTATGTTTCACGTTTCCTATTTATTCAATTTCATATCCTATACGTTTTTACAGTTTAGAAAGATCTCGGTTTCTCTAGTTTTCCTTCTAAAGTGGGGTCTCCAATCAGGGATTTTTATCATTTTTACGGAAAACATAAGTCTTATTCTTTATTCCTATCTTTCTTCCAAACATAGATTGTATACTCCTACGTGTGTGTAAAATTTCACCCTTACACTTAAGAATTCAATTCAAGCTATAGTACCCTTGCCCTAATACCTAATACTACTTCTTTTTGTTAATGATAGACGGTTTTGCTCACACACCTTTCATGCGACTATTAATGCTTCTTGAGGCATTAACAGCCGATTACTGAATGTGTGAGCTTAAAGATAAAATAGCAGTTTCCAGGTCTTGACTTTATTTATTTATTTCTTTTTATTTCTCTTTTCAAGATCGGATATATTTTTCAATGATGCTCTTTTGGTGGTTAGCTTTAAATACCGTTTTTTCTTTCATACTAGGTTTTCAGGCAAGAGTATTTCTAGGTATCTCTACTATCCCAAGTTTCAAGGTGCGTGTATGTGCAGTTTGTAGGGTATATACTTTTAAAATTTAGATTTCAAGAATAGAAACTATTTTTCAGACTTATCCTTCAGTAAAACTTTCAATACTTTCCCTTCATCTTGACTTAACTCAAGAACTGAACTCAAGATTACCTACTTTTATAAAAAAAACTGTAAGGATGTATAATTACCAAGGTTAAATAGAATGAGGGTTATTTTTAGGGTTTTTAATTCCTAAGCCTACGATTTAGTTATTTCTAACGTATCAACTAAACTTTTGGAATAAAAATCTAGGTTACCCTATTAGCTAACTTGACGACAAAGTTTTTATATTTTTGTAAATTTTTTCGATTTTTATGGGTTTCTAAATAAGTATGCTAATGCAAAATATACACATGAATGCGAAGGTAGAAAGCTTACCGAGCACGCCTGCAGGGAAGAGCGTCCCTATAATTAAAAAAACCCCTCACAAATGAGGGAAAATCTGATAATGTCTGCTACAATGGTCGCATCTATCCAAACCTTCGATATACGGTGCTATAAATCAACTTAGTAACTTCAGAGAGGTGGATGGATATGTCCAAATAGCATCTGCCTCCAAATTCAGGCTAGACGTCTTAACGTCTCAGTCCGGTCTTAGACTGTAAGCAGATTCTGGCACACCCGGTGGGACTTCTTCCTTTTTCCACTCCACATTTGTGTGCCGTGTTTCGCGAACAAAATCGCGGTTCGCTATGGTTGCCCTTGGATTCAAGATATTAAAACTTGGTGTCTTGTTTATGTCTAGAAAATCAATGGCTTTCAACTGCACCTCATGCAACAACAACTTTCGCTCCATCCTAATTGGTGGAGTGACTTATAGGCCCAACGCGGCCTCTATTTTCTCAATGCCGGTGGGACAGGTCACACAAGCCACTATCGGATTGTTCTTCAGGACCATGCTCCCATATGTGAATTTCGGTGCCTCAACGCTATCAGAAGAAGCTCCGTGAAAGTCAGTCTTCGATCGGCTAGCAACCACAACGGCCCCCATCAGTGAGCTGTCAAACTCTTGTATCTCAGTCTTTAACAGGCCGAGTAAGAACTCAAACGGGCCTGTAAAGAAGCTCGTGATACCTAAAGGGGATACCCCAAAACGGTTAGCCCTCCCTACGCCTGCTACAGACGAAGCCGTCAAAGGTGCTTCACCCATCAGACGATTAGTCTTTGAAAGATTAGCAGGCTTTCCTCAAACTCCATCAAGGACATCGGCCTTCAACAGGCTGACGCCAATCGAAACCCCTTAGCAAAGCCAGGGGCACGATGAAGCCGCTTCCAAAAATGAGGCAGTCCTTTTTGCGAGGATCGCTTGATGTCGCCACTGGCGCCGAATAAGTCAGGCTGGGGGCAACTCCCCCTTTGGACTCACCCTACCAGCTCCTGTGGTAGATCTTGACACTGCTGTTCTAACTAGGAACGGTTTTTAACCGCTTAGGAGGGTGTGCAAAGACTCTCCAATGGCGGTGCTAAAGGAATCTCCCCTACCTGCAAAAGTTACAGTGCAGGTAAAGCCGAAGTGGCCTTACCAGCAGCTCTCCTCGCAAATTCATAGGGTCTGGCGAAAAGTCCAAGACTCTGTGATTGACAAAAACTACTCTTGTCGACCAAAGAAATCGAAGGTCCGACAAGAAAAAGACCACTTCTCCGCCTTACAATGGAGTACTTCTCCAAAACAGGTGCCTGTTACAACGGTTCTTTCAACTCCAATCTCTCATAAAAGAACGAGGCTAGAGAAAACTCTATTGCTTGAGGAAAATTCCAAAGGCGATGGATCTAAATGCCCCACGTCTGGGGGCATAATCATACATACGGTCTATATGACCAATGGGAAAGAAGAGAGCCGTACTTCGGTGAGTCACCGACCGCAAACTCGGTCGCTGACAAAGGCTCAGGAGCAACAATGAAAGCTTCAAGAAATGCTGAACAAAATGATAGCATTTACTGGACAGAAAGAAAGTCCGGATAAAGAGGACAAAAAGCTCCAAGAGCAAGAGACCGATACAGAGTTTCTGCGAAGGATGCTCGAGAGAAAGGAAAAAGAGGCTGCTGACAAGCTGCTGAGCAAGTTGCTAATATAAAGCAGATGGCTCTCTTATTCCAAGACACGGTTGGAATGATGATCCAACCAGAACCCCCAGCCGAAGATCCACCAATAATCATCGAGGATGACAGAGGGGAAACATTAAACCCTCTTCCGGTCTTATCAGCGGCCAAGGACGAGACGATCTCTAAGGCCGCCCTGGATGATTACATTGCTCAACAAATAAGAGCTCATTAAGCTAATGAAGCCACTGGCCAAATTGTCAGAATTGGACGACCGTATCCAGGCTGGTATGATCAAATCAAATACCCGCCGGGATATACGATCCCCAAGTTCCATGTCTACAAAGGAACAAGCAACCCTCATCAACACGTCGCGCAATTCAGAGCTCTGTGCGGTAACATCGGAGGCGATGAAAAACTGTTGGTTCGCCAGTTCGTTGGCAGCCTGTCAGAAACAGCTTTCGAATGGTACTCGGAGCTCCCAAATGACTCCGTAAAAATATTCACAGAAATGGAGCTGCTATTCACACAGCGGTTCGCCAGCACGAGCGAACGCACTCCGATCATGGCATAAATCAATGCCAGGATAAAACAGGGAGAAACATGGGTCCAATACGCGATCCGGTAGCAGAACCTGTGTTCTAAGTGCGAACAACGCATTGAAGAATCCCCTGCCATGGGCATGTTCATCGGGACCCTTGATTCTCAAACGACCGTTTCCCAGTTCATGACATTCCTCAAACCAACTACCTTCCAGGTTCTAATAGATAAACTAGCCCAAATAGACCAGATGGGCCATGGGCCCTCCTCTTCAAATAAGGACTCTCGAAATGCTAAAGGTAAAGGGAAAGCGGCCTTCGTTTTTGATTGTTGAGGAGATTTATGTGCTTACGCGTTTTGTGATCAAAGAATTAACCGCAATCAAGAACGGTGTCGCTTGGTAGCTAGCCGGTTGAGTACGGGTCGGTCCACAGGGATTTTGTGTATTTTCTAGTTGTTCTAACGAGGCAATTCCTATTGTGGTAGGTTTAATTTTCAATAAAAACTTAAAGTTGAATTTGATTAGGATTAAAACCTTGCCAGGGTTAAGATTAGGTTAGTTTGGAAAGTCAATTATTTCTCACCGCTTTCTTTGCCCTAATTAAGAATTTTTAGGTGTTAAGGTAATAGTTAACAAAGGGGATTAGCACGATCGGGAAGAAACTAGGTTTCTTCCCTTTGGTCCTTGTCCGTCCTTTCTTAACTCTTAGCCCTAACCTCCATGGAAATCATATACAACCGGTCTTTAACTATGGTATCACCGCTACCTCGTGGGATATGGTGCCGTAGTGAGCGGTGTGTGTATGTATGCATAGAGTCCTACTTTAAAATGTATAACGGGTAAGAAAGGGGTGAGATATTTTCATCTCTCAAACCTTCCCCAAACCTAACCTTAACAAGTGAGGAACTACTCACTCATTAGGGAATTGATAAACGAGTTCATTTTTTTATAGTTTTAATTTAACAACTACGGCAGATAAAAAATTACGGAAAATAACTACGACATAGAAATAAAATTGCTAGAGAAATAACTAGGGCAGAAAAGAAACTTACTTTTTTATTTGATGCACTCTTCGACAATTACAGAGAATAAAAATTCTAAACTAGATAAATAAAAAGAGGTATGCTCCAAAAAGAGCTGTAGCTTTCCTATTTATAGATAATAGAAAATCTAGGGTTTACATCTGATCTATATCTAGAATTACAAAAATACCCTAAGGAAGCCTAGTCAACGCACCGACACCACCGACAAGCTGCACCGACACGTTCACTATATGGCTGCGGATCCGCGGCCATAAGCCTTGTTTGGCCGCGGATCCGTGGCCATCTTGAGGGCTTGTTGGCTTATTTCTTTAGGGCTTCTTTCTGTTACTTTTTCCTTCTATTTTATTCACTTGGTTCTTCAGAATGTCTTCTAGTTTCTTCCAGATTTCCACAGTGCAGAATGTTATGGACTTTTACCGTTCGCTTCATGTTGAAGTCTTGAATCTTGTGCTTCCTTCATAACTTGTGCAATTGAACTGTTCATTGATCTTCACTTGTTCCTTAAACTGTAGGCGGCATCATAATGATTCTTCTATTTGTTGGTCGTAGTCTCACTTTTGTAGCGTCTTTTCACCATTTTCACTGTATTGTTCCGAGAACCTGTAACCTGCAACTATTTAGCAGACATGAATCAAAAGCACCTATTTATTTGTAAAATGATTAAGAATGGGGAATATAATAATACAAAATTATGATATGAACAAATACCCCCAAACTTATCTTTTGCTCGTCCCGAGCAAATTAGTTTTATTCTCGAAAAAACCTAACCTCACTTCCGCAGGGAAACACGATTACACTGAGCTCGTGCAACAAGCCGTTAAACCTCTAGGTGTCCCTAGTAGGAGGAGTGTTGTCTCCTTAGAGTTTTCAGCGGATACTGCCCACAAAATCCGATCTATTTGGCCTATTGACTTTTATTTTTCAATTCGGCGTTCTAGCAAGAAATTCTATTATCTTCAACTCAGAAATTATCACCCCATATTTTTCACACTTTCTTATCATTTAACTTAAGATTGTATATGTTCTGTAAATTTACTTAGCTTTTAGCATCTTTTGAATTTTTCTTTTAAGGTTCCATTTCAACTTAGAAATTTTTATCATCTCTACTAATGATATAAGTCCTATTTTTCATTCCTATCTCTCATCCAAACCTCAATCATATACCCTTACATGTGTGTATGTATCATCCCTACACTTGAAAATTCAATTCAAGCTCTTATACTCTTGTCCATCATCCAAAGTACTTTTAGTTTGTGAATTTTTGATGAAATTGCTCACACATCCTTCATGCGACCGTTAATTATTCTTGAGGTACTAACGACCGATTACAAAATGTGTTTACGCATTATGGCGTAATTCCTTGTCTTGTAATACCTAAGGCTTTAGCAGTGACTCCCAAACCAGTTGGTCTAAGGCACTAGGTGATAAAGCACCCTTGCTATTTTTCTTTAATTTTACGCAGCCTTAAGTAATTACAAAACCAGTGTTCATTTTTTTTTATATCTCTTTATTCACACTTATAATTTTGTTTTCCTTCATACTAAGGATTTTAGACAAGAGCATTTCAAGGTATCCTTTACTATTCCAAGTTTCAAGGTTCGTGTTTGTGCAAGTTGTAGGGTATATATTTTCAGTATTTAGACTTAAGCTTAGGAATTATTTTTCAGACTTACACTTCAATAAAAATTTCAATACTCTTCCCTTATTTTGACTTAGCCCAAGAAGTGAACTCAAAATTTGCCTATTTCTAAGTAAACTACAAAGACATATATTTTCTACCGTTAAATTTTAAGAAAGGTTATTTTTAGGGTTTTTAATTTACTAAGTTTTGGATCTAGTTTTTCCTAGATAGTTAACCGTCTTATCAAACTTAAGTCAATAATGCCAAAATTGAAATTTTCAATTTTTATGATTTTTAATTTTTTTTAGTTTTTATTTGATTTTTTTCTTTTTATATATATATATATATATTTTATTTTTTTTTCAATTTGTATGATTTTTTTATAAAGATGCAATGCAGAATTAAACATGCAAAAGAAAAAGAAAAATATGTACAAAAATTTAAAAAAAATGCAATGCAATGATAACTATTTACAACCACCACCTCCCCCAAACTTACCAAAAGCAGTGCCCTCACTGCTCGGCCCCACGCCGCCCCTTTGAGCATGAACGGGAACGCTCCTTCCTAACTAGCTGGGTTCGGACCCCCTGCTCTACTTCAGTCAAACACTGATCATGTTTCCTCATCATCCCCCTCAAATCGTCAATCCCCCTAACGGCTCTTCTCATTAATTGTGCATGTTCTAAGGGGGTGAGCTCTCCCTCGCTCGCGGTCGAGCTGGAGCTAGATGTTCTGGCGGGCACATGTTCCGCCGGTTCTGTTCTTGACCAAACATCTGTCAAGCGTGTATAGGACGTAGATACGCCTTCAATGAGAGGCCTGAAAGGTATGCCTCCATGCATGTAAAATTCAAATTCCTCCACGGGGAGGAAATAGCGACACAGTTGTGTCACTAGCATGGGGCAAGGGTAGTTCGCGGCTCTTTTTCCCGCACCAATTGAGTTAAGCAGAACCGTACACATGTCGAATCTAGGGTTCCTTGTCATGAGTGTGTGGACGATATGCAGTGATGGAGTGAAAAATGTGGTGTTATGGGAACTCCCAAAAATATTGTTTTGTGCCCACCGGCATACTGTTAAAACGTTAGCGAAAATGGTTCTCGCTTGGATTCCTTTCCTCGGTTCCTTCGAGCAATCATTACCCATTAAGGGCATGTAATCTTCAAACTGGAGTGGTTGATCATGAACAGGTATCCTCGGGATTAAAGTGAGTTCATGTATGAAGTCTCTATCAATAATAATCTCCCTATCACCCCACAGTAATTTTATAAAGCCATATTATGCGAGACAGCCGTCTTCCATGCACTCGTAAAAACGAGTGACTAGATCTGCAAGGGCATAAGCATTTGGGTGATTATGGATCAAAAAATTCCAGCCCTCACGTGCGATTTCATTAGCAAAGTAACTCCCATATATCGTGTGTGAAAAGATCTATGAAAAATCACGCTCTAGTTGCATATTTGGTGCCATCACAGATAATATACAGATCTAAAAGATTTAACAGAGAGGAGTTGTAGAAATCGAACCTCCTCTGAAAGATTCAGAGGGTGAAGCGGTAGGAAAGCAGCGGAAGCGCGGCCAGTAGTGGGTATTTGCGGCGGAAGGGCTGCGCTCTAGGGAGATCTCGCTGCAGAAATTGAGGCGGCGGCTAGGCTTTTGCAGAGGGTTGAAAAATTAGGGTTAAGAAACAGAGAGGGTCGGGGTTTATTTATAGGGGGTGAAGTGTTGGCTATTTGTAAATAAACCCCTCTAAAAAGAGGAAATTATTTGCAAATAAAATTTTTATTTTATTTTATTAAATCTGGAAATTGACAAAAATACCCAAATTTTTTTCCAATTTTTTCATTTTTTTCATGTTATTTTGTATTTATATAATTACAAATGATACATACCCCCAAACTTGTTTGAAACAATGTTTTGGCTAGATGATCGAAAATTTGGGGATAGATGGAGGAAGATCAGTCAGTATAAATCGGCTCATGCAAAAACAGGAGCTCCTCCGACGGGTCCGCAGTGAGGAACGGTTTAAGTCGATATCCGTTTACTTTAAACAGTATACCGTCCTCCGGGTTCTCTAGATCTACCGCACCGTTCGGATATACGGTGCGTACCAAAAATGACCCTTTCCATCGAGATTTGAGCTTGCCGAGATGGAAATGTAACCGAGTATCGTAAAGCAAAACCTGTTGACCAGGTTCGAAAGTCTTGCGCATAAGGTGTTTGTCATGGAACACCTTCGTTCGGTTTTTAACAATTACCACGTTCTCATAGGCCTCATCCCGCAGCTCATCTAATTCATTCAATTGCAGCTTTCTATTGTTGCCCGCATCTCCCAAGGATAAGTTCAACTCTTTAATCGTCCAAAATTCCTTGTGCTCTATCTCAACAGGAAGGTGGCAAGCCTTTCCATAAACAAGCCTGTATGGAGACATGCCAAGATCAGTTTTATAGGCAGTACGGAATGCCTATAGTGCATCAATCAGTTTTGATGACCAATCTTTACGGTTTTTGGAAACCGTTTTCTCCAATATTTGTTTAATCTGCCGATTCGAGATCTCGGCTTGCCCATAAGTTTGGGGATGATATGATGTTGACAATTTATGAGTAATGGAGTATTTGCGTATTAAGGACTCCAAAGTCCTATTACAAAAGTGAGATCCATTATCACTGATGATCGCGCGAGGATGCCCAAACCGAGAAAAAATGTTTTCTTTAAGAAATCTAACGACAACCTTGTTGTCATTCGTTCGGCTGGGCACAGCCTCGACCCATTTTGAAACATAGTTAACAACAAGTAGAATGTACATGTTCCCAAAAGAATTGGAAAATGGTCCCATAAAGTCTATTCCCCAAACATCGAAAATTTCAACAACCAAAATTGGTTGGAGCGGCATTTCATTTCTCCGAGATATGCGGCCCAAGTGTTGGCACCGGGAGCATGTCTTGCAGTATTCGTATGCATTTTTAAAAAGTCGTGGCTAGTAGAAACCACACTGCAAGATTTTTCTGCTATCTTCTTGGGGCCAAAATGCCCGCCACACGCTTGATCGTGGCAAAATGACAGCACGCTCTTAAACTCATGGTCGGGGATACACCGACGAATGATTTGGTCTGAACAGTATTTAAAGAGATATGATTCATCTCAGTAAAAATGTTTTACTTGGGACAGGAATCGGAGTCTGTCCTGATTCGACCAATCGTTTGGTATCAGTCCGATGGCCAAATAATTTACTATATCAGCGAACCAAGGTTCGCATGACACGGTTAAGAGCTGCTCATCGGGAAAAATATCTTTAATAGGAATTTCGAGTGTAGGCGAAGAAGGAAGTCGTGAAAGGTGGTCGGCGACTACGTTTTCACATCCTCTCTTGTATCTTATGACAAGGTCAAACTCTTGTAGCAAGAGGATCCAACGTATTAGCCAAGATTTAGTATCCTTCTTCGCGAAAAGATGGCGAAGAGTTGAGTGGTCCGTGTAAACAATCACTGGAGAGCCGATTAAATAGGGCCTGAATTTTTTTAGTGCAAACACAACGGCTAAGAATTCTTTTTCTGTTGTTGTGTAATTCAATTGGGCCTTATTTAATGTTCGGCTAGCGTAATAAATTACGTGCGGTATCTTATTTATGTACTGTCAAAGGATAGCACCAATGGTGAAATCAGATACATCGCACATAATTTCAAATGGATGCGTCCAGTCGGGAGATGAAAGAATGGACGCAAAAATAAGTGAGTGTTTCAATGACTCGAATGCCTTCATGCAGCTTGAGTCAAAATCAAAAGTTATGTTCTTGGCCAACAAAAGAGTCAAGGGTCTAGCAATCTTGCTGAAATCCTTGATGAACCGTCTATAGAAACCGGCATGGCCAAGGAAGGATCGGATGTCTTTGACGAACTTGGGAGGAGGAAGATTGGAAATGACTTCAATCTTGGCTATATCAACCTCAATACCGTTTTGCGAGATGATATGTCCTAAGACAATACCCTCTCGTACCATAAAGCGGCATTTCTCCCAATTTAAAGTGAGGTTCTTATCCCTACAGCAGGTAAGAACTGCGTCTAAGTGTAGCAAACACTCATCGAAGGAGTCGCCGAAAATGGAGAAATCATCCATAAAAATTTCCAAGAATTTCTCCACCATGTCTGAAAAGATCCCCATCATACATCGCTGGAAAGTAGCGGGTGCATTGCATAACCTAAAGGGCATGCGACGGTAAGCGAATGTACCGAAAGGACAAGTAAATGTGGTCTTGTCTTGATCCTTTTCGGTGATGGGAACTTGATTATAGCTGGAGCAGCCGTCCAAAAAGCAGTAAAATTCATGCCCAGCCAATCGTTCTAGCATTTAGTCAATAAAAGGTAACGGAAAGTGGTCTTTCCGTGTCGCGGCGTTGAGTTTTCTATAATCGATGCAAACTCGCCACCCAGTTTAGGTGCGAGTAGGTATTAACTCATTCGCCTCATTGGTTATGACCGTTATGCCCGATTTCTTTGGGACAACATGAATGGGGCTAACCCACTGGCTATCAGAGATAGGGTAAATGATACCACTATCAAGACATTTTACAATCTCCTTTTTGACAGCCTCCTTCATTATGGGGTTGAGACGTTTCTGTGGATCCCTTACTAGCTTGGCATCATCCATCATATGTATATGATGTTCAACTATGAGGGGACTAATCCCCTTGATGTCCGCCATAGTCCAGCCAAAAGTTTGCTGGTTATTTTGTAAGACCATTAAAAGGGCTTTCTCTTGCTCGAGAGCTAGAGATGCCGATATGATAACAGGATGGGTCTCATTCTCACCTAGGTAAGCATATTTAAGGTGAGATGGAAATATCTTGAGTTTGAGTTTTGGAGGTGAAACAATTGAGGGTAAAATTGGTGAAACTGACTCGAACTTGAAGGATTCCATCAATGGTTCAAAGCGAGTGTAAGCAACCGAGTCGGATGGTTCAACTAACTCATCCGAAAAATCAAAGGACTCAAACTCGGGTGGTGAGTCTTCAAAATCGTCCAAGAAAGTGAAACACTCGTAATCATTATCGGGTGTAAAAGCTGTGTCAGATTCAATGAGGAACGCACCAGTGGCGTCAAAACTGCAGTGATCGAACAGAAATTTTTCGAGCTCACAGTCCTCCTGCATGATCTTTTGGATCGAGCAAACATCAAGTATACTAGCATTAGGCTCGGAGGGCTGATTCCCCAACTTAAAAATTTTGAGTTCAATTGTCATATTTCCAAAAGATAGGTTCATCGAACCATTTTGACAATTGATCACCGCATTAGAAGTCGCAAGGAATGGTCGACCGAGTATCACCGGAATTTGACTCCGGGGGCTGTGTGTCCATAACAATGAAATCAACGGGGAAAATGAAGTCCCCTACTTTGATCAACATATCCTCTAACTCACCCCTAGGATGGGTGATGGATCGGTCGGCCATTTGGAGAGTACAATGAGTGGCTTTAAGCTCTCCAACGCCTAATTGTTCATATACTGAATAGGGTAGCAAATTGACACTAGCACAAAGTTCTAAAAGTGCGCGATTGATGTTCTTATCCCCAATTGTTATTGAAATTGTAGGACAGCCAGGGTCCTTATGATTTTGGGGTAAAAGTTGGGTAAGAGCATCACTTACAGCACTAGCCACGAAAAATTTCTTGGGTACCCGTGACTTCCTCTTCTTGGTGCATAAGTCCTTTAAGATTTTAGCGTAAGAAGGGACTTGTTGGATTGCATCCAAGAGAGGTATGTTAATACTAACCTGTTTGAATAACTCCACAATCTTCTCCATTTGTGGAGTAGGTTTATTAGATCTCAACCTGTTTGGAAATGGAACATTTTGAAAATTTGTTGAGTCCAATGTTTGTGGAGTAGATTGCGGAGTTGGAACAGATCCCAGTGTTGGTGTTTTCGTGAAGTGAGATGTGGGTCCGTTCGAATTAGAAGAAGTAGAGCCTTGTGAAGAATGAAGAATAGGCTCTGACGAAGAAGAAGATGACGAAGAAGAAGATGAAGAAGAAGAAGAAGAAACGGCGGCCGGGGTTTCATCACGAATACCCACATTATTGTGCAACACTCTTCTAGATCTCAACGTGGTCACAACATTTACATTATGATTTTGTTGTTCATAAGCAACATGTGCGTTGTGTGTGTGACCGGGATTTGGCAATGGTTGAGACGGAAGCTTTCCCTTTTCTCATTCGCTTCACGCGGCATTCAGTTGTGCAATTTAGGCCTCAATTGATTTGATACTCTGATCATGTGAAGCACTGTTTTGCACCAAAGACTGAATGGAAGACTCCAACCTTGCTGAACATTGTGTAGATTGTTTTAAAAACGCATCTAGACTTCGTTCTAGCGAGGAAACCTTATCGTTATTCGGCTGAACAAATTGTTTTGAGGATAAGAGTTGTTGGGTACAAAATTGTTCATTTGGTTTGGGTAAGGTTGGGGTTGGAAAGGTTGCTGATATTGAGTTTGTTGAGGGGCTTGTTGTTGTGGAGGAGGCCTTTGAAAGTTGTTGTTGCCTTGGAATTGTTGTTGATTTTGATTCCAAGCAAAATTTAGGTGGCCCCTCCAACCAGGATTGTAAGTTGAAGTGTATGGATCCTTTTTTTGTCTTTGTTGAAAGAAAGTATTGACTTGATCTTGTCCTTGAACAGGTGGATTGTAAGGACACTCTTCAGTAAGATGGGATGGATCCGAACAACAAGCACAAACTGTGCGTGGGGGTAAAGCAGGAGAAGGAGAAGGCGATGAGAATTTGCTCTCAATTGCTTCTAGTTTTTTCGTGAGTGCAGCCATTTCGGCCTTCATTGCAATCGACATATCAAGTTGATGTATGCCTGCGCTAGACTAACCTGATGAAGTAGATGAGGTGGTCTTAGTTCTTTCCCACTGAAGTGTTTGTTCAGCAAGATCGTCGAGAAATTGCCAAGCTTCCTCGCTTGATTTTGTAAGAAAGTGACCATGACAAATGGTTTCCAACAATTGCTTAGTTGCTGGGTTCAGTCCTTCGTATAAAGTTTGGCAAAGTTGCCAATTCTCGATACCGTGGTGAGGGCACTGAATAAGGAGATCCTTATATCTTTCAAAACACTTCCAAAAAGGTTCGGAAGGAAGCTGGGAAAATTGAATAATTTCGTTGCGAATTCTCGCGGTCTTGTGGTGTGGGTAAAATTTTTTTAGAAAAGCCTTAACAAACTCTTCCCAATTTTTTATGGAGTATGATGCTGTGCTATATAACCATTTTTCAGCTAGGTCACATAAAGTGAATGGAATGACACGTAGCCTTATAGCATCATTAGAAAGTTGTGTGATCTTCATCATTGCGCAAACATTTTGGAATTTGTTAATGAAGATGTAGGCATCTTCAGATTCCAGCCCGTGAAATTTGGGCAACATATTGATGAAGTGGGGTTTAATTTCAAAGATATCCTCATTGGCCGGTGGATGTGAAAGACAAGTGGGAAGTGCGGTGCGGATAGGATAGAAAAGATCCTGGAGCGCGATTCGTTGGGGCGCTTCAACAGGAGGGTGTGGTGGGTTATTCGCACCTAGTGGAGGTGGAATCAGTCCCACGGGTAAGGGTTTGTTAGGATTGAATCCTGACATCTCCTTAGAAGATGATGAATATGAAGATGAAGGTAAAGAAGTGGAGGGAATTTCGACTTCGGGGTCGAAAGCGTCGTCAGTCGGCACTAACGAGACACGGAATAAATGGACGCTAGTGTCCCTAGTCGAACTGGACATACACTAAAGAGGGGTAGTGTAGTCAAAAAGGTAAAAACAGAAGGTGGGGGTAAGAAAATGTCAATGGAAGAAAGTGGGGTGCAAGTGGATTTCTAGCGACAAAATTGGCAAGTCTTTTTGTAAAATTTTCTGTTTTGTGTTTTTTTCTTTTATAAGGAGTTTTTGCAAAAGATTTTTATAAGAATCTTAGACACACGTTCAAGCAATCACAATATGCACAATCAAGCGTAGATCTAGGGTATCCTAGGTCAACTAGACCGTTCCTAACTGTTCCAAAGGGCAAGTTGTGAGATCCTCAAATCGTCTCTTCACCGCCAATTGTGGCTAGATAAGCACAAGTAAAGAAAAGAGGGATCCGCTCACGAATCACCGTGAGACGGGCCTTTTAAAATTACCTTTCCCACTTGTCTAGCCTAGGCGCCACAAAGTCTGGTTTAGATAAACGACCGATGCCTACAACTATTCCTTTGTCCTAATGAGCACGACAGTCCTTATAGGATGAGTCTAATATTTTTTAATTAACTCGAAAGTTGATGCGAATGCTTTTTGTGATTTTTGGGGTCCTAGGAAGGCTAATGAAATCCCCACCCAATCTGGATTGGTGTTATAGCCCCTTAAAAGTCAGTTTTAAAAATGCAAAGCAGTCAACACACAAAACACTTTGCCAAATTTTTTTTTCTTTTATTGCGGCGCAAAGAATTCTGCACAAGATCAAGTTATTGGAGAAGGGGGAGAAGTTTTTGCGCAAAGAACCCTGCAGGAAAATTTTTCAGAGGACTACAGAGGGCAGAAGAGAGAAAAAGAGTACTTACAGAGAAGATTTGGATAGCTGACGTCACCAGACCGCGACGGATCGACGGTCAAAAGCGCAGTTTCGCGGCGGATCCGCGGTTGAACAATTGATTCAGGCCTCCATACTTTTTCTGTTTCTCTGTTGTGGTTCTCCTCTATTTGTTCAGATCTGCTGTTTGCTATTTTGCTCACTGGATTTTTCTAGATCTGAATCTGTTCGTCTCTTCGATCCTGCACAATTCACATGAAAACCCTTCAAAAAATAACAAGATGATAAATTTTTTATATTTTCTATATTTTTCAGTTTTTTTAATGATTTTTCAATTTTTATCTAACCCGAAATTACAAAAAGAAAATAACTGCGCCATCCCTGACAACAGCGCCATTTGATTGTTGAGGAGATTTATGTGCTTATGCGTTTTGTGATCAAAGAATTAACCGCAATCAAGAACGGTGTCGCTTGGTAACTAGCCGGTTGAGTACGGGTCGGTCCACAGGGATTTTGTGTATTTTCAAGTTGTTCTAACGAGTCAATTCCTATTGTGGTAAGTTTGATTTTCAATAAAAACTTAAAATTGAATTTGATTAGGATTAAAACCATGCTAGGGTTAAGATTAGGTTGATTTGGAAAGTCAATTATTTCTCACCGCTTTCTTTGCCCTTATTAAGAACTTTTAGGTGTTAAGATAATAGTTAACAAAAGGGATTAGCACGATCGGGAAGAAACTAGGTTTCTTCCCTTTGGTCCTTGTCCGTCCTTTCTTAGCTCTTAACCCTAACCTCCATGGAAATCATATACAACCGGTCTTTAACTATGGTATCACCGCTACCTCGTGGGATAGGGTGCCGTAGTGAACGGTGTGTGTATGTATACATAGAGTCCTACTTTAAAATGTATAACGGGCAAGAAAGGGGTAAGAGATTTTCATCTCTCAAACCTTCTCCAAACCTAACCCTAACAAGTGAGGAACTACTCACTCATTAGAGAATTGATAAATGAATTCATTTTTTTAATAGTTTTAATTTAACAACTATGGCAGATAAAAAATTACGGAAAATAACTACGGCAGAGAAATAAAATTGCTAGAGAAAAAACTAGGGCAGAAAAGAAACTTACTTTTTTATTTGATGCACTCTTCGACAATTACAGGGAATAAAAATTCTAAACTAGATAAATAAAAAGAGGCATGCTCCAAAAAGAGCTGTAGGTTTCCTATTTATAGATAATAGAAAATTTAGGGTTTACATCTTGTTAGTTATATGTATGCCTTAGAGACCATTACTGTACATACGATGTATATTGTAATGGATGCTTGGACATATATAGGGAGGACTTTCTTGCTCGATATGATAGTATGCTATCTGATTGTACTTTATCTTAACATGTACTCTGATTGTCTCTATATTACATGTTGATAAAGCCCTTAGGATATGTACTCGACTACTGGGACTATGATGAGATCATACAAGTGGGGCCACGGTAGTCGACGAGTACATCCTATAACTGTTCCTAGTCGAGGGTGTATCGAGACAGGGCATCGATACACCAGAGTAGACTAGCGTATACGCATCTTGACCCATATGATGGGCGATGGATGATCCCATATCCATCGGTGTTTGACATCAAGGATGGTGTACGGGTACTCAGTAGAGACTGGGTACACTGGACGGACTCGCCGAGAACTCCCAGATGGTATTATACCTCACGTCAGATGGTGGTTCTCCGGTGACACTGGTACAGAGTAGTCTGTTGACCCGAGATCGTCATAGATCTTGTGTGATTCCCACTCTGCTTTGATTTCCATCATACCACGTCCAAGAGGGCGTGCAAAAAGGTGGCTTTTGGGTACAGTCCCGAATCACATGGAGGCAATGAGCGATAGGAGGGGATTCGTCTCTCCCGGTATAGGGAGTTGATGTTGTGTTGTGTTCGATTGGCTATAACCGGAAATCCCTGGCCAGGGTTGCTGAGATTTACTGGTAAGTGTTATCAGTAGTTTCTCGAACTGTTATAGACTTCATATCGACACGACTTATCAAGCTACTGGGGTCTGACGTTTACCACCCCTAGGCGAGATATGCGACATATCAGACGACGAGACCGGACTGTACGGGAGTGTTACTGATTGGATTCACAGGAGAATGTACAGGCTTTCTTGTTGATCTTCTGAGCGCTCAATACCTGGGTAGCTGTTACGTTTAGCTGACCGCTTGCAGCTTGTGGGTGTTTGATATTATCATCACCTACTGCCGGCGTATTGACGATTCTTTAGAGTCCTACACAGAGGTTTCTTGGCTCAGGCAAAATGGAGTAGGAGCACATATGTGATATGTGCGGGACCGAGAATAATGTGGTATGTGATACCATATTGGATTCTCGCGATATGAGATATCGGCCGGGTATATGTGATATAGCCGGGTCATCATATTAGTCGGTTATATGCGATATAGCTGGATTGTCGGATCAAGTGTTGATTCGATAATTTAATGTATAATAATATATATGATATATTAAATTACATTAACTAATATTAGCTCACTAAAAGATTCTTTTTCTCACTCGGGTAATACATTGATATATATGTGATATATGTTAATTGTATTATTTTATTTTGTTACAATAAATATTATATATGTGATATATAATATTGTAACATGATATGATAACTATTGCAACATGTTTAGTGGAGTTTAAACATGATTAGGGTTTGGATTAAGGTTAAGACTTCTAGTTGATTCTAGAAGCTTTTCTTTTGTTTTGTGAAAGATATTTTGTTATGACTCATGCTTTAACCCAAGCCAAACCCTAACCCTAGTTAATTCTCTATATGAGTTTAGTTGACCATGGTTGCATTAATCATCATATTTATCCTTTCATTATTCATCACAAAAGGTTTCATGTTGATTGTTCATCTTCTTCCTTCTTTCTTTTCATGAAAAAGGTTTCTAGCTTTTTCTAAGTGATGAAAAATGAGTGAGAATAAGAAAACAAATGAGAGCAAAAATCCTACTTCATCATCCTCATCTATCCTTGCCATTTAGATGAGGGTGTTCACATCATTTCATGAGTGATAGCTTGTGTTAACGAAACTTCAAGGTAAATCATCTATGTTATCGAAGATCGGAAGCAAGACTGCATCTTTCTCTTCGTGAACCCTCTCGAGAGTCCGGAACACGATGATCGCAGCGAAGGGACCTCAAAACGGAGCTTAAAAAGTGAAGGACCGGATTTACAAAGGTTGTAATCGCTCTCACTTAGTGTTAAAGTGTTTAACATGTTAGTTTTCGCATAAACTCTAGTTTAAAGATCCGGCTTTGGGTTGTTCGGCACGGCTAAATTTTAAATCGGGCATGGTTGATGCCTCGTAGACCCTTTTGCGTGTGCCTAGCAACCCTACAGTAGTATCAGAGCCAAGCTAGAGCTTTAGGCGAAGTCTAGACAAAGTTTAATGTCCGATCGAACCCGAAAACCCCGATGTTTACCCTTCTCTGTACAATTTTCAAAACTGTGATTTTTTATGAATTAAAAATGCTCAGAAAATTAAGCAGGAAAAACTAAGATTACTGTGAAGTACGGCCCACTGATTCGTCTATATGACCGCGGAACCGCGGCAAAACCAAGGGTTTGGCGGCGGTTACGCGGCCTAAATTATGACTTAGTCCCTCATACTTCATATATTTATTCTTAGGTCCTTTCTTGTCAATTTTTTCTGGGAATTTTTTAATTCCACTCAAGTGTTGAGTTTTCTTAGGGTTGTATTGGGGACTCGTTGATTCGATCGGATAATTTAACTTTGTTTATTTTGTTCCGGATAATTTTAGAAACTGTTAAAAAGTTCGAACGGATATCAATAACTCACTTTTTCCCCTGTGGGAAATTTTTTCAAAAGTTGGATTTTTTCTCAAGTTTAAGAATGATCTAAGTCATGCAAGTAACGCGGTGGGCCCTCTAGAAGACAACAAACCTTAACTCGATTATGTGACCGTCTTGAACTGCCTATAAACCTTAGGGTTTGGGGCAGTACGGCGTGCCACATGTGAGGCGTTGGCTTGACCCTTCTACGGCTGGACCATTGGTACTGTGGCATGTGATGGATGTTTTTAAATTGATTTCAAGTGTTGAGATATATTGGAGAAATCTTGGGTGTTTGATTATTCGATCGGAAAGTTTAACATTGTCTATTTATCTGGAATGTGATACAATATTTGGAATCCACATATAGTTATGAGATAAATGATTTGAATGTTATAAATCTAGCAGTTCAGTCTCAATTGATCGGTTGCCACAGAATTTTGATGTGATCAAAAGTCCGTCGCAATCACGTAGCGTACGCGGATACTCGCCGAGTAAACTTAACAGACAGCTACGCCCCATAGCCCCGACCAAGTGACTGTAGGAGAACCCCGTCGCCAAAAGCATCCGTTCGGGTGCCCGCGGCAGCGGTGTCCCGCCTTAGTGCACTTCGTCGATGGCATCTGGGGGTGCGGCCGTCTACTAAAGTTTGCGACGAGCATTCGATCAGAATGTCGGGAATCTTGTTGAATTGCCCGACATGATATTGAAAAGAGTTTTCGATAAAGAGACTAAAATGCGGTGTTTATAATTGTTAGGCATGCGATGTCTAAGAAATTCATTTGGTTAGGCATGCGATGTCTAAGGAGGTTGCGGATTCCAACTGTTGTAGTTTTACACTTTCTTTTCTGTGACCGTAAGCGTAGTATGTGGTGTATTGCCGGTTTCGTTGCTATACATCAACGACAATCAGGATACGCATACTTGCTTACGTTGATGATATGAGATATTATGTGTTGCTGTGATATGTTATATTGGATCGTCGCGTTCTGAATAACCGGGGGTTTTATGTGAGATGAGAGTTTTTTCTTTTTCATTCATGTAAAATTCATTTGTATGTAATATTCTTTTATTGGGGCACTTTCGGGCTGAGGATGATGTCACCATTGTATATTATTTACTTTTCCGCATTAGGTAGACCCAAGGCGGGGAGCACAAGTAACCGGGTTCTAGGGTCCAGTGGGAGACCATCTTGAGGAGTCGAGACCGGGTCTCCTAACCCTAGAATTCGCAGTGTTACTTGCCGCTGTCGTAGGGGTCTAGGGATGTGGGTTTGGCTATTCATCGCGACCGTGGAATCCGTGTTTTATACAGGCTCGTATTAAAACACGGACGTCCTAGTATATCCAATATTTCATATATGTTACTTCTGCTGCAATGTTCTGTGATGAGATCATATTACTATCTGAGACGAATGTTTATATTATATATATGAGATATATATATTATATATTGTTTATTTCATTTCATATCTGTTGCTTGTGAAGCAAAAATAAAATGGGACTTCATTAATGAGATTAATGAAATAAAAGAAACCTAAGATATTGTAGAAACTTGTTTAAAAACTGGTAGCTCTAGTTCTTGCTTTGCATAGCGGTGTTCCTTGTAGAACATCCAGCACCTTATTCGATAAGGAAAGAGTCGAGATCCCTTCACCGGGAGTGACCTCTTTAGTGAAACTAGCAGATGCTACAAACTCGGTTTGTCTTTTGATTCCTTCAATAGTTCTTGCTTTACATAGTGGTATATATGATATACGCTGCACCTTATTCGATGAGGAAAGGGCTGACGATCCCTTCACCGGGAGTGACCCCTTTAGCAAAACTAGAAAAGCCTAAAAAACACTCCATTTAAAATCACTTGATTCTACAACGATATCAAGTTCATTACGCAAAAGGATTTCTTAAAAACCTGTCGTAGCCCTCCGTCATTTCAGATAAGTACTTCATAGTATTCGTGCTGCGTTTGTTGGCTTTCGTCAAGACGTAGTGTACGGTAGCTATTTATGCTTATCTGCTTATGCATATGATGCAGATTGAGTTAGGGTAGTCGTGCGACTTTGTTGGCATTCGTCAAGGGTCGTGCGGGTGGGTTTAATTCAATCGGGAAATGACGGGTTGAACTTGAGTAGTAGCCTATGGTTTGTTTGCATTCGTCAAGGTCATAGGACGCTAGGGGTAAAATATTATTGGGAATTTCAAGTGTTGAAATTTGCAATTAGATTGCATACCTTCTATAAGATAGTTGGATCCCGATACCCGCTGCGAGTAACAGTTACTCCTGGGAGAGTCTTACACATTACAATTAGCCGATCAAGTAGGTTTCTAGAAAGGTGTCAACGGGGTTACGTCTCTGGAAAAACGAGCTACATTAATTAGGTTCGTGCGAAAGCATGGGGGACCTCCCTCAAAGTACCGGCACTGGCCTGGCTGAAAGATTGACGAACTTGTAGCGTGTAATTAATCCCGGCTAGTCTTTCCTTTTAGGGTTTGAAGGAAGATTTGACAAAAACAGTGGGGGACATCCTGATTAGATATATTAGATAACCAATCTAATCTTGCAAGAGCATACGCTGAGTGTTTTCTTCTCTCTCTCTCTAGGTAGCGACCATATCACGCCTAATCAAGATAATAATACGGATATATTGACCGAACCCGCTTGTTATACTGAGCTGGGGAACGTTGGTCCCGCTCCAACTTATAATTGTTATAAGACAGTGCAGGAAATAGGGGATTACCAGAATTCCCGTGCCGCCCAAACGAAGAAAGTGCATGCTGATGCATCTTCTTCGGGTGTGTTCATTACAGAGAACTGTTTCTCAGTATCCTTTACGTCCTGGGTATTTGATACCGGATCAGGATCCCATATATGTAATTTGTTACATGGGCTACAGATAGGTAGAGAACTGAGAACGGGTGATAAGTTTCATGAGATAGAAACGGTGCAAGTGTTGCAGCCAAGTCTGTTGGTCACTATCACCCTGTATTACCAGAATACATTGATTCTGAACCAATGTTATTAGATACCGAACCTGATATACAACATCAGATCACTCTCTTTATTAGTAAAGAAGGATATAATTTTGTATTGTTGGATAATGTTTTGAACATTTCCTATATCAAGAGTTGATCGGTTCAGGCACGTTATCTAAAAGCATTGACGTTCTAAATCAAACTACAGTTCTTAGTATACAAAACACACACGAGAGGAAGAGTTCAGAAATGAACGAATCCTTCTTGAGGCATTGTAGACTAGGTCATATCAATGCGACCCGGCTAGCTGAAGTTACATTAAGATGCATATTTAAATTTGTTTGAATTTACATCTTGTGAAACTTGCCGGTCATGTCACAAAGATAAGATGACCATAGCTCTGTTTATTAGAAACAGAGAAAGAGTTAGTGAACTCTTGGGATTGATACATGCTGATGTATGAAGGTCCCCTGTCTATACATGCCAAGACCGGTTCTTTGTGTAGGGTTCCTAGGCACTCTCAAGAGGTCTCACAAGGCATCAAACATGCCAATTTAAAAAATTATAGGTGCCGAGAAACCCGACTACGGATCGTTGGCTAGATTTCTAGGCGACAAAGCAAACTAGTTAACACTTAACTAAAGGATACGGAAATACAACCTTTGTAGATCCGGTGCTCCACCTCCATAGCTCCGCAATGAAGTCCTCTCGCTGTCCAAAACAAATCCCGGGCTCTAGCGTCGGCTTCATCGGAGAATAGGCGAGCTAGGTCGTCGATGTCCATGCTGAAGATGATCTACGTCGAAGCATCGCTAGATCAAGCTCCAACTTCACCAAGTCATTAAACTTGTGAAGAAAACACACTCTACTACTTGGTAAGAGGCAGAGGATGAAGAAATAGGAAGTGGGTAGACTTTAGAATTAGATTTCTCACTCTTTTTCATCAATCACCATTGATGAAGCAAGCTTTCTTCATGTGTCAAGATGAAGAAGAAGAAGAAAGTATTATGATATGTTAATTAAAAATTGAATAGAAAAACAATACTTATCATAATATTAACTATAGTCAAGTGTAGAGAATGAATCATGGTTAGTGGGAATGGTTAGGGTTAAGGATGAGATAAGAATGGTTGACTTGATCAAAGCTTCATGAAGCTTCAACTAAACTCCAAAACTAGCAACCATTCTTTTCTCATCTATTCAAAATAAATAAATAAATAAGTAAGAAAAGAAAACCCTAATCATTAGTTTAACCTTGGCTTAATTCATTACACTTAACTATAGTTAAACATGTATCATCAAACATGATACAATAAAGTGCACAAAAGTATATCACATATACAATGTGAACATCCGAGCGAGAAAATCCATTTAAAGTGAACCGATACTAGTTAATGCAAAGTAATATATCAAATATATAATTATGCATTAAATCATTAAATCAACACTTGATTTAACGATCCGGTCATATCACATATAACCGACTAATATCCAACGTATCGGCTTATCGAATCAATCCATGATTCGATAACTAGGTTATATCGCATACAACCTTCCGATACATTCATCGCGAGAATAGAATGCGGTATCACATACACGTATTATTCTCGGTCCCGCACATATCTCATATGCGCTCCTATTTCGTTTCGCTTGAGCTAGGAAACCTCTGTGTAGGACTCTAAAGACTCGTCAATACGCCAGCATCGGATGATGATCATATCAAACATCCACAAGCCGCAAGCGGTCTGCTAAACGTAACGGCCACCCGGGTATTGAGCGATCTAAAGATCGACGAGCAATCCCGCTCACACTCCAGTGAATCCAACCAGTAACACTACCGTACAGTCCGGTCTGATCGTCTGATATGTCACATATCTCGCCTAGGGGTGGTAAACGTCAGACCCCAATAGCTCGATAAGTCGTGTCGATATGAGGTCTATAACAATTCAAGAAACTACTGGTAACACTTACCAGTAAATCTCAGCAACCCTGGCCAGGGATTTCCTGTTATAGCCAATCGAACACAGCGCAACATCAACTCCCTATACCGGGAGAGACGAATCCCCTCCTATCGCTCATTGCCTCCATGTGACTCGGGACTGTACCCAAAAACCACCGTTTTGCACGCCCTCTTGGACGTGGTAAGATGGAAATCAAAGCACAGTGGGAACCACACAAGACTCTATGACGATCTCGGGTCAACAGACTACTCTGTACCAGTGTCACCAGAGAACTGCCATCTGACGTAAGGTATATTACCATCTGGGAGTTCTCGGCGAGTCCGTCCAGTGTACCCAGTCTCTACTGAGCACCCGTATATCATCTCTGATGTCAAACACCGATGGATATGGGATCATCCATCGCCCATCTGTATGGGTCGAGAAGGTATACGCTAGTCTACTCTGGTATATCGATGCCCCGTCTCGATACACCCACGACTAGGGACTTTGAAGGATGTACTTATAGACTACCATGTCCCCACTAGTATGATCCGCATCATAGTCCAGGTAGTCAAGTACACATCCTAAGGGCTTTACCAACATGTAACAGAGAGACAAACAGTATACACGTTAAGGTAAAGATCAACCAGATAGCATACTATCATGTCGAGCAAGAAAGTCCTCCCTATATACGTCCTAGCATCCACTACAATATACATCATATGTACAGTAATGGCCTCTAGGGCATACATATAACTAACAATCTCCCACTTGCACTAGGGCCATCTGTAGCAGTGGTTGTAGTATCTCATACTCAACCATCCCATAAAAATCTCTCTCTGGGAACAGGCCTTTGTGAGTGGATCCGTTGTGTTGTCCTCTGAGTCTACTCTCCAAGCCTCGATCTCCTTGGAGATCAACCATCTCCATGATCAGGTGATACTGCCTTAGAATTTGTCTGGATCACTGATGGGATGGGCGTTCCTTGGCATAAGCCACAACTCCATTGTCTCACAATGGTAGGAACCTAGTTCATCTCATGAACCAATATACATCCAAACAGCCTCTTTGGTAGCATCTTTAGTAGCGATGTATCCTGCCTTTATCGTCTAGTATGTCACGGTGTCTAGCTTGGAACTCTTCCAGCATACCGTCCTTTTACTGAGGGTAAAGACAATGCCTTTGACTGACATTCAGTCGTCTTTATCACCCTGGAACCCTTCCTGTGATTCTCCCCAGGATCAACTGATACCATCTCACTACAACTAGTGAGTATCCTAGTATCCAATTAGATCTATCTCATAGATCCAAAATCCAGGATTTAGGAGGTATCATTTTGATCCTATATTGGAGAATCCTTGTGATAAGCGGAGATTGACCGAGCGTAGCATAGGAAACTCCTTCCCTATCAAGAGTATGTCATCCACGTACTCTACGAGGATCACCACCATACTCCCTACTACCTTTTTGTTTATACAAGGTTCATCTACCATTTCGATGATGTCAAACTTTTTGACTAATCCATCAAAACAGATGTTCCAACTCCGCGATACCTGCTTTATCCTATAAAGCATCTTGCACACGTTTCCGCTGCTCCCACTGTCTACGAAGTCCTCTGGCTGTGTACTTATAGACGCACTATTCTAAAACATCATTTAGAAAAGCAGTCATGACACCCAACCGCCAGATATCGTAGTCATGGTATGTAGCCGTGGCAAGTAGGATCTGGATGGACTTAAGCATAGCCACTTGAAAAGGTTTCATCATTATCCACGCCTGGTCGATGACGAAAAGCTTTAACAAGTCTAGCTTTGAAAGTCTCAACTTTTCCATGTTCACCAAGTAATCTTCTCAAGATATACTTGCTCCTGATGGGGATTTAACCCTTCAGATATAGCAACCAAAGTCCATACTTTGTTGGTGTACATGGATTCCATCTCAGATCGCTAAGCATCCAGCCATTCTTACAGAGTCTTACTCCTGATGGCCAGCTCGAAACTAGTTGGGTCATCATCTCATGATGCAATCCTCGCTCCCACTGTCATAGAGAAACCGAAGTATCTCTCAGGTGGGTGAGGAACCCTACTAGATCGGCGGAGAGGCTGAGGTTCGTTGGTTACTATTGAATCTTTTGGTTCTACCAAGTCATCTGTTGTAATTTGTATAGCTGGAACATTTCCAGTTCTACATAACAGACCTTGCCTCGAGTTTGTCCGGATTATGCTTTTAGACATAGGCCGGACAATCCCAAATCTTAACTAATTTAAGATATGGGCTCTTCCCTTTCCATATCACATATGGAGTGGTAGGCAACTGATTTGATTGGAACCCTATTCAATAGGCATGCAGCTTCTCAAGTGCATAACTCCCAAAAGGAAATAGGTAACTCAGTAGTACTCATCATAGAGCATACCTTATCATATAGGGTGCAATAGCTCTGCCCCGTTATACCATCGTGCTATGGTGTATACGGAGGAGTAATGCTGAGAGAGAATCTCATTCTCTTTTAGAAAAGTCCAAGAATTCCGTGCTCAAGTATTCTCCTCCTTGATCTCATCAAAGGACATAATACTTATACCCGTATTGGTTCTCTACTTCTAGCTTATATTCTGTGAATATCTCAAAAGGTTCGGACTCATGTTTCAATAGGAACATAGGTCTGAATCTTGAAAGATCATCAGAGAATGTAATGAAGTATAAAGAACCGGTCTTGGCAAGTGTAGACAGGGGACCTACATACATCAACATGTATCATCCCATCAGTTCACTAACTCTTTCTCTGTTTCCAGTAAACAGAGCTATGGTCATCGTATCTTTGTGACATGACTGGCAAGTTTCACAAGATGTAGATTCAAACTGATTTAAATATGCATCTTCATGTAACTTCAGCTAGTCGGGTCACATTGATATGACCTAGTCTACAATGCCTAAAGAAGGATTCGTTCAATTCTGAACTCTTCCTCTTGTGTGTGTTCCGTATACTAAGAACTGTAGTTTGATTTAGAACCTTAATGCTTTTAGATAACGTGCCTGAACCGATCAACTTTTGATATAGGAAATGTTCAAAACATTATCCAACTATACAAAATTTTATCATTTCTTTACTAATAAAGAGATGGATATGATTTTGTATATCAGGTTCGGTATCTAATAACATTCGTTCAGAATCAATGTATTTGGAATACAGGGTGACAGTGACCAACAGACTTGGCTGCAACACTTGCCCCGTTTTCTGCCTCATGAAACTTATCACCCGTTCTCAGTTCTCTACCTTTCTGTAGCCCTATGTAACAGATTACATATCTGGGATCCTGATCCGGTATCATATACTCAGGACGTAAAGGATACTGAGAAACAATTCTGTATAATGAACACACCCGAAGATGATGCATCATCATGCACTCTCTTCGTTTAGGCGGTACGGGAAATCTGGTATTCCCCAATTTCCTGCTCTGTCTTATAACAATTATAAGTTGGAGCGGGACCAACGTTCCCCAGCTCAGTATAACAAGCGGGTTCGGTCAATATTCCGTATTATTATCTTGATTAAGGCGTGATATGGTCGCTACCAGGAGAGAGAGAGAGAAGAAAACACTCAGCGTGCGCTCTTGCAAGAATAGATTGGTTATTATTTTATCTAATCAGGATGGCTCCCACTGCTTTTTATCAAATCTTCCTTCAAACCCTAAAAGGAAAGACTAGCCGGGATTAATTACACACTACAAGTTCGCCAATCTTTCAGCCAGGCCAGTGTCGGTACTTTGAGGGAGGTCCCCCGTGCTTTCGCACGAACCTAATTACTGTAAACCTCGTTTTCCCAGAGGCGTAATCCCGTTGACACCTTTCTAGACACCTACTTGATCGGCTAATTGTAATGTATAAAACTCTCCCAGGAGTAACTCTTACTCGCAGCGGGTATCGGGATCCAACTATCTCATAGAAGGTATGCAATCTCATTGCAAATTTCAACACTTGAAATTCCCGATAATATTTTGCCCCTAGCGTCCTATGACCTTGACGCAGGCCAACAAACCATAGTCCGCTAGTCAAGTTCAGCCCGTCATTTCCTGATTGAATTAAACCCACCTGCACGACTCTTGACGCAGGCCAACAAAGTCGCACGACTACCCTAATCCAATCACATCATATGCTTATGCAGATAAGCACCAGTCAGCTACCGCACACTACGCCTTGACGCAGGCCAACAAACATAGCACGAATACTAACTACTACTTATCTGAAATGACGGAGGGCTACGACAGGTTTTTCTGAAAACCTATTGCGTAATGAACTTGATATCGTTGTAGAATCAAATGATTTTAAAATGGAGTGCTTTTGAGGCTTTTCCAGTTTTGCTAAAGGAGTCACTCCCGGTGAAGGGATCGTCGGTCCTTTCCTCGCCGAATGAGGTGCGGGATATATCACATATATCACTGTGCAAAGCAAAAACACTTAAGAGCAATCAAAAGACAAACCGAGTGTGTAGCATCTGCCAGTTATTGCTAAAGGAGTCACTCCCGGTGAAGGGATCTCGGTCCTTTCCTCATCGAATAAGGTGCAGGATATATCACATATACCGCTGTGCAAAGCAAGAACTGTAGCTATCCTTTTTATTTTGAAATTCGATTCTACAACATCTTAGGTTTCTTTTATTTCATTAATCACATTAATGAAGTCCCATCATTTAAATACCTAAACATCACAGATAAATACGACGTACACTTATGCCATCCGCATTCGCCTCGATGTCCCCTCGTGCACCGTTAGGTTAGGTAACTAACGGCAGAGCAGGGCAGGGCTAGCGCGGGTGTAAAACATAAGTAACGTCTATATAATATATCATATATACTATATACTGTATCTATCACAGAACATCACATGATCACATCACAGATATCGCAGCAGAAGAAACATATGAAATATTGGATATACTAGGACGTCCGTGTTTTCAATACGAGCCAGTATAAAACACGGATTCCACGGTCGTGATGAATAGCCAAACCCACACCCTTAGACCCCTACGAGAGCGGCAAGCAACCCTACCAATTATGGAGTTAGGAGACCCGGACTCGACTCCTCGAGTTGGTCTCCCACTGGACTCCAGAACCCGGTTACTTGTGCTCCCCTCCTTGGGTCTATCCTAGTGCGGAAAAGTAAATAATATACAAACGGTGACAACTTCCGCAACCTGGAAGTGCCCCAATAAAAGAATATTACAAACAAGTTTTTACATGAATGAAAATGAAAAACACTCATCTCACATAAAAACCCCCGGCTATTCAAACACGACGATCCAATATAACATATCCAGCAACACTTAACATCACATGTCATCAACGTAAGTAAATATGCGCATCCCAATTGTCGTTGACATATAGCAACGAAACCGGCGATATCACATATTACACTTACGGTCACAGAAAAGAAAGTGTAAAACTACAACAGTTGGAATCCGCAACCTCCTCAGACATCGCATGCCTGACCAAATGAATTCTTTAGACATCGCATGCCTAACAATTATAAACCCCGCATTTTAGTCTCATTATCGAAAACACTTTTCAATATCAAGTCGGGCAATTCAACAAGATTCCCGACATCCTGATCGAATGCTCGTCGCAAACTTTAGTAGGCGGCCGCACCCCCGATACCGTCGACGAAGTGCACCAAGGCGGAACACCGCTACCGCGAGCACCAGACCGGATGCTTTCGGCGACGGGGTTCTCCTACAGTCACTTGGTCGGGGATATGGAGTGAGGCTGTCTATTAAGTTTACCCGGCGAGTATCCGCGTACGCTACGTGATTGCGACGGACTTTTGATCACATCAAAATTCCGTGGCAAACGATCAAGTGAGACTAAACTGCTATGTTTATAACATTCATTCAGTTATCCCATAACTGTTTGTGAATTCCAATTATTGTATCACATTCCAGATAAACAGAAAATGTTAAACTTTTCGATCGAACAGTCAAACACCCAAGTTTTCCCGATACAGCTCAACACATGAAATAAGTCTAACAACATTCAGTTCGTGCCTCAGTACCAATGGTCCAGCCGTAGAAGGGTCAAGCCAACGCCTCACATGTGGCACGCCGTACTGCCCCAAACCCGAAGGTTCAAAGGGCAGTTCAAGACGGTCACATAATCGAGTTAAGGTTTGTTGTCTTCTAGAGGGACCATCGCGTTACTTGCACTACTTAGAACGTCGTTAAACTACGGAAAATCCAACAGTTGGAAATTTCCCGACCGGGGAAAAATTGGGTATTTATATCCGGTCGAACTTTTTAACATATTCTAAAATTATCCGGAAAGCCAAATAGACAAAATTTGATGCCCCGATCGAAACACCGAATACCCAAAACAACTCCAGAAAATTCAACTCTTGAATAAATTTTAAAAATTCCCAGAAAACTCAGCATCAGACAAAATGAATTACTGTGCAAAAAAGGGGAGGATGACGTCACCTTGTTGCCGCGGAACCGCCGCAGAAGCCAGGCTTCTGCCGCGGTTCCGCCGCCGTTTACACTGTTCATGAATAAATTTTTGCGCCGTAATTCTTATATTTCCCTGCTGAATTTTTTAGCAATTTTTAATTTGGAAAAATCCCAGTTTTTGAAAAAAGGACAGAGAGCAATTTTGAAATGGGTTTTCGGGTTCGTTCGGACTTCAAATTCCGTCTAGACTTCGCCTAAGGCTCTAGCTAGGCTCTGATACCACTGTAGGGTTCCTAGGAACTCTCAAGAGGTCTCACAAGACATCAAACATGCCAATTTCAAAAATTATAGGTGCCGAGAAACCCGACTACGGATCGTTGGCTAGATTTCTAGGCGACAAAGCAAACTAGTTAACACTTAACTAAAGGATACGGAAATACAACCTTTGTAGATCCGGTGCTCCACCTCTATAGCTCCGCAATGAAGTCCTCTCGCTGTCCAAAACAAATCCCGGGCTCTAGCGTCGGCTTCATCGGAGAATAGGCGAGCTAGGTCGTCGATGTCCTTGCCGAAGATGATCTACGTCGAAGCATCGCTAGATCAAGCTCCAACTTCACCAAGTCATTAAACTTGTGAAGAAAACACACTCTACTACTTGGCAAGAGGTAGAGGATGAAGAAATAGGAAGTGGGTAGACTTTAGAATTGGATTTCTCACTCTTTTTCATCAATCACCATTGATGAAGCAAGCTTTCTTCATGTGTCAAGATGAAGAAGAAGAAGAAAGTATTATGATATGTTAATTAAAAATTGAATAGAAAAACAATACTTATCATAATATTAACTATAGACAAGTGTAGAGAATGAATCATGGTTAGTGGGAATGGTTAGGGTTAAGGATGAGATAAGAATGGTTGACTTGATCAAAGCTTCATGAAGCTTCAACTAAACTCCAAAACTAGCAACCATTCTTTTCTCATCTATTCAAAATAAATATATAAATAAGTAAGAAAAGAAAACCCTAATCATTAGTTTAACCTTGGCTTAATTCATTACACTTAACTATAGTTAAACATGTATCATCAAACATGATACAATCAAGTGCACAAAAGTATATCACATATACAATGTGAACATCCGAGCGAGAAAATCCATTTAAAGTGAACCGATACTAGTTAATGCAAAGTAATATATCAAATATATAATTATGCATTAAATCATTAAATCAACACTTGATTTAACGATCCGGTCATATCACATATAACCGACTAATATCCAACGTATCGGTTTATCGAATCAATCCATGATTCGATAACTAGGTTATATCGCATACAACCTTCCGATACATTCATCGCGAGAATAGAATGCGGTATCACATACACGTATTATTCTCGGTCCCGCACATATCTCATATGCGCTCCTATTTCGTTTCGCTTGAGCCAGGAAACCTCTGTGTAGGACTCTAAAGACTCGTCAATACGCCGGCAGCGGATGATGATCATATCAAACATCCACAAGCCGCAAGCGGTCTGCTAAACGTAACGGCCACCTGGGTTTTGAGCGATCTGAAGATCGACGAGCAATCCCGCTCACACTCCAGTGAATCCAACCAGTAACACTACCGTACAGTCCGGTCTGATCGTCTGATATGTCACATATCTCGCCTAGGGGTGGTAAACGTCAGACCCCAATAGCTCGATAAGTCGTGTCGATATGAGGTCTATAACAATTCGAGAAACTACTGGTAACACTTACCAGTAAATCTCAGCAACCCTTGCCAGGGATTTCCTGTTATAGCCAATCGAACACAGCGCAACATCAACTCCCTATACCGGGAGAGACGAATCCCCTCCTATCGCTCATTGCCTCCATGTGACTCGGGACTGTACCCAAAAACCACCGTTTTGCACGCCCTCTTGGACGTGGTAAGATGGAAATCAAAGCACAGTGGGAACCACACAAGACTCTATGACGATCTCGGGTCAACAGACTACTCTGTACCAGTGTCACCAGAGAACTGCCATCTGACGTAAGGTATATTACCATCTGGGAGTTCTCGGCGAGTCCGTCCAGTGTACCCAGTCTCTACTGAGCACCCGTATATCATCTCTGATGTCAAACACCGATGGATATGGGATCATCCATCGCCCATCTGTATGGGTCGAGAAGGTATACGCTAGTCTACTCTAGTATATCGATGCCCCGTCTCGATACACCCACGACTAGGGACTTTGAAGGATGTACTTATAGACTACCATGTCCCCACTAGTATGATCCGCATCATAGTCCAGGTAGTCAAGTACATATCCTAAGGGCTTTACCAACATGTAACAGAGAGACAAACAGTATACACGTTAAGGTAAAGATCAACCAGATAGCATACTATCATGTCGAGCAAGAAAGTCCTCCCTATATACATCCTAGCATCCACTACAATATACATCATATGTACAGTAATGGCCTCTAGGGCATACATATAACTAACACTTTGTACTTCATTAGATTCACTGATTATCTTTCAAGATCCGGACATATGTTCCTGTTGAAACACAAGTCTGGAACTTTTGAGAAATTCAATGAATATAAGTTAGAATTAGAGAACCAAAAACGGGTATAAGTATTATGTCCTTTGATGAGATCAAGGAGTAGAATACTTGAGCACGGAAATCCTGGACTATTCTAAAGGAGAATGAGATTCTCTCTCAGCATTACTCCTCCGTATACACCATAGCACGATGATATATCAGGGCGGATCAATAATACCCTATGTGATACGGTGTGCTCTATGATGAGTACTACTGAGTTTCCTATTTCCTTTTGGGAGTTATGCACTTGAGAAGCTGCATACCGATTGAATAGGGTTCAAATCAAATCAGTTGCCTACCACTTCATATGTGATATGGCAAGGGAAGAGCCCATATCTTAAGTTAGTTAAGATTTGGGGTTGTCCGGCCTATGTCTAAAAGCAAAATCCGGACAAACTCAAGGCAAGTTCAGCTCTATAAAACTGGAAGTAGTTCCAGCTATACAAACTGCAGCTGATGATTTGGTAGAACCAAAGGATTTAGTAGTTTCCAACGAAGCTCAGCCTCTCCGCCGATCTAGTAGGGTTCTTCACCCACCAGAGAGATACTTCGGTTTCTCTATGACAGTGGGAGCGAGGATTGCATCATGAGATGATGACCCAACTAGTTTCGAGCTGGCCATCAGGAGTGGGACTCTGTAAGAATGGCTGGATGCTTAGTGATCTGAGATGGAATCCTTGTACACCAACAAAGTATGGACTTTGGTTGCTTTATCTGAAGGGTTAAATCCCCATCAGGAGCAAGTATATCTTGAGAAGATTACTTGGTGTACATGGAAAAGTTGAGACTTTCAATACTATGCTTTAGTCCATCCAGATCCTACTTGCCACGGCTACATACCATGACTACGATATCTGGTGGTTGGGTGTCATGACTGCTTTTCTAAAATGATGTTTTAGAAGAGAGCGTCTATAAGTACACAGCCAGAGGGCTTTGTAGACAGTGGGAGCAGCGGAAACGTGTGCAAGATGTTTTATATGATAAAATAGGCATCGCGGAGTTAGAACATCTGTTTTGATGTGGTATTCAATGAGTTTGACTTCATCAAAATGGTAGATGAATCTTGTATATACAAAAAGGTAGTAGGGAGTATGGTGGTGATCCTCGTAGAGTACGTGGATGACATACTCTTGATAGGGAAGGAGTTTCCTATGCTACGCTTGGTCAATCTCCGCTTATCACAAGGATTCTCCATATAGGATCAAAGTGATACCTCCTAAATCCTGGGTTATGGATCTATAAGATAGATCTATTTGGATGTTAGGATTCTTACTAGGAGTAGTGAGATGGTATCAATCGATCTTGGGGAGAACACTGGAAAGGTTCCAGGGTGATAAGGACGACTGAATGTCAGTCGCAGGTATTGTCTTTACCCTCAGTGGAGGGACGGTATGTTGGAAGAGTTCCAAGCTAGATACCGTGACTTACTAGACGATTAAAGGCAAGATACATCGTTACCAAGGATGTTACCAAAGAGGCAGTCTGGATATATAAGTTCATGAGATGAACTTCATTCCTACCATTGTGTGACAATGGAGTTGTGGCTTTAGCCAAGGAACTACCGTCCCATCAGAAATCCAGATATAATTCTTGGGAAGTATCACCTGATCATGAAGATGGTTGATCTCCATGGAGATCGAGGTTAGGAGAGTAGACACAGAGGACAACAGCGCGGATCCTCTCACAAAGGCCTTTTTCCCAGTAGAGATTTTTATGGGATGGTTGAGTATGGAATACTTCAATCGCAGCTAATTGTTGGGTATGTGATACCACAACAGATGGTCCTAGTGCAAGTGAGAGATTGTTAGTTATATATATGCCCTAGAGGCCATTACTGTACATACGATGTATATTGTAATGGATGCTTGGACATATATAGGGAGGACTTTCTTGCTCAACATGATAGTATGCTATCTGGTTGTACTTTATCTTAACATGTACTCTGATTGTCTCTATATTACATGTTGATAAAGCCCTTAGGATATGTACTCGACTACTGGGACTATGATGAGATCATACTAGTGGGGCCACGGTAGTCGACAAGTACATCCTATAACTGTTTCTAGTCGAGGGTGTATCGAGACAGGGCATCGATACACCAGAGTAGACTAGCGTATACGCATCTTGACCCATATGATAGGCGATGGATGATCCCATATCCATCGGTGTTTGACATCAAGGATGGTGTACGGGTGCTCAGTAGAGACTGGGTACACTGGACGGACTCGCCGAGAACTCCCAGATGGTATTATACCTCACGTCAGATGGCAGTTCTCCGGTGACACTGGTACAGAGTAGTCTGTTGACCCGAGATCGTCATAGAGTCTTGTGTGATTCCCACTGTTCTTGGAGTTCCATCATACCACGTCTAAGAGGGCGTGCAAAAAGGTGGCTTTTGGGTACAGCCCCGAATCACATGGAGGCAATGAGCGATAGGAGGGGATTCGTCTCTCCCGGTATAGGGAGTTGATGTTGTGTTGTGTTCGATTGGTTATAACCGGAAATCCCTGGCCAGGGTTGCTGAGATTTACTGGTAAGTGTTATCAGTAGTTTCTCGAACTATTATAGACCTCATATCGACACGACTTATCAAGCTACTGGGGTCTGACGTTTACCACCCCTAGGCGAGATATGCGACATATCAGACGACGAGACCGGACTGTACGGGAGTGTTACTGATTGGATTCACAGGAGAATGTACAAGCTTGCTTGTTGATCTTCTGAGTGCTCAATACCTGGATAGCTGTTACGTTTAGCTAACCGCTTGCAGCTTGTGGGTGTTTGATATGATCATCACCTACTGCAGGCGTATTGACGATTCTTTAGAATCCTACACAGAGGTTTCTTGGCTCAGGCAAAACGGAGTAGAAGCACATATGTGATATGTGCGGGACCGAGGATAATGCGGTATATGATACCGTATTGTATTCTCGCGATATGAGATATCGGCCGGGTATATGTGATATAGCCGGGTCATCGTATTAGTCGGTTATATGCGATATAGCCGGATTGTCGGATCAAGTGTTGATTCGATAATTTAATGTATAATAATATTTATATGATATATTAAATTACATTAACTAATATTAGCTCACTAAAAGATTCTTTTTCTCACTCGGGTAATACATTGATATATATGCGATATATGTTAATTGTATTATTTTATTTTGTTACAATAAATATTATATATGTGATATATAATATTGTAACATGATATGATAACTAATGCAACATGTTTAGTGGAGTTTAAACATGATTAGGGTTTGAACTAGGGTTAAGACTTCTAGTTGATTCTAGAAGCTTTTGTTTTGTTTTGTGAAAGATATTTTGTTATGACTCATGCTTTAACCCAAGCCAAACCCTAACCCTAGTTAATTCTCTACATGGGTTTAGTTGACCATGATTGCATTAATCATTATATTTATCCTTTCATTATTCATCACAAAAGGTTTCATGTTGATTGTTCATCTTCTTCCTTCTTTCTTTTCATGAAAAAGCTTTCTAGCTTTTTCTAAGTGATGAAAAATGAGTAAGAATAAGAAAACAAATGAGAGCAAAAATCCTACATCATCATCCTCATCTATTCTTGCCATTTAGATGAGGGTGTTCACATCATTTCATGAGTGATAGCTTGTGTTAACAAAACTTCAAGGTAGATCATCTATGTTATCGAAGATCGGAAGCAAGAATGCATCTTTCTCTTCGTGAAGCCTCTCGAGAGTCTGGAACACGATGATCGCAGCGAAGGGACCTCAACACGGAGCTTAAGAAGTGAAGGACCGGATCTACAAAGGTTGTAATCCCTCTCACTTAGTGTTAAAGTGTTTAACATGTTAGTTTTCGCATAAACTCTAGTTTAAAGATCCGGGTTTGGGTTGTTCGGCACGGCTAAATTTTAAATCGGGCATGGTTGATGCCTCGTAGACCCTTGTGCGTGTGCCTAGCAACCTTACACATCTGATCCATATCTAGAATTACAAAAATACCCTAAGGAAGCCTGGTCAACACACCGACACCACCGACAAGCTGCACCGACACGTGCACTATATGGCCGCGGATCTACGGCTATAAGCCTTGTTTGGCCGCGGATCCGCGACCATCTTGAGGGCTTGTTGGCTTATTTCTTCAGGGCTTCTTTCTGTTGCTTTTTCCTTCTATTTTCTTCACTTGGTTCTTCAGAATGTCTTTTAGTTTCTTCCAGATTTCCACAGTGCAGAATGTTGTGGACTTTTACCGTTCGCTTCGTGTTGAAGTCTTGAATCTTGTGCTGCCTTCATAACTTGTGCAATTGAACTGTTCATTGATCTTCACTTGTTTCTTAAACTGTAGGCGGCATCATAAAAATTCTTCTATTTGTTGGTCGTAGTCTCACTTTTGTAGCGCCTTTTCACCATTTTCACTGTATTGTTCCGAGAACCTGTAACCTGCAACTATATAGCAGACATGGATCAAAAGCAAATATTTATTTGTAAAATGATTAAGAATGGGGAATATAATAATGCAAAATTATGATATGAACAGTTTCCAATACGCAACAACAGCCGAGTGGCCCAAAAACAGCCGCTCGCTAAAACAACGCGCATCCGCGCCCATCCTTGGAGGAAAGACTAGGACGCGCTTACTCGTTTCCACGTGACAAGATAAGGAGACTGTTCGAATTGGCAATGCGTAACAAACTCATCACATTGCAAGACGCACGGCATCCACTGCAATCCAGCGACTTCAACAACCCTAATTACTGTTCCTATCACAGAATGGTGAGCCACCCTATTGAAGATTGCTACGTATTCAAAAACTGGGTCGAGGACCAGTATTAATAAGGGAAATTCGTGCTGTCTGATAACTGGAAGGTAAACTTACCCCATAAGTACACTCCCAAAAAGGTGGATGCACAGGGGGCATCATGCTCACTCGTGGAAGAAACTCCATGGGAAGTCGTTTTTCATTGAAAACCAAAAGAATGCTAAGGATCTGCAAGCATGTCTGGCAGTCAGGTGGAGAAGCCCACTTGAACCCGAAATAATCGAAGGGATGCTAAAATCTCGCCCCGCACCGAAAATTGTCGACGAGGGGAAAAACCCCCAAGTCAAGCCTTTGAAGTCTTCGAAGAAAAAGAAGAAGACCAAGAAACCTGTGCAGCTTGCCGAGTATGAAGACAAGCGCACAGATCTATAAAAATAGATAGATGAGTTGGAGGGGTATAACGAAAAGGCGTGGACACCGGTCATGCTCGAAGAATTCCTCTATTATATTATTGAGGGCAAAGAAAGTGACAATGATGAGGGAAAAGACTCATCAGAAGACACTGAAGACCGTGCAACAAGTTGCCACATGGTCTCCCATTCGTCGTTATATGACGAAGAAGCTCTCTCAGCGTCTGAAAACAACGCAGAGGATCTAGGGGTAGAATCGGTGCTAAAATCCCCAGAACTGCCAGAAGAAGACCCGATTGAGAGGCTGCTAAACGAAGCCTTTCGAAAAAGCAAAGTTGACCGAGAACGCGAAACGACCATATTTGAAAAGGCTAAGCGTCAGCGTCTGCATAAAGAAGCTGCGGTGAGGACGAGTCGTAAAGTGCTCCTACTAAACCAAAGCACACCTGCAACAAATAAGAGCAGGATCAAAATAAAGAAGCAGTTCGCCAAAGCCTTGTCAATGGGGATGAAGCTTCCACCTCTCAGAAAAAACACTCCCGGGGTCATATGTCTCGATGGAGAATAATTGTATCCAGATTACTGCTTCTATCATCGGCGGGTCACCCACCCCACCGAGGAATGCAGTGCCTTCAAGAAGTGGTGGCAAGGATACGTTGCTCATAAAAAACACTTAAAGAGGATGAAGCACGAAGCTCGCGCTCGTTGATGGCAAAATAGTGGGACGAACACACATGGGGAAATGACTGGCAACTGTCATATGGTTGGTACCGGTTCGGAAGGGGAAAAACTCCAAGTTCTTACTTTTGGGAGTGATTCTAAGGACGAAACACCCCTCAACCCTCTCTTCAAAGACTCTGCCTCCGAAAAAGAAGAGGAAGAGAAGAAATGCAAGAATATTTAGTTGCGTAACCTGTCACGCCCCACTCCCAATACAGAGAGTATTGCCTTAGGAGCGATTCTGAGGACGAAACACCCCTCAACCCTCTCTTCAATGACTCCGCCTCCGAAAAAGAAGAGGAGGAGAAGAACTGCAAGAATATTTAGTTGCGTAACCTATCACGCCCCACCCCCAATACAGAGAGTATTGTCCGCTCTAGCCGAAATCGCACGGTTTTGTCCTTCGGAGCGAACCAGACCTTACTAGGGGCCAGTTCCTAAGAGGTCACCCATCCCAAGACTTCCCTGGCCCGAGCACGCTTATCTACGAAGTTCTCAATCTCCTATAGTGCCGATTCACTTAAAAGGCATCCCTGTATTGAAGAGTGGTACCATTTCATTTATAATGCAGTTCGGCCCTCTTTCGGAATGTGCTTCAGGAACCCGATCCCATTGTTCTGAAGTGGCTCCCTCACTCAGATCACCAAGATGTTCGCAACAGACCACACTGAGTGTGGACAGAGCAGATCACCATGACGTCTTAAGACCACATTGCTCTAGAGTATTACATCCTCCCTATTTAAGAAAAATGGTTTGTCCTCGAACCAAAGACTCCGCCTCCAAAAAAGAAGAGGAGGAGAAGAATTGCAAGAATATTCAGTTGCATAACCTGTCACGCCCCACCCCCAATACCGAGAGTTTTGTCCGCTCTGGCCGAAACCACACGGTTTTGTCCTTCGGAGCGAACCGGACTTGACTAGGGGCCACTTCCTAAGAGGTCACCCATCCCAAGACTTCTCTGGCCCGAGCACGCTTAACTACGAGTTCTCAATCTCCTATAGTGCCGATTCACTTAAAAAGCTCTCCTGTATTGAAGAGTGGTATCATTTCATTTATAATGCAGTTCGGCCCTCTTTCGTAATGTGCTTCAGGGACCCGATCCCATTGTTCTGAAGTGGCTCCCTCACTCAGATAACTAAGATGTTCGCAACAGACCGCACTGAGTGTGGACGGAGCAGATCACCATGATGTCTAAAGACCGCACTGCTCTGGAGTATTACATTCCCCCTATCTAAGAACAATGTTTCGTCCTTGTTCATCTCATAATTTTGCATTATTATATTCCCCATTCTTAATCATTTTACAAATAAATAGGTGCTTTTGATCAATGTTTGTTGAATAGTTGCAGGTTACAGGTTCTCGGAACAATACAGTGAAAATGGTAAAAAGACGCTACAAAAGTGAGACTACGACCAACAAATAAAAGAATCTTTATGATACCGCCTACAGTTTAAGGAACAAATGAAGATCAATGAACAGTTCAATTGCACAAGGTACGAAGGCAGCACAAAGATTCAAGACTTCAACGCGAAGCGAACGGTAAAAAGTCCACAACATTCTGCACTGTGGAAATCTGGAAGAAACTAGAAAACATTCTGAAGAACCAAGTGAAGAAAATAGAAGATAAAGGCAACTTGAAGAAACCCTAAAGAATTGGGCCCACGAGCCCACCAAATGGCCGCGGATCCGCGGCCAAAAAGGCCTTTCTGCCGCGGAACCGCGGCCGTGCAATGCATGTGTCGGTGCAGGTGACGGTGCGTTGACCGGGTCTTCTTAGGGTAGATTTGTAAATTTATGAATGGATCAGAATGTAACCTAGGGTTTCCTGTACCTATAAATAGGAGAGCAAAAGGGCAATAATTCTTGTGCCTCCTTCTGGGTGCCTCTTTAGAGATGCCTCTTTTAAATTCCAGATCTTAGATTTTCAATTCAATGTAATCATCAAAGGGTGCATCAATAAAGAAGTAAGTTTTTTTTATCTTGCCCTAGTTATAAATTTCTTTTCTGCCCTAATTATAAATTTTATTTATCTGCCTAGTTGTTAATTTTATTTATCTGCCGCAGTTGTTAATTTTATTTATCTGCCGTAGTTGTTAAATTAAAATCATAAAAATGAACTCTTAGATCTTAAAATAAAAACACCTTTTTATTGGATTAACTCGTTAGAACACAAAGATAAGGAATCTATCTCCCTGTGGACCGACCCGTACTCAACCGGCTAGCTACCAAACGACACCGTTCTTGATTGCGGTTAATAATTCTTTGATTCATGTTTTGAAAGCGCAAGTACGCAAAATCTCTTTTAATCAAATGGCGCCATTGCCGGGGAGACGGTAGTCTCTTTCTTTGTGTAATTTCGGGTTTAAAAAAAATAAAAAATTATAAAAAATAGAAAAATTTTAAAATATAAAAATTGATTTTTTTTTTTAAAAACAAACAAATTTTTTTAAAAGAATAAAATTCATCTTTTTCTTTTTGAGAGGTATTGTGTGAATAATGCAGGAAAAGAAAACGGACAAATTCAGATCTGGAAAATCCCAGTGAACAAATCAAGAAACAGCAGATCTGAACAAGCAGAGAAAATCAGAATAGAGAAACAGAAAAAATTTTGGGACCTAAACCGCCAAGTCAACCGCGGAACCGCGGTCAAAGGCACGTTCCCGCGGCGGAACCGCGGCTCCTTGGTGACGTCAGTGCGTGGAAAACTCTTTGTAAGCATTTTTTCTTCTTCTGAACCCCCTACTCTCCTCTGAACTATTTTCCTGCAGGGTTCTTTGCGCAAATTTTTTTTTCTCCCTCTCCTATAAATTGTTTTTGTGCAGGGTTCTTTGCGCAAAATTTTTTTTCTCCCTCTCCTATAAATTCTTTACGCTGCAAAATAGAAATTTTTTTGAAAGTGTTTTAGATTTTTTGGTGTGTTAATTGCTTTTCATTTTTAAAACGGACTTTTAAGGGGCTATAACACCAATCCAGATTGGGTGGGGATTTCATTACCCTTCCTAGGACCCCAAAAATCATAAAAAAGCATTTTGCATCAACCCTCGAGTTAAATAAAAAAATATTAGACTCAACCAACTAAGAACTGTCGTGCTCATTAGGACAAAAGAAAGGTTGTAGGCATCGATCGTTTATCTAAACCTGACTTTGTGGTGCCTAGGCTAGACAAGTAGGAAAGGTAATTTTAAAAGGCCCGTCTCACGGTGATTCGTGAGTAGATCTCTTCTTTCTTTACTTGTGCTTACCTGGCCACAATTGGCGGTGAAGAGACGATTTGAGGATCTCACAACTTGCCCTTTGGAACAGTTAGGAGCAGTCTAGTTGACTTAGGAGACCCTAGCTCTAGGCTTGATTGTGCATATATAAATTGTGATTGTGCCGTAGTTCCGTACAAATTTTTGCAAAACTATTTCTAAAAAAAACACACTTTCAAAAATTTCAAAACTCCAAAAACAATTTTTTTAAAAAAATAAATAAATTTTTTTAAAAAAAAGATTAAAAGTAAAAAAATCATCACATTCTTTTTCTTCTCTTTTCTCACATCATGGGTACCCCACCTCCCAAAACTCTTGCCCAACTTTGATACCCTGAACCAAACTTTGCTTTCTACGTGAATTGTTTTGGTCGAATTACGGACGACCCCTCCATGCCCAAAATTTCTTTGAAAGATCGAATAGAAACATCTAGGAGAAACAGTTGGACTCCGCAATCCACTGTGTATTAACCGTTTCAACCTTCTTACGTTGATACTCCTTTTTCGAGTCCTGTTGTAACTCCGAAACTCATGTCTATTGCTGAACATATAGAACAATCTCGTAACCGATCTTTCACTCCTTTCAACACTTCTAGTTCTTGGGATCAACAAGTCCATTCACCTTTTTATCCAAATGTTGATCCTACTCCTGTCCAACCATTCAATTCCTACCAGTCCTACCCGACTTTCTCACCTTCCCTAGACATTGCTTCTTCACAGCCATTTGGGAGTTTCCAGAATCCAAACAACTTTGAATCTTTTACTGAAACCCCGTCACAACCCATGTCTAGTCTGGAACAGTCATTGGAAGTTTATATTGTAGCAACAAACCAACAGATGAGGAATTTGAATGCGTCCATTGCCGCCCTTAATTCATCAAGACAACCTAGTGAATCGGTAGCTAGTTTCCAACTAGCTCCAAATTTTCCAATGTATGATGAGGCGGTTGGACAAAGTGAGAATTTGAGTGGTGAGAGTGAGCTGTACACACTTCCAAATCAAACCTACTCATCCCCAATTGAATCCCACAACTCCGGTTTTCAATGAAGTGTCCCAAATGATTCACCAGTTAAAGATAAAACATGCAATGAGTTGTGCGACTTTGTAGTGTTTGATTTACCTGATTGTGAAGAGCCCCTTTCGAGTGAAACCGTCACCAATCCTTTTGACCTCTACACCTCCACTCTAAAACCAGAATTGATCAATATCCATGCTTTTGATGAGGTGTCTAAAAAAATTGATTTTCACTTGATAGAGGATATTGACGCCAGGAATATTTTGGATGATGAACTTGCAGATTTGATTGAAATTGTCTCTCCAATTCATCATCCTGAATCATTAAATGTTTTTCCCGAACTTCATATGCGTCTTGATTTTGATGATAATGGCATGGATAAGCTAAATTTTGAGGAGAATATTGAGGAAATTATTGAGGATGAACCAGTTTTGTTTGATGAGTTGGATTTTCCAATTCATCTTATCCCTTCCACTGATTGTGTACACCCTCCTGAATCTTTAACCGATACCCTTCCTCACCCACTTCCCTCCATCATCGTTCCGACCACGCAAGAGACCGTATCGCTTTCATTTCCAATGTCTGGTTTACCAAGTTTGACGTACCCATGTTTTCTCACGAAACTTGAGGGATTTGATCTCATTTCTCCATGGGTTGATAGATTAGCACAATCACTTTTTACACATCGGTCATTACAAATTGTGCTAATTTATACACTCCATCCCCACCCTCGAGTTCGTATTCCCACTTTCTTTGGTTCTTCTTTTAATCTTCCTTTAATGATACCGAGTGTTGATGAATCACAATCCGATATTTTGAGTTCGATAATTTTAGAAAAACAACTTGATTTAGAATCTTTTGAGAATAAGGTAGATGAGCTTTATGAGTTTCCTACCTCCGTAATTTTTGAAAAATCATGTGTGTTGAATTCTGGCGTAACACTTATTGACATTGAAACGTTCAATCGGACCTTCGATGAAAGTTTCGAAGATATTTTTGCCGACGAACTCACATTCCTAAATGACACGGATTTTGCGATTAATCAACCTCCACTTGAAGAAGTCGAACCACCACCATTTCTTTTTCTCTTCCGCCATTCTTCTCCTCCACCGAGACCGTATACCGCTTCTATCTCCACACGGTCTCGTGTGCTTCTCATCTCCTTTCTCTACACTCCATTCTTTCACCAACCCTACCATTATAACGATAAAATTTTTGAATGGTCGGTGCTAACTTTTGGCCTGTGTAAGGCCTTGTATAGTTTGATTTTTCTCCTCCCTAACTCTGAACTTTAACGCTTAAAACAGTGGAAACATTGTCTCACCTAAGTTTGGGGGGGGACCTGTTTGTATATATTTTTTGTTTTTCTTTTAACAATAAAAAAATATAAAAAAAAAAATAAACAGGGGAGTGCCGACAATTTTGACCCTCTTGGTGTAGCCTGACAGTGAGGACACTGTCACGTTTAAGTTTGGGGGTATGTTCGGTACGCTTTCTTCCTTCATGTGTATATTTTTGCATTTGCATACTTATTTTAAAACCCATAAAAATTGAAAAATTATAAAAAATTGAAAAATTCAATTTTGGCCATAATTGACTTGAGTTTGACAAGATGGTTAACTAGCTAGGAAAAACTAGATCCTAAACTTAGTAAATTAAAAACCCTAAAAATAACCTTTCTTAAAATTTAACGGTAGAAAATATATGTCTTTGTGGTTTACTTAGAAATAGGCAAATTTTGAGTTCACTTCTTGGGCTAAGTCAAAATAAGGGAAGAGTTTTGATATTTTTATTAAAGTTTAAGTCTGAAAAATAGTTCCTAAGTTTAAGTCTAAATTCTGAAAATATATACCCTACAAATTGCACAAACACGAACCTTGAAACTTGGAATAGTAAAAGAGACCTTGAAAAGCTCTTGTCTAAAATCCTTAGTATGAAGAAAAATAAAATAAAAATACAAGTGTGAATAAAGAGATAAAAAAAATGAACACTGGTATTTGTAATTACTTAAGACTGCATAAATAGAAAAAGTATTTAGCGAGGGTGCTTTATCACTTAGTGCCTTAGACCAACTGGTTTGGGAGTCACTGCTAAAGCCTTAGGTGTTACAAGACTAGGAATTACGCTTTAATATGCAAACACATTTTGTAATCGGTTGTTAGTACCTCAACAACTATTAACGGTCGCATGAAAGATGTGTGACCAATTTCATCAAAAAATTCACCAACTAAAAGTACTTCGGACGATGGACAAGAGTATAAGAGCTTGAATTGAATTTCCAAGTGTAGGGGTGATACATACACACACGTAGGGGTATATGATTGGGGTTTAGATGAGAGATAAGAATGAAATATAGGACTTATATCTTTAGTAGAGATGATAAAAATTCCTAAGTTGAGATGGAACCTAGAATAAAAACTCAAAAGATGCTAAAAGCGAAGTAAATTTACAGAACATATACAATCTTAAGTTGAATGATAAGGAAGCGTGAAAAATACGGGTGGATAATTTCTGAGTCGAAGATAATAGAATTTCTTGCTAGAACGCCGAATTGAAAAATGAAAATCAATAGGCCAAATTGATCGGATTTTGTGGGAAGTATCCGATGAAAACCCTCAGGAGACACCACTCCTCCTACTAGGGACACCTAGAGATTTAACGGCTTGTTGCACGAGCTCAGTGCAATCGCGATTCCCTGCGAAAGTGAGGTTAGGAATTTGTTGAGAATAAAATTGGTTTTGCTCGGGACGAACAAAAGATAAGTTTGGGGGTATTTGTTCATCTCATAATTTTGTATTATTATATTCCCCATTCTTAATCATTTTACAAATAAATAGGTGCTTTTGATCCATGTCTGTTGAATAGCTGCAGGTTACAGGTTCTCGGAACAATATAATGAAAATGGTAAAAAGACGCTACAAAAGTGAGATTACGACCAACAAATAGAAGAATCTTTATGATGCCGCCTACAGTTTAAGGAGCAAATGAAGATAAATGAACAGTTCAATTGCATAAGGTACGAAGGCAGCACAAAGATTCAAGACTTCAATGCGAAGCGAACGGTAAAAAGTCCACAACATTCTGCACTGTGGAAATCTGGAAGAAACTAGAAGACATTCTGAAAAACCAAGTGAAGAAAATAGAAGTAAAGGCAACTTGAAGAAACCCTAAAGAATTAGGCCCATGAGCCCACCAAATGGCCGCGGATCCGCGGCTAAAAAGGCCTTTCTGCCGCGGAACCGCGGCCGTGCAATGCACGTGTCGGTGCAGGTGACGCTGCGTTGACTGGGTTTTCTTAGGGTATATTTGTAAATTTATGAATGGATCAGAATGTAACCTAGGGTTTCCTGTACCTATAAATAGGAGAGCAAAAGGCCAATAATTCTTGTGCCTCCTTTTGGGTGCCTCTTTAGAGATGCCTCTTTTAAATTCCAGATCTTAGATTTTCAATTCAATGTAATCGTCAAAGAGTGTATCAATAAAGAAGTAATTTTTTTAACTTGCCCTAGTTAATTTCTTTTCTGCCCTAGTTATAAATTTCTTTTCTGCCCTAGTTATAAATTTTATTTATCTACCGTAGTTGTTAATTTTATTTATCTGCCGTAGTTGTTAATTTTATTTATTTGCCGTAGTTGTTAAATTAAAATCATAAAAATGAACTCTTAGATCTTAAAATAAAAACACCTTTTTTTTGGATTAACTTGTTAGAACACAAAGATAAGGAATCTATCTCCCTGTGGACCAACCCGCACTCAACCTGCTAGCTACCAAGTGACACCGTTCTTGATTGCGGTTAATAATTCTTTGATTCATCTTTTGAAAGCGCAAGTACGCAAAATCTCTTTCAATCAGTCCTCGAACCAAAGACTCCGCCTCCGAAAAAGAAGAGGAAGAGAAGAATTGCAAGAATATTCAGTTGCGTAACTTGTCACGCCCCACCCCAATACAGAGAGTATTGTCCGCTCTGGCCGAAACCACACGGTTTTTTCCTTCGGAGCGAACCAGACCTAACTAGGGGCCACTTCCTAAGAGGTCACCCATCCCAAGACTTCTCTGGCCCGAGCACGCTTAACTACGAAGTTCTCACTCTCTTATAGTGCCGATTCACTTAAAAGGCTCCCCTGTATTGAAGAGTGGTATAATTTCATTTATAATACAGTTCAACCCTCTTTCGGAATGTGCTTCAGGGACCCAATCCCATTGTTCTGAAGTGGTTCCCTCACCCAGATCACCAAGATATTCGCAACAGACCGCACTGAGTGTGGACAGAGTAGATCACCATGATGTCTTAAGACCGCACTGCTCTAGAGTATTACATTCCCCCTATTTAAGAACAATGGTTCGTCCTCGAACTACAGACTTACTGCTGAGAGACCAGCTCTGATACCATTCTGTCATGTCCCACCCCCAATAGAGAGAGTATTGTCCGCTCTGGACAAAACCGTGCTTTGGGGCGAATTGGAACTAACCAGGGGCCACTTCCCAGGAGGTCACCCATCCCAAGACTTCCCTGGCCCGAGCACGCTTAACTACGGAGTTCTCAATCTCCTATAGTGCCGGTTTATTTAAAAGGCGCCTCCGTATTGAAAAGTGGTATCATTTCATTTATAATGCAGTTCGGCCCTCTTTCGGAATGTGCTTCAGGGACCCGATCCCATTGTTCTGAAGTGACTCCCTTACTCAGATCACTAAGATGTTTGCAACAGACCGCACTGAGTGTGGACAGAGCATATCACTATGATGTCTTAAGACCGCACTGCTCTCGAGTATTACATAACCACACGCTGCCTGAGAAGAACCTCGGACCTACAAATAAAGGTTCGAGTAAAAAAAACAAAGGAAAGGAAAAATCCCCGAGGAGATCCCCCTCGATGAAGAAGCAGTCAAAGAGCTTATTGCAAAAGATCCGCCTAAGAAAAATAAGGTGGATTACAACGTTCTGGCACATCTGAGGGAAATACCCTCACAACTGAGTATATTGGATGCTCTTCTCTTGTCCAAAGAGGCACGAGATTCCCCGATCAAGGTATTACAGGAGCCCGATCAATTCCAAGCTTTTCTCGTGGAAGAGAAAATGAAATATGAACTGGCAGAGGTCCATAAAGCTGATATTACATTCAGCGATGAAGATTCCTCCTCGGTACATGCGGACATAATCGCCCATTATATGTCACCGGGTAATGCCACGACATGAAGATAGGAAAAATCCTTATCGACAATAGATCCTTCGTTAACCTTCTCAACATAAGGGTGCTAAAGGAAATTTGCATGAACATTTAGCACCTTGCCCAAGATAAAATTACTATCTCCGGGTTCGATTCACAGTCGACATGGACGCTTGGGTCCGTAATACTGACACTACACTTCAGTCTGCTCGTCACTGACATCAAATTTCATGTCATTGATGCCAAGACTTGCTATAACTCTTTGCTCGGCAAGCCTTGATTACATGGGTACAATATCATCCCTTCTATACAACATCAATGTATAAAGTATTTCAAGGATGGTTCGGAGTACACCGTCATGGGAGAGATAAACCCATTCTCAGTAAATGAAGTCCAGGAATATGAAGATGCAAAGCACTTCCTACCAGACTTCGAGAATACTGAAAGGTGTCACAAGCCGGAGAATAAACAGAAGTCCGTCGCCACCATCCTAATCTTTAGAAGCGATACCGAGGAAGATGAATAAATAGTCTACTCGGGGCAACCCCAAAGGCAGAACAATAAGCCCGAACCGTCTACTCCTATTCTGGTCTTTGGCAGCGACTCAGAGGACGATGCCAATATAGTGTTCTCCGTCCGTCCGTCAATGCAAATTTTTGCCGAAGCAGATCACAGTCTATAAATTACAATGGCTCTGCCTCGGCATTACAAGGAACTTGATGCGCTCTCTATATATAGTGTACAAGAATTACAAACTTTCTATGTACCCTCTAGGCGAAAAGTTGAAAATGCGATTCTCTTCTACCAATCTACAGAGACCAAAGTAGAAAAAGAAGTCTGGCATGGTACTGATTTTGCACTCGACAGGCTTCAACCCATCCGTCTACCAAGATATTACACGGAAGGATTAAAAAGGCTATTAAAATGCTACCCCTCGAACAAACTGTTCGACAATCCCAATTCTACAAAATGATTTGGGATATTCCCGAGACTCAACGAATGAAGCCCAACGGAAAGATGGAGATAACTGGGCTGGGATACGTTCGGTCCAAGAAGCGGAAGCAAATCTATATTTACCATGTCGTAAATAGCTCGGTTGAAGAGGAAAATGCTCTTCCCAGTAGCTGTGACGTCAAATCGGAGCGAGATCCCGCTCTAAGAGCGTTAACTCCATCGCTGGAAGAACAAATTGACAAGTTAATAAAAGAAGCTTCTCAAGCGAGCCGGAACAACCACAGCCGCGAAATGGCCATTTATGAAAATGCCAGGATATAGCGTCTAAGCCAGCAATCTGCGGAGAAAGTAGACCGTAATGCTCTCCATCCTTGGCCCGCTATATATTGCCGCGAAAGGGGAAACCCCGAAATGGAGGCAAAAACATGGCCAAGAACGCAAACAATGTTCGAAGACAACATAGAGGATCAAAAATGTCGTTCAATCGAGAAAAGCTCGATTGGAGCCCATCTTTTATAAAGAAGATGGGTCGGGAATACTCTTTCTCTCAAGACAAGACAAGGAAAATATTCAACCTTGTCATAAAGCACCAAATGGTGACACTTCCGGAGTCTCGGCATCCTGAACAAATAAACGAGGTCCATCAACCGGATTATTGCTCCTATCACCGAGTAATAGGTCACCCCCTTGAAGACTGCTTCACCTTTAAAGACTGGATAGAAGACCAGTATCGAAAATGTATGTTTACGTTATCCGACAGCTCGAGGGTAACCCCGCCACAAAAGCATGAGCCAAAGAGAACCTATACCGTCAGGATAAAACCGGCTCAATATCAAGAATGGAAGCGAACTCGTACCTGCTATATGATAACATTCTCAAAAGATAAAGGGCATGAGACTATGAATGACCTTTACAGGTGCTTCTCCAACGAAGACGAGGACGAGATGATCTCAGAGTTTCTACCAGCACCAAAAGAGCTGGAAGATGGGATACAAACCACGGCGGGCAACCTAAGAAAAATTGACTTAGGGATGGAAAATGATCCGAGGCCAACGTTCGTCAGTGAGCTACTATATGAAAAACCGGTGTCCACGTTAAAAGACATGCTCATGCAGTATAAAAATTGCTTCGCCTAGAACTACTCTGAAATGCCGGGTCTAGATCTAAACGTGGCAGTACATAAACTGGCGATATCACCAGGTATAAAGACAATCAAACAGGCGCCAAGAAGGATGCGACTAGAACTTAAGATGAGTATCAAAACTGAAGTCAAGAAACTAATCGACTCTAGCTTCATCCAAGAAGTTCAATATCCCGACTGGATCGCTAACATCGTTCCAGTGATGAAGAAAAATGGGACGATGCGCATCTACATGGATTTTTGGGACCTTAACAAAGCTTGCCCGAAGGATGACTTCACAGTTCCCATTACTGAGCTTATGATCGATAATATGTGTACCCATGAGGTCTTCTCCTTCATGGATGGATCTTCAGGATACAACCAAATAAAAATGCATCCTGAAGACCAGAAGCATTCTGCCTTCTGAACCCCGCTGAGCATATTCTGCTATAAGGTAATGCCCTTCTGTTTGAAGAACGCTGGCGCTACCTACCAGAGGACCATGACAAATAGTTTCGATGACCTCATCCATGAGATTGTCGAATTCTACATCGATGACCTTGTGGTAAAGGGCAAATCTCACGAGGAATATTGGGAACATCTAAAAATAGTGTTCCAACGTTTTCGGAAATATAATCTGAAGATGAACCCTCTAAAATGCGCGTTTGGAGTTTCCTCAGGCAAATTCCTGGGATTCATCATACATCACCGAAATATCGAAATCGACCCCTCAAAGATTAAGGCAATTATGAAAATGTCGATGCCAAGAACCCTCAAACAACTGTGGTCTCTCAAAGAAAAGCTCGCATATATCCGGCGGTTCATAGCTAACCTCTCCGGAAAATGCCGTCCCTATAGTCATTTGATGAAGAAGGGGACCCCGTCCATCTGGGATCAAAAGTGCTAAAATACACTGGATGAAATCAAGCAATACCTGCAAAATCCGCCGGTATTGACCGCTCCGGTTGTTCCCTTATAAAAAAGGACGAGGGAAAGTTCCCCACTAAAAGAGCCACCTGTTCATATCATAATTTTGCATTATTATATTCCCTATTCTTATTCATTTTACAAATAAACATGTGCTTTTGATCCATGTCTTCTACATAGTTGCAGGTTACAGGTTCTCGGAACAAAACAGTGAAAATGATGAAAAGACGATACAAAAGTGAGACTACGACCAACAAATGGAAGAATCTTGATCATGCCTACAGTTTGAAGAATAAACGAAGATCAATGGACAATTTCACAAAGTATAAAGGCAGCGCAAGGTTCAAGACTTCGACACGAAGCAAAGGGTAAAAGTTCACGACATTATGCACTGTGGAAAGATGGAAAAGAACTAGAAGACAATATGAAAAACCAAGTGAAGAAACAAGAAGCCAAATGCAACCAGAAGCATCCCAGAAAACTCCAGCCCAAGAGTTTCCAAGATGGCCGTGGATCCGCAGCCAAACAGGGCTTTTGGCCGCGGTTCCGCGGCCATGATGAGCATGTGTCGGTGTATATTGTGACGGTGTGGCGGTGCGTTGACTAGGCTTCTTAGGGGTAATTTTGTAAATGCAGATATGAATCGAATATAACCCTAGGGTTTCTATAATCTATAAATAGAAACCCTAAAGCTCTTTTTGGGAGCATGCCTCTTTTTGTTTATCAAAATTCAGAATTCAAAATTCATTGTAATGTTTTGAAGAGCGCATCGAATAAAGTAAGTAGTTTTTTTACCTTGCTCTAGTTCTTAATTTCTTTTCTGCCGTAGTTTAGAAATTTATTTATCTGCCCTAGTTAGATTTTATTTATCTGCCGTAGTCTACATAGTTAGTCTTTTAAAAACAATCATAAAAAAATGTCTTTTATCAATTCCCTAATGAGTGAGTAGTTCCTCACTTAGGGTTAGGAATAGGAAATGTTTGAGAGATGAAAATCTCTCATCCTTTCTTGCCCATTGCATATTATTTATAGGACTCCATGCATACATACACACACCGCTCACTACGGCACCCTATCCCACGAGGTAGCGATGATACCGTAGTTTAAAAGACCGGTTGTATATGTTTTCCATGGAGGTTAGGGTAAGAATTAAGAAAGGACGGACAATGACCTAGAGGAAGAAACATCGTTTCTTCCCGATCGTGCTAATCCCATTTATTAATTATTACCATAACACCCACATAGATCTAAATTAGGGCATAGAAAGCGGTGAGGAATATTGACTTTCCAAACTTAACCTAAACCTAATCCTAGCAAGATTTTAATTCTAGTCTAAATCAACCTTAGTTTTTAGTGATAATCAATCCAACACCATTTAGAATTAACTCGTTAGAACAAATTGAAAATACACAAAATTCCTGTGGACTAACCCGTACTCACCGGCTAGCTACCAAGCGACGCCGTTCTTGATTGCGGTTAACAATTCTTTGATCATAAAAATCTGTATCAATCAAATGGCGCCGTTGCCGGGGATGGCGTAGTTATTTTGTTTTTGCAATTTCGGGTTAATATAAAATCGTAAAAATCATAAAAAACTGAAAAGTTAAAAAAATATAAAAATTTTATCATCTTGTTATTTTTTGAAGGGTGTTTTGTTTGAATTGTGCAGGATCGACGAACGAATTCAGATCTAGAAAAATCCAGAGATTGAAACAGAAAACAGCAGATCCGAACAACAGAGGAGTACCACAACAGAGCAACAGAAGAAGTTTGGAGGCCTGATTCCTCTTACTGACCGCGGAACCGCCGCTAGAAGCTACATATTGCCGCGGATCCACCGCTCTCTACTGAAGTCAGCACGAGAAAACCCCTCTGTAAGCTTTCTCTTCTTCTCTGTAACCCCATTATCTCCTCTGTAAAAATTTTTCTGCAGGGTTCTTTGTGCAAAAACTTCTCCCCTTCTCCAATAACTTGATCTTGTGCAGGATTCTTTGCGCCGCAATAAAAAAATTGTTTGTAAGTGATTGTGTTTACTGCTTTGCATATCTAAAATTGACTTTAAGGGGCTTTTACACCAATCCAGATTGGGTGGGGATTTCACTACCCTTCCTAGGACTCTAAAAATCACATAAAGCATATTGCATTGACCATCAAGTTAATTAAAAAAAATTAGACTCAGCCTTAAGGACTGTCGCGCTCGATAGGACAAAGGAATAGTTGTAGGCATCGATCGTTGATCTAAACCTGATTTTGTGGTGCCTAAGCTAGACAGGTTGGAAAAGGTAACTTTAAAAGGCCCGTCTCACTGTGATTCGTGAGCAGATCCCTTCTTTCTCTACTTGTGCTTACCTGGTCATAATTGACGGTGAAGAGGCGATTTGAGGTCCTCACATCTTGCCCTTTGGAACAGTTAGGAGTATTCTAGTTGACCTTAGATCTAGGCTTGATTATGCATTTGTGATTGATTGAACATGTGTCTAAGCCTTTTATTGAAAATCTTTTTGCAAAAAGCTACTTATAAAAAAAACACAAAAAGGAAATTTTTTTACAAAAACTTGCCACTTGTAGCTAAGAAATCCGTTGCACCCCACTTGCACCCACTTCCTTCCATTGACGTTTTCTTACCCCCACTTTCTGTTTTTCACCTTTTGACTACACTACCTCTTTAGTGTATGTCCGGTTGGACTAGGGACACTAGTGCCTGATTAGTCCATGTCTCGTAACCGACCGACGAAGCTTTCGACTCCGAAGTCGAAATTCCTTCCACTTCTTTACCTTCATCATCATATTCTTCGTCTTCTAAGGAGATGTCGGGATTCAATCCTAACAACCCCTTACCCGCGGGACTGATTCCACCTCCACTAGGTGCGAATAACCCACAACACCCACCTGTTGAAGCGCCCCAACGAATCGCGCTCCAGGATCTTTTCTACCTTATTCGCACCGCTTTACCAACTTGTCTTTCACTCCCACCGGCAAATGGGGATAACTTTGAGATTAAACCCCTTTTCATCAACATGTTGCCAAAATTTCACGGATTGGAATCCGAAGATGCCTATATCTTCATAAACAAATTCCAGAATGTTTGCGCAATGATGAAGACTACACAACTTTCTGATGATGCTATAAGGCTACGTGTCATTCCATTCACCTTATGTGACCTAGCCGAGAAATGGTTATATAGCACAGCATCACACTCGATTAAAAATTGGGAAGAGTTTGTTAAAGCTTTTCTAAAAAAGTTTTACCCACATCACAAGACCGCGAGAATTCGCAATGAGATCATTCAATTTTCCCAGCTTCCTTCCGAACCCTTTTGGAAGTGTTTTGAAAGATTTAAAGACATACTTGTTCAATGCCCTCACCACGGTATCGAGAATTGGCAACTTTTCCAAACTTTATACGAAGGATTGAACCCAGCAACTAAGCAGTTGTTGGAAACCATTTTTCAAGGTCACTTTCTAACAAAATCAAGCGAGGAAGCTTGGCAGTTTCTCGACGATCTTGCTGAACAAACACTTCAGTGGGAAAGCACCAAGACCATCTTATCTTCTTCTTCAGGTCAGTCTAGGGCAGGCATACATCAACTAGATATGTCGATTGCAATGAAGGCTGAAATGGCCGCACTTACGAAAAAGCTAGAAGCAATTGAGACCAAAATCTCATCGCCTTCTCCTGCCCCTGCTTTACCCCCACGAACTGTTTGCGCTTGTTGTTCGGATCCATCACATCTTACTGAAGAGTGTCTTTACAATCCACCTGTTCAAGGACAAGATCAAGTCAATATTGCCTTTCAGCAAAGACAAAGAAATGATCTTTACTCTTCGACTTATAATCTTGGTTGGAGGAGCCACCCAAATTTTGCTTGGAATCAAAATCAACAATTCCAAAGGAATAACAACTTTCAAAAGCCTCCTCCTCCACAACAACAAGCACCTCAACAAACTCAACCACAACCTTACCCAAACTAAATGAACAATTTTGTTCCCAACAATTCTTATCCTCAAAACAATATTGTTCAACCGAATAACGATAAGGTTACCTCGCTAGAAAGAAGTTTGGATGCATTTTTAAAACAATCCACACAATCCGCAGCAAGGTTGGAGACTTCCATTCAATCTTTGGTGCAAAACAGTGCTTCACATGATCAAAGTATCAAATCAATTGATGCCCAAATTGTACAACTAAATGCTGTGTTGAGCGAGCGAGAAAAAGAAAAGCTTCCATCTCAACCATTGCCAAATCCCGGTCACACACAACGCACATGTTGCTTATGAACAACAAAATCATAATGTAAATGCTGTGACCACGTTGAGATCTGGAAGAGTGTTGCACAATAACGTGGGTAATAGTAATGACTCCCATGCTGGTGCTTCTTCTTCATCTTCTTCTTCTTCTTCTTCATTTTCATCTTCTTTAGAGCCTATTCTTCATTCTTCACAAGGCTCTACATCTTCTACTTCTAACGGACCCACACCTCACTTCACGAACACACCAACACTGGGATCCGTTCCAACTCCGCAATCTACTCCACAAATATTGAACTCAACAAATTTTCAAAATGTTCCATTTCCAAACAGGTTGAGATCCAATAAACCAACTCCACAAATGGAGAAGATTGTAGAGTTGTTCAAACAGGTTAGCATAAACATACCTCTCTTGGATGCAATCCAACAAGTCCCTTCTTATGCGAAAATCTTAAAGGACTTATGCATGAAGAAGAGGAAGTCACAAGTACCAAAGAAAGTTTTCATGGCTAGTGCTGTAAGTGATACTCTTGTCCAATCATTACCCCAAAAACATAAGGACCCTGACTGTCCTACAATTGGGGATAAGAACATCAATCGAGCACTTTTAGATCTTGGTGCTAGTGTGAATTTGTTACCTTATTCAGTATATGAACAATTAGGCGTTGGAGAGCTTAAACCCACTCATTGTACTCTCCAAATGGCCGACCGATCCATCACCCATCCTCGGGGTGAGTTAGAGGATGTGTTGATCAAAGTAGGGGACTTCATTTTCCCTGTTGATTTCATTGTTATGGATACACGGCCTGTAGCTAACCCCTGGAGTCAAATTCCAGTGATACTCGGTCGACCATTCCTTGCGACTTCTAATGCGGTGATCAATTGTCGTAACGGTTCGATGAACCTATCTTTTGGAAATATGACGATTGAACTCAACAATTTTAATTGGGGAATCAGCCTTCCGAGCCTAATGCTAGTATACTTGGTGTTTGCTCGATCCATGAGATCACGCAGGAGGACTGTGAGCTTGAAAAATTTCTGTTCGATCACAGCAGTTTTGACGCCTCTAGTGCGTTCCTCCTAGAATCAGACACAACTTTCACGCCGGAAAACGATTACGAGTGTTTCACTTTTCTGGACGATTTTGAAGACTCACCACCCGAGTTTGAGTCCTTTGATTTTTCGGATGAGTTGGTTGAACCATCTGACTCGGTTTCTTACACTCGATTTCAACCATTGATGGAATCCTTCGAGTTCGAGACAGTTTCACCAATGTTACCTTCAATTATTTCACCTCCGAAACTCGAACTCAAGCTTTTGCCGTCTCACCTTAAATATGCTTACCTAGGTGAGAATGAGATCCTTCCCGTTATCATATCGGCATCTCTAGCTCTCGAGTAAGAGAAAGCCCTTTTAATGGTCTTACAAAATAACCGGCAAGCTTTTGGCTGGACTATGGTGGACATCAAGATGATTAGTCCTCTCATAGTTGAACATCATATACATATGATGGATGATGCCAAGCCAGTAAGGGATCCATAAAGACGCCTCAACCCCATAATGAAAGAGGCTGTCAAGAAGGAGGTTGTTAAATATCTAGATAGTGGTATCATTTTCCCTATCTCGGATAGCCAGTGGGTTAGCCCCATTCATGTTGTCCCAAAGAAATCGGGCATAACGGTCATAACCAATGAGGCGAATGAGTTATTACCTACTCGCACTCAAACTGGGTGGCGAGTTTGCATCGACTATAGAAAACTCAACGCCGCGACAAGGAAAGACCACTTTCCTTTACCTTTTATTGACCAAATGCTAGAACGATTGGCTGGGCACGAATTTTACTGCTTTTTGGATGGCTATTCCGGCTATAATCAAGTTCCAATCGCCGAAAAGGATCAAGACAAGACCACATTTACTTGTCCTTTCGGTACATTCGCTTACCATCACATGCCCTTTAGGTTATGCAATGCACCCGCTACTTTCCAGCGGTGTATGATGGGGATCTTTTCTGACATGGTGGAGAAATTTTTGGAGATTTTTATGGATGATTTCTCCATTTTCGATGACTCCTTCGATGAGTGTTTGCTACACTTAGACGCAGTTCTTACCCGCTGTAGGGATAAGAACCTCACTTTAAATTGGGAGAAGTGCCACTTTATTGTACGAGAGGGTATTGTCCTAGGACATGTCATCTCGCAAAACGGCATAAAGGTTGATAAAGCCAAGATTGAAGTCATTTCCAATCTTCCTCCTCCTAAATGCGTCAAAGACATCCGAGCCTTCCTTGGCCATGCCGGTTTTTATAGACGGTTCATTAAGGATTTTAGCAAGATAGCTAGACCCTTGACTTTTTTATTGGCCAAGGACACAACTTTTGATTTTGACTCAACTTGCATGGAAGCGTTCGAGTTATTGAAACACTCACTCATTTCTACGCCCATTCTTTCATCTCCCGACTGGACGCATCCTTTTGAAATTATGTGCGATGCATCTGATTTCGCCATTGGTACTGTCCTTGGACAGCACATTAATAAGATGCTGCACGTAATTTATTACGCTAGCCGAACATTAAATGAGGCCCAATTGAATTACACAACAACAGAAAAGGAATTTTTAGCTGTTGTGTTTGCACTTGAAAAATTCCGGCCCTATTTAATCGGCTCTCCAGTGATTGTTTAAACGGACCATTCAGCTCTTCGCCACTTTTTTTGCGAAGAAGGATGCTAAATCGCGGCTAATACGTTGAATCCTCTTGCTACAAGAGTTTGACCTTGTCATAAGGGACACAAGAGGATGTGAGAATGTAGTTGCCGACCACCTTTCACGACTTCCTTCTTCGCCCACACTTGAAATTCCTATTAAAGACGTTTTTCCCGATGAGCAACTTTTAACCGTGTCATGCGAACCTTGGTTCACTGATATAGTAAACTATTTGGCCACCGGACTGATACCTAAAGATTGGTCGAAACAGGACAAACTCCGATTCCTGTCCCAAGTAAAACATTTTTACTGGGGTGAACCGTATCTCTTTAAATACTGTTCTGACCAAATCATTCGTCGGTGTGTCCCCGAAAACGAGTTTAAGAGTGTGCTGTCTTTTTGCCACGATCAAGCGTGTGGCGGGCACTTTGGCCCTAAGAAGACAGCAGAAAAAATCTTGCAGTGTGGTTTCTACTGGCCGCGACTCTTTAAAGATGCATACGAATACTGCAAGACAAGCTCCCGGTGCCAACACTTGGGCCGGATATCGCAGAGAAATGAAATGCCGCTCCAACCAATTTTGGTTGTGGATATTTTTGATGTTTAAGGAATAGACTTCATGGGACCATTTCCCAATTCCATTCTATTGGCTGTTGACTATGTGTCAAAATGGGTCGAGGCTGTGCCAAGTCGAACGAATGATAATAAGGTTGTTGTTCGATTTCTTAAAGAAAACATATTTTCTCGGTTTGGGCACCCTCGAGCGATTATAAGTGATAATGGATCTCACTTCTGTAATAGGAATTTTGATTCCTTAATGCACAAATACTCCATTACTCACAAATTGTCAACACCATATCATCCCCAAACTTGTGGGCAAGCCGGGATTTCGAATCGGCAGATTAAACAAATTTTGGAGAAAACGGTTTCTAAAAACCGTAAAGATTGGTCACACAAATTGATTGATGCACTATGGGCATTCCGTACTGCTTACAAGACCGATCTTGGTATGTCTCCATACCGGCTTGTTTATGGGAAGGCTTGCTACCTCCCAGTTGAAATTGAGCACAAGGCATTTTGGGCGATTAAAGAGTTGAACTTATCGATGGGAGATGCGGGCAGCAATAGAAGGCTGCAATTGAATGAGTTACATGAGCTGCGGGATGAGGCCTACGAAAATGAGGTAATTGTTAAATACCGAATGAAGGTGTTCCATGACAAGCACCTTATGCGCAAAACTTTTAAACCTGGTCAACAGGTTTTTCTATATGACACTCGGTTACACTTCCACCCAGCAAGCTTAAATCTAGATGGAAATGGCCGTTTTTGGTACATACCGTATATCCGCACGGTGCGGTAGACCTAGAAAACCCGGAGGACGGTACTTTATTTAAAGTAAACGGACATCGACTCAAACCGTTCCTCACTGCGGACCCGTCGGAGGAGCTTCTGTTTTTGCAGGAGCCGATTTATACTGACCGATCTTCCTCCATTTACCCCCAAATTTTCGGTCATCTAACCAAAACATTGTTTCAAACAAGTTTGGGGGTATGTATCATTTGTAAATATATAATTACAAAATAACATAAAAAATAAAAAAAATTTGAAAATAAAAATTTTTGGGTATTTTTGTAAATTTACAGATTAAATAAATAAAATAAAATTTTTATTTGCAAATAATTTCCTCTTTTTAGAGGGGTTTATTTGCAAATATCCATCATTTCCTCCCTATATAAAGAACCCGACCCCCCTGTTTTCACAAACCCTAATTTTCATCTTCTAAAAACCCTAGCGCCGCCGCCCTAAATTTTTCCTGCGATTTCTCTCTGCGCCGCCGCTGATCCGCCGCAGATCCCTACAAAGAGCTGCGCTTCCACCGCCTGTCAGCCGCGTCACCCTCTGAGTTTTTCAGGGGTGGTTCGTTCTTTGAAAACCCTCTCTGTCTTTAATTTTTTAGATCTGTAGCTACCGATGGCACACAATATACAACTTGAACGTGATTTTTCACAAATTTTTTCACACGATGTGTATGGGAGTTATTTTGTGAACGAGATAGCACGTAGGGGTTGGAACTTTTTGATATATAATCACCCTAACGCGTATGCACTTCCGGAATTAGTCACTCATTTTTACGAGTGTATGTCTCACCCAATTCGGCTTTATAAAATTGCAGTGGGGTGATAGGGAAATTATCATCGATAGGGATATCATACACGAAGTCACATTAATCCCTCGGGTACCCGCTCATGACCAACCTTTACAATTTGAGGATTACATGCCCTTGATGGGCAATGATTGTTCCAGGGAGCCGCGGAAGGGGATCTAAGTGAGAACCCTTTTCACTAATGTCTTAACTGTGTGCCGGTGGGCACAAAACAATATTTTTTGAAGCTCCCACAACACCACATTTTTTACACCCTCATTGCATATTGTGCATACCCTCATGACAAGAAACATTCGTTTCGACATGTGCATAGTTTTGCTAAACTCTATAGATGCGGGCAAACGAGCCGCAAATTACCCTTGTCCCATGCTTGTTACACAACTATGTTGATATTTCCTCCCCGTGGAGGAGTTCGAATTTTACATGCTTAGAGGCATACCTGTCAGGCCTCTTATTGAGGGCGTTTCTACGTCCAATTCACGATTGACGGATGTGTGGTCTAGAATTGAACCGGCGGAGCACGTGCCCGCCCGAACACCTAGCTCTAGCTCGACCGTGAGCGAAGGAGAAATGACCCCTTTAGAACATGCACATTTGATATGGAGAGCTGTTAGGGGCATAGAGGAGTTGAGGGGGATATCTAGGGAGTGCGACCGGCGGTTGACTGAGGTAGAGCAGGGGGTTCGAACCTTGTTGGCTGAGCGTTCCAGTTCACACTCGAGAGCGCGGCGTGGGGCCGAGCAGTGAGGGCACTGGTTTGGATAAGTTTGGGGGAGTTGGTGGTTGTAAATAGTTATCATTTGCATTGCATATTTGTTTTAAATTTTTGTATATATTTTTTCTTTTTTCTTTTGCATGTTTAAATTCTGCATTGCATCTATATAAAAAAGATCATAAAAATTAAAAAAATGAAAATAAATTAGAAAATTATAAAAATCAAATAAAAATTGAAAAATTTTAAAAAAAATTATAAAAATTGAAAAAATCAATTTTGTCCATAATTGACTTGAGTTTGACAAAAAGGTTAACTAGCTAAGAACAATTAGATCCTAGACTTAGTAAATTAAAAACCCTAAAAATAACCTTTCTTAAATTTAACGGTAGAAAGTATATGTCTTTGTAATTTACTTAGAAATAGGCAAATTTTGAGTTCACTTCTTGGGCTAAGTCGAAATAAAGGAAGAGTATTGATATTTTTATTAGAGTATAAGTCTGAAAAATAATTCCTAAGCTTAAGTCTAAATTATGAAAATATATACCCTACAAATTGCACAAACACAAATCTTGAAACTTGGAATAGTAGAAGAGACCTTGAAATGCTCTTGTCTAAAGTCCTTAGTATGAAGAAAAATAAAATAAAATACAAGTGTGAATAAAGAGATAAAAAAAAATGAACACTGGTTTTTGTAATTACTTAAGGCTGCATAAATAGAAAAAATATTTAGTGAGGGTGCTTTATCACCTAGTACCTTAGACCAACTGGTTTGGGAGTCACTGCTAAAGCCTTAGGTGTTACAAGACTAGGAATTACGCCTTAATGTGCAAACACATTTTGTAATCGGTCGTTGGTACCTCAAGAAGTATTAACGGTCGCATGAAGAATATGTGAGCAATTTCATCTAAAAAATTCACCAACTAATAGTACTTTGGACGATGGACAAGAGTATGATAGCTTGAATTAAATTTCCATGTGTAGGGGTGATACATACACACACGTAGGGGTATATGATTGGGATTTGGATGAGAGATAGGAATGAAAAAATAGGACTTATATCTTTAGTAGAGATGATAAAAATTCTTAAGTTGAGATGGAACCTTAGAAGGAAAATTCAAAAGGTGCTAAAAGCTAAGTGAATTTACATAACATATACAATCTTAAGTTAAATGATAAGGAAGCGTGAAAAATACGGGTTGATGATTTCTGAGTTGAAGATAATAGAGTTTGTTGTTAGAAAACCTAATTGGAGAATAAAAGTAAATAGGCCGAATTGATAGGATTTTGTGGGTATTATCCGCTGAAAACCCTCAGGAGACAACACTCCTCCTACTAGGGACACCTAGAGGTTTAACGGCTTGTTGCACGAGCTCAGTGCAATCGCGTTTCCCTGCGAAAGTGAGGCTAGGTCTTTTTCGAGAATAAAACTAGTTTTGCTCGAGGATGAGCAAAAGATAAGTTTGGGGGTATTTGTTCATATCATAATTTTGCATTATTATATTCCCCATTCTTATTCATTTTACAAATAAACAGGTGCTTTTGATCCATGTCTGCTACATAGTTGCAGGTTACAGGTTCTCAGAACAAAACAGTGAAAATGATGACAAGAAGATACAAAAGTGAGATTACGACCAACAAATGGAAGAATCTTGATTATGCCTACAGTTTGAAGAATAAACGAAGATCAATGGACAATTTCATAAAGCACAAAGGCAGCGCAAGGTTCAAGACTTCAACACGAAACAAAGGGTAAAAGTCCACGACATTATGCACTGTGAAAAGCTGAAAAAGAACTAGAAGACAATCTGAGAAACCAAGTGAAGAAACAAGAAGCCAAATGTAACCAGAAGCATCCCAGAAAACTCCAGCCCAAGAGCTTCCAAGATGGCCGTGGATCCGCGGCCAAACAGGGCTTTTGGCCGCGATTCCGCGGCCATGATGAGCACGTGTCGGTGCATATTGTAACGGTGTGGCGGTGTGTTGACTAGGCTTCTTAGGGGTAATTTTGTAAATGCAGATATGAATCGAATGTAACCCTAGGGTTTCTATAATCTATAAATAGAAACCCTAAAGCTCTTTTTGGGAGCATGCCTCTTTTTGTTTATTAAAATTCAGAATTCAAAATTCATTATAATGTTTTGAAGAGTGCATCGAATAAAGCAAGTAGTTTTTTTTACCTTACCCTAGTTCTTAATTTCTTTTCTGCCGTAGTTTAGAAGTTTATTTATTTGCCCTAGTTAGATTTTATTTATCTACCGTAGTCTAGATAGTTAGTCTTTTAAAAACAATCATAAAAAATGTCTTTTATCAATTCCCTAATGAGTGAGTAGTTCCTCACTTGTTAGGGTTAGAAATAGGAAAGGTTTGAGAGATGAAAATCTCTCACCCCTTTCTTGCCCATCACATATTATTTATAGGACTCCATGCATACATATACACACCGCTCATTACGGCACCCTATCCCACGACGTAGCGGTGATACCGTAGTTTAAAAGACCGGTTGTATATGTTTTCCATGGAGGTTAGGGTAAGAATTAAGAAAGGACGGACAAGGACCTAGAGGAAGAAATATCGTTTCTTCCCGATCGTGCTAATCCCCTTTATTAATTATTACCATAACACCTACATAGATCTAAATTAGGGCATAGAAAGCGGTGAGGAATATTGACTTTCCAAACTTAACCTAAACCTAACCCTAGCAAGATTTTAATCCTAGTCTAAATCAACCTTAGTTTTTAGTGATAATCAATCCAACACCATTTGGAATTAACTCGTTAGAACAAATTGAAAATACACAAAATCCTTGTGGACTGACCCGTACTCACCGGCTAGCAACCAAGCGACGCCATTCTTGATTGCGGTTAACAATTCTTTGATCATAAAAATCTATATCAATCACCCCCACGTGTTTAACACGTGAGTGCCTATATGCAACGCATATAGGCACTGCAGTTAAAACAATTGCTAGGCTAAAACAGCCCCACGTGTTTAACATGTGAGTGCCTATATGCAATTAAAACAATTGCTAGGCTAAAACAGCCCCACGTGTTTAACACGTGAGTTCCTATATGCAACGCATATAAGAACTGTAGTTAAAACAATTGCTAGGCTAAAACAGCCCCACGTGTTTAACACGTGAGTACCTATATGCAACGCATATAGGCACTGCAATTAAAACAATTGCTAGGCCAAAAGTGCCCCACGTGTTTAACACGTGAATGCCTATATGCAACACTTATAGGCACTACAATTAAAACAATTGCTAGGCTAGAAGAGCCCCAAGTGTTTAACACATGATGGCACTTCCCTACATAGAATTAAAATTCAACTCAATAAGGAACCGTTGGATCAAAGATCCAATGATGATTAAACATAGAATTAAATTCTATTGAACTTTTAAATGGGAAATGATATTTTCTGTTAAACAGAAAGTTGACGGATCAAAGATCGCATAAGTTGGAAAATATTTTTCATATCTTTCTAAATAAAGAAAAATTGTGCTCTGTTAAACCAAACACACTTGGATTAAAAATCCAACGGTGATTAAAAAAAATCACCAATCTACAGAATAAATTCTGTATGGAAAAATATTTTCCGAATCTTGTTTAAAGAAAACAAGAAAATATGTTCTATGAGACAGAAACCCTTGGATCAAAGATCCAACAGTAGGTAAAACAACCAAAATCAATTAGGATCTCTCAATGAGAGATTTCCTAAAATTAATCAACAAACTTCTCTCCGCTATATAAAGAACCCATGACATTCTATAAATAAAAGAGAAGAGAGAGAACAGAGAGAAACATAAAGATAAAAAGAGGAAGAAGAGAATTTATGTCTCGAGAAAGACTTGCTTCATCAGAACATTCTAGGTAAAAAAAAGAAATACATAGAGATTGTTCTATCTTAACATTTCTAAGGGTTTAACCCTTCGCATAAAAACTTAGTTCTTCCTCTGGTTGAGATCTGTAGAAGTATATCTCCCCATAAGTTGAGAATTTAATTCTCATCGGGGAGATTCTGTCATGCAGATTCAAAACCTAGGGGAAAGAACCGAGTTCAAAGAATTTAATTCTTACAGAAACATATGGGAATTTAATTCCTCTGAAAATCAAGGCTTAACCCTACAATAAGAATTTAATTCTTACAAAAAAAGTGAGGCATGAGATCCTCCAAAATCCTAGCATGAGATCAAAATCTCCAAATACTCAATAGGATCTCACGTGCTCCACGTGAGCGTTTCTGATGAATGAAAAGGGGAAACACACAAAATTGCGTTGTGTGCTCGCACGTGTGTTAAGTGTTTTACACTTCTATATAAAAAAGGAAAGGGGGTATAGAATCCAGAGAACGATTCTCACTTTGAGGCGCCTCACGTGCCTACACGTGAGCGCTTCCAAAAGTCAAGTGTTTAACACTTCTATATAAAAGAGGAAAGGGGGAATAGAACCCAGAAAACAATTCTCACTTTGGGGCGCCTCTCATGCCCACAGGTGAGCGCTTCCAAAAGTCAAATGTTTAACAATTCTATATAAATAAAGAAAAGGGGGAATAGAACCTAGAAAACAAATCCCACTTTGGGCGCCTCACGTGCCCACACGTGAGCGCTTCCAAAGTGCAGTGTTTAACGCTGATTCGGAGCCTCACGTGGGAACATGTGAGTGCTAAACATATACCAGTGCTTAGCATTTTTTGGAAATCATACTTTAACCTCAGATTGGCTAAGTCTTCCTGAGGTCAAAATCTCTTTGATCTCCAAGTCAACCGAGCATCTGTGCTCATGTTTTTCCAAACTAATCTCAGTCTCAAACATGACTGATGACCACTTAACCGATAATATCCAAAATTATATTCATCCTCGAGGAAATTTTAGTTTCAAAATACGACTAATGATTTCGGGGTTGACCACCAACTTCATTTTCCCTCGGATAGGGAAATTGGTTCAAGTGTACATCTCTCAACACCTCTGGTACATGTCGTTGTAATTTCTCAACATCTTCAGAGAGGTGGCGGGTCTCGACAAGCAACTGCTCTTCGGTGCACTTCCTAAATTGACGTGCACAACCCATATCAAACCACACCCCAAGCTGGGTGTCTCCTATATCATCGTTGCTCATCCCGACACGTAACAAATACACGTGCGCGCAAGATGAATAATGGACGAGATGTCCCTAAAATAACAATGGACCGTAACGTCCTTAAACTAAAACCTTACCTCAAAAATGGTGATCTACAGACCGAAACGTCCTCAAACTAAACGTTGCCATTAAAATGGCGACAACGGACCGAAATGTCCTTAAAGTAAAACCTCACTTAAAAAATGGTGATCTACGGACCGTAATGTCCTCAAACTACTACGGACCGTAACATCCTCAAACTACTATGGACTAAACCCTCACCTCAAAAATGGTGATTTACGGACCGAAATGTCCTTAAACTAACAACGGACCGTAACTCCTTAAACTAAAACAATGGAGCCCAAATGCTCTTTTGTTGGGTCTGAATGATCCCAAATTCTTGTTGAGTAGATATTATTCTAAGATTAGACTAACGTATACTTAACAAACATTTAAGTTGATCTTAATTTCAAACGAGATTAACGATTCTTAAATCAAACCAAACCCAAATCTAAGAATATACGGATTTGGATTAATCTACGCCCTACGGGAGACAACATAAATTAGTCTCCGTATACAATCCACGGGCAACCAAAAATAAAAAAAATACACATGATACGAAGTGACCTTCTGGAGCAGGAGAAAGTGGTTACCGCGATACGGTAACGTAATTAACTGCAGGGGCTTGCGCCTGCAGGGAAGAGCGTCTCCACAATCAAAAACCCCTCGCAAATGAGAGGGAATCTGACAAAGTCTGCTACAACGGTCGCATCTATCCAAACCTCTGATACATGGAGACATAAATCAACTTGGCATCTTCGGAGAGGTGGACGGATAAATCCAAATAGCATCTGCCCCCAAATTCAGGCAAGACGACCCATCCCGGTTCGTCTATGTTTTCGGCGGTGAACACCGGTTAAGAGAAAACCCCTTATCCTATATACAACGGTCCTTGAGGGTTCTTTAGATGCACTATAGGCATAAGAGAATGATCAGGGAAAGGAGATAACTCTGTACCATTTGAGTCGAGTTCTCCTGGGGGCAGAAAACAACTATTCCCCTATCGAAAAGTATTGCCTGATCTTCGCAATAACAAAGCTCAGACATTACGCCTTGTCACACGAGATCCATCTCATATCGAAGGTGGATCCTCTCAAATATCTAATGTCAAGGTCATACTAATAGAAAGGCTTACCAAATGGGCCCTCCTCCTGATGGAGTTCTTGGTAATGTATCGTCCCTTCAAAGCGGTAAAAGGACAGGCCATTGCGGACTTTCTCGTGGAGCGTCTGATACCAGCTGACTCCCCATTAAATTGCGAATTGCCAGACGAACAAGCATTCAATGCAATCTAAGAAGAAAATGATCCTCAATGGGAACTCTACTTCGATGGAGTATCTTCCGTGAAGAGGCGAAAGCAAAATGCTCCTATTATCAAAGCTCGGGTGGGCCTTATCTTCGTGACCCCACAAGGAGGGATATTGCGTTATACCCTCTCCTTAATAGAGCCAAGGACTAATAACGAATCTGAATATGAGGTTTTGATAGCAGGTCTCGAGATCGCTATCGACATGGGAATCAAAGACCTCACATATGGAGACTCTCAGCTGATCGTTAGCCAAGTAAATAGCGACTATTAGACATGCAACCCAGAGCTGATAAAGTATGGCGAAAGAGTGCAGTAACTGCTGACATAAATCCCTTACTATACCCTGGAAAGTATACCGTATGCGGAAAACAGTAAAGCGGATGCATTGGCCAAATTGGCCGATGAAGACTTGGATGATGTGATGATCATTGTGCAAAGCCGCAGGGTTCTCGCGCCAACAGATATATTTTCGGAAGACCTGATAGAGCCATCCGAATGAAAAGAAACGATCGAACAAGTAGCCCTTCGAATAGAGGATGAAGAAAAGGTCATTGACTGGAGGGAAGTTTTCATAGACTACTTCAAATCCCAACGAATGTCCGAAAATGCGTCGTTTAGATATCAGCTCATGAAACGAGCATTGTCTTTTGCCTTCGTCAATGATACTCTGTATAAAAGATCGTTTGATTGTTTATAGTTAAGATGACTGGGGCCAGAGGAAGCAAAGAAAGTCGTCCAAGAAACTCACGACGGACTCTGCAGTTCTCATTAAGCCGGAACGAAGATGAAACTGAAGATAAAAAGAATAGCTTATTATTGGCCCACGATAATCCAGGACTGCCTCGAATATGCGAAGCAGTGTCACTCGTGCCAAATTCACGGGGACTTCATCCATCAACATTCAAATTTGCTACACCCAACAGTGTCTAGCTGGCCGTTTGAAATGTGGGGAACCGATATAGTTGGCCCTATCGAACCCACATCATCCAAAGGACATCGATTTATATTGGCAACGACTGGTTACTTCTCTAAGTGGGCAGAAGCAATACCACAGAGGGAGGTGAAGACGGATAATATCCTCCATTTTTTCAGAACCCATGTCATCTATCGGTTCAGCACTCTGCGACGGATAATCTCGGATAATGGGCTAGCTTACAGAAGTCATAAAATAAGCCGCTTCACACAGCAGCATAAAATAGATTGGAGATACTCTTCATTCTATAATCCTTGGGCCAACGGTCTAGTTGAAGGTTTCAACAAGACCTTGACAAAGATTATAAAAAAGACGGTGCCCAGAAATAAAAAAGACTGGCATGAGGCTCTTTGGGCATATCGAACAACGTTCAAGATGGCCACGAATACAACACCATATGCATTGGTGTTCGGCACGGAAGCAGTGCTCCCATTAGAAATAGAACTCCCCTCTCTACGAGTAGTGGTTCGGTACGAGCTGACAGATGAAGAAAATGCTCATTTTAGGCTTAAGGAGCTCGATGCCCTCGACGAAACTCGCCTTGTAGCACAACAAAATCTGGAGGCTTATAAGGCAAGAATAACATGGTCATACGAAAAACTGATCAGGCTGAGAACATTCCGCCAAGGTGAACTCGTGCTAGTCGTTAAAAGACCAATGATCCCCAATCGTGTAAAACGGGGGAACTTCGAGTCGAACTATGAAGGCCCGTATTTCATAGACAAAGTCTCCCAAGGTAGAGCCTACCTGCTCATGGATATGCATGGTGAGAGACCATTCCGGCCAATAAATGGCCGATTCCTCAAAAGGTACTACGCTTGAAGAGTCATGACTTAGGTCAATGATAGATGATGACGCTTGTGTCCGCTCGCTATCTTCCTGAGTCAGAACCTTGAAAGCACTACCAAAAGAAAAAAACTCCGTTACCCCAAACACAACGACAGTGGACCGAAACGTCCCTAAACTAATAATGGATCGAGACGTCCCTAAACTAACAATGGACCGAGACGTCTCTAAACTAACATTTTCCCTCAAAATGGGAATGTTGGACCGGAACGTCCTTAAACTAGCATTTCGTCCCAAAATACGGTAATAAAAGACCGTCATGTTCTTAAACTCACACGTTTAGCCTTACGGTGCGTCCCCAAATCGATTACTGTATACAATCCACGGGTATAAACGATTCATAACTCTTCCAGGTCCCACATGATGCAGTCCTCTGAAGAAGACCGGGGCCTGTAGCTAATGATGCGTTACTTTACGGGCCGCCTAAAAAAAAGGTACGTCCACAGGCGAAATGGGCACGGATGAAAACTCGAAAGGGCGTCGTGAGTAAAAACGGCAGGACTGCCAGCGAGCTAGCGAAACCCGAAAGGGCACGAACTCGTTAAAAAAAACCTGCGTAAGATCATTACGACCCACAAAGGAGCAACACACTTAGGAGTCCCCACGATTCCTAAGGAGAAATAATAATTGTGAGATCCTCATGACTCATAAGGAGAATTTCCCCCTATGAGACCCTCATGGCTCATAGGATTCAAAAGCCTTAAGTTACAGGGATCTAAACCTGTTCTTAAACCATCAAAAAATCCTACAAAACCCTTTTGCACTACAGGCGGTCCAATATTGACCCTTGTATACAATCCACGGGCATAAATAAATATTCTCCCACCAAGTTTCTCTAATGGCAAGAAATATCCCCATATGGTGAATGACACTTGAAAGTCCTCTCGAATTATAAGGAGAAAACACCCTTGTATGATCTTTAAGACTTATGAGAGAAAAACGCACTTAGGAATCCTCACGATTCCTAAGCAGAAATTACACTTGCGAGATCCTTACGACTCGTAGGGAGAAATACCTTTATGAGACCCTTACGGCTCATAAAGCCAGAAAGCCTTAGTCGATAGGATGCTAACCCTGTTTGCTAAGCTACATTTGTCCAAACTAACAAAGGAAAATGATGATTCGCTCCTGGCAATTCCCAGTTGTAGCGATACTGATACCTAAATAGGTATCAAATTTCAAGTTCTCTCACGGAAAATGATGATTCGCTCCTGGCAATATTCCAGTGGTAGCGATGCTGATTCCAAAATTGGTATCGGATTTCAAATCCCAAAAAAGAAAAAAGGGCCGAAATGATATGGCAACTTGCAATAAAAAGTAGCGAGTAAAAAAACAGCCGAAATGATTGGGCACCGCGATAAATAGCCGAAATGGTTCGGCAATCGCGACTTTCACTACATAATAGCTGAAAAGATAGAGCATCGCGGAAAGAAATAAAAAAAATTGAAAATGAAAATTTTCTACCGTGCAAGTTGTCCATTTTGACTCTTGTATACAATCCATGGGCACAAATAAAAGAAATGGAACCTATTTTCCCACCACGCTTCGTCAAAAGGATCTCCAAGTCTCGACGGTACATATACAATCTAGAGACCATCCCGGCGTTCCTTCTCATTCCGGCAGGATACAGACGCAACATCATCATAAAAAAAGGAGGACCCAGGGGTTAGAGCAAAAATGGAGTAATGGTAAAATCCTAACTCCAAGTTTCGACGGTACATATACAATTTAAAGACTATCCCGGCGTTTCTTCTTATTTCGGCAGGATGCAGACACAACATCATCATAAAAAAAAAGAGGTCCCAAGGGTCAAAAAAAATTGGAGTAATGGCAAAATCCTAGCTCTAAGTCTTGACGGTACATATACAACCTGAAGACTATCCCGGCGTTCCCTCTCATTTCATCAGGATGCGGACGCAGCTATCAAATGAAATTGGAGCAATGGTATATTTCTATCTCTGGACTTCAATTGCAATACACACATCATAGAGCTTCTACAGATGTTCACTCTACTTTAGCAAAGAATCGGCGCGATATCGTCAAAGCAAAAAACGAAGTGACAGTATATTCTTAATTTCGGGTCTTGATAGCAGTACATACAAAGTCTAAAGACCGTTGGAGATCATCCCATCCCAGAAGGGTGCAGTTATGACTCATCGGGGCTCCAAATTGAGTTCATCGGGGCTCCAAATTGAGCCTAAACTCAAGTAAAAAAGCGTCATGGCAAATACCTAACGCTTGTTTTTCCAACGGTAATATGACGTAAGGAGATTACTTGAAGACGTCTTGCCTAACCTCAGAAGGGATCAGAGACACGACAGTCGCGTGGATACTCGAACAACGGCTTAAAGACCGCATATCGAGAAATATATCAGCCAACGCGACTGTACCACGGACTAAAACCCTAGTACAACAAACCTAATAGACCTTTGTCATAAAAGAATGGGGGTTATCTACATATAACGTTAGGACAAGTTTTCCTGTAAACCCAAGGGAGGTAAACTAAAAATACTGTGAAACAAGCACAAAAACTAAAAAAAATACCGAAATGAGTACATAAACTAGAGAATCCGAAATGAGTGAATAAACTGGAAACTCCAAAATGAGTACATAAACTAAAGGCTCCGAAATGAGTGAATAAACTATAGACTCCGAAATGAGTGAATAAACTACAAACTCCGAAATGAGTACATAAACTAGAGACTCCAAAATGAGTGAATAAACTACAAACTCTGAAACGAGTACGTGAACTAGAGACTCCGAAATAAGTGAATAAACTATGAACTTCCAAATGAGAACATAAACTACTTCATGCCAGATCAAAATATCAAACACAGAAGAGTGCATGCAAAAGAAAAGAATGTATTTTCTTTATTCACGAATCGAAATGTTTGAAAGATACAATTTACATATAAATTAAAAAAGAAAAAAAGATACAATTCTAGCCTCTAAGAGGGGAAGGCTTTCAATAAAGCAGCGACCCGCTCATTCTCTTGCCGCAGCTCCTTTTCACGTTCCACTATTGCGGCTAGCATTGCATCGACTTGAACCTGTTGTTGCAAGCACAAAAAAAGCTTCATAGAAATTTCCTTCTTAGTAGCCTCAGAGTCCTGCATTCCTCGCTCAGTAGAGTCAAGGTCCTGCCTCAGCGCCACTCCTTCATAAATGCATCGTTGAAGATTTTCGAAGATAACTCGGAGCTGTCCATCATTTGTTTTTACCTGGGCACATAATTGGCTTGATTCGTTAAAAGCCTTCTCATACTCCTTCTGCTTCAGGACCACCTTCTGCTCGAATTATTGAATTGAAGTGGTACTTTGTTCGATCCACGTGACCAATTGAGCCTTCAAGGATAATGACTCAGGCGTAAGATGTTTGCGCTCGATCTCATAGAGGCAAGCCTCGATTTGCTTACAATAATCAACCCAGATGCTGACGAAATCTTCATTATGGAAACTCACAAGAGCCGCCAGCATGGGGTTGACTTCATCCGTGAAGTTCGCAGCAGAAGTGAAAGCCTCGACATTAAGGTCTTCAATAAATTCACTTAGCATGCGTCTGCTATTTGCTGCGCCTTTGGAAGATTGGCGCTTAGCGAAGGGTCCTGCGGACATAGAAATGCGAGACTTGAAAGGAACCAAAGCCAGTAGAGCTACCACGGAATAAGACGCATATAAAGAAGGGTCAGATTTCAACCTAAAAAATGAGATCTAACCTACCAATAGTTGAAAGCGGCAAATCGAGGAACATAGAAGGCTCAACTATTTCTTCGACTTCTCCTTCGAGCCGTAAGACTGTGAGCAGTACAGAGAAAAGCCAATTAGAAAAGGGTCACTCTTGGAAAGATGAAATAAGAAATGAAAGATATACTAACCAACGCCAGAAGGAGGGATGGATCCTAATTGGAAGGCTAAGTGCGTGGCTAATATTTGGCACAATTGATTAAAAAGAACTCCTGTAAGATTGCAATAATATATGTTAAGAAGTTAATCCAAGGAGTAATATCAATGCTAAAGCGACGAAATAAAAGAGTTTTACCTTCCGTCTCTGAGCCTGAGAAAACTCGGGGAGGTGCAAAAGAGATGGATGGAACAACAATGGTCATGGTACCAGCTGATGGGGGTTCTTTAATCAGCAGATCACCAGGATTTACCATGCCTATATCGGAAATAAAGGAGATGTTAGCGAATATGTCTAGCAGGATTAAGGATCCAAAATTAATAGCACGGAAGATACCTGATGGTGTGGAAACCATAGTTGTATCTAGAGCATCATTAGTTGCGACAGCTTCTTCAACTTCCATCATCATTGGGAAGACGGATTCAATGTCTACACCTTCATATCCCGTATCAATAAGGGCCGTCGTTATGCTAGCATCACCCGCGAATATTGGGGATCCACAAGGAGAGGAAGTGGCAGCTGGAACAGTCTCGGATTCAAAATGAAGGCCTGTCACCCCAGAATCCCCAGATGCTGGCACCTCATCCGCAGCGCTAACACCTAAACTTGCCCATGCTGTATCATTTAAGGAAAAGTGTGTTATAATTTCGATAAACTACCATGGAAAGAAACTTGGAGAAGTAAATAAGTCCTACCAGGATTCGGTAAAGTGTCGGGCGCTGTTTCACCTTGAAGTAAACGCTCAGCTTCTTCACGAGTTGCACACGCGATCTGCCTATGAGCGGTTAACAAGGCAGAAGGAATGTCCTTCATGGGAACATTAAGGGGTCGTATCTCACTCGAACCCACACCTGTGGCCAAGCTAGCCTGACGCTCCCTCGCTGCATACTTCCGATGCTTCTTCTCGGCTTTAGCTATACAGATCTTTCTCTTCAAAACTACAGACAGAGGAACGTCTTCATTTGAATCAGACTCAGCCTCTGTATCTACTACAATGTCCGTCATCGGCTGCTTTAGCGACGCTTCCCGTAGCGGCCCTGAAGTGGCTTCAACGGTAGCCGATAGCTCTGAAAGTTCTGTTGGGGCTATCGGGGGAGAAATATCCTCTGCAATACCACCTAAAGACGGCATCACACTCGGAACAGCGCTAGCTGCGGTGGTTCCTGTAATGAAGAAAAAAGGAGTCAGGGCATAAAAAAATGAGGCAAAATATTTTAAGGGCGCCACAAAATAAATCATACCAAAGCCCATAGAAGCACGAAGCCTCTCCTCTTTCTCAAATGTTCTGATGGACGCCAAAAGAGCTTCTTCATAAGAGATTCCTGTTAAGAAAGGAGTGTCAATAAAGTATAATAAACTCTAAAATATACGAAAGAGTATAAATAAGATGTACCTGACGCTGCAAGAGCAGCAAGCGCTACTTGCTTGCGGACTAAGCGCTTGGAAGCCTCAATAGTTGCTTGAAGGTTAGTCGCGGCATTCTCATCAGTAAAAGCTTCAAAAAGATTGTCGCTGGTGCTATATTTGGACAAGCCTTCACTATAGGGAGTACGAGGTTCTTGACCAAATACAACATCAGCTGAAAACAGGGATTTCTTCTTCTTCTGAAAGCCGACAACAACACCTGACGATAAGAGCTTTCGCTTTATAGGAATTTTGGGAAAGCGAGTCCTGATTTATGAGCCAATATCTAACTTAGAAGACGCTGCAGCCATCACGCCGCCAGGAGCACCCACGTCCGGACGTGGCTTAGCCATTGACACCATTAGAAAGGCTCGCGGAACTACGAACGCATCACTCTCTCTCAAAGAAGGACGAACAACTGCTCATCGTTTCAGTGGAACTGCGAGGTAACTTGCCAGGACAGAATCCTTATGATCAAGGAGAATCCGCCTTTCTTCCTTGATAACGACGCCCGTTGTATGCTGATACCAGGCTATATAGGCATTGGACGCCTTCGGAATATGGCTCGGCTTAGCAATTAGAAAATAAGACCTTGTATCCAGTCACATAAAGTGATGCACCATGTTGCGGACGATCTCTTCTGAAGCCACTGGATTGACAAGAAACGCTTCGAGGGGAACACCTTGGTTATAGCCGGATTTTTGAGCAAAGCGATGCGGGTTATACCTCATGAATAACACCAGGCATTTTTCCTGAATACTAGGAAACCCAGCCTGATAGAATACAAATGCATGATTTCCCGGGCTCTCAAAGAAGAAATCCCATCCTTGAAGAAATCATGAAGCGGCTGGACCACTTTGGATGGTTCTTTACTAATAGACAGGACCCTATCAATAAAGGTCATGCTGTCCCCAACCATACGTGGACGCAGAAGCAATCGCCGAGACTCTCGCTGTGTTTAGGCCTCTTATGCACACCAAAGGCACCCAACACATGCATCTCGATCCATGAGGTGAAATAATGTAAAGGGAGATTTACGGGCTTCAAACCAGGCCAAGTGGTATCGGCTGCTATACTTAGGCCATTATACCAATGGGCCAATCTTGCAACTCCAATAACCATACGCGTCCCCGCCGCAACACGATGAGCCGGAAAGAAAACAGACAGTCTTATGTAGTGAGGATGCATTGGGAGTGCAAACTAGCTCAGCCATAAACCAATGAAGCCGACGAAAAACGTATCCTCGTCAATGTCCGGAGCAACAATCCCTGCAAAAGGGATGATGGGGGTGTCCGGAATAAAGAACTACTTCAAATCCGCATCTGCAGTCGGCAATTTGTCCAAGCCAAATCCGAACGGATCATCAAGCTTGGCAAACTTCGCAGCCTTCTTCGATAAAACCTCCGGACGAAGGAAACTGGCGGCGAAGTCCGTAAAGCTAATCCCATGCCCCCCGAACTCAAAAAACAAGCTTTCATAGATATTCAACACTTTGATCAGACTCGGGAACTTATGTTGGATAACATTTTCCAGAGTAAGGCCCATGACTACCGATTCAGTGGCGAAGATATACCCGTCAGGAGGAAGTATCTCATCATAATGCTCCCTTCTGACGGGTAATCCAGAAATATCTGCGAATTCTTCCAGCGAAATCGATACTTCCCGGTCCGATAATAGAAACGTGTGGGTCAGAATATTCAACTGTTCCAAGAAAGACTTAACCCATCATACTTGAGGAGTATGGTAATAGAAGAAAGATGCGTAGACCATTGGATATAACCCGGTTTTCAGCAGCAACGATTTCTTGGCCGATAAGATGTAGTGGGCCCAGCGGAGGTAACCAGTCGGATGTCGAGGGGTCACTACTATTTTATAAACCTGACCCTAAGGATGCGCCTCTCCTTGACATATATGACACCCCAAAATATCTAGGGCCATCGGCGGCTGGACTGGTATCGAACCATGGAAGATTTAAAACGACCCTCCGCAGTCCAATTAACCTCTTCCACAGCATAAGCAACCGGTGAAGGGTTAGCATAATGATTCGATGGGATCGGTTCTGATGGCGCCCCACAAGTAAAGCTGCACCGACCCCGGATAATGTAGTTGTACCACGCTCCCCATAGATGAAGATATTTTTTCATTCCGGATCGTAGTCCCGGATTAAACCAAAGACTTCACAATCAGTAGGGGCGTCGGAAAAAGTACTCTCCGAACGATCATAGGGAAAAAAAGAACCACAAGCCATGGTACCTGAAAAGAAAACCAGTGGAGGGTAAGCAATCAAAATGCTAAAAGCACTAAGTCTAAAAAAAATAGTGGGCCCCACAAAATCAAGGTGGTGGCTTATCAATGATGAGACATGTGCCCATTATGAGAATCCAAAAGGATTCTCATTAAATGAATAATGCTCATTAAACAGTGGAGTTAAAAACTCCCAATATTCCCCGAAAGGCGAGCTCTTTAAAACAAACAACATATTCAAATCTGTGAAACAAAAGAGAAGGGATTAAAACCCCAAAAATTTTGAAAAAAAAAGAAAAACATCCAAGAGCAGTAGAGAGAATAAAATTCCTAAAGTTCTTAAGATCTAAATAAGAGCTAAGCTCTGCAAAAAAATGGAATTAAAATCCCCCAAGCAGTGGGACTAAATCCTAGAGATCCCCATGTTAGAAAATTCATAGGTTAATTGATGGAATCAAATTCCAGAAAAATATCAAGATTGACAGTAGGGTAAAACCCTAAGAAGGAGAATCAAACATTCTCATGTCTTGGATGAAGACATCAAGATCCACGATCTATAAAAAAAAGTTTTTTAGATCTCCAAGAGATCGATTTAAAAAAAAGTGCTAAGCTCTGTCGAATCTGATAATGGATTTAAAATCCAAAACTGAGAAAATATATATACTCAAAAGGAGTTAAAGAGTTAAGCTCTGTTCATAGTCCTCACCAAGAAATTTGGCAGAGTATACTCTGAACAAAAGAGTTCTTGGAGACAGAGATCTGAGCACTGGAAAGAGAATTAAATTCTCAAAAGAAGCCGACGCCGAAAATAAAACAAGTAGAATTAAATTCTACATGAGAATTATTTCTTTAAGAAAATTGGGATATTCTTTGTAAAACAGAGTCGTTGGATCAAAGATCTAGTGGTGATGATAAATCATCAAATGATAGAATTAAATTCTATTAGGAGAAAATATCCCCCTAATTGTTCTAAGTTTGAAAGATATTCTCGGTTGGATCAAAGATCCAATGATAGAATTAAATTCTATTTTGGGAAAATATTTCCCCAATCTTTCTAAAACAAAGAAAGATTATTTTCTGTAAAATAGAGAGCTCTTGGATTAAAATCCAATGGTGAATAGAAATCACCGTTTTACAGAATAAAATTCTGTATATGGAAAAATATTTCCCCAATCTTGTTAAAAAACAAGAAGACATATTCTGTGAAACAGAAATCACTGGATCAAAGATCCAACGGAGGGTAGAATCCCCCGAACAAATTCCGAGACCAATTAAGTCAATTGATATCTCTCAAATGAAAGATTTTCTCAAATTAATTAACAAATTTACCTTTACTATATAAAGGAACCGAGACTTTAAGTCTCATATAGAGGATTGACCCCATAAGTTTCTCCACAAAAAAGAAAAATAGAGAATTTAATTCTCAAAAGAAGAAGAAGATCTCTCTCCTTTCAAACTTTAGGTAAAAGAAAAGGAAGAGATCAAAATATCTCCTTTGCCTAGTATAAACGGAAACAATGGTTTAACCCTTCATTTAAGAACTTAGTTCTTCCTTTGATTTGAGACTGGAAAAGAAATTCTCCCCACAAGTTGAGAATTCAATTATCATCGGAGAGATTCTGTTCTTCAAACTCAAAATCTTGGGGAAAAGAACTAGGTTAATAAGAAAGAGAATGAAAAAGAACCTATGTTCTAGGAATGTAATTTCTCTGATAATACAGTTTAAACCTAAAAAGAAACTTTGTTCTTATAAAAGAAAAAACATAAAAACTTAGTTCTTAAAGAAAACTTGATCCCAAATCTTCAAACCAAAGATCTTGGTGATCATTAATGGTCAAAAGGCCATCAAAAGAGATTCAATCTCTAAAAAAGAAAAGGAATTAGCGCCTCACGTGCTTCCCACGTGAGCGCCCCTAACAAAAGACTCAGTGTCTCACGTGAAAAACACGTGGTCGTTCAAAATAGAAGGCCAGCATCTCACGTGAGAGACTCATGAGCGCCGAGTAAAAGTGCTTAGCATTTCATATGCAGCTAAAACGGCTGAGTGGTTAGCATTGATTGGGCAGCGCCTCACGTGAAACACTTGTGGGTGCCCAACAAAATAAATGAGACAGCTCCGCACATGCTTCTCATGCGGACGCCATATAAAAGTGCTTAGCACTATATATATATTCAGTCAAAATGATTGAGTGCTTAGCATTGATTGGGCAACGCTCATGACCGAGGGCTTCACATGATACACATGTGAGCACCAGAGCTCTAAACAAGTGCTTAGCACTTCTGTATAAAAAAGGGGCTGAGAAAACAAGATCCAAATAAAGTGCTTAGCACTTTTGAATAAAAAAAAAGAACGAAGAAAAGGCTGAGCAGATCAAGCCCAAATTGGCTAAAAGTCTCTCCGAAATTTTTAGCATGTAAGCCTAAATGCTCTGCCGTTAGATCTTAAATAAAAAAGTGATCCTAAGTTGATCTTAGTTTTATACAGGATTAACGTATTCTTAGTTAAAATAAATTGAGCCCAAATGCTCATATGTTTAAGCTGATCTTAATCTCAAACTAGATTAATGGTCCTGTCCTTAAACCGAACGAAACATTTTTGAACTAAAGGAAAATATAACCTAAGTTCAAAACCTAAACCCAAATTTAAAATATACGAATTTGGACTGATCCGCGCCCTACGGGAGACAACATAAAATAGTCTCCATATACAATCCACGGGCAACCAAAAGAAACCAAACATAATAGGACACGAAGTGAACCATTGGAGCAGGAGAAAGTGGTTATCGCAATGTGATAACGTAATTAACTGTAGGGGCTTGCGCCTGCAGGGAAAAGCGTCCCCACAATGAAAAAACTCATCACAAATGAGAGGGATTCTGATAAAGTCTGCTACAACGGTCGCATCTATCCAAACCTCCGATATACGGTGCCATAAATCAACTTGGTGTCTTTGGAGAGGTGGATGGATATGTCCAAATAGTATCTGCCCCCAAATTCAGGCTAGACGTCCCAAAGTATCAGTCCGGTTTTCAACAGTAAACACGTACAGCTCGTTCTCTTCGTCTAAGAGTATCGCATATCGATTCTAGGGTTCGGAATCTGTCAGACCCCAATAACTTGATAAGTCGTGTGGTAGAGGACTCATAACCATCCAGATATACAACTGATAATACTTATCAGTTTATCTCCACTGTGGTGGCCACCGACTTGTAGTTGTAGTCATGTCCTGCATAGCGCGACATCAACTCCCTATACCGGGAGAGACAAATCCCCTCGACCGCTCACTGCCTCCACGTGCTTCGGGACTATACCTACTAAAAACCTGTTTGCATGACTCCTTTGAGATGTGGTAGGGTAGAAGTCTACGTATAGTAGGAACACACATAAGAAACTATGGCGATCTCAGGTTTTAGAGACTACCCTGTACTTATGTCACAAGATAATTGCTACCTGACATTGGTATATTACCAACTAGGAGTTCTTGGTGAGTCTGTCCAGTGCAACTCATCCAATGAGCACCTGTATACAATCTTCGGTGTCAAACACTAATAGTTATGGGACCAGCTATCGCCCTCCAACCGGGTCAATAAACATACATACTAGTCTAAACTGGAGTACCGATACCCTGTCTCGACACACCTACGACTAGGGACCTTTAAGGATGTGCTTATCGACTACTCATGCCCCACTAGTATGATCTCCATCATCTTCCTGGTAGTCAAGTAAAATCTTAAAGGATTTATCTCATGTCTAAATAATACGTGATAATGAATAAATGCATTACATGAAAGATAAAGACAAACCAGATAGCATTTTATCATCTCGAGCAATATTGTTCTCTCGTATAGGTCTTCCTTCAATTACAATAATTGTCTTGAGGGCACCTATATTCAACAATCTCCCACTTGCACTTAAGACCAATTATTACGGTATCTCACACCCAATTTCTTTACTAACAGCTTCGCAAACTGTGTTCGAGAACTAGCCTCAATGAGTGGACCCGACATAGTGTATCTCTTTTTTTATCCCCGTATCTCAATTTCGTGAAGATCAAATATCTCCCGAACTGAGCGATACCTGCCTTAGTATTTGCCTGGACAGACGATGGGATCATTTTCACAAATGAATAATTATATCGAGCAAATTCTTAGGCAGTATCCTTTACTGATTCACATTCAGCATTTGGCGCCATGACTACCTCAGTATCCCACTTGAAACTATTTCTAATATACTTCTCCTTAAAAGAAGGTAAACTTATAACTCGGGAAAGACGCTGTCTTCTATGGGAAGTTAGAATCGGTAACCACCTCCTTCAAAAGGCTTCCATTACCATACACCAAGAACATCAAATGTTCTTCACTGCTACTCTATATTTCTCTAGGATTGGACTGACATCCATATCCTATATGGAGAAACATTAGTGAGCACCATTATTTTACCGATTGCAGTATAAGAACATCACTTCTTATCATGAGCATGTCATCTGTTCACCGCTGAAAACAGGGATGAACTAGGATAGATCGTCTGGCCTGAATTTATAGACAGATGCTATTTGGACTTATCCACCCACCTTTTCGAAGATACCAAGTTGATTTATGGCACTGTATATCGGAGGTTTGGATATATACGACCGTTGTAAGAGACTTCATTAGATTCCCCCTCATTTGTGAGGGGTTTTTTGATTGTGGGGACGCTCTTCCCTGCAGGTGCAAGCCCTTGCAGTTAATTATGTTATCGCGTTGCAATAACCACTTTCTCCTGTTCCAGCAGTTCACTTCGTGTCGTGTGTATTTTTGTTTATTTTGGTAGCCCGTGAATTGTATACAGAGACTAGTTTATGTTGTCACCCGTAGTGCGCGGATCAGTCCAAATCCGTATTTTTTAGATTTGGGTTTGGATTTTGAATTTAGGTTATATTTTCCTTTCGTTCAAAAAAATATTTTGTTTCATTTATGGACTGTTAATCTAGTTTGAGATTAAGATTAACTTAAATAGATGAGCATTTTTGCTCAATTTATTTTTAAATAAGGATACGTTAGTCCTATTTAAGACGAAGATCAACTTAGCAACATTTTAAGGATCATTTTTTGTCTAAGATCCAACAATAGAGCATTTGGGCTCAGCTGCTTTAGAGATACTTTTAGCCAATTTGGGCCTAATCTGCTCAGCCTTTTTTTGGTTTAAAAGTGCTAAGCACTTATTTGGGCTCTGTTTTTTCAGCCCCTCTCTTTTATGCAGAAGTGCTAAGCACTTGTTTGAAGCTCTGGCGCTTACATGGGTATCATGTGAAGCTTTCAGTTATGGGCACCGCCCAATCAGTGCTAAGCACTAAGTCATTTTGACTGAATATATATATATATATATATATACATATATATATATATATATATATATATATATATATATAGTGCTAAACACTTTTTATATGGCGTCCACGTGAGGAGCACATGCGGCGCTGTCTCATTTATTTTGTTGAGTGCCTATTGTGCTTCACATGAGGCGCTGGGCGCTACCCAATCAGTGCTAAGCATTCAGCCATTTTGGCTGCGTATGAAATGCTAAGCACTTTACTCAGTGCTCATGGGTATTTCATGTGAGGCGATGGCCCTCTATTTTGGGCGTCCATATGTTTTTCATGTGAGGCGCTGATTCCTTTTCTTTTCCAGATATTGAATCTCTGTTAATAGTATTTTGACCATTAATGATAACCATGATCTTTGTTTTTAGGATCTAGGATCAGGTTCTTAAAAAACTAAGTTCTTGATTTGAAGGAACTAAGTTCCCGGAGTATTATGGACTCCATCTTCTTTCTTTTCAAATTTGTTCTTTTCTGAATCTTTGATTCTTAAGAAAAAGATCTTCCCGATGAGAATTAAATTCTCAACTTATAAGAGATTTGTCTTGTGGATTTCAGATCCAGAGAAAAAACTAAGTTCTTGAGAAAGGTTAAACCCTTAAATGTGCTATGACAGGTAAAAGAGATGTTTTGATCTCTGTGGTTTCTTTACCTAGGGTTTGAGAGGAGGAAGATCTTCTTCTTTATTAAGAATTAAATTCTTTGTTATTTTGAAAGCTTTCTGTATTTTTGCAGAAGCTTATGGGGAGTTCCCTTTATATGTCTGTCTCCTTGAGACTTGAGATCTCGGGTCCTTTATATAGTAGAAGCAAATTTTTAACTAGTTTTGAGAAAATCTCTCATTGAGAGATTTCAATTGATTTAATTGGTCTCAAAATTTTTCGGAGAATTTTATCCACCGTTGGATCTTTGATCCAGTGATTTTTGTTTCACATAATATATATATTTTTTTAACAAGATTAGGGAAATATTTTCCTATATACAGAATTTTATTCTGTCAAACGGTGATTTTTAATCACCATTGGAATTTTAATCCAAGGGCTCTCTGTTTTACAAAAAGCAATCTTTCTTTGTTTAGAAAGATTGGGGAAATATATTCCCAAAATAGAATTTAATTCTATTATTGGTTCTTTGATCCAACCGAGAGTATTTTTCTCACTTAGGAAGATTTGAGAGATATTTTTTCCTAATAGAATTTAATTCTATTATTTGATGATTTATCATCACCATTGGATCTTTGATCCAACGGCTCTGCTTAACAGTAAGTATCCTAATTTTTAGGGAAATATGCCCATGTAGAATTTAATTCTACTTGATTTTAACTTGGGCATCGGTGCTCACGTGTTGTGCATGTGGGCGCCACTTAAAAATTTAATTCTTATATATGATAGGCGCTCCTGTGCTTTACACATTGGCGGCCATATGAGCTCCATGTGCGGCCCACCATAGGATTTAATCCTAAGGGGTTGGTGCTGGTGTCCTCATGGGGGGCACGTGAGGCGCTGCCTCATTAAAGTTTAACAGAGCTTAGCTCTTTTTATTATGTTTAAATATTAGGAGAGCAAATGCCCCCTACCGTTGTTTTCACGTTGCTTACACGTGAGTGCAATGGTGTCACTTTTAGCACCGTTGGATCTTCTAGGAAGTTGAACCGTCCTCCCCACGTCCTATAAATAGGGCCTTTGGCCCTTTAGATGATTGCTGTCTCATCATCATTTCAGAGCTTAGATCTCTGCTCATAGAACTCCTTTTAATCAGAGTTAAACTCTACTAAAATTTTTGATAAGGATTATGAATAGAGCTTAGCTCTTAGAAGACATTTTTGTTTTGGATTTTTAATCCATTAGCAGAGCTTGGCTCTTTTCTTGAATTAATCTCTTAGAGATCTTAAAAAACTTTTCTTTTCTTTTTTTGAGTTGACTGTGGGTCTTGAATCAATGGGCATCTTCGAGAATTGCTAAGTTTTTTCTTAGGGGTTTACCCTATCATTGATTCTGATCTTTGAGTCTTTGGAATTTAATTCTATATGTTTCCCATCTGTTTCCCATCATGGGTATTTCTGGGATTTAATCCCACTATTGGAGGAATTTAATTCCATCTTGTCTTTCAGAGCTTACCCTTGAATTTTTTGAAATTTTTGGGAATTTTATTCCCCTTCCTTTTCTTGAGTATTTTCCTTTTTATGGTTTTAATACCTTCTTTACAGATTTGAATCTGTTGTTATTTTTAACAGAACCCGCTTTTCGAGGATATTGGGATTTTTTAACTCCACTATTTTATGGGACTATTTATTTAATGAGAATCCTTTTGGATTCTCATAATGGGCGCATGTCTCATCATTGATGAGCCATCACCTTAATTTGTGGGTCTCACCGATTTTCCTTTAGACTGTAGTGATTTTTAGTATGCTAATCGCTAACCCTCCACTGTTTTTTCTTTTCAGGTACCATGGCTGGTTATCTGTATGATCTTGAGGAGAATCGCATCCAAGGCCGCTGTCAAGGCCAGGAGTTTACTGACACCAAATGCGACGCGGTGATGCATCGTTTCGACGATTACAATGGTCGATTGCTTCCCCGCCATTCTGCCTCTTGAAGATTGTCGTTGGGTCGATCTGGGAAGCTATACCCGGACGCCTTGAGGTAATGCCGTTTCAAGCGCTCGATGATGCTGAGGATAAGGTACATTCAATGTACTTTATGGGGTTCATCTGAAAGAAATGGAGAGATAACCTTGTCGCCATCTTGCACCACGTATTTCAACAGAAAACGATAGTATCAACATATCAGAGGGTGGAGGATATCAGTGATGACCCTGACGCTTGCATCCGAGAGAAGATGCACAAAAGGATGGTTGATGAGGCTGAACATGAATTGCTCAAACTTGCTTTTGAGTTTGAGAATCCATGTCCAGAGTTCAGTATCTTACCATTGTAGATATTTTGATGATGTTTATTTATCTCTCTCTTTTTTGTTATCATGCTCAATACCAATGTATAAATTTCTTTTAAGTATGAATGACAAAGTCCCCCTCCCCTTTTTTATGTCAACGTTCACATGTGCTTCGCGTGAGGTGTTTTTATATAAAAGAACTAGCGACGACGCTCACGTGTTATGCACGTGAGGCGCTGCTATAGGACTTAACCCTAAAAAAGCTAGCGCCGGCCCTCACATGTCATGCACGTAAGGCGCTGCTATGTGATACGAAGGAATTGTTTCACCTTCTTTCTCTGCTTTTCATGAGTCAACTCTTTCTTTTCCCATGCCCTTTTTGTTAGGACTTGGAAATAGTTCCACCATACACAACATTTTCTGTGCCTAGACTTAAATGCTTCTCTTTATAATATGAAGCAATATTTTCCTTTTTCTTCACAAGGAGAGAGCTATTTTTAACAGACCAAGAGTCATGGCTTGCAATCATCCACAAGCTCGTCGGTAACCATGAGAGGTGCCTATCGAAGGAATTGTTCCTTGTTTTGCTGCACGCTTGGTGAATCCCGTTCTTACGGATGACCAATGCAACACGGTGATGTACAAGTTCCTGACTTGTAGAGGGTCTCCTCTTCCCATCGGATCCATTTGGCTACATATGATCTTCCTATTCGTGCTTGCTGACATTCCCCCTCATCCAGCGGAGATGACTCCGGCGATGCTTGTCGCAGCGAAGGACAAGATTGAGTGCTTTCATGAGGCAGACTTGATTACCCAGCCTCTGAGGGATCGCTCTGTTCAGTTGCTAAGCCAGATACGGGCTCAGCGGGCCATCATGTCTTCCTTCGTTGAAGGGCACGGCGCTGACCGATGGGGAGAGACTCCTCGCGAAGATTGCCCTTTCGACATGGCGGAGAAGGCTGAGAGGGCTTTAGAAAACTTTATTCATAGTTTTGTAAACCCTTGTGATTTTGATCCTATGTTTGGTGATCTTTCTCCTGTGGAATAAAGTGTTTATTTAAATATGTTTCTTTATTGTAGACAGCTGAATGTTTTACCTCCAGCACATATCCATGTGGGCATCTTGCCGCTGCACTTATACCTTGCACTTTACCCTTGAAGTTTCTGCTACGTACGAATGCCAATGATGCGCGCATATGTGGCGCGCACACACTCACACATAAATGAGAATATTTTCAACGCTATTCTCATTCAAATATGCATCTAGATATAGGTGAACACTAGACTGATATGAACAAATGCTTCCCTTACTATCTTTCTCATGGAGGTATACCCATGAGTGAAGTAGGGTAAAGTAATGCATAGCATATGGCTAGTTTCGGGTTGGCGTATCGTATATAACTTTTAGAATTTCGACCTTTCTGTTTCTTGATGTCTTGATCTGGCGCGAAATAGTTTATGCACTCATTTCGGAGTTTGTAGTTTATTCACTCATTTCGGAGTCCCTAGTTTATTTACTCGTTTCAGAGTTTTTAGTTTATTCACTCGTTTTGGAGTTTGTAGTTTATTCACTCGTTTCGGAGTCTTTAGTTTATGTACTCATTTCGGAGTTTTAGTTTATTCACTCATCTTAGAGTCTCTATTTTATGTACTCATTTCGGAATATTTTTAGTTTACCTCCCTTGGGTTTACAGGCAAACTTGTCCTAACGCTATATGTAGATAACCCCCATTCTTTTATGATAGAGGTCCGTTAGGTTTGTGGTACTAGGGTTTTAGTCCGTGGTACCGTCGCGTTGGCTGATATATTTCTCGATATGCAGTCTTTAAGCAGCTGTTCGAGTAGCCCTGAGACTGTCGTGTCTCTTATCCCTTCTGAGGCTGGACAAGATGTCTTCAAGTAATCTTATTATGTCATATTACCGTTGGAAGATCAAGCGTGAGGTATTTGTCATGACGCTTTTTAGTTGAGGTTAGGCTCAATTTAGAGCCCCGATGAGTCAAAACCGCACCCTTATGGGGTGGAATGATCTCCAACGATCTTTAGGCTTTATATGAGTTGCCGTCAAGACCCGAAACTCGGAATATGCCGTCACTTCATTTTTTCTTTGACGATGTCGTGCCGATTCTTTGCTGAAGTAGGGTAGACATCTGTAGAACCTTTTTGCTGTATGTATTGCAATTGAAGTCTGGAGCTAGGAATATGCCATTGCTCCAATTTCATTTGATAGCTACGTCCGCATCCTGCCGAAATGAGGGGGGAATGCTAGGATAGTCCCTAGGTTGTATATGTACCGTCGAGACTTAGAGCTAGGATTTTGCCGTTACTCCATTTTTGCTTTGACCCTTGGGTCTTTTGTTGACGTTGCTTCTGCATCCTGCTGGCATGAGAAGGAACGCCTGGATAGTCTCTAGGTTGTATATGAACCGTCAAGACTTGGAGTTAGGATTTCGCCATTACCCATTTTTGTTTCGACCCTTGGGTCTTTCTTGTTTGATGGAGACGTTGCGTCTGCATTCTGCCGGAATGAGAAAGAATGTCTAGATAGTCTTTGGGTTGTATATGAACTGTCAAGACTTGGTTGTCCTTTTGACGATGTGTGGTGGGAGAATATGGTCCCTTTTCCTTTATTTGTGCCCATGGATCGTATAAAAGAGTCAATATGGACGTACTTGCAGGGCAGAAAAGTTTCGTTTTCATTTCATCATTTTTTTTATTTCTTTCCACGATGCTCTATCTTTTCAGATTTTTTATGTTGCGAAAGTCGCGATTGCCTAATGTTCAGTCGAAAATATCGCAAATTTGATATAACATTTTCCTTATTTTTCTTAAATATTTAAAGGTGTTTATTATAAATATAAAACATATTTATGGTTTATCTGCAAAATACTATTTACTATATGTTTATATATTATAATTAACATTATGAAGAAAAATATATGCATACAATATTTATATAATATTTTTATTATGCATATCATATCAAATAATCTTAATCAAATTGCTTACAGATTTATTACCATATAAAATGATTAAGATTATATCTCTATAACAAATATTACTAACATTATTCATGAAGATATTGTGCAAGATTTAGCTCAGGTCAGGAGATAAAGATATTCAAGACGTCAGGATAAAAAAATCTGCCAATAAAATTATAGAATCAATACTGGCAGAGACTCGGGAAATATTTACAAAATCCAGATATCTAGAAGATCTCCATGTGTCAACATGTAGAAGCCCTAGAAGATTGAAACTCTAACTCCTCTAAGATTTGGCGCTTCCGTGGCCAACAGCCCCAATTCGCGGCGGATCCGTGGCCCTCTGATGGCCGTTGGATCTGAGATTTTCTGGGGGTGATCGTATCAACATATCTTAACCTATGGGATCTAGGGTTTCTGATTTGAGTGCTATATAAAGGACCGATGGCTAAATTTAAGAATCATCACCTTTAACACGAAGCAAATCACCATCAAAGAACAAGAGATCCACGACAGGTCCGTAATTCGACGTGATAGAGCGACGTGAATATCAACGGAACATCTACTTCTTACGAGGCAGAGATCGAGAGTAACTTCTTCCTCTTGTAATCTAAACTCATAGGATTTGTACTTGTGAAGTTGATTAATAAAGATAGATCATTAGATTAATTACTGCACATTTAATTTCTGCACTTTATTTCTGCATTATAATTATGATCTCATTCTCTATCTTTTCTTCTTCTATCTCCATCATGCGCTAGTAATTCTCCGCTTGATAGGGTTCGTAGGATTATGGTAAAATAATGGATGAGAAAATATTTTAACTTTTTTTACGTCTTATGAAGTTTGTAAACTTTAGCAAAAAAATCGTTAACATCATAATCGGGCGCGCTATCAATTTATTGATAGTCTTGACCGCGATTTGAGATTAAATTAACAATTGTTTTGTTAAGGGCTAGACATGAATAGAGATCAATGAAAAGATAAGGGTCAATAGTGGGGAAACCGTAGTTTCTTCCAAGAACCCAAATCCTCATTCACCACTATCAATCTAGTTTTAAATCTATCAAAAGATAAAAGGAGTCATCTTTATTAGTCATCCATGACTACTAAATCCTAACGAACCCTACAATCCCTCTTCTTATATATTCTACATCCGTATTCAACATAGATCTAGAATCTATTCTCCTTTCTTCTTTTATTTTAATCAACTCGTCTAAAGTAAGATTAAAAGTTCCACGCATCCCTGCGGACGACCCGTACTCATCTCGGCTAGCTACACGCGATACCGTTATTGATTGCGGTTACTACAAAACACTCTTTCATGAATTAATCAAAAGGCGTCGTTGCCGGGGATACGCGTGTAATTTTTTTTCTTGCTATTTGGGTTGAATTTTTATTCGGTCCATATCATAAAAATAAAACAAAACCGCAACTTGCATATTGAACGATTAGTGTACGATTTTTGCGAGGAAATCTGGAGTGACTGGAACGAGAAAATTGAGGTTCAGAGACCTTCAAAGGAGTCCAGAGAAGCTAAGGAGGCAACTATAGAAAATTTAGCAAAAGACCCCTTCCTATTGCGGCGGAACCGCAGCTAAAAAAGGGAATTAGCCACGGTTGGGTGGCGGAGTTGGGGAGTTGTGCCCCCAAATTTCTCCGGTATCTTTCTCATATTCTTCTCTCTCCTCTACAATCCAATAATATATTTTCTGCAGGATTCTTAGCAAAATATCGCCACTCTAAAATCTTTTTGCATGTTTTGATTTTTGGGTTGTTTTTGCATATTTTAAAAAATGGACTTTAAGGGGAAATAACCCAAATTTAGATTAGGTGGGGATTTCATCACCCTTTCTAGGCCCCACAAATCACTAAACAAGTATTTGCATAACCCTACATTAATTAAAAAAATATCTAGACCAAGATTCTAAGGACCGTCACACTCAATTAGGACAGAGGAGGGTCGTAGGTAATCTATCGCTTATCCGCATTACTTTTGTGGTGTCTAGGCAAGTGTGACTAAGGAAAGTTGTTACTTAATTAGGCCCGCTATTTTCGGTGATTCGTATAGCGGATACCTCCCACGTACCTGGCCACAAGAGTAATAAAGAGGTGGTAGAGGATTGATCCTACGACTTGTTCTTTGGAAGTCTAGGAGAAGTCTAGTGCTTGACCTAGGTGACCTTAGTTTTAGGTTTGCTTGTGCATTTTGTGATTTGTTGAGTCAACCCTCAAGTCTCACTTTCAAAGCAAAATAATCCAAATAGAGCTTAAATCTTACCCCTTCCTCTTTTCTTTTCACCTTCTTATAATGGGTAACCCAAACATACGAACTTTTGCCGAGCTTTTCTATCCAGAACCAGATATTTCTTGTTTTCGTAATCACTTCGGTATACCATCCGAATCTACCATGTCTTTGAGAGCGGAAAGAAACAGTTAGACTCCTCACAAAAATTCAACATCGTCCATTGCTGAGTATATTGCAAAGACCGAATCCCAAAGTTTCATTCTGGTCTCGTTAGGACAACAAACACCATCATTTCCTGAAGAAAGTATTGCTACTCGTTTTACGGCGTATATGACATCTGTTGCTAGTCGCCAACCAACCAACCAATCTCACCATTCTTTTTATCACAATGTTGATCTTACTCCTGTCCATTTTTCACAACCATTCGATTCCTATCAATCCTATCCGACTTTTACACCTTCTCTAGACATTTCTTCTAAACAGTCATTTGGGAGTTTCACCTGTCCACAAGAATTTCGTTTTTTTACTGAAACCCCTTCACAACCCATGTCTAGTCTTGAACGGTCATTGGAAGAATTTCGGGTAGTGTCGTGTTAGATAGAGGAATTGAATGCATCCATGGCCGCCTTCATACAAACTAACAAACGAGCAACTAGTTTCCAACTAGCTCAAAATTTTCCAATGTATGATACGACAATAGGAAAAATTGAGAATTTGAGTAGTGAGAGAGAGAAGTACACCCTTCCAAATCAAACCTCCCCATCCTAAAATGAAATCCATAACTCCAGTTTCACAAATCTATCGAGTATACCAAATGATTCACCAATTAAAGATAGAATGTTTGATGAGTTGTGCGACTTTGTAGTATTTGATTTACCTGATTGTGAAGGGTCCATTTCAAGTGAAACCATACCTAATCCTTGTGATCTATAAACCTCCACTCTAGAACCGAAATTGATTGAAAACCATGCTTTTGATGAGGTGTCTGAGAATTTTAACTTTCACTTGATTGAGGATATTGATGCTGGGGATATTTTAGATGATGAACCCACGGTTTTGGATGAGTTTTTCTCACCAATTCATCATGTCCTTTCACTTCTAGGTGGACATCATCTCGAACCATTAACTGTTTTTCCCGAATCCCGTACGCGTCTGAAAATTGATGATAAATGCATGACCGAAAAGCAGAACGATATTCAGCCTTCATTTCCCACATCTGGTTCAGCAATACTCGACACCTAAATTATTTTTCCCATTTCATCACCCACTTTCTTTGGTTCTTCTTCTAATTTTCCTTTAATTCAATCGAGTTTTGATGAATCACACTCCGAAATTTCGAGTTCGATAATTCTAGAAAGACCACTTGATTTAGACCCCTTTGAGAATGAGGTATATGAGTTTTTCAAGACTCCTACCTCTATAATTTTAACAGATCAAGTGTGTTGAATTCTGGTGCGACACTTATTGACATTGAAACGTTCAATCGGACCATCGATGAAAGTTTTGAAGATATTTTCGTCGATGAACTCGCATTCCTAAACGACACGGATTTTGTGATTGATCAACCTCCATCCAAAGAAGTTGAACCACCACCTTCTTCTTATCCCATACGAGAATGTGACCATTCTTCCCATACCTACTCATTCACATTCTCGTTTTCGTTCACCATCATTGTTCCGTCTCTACTAACCGAGACGTAAACTCGATCGATTCCGCCTCCTATCTCCCCACTTCTTCAAATCTCTGATCTTCCACCAACTGTATTGTTTCATTGATAAATTCTTTGAATGGTTGGTGTTGACTTTTGGTCTTTGTAAAGTTTTATATTGACCAATAATTTTACCCCCCTCTTTATAATTTTAAATGCTTAATATGGTTTCACTCAAGTTTTGGGGGGGGGATATTTTGGCTCTTAAAAGAAAATAAATTTTTACAAAATTGTGAGCCGAAAATAATTTTGGAGGAGGATTTCACTGTCATTTATTCATGTCCCCGTTACTAACTTTTCCTCCCAAATCTATAGTTTTTTTAAAGCTTAACAAATGACATCAGTGAGGACACTGCTGTAAACAGGTTTGGGGGAGGTTTGTGCTTATTCACGTATTATTTTGCATTATCATAAATATAAGCACAATTTTTTTTGATAATAAAAGATTAGAAAGTGAAAAATTACATATGAAAGATAGGAAGAGTTTAAGAAAAGGAAGAAAGTTAGATGTTTTCTTAAACGAAACTAGTAATAAGTAGTTATGAACCGTTGTCCCAAGGGTTAGTAAGATGAAGGAAATTACTAATATGAGGATAAAAATAAGTCTGAAAAATAGTCCCTGTTCTTAAGTCCAAACATTTGAACATTGATACCCTACTATATGCACTGTCACACATCTTGAAACTTGGGATAATAGATGATACATTGAAATGCTCTTGTCTAAAAGCCTTGGTATAAAAAAAAAAGTATAAGTGGTGAAGAAAAAAAATGAACACTGGTTTTATAATTGCTTAAGGCAATATAAAAAAAATACAGCAAGGGTGCTTTATCACTTAGTGCCTTAGACCAACTGGTTTGGGAGCCACTGCTATGCCTTAGGTGTTGCAAGACGAGGATTTTAGGCCTTAATGCGCGAGCACATTTTGTAATCAGTTGGTTAGTACCTCAAGAAGTATTAACGGTCGCATGAAGGATGTGTGAGCAATTCCATCTAAAATATTCACCGACTAAAAAGTACTAAGGAAGATGGACAAGAGTATGATAGCTTGAATTGAATTCTCTAAATATAGAAATATATTTTACACACGTAGGGGTATATGATCGATGTTTGGAAGAAAGTTAGAGAGGAAAACTAAAGGCGATGTTTTATTGAGAGATGATATGATTTCTAATATTTTTTCATGACCATTAAGATAGGGCTCATGGCATCCGAATAACTGGTGTAGTTGGAAACTCTTATTTTTAAGTTTTTTCATTTATAGTTCTTATATTTGTACGTAACTTTCATTTTCTTTCTTTTATTATAGGATTTTGTGGGTGTAATCCATTGAAAACCCTCAGGAGACAACACTCCTCCTAATAGGGACAGCTAGAGGTTTAAAGGCTTGTTGCACGTACTCATTGCAATCGTGTTGCCTAGGAAAGTGTGCTACTTAGGTTTTTATTTTTTCTTTTTCTCCCTCTCTTTAATAACTAGTTTGCTTGGGATGATCAAAGTTATGTTTGGGAGTATTTGTTCAGTCGAAAATATCGTACATTTGATATAACATTTTCCTTACTTTTCTTAAATATTTAAAGGTGTTTATTATAAATATAGAACATACTTGGGGTTTACCTGCAAAATACTATTTACCATATGTTTATATATTATAATTAATATTATGAAGGAAAATATATGCATATAATATTTATATAATATTTTTATTATGCATATCATATCAAATAATCTTAATCAAATTGCTTAAAGATTTATTATCATATAAAATGATTAAGATTATATCTCTATAACAAATATTACTAACATTATTCATGGAGATATTGTGTAAGATTTAGCTCAGGTCAGAAGATCAGGATATTCAAGACGTCAGGATAAAAAATATGCCAATAAAATCATAGAATCAATACTGGCAGAGACTCAGGAAATATTTACAAAATTCAGATATCTAGAAGATCTGCACGTGTCAACAAGTAGAAGCCCCGAAAGATTGAAACCCTAATTCCTCCAAGATGCGGCGCTTTCGCGGCCAACAGCTCCAATTCACGGCGGATCCGCGGCCCTCTGATGGCCGTTGGATCTGAGATTTTCTGGGGGGATCGTATCAACATATCTTAACTTATGGGATCTAAGGTTTCTGATTTGAGGGCTATATAAAGGAATGAGGGCTAAACTTAAGAATCATCACCTTTAACATGAAACAAATTACCGTCAAAGAACAAGAGATCCACGACAGGTCCGCAATTCGACGTGAATATCTATGGAACATCTACTTCTTATGAGGCAGAGATCGAGAGCAACTTATTTCTCTTGTAGTCTAAACTCATAGCATTTTTAATTTTGAAGTTGATTAATAAAGGTAGACCATTAGATTAATTATTTCGCATTTAATTTCTGCACATTATTTCTGCATTATAATTATTATCTCATTCTCTATCTTTTTTTCTTCTATCTCCATCATGCGCGAGTAATTCTCCGCTTGATAAGGTTCGTAGGATTAGGGTAGAACAATGGATGAGAAAATATTTTAACTTCTTTTACGTCTTATGAAGTTTATAAACTTTAGCAAAAGAATCGTTAACATCCTAATCGGGCATGTTATCAATTTATTGATAGTCTTGACCGTGATTTGAGATTAGATTAACAATTGTTTTGTTAAGAGCTAGACATGAATAGAGATCAATGAAGGGACACGGATCAATAGTGGGGAAACCCTAGTTTCTTCTAAGAACCCTAATCCTCATTCACCATGATCAATCTAGTTTTAAATCTATTAAAAGATAAAAGGAGTCATCTTTATTAGTCATCCATTACTATTAAATCCCAACGGACCCTACAAGCCCTTTTCTTATATATTCTACATCCGTGTTCAACATAGATCTAGAATCTATTCTCCTTTCTTCTTTTATTCTAATCAACTCGTCTAAAGCAAGATTAAAAATTTTATGCATCCCTGCGGACGACCCTTACTCATTTCGTCTAGCTACACACGACACCGTTATTAGTTGCGGTTACTACAAAACACTCTTTCACGAATCAATCAAATGACACCGTTGCCGGGGATCGAACCCGGGGCACCCGCATGACAGGCGGGAATACTCGGTCTGGTCAGTTTTTCGTATGACCGTGTCATCCTTGCCTTATAAGCCTCCAGATTTTGCTGTGCTATAAAACGCGTTTCGTCAAGGGCGCCGAGCTCCTCGAGCCTAAGATGAGCATTTTCTTCATCTGTCAGCTCGTATCGAACCGCTACTCGTAGAGAGGGGGATTCTATCTCCATTGGGAGCACTGCTTCCGTGCCGAACACCAATGCGTATGGTATTGTATTCGTAGCTGTCTTGAATGTTGTTCGGTATGCCCAGAGAGCTTCATGCAGCTTTTCGTTCGAGTCTTTTTTGTTTCCGGACACCATCTTTTTTATAATCTTTACAAGGTCTTGTTGAAAGCTTCAGCGATACCGTTGGCCCGAGGATTATAGATTGAAGAGTATCTACAATCTATTTTATGCTGCTGTTTAAAGCGGCTTATTTTAGGACTCCTATAAGCTGGCCCATTATCCGAGATTATCTGTAGCGGAGTGCCGAACCGATAGATACATGGGTTCTGAAGAAGTAGAGGATATTCTCCATCTTCACCTCTCTTAGTGGTACTGCTTCTGCCAATTTAGAGAAGTAGTCAGTTGTTGCTAATATGAACCGATGTCCTTTAGATGATGCCGGTTCGATAGGGCCAATTATATCGGTTCCCCACTATTCGAACGACTAGCTAGCTACTATTGGGTGTAGCGGATTTGGATGTTGATGGATGAAGTCCCCTTGAATTTAGCACGAGTGACACTGCTTCACATATTTGAGGCAGTCCTAGATCATTGTGGGCTAATAGTAACCCATTTTTTTTATCTTCTACTTCATCTTTGGCCTAGCTTGATGAGAACCCTCAAAGTCCGTCGTGAATTTCTTGAACGAATTTCTTTGCTTTCTTTGGACCCAGGCATCCTAACCATAGACAGTCGAATGAACTCTTATATAAAGTATCATTGACGAAGGTGAAAGACAAAGCTCGTTTCATGAGCTGATGTCTAGACGATGCATTTTTTGGAGTTTGTTGGGGTTTGAAGTAGTCTATGATGACTTCCCTCCAGTCGATGACCTTTTCTTCGTCGTCTATTTGAAGGGCTTCCTGTTCGGTCATTTCTTTTCTTTCGAATGGCTTTATTAGTTCTTCCGAAGATATATCTGTTGGCGCGAGAACCTTGCGCTTTGCACAATGATCTTTATGTCATCGAGGTCTTCGTCGGCCAATTCCTTAGCCAATTTGGCCAATGCATCCGCCTTATTGTTTTCTATTCGCGGTATGCTTTCCGGGGTATAGGAAGGGATTTATGTCAGCAGTCGCTGCACTTTTTCGCCATAGTTTATCAGCTCTGGTTTGCATATCTGATAGTCGCTATTTACCTGGCTAATGATCAGCTGGGAGTCTCCATATATGAGGAGGTCTTTGATTCCCATGTCGATAGCGATCTCGAGACCCAATATCAAAGCTTCATATTCAGATTTATTGTTAGTCCTTGGCTCCATTAAGGTGAGGGCGTAATGCAACATCCCTTCTTGCGGAGTCACGAAGATAAGGCCCACCCTGGCTTTGATTATGGGGGTGTTTTGCTTTCACCGCTTAACAGAAGATGCTACATCGATGTAGAGTTCCCATTGGGAATCATTTTCTTCTTTGATTGTTTTCAACGCATATTCATCTGGCAACTCGCAATTTAAGGGGGAATCGGCCGGTATCTGATGCTCCGCGAGAAAGTCGGCAATGGCCTGCCCTTTCACTGCTTTGAGGGGGAGATACGTTATCGAGAACTCCATCAGGAGGAGGGCCCATTTGACAAGACTTTCTGTTAGTATGGATCTTGACATTAGATATTTGAGAGGATCCACCTTTGATATAAGATGGACCTCGTGTGCCAAGGCGTAATGTCTGAGCTTCGTTATTGCGAAGATCAGTACCGGGCAATACTTTTTGATGGGGGAATAGTTGTTTTCTTCCCCCAGGAGAACTCGACTTAAATAGTATAGAGCTCACTCCTTTCCCTGATCGTTCTCTTGTGCCCATAATGCGCCTAGAGAACCCTCAAGGGCTGTTGTATATAGGATAAGCGGTTTTCCCTTAACCGGCGCGATCAATACCAGTGGATTCTGCAGGTATTGTTTGATTTCGTCCAGTGCATTTCGTCACTTTTGATCCCAGACGAGTGGGGTCCCCTTCTTCATCAAATGACTGTAGGGGCAGTGTTTTTCGGAGAGATTAGCTATGAATCGCCGGATATAGACGAGCTTTCCTTGAAGAGATCGCAGTTGTTTAAGGGTTCTTGGTGTGGGCATTTCCATAATCTCCTTGATCTTTGAAGGGTCAATTTCGATACCCGGTGACGTATGATGAATCCTAGGAATTCGCCCGAGAAAACTCCAAACGTGCATTTTAGAGGATTCATCTTCAGATTATATTTTCGAAGAAGTTGGAACACTATTTTTAGATGTTTCCAATATTCCTCGTGAGATTTTCTCTTTATCACAAGGTCGTTGATGTAGAATTCGACGATCTCGTGTATGAGGTCATCGAAGATCTTTGTCATGGCCCTCTGGTAATTAGCGCCAGCGTTCTTCAAACCGAAGGGCATCACTTTATAGCAGAATATGACCAGTGGGGTCCGAAAGGCGGTATGCTTCTGGTCTTCAGGATGCATTTTTATTTGGTTGTATCCTAAAGATCCATCCATGAAGGAAAAGACCTCATGGGTAGACGTGTTATCAATCATTAGCTCGGTAACAGGTACTGGGAAGTCATCCTTTGGGCAAGCTTTGTTGAGGTCCCGAAAGTATACGAAGATGCACACTGTCCCATTTTTCTTCATCATTGGAACGATGTTAGCGATCCAATCGGGATATTGGACTTCTTGGATGAAGCCGGAGTCGATTAGTTTCTTGACTTCAGCGTTGATGCTCATCTCAAGTTCGAGTCACATCCTTCTTAGAGTCAGCTTGATTGGCTTTATACCCGGCGATATAGCCAGTTTATGTACTACCACCTTTAGATCTAGACCTAGCATTTTAGAGTAGTTCCAGGCGAAAAAATCTTTATACTTCATGAGCACGTATTTTAACATGGCCACCTGTTTTTCAGATAGCAGTTCACTGAAAAACGTTGGTCTCGGATTATTTTTCGTTCTTAAGTCGATCTTTCTTAGGTTGTCCGCCGTGGTGTGTACCCCATCTTCCAGCTCTTTTGGTGCTGGTAGAAACTCTGAGATCACCTCGTCCTCATCTTCATTTACGAAGCACGTGAAGAGGTCATTCATAGTCTCATGCCCTCCCTCTTTTGAGAGTGTTATCATATGGAAGGTACGAGTTCACTTCCATTCTTGATGTTGAGCTGGTCCTATTCTGATGGTAGAGGTTCTTTTTGGCTCATGCTTTTGCGGCGGGGCTACCTTCCGGCCGTCGGATAACGTAAATCTGCCTCGTCGATACTGGTCTTCTACCCATTCTTTGAAAGTCAAGCAGTCTTCAATGGAATGACCTATTACTCGGTGATAGGAGCAATAATCTGGATGATGGACCTCATTTATTTGTTCGGGATGCCGAGACTCCGGAACTGTCATCATTCGGTGCTTCATGACAAGGTTGAATATTTTCCTTGTCTTGTCTTGAGGGAAAGAGTATTCCCGAACCATCTTATTTATAAAGGACGGGCTCCAATCGAGTTTTTCTCGATTGCGTGGTGTCTTGGATCCACTTCATTGTCTTCGAACGTTGTTTGCGTTCTTTGCCCTGTTTTTGCCTCCATTTCGGGATTTTCCCCCTTCCCGAGAACATACAGTGGGCTGGGGATGAAGAGCATTACAGTCTTCTTTCTCCGCAGATTGCTGACTGAGTCGCTGCGTCCTGAATTTTTCATAAATGGACATTTCGCGGCTGTGGTTTTCCTGGCTCGTTTGACAAGATTCTTTTATTAACTTGTTAATTTGTTCTTCTAGTGACGAACTTAAAGTTTTTAGAGCGGGATCTCGCTCCGATTTGACGTCACGGCTATTTGGAAGAGCGTTTTCTACTTCACTAGAGATGTTTACGATGCGGCAATTGTGGATCTGCTCCCGTTTCTTAGACCAAACATATTCGAGCCCGGTTGTCTCCATCTTCCTGTTGGGTATCTTTCGCTGAGTCCCGGGTGTGTCCCAAACCTTTTTGAAGAATTGGGCTTGTTGAACAGTTTGCTCAAGGGGCACACCTTGACATCTTAACAGCATTCTCAATCCCTCCATGTAATATCCTAGCAGACGGATTGGTTGAAGCCTGTCGAGTGCAAAATCGGCACCATGCCATACTTCTTTTTCTACTCTATTTTCCGTAGATTGGTAGAAGAGGATCGCCTTTTCACCTCTTTGTTTGGAAGGTACGCAGAAGGTTTGCAGCTCTTATACGCTGTAAATATCAAGTGCATCAAGTTCCTTATAATACCGAGGCGGAGCCATTGTAATTTGTAGACTCTGATTTGTTCCGGCGAAGGTTTGCATTGACGGACGGACGGAGAACACTGCATTGGCCTTGTCTTCAGAGTCACTGCCAAAGACCAAAATGAGAGTAGATGGTCCGGGCTTATTTTTATCTTTCAGCGGTTATCCCGAGTAGACTATTTCTTCATCTTCCTTTGTATCACTCCCAAATATCGGGATAGTGGCGACGGATTTCTGTTTATTCTCCGGCTTATGGCACCTTTCAGTATTCTCGAAGTCTGGTAGGGAGTACTTTGTGTCTTCGTATTTTCGGACTTCGTTTACGAAGAACAGATTTAGCTCTCCCGTGACAGTGTACTCCGAGCCATCCTTGAAATACTTTATACACTGATCTTGTATAGAAGGGATGACGTTGTACTCATGTAACTAGGGCCTGCCGAGCAAAGCGTTATAGCAAGTCTTGGCGTCAGTGACATGAAATTTGATATCAGTGACGAGCAGTCCGAAGCATAGCGTCAGTATTATGGACCCAAGTGTCCGTGATGACTGTGAGTTGAATCCGGAGATGATAATTTTATCTCGGGTAAGGTGCTGAATGTTCATGCAAATCTCTTTCAGCACTCTCACATTGAGAAGGTTAGCGGAGGATCCGTTGTCGACAAGGATTTTCCGTATTTTAATATCGTGGCAGTACCCGGTGACGTATAACGGGCGATTATGCTTGCATGTAACAAGGAGATGATCTTCATTGCTGAATGTAATGTCAGCCGTATGTACCTCTACCAGTTCATCTTTCATCTTCTCTTCTGCGAAGAAAGCTTGGAACTGATTGGGCTCTTGTAATGCCTTGATCAGGGAATCTCGTGCCTCTTTGGACAGGAGGAGACCATCCAATATGCTCATTTGCGAGGGTATTTTTCTCAGATGTGCAAGAACGTTATAATCCACCTTTTTTTTTCTTAGGCATTTTGCGGCGAGCTCTTTGACTACTCCGTCATTGAGGGCAATTTCCTCAGGGATTTTTCCTTTCCCTTTGTTTTTTTTTGTTCGAACCTTTGTTTGTAAGTCCGAGATTCTTCTCAGGCAGCATGCGGTTACGCAGCTGAATATTCTCGCAGTTCTTCTCCTCCTCTTCTTTTACAGAGGCAGAGTCTTTGAAGAGAGGGTCTAGGGGTGTTTCATCCTCAAAATCACTCCCGAATGTAAGAACCGGTGGTTTTCCTCCATCCGAACTGTAACGACTCTGAAATCACTATATAGAAATTTCTTGTTATTGTACAGAAAAGGGTATTACAGCCCGTGTAAGAGTTAAAAGTTATTTTTGTTAAATAAAAGCAAGAAGTAACTTGTAGCTCACTTGTAAAGCCTTTGCACTGCTGTGACATAGCCTATGCATTCGATTCCCATCAGAACCAATTACTTTTTAGATTATTTCTTTTTAATATTTGGAAGCCTAAGAGTTGCATGTGCAATACACAGAAAAATAAAAAGTTTCAGAAAATTCAAACAAGCGCAATGAGGTGTACACACCCAACTTGACACGTGGCACAAATCTTGAGACAGATCAACAAAATACGATCGCCTATTTCCTTGATTTGGCTGGCCCCGACGGTCCAAAGTGCTCTAAATCACCCCATGCTTTGCACATTTGTCCCTTCAACTCCTCTTAGCTCCATGATTCGTCTCTCAAAAACTATTATCTAAACCGCAATCAAGAACAGCGTCGCATGAAGCTAGCCGGTGAGTACGGGTCGGTCCACAGGGATTTTGTGAATTTCCGATTCGCGCTTACGAGTTAATTCCGAAAAGTGTTCGGATTGGTTATTAAATCTAAAAACCTAAATTAATCTATCTACGATTATCTGGATCTATTCTTGCTAGGGTTAGGTTTAGGGATGGTTTGGAAATGCAAGTAAATCTCAACGCTTTCTATACCCGAATGAAGATCTATGAGGAGTTATGGTAATTATCAATAAAGGGGATTAGATCCATTCGGGAAGGTGTTCCTTCCTCTAGGTTCTTGTCCTTCCTTTAGAGATCCTTATCCTAACCTCCATGGAAAACGCGCGCAACCGGGCCTTTACACTACGGTGTCACCGCTACCTCGAGGGATAGGGTGCCGTAGGACGCGGTGTGTGCGTGTATGCATGGAGTCCTATTGAAAATATATTATGGGTAAGAAAGGGATGAGAGATCTCATCTCTCAAAATCCTTCCCCAAAGCTAACTCTAAGCAATTTATCTACGGCAAGAATTTAAATCTACCTAGGGCAAAGAATTGAAATCTAAACTAGAGCAAGAAATTAAATCTACTTACAGATGCATCTTTCCAATCATCAACGCAGGTTTGTCAGATCTGAATCCATGAGTTGAAAAGAAACACCGATGCTCTCCATAAAGAGATCTGAATTTATTATTAAAAGGAGGCATAAGAAAATACATTCTTTAGAGTTCCTATTTATAGAGGATAGGAAACCCTAGGGTACATTTTGACTCGCATGTCTGAAATTACAAAAATAGCCCTAGAAAGACCAGTCAACGCCGCCACAAATTACTATAAAAATTTCAGCTTCTGATTGCTCAAGACCGCCGCGGAACCGCGGCCCGAGGCCTGGTTTGGCCGAGGTTCCGCGGCTAAAAGAAGGAATTGGGCTTCTAATTTTCTTGGGCTGATTTCTAGTGGCTTGGGCTTCTTAGTTCTATATATCTTTTTCCATTTGGGCTTCTATGTTGGTTCCAGATTTCCAGTGAACAATTTGCAATGGCTTTTTAACCGTTCGTCTTGTAATCTTGGACCTTGCGTTGCCTTGTACTTTGTGAATTTTATCTTTGATGTAGGCTTGATCAAGAGTCCTCTGTTTGTTGGTTAAAGTCCATATTTTTATTGTCTTTACATCATTTGCACTGTTTTCTGTCCAAGAACCTGTAACCTGTAACATGTAGCAGACATGCGTCAAAAGTACCTGTTTATTTATAAAAAGAATAAGAATGGGGAATATAATAATGCAATATTATGGTGTGAACACTCCACTGCACTGTTTAATTTTCTTGCAATCAAACAGAGACTCTTCAATTCACCATTTAACACCTTTTTAATGCATTTTAATCCACACTTTCAATTCCCAAACCTTAATTCTTCACTATAAATACCACCTCATGCCATAGCTCTCCCCCATCATGAAATTTTAGCAAAAATTCTCTCAAAACTCTCTAAGTGCTAAGTGGAGTTAAGCCTCTCAAATGGAGTAGCGAGCCAAACTCGACAACTGGAGCATCTCTGACGAAACCACGACTCCGAGAGCTTCTTCAATCTTTTCTTAACCATCTAAAAACCGTAAGTCCCTTCATCTCTATTCTTTTCCATCTCAAAACAACTTTTTAAAACAAACCGATAAAAGAGGAGTTATCTCCGATATCATATTCTTTTTAATATTTTTAAGGTATGTGATGAGCAAATTAAAGCAAACTAACATGCTAAATTAATCTTAACATAATTTCACATCTTTTAGTTTTGAATTTAACAAAAATTTCATAGGAAACAAACATATAACAAACTTTTTCATTAAAATACCATGAACTTTAGTATAACGCTTCTCGATAATTAGTTTAAATACCTTTAGGAAAACTTCACGGGGTAAACACCTACCCCACACGTACACTATGGTTCTATAGTATGGTATTCTAGAGCTATAGTTAATTTAAAGAAGAACTTTTTCATTAAAATACCACACTTTTACAAAAACATGTTTCTTTAAATTGGTATTTCGAAATTCTTGGCAATTACGCATCTACAACCCTCGTTAGGGGACCCTCTAATGGATGGTGTGAATTATCGCACATCCTTGGGATAGTAGAGCGAGATGCAGAACTCCTCACGGAGTATTCGGTCTCGAAAGGAAATAAAAGTACGGTTTTAAGAAACGTGACTTTTCTGAACAAAACTATTTTGAAAAAATATATAAAAACTATGAATCCGTATTTTCAATAAAAACAAATTAAGAAAACTATATTTTTAAAATGAAAGATTAGAATTTTCAATAAAATACCATCAAGTTTCCAAAAGGAGTAATTTTCATAAAAATACCATAAACTTTCAAAAAGGCCAGGTTTTACTACAAAAACACCACAACAATTAAAATACATGTTCATGAAAAACCCTAAATATTACAAATCATCCCCGAGGTTATTTTCAAACAATATATATATATTTTTCATTAAACCCCCTCGAGATATGTAAACAATATTTTAAGGACTCTAGAATTAATATAGGTTTAAACGGTATCATTTTTCTTGAGCCTCAGGGAGGCGGAGAAAGTGAGTGCTTGCCTATTAAGGTTAGACAACTTAATAGAGTTATTAATAGCAATTGTCTTGGAAAGATACACAAATCCTACCATCCATATGCAGCAGTTACCAATTTCTCCCGAACATAAGATTTTTAACAATTTACACCAATTCACATGAAGAGACATGAACTCGAATCCAAACTCAAAACTAAACTTGAACTCGAACTTGAACACAAACTCGAACCCTAACTTAACTCGACTCTGAACTCGAACCCAAATTACTCAAACCAACTTGACTCGAACCAAGATTGCAATTGTCATGACTTGCATATTACTCGACTCACTCGAATACATTCTACACCTTTTGTATTCTATGGTTTCGATCAAGACATGTTAATCAATCAATCAAATCAATTAAGTTTATTAACAAGTTATATATATTATACTCAGGGTGTTTGGGATAGTTTCTTATGTGAATCCAATGGAGCTTCAGGAGTTCCATATTAACCTCTTTCTATTTTACTCAAATATCAGTGGGGTTGACTTATTCACAGCCTAGAGCCCCGATGCTAACACAAGAAATTAGCCCGTGTTTCTTTGCTCCTGGGACCCCACACTTGAGCTCGTGAATACTTCAACGGCTGCGTTGATATTCACACTTGGAACTTAACGTTAACATAATGACCATATAGAGACCTATAGTATATATTTACCCATGAACATAAATTCTTACTCGTCATATATATTTTACACTTTTCGTTTTCTTTACTCTTACCTATCTTTGGAACTTATCGAACGCTAGTTCGCTGACGGGCATTCCATCCATTTTTCTGTTATTGGAATGTTCGTTAGATACGGTCGAGATGGAGGAAGTTGAAGCTACAGAGGGGGACTACAACCAGATCGCTACTCAGGGCTAGCTCATCTTCATTTTCATTTAGTTTATGTATGCCACTTGTTTAGACATTTTTCTCATTATATTTACTTTTCTGCATAAACTCATGTATTTGTAAATATTGGAAGTTGAATATAAATAAAGATATTTGTTGAAAATTTTTACAGTCTCCATTTATTCTTATATTGTGTATTATTGTTTCAATACGCTTAGAATATTTATTTAGGGAATGACCTTCTCTGGATAAATATACCACGGGCTTGCCACGTCTCCGTTTTCGTCTACCGGGAAGCGGGCCGTGACACGAACTGGTACCAACCATATGACAGTTGTCAGTCGTTTCTTCATGCGCGTTTGTCCCACTATTTTGCTATTGGCAAGCGTGAGCTTCACGCTTCATCCTCTTGAAATGTTTTTGATAGGCAATGTATCCTTGCCACTACTTTTTGAAGGCACTGTATTCCTTGGTAGGGTGGGTGGTCCTCCGATGATATATGCAGTAATTTGGATGTGATTCTTCTCCATCGAGGCATATAATCCGAGGAGTGTTCTTTATGAGAGGTGACAGCTTCATCCCTATTGACAGGGATTTGGCGAACCGCTTTTCAGTTTTGATCCTGCTCTTATTTGTTGCAGGTGTCCTTTTCTTTGGTTGGAGTACATTACGACTCGTCCTCTCCGCAGATTCTTTATCCAAACACTGACGCTTAGCCTTTTCATATATGGTTGTCTCGCGTTCTCGGTCAACTTTGCTTTTTTGAAAGGCTTCGTTTAGCAGCTTCTTAATCGAGTTTTCTTCTGGCAGTTCCGGGGATTTTAACGCCGATTATGCCCCCAATTGCTCAGCATTGTTTTCTGACGCTAAGAGAGCTTCTTCATCATATAACGACGAATGAGAGACCATGTGGCAACTTGCTACACGGTCTTTGGTGTCTTCTGATGAGTCATTTTCCTCATCGTTGTCACTATTTTCATCCTCAAGAATATGCTTGAGTAATTCTTCGAGCTTGAGCAGTGTCCGCACTTTCTGGTTGTACTCCTCCAGCTCGTCAATATATTTTTGTAGATCTGTGCGTTTGTCGTCATACTCGGTAGGCTGGACAGGTGTAACACGCTAGCACTATTATATTATATATTTGGGGTATTTCAAATCTTGCGGTAAATTCTGTATTATTTTTTCTTTTGGTTTGCGGATGGTGCAATTAGCAGTTATGGTTATTATCCGACCCGACCCGCATGGTTGAAGCCCATCATGGTTCATGGTTATATCAAATATTTGCTAGTACAGAGTATCCGTGAAATATAAATATTATACACGTATAATATATTCCACATATCTTTTAATAATACAAAATAAAAACCAAATAACATATTTTAATTTCTAGCTTTGCATGTCATCACACCCCATATCATGTGGTTGCACCCATATATCATGTTCATGTCCTAATTGTTAAAACAGATTCGTTTTTGATCGCTACGTATATTTACGTAGATCCGTACTTAGGAGTATACACTTTTATTTAATGGATATCATATTACAGTTTAAATATTTACGTATATTCTCCATATCGAAAAACTAGATTTTTGAAGGGACACGGGTAATATTCGGAGTAATATGGTATTAGCTGTAAAATCCCAAATATATATATATATATATATATATATATATAAAATATCCTATATAACTAACATATATAATATTGTTATATATTATATAATATATTAATTAATTAAATTAATAATAATCACTCTCTCTCCTTCTCTTGCCTCTCTCTCTCGTCTTTGTTTCTCTCTCTCATTCTCTCACCCTGTCTCTCTTTCTCTAATATATATATTTAAATTATAATATAATTATTATAACCAAACTCTCTCCCTTTCTTCTTCTTCTTATGTCCTCACCTAGAGAACCCTAACCCTCGCTTTCCCCCTCGTCGTCGCTGCCCCCTCACCGTCACCCTCTCTCCTCATCCTCAACTCCATCATCTCCTCCTCCTCACCTCCCTCTCCTCTCCCCGAAATCCTCAAGCTCCTGACCCTGCACCTTCCCCGACGCCAAGAAACCCTTACCTCGCCGGCAACACCTCGTCGTTGGAACCTAACCACCAACGCCGACCACCTCTTCGCCTACTCATCTCCCCAGCACCAAGAACACCCATACACCTTCACCACCGACCTTTGCACCAAGCCCCCGATCACACCAGAACCCACACCCTCGTCACCTCGCCGATGGCAGTCCCTTGTCGCTGTCACCTCGTCGCCACCATCCTCTCTGCCCTCGCCAAGTACAGAAAACCCCAACAACTTCTTCTTATTCTTCTCTTCTTCTTCTTTCTTTTCTTTCATTTCTTTCTTTCTTATCTTTTCTCTTTTTCCTGCCGTCTCACCGGAGTTACGCACGTCGTCGACAATCCAGACGACCCAGCCACCATCGTCATCTAGCCTTATGACCACGTCATGTCACTGCTCAGCCAGGTCAGGTCCTGCGCATGTAAGTTATGCATCGCGACGTTATTTCGACGTCGGAACATGGCATCCGTATCCTGATTGTTGTCCTGATGGACGTAATTGTTGTCTACATAGACAAGATATGTACCTGCTTAATCCTGTGATGGCATTAGATTCATATCATAAATACCTGACTTGAACAAGAAAATTTAGGGGTAAGGGGAAATCAATAATGAAACCTGAGCTGTAACTCAACAGTTCGATACTTATACTGATAAGTCTTTACAGGCTCGGCCAGCCCCAGATAGATGCTGCTGACATTATTCATCTGTACATGTTACCAGTTTGCTGCTTAACGGCACGTCTCGAATTCAGCCCGAGAATCTTGACCGTGGTCCTGGGCACGCACGGGATACTATTGGGTAACATCGACGATTCCATTAAATTGATTTCAAAAACTTGTCGAATAGATTACCAAGAAGCATAGACTCTAAAATACACATCACACACATATATATATCTCACTATTTTACCCCTGTGTTATTTATTTATATGCATGTTTAATTATAGCGTCCTATCCTGGTTATTACTATTATTTGATATTATGACGCATCGATGTCTGGGTTTTGTATGGCCCAGTTCCTCTACCTTTATCACAGGTAGAACATGAGTACTTTAGCAATTAAGCCGAGCAATGAGGAGCTAGCCATTTAGTTTATAGACTCTTAGTTTAGTTATTTCAGCAGTTTTATTTCTATTGATGTGAGCCCATATTGGGACGTGATGCAGATACTATTGTTTATTGGATCTTGATTCGTTTCCGTTTTATGAATTTTCTTGATTTTATTTATTGTGGCAGATAGACATGTGTTAACTAGATTTTATGTTATTGTTCTTGATATCCGATTGACAGCCGTAATGAGACTATGGAGGGATGATTCCTAGCCATAGGTAGCATGGTTGGCTTTGTCGCGTGCCGTGTTTATGTATTTTGGGAAGCGGGGCGTGACAGGATTTGTTTGGTATCAGAGACATAAGTTTTAGGTTAGCTGGGCTTGGTTCAATTTGTAGTTGGGTATGATACCCAATGCATTGTTCTTAAGACCCAGAATTTTAGTAACATGTCCTGCCATATTATTGTCTTGTCATTCGAATTATTGAATATTATCTTTCGCTTAACTCTTTTATCTTTACGAAATGGAAATGACTTTGCATCTCAACTTGGAATCCTTCTAATTCCTTATTGTTTCTCCCTTCTTATTTCTTCGTTTCTGATAGTAGGATTTGGGCGACTTGAATGGAGTTATGTGATTGTAACTATGTACCGCGGCATGGTTACAATGCGGTACTCTATTTTGGTAACCTAGAATCCTATTTCGATTCATTTTCTTGACGTATGTTCATTGTACTACTTTGTTTCTGTCGGTTTCATTGCTTACGAATTTATGTCTTATCACGAACTTGAAACCAATGACCAAGATATATCCTTCATCTTTCCCCTTGTCCCGTAGTGACCAGTCTGTCTGCGTTTCGAAAAACAAGAAGAAACACAGGAGAACATATGATGATTGTATTAGTTCGAGATCTACCCCAGCGGGAGCTGGTACAGACTGCTTCAAGGATGATCGGATGTAAGATATTTGATTGAAAAAGTTCTGACGAACCCGCCTCAGTTTATCAGAGTAGCACAGCGGAAGTATGGTTGGCTGATAACCCACAAGTCTTAGAACAGACATGTAAAATTCATGATGAAGGGAACTTTTTGTGTGTGTGCCGAAAGGTGAGGTTCGGGATTTCATAGATATGTTTAAGGATATCTTGAGTTTACCGTCAAAACGAAATGTGGAGTTCGTAATTGATCTTATTCCTGTAGCAGCGCCAATTCAAAAGCTTTTATCCGATGTTACCGGTGGAACTGGAAGAGGTAAAGAAACAAGTTACCAAATTACTAGAGAAGGGTTGGATTCGCAGTAGCAGTTCACCTAGGGGAGCTCTAGTTCTTCTAATCAAGAAGAAGGATGGCACACGATAGATGTGCATCGACTATCGAGAATTAAATCGGATGACTATTAAGAATAAGTACCCAATCTCTCACATCGGCGAATTATTCGATCAACTCAGTGGCGTGAGGGAATTCTCGAAGTTGGATTTGCGATCCGGATATTATTAAGTATAGGTGAAATCAGAAGATATTTGCAAGAAGGAGTTCCGAACTCGATATGGGCATTATGAGTACTTAGTGATGCCTTTTGGAGTTACTAACGCACCGGCAATATTTATGGACTTGATGAACCGAATCTTTTCACCGTACCTGGACCAATTCGTAGTGATGTTCATTGATGATATTCTGGTCTATTCAAGTAGCAAAGAAGAGCATGCAGAACATTTGGGGATCGCACTACAAATGTTGAGACGAGAAAAGTTATATGTTAAGATGAACAAGTGAAAGTTTTGGCTCAAAGAAGTGAAGTTCTTGGGTCATGTTGTATCCGAAGATGGAATTGCCGTTGACCCCGAAAAGATTGCAGCTGTTCATGATTGGCCAATTCTAAAGAATGTAGAGGAGATCAGAAGTTTTTTTAGGCTTGCCGGATACTATAGAAGGTTTGTGGAGAACTTTGCTCGAATATCAAAACCATTGACAAAGCTAAAATGAAAGGAGGTACCGTTTGTATGGACTGAGAAGTGTGAATCAGCTTTTGAAGCGCCGGAGCAGAGATGGAACACCGCTCCTATTTTGACAGTGCCAGATGGTTCCGGAGAACTAGTTATTCACAACGACGCATCTGGGAAAGGCTTGGGATGTGTTCTGATGCAGCATGGGAAGGTCATAGCCTATACGTCGAGACAATTGAAGACTCATGAGAAGAATAAGCCAACTCATAACTTAGAGCTAGCAGCAGTGATCTTCGCGCTAAATATTTAGAAACACTACTTATTGGGCGAAAGGGTAGAAGTATTTACCGATCACAAAAGCCTAAAATACGTGTTCACCCCGAAAGAGCTCAATATGAAGCAGCAAAGATGGATAGTGCTGATGGCAGACTGTGATCTTGATCTCAAATACCATCCAGAGAAAGTTAATGTAGTGATGGATGCTCTAAGTCGGTTGCCAGCAATACGGATGTTGACTGCACAAAAGGAGATTATAGCTGATTTTCAAAGATTCGAATTGGAGATTGTACCGCCAAACTCTTGGGGACAGTTGATGCAGTTGCAAGTACAGTCATCCTTGATCGATAACATTAAAGCAGCACAGTCGCACGATCTAAGGTTGCAAAAGTTTCGAGAACAAGTAGAAGTAGGACTTCGAACGGATTTGTTGATTCATGAAGATGGCTCGTTATGATATGGTAGTCGTTTATGTGTGCCCAAAGGAGATGCTCGTGAAGAAGTCATAAAGGAGGCTCATAAATCCGCATATTCCATACACCGGGAGGCACGAAAATGTATAGAGATCCGCGACAACATTTCTGGTGGGAAGGCATAAAAAGGGAGATTTCCCGCTACATATCGAAGTGCTTGGTGTGTCAGCAAGTCAAGGCTGAATATCAAAAGGTAGCTGGTTTGTTGCAACCACTTCCGATTCATCAATGGAAGTGGGAACATATAACCATGGATTTCATGACAGCTTTACCATGGAGTCCAAAGGGCAATAACGCAATCTGGGTGATTGTCGATCGTTTGACCAAGGCAGCTTATTTTATACTGTTTCAAGTTGGTCAGCCGACGGAGGCTTTGGTAGAGCGGTACATGCAGGAGATTGTGAGATTGCATGGAGTATCTGTGAGCATCGTTTTGGATCATGATACTCAATTTCTATCACATTTTTGGAGGAGTCTACAAGAAAGTTTGGGAACTCGATTGAAATTTAGCACAGCCTATCATTCTCAGACAGATGGCCAGTCTGAAAGAACTATCCAAACCCTTGAAGATATGTTGAGAGCATGCATGTTAGACTTCAAAGGTTCATGGGAGGATCATTTGCATTTGGTGGAGTTTTCATACAATAACAGTTTTCAGGCGACTATACAAATGGCTCCATTCAAAGCATTATACGGTCGTAAGTGTCATTCGCCGGTCTTTTGGGACGATGTTAGAGAAAGAATATTATTGGGACCGGATCTTATTGTGCAAACGGTGGAGAAGGTTAACGTGATCCGAAATCATATGAAGGTGGTACAAGATCGACAGAAAAGTTGGGCTGATACTGGACGAAGACCTTTGGAGTTCATAGCCGGTGATCTTGTATTCTTGAAGATATTACTTGTTGGGTCGCGGCAGCGCTCCGGCCATCGAAACGCGGCCAAAATGCGGAACAAAAATTTCTAAACCGGCTCTACCGTTACCCAATTTACGGATTGACCTTAAACCTGATACTAGCAAACTAACTAAGAGTTAGAAACGTTATACCGAGTTGATCCGTATCCTTCGGTCTTCATTCCAAGCTCCTAGCGGTTCTTTGACGAAGTTTGGTTGCCGGTCTTCCTCCATCTCCGATGATCCACCCGAGGGAAACGGCGCAAGCTCTAACCTCGTCGAACGAGGTAACCGACGCTCCAAAGTCGCTAGCGATGGAGAGTGGGGGTGTATGAAAGTGTCACTACAATTTTCTCTCAACCATGAGCTCCATGGAGCAACTCAAGAAGAAGATGAAAGAGGTGATGGAGCTTTTTCATGAGCAAAGAATTGGCTAAGTATTTTTTATAAATGAGAGAGTGGTCGGCCCCCCTCTCTTTCATCAAAATATCATTTCCAATTTCAATAAACAAATCAAAGCCATGCTTTGTAACATGCTTTGACCCATGCTTATGCCACATCATCCCTTCCACCTTATTTATAAAACAAATGATTTTCCAAAAATAAAAATCATATAAATGAGGTGGCATCTTCTTCTAGAAGCTATTCCGTACAAAATACGGAATACTTTCCGGTACATGTATCGAAAGACATATACGCGTATTCGTACAAAAATACGAATAGCCAAGAGAGAAAATGTGTAACAACCCTAATTTTCATATACACTTTTCTGTACAAATTTTAAATTTTTTTTCAAACCATAAAGAAGTATTTTAATCCGAGCACAAGATATATATAATTAATTATTTTGTTTTTAAATAATTTCATTTTTAGTGTACATTAAATTGTTTTTAAATTTAAAGTGTACTTTGATATTTAATGCTGCTGATATCATTTTAAGTAACTATTTTTCTACAATAATTACAAAAAGGAGCTTGTAGCTCATTGGTAATACCTTGCATTGCTGAACCAAGCCACCAGAGTTCGAATCCCATACCCCACATTATTTTTAATATTGATTTTAAAAAAAAAACCTTTAGAATACCAAGAGTTTACACGTGCATATCTCACAAAAACCCCACTACACCCAAAGATGTAACACTTGCAGAGGGTAGATGAACCGTCGGGGGAGATCTAGGTCACCGGACTCGGTCGGGAATCGGCCAACTCGGCCTTGACTCGGCCGACTCAGTGATCCTACCGAGTCACGGCCGAGTCACCCCCTTTTAGGCCGATTCCGGCAAGGGTCACAACATGAAAGTTGTGTCTTTTGGTATTCCCTACTCACCTGCAAAGTTTCAGCCCAATACCACTTCCAGAGATCTTTAAAACCCCCAATTACTCCACTTTTAATACATTTTTATTACATTTTATCACATTTTTATTTTTAACTTTTCATCTACCCTAACCCTAGCCTAACCCTATAAATACCAACCCTACACACTACCCTCTCACCCCCCAAAATCTTGAGCTACTCTCTCAAAAGTTTCCACAAGAAGTGTGCTTCGAAATCGAGTTCCCGGCGAAGCCCTGACGGAATTCCGACGACGCGTTTTGGAGCAACCGGCGACGTAACCACCCTAGGCTTTCCTCCCTAGTTCTCTTTACTCTTTAGAAGAGTTTAAACCCGTAAGTCCCAACCTTCTACCTCTCTTTTCTATATTTGCAAAATACGACTTTTTGAAACCCGACGGAAATCGGACAAACCGATTTCCGATTCGGTTTTTCTTAAAAATTCCACTTGTCACCTAATACATATTATCAACCCTCTTCCATGTTGACTATTAATCACCCTTAAGTCAAATTTAATTGTACTTTTCCACATGAAATGACAAGTTCTTTAGAAAACCGTATTTCTTGCATAAAAATACCATCAAGTTAAATTTTAATGTTCTATTTAGATACCCCACTCCTAATCATGTTTATTTTGATAACAAAACTTGTTTCATTCAATTTGGATGAAATTTCACACATGAAATGATAACGTTTATGAATACCGTATTCTTGCACCTTAATACCCTTAAGTTTAACATAGCTTATTTCACCTTGAAACTTCACCAAAATTTAATATAAGTCACGGGGTAATGACCTACCCTTACACACACTCATTATAACCCTAATTGATAAATAACAAAAATACAGAATACGATATTATAGGACTTTTTCACTAAAATACCATAACCTTTATAACTTTTAGTTTAACCTTTAAATTGTAAACTTTTCTAAATAAAACTTATATAAAATGAAAGCACGATTGGTCATGGACATCGATCGTTTATCTAAACTGTCTTGTGGGTCTAGGCAAGTGTGTCTAAGGCTAGTGGTTTTTAATTAGGCCCACGACTGTGGTTCCTTCCCACTTACCTGGCACTTACCTGGCTGCATTCGACGGTGAAGAGGCGATTTGAGGCTTCTAACGACTCATCGTTTAGACCATAGAATATAGGTTAGATGGTCTAGGAAACCCTAACAACTAAAATATGGAGAACTATATACTTTTACAAATAAATACCCTATATTTAGAAAATCTTTTCCCTAAATTAAAAGTATTTATAAAACCTGAGCAAAGCGCCATTACAACCCATTCGTGGGGAACCTGTTAGGGATAGCACGGTTCATCATGCACCCGCAGGCTAGTAGTGCGAGATTCAGACCTCCGCAAGGAGCATTCGGTCTCGAAAGGTTTAAATACAATATTTAAGGAAAGTAATATTTTTTGTAAATAAAATATTCATTTAAAAATCATTTAAGTGTTTTATTATATATAATTATCATTTAAACACTTATTTTGTTATAATATCAAGTTTCCACTTTTTCCTAAAAATCATAGATTAAAAGTTACATTAAAATACCACGAATTTCAAATAAACAATTAATACTTTTATTATGATATATTCACTAGAATAACACAAATAAAATTCACATCCATTACAATAATAAAGACGATTATTAAATACTTGAGGTATATTTTGAAAACTATACAAAAGTACTTTTTACATAAAACCTCCTCAAGTTTCACAAATTACAATAAGGCCCCTAGCTAATATTGAACTTCAAATTATCTTTCTTTTAGTCTGACTCGGGTTAGAGTCTGACTAATTCTGACTTGAATATAATTCAAGTCAATCTATATTTCAATCATATTCCAACACAACTTGAAATCGTGAATCCCTGAATACAGTTAACAATATATTCATTTTTGACTGAATCAAACCATGGATATTCATTCCATTATCCTGATATTCCATTTACCTGATTATACAGTTGCAACATGTTTACTGATATCATGGTTTTGGTCAGTCACTCAATTTACATATTCCATTACTACAACACTGTTAAAACATTACGGGGTTTAAAGGGGTAGATTGGTACGGAAGATGTTAAAAGTGGAATGAGGTGGTCAGATTAAGACACCTAACATGAATACTGTTGCTGTTGTACCGTGGCATAACGGTTCCTTGTACTCTCCGTTTGCACTGATCTCTAGCATATAGAGATCCCCCTCGTATACACTGGCATTCTTCTGTACCAAGCTACAAACAACTGCGTTAAACAATATTCCATAATATTCTACAACATAATACTCTAGAAAATACTGTTACTCTTCCATTCTCACTCCACTTTTCTTTGGGACTTACCGAGCGACCTGTTCGCTGACGACATTCTATTTCTTTCTTCTTTGAATGTCGTCAGGTGCGTTGGACCAAGTTGAGACCGAGCCAACAACTGAAGATTTGGAGCAGTTCCAAGAAGATCCAGAGCTCTAGACTTTGTACTTGTTCTTTCCAGTATTTCCTTTTATTATTATGCCACTGTTTAGGCATTGCTTTCTTTTTTTCATTCCAGTTGTATTTTCATTTCATGCATTGTATAAAGAATGTTATTAATAAAAGTTGCTGTTATCTCAATCTCATTTGTCTCTTGTGATTATTTTATATTGCTTAGTTACGCTTAGCGTATGTACTTCTGAGTACATACGTAGCGGGCCTCGTCACGACCACTTCGCCGTACATTGGGAAGCGGGGCGTGACAGGTTTTGTTGGTGGCCCATGCAGGTCAGAGCTGTGTGAATCCCTGTCATGCAGTTCTGGTCTGCGTGAACAACCTAAGTAATATAACACAAGAAACAGCAACTAAAACATTCTTTACAATCATGTTCCTTGAATCTTACCATTTCATATTCCTTGAATCTTATCATTTCATATCCGTTGAATCTATCCTAACCCTATTCTTTCACTCACAATCACCAAATTGTTTTGAAACTGTTACACTTTCCTTTTACAAATTTCGAGGACGAAATTTTTATAAGGAGGGTAGAATGTAACAACCCTAATTTTCATATACACTTTTCTGTACAAATTTTAAATTTTTTTTCAAACCATAAAGAAGTATTTTAATCCGAGCACAAGATATATATAATTAATTATTTTGTTTTTAAATAATTTCATTTTTAGTGTACATTAAATTGTTTTTAAATTTAAAGTGTACTTTGATATTTAATGCTGCTGATATCATTTTAAGTAACTATTTTTCTACAATAATTACAAAAAGGAGCTTGTAGCTCATTGGTAATACCTTGCATTGCTGAACCAAGCCACCAGAGTTCGAATCCCATACCCCACATTATTTTTAATATTGATTTTAAAAAAAAAACCTTTAGAATACCAAGAGTTTACACGTGCATATCTCACAAAAACCCCACTACACCCAAAGATGTAACACTTGCAGAGGGTAGATGAACCGTCGGGGGAGATCTAGGTCACCGGACTCGGTCGGGAATCGGCCAACTCGGCCTTGACTCGGCCGACTCAGTGATCCTACCGAGTCACGGCCGAGTCACCCCCTTTTAGGCCGATTCCGGCAAGGGTCACAACATGAAAGTTGTGTCTTTTGGTATTCCCTACTCACCTGCAAAGTTTCAGCCCAATACCACTTCCAGAGATCTTTAAAACCCCCAATTACTCCACTTTTAATACATTTTTATTACATTTTATCACATTTTTATTTTTAACTTTTCATCTACCCTAACCCTAGCCTAACCCTATAAATACCAACCCTACACACTACCCTCTCACCCCCCAAAATCTTGAGCTACTCTCTCAAAAGTTTCCACAAGAAGTGTGCTTCGAAATCGAGTTCCCGGCGAAGCCCTGACGGAATTCCGACGACGCGTTTTGGAGCAACCGGCGACGTAACCACCCTAGGCTTTCCTCCCTAGTTCTCTTTACTCTTTAGAAGAGTTTAAACCCGTAAGTCCCAACCTTCTACCTCTCTTTTCTATATTTGCAAAATACGACTTTTTGAAACCCGACGGAAATCGGACAAACCGATTTCCGATTCGGTTTTTCTTAAAAATTCCACTTGTCACCTAATACATATTATCAACCCTCTTCCATGTTGACTATTAATCACCCTTAAGTCAAATTTAATTGTACTTTTCCACATGAAATGACAAGTTCTTTAGAAAACCGTATTTCTTGCATAAAAATACCATCAAGTTAAATTTTAATGTTCTATTTAGATACCCCACTCCTAATCATGTTTATTTTGATAACAAAACTTGTTTCATTCAATTTGGATGAAATTTCACACATGAAATGATAACGTTTATGAATACCGTATTCTTGCACCTTAATACCCTTAAGTTTAACATAGCTTATTTCACCTTGAAACTTCACCAAAATTTAATATAAGTCACGGGGTAATGACCTACCCTTACACACACTCATTATAACCCTAATTGATAAATAACAAAAATACAGAATACGATATTATAGGACTTTTTCACTAAAATACCATAACCTTTATAACTTTTAGTTTAACCTTTAAATTGTAAACTTTTCTAAATAAAACTTATATAAAATGAAAGCACGATTGGTCATGGACATCGATCGTTTATCTAAACTGTCTTGTGGGTCTAGGCAAGTGTGTCTAAGGCTAGTGGTTTTTAATTAGGCCCACGACTGTGGTTCCTTCCCACTTACCTGGCACTTACCTGGCTGCATTCGACGGTGAAGAGGCGATTTGAGGCTTCTAACGACTCATCGTTTAGACCATAGAATATAGGTTAGATGGTCTAGGAAACCCTAACAACTAAAATATGGAGAACTATATACTTTTACAAATAAATACCCTATATTTAGAAAATCTTTTCCCTAAATTAAAAGTATTTATAAAACCTGAGCAAAGCGCCATTACAACCCATTCGTGGGGAACCTGTTAGGGATAGCACGGTTCATCATGCACCCGCAGGCTAGTAGTGCGAGATTCAGACCTCCGCAAGGAGCATTCGGTCTCGAAAGGTTTAAATACAATATTTAAGGAAAGTAATATTTTTTGTAAATAAAATATTCATTTAAAAATCATTTAAGTGTTTTATTATATATAATTATCATTTAAACACTTATTTTGTTATAATATCAAGTTTCCACTTTTTCCTAAAAATCATAGATTAAAAGTTACATTAAAATACCACGAATTTCAAATAAACAATTAATACTTTTATTATGATATATTCACTAGAATAACACAAATAAAATTCACATCCATTACAATAATAAAGACGATTATTAAATACTTGAGGTATATTTTGAAAACTATACAAAAGTACTTTTTACATAAAACCTCCTCAAGTTTCACAAATTACAATAAGGCCCCTAGCTAATATTGAACTTCAAATTATCTTTCTTTTAGTCTGACTCGGGTTAGAGTCTGACTAATTCTGACTTGAATATAATTCAAGTCAATCTATATTTCAATCATATTCCAACACAACTTGAAATCGTGAATCCCTGAATACAGTTAACAATATATTCATTTTTGACTGAATCAAACCATGGATATTCATTCCATTATCCTGATATTCCATTTACCTGATTATACAGTTGCAACATGTTTACTGATATCATGGTTTTGGTCAGTCACTCAATTTACATATTCCATTACTACAACACTGTTAAAACATTACGGGGTTTAAAGGGGTAGATTGGTACGGAAGATGTTAAAAGTGGAATGAGGTGGTCAGATTAAGACACCTAACATGAATACTGTTGCTGTTGTACCGTGGCATAACGGTTCCTTGTACTCTCCGTTTGCACTGATCTCTAGCATATAGAGATCCCCCTCGTATACACTGGCATTCTTCTGTACCAAGCTACAAACAACTGCGTTAAACAATATTCCATAATATTCTACAACATAATACTCTAGAAAATACTGTTACTCTTCCATTCTCACTCCACTTTTCTTTGGGACTTACCGAGCGACCTGTTCGCTGACGACATTCTATTTCTTTCTTCTTTGAATGTCGTCAGGTGCGTTGGACCAAGTTGAGACCGAGCCAACAACTGAAGATTTGGAGCAGTTCCAAGAAGATCCAGAGCTCTAGACTTTGTACTTGTTCTTTCCAGTATTTCCTTTTATTATTATGCCACTGTTTAGGCATTGCTTTCTTTTTTTCATTCCAGTTGTATTTTCATTTCATGCATTGTATAAAGAATGTTATTAATAAAAGTTGCTGTTATCTCAATCTCATTTGTCTCTTGTGATTATTTTATATTGCTTAGTTACGCTTAGCGTATGTACTTCTGAGTACATACGTAGCGGGCCTCGTCACGACCACTTCGCCGTACATTGGGAAGCGGGGCGTGACAAAATGAATAGTGAACAATAATACTAGAATACGTATATACAAATACATATATAAATTGTTAAATCAAAACCCGATTTAATAATCCAGCTTAATCCAAAGCCGCTAGTATTATCAACCGTCCGATTAAAGTCTGCGCAGCATGTGCACATATTTAATTGGACACCTGTATGTATCAACATACCTCATGTACACCATATCGCTTGAACCGTGAAAACCCTCTGTGTGGGACTCTAAAGACTCGTCAATACGCTGGCAGTGGGTTTAACCACAAGCACGTCAGCGGCACTAGCTGTACGTAACGGCTACCCAGGAATTGAGCGAAAGGGAGGCCGACGAGCAAACTCATGCAGAACCCCTACTGAGCCTGACAGTGACAATATCCGTACAGTCCGGTCTGTTCGTCTAAGAGTATCGCATATCGAGTCTAGGGGGTGGATAAAGTCAGACCCCCAACAACGCGATTTTTAGTGTCGGTATAACACCCTATCACCACCTGAGAAACTATCGATCCTGGATCGGTAATTCTCGTCCACCGTGGCTACAGATTTATGGTGACGGTTATCCGTACACAATGCGACATCAACCCCCAATACCGGGAGAGACGAATCCCCAACGATCCAATCACTTCCTCTATGTAGCTCGGGACTGAACCCAACTAAAACCTGTTTGCACGACTCCTTTGAGCCTTGGTAGGATAGTAATCAAAGCACAGTGGGAACTCACACGAGACAAATGACGATCTCAGGTCGACAGACTAACCTGTACACATGTCACCTGGGAACTGCTATCTGACAATAGGTATAATACCAACTAGCAGGTTCCCGGCGAGTCCGTCCAGTGTACTCATAACCCAATGAGCACCTGCATACTATCTTAGGTGAACAAACTAACACCAATGGCTTATGAGATCTGGCCACCGCTCCTCGTCGGGGTCTCGATCAGTATACACTTGTCTATACTGGAGTATCGATGCCCGGTCTCGATACTCCTACGATTAGGAACATTTAAGGATTTGCTTATGGACCCCAGCTCCCACATATATGATCGCCATCATAATGCTGGCAGTCAAGCAAGAATCCTATGGGCTCTATCAACATGTACATGATGATAAAGACAAACCTGATAGTATACTATCATCTTGAGTAAGACTGTTTTATCGGTATAGGTCCTCACTCAATCATCATAATCACAAGTCCGCGACTATGATAATTGCCTTGAGGGCACTATGGCCAACAATCTCCCACTTGCACTCAAGGCCAATTATTGCGATGTCGCATACTCACAGCCCGTGTGATACCGAACACCCAACTTCTCTACTAATCAGTTTCGTAAAGCCCGTTTGCGAAAATGATTGCGTTCGAGAAATAGCCTCAGTGAGTGGATCCGCTCCAATGTTTCTTTCTGTATCTCTCTTTATCTCAACTTCGCGGAGAAAAACCATCTCCCGAAATGAGCAATACCTGTCTTAGAATTTTTCTGGATATCTGATGGTACCCAGTTCACAAGCAAACTCCAAATCCAGCAAACTACTTAGACTATATCGTCCACTGAAATTAATCAGTATCCAGCGCCATGCCTTTCCTCAGTATCCGCTTGGACCACCTGTCCAACATACTGTCCCTCAAAAAAAGAGAAAACTTTAACTCTTACAGTCACTCTGTCATCCAGGTCACCTTGGAAGCCTGAAATGATAACCGTCTCCTGAAGGAGGCTGCCGTAATCATTTCCCTAGAACATTCACTTATGTTCAATAACTGCTTCCCAATGTTTCTCCAGGATTGGATTAATATATCTGCATATTGCATCTAGTGCAAAAGCAATATCTGGTGTGGTACTTGGCATTTCATGATTAACTCAATTGCCTAAGCAAGTGATACGCTAATCATGCAGATCCCTCTCCCCTTTAGTCTGTAAGACACCTTTAGAGAGGGTGACTCCATCACCTGCAGGTACACCACCATGCCAGGAGTCGTCCATTCTAAAATTCCTTTAGAATAATGTTAAAGTACCCAGATTGGGATATTTCCCAAATCAAGATCTAAAACCATAGATCTAGTAACTAGAAAACCTGATATTATATCCATATCCTTTGTGGAGAAACAACTTTGTGACAACCACAGTATAACCGATCGTAGCATAGGAATATCTTTTCCTATCAAGTGCATGTTATTCAAATACCTGGACATCACTCTCTACTACCTTCTTAACAGATCCATCTCCTATTCTAATGAAGTCAAAACCTATGACTGTCACACCAAAAAATAGATGATCTATTTCCGCTATACCTGCTTTAGTTTATAATTAGACATAAGCTACTTGCCTACTATGCTTCCGCTGCTCCCACTGACTATAACAACCCTCTAGCAGAGTCATATACACGTGCACTTCTAAAGATAGTTTAGAATGACGCTATACTCATCCTCCTGCCGGGTCTTATAGTCTAGAACAACAGTAATGGCAAGTCTGGGTAAACAAGAACCTCCCTGTCACCGTCCCTGAGAAGACCGAAGTACCTCTCGGGTGCCTGAGGTTACCCACCAAATCTGCGGAGTGGCTAATGGAACATCAAATCCAATTGAATCCTTAGGTTCTATTAAATTTCCAGTAATCGTTTGTGGTTCTGGAATTACTTCCAGTTCTACCATACTCCCACTTCTGTTTTCTGAAAAAATCTATTTTACTAAAACTGTGGCGAGTTAAGAACAATATAAATATTGATCTTCATGATGGTAGAAAGTTAACCCTCGTCAAAGCCCGGGATAACCCACAAACTGCCATTACTGAAACGTGCTTTGAGTTTATCCGGATTCTGGTTTTAAGCATCAGCCGGACAACTCCCTATACCTTAACATCGTTAAGATATAAATTGATTCTATATATATCTAATATAGAAACAAAAACACTAATTTAATTGGAACCAGATTCAAAATCATGTAGCTGTCTCCAGTGCATATCAACCAAATGGAAGGAGGCCATTCAGCATTACTCATCTAGGAGTGCATCCATATATGAGTAATCTGAAAGAGAAGCAAGTTCTCAAAACCATTACTATCAACGGAATACCAAACACAAGTATCTACATCTTCGACTTTCTCGAAGAATCCTGATACTTCCAACAAATGGTTCTCTACTTTATTCTTATACTTATAATTTCTCAATATCTGGACTATGCATTTCTATGAAATACTTGTCCAGAAATGGAGAAGTCACAAGTAAAAAGAATATAGTACGAGTACCAACCCCATTTTCCTAATGGACACTGGACAACATACAATACTTTTTACAAGTCCTCTGAGTTCAATAACTCAAACCTTGTGCGTCGTAGGTTGAAAAAATTGTACTATGGTTAAGAAGAATTACACCGCTGTTGAATGCACCTTACCTAATCACCAACTGATATAGGTCAATGTCACTGACATAATATCAAAAAGTTATATCTCACTTTATAAAAATAAACGTACAGATATATCAGTTTGAAATTGGTGCATAACAAAGGATATTCAAATCCATATATTTGCCATCCGGCAAAATCCAGATGATTTTCTCAAATATCACCAATTACAACGAATTCCGATATAATGAGGATCTAATCACCCAATTTCCAATATCTTACTCCCACTCACCATCTGTAATAACATACAGATGTGAGAAACTGATCTGGTAAATACATACCCTGGAGTTAGATTCTTATTGGGAAAACAGTTTTCAATTAACATCGCATAGTAAAACTAAAACATGAAAATGTTTCAAAAGGGGTTAATTGGTATTCCTAGCAACGCCTCTTCCATTATCCTGAATCATGACAGTAACCATATACTTACCTGCCCTCACTACAATCCCTCTAATATATGTCTTTACTTATTACCTTCTGTACACCTCCTTTACGCTAATTGGTTTTCTTCATTCCCTACCCTTCGGCACCAGCCTAAGGTTTTGAAGAAGACTATCCAATAAGCGCAATAGGTGTACTCTCCTAATCCTAGGAGCCCTCGCAACCTGAGAGAAGGTAAAGAGAAAAGACATCTGAATAATCCTATTCAATTTCTCCTGAACCAGAATCCATCCTCGAAAAAGTTCCTTCGAGTTCGTATGTAACTATACGATAGATTTATCCAATGGAAGTGGATATCCGTAGTGATACGAAGTGTTCTAGAGAAAAGCAAAGTGGATGTAAGAGTGGAAGGGGTATACACGGTCTTTGTCGTGAATGATGGTGATCGCAATTTACTTTGCCATTATTCTAATCCCTTTATATGTCTTTACTTATTTCCTTCTGTACACCACAGTTAAGCTTGTTGGTTTTCTTCCTTCCCTACCGTTCGGCACCTGCCTATAGTCTGGAGGAAGACTATCCAATAAGCTCAATAGGTGTACCCTCTCCTAATCCTAGGAGCCCTCACAACCTGAGAGAAGGTAAAGAGAAAAGACAACCGAATAATCCTATTCAATCTCTCCAGAACCAGAATCCATCCTCCAAAAATTTCCTTCGAGTTCGTATATAACCATACGATGGATTTATCTAATGGAAGTGGATGTTCGTAGTGATACGGGGTGTTCTGGAGAAATGCAAAGGTGATATAGAAGTGACAATGATATATGACACACCGTGACATTCAAAAATCCATAGTGTTTAAGAAGGTTCGGTCAACTTGGTTTTATGAGTTTTAGTCAAAGGTCGGGTCAAAGTCGCAGCCAGAGAGAGAGAGAGAGAGAAGAAACACTCAGCGTGCACTCTAACCTAGATCAGAATGGTTAATTATTTTATCTAATCTGGATGGCTCCTACTGTTTTCTCGAATTCTCCTCTAAACCTAAAAGGAGAATTAGTCGGAATCACCCGAGGAGTAATCCTACTCATCAGTGGGAATCGGGATCCAACTATCATCGCATGATGAATTGATGGAAGCCACTCAAGTCACCACACTCCAGAAGGTATGCGCAAGCCTGGCAAGTTTCTTGTATGTTTGAAACTCCCGATGTGTGTTTTTACCCCTAGGACCCAAGTGATCTTGACACAGTCAACAAATCAAAGAGTCCTAGTCAAGTTCAACCCGTCATTATCCAGGATTGCATTAAACCCACCCGTACGAGCCCTTGACACAGTCAACAAGGCCGCACGACTGTTCTAACCAATCATATTAATATGCCACAAATAAGCACTACTTAGCTACCGCACACTACGCCTTGACACAGTCAACAAACGCAGCACGAATACTAAGCAATACTTGTATGAAATGACGGAGGGCTACGGCTGGTTTTTGGCGAAAAACCTTTAACGTAATGAACTTGATATCGTTGAAGGAATCCGAGTGGTTTTATAAATATATAGTGGCGAAAATTTTTGCTAAAGAGGTCACTCCCGGTGAAAGGATCTCGGCTCTTTCCCCGTCGAATGGGGTGCAGGATATCCCAAACTGAATACCACGATGCAAAGCAAAAATAATTGACTATAGTAAAGTTATTACGTTGACGCAAACTTTTACCCAAGGGGTCACTCCCGATGAAGGGATCTCGGCCCTTGCCTCGTCGAATGAGGTGCAGAATATTCCAAAATGAATACCACGATGCAAAGCAAAAGTGTACGTCTGTAATGTCAGTTTTTAAAAAATCTTGGTTCCAACAACATCATATATAGTTTTTTTTATCCTTGCATTGATAAGAATCAACGCAGTCCCATCAATTAATCACACCAGAAAAGAACGAAAATAAAATGTACGTATATGCCATCCGCATTCTCTACTGGGTCCCGTCATCACCCGTTAGGTTACTTAACTAACGACAGAGTAGGGACTGGGCTAGTGCGGGTGCAAAACATATACAACATCTACTAGTATATATAAATATATATATATATATAACATTCGTCCCAGGCATGATATAAAGCAACATCACAGAAACATCACAGAAGCAACATAGAATGGTGGATAATCTGGAGCCCCGGGTTTCACTTGAGCCGCAAGTGAGACCCGACGTTCCCTGTCGTGTGGATAGCATGTGCAATGAAACCTAGACCCCTACGAGCGCGACAAGTTACCCGCCAAAACCAGAAGTGAGGCAGCCCCCTTCAACAACGTGAATGGGCCACCCGGCACTTCTCGGAATCCGGTAACTTGAGCACCCCTCCTGGGTTAACCTATACCCCCTACGAGTGCGGCGAATAGCCCGCCAATTCTAGAGTAAGGTCCCCTCCGTCCCAACGCCATGAGATGCGGACCAGTTGCCCTCTAGAATCCGGCTATTCGTGCACTCCACCGCGGGGTAATCCTAGTACAGAAAAGAAAAAAAATATACAAGGGTGACATCGACCTCAGCCCGGTCGTGCCCCAAAAGAATAATATACAAACTGGCAGTGATGGCAGTCCACATGTCGGACGCTCGCCCCGCAATATCAAATGTACAAATGAAATTAAACTGTACAAACATTGCACCACTGGCTATCCACCACGACAATCCAACCAACATCACAGCACAATACAGAACATCAACGTGAATGTCACGTTCGCAAATCTGTCTAAAAGACATATAGCAATTAGATGAGTTTACCGATCAAATGACATTCACGGTCGCAGATTATAATGTATGTACTGATAAACGCACACTTAAAATATCGATCGACTAAGTTCCAAATTGCCCCCAATAGCAAAACAACACTTCACTGAAACCTGGGACAAAACAGAATGTCACAAAAATCACAATTCAAAGTATATGAGCTATAGTGAAAAGTTGAAGGCCCGTCGCCAATAAATGGCCGCGGAACTGCCGCCAATAGGTAGTTATTGCGGTGGATCCGCGGCACTTTAGTGGCATTACGAGCTCAAATTTTTGTGTAGCCTTATATTTTCCTGCACGGATTTTTAAGATGCCTGAAATAATTTTTGACCACTTTTGAAAATCGACAGCAAACAGAAAATGGAAAACGTGATTTTGGCAATTTCCATCGATCGATCTTTTAAGAACGTTTAAACAAGCTAGTAAGGGGTTTAAAAGGTGGCTCTGATACCATGTTGGGTCGCGGCAGCGCCCCGGCCATCGAAACGCGGCCAAAATGCGGAACAAAAATTTCTAAACCGGCGCTACCGTTACCCAATTTACGGATCTACCTTAAACCTGATACTAGAAAACTAACTAAGAGTTAGAATCTTTATACCGAGTTGATCCGTGTCATTCGGTTTTCATTCCAAGCTCCTATCGGTTCTTTGACGAAGTTTGGTTACCGGTCTTCCTCCATCTCCGATGATCCACCCGAGGGAAACGGCGCAACCTCCAACCTCGTCGAACGAGGTAACCGACGCTCCAAAGTCACTAGCAATGGAGAGTGGGGGTGTATGAAAGTGTCACCACAATTTTCTCTCAACCATGAGCTCCATGGAGCAACTCAAGAAGATGATGAAAGAGGTGATGGAGCTTTTTCATGAGCAAAGAATTGGCTAAGTATTTTTTATGAATGAGAGAGTGGGAGTAATGTGTAATGAAATGTAATATACAACCAAAATGAAATCCATCTCCCACCACAATCAAGTGGCCGGCCCCCCTCTCTCATCAAAATATCATTTCCAATTGCAATAAACAAATCAAAGCCACGCTTTGTAACATGTTTTGACCCATGCTTATGCCACATCATCCCTTCCACCTCATTTATAAAACAAATGATTTTCCAAAAAGGAAAATCATATAAATGAGGTGGCATCTTCTTCTAGAAGCTATTCCGTACAAAATACGGAATACTTCCCAGTACATGTATCGAAATACATATACGCGTATTCGTACAAAAATACGAATAGCCAAGAGAGAAAATGAATAGTGAACAATAATACTAGAATAAGTATATACAAATACATATATAAATTATTAAATCAAAACCCGATTTAATAATCCAGCTTAATTCTAAGCTGCTAGTATTATCAACCGTCCGATTAAAGTCTGCGCAGCATGTACACATATTTAATCGGACATCTGTATGTATCAACATACCTCATGTACACCATATCGCCTGAACCGTGAAAACCCTCTGTGTGGGACTCTAAAGACTCGTCAATATGCTGGCAGTGGGTTTAACCACAAGCTTGTCAGCGGTACTAGCTGTACGTAACGGCTACCCAGGTATTGAGCGAAAGGGAGGCCGACGAGCAAACTCATGCAGAACCCCTACTGAGCCTGACAGTGACAATATCCGTACAGTCCGGTCTGTTCGTCTAAGAGTATCGCATATTGAGTCTAGGGGGGTGGATAAAGTCAGACCCCCAACAACGCGATATTTAGTGTCGGTATGAAACCCCATCACCACCTGAGAAACTATCGATCCTGGATCGGTAATTCTCTTCCACCGTGGCCACGGATTTATAGTGATGGTCATCCGTACACAACGCGACATCAACCCCCAATACCGGGAGAGACGAATCCCCGACGATCCGATCACTGCCTCCATATGGCTCGGGACTGTACCCAACTAAAACCTATTTGCATGACTCCTTTGAGCCTTGGTAGGGTAGTAATCAAAGCACAGTGGGAACTCACATGAGACAAATGACGATCTCAGGTCGACAGACTAACCTGTACACATGTCACCTGGGAACTGCTATCTGACAATAGGTATAATACCAACTAGCAGGTTCCCGGCGAGTCCGTCCAGTGTACTCATAACCCAATGAGCACCTGCATACTATCTTAGGTGAGCAAACTAACACCAATGGCTTGTGAGACCTGGCCACCGCCCTTCGTCGGGGTCTCGATCAGTATACACTAGTCTATACTGGAGTATCGATGCCCGGTCTCGATACTCCTATCACTAGGGACATTTAAGGATGTGCTTATGGACCCCAGCTCCCACATATATGATTGCCATCATAATGCTGGCAGTCAAGCAAGAATCCTATGGGCTCTATCAACACGTACATGATGATAAAGACAAACCAGATAGCATACTATAATCTTGAGTAAGACTGTTTTATCGGTATAGGTCCTCACTCAATCATCATAATCACAAGTCCGCGACTATGATAATTGCCTTGAGGGCACTATGGCCAACATTACCGACCAGAGGAGTGATCCGATTTGGTAGTCGAGGCAAGCTTAGTCCTCGATTCGTGGGGCCTTTTGGTATTATCGAGCGCGTTGGAGAGGCAACTTATCGATTGGCTTTACCACCATCCTTGGCGGGTGTTCATGACATGTTTTATGTATCTCAACTCTGCAAGTATGTTCGAGATGAGACGCACGTCCTAAATCACTCAGAATTGACAGTAAGGAAAGATTTAAAATATGAAGAGCGACTAATGGCGATTGTGGATCGATGAGAAAAAGTCCTCAAGAACAAAGTTATCCTACCAGTACTTGTTTCGTCGATGAATCGTTCGCACGGAGAATCTAATTGGGAACGTGAAGACGAGATTCGACAAAAGTTTCCACACCTCTTTTTTTAGATCCGTGTTTTCTTGTCTTTTCTTATTCCGGGAATTTCGAGGACGAATTTTTTTTGTAATTGGGTATAATGTAACACCCTAGCACTGTTATACTATATATCTGGGGTATTTCAAATCTTGTGGTAAATTCTGTATTATTATTGCTTTTGGGTTGCGGATGGTGCAATTAGTAGTTATGGTTATTATTCGACTCGACCCGCATGGTTGAAGCCAATCATGGTTCAAGATTATATCAAATATTTGCTAGTACAGAGTATCCGTGCAAATCTAGATATTATACACATATAATATATTCCACATATCTTTTAATAATACAAAATAAAAACCAAATAACATATTTTAATTTCTAGCCTAGCATGTCATCACACCCCATATCATGTGGTTGCAACCATATATCATCTTCATATTCTAATTGCTAAAACATACTCGTTTTTTATCGCTACGTATATTTACATAGATCCGTACTTGGGGGTATACATTTTTATTTACTGGATATCACATTATGGTTTAAACTTTTACGTTTATTCTCTATATCGAAAAACTAGATTTTTTAAGGGACACGGGTAATATTCGAAGTAATCTCGTATTAGATGTAAAATCCCATATATATATATAATATCCTATATAACTAACATAAATATTACTGTTATATATTATATAATATATTAATTAATTAAATTAATAATAATCACTCTTTCTTTCTCCCTCTCTCCTTCTCCCTCTCTCGTCTCTGCATCTCTCTCTCTCTCTAATATATATATATATATATATTAATATAATTATTATAACCAAACTCTCTCTCTCTCTCTTCTTCTTCTTCTTCTTCTCCTCACGTCCTCACATCGAGATCCCTAACCCTCGCTTTCCCCCTCGTCGTTGCTGCCCCCTCACCATCACCCTCTCTCCTCATCCTCACCTCCATCATCTCCTCCTCTTCACCTCCCCCTCCTCTCCCAGACAACCTCAAGCTCCTGACCCTGCACCTTCCCCGATGCCAAGAAACCCATACCTCGTCGGCAACACCTCGTCGTCGGAACCCAACCACCAACGCCGACCACCTCTTTGCTCGCTCGTCTCCCTAGCACCAAGAACACCCATACACCTTCACCACCAACCTCTACACCAAACCCCCGATCACACCAGAACCCACACCCTCACCACTTCACCGACGGCAGCCCCTCATCGCCGTCACCTCGTCGCCACCATCCCCTCTGCCCTCGCCAAGTACAGAGAACCCCAACAGCTTCTTCTTAATCTTCTCTTCTTCTTCTTCTTCTTCGTCTTCTTTCTTTTCTTTTTTTCTTATCTTTTCTATTTTTCCGGCCGTCTCGCCGAAGTTGCGCACGTCGTCGACGATTCAAACGACCCAGCCACCATCGTCATCTAGCCCTGTGACCCGTCACGTCACTGCTCAGCCAGGTCAGGTCCTGCGGATGTAAGTTTTGCATCGCGACGTTATTTCTACAGCGGAACGTGGCATCCATATCTCGACGTGATATCCGATCAGGCAAGTTCTAAACTTGCAACATGCTTTGTTATTATATCAATATTTATTTAGTAAATAATAGTGCATGTGTTTTAATGCAAATATTACAGATTTACAGTTTTATAGCATCCGTCTGTATCCGTACTGATAATAGCTTATCTAGTTGCATGCCGGAACATCATGATGTTATTATACTACTATATCAGTTCGATATGTTATCTAGATTGCGTCATACATCGTAATGGACGTATAATGGTTATTACAGATAGATACATATGCATCCTGGTATCAGTTGTGTTTACCGAGTTCCAATATGATTACAGTTTCATATTGGTATCTATTTTGGTTAATATACATTACATGACATGTTCACGACACACTACCAGACTTGTTACTTGGATCTTCTTGCTAATGCCAACAATCCTGATTATTGTCGTGATGGACATAATTGTTGTCTACATAGACAAGACATGTACCTGCTTGATCCTGTGTTAGCATTAGATTCATCATAAATACCTGACTTCAACACGAAACCTTGGGGGTAAAGGGAAATCAATAATGAAATCGGACTTGTAACTCAACAGTTTGATACTTATACTGATCAGTCTTTACGGGCTCGGCCAGCCCCGGATAGATGCTGCTGACATCATTCATCTGTACATGTTATCTGTTTACTGCTTAACGGCACGTCTCGGATTCAGCCCGAGAATCTTGACTGTGGTCCCGGGCACGCACGGGATACTATTGAGTTATATCAACGATTCCATTAAATTGATTTCAAAAACTTGTAAAATAAATAACCTAGAAGCACAGACTCTAGGATACACATCACATACATATATCTCACTGTTTTACCCCTATGTTATTTATTTATACGCATGTTTAATTATAGTATCCTATCCTGGTTATTACTATTATTTGATATTATGACGCACTGACGTCTGGGTTTTGTATAGCCCAGTTCCTCTACCTTTATCGCAGGCAGAACAGGAGTACTTTAGCAATCAAGCCGAGCAATGACGAGCTAGCCATTTAGTTTATAGACTCTTAGTTTAGTTATTTCAGCAGTTTTATTTCTATTGATGTGAGCCCATATTGGGACGTGATTCAGATACTATTGTTTATTGTATCTTGATTCGTTTCCGCTTTATGCATTTTCTTGTTTTTATTTATTATGGCAGATGGACATGTGTTAGCTATATTTTATGTTATAGTTCTTGATATCAGATTGACAGTTGGAATGCGACTATGGAGGGATGATTCCTAGCCATAGGTAGCATGGTTGGCTCTGTCGCGTGCCGTATTTACGTATTTTGGGAAGCGGGGCGTGACAACAGGCTTTTTGGTCTTCTTCTTTTTTTTAGAAGACTTCGAAGGCTTGACCTGGGGTTTTTTCCCTTCGTCAACAATTTTTGTTGCGGAACGAGGTTTTAGCATCTCTTCGACGATTTCGGGTTCAAGTAGGCTTTTCTAATTGACTGTTGGACATGCTTGTAGATCTCTCAACATTCTTTTGGTTTTTGCAGAAAGAACGACTTTCCATGGAGTTTCTTCCATGAGTGAGCATGATGCCCCTTGCGAATCCACCTTTTTTGGAGTCTGTTTCTGCGGTGGGTTTACCTTCCAGTTATCAAACAGCGTGAATTTTCCGTGTTGATACTGGTCTTCGACCCAGTTTTTGAAGACGTAGCAATTTTCAATTGGGTGGCTCACCATTCTGTGATAGTAGTGTAGGGTGTTTTTCATCACCCCATTGAGATGGGAATACACGCGCGCTTTTCAGGCGCGTTATAGATTCTCCTTACTTAAGGTAGGCTGGGGTTTATTGATTGTGGGGATCCGAATCTCCGGCAGCCGCGGACTAAGCTGCCGTTAATTACCCCTCGTGTTTGGAGCGAGAGAACCTCCGATTGATGGGTTAAACTGGTCATGCGAAGTCAATATGCAGTGTTGTGTTTTAAAGGGGTTTTGGATATATCGGGGGCCCCGTAGAGTTTTTACGGGGGTCCCGCTACCCGGATGGCGGGCTGGGGGTCAAGGGGCTAGCAGCCCCCTTGCGGGTGCGGGGCAGCGTCCCTTTAGAATTTTTTTTCTAACAGGGACAGTGTTGTAGAGTTTGTGTGTGTGTGTGTGTACACACACACACACATAAGGGAAAAGGGCATCCAAAGGATGCATGGGAGAAAGCACTCGGGCGTTAGCACTTTTGGGCGCTAGCGCTTTGAGCGCCAGGGCACTAACGCCTCACGTGCCAGGCACGTGGGCGCTCGAACGCTAGCGTTTTAGGTGCTAGCGCTTTGAGCGCAAGAGCGCTAGCACTTTGAGCGCAAGGGCACTAGCGCCCCACATGCTAGGCACGTGGGCGCTCGGGCGCTAGCGCTTTGAGCGCAAGGGCGCTAGCGCTTTGGGCGCAAGGGCACTGGCGTTTGGGGCACTCGGGAGGCAAAAGGGACTTTGTCCCTGCAACGGGAGTTGTGCTTCCAGAAAAGAACACTTATTATTTTGTGTGTGTGTGTGTCTATATATATGAGGAGTTAAACTCCTAGGATATTTTGAAGCTGATGAAGGGGCTTCTCCCTTTGAGCCCTGGATCTTCCCCAAAGTGGGGTTTCTGGAGATGGGTCTCCTTCTTCTTCTTGTCGTTTGGCCGGATCTTGGAGAAAGGGGGTGAGATTTAAAGATCTCCCCCTTTTGAGATCTAATGGAAGATCTGAGTTCCCCTTTGTGGGTTTTGTGGTAAAAAACTATTTTGTTTTGGAAAAGGAAGAGTAATACTCTTGATTTAATTGAAAAAAGGACGAAGGTTTAGAAACTTGAGGAAGGAGAAGATCACAGACCTTGATTCTTTTTTTGGAGAGAGAAAAAATTGTTGAGATATTTTCATTATCTTTGCTTTTATAGGCTATACACTTTACATATAGCCCCTTGGGCTTTACAAAAATGGCATTTTGCCCATCTCATGGCTCATGTGCCATTTCTTTTTGCACATAAGCCATGGGCTTTACAAAAATATGGCTCTATGCCTATTCATGCATAAAAAATTGCATAAAAAATTACATAAAAATTATTTATTACATGATTTCATTTTGGGCATGGAGGAGGGCCAGCCGCTTCATGTTCGGACTCGACCTGGGCATGGGCCTACTTGGCTTGAGGTTGACCTTGACTTTGACTTGGTCAACCGGGGTGCAATTTTCGACCGCAACAAAGTGCCCCCCATCAATAAATGCACACCATATATGTGGGTCGTGTGCATGAAATTTATGGATCTTCTTTTACGTGGAGGCGACTTGCTCTGGTTCCTACTTTTTGGGATGCACTGCTCTTTTTACGATATGGACGGTCGATGCTTGACGCGTCTCCGAGATGGAGTGTCTGTGGTAGACGATTCTCTGTCCCGGAGTGATTTTGTAGATGTGCCCCCGGCACGGAGTATCGCTGGTCGACGTTTCCCCGAGGCGGAGTGTCGGCTGGTTGACGTGTCCCCAAGACGGAGTGTCTGCTTAACGTTTCCCGAGGCGGAGTGTCTGTTTATGACGTTTCCCCGAGATAGAGTGTCGCTGGTCGACATTTCCCCGGCATAGAGTGTCTGTGTTGGACGTTTCCCCGAGAAGGAGTGTCTGCTTGACATTTCCCCGGTATGGAGTGTCTGTGTTGGACGTTTCCCCGAGACGGAGTGTCTGCTTGACATTTTCCCATTACGGAGTGTCGCTGGTCGACGTGTCCCCGGCATGGAGTGTCTGTGTTGGACGTTTCCCCGAGACGGAGTGTCGTTGGTCGACGTTTCCCCGGCATGGAGTGTCTGTATTGGACGTTTCCCCGAGACGTAGTGTCCGCTTGACGTTTCCCCGTTACGGAGTGTCGCTGGTCGACGTGTCCCCCGGCATGGAGTGTCTGTTGTTTGACGCAGAGGTCGATGTTGGAATTGGTTGGTTTGATTTGTTTGATTTGAGTTGACATCAACATCGCTACACTGGAATATGGTACCAGGAGCGAATCTTCATATGTCTTTGAGAGAATTTGGGAATTGATGGCTTACGAGGCAGGTTTAGATCCCTATCACCTAAGGCTTTTCAATTTTATGGGCCGTAAGGGTCCCATAAAAGCAGTTTCTTTCTACGAGTCGAAAGGATCTCGTAGGTGTATTTTCTCCTTAGGAGTCGTGGGGACTCCTAAGTGTGTTGCTCCTTTGTGAGTCGTAAGGATCTCACACGGGAATTTTCTCCTCACAAAGTCGAGTGAACTTTGCGAGTGCAGTTCATCTCTTTTTCACGAGTTTGCGCCCTTTCGGCTTTTCACAAACTCACTGGCAGTCCTGCTGTTTTTACTCACGGTGCCCTTTCGGGTTTTCATCCGTGCCCATTTTGCTTGTGGACATACCTTTTTTTATTTTATTTTTTAAATCTTCACCGCCGGTGGGATTTTGAATGTGGTCTCGCCGGTAGGACTTAGGAGAGATTGGGATCGTTTTACGCTCGTGGATTGTATACGGTTTTGCAGGATGTATGATCCAGACCTTAGGGCCAGAAAAATTTTGGGACTTTATTGACGTCTGCATCGCTGCACTGGAATATGGTACCAGGAGCGACTCATCACTCGCTGTTGGGGTATGGGAGTTGGAATTTGGTTGACGTCTGCATCGCTGCACTGGAATATGGTACTAGGAGCGACTCATCATTCGCCACTTTGGGATTGGGGAGCGATGGCTTAGGAGACAGATTTAGATCCCTATCACCTAAGGATTTTCAATTTTATGGGCCGTAAGGGTCCCATAAAAGCATTTTCTCCCTACGAGTCGTAAGGATCCCGTAGGTACATTTTCTCCTTAGGAGTCGTGAGGACCCCCAAGTGTGTTTTTCCTTTGTGAGTCGTAAGGATCCCACGAAGGTTTGTTCTCTTCATTTATCGTGAAGACACATGAGTGGGTCTTCCCAATGGAGCATAATTCCGAGGGCGGAGACCAGCCGCGTAACCGGTGATTGCGGTGGGGCATGGGTATAACGAGAATTATTTGAGCCCATGTATTGTATACGGTAGTCAATTTAGGGACTAACCGTAGGGCCGGAGAATTTTGGGAAATTGAATTTTGGTTGGCGTCTGCATCGCTGCACTGGAATATGGTACGAGGAGCGACTCATCATTCGCTACTTTTTTCTATTATTTTTTTTACCGTGATTGCTCTATCATTTCAGCTTTTCATATCGCGACGGTAATGATTTCCCTATCATTTCGGCTATTTATTTGCGGTTGCTCCATCATTTCGGCTTTTATTTAATTATTATTTAATTATTTTTATTTACACATTTTTTTACATTCCCAGTTTAACGACTTAGAGGTCGATTGTTCCCAGTTTAATGACGTGGTGGTTGTTTATTCCCAGTTTAAAGACTTGGTGGTCTGGGGTTTTCTTATCCCAGCTCCTCGAACTTTGATCTTGGCGGGGCTGTGTTGATGATCGTAGCTCTATGGTTTGTCAGTTCATCTGACGACTGTGAGGCTTTCCCAAGTTTGTATCGGTTTTCTACCCAATCTTTAAAAACATATCAGTCTTTAATGGTATGACTCACTATTCTATGATATGGGTAGTATATGGGATTGCCAGTCATGTTCATCTCATGTGGCCTCTTTGGAATAGGCAGTTGAAGACCGTTGTTCAAGACGTCCACGAATATTTCACGGACTTTATCCCTCCTGAAGGAGTATACTTTCTTCTTTCTCTCCATTAGAGTAGGTGCCCTTACTGATGATGGACTCTGAGGACGATCAGTCATTAGTTCGCCTACTGTCCGCTTACCACGTTCAGTGTACGTATCGAAGGGACTGGAGGCTGATCGCGTCCGCTTTTCACAAAGGTGTTCCCCTCTTGGGCTGGAGGGAGCATCGGTCGGCTGCTTCCGGATATTAATCCCCAGCTCACGAACCAAAATTTGATTTTGCTGTAATTGCAATCGAGCGACTTGGGTCATGAGATCCGCTACGACATTTGCCATCTCGTCGACTTTAGAATGGACCTTGGCCATCTTCTCATCCCTATCCTGAAGTTGCTTTTGAAGCCATTGGAATAATGCTTGTTCTATAGTTCCGGGTATGACAATGGGGTCATCCTTACCGCTTGAACTTGATTCAGCATGAACCACGGGTTCCTTTGGCTAAATGGCCTGAGCGAGCTCTTCATCATTTGGATCGGGCTGATGTTGGATGGCAACAACCGCGTCATTGTCATGGTTATAAGGCGTAGGAGGACTTGTTCCTCTGAGCTCCATCATATAGACCGTATGGGTTGTATACCGGTCTATTGCTTCTTCATTGGCAATGTTGCTCGCTTGGCTCTTAGCTTGTTTCCTTGGTCCGCTCTTTTTATAGAAAGACAGATGTTTGAGAGAATCAGGTCCCTGAAGGACTTCGGTCTCCGTTTGTATGAAATTAGTGGTCGTAGCTTGATTGTTTGTTAACACGCCAGGGGACAATGATATTTCTCCCGCCTTGTATTGTTTCTCGACCCAATCCTTGAAGATGAAACAGTCTTCAATAGTGTGTCCCAGCACTCGGTGGTATGGGCAAAAGTTGGGATGATCAGTCCTGTTCGCTTCACTTAGCCTTTTTGGTTCTGGTAGCCGCAGGCCATTCTTCAGAGCATCTTTAAAAATTTTGTGGACCTTGTCCCTTCGGAATGAGTAGACCTTATTTCTTCTTTCCTCCAAAGTTGGCTCTCGAGATTTGTTAGTTTTTGTTCCGCCCGCTCTCTGCTTATTTAGAGAATCGGTGCTGTTAGAACTTCCGCCTTTTCGGTTGTCGTCCCTCCAAGGTTTCGGTCTGTTTGTGAACTGAAGATCCTGAGCGGACTCGGGCTTTGAGCGTTCCAACGTTTGGACCTTTTTGGTCAGCTCTTGGAATGTTTTAAGGCCTGCAGTGCACATGAAAGGTTTCATCCAGTCCTTCAGATTTTCTATAAGAAGACTGAAGGATTGGTCTTGCTCCAACGGCGGTTCACATTTGACAGAGAGATTGCGCCATCGGAATATAAAATCCATGTTGCTTTCGTTGTTCTTTGGCTCTATCCTTACGAGGTCGGCAATGGTGATTTTATCGCTGGCACTCATGAACCTTTGCTTGAACATGGATTCTATTTGAGCGAACGTCATGATCGAGTCATCTGGTATGCTTGCATACCAATCGAAAGCAACATCCGTCAAGCTATTAACAAACTGACGGAGAAGGAGCGCATCATTGCCCCCAGTATTTGCGCATGATGCTTTAAACTGGGCTATGTGCCGGTTCACATTTCCCGTCCCATCGAACCTTTCAAATTTGGGGAGGACATAGCCAGTGGGAAACTCCACAAGATCGTACTGAGAAGGATATGGTCTCCCGCTACTGCTGGCATCTTTTTTCTCTCCGGCTTCGGCTACCAATGTTTTGACTTTGTTGGCAACCAAATTCATGATTTGATGTTGAGTTAGCGGGTTGCTGTCATCGGCCGCCAAGACATTTCCCGTAATAGGATGCGACTGGTCTTCATGCGGTCCGCCCACCTTTGGATTTGAGGGAATAGGCGTCGGCTGTCTCGGGACACCGTTTCCCGGTCCATGAGTAGAACCATGCGCTTGATTGGGCGGCTGAGAGACAAGTTGGACCGTGAGCTGTAAGACGACGTTTGTCAAGTCGTCAATTTTTGAGTAGAGCTTGGCCATCTCCTTGTTTTTGTTTCTGAGCTTCTTTCGGAGCTATTGGAGAAGTTGCTGCTCTGCGGTCTTAGGATGGAAAGTTGGCTCATCTTCGCTTTCCGAGCCCGACTCTTCATGAACTGAGGGATCTCTCTGATTATCAGCTTCACTTGGAGCATTTTCATTACCTTCAGGAGGATGCTGGTCTTGGGAAGTGACAGCCACATTCAAACCAGATTGGATTTGAGATGTGGTGGCCCCATCCTTGCCGCGAAGTTGTTACTGGGACGCGCGCCTACCATGTAGACTGTGTGGATAATATATTCAGCCGTCCTTTCATCACTGGCAGCTGGTTTCGTGGAGCGGTCCGGGCTTTGGAAATTCATAAATTTTAACATGGCCGAAGCCCTAGCCCTTTTGTTGGCTCTGTATCTGAGCCGCTTCTGCCTCAGCTTCTCTGCTTTGAGCGCCTGGCAGGTTTCTTCTCTTCGGGAAGCCGCCATAGGCCGAGTGATGGGGAGCTTAGAGAAGATACCTAATCGAGCGGTTGTCAGGGGCGCCGCTGGAGCTTGCCCGAGATGCCTTTTTTCTTTGTTGGTATTGATGGCCTTGTCCCTAGCTATGGCCAAGAAAAGTCGTTCAAACACTGATTTGCGTTTGGGTTGGGGCGCCTTCGAGGCCACCACATTTGGCCTCTTGCCTTTTAAGTCCGGTTTGTCTATTACCGAAGCTTGAGGAGCTGGGATGGCGTTAGCTGACACGAACATAATAGAGCTAAATGGTAGCGGCGGCTCCTCCCATTGTCGCTCGAGACTGGCTGGGAGGACCGTCATGGAGTCCATCTTCATCGTGTAGGAGATGGGAGCTGTGCCGAGAGCTGAGCTTGTCCATGGAGACATTTTCCTGCATCCGAAGATTGCAATTGGAGATTGTTAGCCTGCAAACAGAAATATGATTTCAATACAGGCAATCGATATGTATATTGATTGAGTTCGCATGAACGTTTAACCCGAAATATGGGAGGAAAGATAGGTCCTACCGGGCATGCCAGAATCTGTAGGGTGTTTTTCGTCACTCCATTGAGATGGGAATACGCGCGCGCTTGTCAGGCGCGTTACAGATTCCCCCTGCCTAGGGTAGGCTGGGGTTTATTGATTGTGGGGATCCGAATCTCCGGCAGCCGCGGACTAAGCGGCCGTTAATTACCCCTCGCGTTTGGAGTGAGAGAACCTCCGATTGACGGGTTAAACTGGTCATGCGAACTTAATGTGCAGTGTTGTGTTTTGAAGGGGTTTTGGATATATCGGGGGCCCCGCAAAGTTTTTACGGGGGTCCCGCTACCCGGATAGCGGGCTGGGGGTCAACGGGGCTAGCAGCCCCCTTGCGGGGTGCGGGGCAGCGCCCCGTTAAAATTTTTTTTCTAACAGGGACAGTGTCGTGGAGTATGTGTGTGTGTGTATGTATACATACATACATATACACACACACACACAATACACACACACATAAAGGAAAAGGGCATCCAAAGGATGCATGGGAGAAAGCGTTCGGGCGCTAGCACCTTTGGGCGCTAGCGCTTTGAGAGCCGGGGCGCTAGCGCTTTGGGCGCTAGCACCTCACGTGCCAGGCACATGGGCACTCGGGTGCTAGCGCTTTGAGCGCTAGCACCTCACGTGCCAGGCACGTGAGCGCTCGGGCGGTGATTGATTCTCAAAAACTATCTATTACCGCAATCAAGAACGGCGTCGCATGAAGCTAGCCGGTGAGTACGGGTCGGTCCACAGGGATGTTGTGAATTTCCTAATTGCTCAAACGAGTTAATTCCGATGGGTGTTCGGATTGATTATTAAATCTAAAAACTAAATCTATCTAAAAACTAAATTAATCTAGATCTAAATCTTTCTTGGGTTAGATTTAGGAATGGTTTGGAAATGTAAATAAATTTCAACGCTTTCTATACCCAAATGAAGATCTATGAGGAGTTATGGTAATTATCAATAAAAGGGATTAGATCCATTCGGGAAGGTGTTCCTTCCTCTAGGTTCTTGTCCTTCCTTTAGAGATCCTTACCCTAACCTCCATAGAAAACGCGCGCAACCGGACCTTTATATTACGGTATCACTGCTACCTCGAGGGATAAGGTGCCGTAGGGCGCGGTGTGTGCGTGTATGCATGGAGTCCTATTGATTATACGTAATGGGTAAGAAAGGGATGAGAGATCTCATCTCTCAAAAGCCTTCCCCAAATCTAACATCTAAGGCAAGGAATTAAAATCTAAACTAGAGCAATTAAATAAAACTACTTACAGATGGCTCTCTCCAAACATCAACATAGGGTTGTCAGATCTGCATTCATGAAATGAAAAGAGGCACCGATGCTTTCCAAAGGAATTCTAAAATTTATTAATAAAGGGAGGCATAGGGAGGCATAGCCTTTACAATGATTTAGAGTTTCTATTTATAGAGGATAGGAAACCCTAGGTTACATTTGATTCACACGTCTACATTTACCAAAATATCCTTAGAAAGACCTGGTCAAAGTAGACATCCAAGCTTTGGTAAAATTTTATGTCTGGAAATTTTGGAACTGATTCTGGGCTTCTTGGGCTTTTTATTTCTTTGGATCTTTATTCAATTTGGCTTCTCTATTTCTTCCAGATCTCCAGTGAACAATTGCGGTGGACTTTTAACCGTTTGCTTTGTAATCTTGGACTTTGCATTGCCTTGTACTTTGTGAATTTTATCTTTGATGTAGGCTTGATCAAGAGTCTTCTGTTTGTTGGTCAAAGTCCACTTTTGCATCATCTTTTCATCATTTTCACTGTTTTCTGTCTAAGAACCTGTAACCTGTAATATGTAGTAAACATGCATTAAAAGCACTTGTTTATTTATATAACGAATAAGAATAGGGAATATAATAATGCAATATTATGATATGAACAAATACCCCCAAACTTATCTTTTGCTCGTCCTCGAGCAAACTTATTTTTTTTATTCTCTAAAAAACCCTAACCGCACTTTCGCAGGGAAACGCGATTGCATTGAGCTCGTGCAACAAGCCGTTAAACCTCTAGGTGTCCCTAGTAGGAGGAGTGTTGTCTCCTGAGGGTTTTCAACGGATACTACCCACAAAATCCTATCAATCAGGCCCATTGACTTTTGTTCTCCAATTAGGTTTTCTAATAAGGAATTCTATTATCGTCGACTCATAAATCATCCACCCATATTCTTCACACTTCCTCATTATTTAACTTAAGATTATATATGTTCTGCAGACCTACTTAGCTTTCGGCATTTCTTAAGTCTTCCTTCTAGGGTTCCATCTCCACTTAGGAATTTCTATCAACTCTATTAAAGATACAAGTTCTATTCTTCACTCCTCTCTCTCATCTAAACTCCAATCACATATCCCTACGTGTGTGTATAGATCACCCCTACACTTGGAAATTCAAATCAAGTAATCGTACTCTTGTCCGTTGTCCAAAGTACTTCTTAATTGGTGAATTTTAATGAATTTTGCTTACACATCCTTCATGCGACCGTTAATACTTCTTGATGTACCAACGACCGATTACAAAATGCGTTTACACTTTAAAGCGTAATTCCTAGTCTTGTAACACCCAAGGCTTTTTAGCAGTGACTCCCAAACCAGTTGGTCTAAGGCACTAGGTGATGAGGCACCCTCGCTAAATATTTTTCTATTTTTGCAGCCTTAAGTAATCACAAAAACCAGTGTTCATTTTTTTTTCTTTATTCACACTTGTATTTTTTTCCATCGTACTAAGGACTTTAGACAAGAGCATTTCAAGGTCTCCTCTACTATTCCAAGTTTCAAGGTGCGTGATTGTGCAACTTGTAGGGTATACATTTTCAGAATCTAGACTTAAGCTAGGAACTATTTTTCAAACTTATACTCTAATAAGAACATCAATACTTTTCTTTTGTTTCAACTTAGCCCAAGAACTGAACTCAAAATTTGCCTATTTCTAAATAAACTACCAAGACATATACTCTCTACCGTTAAATTTTAAGGAAGGTTATTTTTAGGGTTTTTAATTTACTAAGTCTAAGATCTAGTTGTTCCTAGCCAGTTAACCTATTTGTCAAACTCAAGTCAAATAAGGCCAAAATCGAATACAATAATTTTTATAATTTTTGAAATTTTTCAATTTTTTATGAGTTTTAAAATAAGTATGCAAATGCAAAAATATGTACAAATGAATGCGAAGGAAGAAGACGTACCGAGCATACCCCCAAACTTGAACTTGACAGTGTCCTCACTGTCATGCTAAACCAAGAGGGTCAAAAATGCCGGTACTCCCCTGTTTATTTATTTATAATTTTTTTTTAAATTTTTTTTTTATTTTTTATAGAAAAAGAAAACAAAAAATATATATATACATATATACAACAAGGTTCCCCCCAAACTTAAGCTTGGCCTTACACAAGCCAAAAGTTAGCACCAACCATTCAAAAATTTTATCGTGATAATGGTGGGGTTGGTGAAAGAATGGGGTGGAAAGAAAAGAGATGAGAAGCACACGAGACCGTGTGGAGATAAGAGTGGAATATGGTCTCGGTGGAGGAGAAGAATGGCGGAAAAGAGAAAGAAGTGGAGTACGATCTTGAGGGTGTAAATCGAGTGAATAAATTAGCGCAATTTGTGATGACCGATGTGTTAAAAGCGATTGCGCTAACCTATCAACCCGTCGAGAAATGGGGTCAAATCCCTCAAGATTCGTAAAAAAGCATGGGTACTCCGAACTTGGTATAGGAGATGAAAGCGTAACGGTCACTTGCACGGTCGGAACAATAGAAGGTAGGGAAGGGAGTGAATTAGGGATAGTCTCATTCTCACTGTAGTAAACTGTCTCGAATTGGAAATATTCCATCAATGGTTCGAAACAACTGCAAGCAACCGAGTCTGATGGTTCAACTAACTCATCTGAAAATGTAAAGGACTCAAACTCGGGCGGTGAGTCATCAACATCGTCCGGAAAAGTGAAACACTCGTACGTGTTATCGGCTGTGAGAACCGTGTCAGATTCAAAATAAAAGTTTTCAAGCTCACGGTCGTCAAGCGTGATCTTGTGCATGGTCGGGACGATGGAAAGGAGGGAGGGCGATTTAGTTAAAGGTTCAAGAGGATGAATTGGAAAATCCGACACATCAAACAAAAATGGTTCAACCTCAATATGATCCTCAAAACTCTCCTCAATACTATCCTCATAATTCTCCTCAATATTTAACTCATCCATGCCATTATCATTAAAATCAAGACGCATATGAAGTTCGGGAGAAACAATTAATGACCCGGGATGATGAATTGGACATAAAATTTCAATCAAATCGGCAGGTTCATCATCCGAAATTTTCCCGGCGTCTATATCGTCAATCAAGTGAAAATCAAGTTTTTCTGACACCTCATCAAAAGCATGGATATTTATCGATTTAGGTTCTAGAGTGGAGGTGTAAAGGTCAAACAGATTAAGTGTAGTTTCACTCGAAAGGGGTTCTTCACAATTTGGTAAGTCAAACACTACAAAGTCGCACAACTCATCATTTTGGACACATGTTTGAAAATTTGAGTTGTTGGATTCAATTGGGTATGGGTAGGTTTGATTTGGAAATCCTCTCACATTCTCACTCTGTCCAACCGCCTTCTTATACATTGAAAAATTTGAAGCTAGCGGGAAACTAGCTACCAGTTCAGCAGGTTGCATAAGGGCGGCCACGGACGCTTCCACATTCCTAGTCATTTTGTTTGTTGTTGCGATATATGCCTCCAACGACTCTTCCAAACTAGACTTGGGTGGTGAGGGGGTTTCGGTAAAAGATTCGAAATCGTGTGGATATGCAAAACTTCCAACAGGCTGTGTCGAAGCAGTGTCTAGTGGAGGTAGGAAGGTCGGGTAGGACTGGTGGGAAGTGGATGGTTGGACAGGATTATGATCAACATGTGGATAAAAAGGTGGATGGACTTGTTGATTCCTAGAACTAGATGAGGGGAGAGGGGTGAAAGATCGGTTACGAGAATGTGCAATGTGCTCAACAATAGACATCGGCTTAGGAGTTGCAACAGGACTCGAAAAAATGGTGTCAACGTACGAAGGTGGTAAAGGTGGACATGGTTGACACAAAGTAGGTTGCAACGTCGAACTTTTTCTCCTAGATGCTTCCATTTGATCTTTCAAAGAAATTTTGGGCACGGAGGGATCTTCCTTAAATTGACCGAAACAATTGACGTACGAAGCAAAATTAGGTTCGGGATACCAAAGTTCGGCAAGAGATTTATGATGTGGGGTACCCATGATGAGAAATAAGGTAGGTGGTGCAAGGATTTCTTAGCGGAAAAAATTTGCAAGTTGTTTATAAAAGATTTTTCCTTTTTCCTCTTTTTTTTATTTGGAACTGTTTGCAAAAAAAAAATTTTTTTTTTGATAAAGGGCTAAGACACACTTTCGATCAACCAAAAATGCACAATCAGGCCTAGATCTAGGGTCACCTAGGTCAGCTAAACAACTCCTAACTATTCCAAAGGGCTAGAAATAGGACCTCAAACCGCCTCTTCACCGCCAATTGTGGCCAGGTAAGTGCCAGGTAAGTTGGAGGTTCCCCGCTACAAGTAGCGGTCCTAATTAAGTAACCACTTGCCTTGACACACTTGCCTAGACACCGCAAAGTCAGGTTAGGATAAACGGCTGATGCCTATAACTAGTCCTCTGTCCTATTAAGCTCGAAGTCCTTAGGGCTGAGTCTAGTATTTTTTAATTAATAGATGGTCAATGCATATGCCTTATGTGATTTCTGGGGTCCTGGGAAGGGTGATGAAATCCCCACCCAATCTGAATTGGTCAAAAGCTCCTTAAAGTCAGTTTTAAAGATATGCAAAACAGAAAAAATCACTTGCAATCAAAGATTTTTATTTTATGCGGCGCAAAGAATCCTGCAGAAAATCAATTATTGGAAGGGGGAAGAAGATTTTTAGCGCAAAGAATCCTGCAGAAGATTTGACAGAAGATATATGCGGATTTGCAGAGGGAAGAAATAGAAAACAAACCGTGCAAAAATTTCGCGATGATGATGCAAGAGGGCCATGGAAGGGCGGTGGGAGCGCGCTTAGGCCACGGTTTAGCGGTGGGATGGAGGCTTCAGGGCTCCAAAAAATTTCTGCTGTTCTGTACTTGCAATCCCTCTCTGTTTTGATGTATCCTTTTCTGATTCGCCTTCTGTGTTGTTTCAGATCCGTCAATCCTGCAAAGATTCACAAAAGAAACCCTTCAAACAATAAAAGATGATAGAATATTTATATTATTGATTTTTTCAAATTTTTATTGTTTTTTTTAAATTTAGATTAACCCGAAATTGCAAAAAGGAAATAACACGCCATCCCCGGCAACGGCGCCATTTGATTGATTCTCAAAAACTATCTATTACCGCAATCAAGAACAGCGTCGTATGAAGCTAGCCGGTGAGTACGGGTCGGTCCACAGGGATGTTGTGAATTTCCTAATTGCTCAAACGAGTTAATTCCGATGGGTGTTCGGATTGATTATTAAATCTAAAAACTAAATCTATCTAAAAACTAAATTAATCTAGATCTAAATCTTGCTAGGGTTAGGTTTAGGAATGGTTTGGAAATGTAAATAAATCTCAACGCTTTCTATACCCAAATGAAGATCTATGAGGAGTTATGGTAATTATCATTAAAAGGGATTAGATCCATTCGGGAAGGTGTTCCCGGAGTTACCCTGGCATTGATTAATGCCATGATCGGAGTGAGTTCGCTCGCGCTGGCAAAATGCTGTGTGAACATCAGTTCCATCTCAGTGAATGTTTTCACGGAGTCATTTGGGAGCTCCGTGTACCATTTAAACGCCATTTCTGACTGGCGAAGCAACAGTTTTTCGTCGCTTCCAGTGTTGCCGCATAGAGCTCTAAATTACGCAACTTGTTGGTGAGTGTTGCCTGTTCCTTCGTAGACATGGAATTTGGGGATCGTGTATCCCGGCGGATATTTGATTTGATTATACTAGCCTGGATATGGTCGCCCGAATCTGACAATTTAGCCAATGGATTCATTAGCTTGATAGGCTCGGATTTGTTGAGCTATGTAATCATCAAGGGCGGTCTTGGAGATTGTTTCTTCTTTTGCCACTGACAAGGTCGAGGACGGTTTGATATTTCCCCTATGTCATCTCTGTAAGTCCATGTCACGCACCCCACTAACTTGCGGGGAGGCGGAATATAAGAAAAACGATTATCAAAGCTTCGTAACACGGACTTGAGCGCATGAATCGTAATCTAAACCATTGCTAACGTAATACTAGAGGTTTAACTACTCGGTACCGGAGTTATACCTCATGTTACATGTCCTTCGGGTCTTCATCGCTGTCCTCCACTCTTCGTAGGCTCCTTGGAACATCGGCAACTTCACGGCCTCCTCGAATCAAAGACGATCCACCCGAAAGCTCCTACGCCAAGCTAAATCTCAAACTTGAGATAACTAGGTTGCTTAAAGTGCTAATCTAAGCTACCTAGGGGATATAGAGTGAGGTTATGGATGTTTTAGTCTAGCTAACCCTTGATCTCAACACATGAGAGGTTAGGGTTAGGGTTTCAAGAGAGAGTGAGCTTGAGGAGAGAGAAGGAGAAGATGAGAATGAAAAGAATAATGAGCTCATTTTGAATATAACAACCATAACAATTTAATCAAATAAATAAACAAAATGATTTAATCATTATGGTTGATGCATTCACCTTGTGTGATTCATCATATGACTCATTATCTCATTAATGAGTCATTAAGTGCAAAGGATGAATCATACAAATGAGTCATTAATCAATTAATGCTCATGCCACCTTAACCCCTTAGTCACCACTCTTCTAGAAGGTTCCCGACAAATTACGAGAACGCCCCTATAATCCGTGAAAACACGGAAAAACTTTAGACTGTATAAATCCAATAACCCGATACTAGAAACTGGCTTAAACCAAAGCCGGCTAGTAAAAAAGTGTCCGAAAAGTCGTACGTGCGTAAACACACGTACGCATCCGAACCCTTGTCGTAAAACCATACGACCTCTATATCGTTTCGCCTAGAGCAGGGAAACTCTCTGTGTGGGACTCTAAAGACTCGACACTACGCTGGCAGTGGGTTTAACCACAGACCGCAAGCGGCACTAGCTGTACGTAACGGTCCCCAGGTAGATGTCGATAAGAAGGCCGATGAGGAAAATCATCCGAACTCCCACTGAGCCTGATGTGACAATCTCCGTACAGTCTGGTCTGTTCGTCTAAGACTATCGCATATCAAGCCTAGGGGGCCGCAAGCGTCAGTCCCCTAATAGCTGTATAAGTCGTGTCGGAGCGAAGCCCATTACACCCTGAGAAGCTACTGGAACCTACCAGTATATCTCGCTCGCCCTGGCCAGGGACTTTGCGTAATGGCTCTCTGACACAGCGCGATATCATCTCCCAATACCGGGAGAGACGAATCCTTTCTAACTGCCACCGCCTCCAAGTGCTCGGGACTGCACCCAACTGCCACCTGTTTGCATGACTCCTTTGAGCCGTGGTAGGGTAGCAATCTAAGAACAGTGGGACACACTCGAGGCGAAGCAGCAGTGTCAAGTGTACGGACTATGCTGTACTCATGTCACCTGGGAACTGTTAACTGACGATGGGTATAATACCAATCAATCAGTTCCCCGGCGAGTCCTGTCCGGTGTACCCGTAACCTAACGAACACCTGTATACTATCTCCAGTACGACGTACTGATGGCTGTGGGACAGACCTTTTCCCCAACTGGGATGAGAAGCGTATACACTTAGTCTACTCCGAAATATCGATGCCCTATCTCGATAATCCAACGACCAGGGACTTGTATAGGATGTTGCTTACAGACTACCCAGCCCCCACTAGTGTGATTGCCATCACGACGCTGGTAATCAAGCAAAGATCCTATGGGCTCTACTAATATGTATAAGTGATACGTTACAAGAGACATATGCACATATTAAAGTAGACACAAACCAAGTAGCATACTACCATTTTTAGCAAGACTCTATATATAACTGTGAATATCCCAAGCTTCCATTAAGTAATATACAATCTAGTATGATACAATAATGGCCCCTAGGGCATATACACTAACAATCTCCCACTTGCACTAGGGCCATGAGCTGGCATATCGTAGACCTATCATCTCGAATAGCCTCTCGAACTGCGTTTGAGGAATGGCCTTTGTGAATGGATCAGCAATGTTATCCTCCGTCTTTACTCTCTTCACCTCGATCTCCCGGCGATCTATGATCTCCCTGATCAGGTGATACCGCCTTAAGATGTGTCTGGACTTCTGATGGGACCTGGGTTCCTTCGCTAAAGCTATAGCGCCGTTGTTGTCACAATACAGAGGTATTGGATCAACACTGGTAGGAACCACCTGAAGTTCTGTGAGGAACTTCTTCATCCAGACTGCTTCTTTTGCGGCATCGCAAGCAGCTATGTACTCTGCTTCCATCATTGAGTCTGCAACGGTCTCCTGTTTGGAACTCTTCCAACAGACCGCCCCTCCATTGAGGGTAAAGACATAACCCGACATGGACTTGGAGTCATCTTTGTCACTCAGGAAGCCGGAGTCGGCAAAGGCCTCCATCTGAAGGTCTTTTCCGCCATATACCAAGAACATCTCCTTAGTCCTCCTCAGGTACTTGAGAATGTTCTTTACTGCTATCCAGTGATTCTCCCCTGGGTTTGCTTGATACCGGCTTACTACGCTCAATGCGTATGCTACATCTGGTCTGGTACATAACATCGCATACATTATAGAGCCTACCGCAGAAGCGTAGGGTATAATCGACATGCGATCCCTTTCCAAATCAGTCTTGGGAGACATATCTTTGGAGAGGGTGATTCCGTGACAAGCCGGTAGGTTACCGCGCTTAGAATCTTTCATACTGAATCTCTTCACTATGGTGTCTATGTACCTGGACTGTGAAAATCCCAATATCCTCTTTGATCTATCACGATAGATCCGGATCCCCAGAATGTAGGTGGCATCACCAAGTCTTTCATGGAGAATTTATGTGACAAGAATCTTTTGACTGACTGTAATATAGGAATATCATTTCCTATTAGGAGAATGTCATCCACGTACAAGACGAGGAATACTACAGCTCTCCCTACAATCTTACTGTATATGCATGGTTCATCTGGATTTTTGATAAAGTCAAATTCTTTGACAGCATCATCAAAACAGATGTTCTAACTCCGCGATGCCTGCTTTAGTCCATAAATGGACTTAAGCAGCTTGCATACTTTACCGCTGCTCCCACTCTGAATGAATCCTTCTGGCTGATCCATATAGACGCTTTCTTCCAAATTACCATTTAGAAAGGCCGTCTTTACATCCATCTGCCAGATTTCATAATCGTGGAAGGCAGCAATAGCAAGAAGGACCCGAATAGATTTAAGCATAGCCACTGGGGAAAAGGTTTCGTCATAGTCCAAATCAGGTCTTTGACGGAAACCCTTTGCAACAAGTCTAGCCTTATAGGTTTCAACCTGTCTATCTACACCAATCTTCTTTTTGAAGATCCATTTGCATCCTACGGGTTTTACCCCATCTGGAGCAATGTCCAAAGTCCATACTTTGTTGGTGTACATGGACTCCATTTCGGTCCGCATTGCATCCAGCCATTTTACTGAGTCACCGCTCTGAATGGCTTGCTGGAAGCTAGTAGGCTCATCGTAATCAATAGTGCAATCCTCTCTATCCCCGTCTATGAGAAAACCGTAGTATCACTCGGGCGGATGAGATTGCCTACTACTCCTGCGGAGTGGTGTCGGGATGTCCTGTTCTTCTTGAACTTCTGGTTCTACCAAACTTTCAGTAGTAGTTTGTGTTTCTGGAATTTCTTCCAGTTCTATTTCTCTCCCACTAGTTTCCTTTTCTAAAAACTGATATTCTAGAAAATGGGTATTACGAGAAACATAAACCTTTTGTTCCTCTGCGTAATAGAATAGATATCCCCTGGAGTTCTTTGGATATCCCACAAACTTACATAGTACTGATCGTGCCTCGAGTTTGTCCGCATGCTGCTTTTTAACATAAGCCGGACATCCCCAAATCTTTAGATACTGAAGATAGGGTTTCTTCCCACTCCACATCTGATATGGTGTGGTAGGCACAGTCTTGGTGGGAACCTGGTTCAAAAGATATGCAGCTGATTCTAGTGCATATCCCCAGAATGATCGCGGTAACTCAGCGTTACTCATCATGGAACGAACCATATCTAATAGGGTTCGATTCCTCCTTTCTGATACATCGTTATGTTGTGGTGTGTATGGAGGAGTAAGTTGAGAGAGAATTCCATTCTCTTTTAAGTAACACAGGAACTCGGCACTTAAGTATTCACCACCTCGATTAGATCTCAGTGTCTTTATACTTTTGCCTGTTTGTTTTTCCACTTCATTCTTGTATTCTTGGAATTTCTCAAAGGCCTCGGATTTATGCTTCATTAAGAAGACATATCCATACCTAGAGAAATCATCCGTAAAAGTAATGAAGTAGGAATAACCACCTCGCGCATGTGTAGACATTGGACCGCACACATCACTGTGTATGAGTCCTAAGAGCTCGCTTGCTCTTACTCCGTGTCTAGCGAACGGAGTTTTTGTCATCTTTCCTTTGAGACAAGATTCACAAGTAGCATAATATTGATATTCGAACGGATTCAAATATCCTTCTTTATGTAACTTAGTTAACCTTCTCTCATTGATGTGACCTAGTCTACAATGCCATAAGAAAGCCTGATTTATTTCTGGAGACTTTCTTTTAAGAGTGTTCTGGACATTGAAAACCTGAGCTTGACTTAATACATATATACCGTTATCTAATGTATGGACCCAATCAGAACTTGATTTAGGTGGATGTTAACTACATCACTTATGAATGTAAAATCATATCCTTCTCTCGAAAGTGAGGACACTGATATGATATTAGAAGTCATACTAGGTACATATAAACAGTTATGTAAAATCAATATATGCCCACTTGTCAAACCTAGGTGATATTCTCCCACGGATTCAGCGTTCACTGTCATTCCGTTTGCAACTCTGAGAGACCAATCATCTACCTTTATAACTCTACTGTTTCTCAAAGTATGTAATGAATTACAGATATGAGATCCTGCTCCGGTATCTAGTACCCAGGAAGTAGAGTTTATTGACATACAGTCTTCAATTACAAATACACTTGAGGCTGAAGCCACAACATGCTTCGTATCTTGGCTACTGGCTTCAAAAGCCTTGCAATCTTTCTGCCTATGCCCAATCCCATAACAATAGGAACATCCCTCTTTTACTATATCCTGTCCTGAAACTTTTGCCCTTCTCTTTCCTTCTACTTCCCTGGTTTTCTTCAGGATAGAAGGTAGAGACTGTAGAATCAAGTCAGTATCTGACCTGTTTTCCAATGTGGTCTGCAAGTCCCGGAGCTCATCAATATAGCTAGTCATTGTAAGGACGTTGTCCCCTACAGATGACCCGTCAGCCAACCTCGCTTGAATTAATTCGTTCGAGGTCTCATATCTTGCGATATGAGATTGCTCTCCATATAAATCTTTGTTATGGAGAAAGATGGAAACTAAGTCGATCTTCTCGTGCTGCTTCTGGTATACACCATCAACTGAAGCTAACACGAGGCATTTAGCTTTTTCTTTATCTTTTCCCTTTGTCTGACGGATATCCATATCCGCGACAGTGGAAACTGGACCTGGGACGGCGGGATCTTGAGTAGTAATAGGGTGGTCCATCTTGTCATAGGCAATGGACATCTGGACAGACTTCTGCCAGTCAAATAAGTCAGATTCAGTCAAATTATTATCTAGATGTAACCTATGTGTGGTCACAAGGTCGCTGCAATTTAAGAGAGAGAAGAAAATACAATTAGCATGATGCTGTTGCAAGTTTAGAGTGGTTTAATTTATCTAAACAGGATGGCTCCCACCGTTTCTCGAATCCTTCCTCAAACCATAAAAGAAGAATTAGCCAGGACCAATCTCACCGTACAATACTTGCTTAACCGTTCAGCCAGGCCAGTGTCGATACTTCGAGGGAGGTTTTCCAACGCTTTCGCGAAGTTCCTTAATTAAATAACCTCTTTTCTCTGGGGGCGTAACCCCGCTGACACCTTTCTAGGCACCTACTTGGTTTATAGCATTGATCGTTAAGTGATGAATCTCCTGATAAGTAGTATATACTCATAGTAGGATCGGGATCCAAGATATCATCGTATGATAATGTTGAAGGAATCCTACCAACATTCATCAAACTCCAAAATGGTATGCTTCTCTCTGCAAATTTCAGTTTCTTTAGAAATTCCCGATGTGGATTTTTGCCCCATGCTCTTATGACTTTGACTAAGGGCCAAATATGTCATAAGTCACATGTCAAGTTCTACCCATCATTATCCAGGTTAATTTGAACCCACCCGTACATACTCTTGACTAAGGGCCAAGAAAAGTAATACGACTGTTCCAAAACAACGCATCTATCTATGCAACAAATGAATACCCTAGCAGCTACCAAGCACTATGTTTTGACTAAGGGCCAAATATACATAGCATGAATACTACTGAATACCCAAATGAAATGACGGAGGGCTACGAATGGTTTTGGCAAAACCGTGAACGTGGTGAACTTGATATAATCGAAGGAACCTGATACTTTTTAAAAGGAGTGGTTAAAGCTCCGCAATTTAAAAAATCCGATCTTTTAAAATAACCGAGTGGTTTCTTTTAAATTTGTTCCAACGATTAAACTATGGTTTATTTTCTTTGCATTATAATAATGCGTCCCATCATTAACCTATCATTGCAGAAAACAACGAAAATACAACGTCCTCTTATGCCATCCGCATTCGCCACGGGGTCCCGTCATCACCCGTTAGGTTACTTAACTAACGAGAGAGCGGGGCTGGGCTAGCGCGGGTGTAAAACATAAGTGACGTCTAATAGCTATTTATATATAGATATTGTACATTCGTCAGACGCAATAATAAGCATTCCAGATCACAGATAAACTTTATTGGATATGCAAGTAATCCGCGTTTCTTTTGAGCCTGCAAGGAAAGACGGATTACACAGTTGTGATGAATATCCTTTACCCCACCCCAGACCCCTACGGGTACGGCAAACTACCCGCCAAGTACCAGAAGTGAAGCGGTCTTCCTTGACACTTCAAAATACCCGGTAGTTTGTGCACCCCACCTTGGGTCTATCCTAGGAGCAAAAACAGTAAAAAAAATAATAATACAACGGTGGCTACAACCGCAACCTGGATGTGCCCCGCAAAAATAATATTACATCAAATTATATTTACATTGAATGAATGAATATTAAATACATCTCAAACCCCGGCTAATCATCACAACAGTCTAACACAGTTCATATACACAAACAGTTATATATAACATCACAGATATGTGCAACCCCCTACCAACCGACATACTAGCAGTTAGGGGAGGTTTATGAACACATAAAACATTACAGATAAAGATCCAATTAGCAAATTGATTAGAACATCGATCGATTACCTATATCCATGTCTACCACAAAAGCAAATCATCACAGAGGCAACCTGGGCAGAAACAGTATATACAGGAAAACAAAAAACCCAAAATTATGAATTACTGTGAAACTCCGAGTCAACTCGGCGTTGACTCGGCAGCGGTTCCGCGACATTAGCTCTCTATTGCCGCGGAACCGCGGTCGTTTTGCCGATTCAGTGACTCGTATTTTCCCAGTATTCATCAATTTCCCTGCTGTGAATTTTAATGTATGTCAAAAAAATTTTTAGACAGTTTTAAAATTAACAGAAACTATGGGTTTTGGTTTTTCGTATTTCGTATTTTTCGTCGATCGAACTTCTAATCAGTTGCTAACAAGCTAGTAATGGTTTAGTTGGCTCTGATACCACTGTAAGTCCATGTCACGCACCCCACTAACTTGCGGGGAGGCGGAATATATGAAAAACGATTATCAAAGCTTCGTAACACGGACTTGAGCGCATGAATCGTAATCTAAACCATTGCTAACGTAATACTAGAGGTTTAACTACTCGGTACCGGAGTTATACCTCATGTTACATGTCCTTCGGGTCTTCATCGCTGTCCTCCACTCCTCGTAGGCTCTTTGGAACATCGGCAACTTCACGGCCTCCTCGAATCAAAGACGATCCACCCGAAAGCTCCTACGCCAAGCTAAATCTCAAACTTGAGATAACTAGGTTGCTTAAAGTGCTAATCTAAGCTACCTAGGGGATATAGAGTGAGGTTATGGATGTTTTAGTCTAGCTAACCCTTGATCTCAACACATGAGAGGTTAGGGTTAGGGTTTCAAGAGAGAGTGAGCTTGAGGAGAGAGAAGGAGAAGATGAGAATGAAAAGAATAATGAGCTCATTTTGAATATAACAACCATAACAATTTAATAAAATAAATAAACAAAATGATTTAATCATTATGGTTGATGCATTCACCTTGTGTGATTCATCATATGACTCATTATCTCATTAATGAGTCATTAAGTGCAAAGGATGAATCATACAAATGAGTCATTAATCAATTAATGCTCATGCCACCTTAACCCCTTAGTCACCACTCTTCTAGAAGGTTCCCGACAAATTACGAGAACGCCCCTATAATCCGTGAAAACACGGAAAAACTTTAGACTGTATAAATCCAATAACCTGATACTAGAAACTGGCTTAAACCAAAGCCCGCTAGTAAAAAACTGTCCGAAAAGTCGTACGTACGTAAACACACGTACGCATCCGAACCCTTGTCGTAAAACCATACGACCTCTATATCATTTCGCCTGGAGCAGGGAAACTCTCTGTGTGGGACTCTAAAGACTCGACACTACGCTGGCAGTGGGTTTAACCACAGACCGCAAGCGGCACTAGCTGTACGTAACGGTCCCCAGGTAGATGTCGATAAGAAGGCCGATGAGGAAAATCATCCGAACTCCCACTGAGCCTGATGTGACAATCTCCGTACAGTCCGGTCTGTTCGTCTAAGACTATCGCATATCAAGCCTAGGGGGCCGCAAGCGTCAGTCCCCTAATAGCTGTATAAGTCGTGTCGGAGCGAAGCCCATTACACCCTGAGAAGCTACTGGAACCTACCAGTATATCTCGCTCGCCCTGGCCAGGGACTTTGCGTAATGGCTCTCTGACACAGCGTGATATCATCTCCTAATACCGGGAGAGACGAATCCTTTCTAACTGCCACCGCCTCCAAGTGCTCGGGACTGCACCCAACTGCCACCTGTTTGCACGACTCCTTTAAGCCGTGGTAGGGTAGCAATCTAAGAACAGTGGGACACACTCGAGGCGAAGCAGCAGTGTCAAGTCTGCGGAATATGCTGTACTCATGTCACCTGGGAACTGTTAACTGACGATGGGTATAATACCAACCAATCAGTTCCCCGGCGAGTCCTGTCCGGTGTACCCATAACCTAACGAGCACCTGTATAATATCTCCAGTACGACGTACTGATGGCTGTGGGACAGACCTTTTCCCCAACTGGGATGAGAAGCGTATACACTTAGTCTACTCCGGAATATCGATGCCCTATCTCGATAATCCAACGACCAGGGACCTGTATAGGATGTTGCTTACAGACTACCCAGCCCCCACTAGTGTGATTGCCATCACGACGCTAGTAATCAAGCAAAGATCCTATGGGCTCTACTAATATGTATAAGTGATACGTTACAAGAGACATATGCACATATTAAAGTAGACACAAACCAAGTAGCATACTACCATTTTTACCAAGACTGTATATATAACTGTGAATATCCCAAGCTTCCATTAAGTAATATACAATCTAGTATGATACAATAATGGCCCCTAGGGCATATACACTAACAATCTTCGATGATTATCGATGGATCTTCGGCGGGGGGATCTGGCCGGATCATCATTCCAAACATGTCTTGGAACAAGAGAGCCATTTGCTTCATGTTAGAAACTTGCTCAGTGGCTTCTTTGTACTTTCTCTCGATCACCCTTCGCATAAACTCTGTATCGGTCTCTTGCTCTTGGCACTGTTCGGCCTCTTTGTCCAAACTTGTTTTCTGTCTGGTGAGTGCTGTCATTTTGTTCAGCATTTCCTGGAGATTTTGTTATTGCTCCTGAGCCTTTGTCAGCGACCGAGTTTGCGGTCGGTGACTCACCGAAGCACGGATCCCTTCTTGCCCATTGGTCATATAGACCGTATGGACGAAAATGCCTTCTGACTTGGGGCATTTGGATCCATCGCCTTTGGAATTTATCGCAGGCGGTATAGTTTTCTCCAGCCTCGTTCTTTTATGAGAGATTGGAGTTGAGAGAGCCATTGTGACAGGCACTTGTTTAGGAGAATTCCTTCAATGTATGGCGGAGGATTGGTCTCTTTCTTGTTGAACCTTCGATTTCTTTGTTCGACGAGAATAGTTTTGGTCAATCACACAGTCCTAGACTTTTCTCCAGACCCTATGAACTTGCGAGGAGAGCCGCTGATGAGGCCGCTCTAGCTTTTCCTGCATTGTAACCTCTGCAGGTGGGGGTGATTTCTTTAGCACCGCCATTCGGGAGTTTTTTTGCACCCTCTTAAGCGGATCAAAGCTGTTCCTGGTTGGAATAGCAACTTTGACTTTCACCATTAGAGCTGGTGGGGTGAGTCCAGAGGGGGAGTTGGCCCCAGCTTCTCTCACTCGGCCCCAGTGGCGACGTCGAGCGTACTTTGTTGAAAGGACCGCCTTAATTTTGAAAGCGGCTTCATCACGCCTTTGGTTTTGGTAAGGAGCTGCAATTGGCGTCAGCCTATTGAAGACCGATATCCTTGTTAAAATTTGAGGAGGGATGGCTAATCTTTTGAAGACCGACTTTCTGATAGGGGAAGCATGTTTCCCCCAATCAGAGCAAAGCTCTGTTTCAAAATTCAAAATTTAAATTGAAGCAATACTTCAGATTTAGCGCTCTGCGCGCTGAGCGCCACGTGTCTAACACAGACGCGCTAGCGCCAGGAGCGCTGCGCCTTATGCAGTGCGCCCCCAATCAGAGCAAAGCTCTGTTTTAAAATTCAAAATTTAAAAGTTGAAGCAACGCTTTAGATCCAGCGCTCTGCGCCGCACGCCACGTGTCAAATACAGGTGCGCTAGCGCAGTTGCGCTGCGTTCTGCGCTGCGTGGTGCGCTAGCGCAGTTGCGCTGTGCTCTGCGCTGCGCGCCATGTATTGAACGTAGGTGTGCTAGCGCAAGGTGTGCCAGCGCTGGGATTAAAAATCCCCCACCGTTAGATCAAAAGATCTACTAATAATAAATTATTAATTAATTAGAACTGAAATTCTGTTATGGAAAGATCTTTCCAATCTTCTTAAAACAAGAAGATTATCTTCTGTAAAACAGAAGCCTTAGGATCAAAGATCCAACGGTGGGAAATATTCCCAAATCAAGCAGAGAAAGATCTCTCAAAACTGATTCAACAAATCAATTGGCCCTATATAAAGGCCCCAAGACTTCAAGAGAGATATAGAGAAAACCCTCTGCAAATTTTGAGAAAACTCAAAGAGAAAGAAAGGCAAGCCTTTAGAAAAAGAAGATCATTTCTTCATCTTCAAGATAAAGAACTATTTCTTGAACCACAGAGATGAAATCATCTCGTAAAAAGAAGAACCATCTTCTAAAAAGATCATAGATCTACAAAAGACCAAGGTCTTTGATAATAAGAAAAAAGATCAAAAGATCTAATTATAAAAAAAACTAAAAGAAGTATTTTACTTCATTCACAGATCTTTGATTTATAAAGGCAGAGCCCTTTTATAAATCATGAACTTTTTGTTCTTGAATCTTGAGGCAAAGCCTCCTTTAAAAGAACATAAATTTGTTCTTTAATCTTAAAATTGATCAAATGCGCTTTGCGCTACTGAAAAGTACCTTGCACTCATGAACTGTGCTTTTGCGCTCCTTAGATCGGCGCTCAGCGCCAAAACATGCCACGTGTCAACCATAGACACCACTTGCGCTTTGCGCATTTAAAACAGAGCACTGCACTCATGGACTGCGCTTTTGCGCTCCTTGGATCGGCGCTCAGCGCCAAAACATGCCACGTGTCAACCATAGGCACCACTTGCGCTTTGCGCTTTTAAAACAGAGCACTGCACTCATGGACTGGTGCTCAGCGCCAAGCGCGCCACGTGTCACTCACTGGCGCACCCTTAAATCAGCGCAAAGCGCTTATAAATGAAAAGCGCAATGCGCTAATAAACTAGCGCTTAGCGCTAAGTGCGATACGTGTCACCTTCGTGTGTGCTACCTGACAGAAGCGCAATGCGCTCTTTAATTGGCGCAAAGCGCCTGACGCGCCACGTGGCGTACTGTCAGAACACACTCTGTTCTGATGAATGCTATGTATTCAATACAAGACAAAATATGTCATAGCCCAATGCTTAGCATTATTAAAAGGGCCGAGCCCAAATAAAGGCTTAATAGCCAGAACAAAAAAAAATGTTAAACATTTTAATTGGACTTAGCCTAATTCTGGCCATAAGTCCTCAACTTATCTTGAACTGAGCACATCTGCTCTTTCAACCAATTCACCTTAGTTCAAGGGTACATCTCTTCACTCCTTTGATATTTGTCGTTGTAATTCCTCAACGTCTTCAAAGAGGTGACGGGTCCTGACAACCACACATTTCATAGACTATGACGTCTCTAAACATTGGACTGTGGGGCCCTTAAACTCATGGACTATGATGTCCTTAACCTCGACCGTGATGTCTTTAAAATAATATTAGACTGTGGGGTCCTTAAACCCATGGACTATGATGTCCTTAACCTCGACCGCGATGTCTTTAAACTAACAGTGGACCGAGATGTCCTTAAACTAACATCGGACCGTAATGTCCTTAAACTACTCGACCGCAATGTCTCTAAACTAAACAATAGAACCCAATCGCTCTCTTGTTGGATCTAAACGATCCCGTTAAGTTGATCTTAGTCTAAAATTAGACTAACGAATCCTTAACGAAAGTTTAAGTTGATCTTAGTCCCAAATGAGGCTAACGTATCCTTAAACCCAACCCCCCAAACCCAAATCTAAGAAAGATACGGATTTGGACTAGTCCACGCCCTACGGGCTACAATATAAATTAGTCTCCGTATACAATCCACGGGCAACCAAACACAAAACAAACACCCACGACACGAAGTGACCATATGGAGAAGGAGAAAGTTGTTACCACGATGCGGTAGCGTAATTAACTGCAGGGGCTTGCGCCTGCAGGGAAGAGCGTCCCCACAATCAAAAACCCCTCAAATGAGGAGGAATCTGATGAAGTCTGCTACATCGGCCGCATCCATCTGAAACTTCGATACATGGTGCCATAAACCAACTTGGCATCTTCAGAGAGGTGGACGGATAGCACTAATTAGCATCTGCCCTGAATTTCAGGCAAGACGTAAACCGCGTCTTCCCGGTTTTCGGTAGTAAACAGATTCTAGTACGCCATGTGAGACCTTTTCCTCTTTCCACGCCACACTTCGTGTGTCGTGTTCGCAAACAAATCGAGGTTTGCTAATGGTTGCCCTTGGGTTCGAGGTACTAAGATTTGGCATTTTGCTTGGTGCAGAAAGCGAAGGATCAATGGCGTCCACTTGCGCAAAGTGTTCCAACTGCAATTGCAACCCACGCTCTGCCTCATCTGGAGGCATAGCTTATGGGCCTCAAGCGGCTTCCCTATTTACGATGCCGGTGGAACAGGTCACACAAGCCACTACTGGATTGTTTTTCGGGACCATGCTCCCGCCAACGAGCTTCACCGTTCCTCTGCCAACGCCGGAAGCTCCCAAGAAGTCGGTCTTTGATTAGCTTACAGCTACTGCGGCCCCTCTCAATGGGTCGTCCAGCTCCAGCGCCTCAGTCTTCGCCTGATTGGGCCAAAGTTCTTGTGGGCCCAAGATGAAGCCTGCGATTCAAGAGAAGGTTATTCCGAAAAGACTAACCAACCCTGCTCCCAAAGTCGTCAAGACGGCTTCACCTGCTAAAGGCTCGGTCTTTACAAGACTGACTGTTCTAGCTCCCACCCCGACGCCCATTCCTGATCAAAGGTCTGTCTTTGACAGATTAGATACCGCTACTCAAAAGACGTCAGTCTTCAAGAGGCCGGCACAGGCGGCGCCTCACCTGATCAGGGGGCAATATAAAGCCACCCCCATCACCGAAACAACCCCAAAAGCTCGACACGCTCGATGTCGCCACTGGCGCCGAATAAGGAAGGCTGGGGGCAACTCCCCCTCTGGGCTAACTCAACTAGCTCCAACGGTGGAATTTAATGCTGCTGTTCCAACCGGGAACAGCTTTGAGCTGCTGAACAAGGTGCGCAGGAACTCGCCTACCGCCGTACTGAAAAGATCTCCGCCACCGGTGGAGACTGTCATAGAAATAAAGCCGGAGCAGTCCCCTCGACGTCTGTCTTCCAAAGTTTACAAAATCTGGTGACAAGTCCGAGAGTCGGTGGTTGATCAAGACTATCCCCGCCGGCAGAAGAAGCTGAAGGTCCGACAGGAAGAAAACCGTCCTGTTAAGCCACAGAAGGCGAAGGCTACTCGGGTGCCCACTACAACGGCCCCCTCAACTTCGACCGCCCACAAGAGGAGAAGGCCGGAGAAGATCCCCATGTCTGCGACAAATGTCAAGGGCACTAAGCCTAAATGCCCCAAGTCTGGGGGTATGGTGGTGTATACTGTCTATATGGCATCCGGAAAAGTGGATAGCCGTATCTCCATAAGTCATCGACCGCTTACGCGATCGGTGACTAAGGCTCAGGAGCAACAACAACAAAAGCTCCAAGAGATGTTAACAACTATGGCCGCACTCACAGGACCGAAAGCAAGCCCAGAGGAATCCTCGGAGCAACGCCGTGAGCAGAAAACTGATGCCGAATTCCTTTGGAGAATGCTTGAGAAGAAAGACAAAGAGGCCGCAGAACAAGCGGCCAATATAAAACAAATGGCCATTCTATTCCAAGATAGGTGGGCATGATGATCCAGCCGGATCCCCCAGCGGAAGATCCTCCAGTAATAATTGAAGATGACAGAGGAGAAATATCGAATCCTTTGCCGTCTCTGTTAACAGCCAAGGAGGAGACAATCTCCAAAGCTGCCCTGGATGACTATATTGCTCAGCAAATAAGAGCTCACCAGGCAAATGAAGCAGCCGGCCAAGTTGTCAAAACTGGGCGACCGTATCCAGGCTGGTATGATCAGATAAAGTATCCGCCGGGATACACAATCCCCAAATTCCATGTATACAAGGGGACAGGCAATCCCCATCAACATGTTGCTCAGTTCAGGGCCCTCTATGGCAACACCGGTGGCGATGATAAGCTTTTGCTCCGCCAATTCCTTGGCAGCTTGTCGGAGATGGCATTTGAGTGGTACTCCGAACTCCCAAACGACTCCGTCAAGACTTTTGCAGAAATGGAGTTATTTTTCACCCAGCGATTCGCTAGTGCCAGTGAACGCACCCCAATAATGGCATTGATCAATGCCAGGGTGAACCCGGGCGAGACGTGGGTTCAGTACGCAATCCGATGGCGGAATCTGTGGTCGAAGTGCGAACAACGCATCGAAGAAGCACCAGCGGTGGGCATGTTCGTGGGCACCCTAAACCCTCATTCAACTATTTCACAGTTCATGATGTTCTTCAAACCGACCACATTCCAGGCTTTAATCGACAAGCTAGCCCAGATAGATCGGATGGGTCACAGACCGTCTCCTCCGAAGCCGGAGCCGCGGAACAAAAAAGGTAAAGGGAAGGCGACCTTCATTGCGAATACCCAACAGCAGTCCAGTACCCCTAAACTGACGGATCAACTGGAAGAAAGACGGCGCTATTATAATGAGAAAATAAAGCATCCTTACTCGTTCCCACGGGACAAAACGAAGAGACTGTTCGAGCTGGCGATGCACAACAGGCTTATCAATCTGCCGAATCCAAAACGACCATTGCAACCCGGCGAAGTGAATAATCCCAATTATTGCCCTTACCACCAAACGGTAAGCCATCCAATCGAAGATTGCTTCTTCTTTAAGGGATGGATCGAGGATCAGTACCAACAAGGCAAGTTTGCGCTGTTTAAGAAGTGGAAAGTAAGCCCGCCTCAACCGCACACTCCTAAGAGACGGACACACCGGGGGCATCGTGCTCTTTTGTTGAAGAAGCCCCATGGGAGGTCGTTCTTTCAGCCAAAACCAAAAGAATGCTGAATGATCTCCAGACATGCCCGGCGATCAGGTGGAAGAATCCGCTGGAACCCCAGATCATCGAAGGAATGCTGAAGCCGCGCCTAACTCTAAAGATTGGTTGTAATAGCCAAAGTGTTCATACCCAGCCGTCGAAATCATCGAAAAAGAAGAAGAAATCCAAAAAGCCCGTGAAGCCTGGCGATAAGCGCACGGACCTGCAGAAATAGATCGACGCGCTGGAAGAGTACAACCAGAAGGCGCGGACTCCAATCACGCTCCAAGAGTTCCTTGGCCACGTTCTTGAAGACGGAGATGATGGAGAAGACTCGTCGGACGAATTTGAGGATTACGTAGAAAGTTGCCATGTGATCTCTCACTCATCGATGAACGATGAAGAAGCTCCTTACACAGAGAAACTGGGGGAAAATCCTGAACCGGAGCTTCCAGGGCAATCAGACGAAATGATCGACGCATTCCTAAACGAAGCTCTTCTGAAAAGTAAAGCTGATCGGGAGCGTGAGATGGCCATATTTGGAAAGGCCAAAAGCCGGCGAATGGACGAAAGAGTTGAAACACCTCCACCAGATCAAAGCACATCCGCCGCGAATAAAAACAAGTTCAAGATGAGGAAAAGGTTCGCCAAAGCCATATCAATGGGAATGAAGCTGCCATCCTCCGAAGCGAATGCCCCTGGTGAAGCAGAAATACATCCTAGTTACTGCTCATATCATCGAAAGATTTCGCACCCCACCGAAGAGTGCGACGCTTTTAAAAGATGGTGGCAGGGATATGTTGCTCATAGACAACATTTTAAGCGAATGAAACGCAAAACTCGTCAGGAGCAAAGAAATACAACCAAGGAGCATAAAAGAACTACCGGTAACTATCACATGGTCAATGCCGGGGGATCGCAGGTTCTCACATTCGGGAGCGACTCTGACGAAGAAATGGCTCTCGGCCTTCTCTTTAAAGAATCCACCTTGGGAAAAGAGGAAGATTCGAAGGCCTGTGAAAATATTCAGCTGCGCAACCGTACGCTGCCTGAAAAGAATCTTGGGCCATCGAACAGTGGATCAAGTAGAAAAGATAAGGGCAAAGAAAAGGTCCCGGAGGATATTATCCTTGATGACCAAGACGTCGAAAAGCTGACAGCCAAGGACCCGCCGAAGAAGAGTAAGGTGGACTACAACGTTCTCGCACACTTGAGGAAGATACCCTCGCAGCTCAGCGTTCTTGACGCCCTTTTGCTATCCAAAGAGGCGAGAGATTCTTTAATCAAGGCATTACAAGAGCTCGGGCAATTCCAAGCCTTCCTCGCCGAAGAAAAGATGAAGGACGAGCTGGAAGAAGTACACACAACCGATATCACCTTCGGCGATGAAGATCTCCTCCTTAGGACATGCGAGCACAACCGTCCCCTATATGTCTCTGGATACTGTCATGACATCAAGATAGGTAAAATCCTGGTCGACAATGGGTCTTCCGTCAACCTTCTCAACGTGAGAGTATTGAAGGAAATCTGCATGAGCGTTCAACACCTCGCTCGGAATAAGATCACCATCTCCGGGTTCGACTCTCAGTCATCACGGATGCTTGGATCCGTGATACTGACGTTACTCTTTGGGTTGCTCGTCACTGATATCAAGTTCCACGTCATTTACGCCAAGACATGCTACAATGCTTTGCTCGGTCAGCCATGGTTACACGAGTATAACATCATCCCTTCTACACAACACTAGTGTATGAAGTATTTCAAGGATGGTCTCGAGTATACTGTGACAGGAGAGGTAAAACCATTCTCCGTGAACGAATTCCGGAAATATGAAGATGCAAAATACTTCTTGCCAGATTTCGAGGACACGGAGAGATGTCACAAACCGGAGAACAAAGCTATCCCTACCATTCCGGTCTTCGGGAGTGATACCGAGGAGGAAGAAGAGATAGTTCACTTAGGTCCGCCCCAGTGCAACAAACCAGGACCGTCCGCTCCTATGTTGATCTTTGGCAGCGACTCGGAAGATGAGGTCCATGCGATATTCTCTGCTCGGCCTTCAATACAAACATTCGCTGATGAAGAGGAAAGTTTGCAAGTTGCCATAGTTCCGTCCAAGCATCATAAAGAACTAGACGCGCTTGATATCTATAGTGTGGAAGAGCTGCAGACGTTCTATATCCCTCTCAGGCGAGAAGGTGAAAAGGCGATCCTATTCTACCGATCCGGGGAAACCAAAGTGGAGAAAGAAATCTGGCACGGCATGGATTCTACACTTGACAGGCTCCAGCCCATCCGTTCGCCCAGATATAACACGAACGGACTAAAAAGGCTGTTAAGGCGCCAAGGCGTACGTTTCAAAAAGACCGCTCAGAAAGCTAAGTTCTATGACAGGATCTGGAACGTCCCTGGAACTCAACGAAAATTGCCCAACGGGAAAATAGAAATGACCGGGATTGGGTATGTTCAATCTAAGAAACGGGAGCTACTCCGCGACTGCTACGTCGTACATGACTTTTATGAAAAAGGGGATGCTCTATGGGAAGATGCTAACCCTGAACCAGAAAGATCTCCCGCCGTGAAAATGCTCAGCCCGTCGTTCGAAGAACAAATGGACAAGCTTATAATGGAAGCAAGTCAAAAGGGTCGAGATGACCATAATCGCGAAATGGTCATCTACAAGAAAGCCAGACACAACGCCTCCTTCAGCAGGCTGTGAAAAACGAAAATGCTCCTTCTTGTCCACCCGTTGTACAAAAAGCCCAACGCAGAGGCATAAATAAATTAAAGAACGGGAAAGGCGTTCGACAGCGACAAAGTGGGTCCAAGAAGCAACGCAATCGAGAATCAAGCGGCCATGATTCATCTCTTATAAAGAATATGGGTCGAGCATATTCTTTTGCACAAGACAAGACAAAGAAAATACTTGATCTTGCTATAAAACATTAAATGATTATCCTCCCAGAGTCCAAGCACCCCGAGCAAGTAGGCGAAGTCTCTCACCCAGACTATTGCTCTTATCACCGAGCAATAGAACATCCTCTCGAAGATTGCTTCACCTTTAAGAACTATGTCAAAGACCAATATCAGCAAGGCAGGTTCGCTCTATCCAGCAGCTGGAGTGTAACCCCGCCGCAGAAGCATGAACCCAAAGCCGCGAGAGTAGAGCCGGATCAACATCGGTTTTGGAAGCGAGCTCATACCTGTCACGTGATAATGCTGTCAGAAGAAGAGCCCGAGCATATGGATGACCTCCCCTGGTGCTTCGAAAACGATGATGACGAGGTAATCTCAGAATTCCCACCGGCACCAAAAGAGCTGGAAGATAGGATACATACTACTGCAGATAACCTCAAGAAAATTGATTTGGGGACGGCAAGTGACCTGTGACCGACATTCATTAGTGAGCTATTGTCCGAAGAAGGGATGGATGCACTAAAAGACATGCTTATGCAGCATAAAGATTGTTCGCATGGAACTATTCCGAGATGCCAGGATTAGATCCAGAGATTGCTGTGCACAAATTGGCGATATCCCCGGACGTTAAGCCATTTAAACAAGCACTAAGGAGAATGCGGCTTGAGCTTGAGATGAGTATCAACGCCGAGGTCAAGAAGCTAATCGACTCCGGCTTCATCCAAGAGGTTCAATATCCTGACTGGATCGCTAACATTGTCCCGGTGATGAAGAAAAATGGGACGGTGCGCATCTGCATAGACTTTCGGGATCTCAACAAAGCCTCCCCGAAAGACGACTTCCCAGTACCAGTCACTGAGCTGATGATAGATAACACGTCCAATCATGAAGTTTTCTCCTTCATGGATGGCTCATCAGGATATAACCAGATAAAGATGTATCCCGAGGACCAGAAGTACACCGCTTTCCGGACCCCTTTGGGCATATTATGCTACAAGGTGATGCCCTTCGGTCTAAAGAACGACGGTGCCACCTATTAGAGGGCCATGATGAAGATCTTCGATGACCTCATACATGAAATCATTGAATGCTATATCGACGATCTCATGGTTAAAAGCAAATCATATGAGGAATAGCTCGAGCATCTGAAGACCGTATTTCAACGCCTTCGACAATACAACTTGAAGATGAACCCTCTTAAATGCTCATTTGGAGTTTCCTCGGGCAAATTCCTAGGATTTATCGTCCGACACCGAGGCATCGAGATAGATCCGTCAAAGATCAAGGCGATCATGGAAATGCCCCCGCCATGGACTCTCAAGCAATTGCGATCTCTCCAAGGAAAGTTTGCGTATATCCGGCGATTCATAGCCAATCTCTCCGGCAAGTGCCGTCCGTATAGTCACCTAATGAAGAAAGGCACCCCTTTCGTCTGGGATCGCAAATGTCAAGACGCACTGGACGAAATCAAGCAATACCTGCAGAATCCGCCAGTGCTGGCTGCTCCGGTCAAGGGAAAGCCTCTCATTCTGTATACAACCGCCATTGAAGGTTCCTTAGGCGCATTATGGGCACAAGAGAATGACCAAGGGAGGGAGAGAGCCCTATACTATTTGAGTCGAGTTCTACTGGGGGCAGAAAGCAATTACTCTCCCATCGAAAAACACTGCCTGGCATTAATTTTCGCGATAACAAAGCTCAGGCATTATGCATTGGCGCATGAAGTTCGTCTCATATCGAAGGTGGATCCCCTCAAATATTTGATGTCAAAGGCCATACTGACGGGGCGACTCGCTAAATGGGCCCTGCTCTTGATGGAGTTCTCAATAACCTATCAGCCTCTTAAGGCAGTGAAAGGCCAAGCCATCGCCAACTTCCTCGCCGAGCATCCGATACCTGCCGATTCTCCCTTGAATTGCGAACTGCCAGATGAACATGAATTTGACACGATCGACGGAAGTTGTACCCGGTGGGAACTTTATTTCGATGGAGCATCCTCCATGAAGAAGGGCAAACAAAACACGCCCATAATCAAATCAGCGGTAGGCCTCATCTTCGTTACTCCGCAAGGAGGGATAATGCGCTTAGCTTTCTCCTTAACAGAGCCGAGGACAAACAATGAAGCCGAGTATGAAGGTTTGATAGCAGGTCTTGAGATATCTATCGACATGGGAATTGAAAACCTCCTCATATATGGAGACTCCCAACTGGTCGTTAGTCAAGTAAATGGCGACTACCAAACGTGCAAACCAGAGTTGGTAAAGTATGGCGAGAACGTACAGCAGCTGCTGACTCAAATTCCTTCCTATACCTTGGAAAGCATACCGTGTGCGGAAAATAGCAAGGCAGATGCCTTAGCCAAGCTTGCTAAGGAACTGGCGGACGAGAACCTCGATGACGTAAGAATCATGGTATAAAGCCGTCGGGTTCTTGCACCGGCAGAAATATCTCCGGAGTCGTCCGAGGAAAAGGGAGTGACCGAGCAAATGGCTCTACGAGTAAAAGACCAAGAAAATATTGAGGATTGGAGAGAAATCTTTATAGACTACTTCAAATCCCGTCGAATGCCTGAAGATGCGTCCTCAAAACATCGGCTCATGAAGCGAGCCTTATCTTTCGCCTTTGTCAATGATACTCTGTACAAGAGGTCATTTGATTCTTTGTGGTTAAGATGCTTGGGACCTGAAGAAGCAAAAAGAGTCGTCCAAGAAACTCACGACGGACTCTGCGGTTCTCACCAAGCCGGGCCGAAGATGAAGCTGAAGATTAAAAGGATGGGCTACTATTGGCCCACTATGATCCAAGACTGCCTCGAATACATGAAGCAATGCCACTCATGCCAGATTCACGGGGATTTTATCCATCAGCATTCGAATCCACTACATCCGACGGTGGCTAGCTGGCCGTTCGAAATGTGGGGAACTGACATAATCGGCCCCATCGAACCAGCATCATTCAGAGGACATCAATTCATTTTTGCGACAACTGATTATTTCTCCAAGTGGGCAGAAGCGGGACCGCTGAGGGAAGTGAAAACGGAGAATATCCTCCATTTCTTCAAGACGCACGTTATTTATCGGTTTGGAACTCCACGACGGATTATCTCTAATAACGGGCCAAAGCCATAAGATAAGCCGTTTCGCACAGCAGCATAACATAGACTGGAGATACTCCTCAGTCTATAATCCCCGAGCTAACGGTCTAGCTGAGGCTTTTAACAAGACCTTGACGAAGATCGTGAAAAAGACGGTGTCCCGAAATAAGAAGGACTGGCACGAGAGACTGCATGAAGCTCTCTGGGAATATCGAACTACGTTCAAAACGGCCACGAACATAACCCCGTATGCATTGGTATTCGGTACAGAGGCGGTACTTTCCCTCGAGATAGAGCTACCCTCTCTACGAGTGGCAGTTCACTACGAGTTAACAGAGGAAGAGAATACTCACCTTCGGCTTGAGGAGCTCGACGTCCTTGATGAAACTCGGCTCATAGCGCAACAAAATATAGAGGCTTACAAAGCAAAAATGACGCGTTCGTATGAAAGATTGACTAGACCGAGGAATTCCGCCAAGGCGAACTCGTGCTAGTGGTCAAAAGACCTATGATCCCCAATCGTGCCAAACGGGGGAAATTCGAGCCGAACTATGAAGGTCCGTATATCATAGACAAAGTCTACCATGGTGGAGCCTATCTACTCATGGACATGCATGGCGAAAGGCCCTTTAGGCCAATAAACGGTCGCTTCCTAAAGAAATACTACACCTAACGAGTCACGGCCTGGGTCAACGATAGATGACGATGACTATGTCCACTCGCTATCTTCCTAAGCCCAAACTCTATAAGTAGTAACCGGCCAACGGACCGAAACGTCCTTAAACTAACGACGGACCGAAACGTCCTTAAACTAACAACGGACCACTATGTCCTAAAACTAGTTGTTGACCGAGACGTCGATAAACTACTGTGGGTTACAGCATCCCAAAGCCGATACAAAAAAAAAGAAGAAGAAGAAAAAAAGAAAACGGTATGTCCATAAGCAAAATGGGCATGGATGAAAACCCGAAAGGGCTCCATGAGTAAAAACAGCAGGGCTATCGGTGAGTTTTGTGAAAACCCAAAAGGGCGCAATCTCGTTAAAAGACACTTGCAAGATCCTCTCGACTTTGTAAGGAGAAACCACCTGCTTGAGATCCTTACGACTCACAAGGGAGAAACACACTTAGGAATCCTTACGATTCCTAAGGAGAAATTACACAAGCGAGATCCTTACGACTCGAAAGGAGAATCCTCTTATGAGACCCTCACGGCTCATAAGATTTGAAAGTCTTAAGCTACAGGGATCTGAACCTGTTCTTAAGCAGCCCACATAACCTCCAATACCGCCCTACAAGCGGCCCAATACTGACCCTTGTATACAATCCACGGGCGCGAATAAACATTTCCCTAACAAAGTTGTAGGGTTACTAGGCACTCTTACAAGGGTCTATAAGGCATCAACCATGCCCGATTTAAAATTTAGACGCGCCGAACAACCCAAAGCGAGGATCTTTGCTAGATAATTAGGGTAAAACATGCAAGTAAATATCTTTACTTCTAAGAGTTTGGGATTACAACCTTTGTAGTCCGGTCCTTCACTTCATAAGCTCCGTGTTGTGGTCCCTTCACTGCGATCATCAAGTTCCCAGACTCTAGAGAGGCTCCACGAAGAGAAAGATGCAAGCTTGCTTCCGATCATCGATAACTAAGATGATCTACCTTGAAGTTTCTTTAACTCAAGCTCTCACTCACAAATCAAGTGAACACCCTAATCTAATTGGCCAGATTAGATGAGGATGATGAAGTAGGATTTATGCTCTGTTTTGTTTTCATAATCTCACATTAATCCATCACAAACCACAAAGATAGAAAGCTTTGAAAGGAGGAGGAAGAAGAAGAATGATTAATTCTTTTGTGATGAATAATGAAAAATTATTTTAATTACAAATGAAACCATGGTTAAGTCAAGAAAGACTTAACCATTGTAGAGAGTTAACTAGGGTTAAAGGGTGTGGGTTGGGTTTGGAAATATCTCACAAAATATCAACCATAATATCTTTGTAAGAAACAAAAGAAAAGCTTCTAGAAGCTTCATGAATAAGCTAACCCAAATCAAGCCCTAACCATGTTTAATCTCCACGAATCATATTGCATTAGTAATCATAACTTGTTACAGTATTATATATCACAAATATAATATATTTTTGTAACAAAAGAAAATAATACAATTAACATATATCGCATATATATCAATGTATTACCCGGTGAGAAAATGAATCAATAAAGCGAGCCAATATTAGATAATGTAATGCAATATATCACACATATAATTATACATTAAATTATCGAATCAACACTTGATCCGACAATCCGGTTATATCGCATAAAATAGACTAATATATCATGTACCGATTCATCGAATCAACACTTGATCCGATGACCCGGCTCATATCAAAATATCGCGAGAATATAATACGGTATCTTATATCGTATTATCCTCGGTCCTGCACATATCACATATGTGTTCCTACTCCGTTTTGCCTGAGTCAAGAAAACTCTGTGTAGGACTCTAAAGAATCGTCAATACGCCGGCAGTAGGTGATGATCATATCAAACACCCACAAGCTGCAAGCGGCCAGCTAAATGTAATAGCCATCCAAGTTTTGAGCGATCGGAAGATTAACAAGAAAGCCTGTACATTCTCCTGCGAATCCAATCAGTAACACTCCTGTACATTCCGGTCTCTTCGACTGATATGTTGCATATCTCGCCTAGGGGTGGTAAACGCCAGACCCCAATAGCTTGATAAGTCGTGTCGATATGAGATCTATAACAGTTCGAGAAACTACTAATAACACTTACCGGTAAATTTCAGCAACCCTGGCCAGGGATTTCCAGTTATAGCCAATCGAACACAGCACAAAATCAACTCCCTATACCGGGAGAGACGAAACCCCTCCTGTCGCTCATTGCCTCCATGTGATTCGGGATTGTACCCAAAAGCCACCTTTTTGCACGCCCTTTTGGACGTGGTATGATGGAAATCAAAGTACAGTGGGAATCACACAAGACTCTATGACGATCTCGGGTCTACAGACTAACCTGTACAAGTGTCACCAGAGAACTACCATCTGACGTGAGGTATACTACCATCTGGGAGTTCTCGGCGAGTCCGTCCGGTGTACCCAGTCTCCACTGAGCACCCGTATACCTTCTCTGATGTCAAGCACCAATGGATATGGGATCATCCATCGCCCATCATATGGGTCAAGAAGCGCATACGCTAGTCTACTCTGTAGTATCGATGCCCTATCTCGGTACTGCCACGACTAGGAACATTTGAAGGATGTACTTGGCGACTACACTGTCCCCACTAGTATGATCCGCATCATAGTCCTGGTAGTTAAGTACTCATCCTAAGGGCTTTATCAACATGTAACATAGAGACAATCAGAGTACATGTTAAGATAAAGTGCAACCAGATAGCATACTATCATGTCGAGCAAGAAAGTCCTCCCTATATATATCCAAGCATCCACTACAATATACATCATATGTACAGTAATGACCTTTAGGGCATACATATAACTAACAATCTCCCACTTGCACTAGGGCCATCTGTTGTAGTATCGCAAACCCAAAAATTAGCTGTGGTTGAAGTATCTCATACTCAACCATCCCATAAAAGTCTCTACTGGGAAAAAGGCCTTTGTGTGTGGATCCGCGCTGTTGTCCTTTGTGTCTACTCTCATAACCTCGATTTCCTTGGAGATAAACCATCTCCATGATCAGATGATACTGCCTAAGAATTATATCTGGATTTCTGATGGGACGGGGGTTCTTAGGCCAAATCCATAACTCCATTGTCACACAATGGTTGGAATGAAGTTCATCTTATGAACTAAAATATATCCAGACTGCCTCTTTGGTAGCATCTTTGGTAACGATGCATCTTGCCTTTAATCGTCTAGTATGTCACGGTATCTATCTTGGAACTCTTCCAACATACCGTCCCTCCACTGAGGGTAAAGACAATGCCTGCGACTGACATTCAGTCATCCTTATCACCCTGGAACCTTTCCAGTGATTCTCCTCAGGATCGATTGATACCATCTCACTATAACTAGTGAGAATCCTAACATCCAATTAGATCTATCTCATAGATCCAAAACCCAGGATTTAGGAGATATCACCTTGATCCTATATAGAGAATCCTTGTGATAAGAGGAGATTGACCGAGCGTAGCATAGGAAACTCCTTCCTTATAAGGAGTATGTCATCCACGTACTCTACGAGGATCACCACCATACTCCCTACTACCTTTTTGTATATACAAGGTTCATCTACCATTTTGATGAAGTCAAACTCTTTGAGTACCACATCAAAACAGACGTTCCAACTCCGCGATGCCTGCTTTATCGCATAAAACAACTTACACACGTTTCCGCTGCTCCGACTGTCTACGAAGGCCTCTGGCTGTGTACTTATAGACGCACTCTTCAAAAACAACATTTCGAAAAGCAGTCATGACACCCAACCACCAGATATCGTAGTCATGGTATGTAGCAGTGGCAAGTAGGATCTGGATGGACTTAAGCATAGCTTTGAAAGTCTCAACTTTTCCATATACACCAAGTAATCTTCTCAAGATATACTTGCTCCAAATGGGGATTTAACCCTTCAGATAAAGCAACCAAAGTCTATATTTTATTGGTGTATAAGGATTCCATCTCAGATCGCTAAGCATCCATCCATTCTTACAGAGTCCCACTCCTGATGGCCAGCTTGAAACTAGTTGGGCCATCATCTCATAATGCAATCTTCACTCCCATTGTCATAGAGAAACCGAAGTATCTCTCAGGTGGGTGAGGAGCCCTACTAGATCGGTGGAGTGGCTGAACTTCGTTGGAAACTATTGAATCCTTTGGTTCTACCAAATCATCAGCTGCAGTTTGTATAGCTGGAACCTTTCCAGTTCTACCTCATGACCACTAATTTCTTCATAAGAAATTCCCTTTCACAAAGGTGGCATGCTGAGAAACAAAAACACCTTTTGTTCCCCAGTTTTGTAGAAGATATTCCCTTGCGAATGTTTGGGATATCCAACAAACTTCCACAGAACTGACCTTGCCTTGAGTTTGTCCGGATTTTGCTTTTAGATATAGGCCGGACAACCCAAATCTTAATATAATTAAGAGATGGGCTCTTCCCATACCATATCACATATGGAGTGGTAGACATCTGATTTGATTGGAACTCTATTCAATAGGTATGCACCTTCTCAAGTGCATAACTCCCAAAAGGAAATAGGAAACTCAGTAGTACTCATCATAGAGCGCACCATATCAAATAGGGTGTGTTTGCTCCACCCCGATACACCGACGTGCTGTGGTGTATTCGGAGGAGTAATGCTGAGAGAGAATCTCATTCTCCTTTAGAATAGTCCAGGGATCCCGTGCTCAAATATTCTCCTCCCTGATCACATCAAAGGATATAATACTTATACCCGTTTTGGTTCTCTATTTCTAACTCATATTCATTGAATTTCTCAAAAGGTTCAGACTTGTTTTTCAACAGGAACATATGTTCGAATCTTGAGAGATAAACAGTGAATGTAATGAAGTATAAAGAACCGGTCTTGGCATGTGTAGACAGGGGACCTTACATACATCATCATGTATCAATCGCAAGAGTTCACTAACTCTTTTTCTGTTTCCAATAAACAGAGCTATGGTCATCTTATCTTGGTGACATGACCGGCAAGTTTCACAAGATATAAATTCAAACAGATTTAAATATGCATCTAAATTTAACTTCAGCTAGTCAGGTCACATTGATATGACCTAGTCTACAATACCTCAAGAAGGATTTGTTCATATCTGAACTCTTCCTCTTGTGTGTGTTCTATATATTAAGAACTGTGGTTTGATTTAGAACGTCTATGCTTTTAGATAACGTGCCTGATCCGATCAACTCTTGATATAGGAAATGTTCAAAACATTATCCAACAATATAAAATTATATCCTTCTTTATTAAATAAAGATAGTTGATATGATGTTGTATATCAGGTTCGGTATCTAATAACATTCGTTCAGAATCAATGTATTCTGGTAATACAGGGTGATAACTACCAACAGACTTGGCTGCAACACTTGCACCGTTTCTATCTCATGAAACCTATCACCCGTTCCCAGTTCTCTACCTTTCTGTAGCTCATGTAATATATTACATATGTGAGATCCTGATCCGGTGTCTCATACCCAGGACGTAAAGTATACTGAGAAACAGTTCTCTGTGATGAACACACCCAAAGAAGATGCATTAGCATGCACTTTCTTCGTTTGGGCGGTACGGGAATTCTGGTAATCCCTTATTTCCTGCTCTGTCTTATAACAATTATAAGTTGGAGCGGGACCAACGTTCCCCAGCTCAGTATAACAAGCGGGTTCGGTCAATACATCCGTATTATTATCTTGATTAAGGCATGATATGGTCGCTACCTGGAGAGAGAGAGAAGTAAACACTCAGCGTATGCCCTTGCAAGATTAGATTGGTTATTTAATATACCTAATCAGGATGTCTGCCACTGTTTTAGTCAAATTTTCCTTCAAACCCTAAAAAGAAAGACTACCCGGGATTAATTACATCCTACTAGTTCGCCAATTTTTCAGCCAGGCCAGTGTCGGTATTTAAAAGAGGTTCCCCATGCTTTCGTACGGACCTAATTAAAGTAATCCTCGTTTTCCCAAGGCGTAACCACGTTGACACCTTTCTAGACACCTACTTGATCGGCTAATTGTAATGTGTAAAACTCTCCCAAGAGTAACTCTTACTCGCAGCGGGTATCAGGATCCAACTATCTCATAGAAAGTATGCAATGTCATTGCAAATTTCAACACTTGAAATTTCCAATAATATTTTACCCCTAGCGTCCTATGATCTTGACGGAGGTCAAAAAACCATAGGCTACTAGTCAAGTTCAACCCGTCATTTTCTGATTGAAATAAACCCACCCGCACGACCCTTGACGGAGGTCAACAAGGCCGCACGACTACCCTAATCCAATCTGCATCATATGCATAAGCAGATAAATACTAGTCAGCTACCGCACACTACGTCTTGACCGAGGTCAACAAATGTAGTACGAATACTAAGTAGGACTTATCTGAAATGACGGAGGGCTATGACAAGTTTTTAAGAAAACCCTTTGTGTAATGAACTTGATATCGTCGTAGAATCGAGTGATTTTAAATGGAGTGTTTTTGAGGCTTTTCTAATTTTGCTAAAGAGGTCACTCCCGGTGAAGGGATCGTCGGCTCTTTCCTCATCGAATAAGGTGCAGGATATTTCATAAATACCGCTGTGCAAAGCAAGAACTATAGAAGTAATCAAAAGACAAACCGAGTTTGTAGCATCTTCTAGTTTCACTAAAGAGGTCACTCCCGGTGAAGGGATCTCGGCGCTTTCCTTATGGAATAAGGTGCTGGATGTTCTACAAGGAACACCGCTATGCAAAGCAAGAACTAGAGCTACCAGTTTTTAAACAAGTTTCTACAACATCTTTAGGTTTCTTTTATTTCATTAATCTCATTAATGAAGTCCCATTTTAATTATACTTCACAAGCATCAGATTTGAAACGAAATCAACAATATATAATATATATCTTATATATATAATATAAACATTCGTCTCAGGCAGTAATATGATCTCATCACAGAACATTACAGCAGAAGAACATATATGAAATATTGGATATTTTAGGAGGTCCGTGTTTTTAATACGAGCCTGTATAAAACACGGATTCCACGGTCGCGGTGAATAGCCAAACCCACATGCCTAGACCCCTACGAGAGCGGCAAGTAACCCAGCCAGTTCTAGAGTTAGGAGACCCGGTCTCGACTCCTCGAGATGGTCTCCCACTGGACCCTAGAACCCGGTTATTTATGCTCCCCGCCTTGGGTCTAACCTAATGCGGAAAAGTAAATAATATACAATGGTGACATCATCCTCAGCCCGGAAGTGCCCCAATAAAAGAATATTACATACAATGAATTTTACATGAATGAAAAAGAAAAACTCTCATCTCACATAAAACCCCCGGCTATTCAAACACGACGATCCAATATAACATATCACAGCAACACATAATATCACATATCATTAACGTAAGTAAATATGCGTATACTAATTGTCGTTGATGTATAGCAACGAAACCGGCGATACACCACATATTACACTTACAGTCGCAGAAAAGAAAGTGTAAAACTACAACAGTTGGAATCCGCAACCTCCTCAGACATCGCATGCCTAACCAAATGAATTCCTTATACATCACATGCCTAACTATTATAAACCCCGCATTTTAGTCTCGATCTCGAAAACACTTTTCAATATCTAGTCGGGCAATTCAACAAGATTCCCGACATCCTTATCAAATGCTCATCGCAAACTTTAGTGGACGGCTGCACCCCCGGATGCCGTCGACGAAGTGCATTAAGGCGGAGCACCGCTGCCGCGAGCACCCGAACGGATGCTTTTGGCGACGGGGTTCTCCTACAGCCACTTGGTCGGGGCTTTGGGGCGTGGCTGTCTATTAAGTTTACCCGGCGAGTATCCGCGTACGCTACGTGATTGCGACGGACTTTTGATCACATCAAAATCCCATGGCAACTGATCAAATGAGACTAAACTGCTAGATTTATAACATTCAAATTAGTTATCTCATAACTATTTGTGGATTCCAAATATTATATCACAATCCAGATAAATAGACAATGTTAAACTTTCCGATCGAATAAACAAACACCCAAAATACCCCAAATGGCTCAACACTTGAGCGGAGTTCAAAAACATCCATCACATGCCACAGTACCAATGGTCCAGCCGTAGAAGGGTCAAACCAACGCCTCACATGTGGCAACGCCGTACTGCCCCAAACCCTAAGGTTTAGAGGCGGTTCAGACGGTCACATAATCGAGTTTTGTGTTCTTCTAGAGGGTCCACGGCGTTACTTGCACGACTAAGAACGTTCTTAAACTATGGAAAAATCCAACACTTGGAAATTTTCCGGCAGGGGAAAAAGTGAGTTACTGATATCCGTTCGAACTTTTTAACACGTTCTAAATTATCCGGAAAAATTAAACGAAGTTAAACTTTCCGATCGAATCAACGAGTTCCCAATAATTTCCAAAAGGCTCAACACTTGAGTAGAATTAAACAATCCCAGAAGCACCTGGTAATAGCTACGGATTGCCCATAGAAATTGCTAACAATGATTCCCTACTATGCTAAAAGCCCATTATGGCCACGGTTCCGCGGCTACTTGAGTGAATTATTGGTTCGAATTTCATAGTTATCCATACAATTACCTGCTGGATTTTCTGAGAATTTTTAATACAGAAAAAATCAACATTTTAAAAAATTTCTAGAAACTAGGTTTTATTGGGTATTCGGAGTTCGATCGGACTTTAAACTTCGCCTACACGACGTCTAAAGCTCTAACTTGGCTCTGATACCACTGTAGGGTTACTGGGCACTCTTACAAGGGACTATAAGGCATCAACCATGCCCGATTTAAAATTTAGACGTGCCGAACAACCCAAAGCGAGGATCTTTGCTAGATAATTAGGGTAAAACATGCAAGTAAATATCTTTACTTCTAAGAGTTTGGGATTACAACCTTTGTAGTCCGGTCCTTCACTTCATAAGCTCCGTGTTGTGGTCCCTTCGCTGCGATCATCAAATTCCCGGAATCTAGAGAGGCTCAACGAAGAGAAAGATGCAAGCTTGCTTCCGATCATCGATAACTAAGATGATCTACCTTGAAGTTTCTTTAACTCAAGCTCTCACTCACCAATCAAGTGAACACCCTAATCTAATTGGCTAGATTAGATGAGGATGATGAAGTAGGATTTATGCTCTGTTTTGTTTTCATAATCTCACACTAATCCATCTCAAAACTCAAAGATAGAAAGCTTTGCAAGGAGGAAGAAGAAGAAGAATGATTAATTCTTTTGTGATGAATAATGAAAATTTATTATAATTACAAATGCAACCATGGTTAAGTCATGAAAGACTTAACCATTGTAGAGAGTTAACTAGGGTTAAAGAGTGTGGGTTGGGTTTGGAAATATCTCACAAAATATCAACCATAATATCTTTGTAAGAAACAAAAGAAAAGCTTCTAGAAGCTTCATGAATAAGCTAACCCAAATCAAAACCTAACCATATTTAATCTCCACTAATCATGTTGCATTAGTAATCATAACTTGCTACAATATTATATATCACATATATAATATATTTTTGTAACAAAAGATAATAATAAAATTAACATATATCGCATATATATCAATGTATTACCCGGAGATAAAATGAATCAATAAAGCGAGCCAATATTAGATAATGAAATGCAATATATCACATATATAATTATACATTAAATTATCGAATCAACACTTGATCCGACAATCCGGTTATATCGCATATAACCGACTAATATATCATGTACCGATTCATCGAATCAACACTTGATCCGATGACCCGGCTCATATCAAAATATCGCGAGAATATAATACGGTATCTTATATCGTATTATCCTCGGTCCTGCACATATCACAAATGTTCTACTACTCCATTTTACCAGAGTCAAGAAACCTCTGTGTAGGACTCTAAAGAATCGTCAATACGCCGGTAGTAGGTGATGATCATATCAAACACCCACAAGCTGCAAGCGGTCAGCTAAACGTAACAGCCACCCAGGTATTGAGCGATCAGAAGATCAACAAGCAAGCCTGTACATTCTCCTGCGAATCCAATCAGTAACACTCCCGTACAGTCCGGTTTCTTCGTCTTATATGTCGCATATCTCGCCTAGGGGTGGTAAACGCCAGACCCCAGTAGCTTGATAAGTCATGTCGATATGAGGTCTATAACAGTTCGAGAAACTACTGATAACACTTACCAGTAAATCTCAGCAACCCTGGTCAGGGATTTCCAGCTATAGCCAATCGAACACAGCACAACATCAACTCCCTATACCGGGAGAGACGAAACCCCTCCTATCGCTCATTGCCTCTATGTGATTCGGGACTGTACCCAAAAGCCACCTTTTTGCACGCCCTTTTGGACGTAGTACGATAGAAATCAAAGCATAGTGGGAATCACACAAGACTCTATGACGATCTCGGGTCTACAGACTAACCTGTACCAGTGTCACCAGAGAATTGCCATCTGACGTGAGGTATAATACCATCTAGGAGTTCTCGGCGAGTCCGTCCTGTGTACCCAGTCTCCACTGAGCACCCAAATACCTTCTCTGATGTCAAACACCAATGGATATGGGATCATCCATCGCCCATCATACGGGTCAAGAAGCGCATACGCTAGTCTACTCTGCAGTATCGATGCCCTGTCTCGGTACTCCCATGACTAGGAACATTTGAAGGATGTACTTGGCGACTACACTGTCCCCACTAGTATGATCCGCATCATAGTCCTGGTAGTCAAGTACTCACCCTAAGGGCTTTATCAACATGTAACATAGAGACAATTAGAGTACATGTTAAGATAAAGTGCAATAAGATAGCATACTATCATGTCGAGCAAGAAAGTCCTCACTATATATGTCCAAGCATCCACTACAATATACATCATATGTACAGTAATGGCCTCTAGGGCATACATATAACTAACAATCTCCCACTTTCACTAGGGCCATCTGTTGTGGTATCGCATACCCAACAATTAGCTGTGGTTTAAGTATCTCATACTCAACCATCCCATAAAAGTTTCTACTAGGAAAAAGGCCTTTGTGAGTGGATCCACGCTGTTGTCCTCTGTGTCTACTCTCCTAACCTCGATCTCCCTGAAGATCAACCATCTCCATGATCAGGTGATACTACCTAAGAATTATATCTGTATTTCTGATGGGACGGGGGTTCCTAGGCCAAAGCCATAACTCCATTGTCACACAATGGTTGGAACGAAGTTCATCTTATGAATTAAAATATATCCAGACTGCCTCTTTGGTAGCATCTTTGGTAACGATGTATCTTTCCTTTAATCGTCTAGTATGTCACGGTATCTAGCTTGGAACTCTTCCAACATACCGTCCCTCCACTGAGGGTAAAGACAATGCCTGCGACTGACATTCAGTCGTCCTTATCACTCTGGAACCTTTCCAGTGATTCTCCCCAGGATCGATTGATACCATCTCACTACAACTAGTGAGAATCCTAACATCCAATTAAATCTATCTCATAGATCCAAAACCCAGGATTTAGGAGGTATCACCTTGATCCTATACGGAGAATCCTCGTGATAAGAGGAGATTGACCGAGCGCAGCATAGGAAACTCCATCCCTATCAAGAGTATGTCATCCACGTACTCTACGAGGATCACCACCATACTCCCTACTAACTTTTTGTATATACAAGGTTCATCTACCATTTTGATGAAGTCAAACTCTTTGACTACCACATCAAAACAGACGTTCCAACTCCGCGATGCCTGCTTTATCGCATAAAACAACTTGCACACGTTTCCGATGCTCCCACTGTCTACGAAGCCCTCTGGCTGTGTACTTATAGACGCTCTCTTCCAAAACATCATTTAGAAAAGCAGTCATGACACCCAACCACCAGATATCGTAGTCATGGTATGTAGCAGTGGCAAGTAGGATCTGGATGGACTTAAGCATAGCTTTGAAAGTCTCAACTTTTCCATGTACACCAAGTAATCTTCTCATGATATACTTGCTCCTGATGGGGATTTAACCCTTCAGATAAAGCAACCAAAGTCCATACTTTGTTGGTGTATAAGGATTCCATCTCAGATCGCTAAGCATCCAGCCATTCTTACAGAGTCCCACTCCTGATGGCCAGCATGAAACTAGTTGGGTCATCATCTCATGATGCAATCTTCACTCCCACTGTCATAGAGAAACCGAAGTATCTCTCAGGTAGGTGAGGAGCCCTACTAGATCGGCGGAGAGACTGAGGTTCGTTGGAAATTATTGAATCCTTTGGTTCTACCAAATCATCAGCTGCAGTTTGTATAGCTGGAACCTTTCCAGTTCTATCTCATGACCACTAATTTCTTCACAAGAAATTCCCTTTCACAAAGGTGGCATGCTGAGAAACAAAAACACCTTTTGTTCCCCAATTTGGTAGTAGATATTCCCTTGCGAATGCTTGGGATATCCAACAAATTTCTACAGAACTGATCTTGCCTCGAGTTTGTCCGGATTTTGCTTTTAGACATTAGCCGGACAACCCAAATCTTAATACACTTAAGAGATGGGCTCTTCCCATACCATATCACATATGGAGTGGTAGACATCTGATTTGATTGGAACCCTATTCAATAGGTATGCAGCTTCTCAAGTGCATAACTCCCAAAAGGAAATAGGAAACTCAGTAGTACTCATCATAGAGTGCACCATATCAAATATGGTGTGTTTGCTCTGCCCCGATACACCGACGTGCTGTGGTGTATTTGGAGGAGTAATGCTGAGAGAGAATCTCATTCTCCTTTAGAATAGTCCAGGAATCCCGTGCTCAAGTATTCTCCTCCCTGATCACATCAAAGGACATAATACCTATACCCGTTTTGTTTCTCTACTTCTAACTCATATTCATTGAATTTCTCAAAAGGTTCAGACTTGTGTTTCAACAGGAACATATGTCCGAATCTTGAGAGATAAACAGTGAATGTAATGAAGTATAAAGAACCGGTCTTGGCATGTGTAGACAGGGGACCTTACATACATCATCATGTATCAATCGCAAGAGTTCACTAACTCCTTTTCTATTTCCAATAAACAGAGCTGTGGTCATCTTATCTTTGTGACATGGCCGGCAAGTTTCACAAGATGTAAATTCAAACAGATTTAAATATGCATCTAAATGTAACTTCAGCTAGTCAGGTCACATTGATATGACCTAGTCTACCATACCTCAAGAATGATTTGTTCATTTCTGAACTCTTTCTCTTGTGTGTGTTCTGTATATTAAGAACTGTAGTTGGATTTAGAACGTCTATGCTTTTAGATAACGTGCCTGATCCGATCAACTCTTGATATAGGAAATGTTCAAAATATTATCCAACAATACAAAATTATATCATTCTTTATTAAATAAAGATACTTGATATGATGTTGTATATCAGGTTCGGTATCTAATAACATTCGTTCAAAATCAATGTATTCTGGTAATACAGGGTGATAACTACCAACAGACTTGGCTGCAACACTTGCACCGTTTTTATCTCATGAAACTTATCACCCATTCCCTGTTATCTACCTTTCTGTAGCCCATGTAATATATTATATATGTGGGATCCTGATCCGGTGTCTCATATCCAGGACGTAAAGTATACTAAGAAACAGTTCTCTGTAATGAACACACCCGAAGAAGATGCATCAGCATGCACTTTCTTCGTTTGGGCGGTACGGGAATTCTGGTAATCCCCTATTTCCTGCTCTGTCTTATAACAATTATAAGTTGGAGCGGGACCAACGTTCCCCAGCTCAGTATAACAAGCGGGTTCGGTCTATACATCCGTATTATTATCTTGATTAAGGCAGGATATGGTCGCTACCTGGAGAAAGAGAGAAGAAAACACTCAGCGTATGCCCTTGCAAGATTAGATTGGTTATTTAATATACCTAATCAGGATGTCTCCCACTGTTTTAGTCAAATCTTCCTTCAAACCCTAAAAGGAAAGACTAGCCGGGATTAATTACACCCTACAAGTTTGCCAATCTTTCAGCCAGGCCAGTGCCGGTACTTTGAGGGAGGTTCCCCGTGCTTTCGCACGGACCTAATTAAAGTAAATCTCGTTTTCCCAGTGGCGTAACCCCGTTGACACCTTTCTAGACACCTACTTGATCGGCTAATTGTAATGTGTAAAACTCTCCCAGGAGTAACTCTTACTCGCAGCCGGTATCGAGATCCAACTATCTCGTAGAAGGTATGCAATCTCATTGCAAATTTCAACACTTGAAATTCCCAATAATATTTTACTCCTAGCATCCTATGACCTTGACGGAGGTCAACAAACCATAGGCTACTAGTCAAGTTCAACCCGTTATTTCCTGATTGACATAAACCCACCCGCACGACCCTTGACGGAGGTCAACAAGGCCGCACGACTGCCCTAATCCAATCTGCATCATATGCATAAGCAGATAAATACTAGTCAGCTACCGCACACTACGCCTTGACGGAGGTCAACAAACGTAGCACGAATACTAAGTAGGATTTATCTGAAATGACGGAGGGCTATGACAAGTTTTTAAGAAAACCCTTTGCGTAATGAACTTGATATCGTCGTAGAATCGAGTGATTTTAAATGGAGTGTTCTTGAAGCATTTCTAGTTTGGCTAAAGAGGTCAATCCCGGTGGAGGGATCGTCGGCTCTTTCCTCATCGAATAAGGTGCAGGATATTTCACAAATACCGCTGTGCAAAGCAAGAACTATAGAAGTAATCAAAAGACAAACCGAGTTTGTAGCATCGACTAGTTTCACTAAAGAGGTCACTCCCTGTGAAGGGATCTGGGCTCTTTCCTTATCGAATAAGGTGCTGGATATTCTATAAGGAACACCGCTATGCAAAGCAAGAACTAGAGCTACCAGTTTTTAAACAAGTTTCTACAACATCTTTATGTTTCTTTTATTTCACTAATCTCATTAATGAAGTCCCATTTTAATTATGCTTCACAAGCATCAGATATGAAACGAAATCAACAATATATAATATATATCTCATATATATAATATAAACATTCGTCTCAGGCAGTATTATGATCTCATCACAGAATATTGCAGCAGAAGAACATATATGAAATATTGGATATTCTAGGAGGTCCGTGTTTTTAATACGAGCCTGTATAAAACACGGATTCCATGGTCGCGATGAATAGCCAAACCCACATGCCTAGATCCCTACGAGAGCGGCAAGTAACACTGCCAGTTCTAGAGTTAGGAGACCCGGTCTCGACTCCTCGAGATGGTCTCCTACTGGACCCTAGAACCCGGTTATTTGTGCTCCCCGTCTTGGGTCTAACCTAATGCGGAAAAGTAAATAATATACAATGGTGACATCATCCTCAGCCCGGAAGTGCCCCAATAAAAGAATATTACATACAATGAATTTTACATGAATGAAAAAGAAAAACTCCCATCTCACATAAAACCCCCAGCTATTCAAACACGACGATCCAATATAACATATCACAGCAACACATAATATCACATATCATCAACGTAAGTAAAGATGCGTATACCAATTGTCGTTGATGTATAGCAACAAAACCGGCGATACACCACATATTACACTTACGGTCGCAGAAAAGAAAGTGTAAAACTACAACAGTTGGAATCCGCAACCTCCTTAGACATCGCATGCCTAACCAAATGAATTCCTTAGACATCGCATGCCTAACTATTATAAACCCCGAATTTTAGTCTCAATCTCGAAAACACTTTTTAATATTTAGTCAGGCAATTCAACAAGATTCCCGACATCTTTATCAAATGCTCGTCGCAAACTTTAGTAGACGGCTGCACCCCCGGATGCCGTCGACGAAGTGCAGTAAGGCGGAGCACCGCTTCCACGAGCACCCAAACGGATGCTTTTGGCGACGGAGTTCTCCTACAGTCACTTGGTCGGGGCTTTGGGGCGTGGCTGTCTATTAAGTTTACCCAGCGAGTATCCGCGTACGATGCGTGATTGCGACGGACTTTTGATCACATCAAAATCCCGTGGCAACCGATCAAATGAGACTAAACTGCTAGATTTATAACATTCAAATTAGTTATCTCATAACTAATTGTGGATTTCAAATATTGTATCACAATCCAGATAAATAGACAATGTTAAACTTTCCGATCGAATAAACAAACACACAAAATTTCCCAAATGGCTCAACACTTGAGCGGAGTTCAAAAGCATCCATCACATGCCATAGTACCAATGGTCCAGCCGTAGAAGGGTCAAACCAACGCCTCAATGTGGCAACGCCGAACTGCCCCAAACCCTAAGGTTTAGAGGCAGTTCAGACGGTCACATAATCGAGTTAAGGTTTGTGTTCTTCTAGAGGGTCTACGGCGTTACTTGCACGACTAAGAACGTTCTTCAACTATGGAAAAATCCAACATTTGAAAATTTTCCGGCAGGGGAAAAAGTGAGTTATTGATATCCGTTCAAACTTTTTAACACGTTCTAAATTATCCGGAAAAATTAAATGATGTTAAACTTTCTGATCGAATCAACGAGTTCCCAATAATTGCCAGAAGGCTCAACACTTGAGTAGAATTAAACATTCCCAGAAGCACTTGGTAATAGCTACGGATTGCCCATAGAAATTGCTAACAATGATTCCCTACTATGGCCGCGAAACCGCCGCTAAAAGCCTATTATGGCCGCGATTCCGCGGCTACTTGAGTGAATTATTGGTTCGAATTTCATAGTTATCCATACAATTACCTGCTGGATTTTCTGAGAATTTTTAATACAGAAAAATCAACATTTTAAAATTTTCCAGAAACAAGGTTTTATCGGGTATTCGGAGTTCGATCGGACTTTAAACTTCGCCTACACGACGCCTAAAGCTCTAGCTTGGCTCTGATACCACTGTAGGGTTACTAGGCACTCTTACAAGGGTCTATAAGGCATCAACCATACCCGATTTAAAATTTAGACACGCCGAACAACCCAAAGCGAGGATCTTTGCTAGATAATTAGGGTAAAACATGCAAGTAAACATCTTTACTTCTAAGAGTTTGGGATTACAATCTTTGTAGTCCAGTCCTTCACTTCATAAGCTCCGTGTTGTGGTCCTTTCGCTGCGATCATCAAGATCCCGAACTCTAGAGAGGCTCCACGAAGAGAAAATGCAAGCTTGCTTCCGATCTTCGATAACTAAGATGATCTACCTTGAAATTTCTTTAACTCAAGCTCTTAGTCACCAATCAAGTGAACACTCTAATTTAATTGGCTAGATTAGATGAGGATGATGAAGTAGGATTTATGCTCTCTTTTGTTTTCATAATTTCACACTAATCCATCACAAAACTCAAAGATAGAAAGCTTTGCAAAGAGGAAGAAGAAGAAGAATGATTAATTCTTTTGTGATGAATAATGAAAAGTTATTATAATTACAAATGCAAGCATGGTTAAGTCAAGAAAGACTTAACCATTGTAGAGAGTCAACTAAGGTTAAAGGGTGTGGGTTGGGTTTGGAAATATCTCATAAAATATCAACCATAATATCTTTGCAAGAAACAAAAGAAAAGCTTCTAGAAGCTTCATGAATAAGCTAACCCAAATCAAAACCTAACCATATTTAATCTCCACTAATCATGTTGCATTAGTAATCATAACTTGCTACAATATTATATATCACATATATAATATATTTTTGTAACAAAAGATAATAATACAATTAACATATATCGTATATATATCAATGTATTACCCGGTGGGAAAATGAATCAATAAAGCGAGCCAATATTAGATAATGTAATGCAATATATCACATATATAATTATACATTAAATTATCGAATCAACACTTGATCCGACAATCCGGTTATATCGCATAAAACCGACTAATATATCATGTACCGATCATCGAATCAACACTTGATCCGATGACCCGGATCATATCAAAATATCGCGAGAATATAATACGGTATCTCATATCGTATTATCCTCGGTCCAGCACATATCACATATGTGCTCCTACTCCATTTTTCCTGAGTCAAGAAACCTCTGTGTAGGACTCTAAAGAATTGTCAATACGCCAGCAGTAGGTGATGATCATATCAAACACCCATAAGCTGCAAGCTATCAGCTAAACGTAACAGCCACCCAGGTATTGAGCGATCAGAAGATCAACAAGCAAGCATGTACATTCTCCTGCAAATCCAATCTGTAACACTCCTGTACAGTCCGGTCTCTTCGTCTGATATGGCGCATATCTCGCCTAGGGGTGGTAAATGCCAGACTCCAGTAGCTTGATAAGTCGTGTCGATATGAGGTCTATAACAGTTCGAGAAACTACTGATAACACTTACCAGTAAATCACAGCAACCCTGGCCAGGGATTTCCAGTTATAGCCAATCGAACACAGCACAACATCAACTCCCTATACCGGGAGAGACAAAACCCCTCCTATCGCTCATTGCCTCCATATGATTCGGGACTGTACCCAAAAGCCATATTTTTGCACGCCCTTTTGGACGTGGTATGATGGAAATCAAAGTACAGAGGGAATCACACAAGACTCTATGATGATCTCGGGTCTACAGACTAACCTGTACCAGTGTCAACAGAGAACTGCCATCTGACGTGAGGTATAATACCATCTGGGAGTTCTCGGCGAGTCCGTCCAGTGTACCCAGTCTCCACTGCGCATCCGTATACGTTCTCTGATGTCAAACACCAATGGATATGGGATCATCCATCGCTCATCATATGGGTCAAGAAGCGCATACGCTAGTCTACTCTGGAGTATCGATGCCCTGTCTCGGTACTCCAATGACTAGGAACATTTGAACGATGTACTTGGCGACTACACTGTCCCCACTAGTATGATCCGCATCATAGTCCTGGTAGTCAAGTACTCATCCTAAGGGCTTTATCAACATGTAACATAGAGACAATCAGAGTACATGTTAAGATAAAGTGCAACCAGATAGCATACTATCATGTCGAGCAAGAAAGTCCTCCCTATATATGTGCAAGCATCCACTACAATATACATCATATGTACAGTAATGGCCTCTGGGGCATACATATAACTAACAATCACCCACTTGCACTAGGGCCATCTGTTGTGGTATCGCATAGCGAACAATTAGCTGTGGTTGAAGTATCTCATACTCAACCATCCTATAAAAGTCTCTATTGGGAAAAAGGCCTTTAGTAGTGGATCCGCGCTATTGTCCTCTATGTCTACTCTCCTAACCTCGATCTCCCTGGAGATCAACCATCTCCTTGATCAGGTGATACTGCCTAAGAATTATATCTGGATTTCTGATGGGACGGGGGTTCCTAGGCCAAAGCCATAACTCCATTGTCACACAATGGTTGGAACGAAGTTCATTTTTTGAACTAAAATATATCCAGACTGACTCTTTGGTAGCATCTTTGGTAACGATGTATCTTACCTTTAATCGTTTAGTATGTCACGGTATCTAGCTTGGAACTCTTCCAATATACCATCCCTCCACTGAGGGTAAAGACAATACCTGCGACTGACATTCAGTCGTCCTTATCACCCTGGAACCTTTCCAGTGATCCTCCCCAGGATCGATTGATACCATCTCACTACAACTAGTGAGAATACTAACATCCCATTAGATCTATCTCATAGATCTAAAACCCAGGATTTAGGAGGTATCACCTTGATCCTATACGGAGAATCCTTGTGATAAGAGGAGATTGACCGAGCGTAGCATAGGAAACTCCTTCCCTATCAAGAGTATGTCATCCACGTACTCTACGAGGATCACCACCATACTCCCTACTACCTTTTTGTATATACAAGTTCATCTACCATTTTGATGAAGTCAAACTCTTTGACTACCACATCAAAACAGACGTTCTAACTCCACGATGCCTGCTTTATCGTATAAAACAACTTGCACACGTTTCCGCTGCTCCCACTGTCTACGAAGCCCTCTGGCTGTGTACTTATAGACGCTCTCTTCCAAAACATCATTTAGAAAAGCAATCATGACACTTAACCACCAGATATAGTAGTCATAGTATATAGCAGTGGCAAGTAGGATCTGAATGGACTTAAGCACAGCTTTGAAAGTCTCAACTTTTCCATGTACACCAAGTAATCTTCTCAAGATATACTTGCTCCTGATGGGGATTTAACCTTTCAGATAAAGCAACCAAAGTCCATACTTTGTTGGTTTATAAGGATTCCATCTCAGATCGCTAAGTATCCAGCCATTCTTACAGAGTCCCACTCCTGATGGCCAGCTCGAAACTAGTTGGGTCATCGTCTCATGAAGCAATCCTCGCTCCCACTGTCATAGAGAAACCGAAGTATCTCTCAGTTGGGTGAGGAGCCCTACTAGATCGGTGGAGAGGCTGAGGTTCGTTGGAAACTATTGAATCTATTGGTTCTACCAAATCATCAGCTGCAGTTTGTATAGCTGGAACCTTTCCAGTTCTACCTCATGACCACTAATTTCTTCACAAGAATTTCCTTTCACAAAGGTGGCATGCTGAGAAACAAAAACACTTTTTGTTCCCAAGTTTGGAAGAAGATATTCCCTTGAGAATGCTTGGGATATCCAACAAACTTCCACAGAACTGACATTGCTTCGAGTTTGTCCGGATTTTGCTTTTAGACATAGGCCGGACAACCCAAATCTTAATACACTTAAGAGATGGGCTCTTCCTATACTATATCACATATGGAGTGGTAGGCATCTGATTTGATTGGAACCCTATTCAATTGGTATGCAGCTTCTCAAGTACATAACTCCCAAAAGGAAATAGGAAACTCAGTAGTACTCATCATAGAGCGCACCATATCAAATAGGGTGTGTTTGCTCCGCCCCGATACACCGACGTGCTGTGGTGTATTCGGAGGAGTAATGCTGAGAGAGAATCTCATTCTCCTTTAGAATAGTCCAGGAATCCCGTGTTCAAGTATTCTCCTCCCTGATCACATCAAAGGACATAATACTTATACCCGTTTTGGTTCTCTACTTCTAACTCATATTCATTGAATTTCTCAAAAGGTTCAGACTTGTGTTTCAACAGGAACATATGTTCGAATCTTGAGAGATAAACAGTGAATGTAATGAAGTATAAAGAACCGGTCTTGGCATGTGTAGACAGGGGACCTTACATACATCATCATGTATCAATCCCAAGAGTTCACTAACCCGAAAGGGCGCAATCTCGTTAAAAGACACTTGCAAGGTCTTCTCGACTTTGTAAGGAGAAACCACCTGCGTGAGATCCTTATGACTCACAAGGGAGAAACACACTCAGGAATCCTCACGATTCCTAAGGAGAAATTACACTTGCGAGATCCTCACGACTCGTAAGGAGAATCCTCTTATGAGACCCTCACGGCTCATAAGATTTGAAAGTCTTAAGCTACAGGGATCTGAATCTGTTCTTAAGCAGCCCCCACAACCTCCAATACTGCCCTACAAGCGGCTCAATACTGACCCTTGTATACAATCCACGGGCACGAATAAACATTTCCCTAACAAAGCCCCATCCGTAACTAGGGATATGTTCGCACGGTGAACAACCCTTATGAGTCCTCTCGACTTATAAGGAGAAAATACTCTTGTAAAATCCTTACGACTTATAAGAGAACATACACTTAGGAGTCCTCATGATTACTAAGGAGAAAACGCGCCTACGAGATCCTCACGACTCGCAGGGAGAAATACCTTTATGAGACCCTTACGGCTCATGAAGTCAAAAGCCTTAGTCGACAGAATCCTAACCTGCTCGCTAAGCCACCTTTGTTCGATATCGACAGAGGTAAATGATGATTCGCTCCTGGCAATATCCCAGTTGTAGCGGTGCTGATGCCGAAATCGGTGTCTAATCCCAAGCTTGCAGCGAAAAGCTAGCAAGCCACACATGCATACGAAATAGCCGAAATGATGGGGCAACTTGCAACAGAATCAGCAAGTAAAAAAATGTATGCATGCAAAATCGCTGAAATGATTGGGCAACTCGCAATAAAAAGCAGCGAGTAAAAATAAAATAAATAGCCGAAATGATTGGGCACCGCGAAAAATAGCCAAAATGATTGGGCAATCGCGACCTTCGCGATATAAAAGCTGAAATGATGGAGCATCGCGGAATGAAATAAAAAAAATGAAATTTATGTCCTACAGGTGATATCACATCGATCCCTGTATACGATCCAGGGGCACGAATAAAGAGGGAATCACACCTTTCCTCCCCAGGTTTTCATCACAAGAAGAAGCCAAATCTCAACGGTTCACAGATAGCCTGGAGATCATCTCGACATTCGTCTCACCACAACAGACACGACATAAAGCAAAGCAGAACAGCGGCAACTCCTAGTTCCATGACTCGGCGGGGTACAAATGACCGAGAGTCAAACCCCGACTCCATGAAATGAGGATAAAGTCACAAAATTCCTGGCTACGTGGAACGCGGCTTATGCCAACCCTGACCCCGTGGGAAACGTCCAGAGCGGATCCTATTCCTCACAGAGCACGGCAATGACCCTGTGTGAAGGATCCAGAGCAGAGCCTGGTCCTCGCCGAACACGGCAGTGAACCTGTGGGAAACATCAAGAGCAAAATTCCTGGCTATGTAGAATGCGGCTTATGTCAATCTTGACCCCGTGGGAAACGTCCAGAGCGGATCCTGGTCCTCGCAGAGCACAGCAATGACCCCGTGTGAAGCATCCACAGCGGAGCCTGGTCCTCGCCGAACACGGCAGTGAACCCATGGGAAGCATCCAGAGAAAAATTCCTGGCTACGTGGAACGCGGCTTATGTCAATCCTGACCCCGTGGGAAACGTCCAGAGCGGATCCTGGTCCTCGCAGAGCACGGCAATGACCCCGTGTGAAGCATCCAGAGCGGAGCCTGGTCCTCGCCGAACACGGCAATGAACCCGTGGGAAGCATCTAGAGCAAAATTCCTGGCTACGTGGAACGCGGCTTATGTCAATCCTGACCCCATGGGAAACGTCCAGAGCGGATCCTGGTCCTCACAGAGCACGGCAATGACCCCGTGTGAAGCATCCAAAGCGGAGCCTGGTCCTCGCCGAACACGGCAATGAACCCGTGGGATGCATCCAGAGCAAAATTCCTGGCTACGTGGTACGTAGCTTATGTCAATCCTGACCCCATGGGAAATGTCCAGAGCAGATCCTGGTCCTCGCAGAGTATGGCAATGACCCCGTATGAAGCATCCAGAGTGGAGCCTGGTCCTCGCCGAACACGGCAATGAACCCGTGGAAAGCATCCAGAGCAAAATTCCTGGCTATGTGGAACACGGCTTAAGTCAATCCTGACCCCGTGGGAAATGTCCAGAGCGGATCCTGGTCCCCGCAGAGCACGGCAATGACCCCGTGTGAAGCATCCAGAGCGGAGCCTGGTCCTCGCTGAACACGGCAATGAACCCATGGGAAGCATCCAGAGCAAAATTCCTGGCTACGTGGAACGTGGCTTATGTCAATCCTGACCCCGTGGGAAGTGTCCAGAGCGGATCCTGGTCCTCGCAGAGCACGGCACTGACCCCGTGTGAAGCATCCAGAGAGGAGCCTGGTCCTCGCCGAACACGGCAGTGAACCCGTGGGAAGCACCCAGAGAAAAATTCCTAGCTATGTAGAACGCGGATAATGTCAACCTTGACCCCGTGGGAAACGTCCAGAGCGGATCCTGGTCCTCGTAAAGCACGGCAATGACCCCATGTGAAGCATCCAGAGCGGAGCCTGGTCCTCGCCGAACACGGCAGTGAACCCGTGGGAAGCATCCAGAGCAAAATTTCTGGCTACGTGTAACGCGGCTTATGTCAATCCTGACCCCGTGGGAAACGTCCAGAGCGGATCCTGGTCCTTGCAGAGCACGGCAGTGAACCCGTGTGAAGCATCCAGAGCAGAGCCTGGTTCTCGCCGAACACGGCAGTGAACCCGTAGGAAGCATCCAGAGCAAAATTCCTGGCTACGTGGAACGCGGCTTATGTCAATCCTGATCCCGTAGGAAACGTCCAGAGCGGATCCTGGTCCTCGCCGAGCACGGCAGTGAACCCGTGTGAAGTATCCTGAGCGGAGCCTGGTCCTCACCGAACACGGCAGTGAACCCGTGGGAAGCATCCAGAGAAAAATTCCTAGTTACGTGGAACGCGGCTTATGTTAATCCTGACCCCGTGGAAAACGTCTGGAGCGGATCCTGGTCCTCGCAGAGCACGGCAGTGAACCTATGTGAAGCATCCAGAGCAGAGCCTGGTCCTCGCCGAACACTGCAGTGAACCCGTGGGAAGCATCCAGAGCAAAATTCCTGGCTACATGGAACACGGCTTATGTCAATCCTGACCCAGTGGGAAACGTCCAGAGGGGCTCCTGGTCCTCGCAGAGCACGGCAATGACCCCGTCTGAAGCATCCAGAGCGGAGCCTGGTCCTCGCCGAACATGGCAATGACCCCGTAGGAAGCATCCAGAGCAAATTTCTGGCTACATGGAATGCGGCTTATGTCAATCCTGACCCTGTGGGAAACGTCCAGAGCGGATCCTGGTCCTCACAGATTATGGCAATGACCCCGTGTGAAGAATCCAGAGCAGAGCCTGGTCCTCGCCGAACATGGCAGTGAACCCGTGGGAAGCATCCAGAGCAAAATTCCTGGCTACGTGGAACGCGGCTTATGTCAATCCTGACCCCGTGGAAAACGTCTAGAGCGGATCCTGGTCCTTGCAGAGCACGGCAATGACCCCGTGTGAAGAATCCAGAGCAGTGCCTGGTCCCCACCGAACACGGAAGTGAACCCGTGGGAAGCATCCAGAGAAAAATTCCTGGCTATGTGGAACGCGGCTTATGTCAATCCTGACCCCGTAGGAAACGTCCAGAGCGGATCCTGGTCCTTACAGAGCACGGCAATGACCCCGTGTGAAGCATCCAGAGCGGAACCTGGTCCTCGCCGAACACGGCAGTGAACCCGTTGGAAGTATCTAGAGCAATATTCCTGGTTACGTGGAACGCGGATAATGTCAACCCTGACCCTGTGGGAAACGTCCACAGCGGAGTCTGGTCTTCGCAGAACACAGCAGTGAACCTGTAGGAAGCATCCAGAGCAACTCCAGACTCCTTGAAATGCGGATAAGGAAAACTTCACCCATCATTTGCGGGTCCTCACGACTCGTAAAGGAGTAAATTCTCTTGTGAGATCTTTACGACTTTCAAGAGAAAACACACTTAGGAATCCTCACGATTCTTAAGGAGAAATTACACCTATGGGATCCTCTCGACCGGTAGGGAGAAAATATTTTATGAGACCCTCACGGCTCATAAAGTTGAAAAGTCTTTGGTGACAGATCCTAACCCTGTTTTCTAAGCCATCACCACCTTACAAAGAGCACAATATTGACAGCTATATACTATCTACAGACCGCACTTGCTAAAATCATATGGCAAACAATACAGCAAGGAGAAGAAAGCAACAGTATAACAAAAATGTGTATCTTTTATTCATGAATTCAATTGAGTACAAGGAAAATCGTATAAAAGAATAAAAAATGGATACATGTTGTTCAAAGATTACAAGTGTTCAATCTATACAAAAGCAGCTATTTGGAGGGAGGCACCTTCAATAGACCAGCTAACTGTTCGCGCACTCCTCTCAACTCTTCCTCACGATCAGCCGCCGCGGCCAGCCCTGCTTCAATTTGGTCCCGTTGCTGCAAACAGGATGAGATTTTCTGATCATCTTCCTGCTGGGCAGCCTCCTGAATCTGCGCGACCTGCTCATTAAGATTAAGCTTCTTCTTCAACACCAACCCGTTAGAGATACATCGTTGAAGGTTTTCAAAAATGGTGTTCAGCTGGGTAGCATTAGCTACAACCTCAGCGCGCAGTCGGGCAGATTTAGCAGAAGTCACCTCATATTCCTTCCGCTTAAGGGTTGCCTCTCGTTCGAAATGGCGAAGGAACGGAACACTTTGCTCAGCCTATGCGGCCCACTGGGAGTTCAAATCCTGAGTCTCAGAGGCAAGACGCATAAGCTCAAGCTCATGCAGACAGGCCTCAATCTTCCTGCAATGATTAACCCAAGACTTGACGACGCCTTCATTATGGAAGTTCGCAAGCGTCGCCAGCATTGGATTGACCTCGGCAGCGAAATCTGCGGCAGATGTAGAAGCCTCCGCGTCAAGCTCCTCGACATATTCGCTCAGCATACGCAGACTGGTCATAGCACCTTTTGAGGATGGACGTCTGGAAAAGGGCCCTGCCGGCATCATAATTCGAGACTCGAAAGAGGCCGGAGTCGAAGCGACCGCTGCAAAACAAATCACAATCAGATGACGGATCAAGAAGTACAAGAGGTTCATGAACAATGGGATTTACTATACCAGCTGCAGCAGGTGGCAAAGCCGGGAGGACCAGTGGCGCAACTGTTCTCTCATCTCCTCCTTTAATCTGTAGTACTGCAATCAAGGCAAATAAGAATCAGAAATGATTTCACTGTTGGTAAAAGAAAGAACATTAACTGGCTGTATTCACTAGCGCCACTGGATGAAGCAATCTCCGACAGGAAGGAGAAGTGGGGGTGCAGTACCTGGTACAGGTGGTCAAAAAGGACTCCTACAAAGACGCAATAATACAACGTCGGTACATAAATTATACAGCCTAGAGATAAAACTGATGGGTCATAAATTCATACCTTCCAGCATCTGAGACGGTGCGAGAGAAGGTAGAGAGGTGGTCACCGTCAGGGCGGTAACTGACGGCGCTGCCTCGGGAAGCGCGACATCAGCACTGGCCGCACCTGCATTAGAAACAAGATAAACCCTGTCAGGAAAGATTGAAAAAGATTGCAAAATAAAAAGAAGGGCGGTGACATAAAATCTACCTGATGAGTCTCCAGTCGGAACCGTGGCGAGGGCATCACTTGATACAACAACGGCGTCTCCCTCCTCCATCGGGGTGGTCTCACCTCCCGTCGCCTCATCCCCTGACTCCACGAAAGCCGTCGTCACGCTTGCGACGCAAGGAGACGGCAAAGAACCGTAGGCGGGAAGAGCGATAATCGGGGCGGTGCCCAACTCTTGAGAGAGAGCGGCCACCTCAAGCCCAGCAATTGTACCCATTTCACTCGCCACCACCTCGGGCTCAGTAATTATAGCCGTCTCGTCCACCACCGCCTTGGGCTCGGCCATAGTAGCCGTCTCACCCGCCGCCACCTCGGGCTCAGCAATGGTAGCTATCTCGGGCATAGCAATCGTGACTGTCTCATCACCCACTACCTCGAGCCCGGAAATTGCGGCCACCTCGCCTACCGCCGCCCTGGGTTCGGCAATCACAGCTACCTCCTCCACCGCTACCTCAGGCTCAGCGGTCGCCGCCACTTCTTCGGTAAGGCTCGACCCTGCAAGATAAGATATATAAGAACTGATAATTGAAAACTTTGACAACGGAACCCCAAAGCACATTACCTGGAGTTGATTTACCGTCTGCTTCCCGAGCCGCACGTGCCGCCCGTCTGTAAGCAGTAGACAAGGCAACCGGAGACTCCTCTGAAGGAGTAGCAGCAGGGGTAGCGGCGCTCGAACCCGCTCCCGCAACTAAACAGCACTACGCTCCCTTGCTGCGCGCCTCCGGCGCTTCTTTTCCTCCAGGGCCGTCAAAGCAGACCTTCTAGAAGCCCCCATCAACAAGACGTCATCGTCCGCATCCAGGGTTATCTCTGGAGCCGTCAAGGATTCCGTCATCGGTCGTTTAAGTAAGGCCTCTTTCGGCAGTGCCGAAGAGGCCGGGACTTCGGTAGCTGGCCCAGGAAGAATTTCCGCATCAGCTTGCGGGATCGGCGTTGTGGTCCCTGCGATAAGACAAAAAAAGGGTCAGATTACTCATAAGAAACAGGAGTAGGAACATGGTGAACCGAAATGTACCGATGCCTAAGGATGCTCGAAGTCGTTCCTCTTCCTCAAAAGTCTTGAGAGAAGCAACGAGAGCTTCTTCGGTAGAAATGCCTGTTAAAGAAGAAAAAACGTCAGTCAAAACACGATAATAGAAATACGATGCAATGGCGGAAAATACAGCTAATGAGTACCTGATCGCGCGAGGATAGCCAACCCCTCTTCATGGCTGGCCAATTGTTTAGAAGCTGCAATGGCAGCCGCCAGATCAGTATCGTCTGGCGACATGAATAAGCCCTCGTTTATCCCATACTCGCTTAGGCCCTCTCCATAAGGAGCGTGAGCCTCCTGGCCAAGTACAACGTTGATAGAAAAGATCAACTTCTTTTTATTCTTCTGTGAGTGAGCTCCGGTCGTAGCCAGCACCAGCTTGCGCTTCGTAGGCACTTTGGGATGGTGAGTCCCGATATCCGAGCGCATGCCAGATTCGGGTGAAGCTACATTTACCGTTTCCACGGGAGCGCGGGTCACCGATGGCACATCCATCGTCTCCACAGGAGCATGGGGCAATCCACACGTGGGGCTTAGCATACGTGGAGGCTCAACTGCAGCAACCCCTCTTAGCGGAAGGGGGACAGCGATCCGTTGCTTTAAAGGGACGTTGCGATCGCTGGCAGGGGGCGCACTCTTGCTATCGAGCAGCAGCTACCTCTCTTCCCTGATAACAGCGCCCATCGCGTGTTGATACCAGGCCCCGTGTACATTAAGGGCCCTCGGAATGCAACTCGGCTCGCTAATAATGAAGTGGAAGCCCGTATTCAAGCGCATAAAGTGATGCAGTGCACCCCGTATCCCCTCTTTGGTGGCAGCAGGTTCTTCCAAGAATGCCTCCAGTGGAACCCCTTGGTTATAACTTAGCTGCTGGGAAAAATGATGGGGGTTGTATCTCATAAAAAGCGCCGCATCATTTTGCCTGAATACGAGAAAGCCCGGCCTGATGGAGTATAGATGTAGAATCTCCCGGGCTTTCAACACGGAGGCCCCGTCCTTAAAAATGTCGCGCAATGACAGCACCGTCTTGGAAGTTTCCTGGACGATCATCAGGACTTTGTCTGTAAAAGACATACCAGCTCCGACCTTGCGCGGACGAAGAAGCGAGACCCTAGCTTCCCGCTGAGACGGATTCACAATAGAAGCATCAACTAGCCGCATAATTCTCGGAAATTTGCATTTCTCGAAAAACGAAGGTCTTTTATGAATGCCAAATACCCCGAGCACGTGCATTTCCATCCACAAAGTAAAGTAATGCATCGGGATGTTGGCAGCATGCACCCCCGGTTCAGTGGTATCCGCCGCCACGCTAAGAGCATGGTATAGGTGGGCTAACCCGGCGATCCCGATGGTCACTTGTATTCCAGCCACCATTCGATGCGCTGGGTAGAAGACGGACGGCCTCATATAGCGAGGGTGCATAGGGAGCGCAAACCAGCACAACCACAGCCCAAGAAACCCAAGAAAGAAAGCCTCCTCGTCAATGCCCGGAGCGGCGATTTCTGACAGAGGAATGATCGCGGCATCAGGAAGAAAAAAACCCTTCTGATCATCTTCCAGTACTGGCTGACGGTCCAAGCCAAAGCTGAAGGGGTCGTCGAGCTTTGCAAATTTTTCGCCTCGTTGCGATAGAATCTCTGGGCGAAGAAACCGGGCAATGAAGTCTGCGAAACTGACCCCCCGGCCTCCGGATTCCAAGAAGAGGCTCCCGTACATGTTCAGCACCTTTATCAGACTAGGAAACTGGTGCTGAATGGCGTTCTCCGGCGTTAGGCCCATCACCACCGGCTTGGTGGCAAAAACGTATTCATCCGGAGGAAGCAGCTCCTCATAGTGCTCTCCCCTAACCGGCAGACCGGAAATCTCAGCAAATTCTTCTAAGGTGATGGAGACTTCTCTGTCCAGCAGAAGAAATGTATGGGTTGGGATGTTCCACTGCTCCAAGAACGCCTTAATCCACCATGTCGGAGGAGCAGAATATTGGAACAACGTAGCATAAACCGCAGGGTATAGGCCGAACTTCAGCAGCTGCGTTTTCTTTGCTGACAAGATATACCTGGCCCACTGCAAGTACCCAGCCGAATGTCGGGGAGTCAACCCGATGTTGTAGGGTTGTCCCTAAGGGCGCGACTCATCCTGGCAAATGCGCCGCCCCAAGGTATCCAAAGCTGCCGGCAGCTGCATAGGTATGGCGGCAATCGAAGGTTGAAGAAGACCCTCCGAAGTCCAATTGACAACCTCCACGGCATAGTTCACCGGGGGTGCGTCTGCATACGAAATCGACGAGATCGGCTCCGACGGCGTCGCACAAGAGAAGCTTTGACGACCTTTGATAATCTGGTCATACCATCTACCCTACAAGTGAAGGTTTTTGTGTTCCGAGTCATAGTCTCTGATGAGCGCGAAAACCTCCCGGTCCACAGGTGCCTCAGGGAATCCTCCCTCTGAACGAAAAAACGGGAAAGAGAGATCGGAAGACATGTCGCCTGCGAGAAAGGGGCAGAAGTCAATTATCAGTGCTATAATTTAATTTAATCTGACATTCGGTACTTTAAAAGTTGTACTACACTGCAATGCAGTAGAAAGGGGATCAAAGGGGGACCCATAAAATCCAAATGACAATGCATCAATTAATAAGACAGCCTCATCATTGAATGAGATTGTCAATTAATGAGGAGATCCTTAAAGAAATTCTCATTAAATGAGAAATCCCTTGGAAAAGGGAGAAAATCTCCCTTTGAGAGTAAAGCTCTATGACAGAGTGACACTTGTCACACCCTGATCATGAAGGAATAAAATTCCTTAAAGAGCCTGGTTTTGTAATAATGATGAAAAACCCATCAAGGATTAATTGAAATTAATTTTCGTGAGTTAAAAATTCTGGGATCTTCAAGATCCATGAAAAAACTCTTAAGAGTTCTTCATCAAAGATCAAAAGATCCACATATTATCAAAGAGCAGAGCTCTGATTCATGGGATAAGAAACCCTTTCTTTAGATCAAAGATCTATGAGAAGCAAGGCTCTGATAATGGGTAAAAACCCTAATTTATTAAAAAAATTTAATTTTACCTAACTTTGGAAAGAGTTCTGACTCTTGAAAGTTCTTAAACAGAAGAGCAAGGCTCTGAGTGAAAATTCTCAACAAGAAGATGGAAATCGTCTAAGGGACCAAAGGTCCTATTTATAGGCACTGAACCGCCTCTTCAACTTCTGAGTTGATCCAAGGGCTCAGATGTTGCCACCGCTGCACTCACGTGTGCGCCACGTGAGCGCAACGGTGGGGGGCATTTGTTTTCCCCAATCAGAGCAAAGCTCTGTTTATAAATTCAAAATTTAAATTGAAGCAACGCTTCAGATTCAGCGCTCTGCGCCCTGAGCGCCACGTGTCTGACACAGACGCGCTAGCGCCAGGTGCGCTGCGCCCTAGGCAGTGCGCCCCCAATCAGAGCAAACCTCTGTTTTAAAATTCAAAATTTAAAAGTTGAAGCAACGCTTCAGATCCAGCGCTCTGCGCTGCACGCCACATGTCAAACACGGGTGCGCTAGCACAGTTGCGCTGCGCTCTGAGCTGCGTGCCACGCCATGTGTCAAACGTAGGTGCGCTAGCGCAAGGTGTGCCAGCGCTGGGATTAAAAATCCCCCACCGTTAGATCAAAAGATCTACTAATAATAAATTATTAATTAATCAGAACTAAAAATTTTTTATGGAAAGATCTTTCCAATTTTATTAAAACAAGAAGATTATTTTCTGTAAAACAGAAGCCTTAAGATCAAACATCCAACGGTGGGAAATATTCCCAAATCAAGCAGAGAAAGATCTCTCAAAACTGATCCAACAAATCAATTGGCCCTATATAAAATCCCCAGGACCTCAAGAGAGATATAGAGAAAACCCTCTGCAAACTTTGAGAAAACTCAAAGATAAAGAAAGGCAAGCCTTTAGAAAAAGAAGATCATTTCTTCATCTTCAAGATAAAGAACTATTTCTTGAACTACAGAGATGAAATCATCTTGTAAAAAGAAGAACCATCTTCTAAAAAGATCATAGATCTACAAAAGACCAAGGTCTTTGATAATAAGAAAAAAGATCAAAAGATCTAATTATAAAAAAAACTAAAAGAAGTATTTTACTTCATTCATAGATCTTTGATCTATAAAGGCAGAGCCCTTTTATAAAACAAGAACTTTTTGTTCTTGAATTTTGAGGCAAAGCCTCCTTTAAAAGAAGAACATAAATTTGTTCTTTGATCTTAAAATTGATCAAATGCGCTTTACACTACTGAAAAGTGCCTTGCACTCATGAACTGCACTTTTGCGCTCCTTGGATTGGCGCTCAGCGCCGATCCATGCCACGTGTCAATCATAGACACCACTTGGGTTTTGCGCTTTTAAAACAGAGCACTGCACTCATGGACTGGCGCTCAGCGCCAAGCGTGCCACGTGTCACTCACTGGCGCGCCCCTAAATCAGCGCAAAGCGCTCATAAATGAAAAGCGCAATGCGCTAATAAACTAGTGCTTAGCGCTAAGCGTGACACGTGTCACCTTCGTGTGCGCTACCTGACAGAAGCGCAATGCGCTCTTTAATTGGCGCAAAGCTCCTGACGCGCCACATGGCGCACTGTCAGAACAAACTCTGTTCTGATGAATGCTATGTATTCAATACAAGACAAAATATGTCAGAGCCCAATGCTTAGAATTATTAAAAGGGCCGAGCCCAAATAAAGGCTTAATAGCCAGAACAAAAAAATGTTAAATATTTTAATTGGACTTAGCCCAATTCTGGCCATAAGTCCTCAACTTATCTTGAACTGAGCACATCTGCTCTTTCAACCAATTCACCTTGGTTCAAGGGTACATCTCTTCACTCCTTTGATATTTGTCGTTGTAATTCTTTAACGTCTTCAAAGAGGTGACGGGTCCCGACAACCACACATTTCATAGACTATGACGTTTCTAAACATTGGACTGTGGGGTCCTTAAACTCATGGACTATGATGTCCTTAATCTCGACCGTGATGTTTTTAAACTAACATTGGACTGTGGGGTCCTTAAACCCATGGACTATGATGTCCTTAACCTCGACCGCGATGTCTTTAAACTAACAGTGGACCGAGATGTCCTTAAACTAACATCGGACCATAATGTCCTTAAACTAATCGACCGCAATGTCTCTAAACTAAACAATAGAGCCCAATCGCTCTCTTGTTGGATCTAAACGATCCCGTTAAGTTGATCTTAGTCTAAAATTAGACTAACGTATCCTTAACGAACGTTTAAGTTGATCTTAGTCCCAAATGAGGCTAACGCATCCTTAAACCCAACCCCCCAAACTCAAATCTAAGAAAGATACGGATTTGGACTAGTCCATGCCCTACGGGCGACAACATAAATTAGTCTCCGTATACAATCCACGGGCAACCAAACACAAAACAAACACCCATGACACGAAGTGACCATATGGAGAAGGAGAAAGTTGTTACCGCAATGCGATATCGTAATGAACTGTAGGGGCTTGCGCCTGCAGGGAAGAGCGTCCCCACAATCAAAAACCCCTCAAACGAGGGGAATCTGACGAAGTCTACTACATCGGCCGCATCCGTCTGAACCTTCGATACATGGTGCTATAAACCAACTTGGCATCTTCGGAGAGGTGGACGGATAGCACCAATTAGCATCTGCCCCGAATTTCAGGCAAGACGTAAACCGTGTCTTCCCGGTTTCCGGCGGTAAACAAAGCACTTTTGACGGCTTTGCCAGTAGCAGGAGTAGGGAGGGCCAGCCATTTTGGGGTAGCCCCTTCAGGTATCACGAGTTTCTTTGTGGGCCTATTTGAGTTCTTGCTCAGCCTGTTGAAGACTGAGACGCCAGATTTGGACGACCCGTTGAGAGGGGCCGTTGTGGTTGTCAGTCGATTGAAGATTGATCTTTCAGGAGCATCTTCCTGCAGCACTAAGGCACCGAAACTCATAGGTGGGATCATGGTCCCAAAGAACAATTCAGTAATGGCTTGGGTGACCTGCCCCATCAGCATTGAGAAAATAGAGATCGCGCTGGGCCTATAGATCACTCCTCCAGTTGGGTTAGAGCGGGAGTTAATTTAACATGCAGTGCATTGAGAAGCCATTGATTTTCTAGACAGGAGCAAGACACCAAGTTTTAGTACCTCGAATCCAAGGGCAACCACAGCGAACTGCGATTTTGTTCGCGAAACACGACACACAAAGTGTGGAGTGGAAAGAGGAAATGGTCTCACCGGGCGTGCCAGAATTTGGCGTCTTAGTCTTCAACAGGCTGAGCAAGAACTCAAACGGGCCCGCAAAGAAGCTCATGATACCTGAAGGGGCTACCCTAAAATGGTTGGCCCTCCCTACTCCTGCTATAGGCAACAACAACAACAACTGAGCCTTTTATCCCAAGCATATGGGGTAGGCTACATGAACCAACATGAGAATTACGCCGGGTCCAGCATATGAATCCTCCGCCTCGACTCACTCCTATCGAACAATATACTTTCATTGATTCCTTTGGCAACCATATCGTTTCGTATCACCTCAATCCATGTTTTCTTCGGTCTCCCTTTTACCCTTTTTCCATTGCCCATATCGAGAGTATCTATTCGTCGAACCGGTGCTTCTATAGGTCTGCGTCGCACATGACCAAACAATCTTAGCCGGTTTCCCCGCATCTTCTCCTCCACAGGTCTACACCAACTTTTGCACGAATATCCTTATTTCGCACATTATCTTTTCTAGTGTTATCGCACATCCAAGAAGCATGCGCATCTCTGCTACGTGCATCTTCTGTGTATGATGATTCTTAGGAGCCCAGCATTCTGTACCATATAATAAGGCAGGCCGAATAGCGCTCCGATAAAACTTCCCTTTCAATTTTAACGGAAAGTTACGATCATACAAAATCCCTGTTGCACTCCTCCATTTCAACCAACCAGTATTGATCCTTTGATTAACATCACTATCGATCTCCCCATTCTTTTGGATGATGGAACCTAAATATCTAAACTGGTCGCTCGGTGATATCTTTTGCCCTTCCAATGTTATACCAATATGGTATTGACTTCTCTGGTTACTAAATTTGCATTGCATATATGCTGTCTTGGACCTGCTCAATCTGAATCCCCGAGATTCCAATATTTGCCTCCATAATTCCAATTTGGCATTAACCCCTGCTTTCGTTTCATTTACTAGAACAATATCATCAGCGAATAGCATACACCAAGGTACCTCATCTTGGATAGTTCTAGTAAGCTCATCCATCACGATGGTAAACAGGAATGGACTTAATGCAGATCCTTGATGTAAACCAATTGTAATCGGAAAATCACTCGTTAAGCCGCCGCAAATTTTGACATTTTCCACTACTCCATCGTACATATCCTTGATTATGTCAATATACTTGACGGGGACCCCCTTCTTCATAATTGTCCCCCATAATACCTCTCTAGGTATCTTGTCGTACGATTTTTCTAAATCAATAAATATCATATGCAAATCTCTTCTCCTCTCTCGAAAACGCTCGACAAGTTGACGAAGAAAATGAATAGCCTCTGTCGTCGATCGTCCAGGCATGAACCCAAACTGGTTCTCTATTATCTTAATATCCTTTCTTAGCCTGTGTTCAATCACTCTCTCCCAAAGTTTCATGGTGTGACATATAAGTTTTATTCCACGGTAGTTTGAGCAACTTTGAATATCACCCTTGTTCTTGTAGATAGGTACAAGGATACTTTTCCTCCATTCATTTGGCATCTTTTTTGTCTGCCAAATCTTATTAAACAGATCTGTCAGCTATTTAACGCCTATTTCTCCTAAGCATCTCCAAATCTCGATAGGAATCCCGTCAGGACCAACCGCTTTTCTTAAACTCATTCTGTTCAAAGCTTCTTTAACATCATGTAGTCTTATTTTACACATGAAATCACGGTTTATATCTTGAGATTGAATGACAAGTCCATCCAAATTCTTAGTAAAGCTCTCAATGAACAATTTTTCAAAATAATCTCTCCATCTTTCCTTGATATCCTCATCTCGAACTAAAACCTTCTGATTTTCATTTTTGACACACTTCACCGCACATAAGTCTCTAGTCTTCCTTTCCCGCATCCGAGCAATCCGGTATATATCATTTTCAGCCTCTTTACTGCCTAATTTCTCATACACCTCCTTGTAGACCTTAGATTTAGCTTCTCGAATAGCTTTCTTAACTTCCTTTTTAGCCATTTTATATTTCTCAAATCTTTCCACATCTCTACTTTTCTTCAAATCTTTATAAGAATCCCTTTTAATTTTAATAGCAGCCTTTAGTTCTTCATTCCACCATGATATGTTTTTAGATAATGGAGCACCACCTCTCGACTCACCAAGTAGATCTCTAGCTATCTTCTTGATACAACTAGCCATTTTGTTCCATATTTTGTCAGAATCATCTTCCTTACTCCTGCTACAGGAGAAACCGTCAAAAGTTCTTCCCCCATAAGAAAGTCGGTTTTCGAAAGATTGGCCGGCCCTCCTCAAACTTTAACAAGGACGTCGGTTTTCAACAGGTTGACGCCAATTGCAGCTCCTCAGCAAAACCAGGGGCGTGATGAAGACGCTTTCAAAATTAAGGCGGTCCCTTCAACAAGGTCGCTCGACGTCGCCATTGGCCCCGAGTGAGAGAAGCTGGGGGCAACTCCCTCTCTGGACTCACCCCACCGGCTCCAATGGTGAAAGTCGACGCTGCTGTTCCAACTGGGAACAACTTTGATCCGCTTAAGAGGGTGCGGAAAAACTCTCCAACGGCGGTGCTAAAAAAATCACCCCCACCTGTAGAGGTTACAGTGCAGGCAAAGTGGGAGCGGCCTCATCAGCGGCTCTCCTCACAAGTTCATAGGGTCTGGCAAAAAGTCTAGGACTCTGTGATTTACCAAAACTACTCTCGTCGACCAAAGAAATTGAAGGTTCAACAAGAAAGAGACCAATCCTCCACCATACAATCGGGGACTTCTTGTAAATAGGTGCCTGTCACAATGGCTCCCTCAATTCCAATTTCTCATAAAAGAACGAGGCTGGAGAAAACTCTACCATCTGCGGTATATTCCAAAGGCGATAGATTCAAACGCCCCAAGTCAGGAGGCATTATCGTCGATATGGTCTATATGACTAATGGGCAAGAATGAATCCGTGCTTCGGTGAGTCATCGACCGAAAACTCGGTCGCTGACAAAGGCTCAGGAGAAACAATAAAAGCTCTGGTAAATGCTGAACAAAATGACGGCACTCACTGGACAGAAAACAAGTTCGGACAAAGAATCTGAACAGCGCCAAGAGCAAGAGACCGATACAGAGTTTCTGTGAAGGGTGCTCAAGAGAAAAGAAAAAGAGGCCGCTGAGTAAGATGCTAACATGAAGCAAATGGCTCTCTTGGTCCAAGACATGGTTGGAATGATGATCCAGCCAGAATCCCCGGCCGAAGATCCACCGATAATCATCGAAGATGACAGAGGGGAAATATCAAACTCTCGTCTGTCCTTATCAGTGGCCAAAGAAGAAACAATCTCTATGGCCGCGCTTAATGATTACATTGCTCAATAAATACAAGCTCATCAAGATAATGAAGCCGTTGGCCAAATTTTCAGAACCGGGCGACTATATCCAGGTTAGTATGATCAAATCAAATACCCGCCGGAATACACGATCCCCAAATTCCATGTCTACAAAGGAACATGCAACACTCACCAACAAGTTGTGCAATTCAGAGCTCTATACGGCAACACTGGAGGCGACGAAAAACTGTTGCTTCGCCAGTTTGTTGGCAGCCTGTCAGAAATGGCCTTTAAATGGTACTTAGAGCTCCTAAATGACTCCGTGAAAACATTCACTAAGATGGAACTGCTGTTCACATAGCGTTTTGCCAGCGCGAGCGAACTTACTCCGATCACGGCATTAATCAATGCCATGGTAAATCCGGGAGAAACATGGGTCCAATACACGATCCGGTGGCGGAACCTGTTGTCTAAGTGCGAACAGTGCATTGAAGAATCTCCCGCCTTGGGCATGTTCATTGGGATCCTTGATCCTCAAATGACCGTGTCCCGGTGCATGACATTCTTTAAATCAACCACCTTCCAGGCTTTGATAGATAAACTAGCCCAAATGGACCAGATGGGCCACGGGCCTTCCTCCCCAAACAAGGACCCTCAAAATAACAAGGGTAAAGGGAAAGCGGTCTTTATTGCTAATACTCAACAACAACCGAGTGGCCCAAAACCGGCTGCTCTCCAAAACAACACGCGTCCGCTCCCATCCTCAGAGAAAAGGTTAGGACGTGCTTACTCATTTCCCCATGACAAGATGAGGAGACTGTTCGAATTTGCAGTGCGTAATAAACTCATCACATTGCTAGACACGCGGTGTCCACCGCAACCCGGCAACGTCAACAACCCTAACTACTGCCCCTGTTGATTTTCTAGACAGGAGCAAGGCACCAAGTTTTAGTATCTCGAATCCAAGGGCAACCATGGCAAACCGTGATTTTGTTCGTGAAACATGACACATGAAGTGTGGAGTGGAAAGAGGAAAAGGTCCCACCGGGTGTGCCAGAATCTGTTCACTATCGAAAACAGCGACGAACTGGGATAGATCGTCTGGCCTAAATTTAGAGGCAGATGATATTTAGACTTGTCCACCTACCTCTCCGAAGATACCAAGTTGATTTATGGCACCGTATATCGGAGGTTTGGATAGATACGACCGTTGTAGCAGACTTCATCAGATTCCCCCTCATTTGTGAGTGGTTTTTTGATTGTGGGGACGCTCTTCCCTGTAGGCACAAGCCCCTGCAGTTAATTACGTTATCGCGTTGCGATAACCACTTTCTCCTGCTCCAGCAGCTCACTTCGTATCGTGTGTGTTTTTGTTTATTTTGGTTGCTTGTAGATTGTATAAGGAGATTAGTTTATGTCGTCGCCTGTAGGGCGCGGATCAGTCCAAATCCGTATATTTTAGATTTGGGTTTAGGTTTTGAACTTAGGTTATATATTCCTTTAGTTCAAAAAAATATTTTGTTTTATTTAAGGATCGTTAATCTAGTTTGAGATTAAAATCAACTTAAATAGATGAGCATTTTCACTCAATTTATTTTTAACTATGGATACGTTAGTCCTATTTGAGACTAAGATCAACTTAGCAACCTTTTAAGGATCATTTTTTGTTTAAGATCCAACAACAGAGCATTTGGGCTCAGCTGCTTTAGAGAGACTTTTAGCCTTTTTGGGTTTAATATGCCCAGTCTTTTTTTGTTCAAAAGTGCTAAGCACTTATTTGGGCTCTGTTTGTTCAGCCCTCCTCTTTTATGCAGAAGTGTTAAGCACTTGTTTGAAGTTCTGGCGCTCACATGGGTATCATGTGAAGCCTTCAGTTATGGGCACTGTCCAATCAGTGCTATGCACTCAGTCATTTTGACTGAATATATATAGTGCTAAGAAGTTTTTATATGGCATCCACATGAGGAGCACGTGTGGCGCTATCTCATTTATTTTGTTGGGCGCCTACATGTACTTCACGTGAGGTGCTAAGCGCTGCCTAATCAGTGCTAAGCACTCAGCCATTTTGGCTGCATATGAAGTGCTAAGCACTTTACTCAGCGCTCACATGTGTTTCACGTGAGGTGTTGGCCCTCTGTTTTGAAAAATCCTTCGATTTGATATATTACAAGCCTCATAACTCTTCCGGAATCAAAATTTATGAGAAAATGTGCTATGAACGTATAGTATTAGTAATGCTCTACCATATGGGGAAACATTTTTAGTCCCACATTGGGAAAAAAAGATCCCGTCTCTACTACTCCCCTTTAAATAAGAGGGGAATCTCTCAGAAAAAATAGGGATTCAATCCTCAAAGGAGCTTAGTTATCCATAGGAGCTTAGTTATCAGCCTTAGCAGCCCTCCCCATAATGCGCATATGCGCAAACGCCATGCCTGCCACATGCGACGCCCGCGCGCCCGCCATGTGCGACGCACGTGCGCTCGCACGTGCGAGGATTCAATCCTCAAAGGAGCTTAGTTCTTCATAGGAGCTTAGTTCTCTAAGGTAGGGCCTTAGCTTACCCCCATAATGAGCATATGCGCAAAGCGCTATGTGCGCCACGTGCGACGCACGTGCGGCCGCCACGTGCGCACCACGTGCGAGAATTCAATCCTCAAAGGAGCTTAGTTCTCCAAGCTAGGGCCTTAGCTGCCCCCATGATGCGCATATGCGCAAGCGCCAGGTGCGACGCACGTGCGCCCCCCATGCACACCACTTGCAACGCACGTGCGCCTAACACGTGCGACGCACGTGCGCGAACGTAAAGAAGTCTTTTTCAGCAGTTGGGAGTTTAAGCTCCAACCTGTTCTTCCCATGATGAGTGGGACATGGTTCAATGGGTACATCCCTCTACACTTTCGATATATGGCGTTGTAATTCCTCAGCGTCGTCGGAAAGGTGGTGGGTCCAAACGACCAATGATCTCTATTTCTAAATAAGGAAGAGACCACCCCATAAGCTTCTGTAAAAATATAGAAAGCTCTCAAAACAATAGAGAATTTAATTCTCAATAAAGAAGAAGATCTTCCTCCTCTCAAACCCTAGGTAAAGAAACTACAGAGATCAAAACATCTTCTTTACCTATCATAGCATATCTAAGAGTATAACCCTTCTCAAGAACTTAGTTATTTCTTTGGATCTGAAATCCACAAGTCAAGTCTCTTACAAGTTGAGAATTTAATTCTCATCGGGAAGATCTTATTCTTGAGAATCAAAGATTCAGGGAAGAACAAAGTTGAAAAAAAGAAGATGGAGTCCATAATACTCCAGGAACTTAGTTCCTCACAAATCAAGAACTTAGTTCTTAAAAAACCTGATCTCAGATCCTCAAAATAGTGATTTTGGTGATCGTTAATGGTCATAATACCATTAACAGAGGTTTAACCTCTCTAAAAACATGAACAGGAGAACATGGAGAAGATGGAGTCCATAATACTCGAGGAACTTAGTTCCTTCAAATCAAGAACTTAGTTCTTAAAGAATCTGATCCCAGATCCTAAAAATAGTGATCTTGGTGGTCTTTAATGGTCAAAATACCATTCACAGATGTTTAAGTTCTCTAAAAATATCAACGGAGATTAAATCTCCAAAAAGCTCAGCGCTTCACGTAAAAAGCACATGAGCACCCAAGGCCAAAAAGCACAGCACCTCATGTGAAACACACATAAGCTCCAAAACTTAGCGCCTCACGTGAAACACATGTGAGCGCCAGAGAAAAATTAGTTCTTAGCACTATTATAGCGCCTCACATGATATACACGTGAGCGCTATATGCAACTGAGTGCTTAGCACTGCTGGATGTTACAGAAATTCAATCATAGCCCAAATTGACTAAGCTTATATTCATGATATCCAAACCGATCTTAGTTCCATATATGACTAACGATCTTCATCCCATACATTCTAAATTAATCTTAGTCTTAAATAAGACTAACGATTCTTAGATGATCCATCATGATCTTTCCCTCAAATACGGGATTTGGTTCAAGGGCACACTCTTTACAACTCTGATATATATCGTTGTAATTTCTCAGCGCCTTCAGAGAGGTGGCGGGTCTCGACAACCAACAACTCCTTTCATCCCACATTGATGCACTTCCGAATTGACGTGCACACCTCAAATCAGACCGCACCCCAAATTAGGTGCATTCCATGTCATAATCGTTCACTCCGCCACGTAACAAATACACGTTCGCGCAAGTTGGTTAATGGAGCGAAATGTTCTTAAACTAACATTCGTCCCCAAAATGGGAATGTTGGACCGAAATATTCTTAAACTAACATCCGTTCCCAAAATGGGAATAATGGACCAAAATGTCCTTAAACTAACATTCGTCCCCAAAACGGGAATGTTGGACCAAGATGTTCCTAAACTAGCGCGTCGCCCCAAACACGGTGATAATGGACCGTGATGTCCTTAAACTAAAATAATTGAGCCCATATGCTTATTTGTTTCTATGTTGATCTTAGTCTCAAATATGATTAACGATCTTTAGATCAAACTCAAATATGCTATGAACGGATGGACCTCACAAATATAGGAAATACGTCTTAAGTTCATTCCCGTTGGCAAACCAAGCTACCAACATGGACCTAGTCAAGCAAATCCTTGACCTAAACCCAGATCTTAAATGTACGGATTTGGACTAATCCGCGCCCTACGGGCGACGACATAAACTAGACTTCATATACAATCCACGGGCAACTTTAAAAAACGAACTAACACATGACACTAAGTGAACTACCGGAGCAGGAGAAAGTGGTTATTGCAACGCGATAACGTAATTAACTGCAGGGGCTTGCGCCTGTAGGGAAGAGTGCCCCCACAATCAAAAACCCCTCACAAACGAGGATGAATCTGAGAAAGTCTGCTACAATGGTCGTATCAGTTCAAACCTCCGATATATGGTGCCATAAATAAACTTGGTATCTTCGGAGAGGTGGATGGTGAAGTCCAAATAGCATTTGCCCCCAAATTCAGGCCATACGTCCCAACGTCTCTCTCTTTGTATTTTGGTGGTGAGCAGATTCTAGCATGCCCGGTGGGACCTTTTCCTCTTTCCACTTCACACTTCTTGTGTTGTGTTTCGCGAAAAAAATCGTAGTTCTCTATGGTTGCCCTTGGATTTGAGGTAATAAAACTTAGTGTCTTGCTCCTGTACAGGAAAATCAATGACTTCTCAATGCATTGCATGCAGTAGCAACTCTCGCTTTACCTCAACCGAAGGAGTGATTTATAGGCCCAACACGTCCTCTATCTTCTCAATGCCAGTGGAGCAAGTCACATAGTCTACTATTGGATTGTTCTTTGGGACCATGCTCCCACCTGTAAGTTTTGGTGCCTCGGCGCCGCAAGGAGAAGCTCCAAAAAGGTCAGTCTTCGATCGACTGGAAACCACAACCGCCCCACTCAACGTTCCATCCAAATCTGGCGTCTCAGTCTTCAATAGGCTGAGTAAAAACTCAGACGAGCCCGCAAAGAAGCTGATAATACCTGAAGGGGCTGCCCCAAAACGGATATCCCTCCCAACGCCTATTACAGGTGAAGCCGTCAAAGGTGCTTCCCCCATCAGACGATCGGTCTTCGAAAGATTGAACGACCCTCCTCAAACTTTAACAAGGACGTCGGTCTTCAACAGGCTAACACCGATCGAAGCTCCTCAGCAAAACCATGGGCATAATGAAGCTGCTTCCAAAACGGAGATGGTCCCTTCTGCAAGGCACGCTCTATGTCGCCACTGGCGCTGAGTGAGAAAAGCTGGGGGCAACTCCCCCTCTGGACTTACCTCACAGCTCCAATGGTGGAAGTTGACGCCGCTGTTCCAACCGGGAACAACTTTGATCTGCTTAAGAGGGTGCGCAAAAACTCACCAACGGCGGTGTTAAAGAAATCACCCCTCCTGCGGAAGTCCCTATACAAGCAAAGACGGAGCGGCCCCATCAGTGTCTCTCTTCGCAAATTCATAGAGTCCGGCGGAAAGTCCAAGACTCCGTGATTGATGAAAATCACTCTTGTCGACCAAAAAAATTGATGGCTCGGCAAGAGAAAGATCACTCATCCGCTATACAACGGGGGACTCTTTCTACACAGGTGCCTGTCACAGCGGCCTCTTCAATTTCAACCTCTCATAAAAGAACGAGACTGGAAAAAATCCCACCGTTTGCGGCAAATTCCAAAGGTGATGGACCCAAACGTCCTAAGTCTGGGGGCATGATCATATATACTGGCTACATAGCTTCAGGAAAAGAAGAAAGCCATGCCTCCATGAGTCACCAACCGCAAACTCGGTCGCCGACAAAGTCTCAGGAGCAACAATATAAGTTCCAAGAAATGTTGACCAAAATGGCAGCACTTACTGGACAGAAAGAAAGTCTGGACAAAGAAGCTGAACAGCACAAAGAGCAGGAGACCGATACAGAGTTCCTGCGAAGTGTGCTTGAGAGAAAAGACAAAGAAGTCGCTGAACAAGCTGTCAACATAAAGCAAATGGCTCTCTTGTTCCAAGACGTGGTTGGAATGATGATCCAACTAGAACCCCCGGCTAAAGATCCGTCGATAATCGTCGACGATGACATAGGGGAAACATCAAACCATCCTCCGGCCTTATCGGAAGCCAAGAAGGAAATGATCTCCAAGGCTACCCTTGATGATTATATTGTTCAACAAATAAGAGCTCATCAAGCTAGTGAAGCCGCTGGCTAAATTTTCAGAACTGGACGACCGTATCCAGGCTGGTATGATCAGATCAAGTACCCGCATGGATATACGATCCCCAAATTCCATGTATACAAAGTGACATGCAACCCTCACCAGCTCGTGAAGTTCAGAGCTCTGTGCGACAACACTGGAGACGGCGACAAACTGTTGCTTCACCAGTTCGTTAGAACCCTATCAGAAACGGCCATCGAATGGTACTCGGAGCTCCCAAATGACTCCATGAAAACATTCGCAGAGATGGAACTGATGTTCAAACAGCGTTTCGCCAGTGTGAGCGAACGTACTCCAATCACAGCATTAATCAATACCAGGGTAAAGCCGAGAGAAATCTGGGTCCAATACGCGATCCGGTGGCGGAACCTGTGGTCTAAGTGCGAACAACACGTTGAAGAATCCCCTGTCGTGAGCATGTTCATCGGGACCCATGATCCTTAAACGACCGTGTCCCAGTTCATGACATTCTTCAATCAACAACCTTTCAGACTCTGATAGATAAATTGGCCCAAATGGACCAGATGGTTCACGGGCCTTCCACCTCAAATAAGGACCCTCGAATCACCAAGGGTAAAGGGAAAGCGAGCTTTGTTGCCAATACTCAACAACAACCGAGTGTCCCAAAACCAGCTGCTCGCCAAAACAACACGGGTCTACGCCTATCCTTGGAGGAAAGATCAGGAGGCGCTTACTCGTTTCCCCGCGACAAGATGAGAAGACTGTTTGAATTGACAATGCGTAATAAACTCATCATATTGCCAAACCCGAGGCATCCACCACAACCCGGTGACGTTAACAACCCTAACTACTACTCCTATCACAGAATGGTGAGCTACCTAATTAAAGATTGCCACGTCTTCAAAAACTAGGTCGATAACCAGTATCAACAGGGAAAATTTGCGCTGTCTGATAACTGGAGGGTAAACCCACCCCAGAGGCACACTCCCAAAAAGGTGGATGCGCAGGGGGCATCACGCTCACTCGTGGAAGAAACTCCATGGGAAGTCGTTCTTTCAGCAAAAACTAAAAGAATGTTGAAGGATCTACAGGCATGTCCAGCAGTTAGGTGGAAAAGCCCGCTTGAACCTAAAAATCTCGTCCCACACCGAAAATTGTTGACGAGAGAAAAAACCTCCAAGTCAAGCCTTCAAAGTCTTCAAAGAAAAAGAAGAAGACCAAGAAACCTGTACAGCCTGCTGAGTATGACGACAAGCGCACGGATCTACAAAAATACATTAACGCACTGGAGGAGTACAACCAAATGGTGCGAACACTAGTCACGCTCGAAGAATTCCTCAAGCATATTCTTGAGGGCGAAGATAGTGACAACGATGAGGAAAATGACTTATCAAAAGACACCAAAGACCGTGTCGCAAGTTGCCACATGGTCTCCCATTCGTCGTTATATGACGAAGAAACTCCTTCAGCGTCAGAAAATAACGCAGAGAAACCAGGGGCAGAATCAGCGCTAAAATTCCCAGAACTGTCAGAAGACCTAATCGATAGGCCGTTAAACGAAGCCTTTCAAAAAAAATTTAATCGAGAACGCGAGACAGCCATATACGAAAAGGCTAAGCGTCAGTGTCAGGACAACGAAGCTGCGGCAAGAACGAGTCGTAAAGTACTCCAACCAAACCAAAGCACACTTGCTACAAATAAGAGCATGATCAAAATAGAGAAACGGTTCACCAAAGCCCTGTCAATAGGGATGAAGCTGCCATCTCTCGTAAAGAATCATATCCAGGCTATTGTCTATATCATCAGAGGGTCACCCATCCTACCGAGGAATGCAGTGTCTTCAAAAAGTGGTGGCAAGGATACGTTTCCCGTCAAAAACACTTCAAGAGGATGAAGCACGAAGCTCGTGTTCGTCGACGGAAAAATAGTGCGACATACGGGAATGAAGAAACGACAGGTAACTGTCATATGGTTGGTGCCAGTTCGAAAAGGGAAAGACCCCAAGTTCTTACCTTCGGGAGCGATTTTGAGGACGAAATACCCCTCAGCCCTCTCTTCAAAGACTCCACCTCCGAAAAAGAAGAGGAGGAGAAGAACTACAAGAATATTCAGTTGCGTAATCATGAGCTACCCGAGAAGAACCTCGGACCTACAAAAAAACGTTCGAATATAAAAGACAAAGGGAAAGGGTGAATCCCTGAGTAAATTGCCCTCGATGAAGAAGCGGTCAAAGATGTAACGACTCTGAAATCTCTGTACGAAAATTCTTTTGTTAATATACAGAAAAGAGTTTGACAGCCTGCGTATGAGTCATAAGTCACTTTTGTTAAATAAAAACGAAGCAACTTGTAGCTCACTGGTAAAACCACTGCACTGCTGTGACGTAGCCTGTGTGTTCGATTCCTATCAGACACAAATTTTTTTTCTGATTTTTCTTTTTAACTTTTTAGAGACCCAAAAGGTTGCACGTACAATACACAGGGAAATGAAAAGTTCAGAAAAATCAAACATATGGAAAATGATGTAAATACAAAGTTAATCATGTGGCACGAATTTCGAGGCCAGATCTTAAGAATCGACCGATGGATATGATCATTGGGCCGACGGGGACAGTTCAAATGTGGCCAAATTCCTCCGTGTTTTGCACACTCGTCTTTTCAGCTCCTATTAATTTCTCTACACTGTTTGATTTTCCTGCAATCAAACAGAGACATTTTATTTCACCATTTAACATCATTTTAGTGCTTTTTAATCAAAAATTTTAATTTACAAACCCTAATTCTCCACTATAAATACCACCCCATACGTTATCCTAACACCATTCTGAAAATTCTAGCAAAAACTCTCTCAAAAGTTCCTAAGTGCAAGTGGAGTAGAGTGGAGTGAGCGAACAAGCTTCTTCCGTCGAAGATCGAAGCCGATTCTGGAGCTCCCGAGACACCACGAAGTTCATCTCCTCTTCCTTAATCTCTTCTTGACATATTCAAACCGTAAGTCCCTTCTAAACTCTCTTTCTCTTCATTGAATTTTATCTTTAAACTTATATCGGTAAAGTGGAGTTATTACCGATATTCTTTTTCTAAACCCTAGAAACTCCCTTTTCCTTTATATGTTGATCAACCAAATTTTTACAAAATATTTGTAACCTCAAATAACAATGTTTAGAATCAAGTTTAACCTAGAATCTAATGTGAAACAATCATAATTGAACTTTTTCATTAAAATACTTTGAACTTTATTATCGCCTCTTTCATTTTGTTAAAACTATACCTTTAGGAAAAACTTCACGGGGTAATGACCTATCCCACACGTACACTTTGGTTTCATAGCACGATACCTATTTGTATGTATATGTGTTTCGAAGAATAACCTTTACAATAAAATACCACATATTTTAAAACTGGGCTTCTTTTAAAACGGTATTTCATATTCCTTTGCAATTATACATCTGCAACCCTCGTTAGGGGACCCGTTAATGGATGGTGTAGATTATCGCACATCGTGGGGATAGTAGAGCGAGATGCAGACCTCCTCAAGGAGCATTCGATCTCGAAAGGAAACGAATACGGTTTTTAAGAAATACGAAATTTCTAAATAAAATTAATTTTAAAAAATTATATAAAATTATGAATCCATATTTTCAAAATATAATAAATCTATATTTTTCTAAAAATGAAAGATTAACAAAAGCCAATAAAGTACCATCATGATACCAAAAAAGACTAGTTTTCATTAAAATACTATAAACTTTTAAAAGCTAGGTAATTACCATTAAAATACCTCAATGCTTAAAACGCATGCTCATGAAAACCCTAAATAATATAAATCACCCTCGAGGTTTTATTCTAAAACTATATTAAAATATTTTTTCATAAAACCCCATCGAGATATACAAAACAATATTTTAAGGACTTTAGTAAATATAGGTTGAAGCGTGATCAGTTCTCTTGAGCCCCAGGGAGCCGGAGAAAGTGAGTGTTTGTCTATTCAGGTTAGAAAACTTAACAGGGGTTATCAATGGCAATTGTCTTGGAAAAAAACATAAATCCTGCCGTCCATGTGCAGCAGTTGCCGATAACTCCCGAACCTAAGAATTCAAGAGTTAAATCAGTTTACAAGTGTCTGATCCAGTCTGAGTCCAACCTCAAACCTGAATCCAAAATCAAACATGAATACTTGATCATGAATATGAATATTCGAATTCAAACATCAAATTCAAACGTGTATACTTGACTTGACTTGACCGAACCATGGTTATAATTTGAAATGAACTTAATATGAATACCATAATACAATAGTTGCTATTGAAACTGACTTGACTCGAACCATGAATACAACTTGACATGAATACATGAACACTGGACACGAATACTTGATATTGACATGAACTCAATCTTGCCACTTGATGTATTCATGGATTCGAGCAAGGCTAGTAATTTTAGCTGTAACGTAGAATACACGGGGTGTTGGGGTAGTTCATGTGTGGATCCAAAGAAATCTCAGGAGTCCCCCTAGATCATAAATCCATGTCTACTAACACAAGAAAGCTATCATGAGGGCCTGTGTTTCTTTATTCCTGGATTATAGCATGTTGAGTTTGGAATACTTCAACACTAGGTTGAAGTCCCGTTACTAACACTTGATTCGGGCCCGTGGTTCCTTACCCCTGGATTACAGCATGTGGGTTCGAGAACACTCTTAAGATTGGTTGACATTTACCTTTGAACTTACGTTACATTAGTTGACCCATGTAAAAACCTTTTAGGACACGTACATTCACTTCATGTTCACTATACCTACACCACACAGCCATGCTATACTATGCTCATGTTATTTTTCCTTGATATATATAGAGAACTGCATGTTAAATAGAATTTCCATGCTTATAGTAAATGACATGTTTAAGAAACATGTCTCCTACTTCATTAATTCATGATATACATTTTTACCATTATACTTTATACTTCACACCTATTTCTTGGGGACTTACCGAGCGAAAGTTCGCTGATAGGCATTCTACCTACCTCTATTTCTTGGAATGTTCATCAGATACTGTGGAGACTGAGGAGGTGGACACCACCGAGGATGAGCACGATCAGATCGCGACTCAGGCCTAGACTAGTTATTCTCTCTTTCAGTTTAAGTATGCCACCTGTTTAGGCATTTCTCTTCTTGTATTTTCTTTCAGTTGAACTCATGTATTGTAAATGTATCAAGTGAAATGTAAATAAAGTTGTTGAAGTTTAAATCTCATGTTAATTTCTTGTCATTTTATATTGCTCAATTACGCTTATCGTATTTATTTTGAGAAATGACCTTCTCGAGATAAATACGCCGCGGACTTACCACGTCACCGTTTCCGTCTATTGGGAAGCGGGACATGACAGGTTTTGTTGGTGGCCTATGCAGGTCAGTTTTGCATGATGTCGTAAGTAATATATCACAAGAAATATGAAATTCAACAATTTTACATTCCTTGCAATTCATTTTCCGCTAATTCTATCCTACTCTTTCTTTTCTATCTAAGGTGATGGATTCTCCCAACAACCCTAGCACTAACGTCAATGGAAGTACACCACCACAACCTACCCTTACCGTTCTATCACCTCCACCTACCGTAGCCGCTCCACTCACAGAACATACGATGATTCTAGAGGCTATCAAAAACCTACTTGAGGGTCAGCAGGCTCAAAGCACGTTTTTGCAGAAGCAGACTGCTCTCCTTCAATAGAGTTTCATCCGCTCTGAAGCAGAAGCACCGAGAGTGAAACAATTTTGAGCATTACACCCGAAGAACTTCTCAGGGAAAGAGAAACCGCTTGAAGCCAAGGAATGGGCTCAGAGCATAGAAGATGACCTAGCCGCAGCCTAAGTTCCAGAAGTGGCTTGGGTCAGAATAGCAAAACTCCAGCTTACTGACAATGCCAGAGTCTGGTGGAAAGCAAAAGAAAGCCGTCTTGGGCAACCAATCGAGTGAAAAACTTTTCGTGATCTCTTTGACGCCAAGTATTTTCCAGAAACCGCACACTTCGGGATGGAACAGAAGTTCATTCACCTGCAACAAGGATCCATGTGGGATAAGTCGGTGGATGAGTATGATGCAGAATTCACCATGCTTAGCAGATTCACCGCCCATCTAATTCCTACGGCAGGACTCAGAGCCAGGTGCTTCCAGCAAGGATTAGACCCTGAGATCCAGGCTGCCCTAGCAACGGGAAAATACCTAACATATGAAGCAGTTTTGAAGTCAGCCCGTCGTTATAAAGCTGTCATTAAGAAGAAGGGAAGGCCACAATCGGTCGGTATGAAACGTCCTGCCAACTAGATTACTGGAGGAGCCTCTTCTAAGCTAACTCTCCATGTGCCAACTATGAGGCCAGGAGGATCATTTTCCAAGACTGAACCAAACATCTGTATCTATTGTAAGAGGACCGGACACTAAGTCAAGAATTGCCGTCGAGCGAATGGTCTTTATTTGATATGTGGATCACCCTCACACACTATAGGAACTTACCCATACAATCGAACTAACCTAACCCCCGCAGCTAGACTAGCTATTCAAGCTCCACCTACTCGTTTAGCCCTCCTTGCACCACCTCCACGTGGACCACCTTTACCTCGTCAGCCATTGATGTACCAGCATGTAAAAAGAAATATACAGAGACGTCAGGTTTTCACTTTGGCAGCCGTAGAGGCCGAAGCTATAGGTCAAGATAACACTGGTAAATCTCTTCCCATCTTTTTTCAGCCTTTTCAAATTCTTGCATCCTTTTGTTCTTTCATCTACCCAAACATTTTCATGCACTTTCGGTACAATATCAGTAGTTCCTTCACTACTTCTTTAATCAAATTTTTCTTGAATCTGTTACAACATCCTTATATAAATTTTGAGGACGAAATTTTTATAAGAAGGGTAGAATGTAACGACTTTGAAATCTCTGTACGGAAATTCTTCTATTAACATACAGAAAAGAGTTTGACAGCCTGCATATGAGTTATAGGTCAGTATTGTTAAATAAAAGCAAGAAGCAACTTATAGCCCACTGGTAAAGCCCCTGCACTGCTGTGACGTAGTCTGTGTGTTCGATTCCTATCAGACACAATTTTTTTTCTGATTTTTCTTTTTAACTTTTTTGCAGCCGAAAAGGTTGCATGTGAAATACACGGAAAATGAAAAGTTCAGAAAAATCAAACATGTGGAAAATGGTGTAAATACATAGTTAATCCTGCGGCACGAATCTCGAGGCCAGATCTCAAGAATCGACCGACGGAAATGATCATTGGGCCAGCGGGGACAGTTCAGATATGGCCAAATTGCTTCGTGTTTTGCACACTCGTCTCTTCAGCTCCTATTAACTCCTCTGCAATGTTTGATTTCCCTGCAATCAAACAGAGACCTTTCATTTCATCATTTAATATCATTTTAATGCTTTTTAATCCAAAATTTTAATTTCCAAACCCTAATTCTCCACTATAAATATCACCCTATATTTTAGCTCAACACCATTCTGAAAATTCTAGCAAAAACTCTCTCAAAAGTTCTTAAGTGCAAGTGGAGTTGAGTGGAGTTAGCGAACAAGCTTCATCCATCAAAGATTGAAGCAGATTATGGAGCTCCCGCGACACCACGAAGTTCATCTCTTCTTCCTTAATCTCTTCTTGATATATTCAAACCGTAAGTCCCTCCTAAACTCTCTTTCTCTTCATTGAAATTTGTCTTTAAACTTATATCAGTAAAGTAGAGTTATTACCAATATTCTTTTCCTAAACTATAGAAACACCCTTTACCTTTATATGTTGATGAACCTAATTTTTACATAATACTTGTAATCTCAAATAATAATGTTTAGAATCAAGTTTAACCTAGAATCTCATGTGAAACAACTATAATTGAACTTTTTCATTAAAATACCCTGAACTTTATTACCGCCTCTTTAATTTTTGTTAAAGTTATACCTTTAGGAAAAACTTCACGGGGTAACGACCTACCCCACACGTACGCTTTGGTTTCATAGGACAATGCCTATTTGTATGTATAGGTTCGAAGAATAATCTTTACAATAAAATATCACATACTTTAAAACTGGGTTTCTTTTAAAACGGTATTTCATATTCCTTTGCAATTAAGCATCACAACTCTTTTAAGGGGACCCGCTAATGGATAGTGCAGATTATCACACATTGTGGGGATAATAGAGCGAGATGCAGATCTCCTCACGGAGCATTTGATCTCGAAAGAAAACGAATACGGGTTTTTAAGAAATACGAATTTTCTAAATAAAATTAATTTTAACAAATTATATAAAATTATAAATCCATATTTTCAAAATACAATAAATCTATATTTTTCTAAAATGAAAGATTAACAAATGCCAATAAAGTTCCATCAAGATACCAAAAAGACTAGTTTTCACTAAAATACCATAAACTTTTAAAAGCTAGGTAATTACCATTAAAATACCTTAATACTTAATACACATGCTCATTAAAACCCTAAATAATATAAATCACCATCGAGATTTTATTCTAAAACTATATTAAAATATTTTTTCATAAAACCCCCTCGAGATATACAAAACAATATTTTAAGGACTTTAGTAAATATAGGTTGAAGCGGGATCTGTTCTTTTGAGCCCCGGGAAGCCGGAGAAAGTGAGTGCTTACCTATTCAGGTTAAAAAAAACTTAACAGGGGTTATCAATGGCAATTGTCTTGGAAAAAGACACAAATCCTGCCGTCCATGTACAGCAGTTGCCGATGACTCCCGGACTTAAGAATTCAAGAGTTAAATCAGTTTACAAGTGTCTGATCCAGTCTGAGTCCAATCTCAAGCCTGAATACAAAATCAAACACGAATACTTGATCATGAATATGAATACTCGAATTCAAACATCAAATTCAAACATGTATACTTGACTTGACTTAACTGAACCATGGTTATAATTTGACATGAACTTAATATGAATACCATAATACAATGGTTGCTATTGAAACTGACTTGACTCGAACCATGAATACAACTTGACATGAATAAATGAACACTGGACATGAATACTTGATATTGACACGAACTCAATCTTGCCACTTGATGTACTCATGGATTCGAGAAAGGCTAGTTATTTTAGCTATAATGTAGAATACACGGGGTGTTGGGGTAGTTCATATGTGAATCTAACAAAATCTCAGGAGTCCCTCTAGATTATGAATCCTTGTCTACTAACAAAAGAAGCTATCATGAGGGTCCGTGTTTCCTTGCTCCTGGATTATAGCCTGTTGAGTTTGGAATACTTCAACACTAGGTTGAAATCCCGTTACTAACACTTGATTCGGGTCCATGGTTTCTTACCCCTGGATTACAGCCTGTTGGGTTTGAAAACACTCTTGAGATTGGTTGATATTCACCATTGAACATACGTTACATTAGTTGACCCATGTAAAGACCTTTTAGGATACGTACATTCACTTCATGTTCACTATACCTACACCATACAGCCATGCTATACTATGCTCATGTTATTTTGCCTTGATATATATAGAGAACTGCATATTAAATAGAATTGTCATGCTTACAGTAAATGACATGTTTAAACAACATATCTCCTAGTCCATTAATTCATGATATACATTTTTATCATTATACTTTATACTTCACACCTATTTCTTGGGGACTTACCGAGCGAAAGTTCGCTGACGGGCATTCCACCCACCTTTTTTTTTGGAATGTTTATCAGATACTGTGGAGACTGAGGAGGTGGACACCATCGAGGAGGAGCATGATCAGATCGCGACTCAGGCCTAGACTAGTTATCCCCTCTTTCAGTTTAAGTATGCCACCTGTTTAGGCATTTCTCTTCTTGTATTTTCTTTCAGTTGAACTCATGTATTGTAAATGTATCAAGTGGAATGTAAATAAAGTTGCTGAAATTTAAATCTCATGTTAATTTCTTGTCATTTTATATTTCTTAATTACACTTAGCGTATTTATTCCGGGAAATGACCTTCTCGAAATTAATATATCGCGGGTTTGCTACGTCACCGTTTTCGTCTATTGGGAAGCAGGGCATGATAAAAGAGCTCGCAGCAAGGGACCCGTCTAAGAAAAAAAGATGGATTACAATGTCTTAGCACATCTGAGGAAAATACCCTCGCAACTGAGCATATTGGATGCTCTCCTCCTGTCCAAAGAGGCATGAGATTCTCTGATCAAAGCATTACAATAGCCCAATCAGTTTCAAACTTTCTTCGCAGAAGAGAAAATGAAGGATGAGCTGGCAGAGGTCCACACGGCTGATATTATATTCAGTGACGAAGATCTCCTTCTCTGTATGTGTGTTCATATCAGATTTTTGCACTTTTATACCGCCCATTCTTGATCGCATTGAATATAGGTAGGTACTCTTGATCCGTGTTTTCTAAATAATTGCAGGTTACAGGTTCTCAGCTCTAAACAATGAAAATCATGAATAGTCACGACAAATTCCGGACTACTGCCAATAACAGATAAAATACGAGTTTCCATTCACCATCCGTCAGATGCCGCCTATCAGTTCAAGGGAAAAAATGGAAATCAATGGTCATTTCATGCACAAAGCATAAGGAGGCAGCACAAGAACCATGTTTTAACGCAGAGCTCAAGAAAATCAAGGCAAAAGTCCACATTCTTTCATCTTTTTGGACTGTTGAAAATTTGGAAGAAGAATGAAGAGATTCTGAGAAACCAAGTGTACTAAACAGAGAGGAATAACAACATGGAGAACCCCAGAAAAAATAACACAGCAACTCACCCAAAGGGCCGCGGAAACGCGGCCAATGTTTCACTTATGCGGCGGTTCCGCAGCCGAGTTGACTCGGAGACAGGAGATATTTTCAGGGTAGTTTTGTAATGATGTAAGGGCTCAGATTTTAGCCCTACGGTTTCTTGTATCTGCCTATAAATAGCCCAGTTTCAAGCCAAGTAAAATATACTTTTTCTTGTATTAGGATTTATGATAATAATTTGTAACTTCCTCTTCCTCTTCATCTATTCTCCATTGATATTGTAGTGAGCTTTTGAGTGAATGATGAATAAAGAAGGGTTCTTTTAACACGCATGTCTTATAATTGAATTATTATATTTTCCTTGTAATTTTGTTTGTTAAAATAGTTGTTGTTATTTGTTTGTTTGTTTGTTTTATTTTTCTCTTTTCCTTTATCCTTACAACAATGATGCTCAAGTGTGATCCTTGCCTAAGTGAGGTCCCAAATAGCTAGTTTTGATTCTCTAACTCATTTCTTTCTATCTTCTTTCTTTGTTTTGTTTTCTTTTTCTTTATAATGGGTGAGTGATTTCTCACTTGTTAGGATAGGATAAGGGAAGTTTGAGTGAAGTAAATCTCTCTCACTCTTTTCTTTACCCAACATCTTGATTCGGACTCCCGTTAATTTAACCACAATCCGTTCCCTACGCACCCTATCCTACATGATAGCGGTGACACCCTAGTGAGACCGGTTGTGGTTAAATTGACCGAAGGTTATGGATAAGAGCCAAGAACGGACGGATAAGGACCAAAAGGAAGGAACTAAGCATTGGAAAGCCTAGCTTATACTCTCAAATTTCCTTCCTAGTCATGCTAATCCCCGTTGTTGCCGATTACCGTCACATCGATATTAAGAGTGGCAATGAAAGAAGTGAGCGACTCCTAACTCAAACTAACCTAATCCTAACCTTAACACGCTCTTTTTATACATATTTAGCACATAGTTAATCTTAAATAAACTTGTACAATTTGGACTTAACTCATTAAACACTAAGAAAAAGATTCCTATCTCTCCGCGGACCGACCCGTACTCATCCGGCTAGCTACCAAGCGAAACCGTCTTGATTGCGGCAATTAAAACTAAACACACTAAAACTTTATCAATCAAATGGCGCCATTGCCGGGGAGACGGTGGTTTATTTCTCTGTGTCATTTGGGTTAATTTGTGAATATATATAACCAAAAAAACAACAAACTGTAAATATCATCTTGTTATTTTTGATTCCTTTTTTTTGCAAGTGTGCAGAATAGGAAGAAGATCAAGTTCAGTGCCAAAGTCATTGGGAGTTAGATCAATATCTCGCGGCTACACCACGGCGGATCAAGACGAAACCATCGTTAATTGTACAATTCTGGAGCAAATTTAGAAATCAAATCAAGATTCAGGGGCTCTAACTAAGAAGAGGAGACTGAATTTAGCACAAGGTAGAATTTTGAAGCTCCCAATCGTCTGTCAAGCCACGGAACCGCGACATAAGTGTAGGTTTGACCGCGGAACCGCGGTCAATCTGTGACGTCAGCACCTAAAAACTTAGCTGAGTACTCAAATCTTCTATCTACCCCCTCTGAACTCCACTGGACTATTCTTTCTGCACCATTGTTTGCGCAAACTCTCTTCCCCTCTCCAATAAAACTGTTTTTTTGCAGGATTCTTTGCGCCGCCGCCAAATAAATTTTTTGAAAGTGTTTTAGATTTTTGCTTGTTATTGTTTTGCATAAATAATACAGACTTTAAGGGGCTATAACACCAATTTAGATTGGGTGAGGATTTCATCACCCTTCCTAAGACCCCAGAAATCACTAAAAAGCATATGCATTATCCTTGAGTTTAATAAAAAATATCTAGACTCAGCCAACTAAGAACTTGTCGTGCTCAATAGGACAAAGGAAGGATGTGGGCATTCGGTCGTTTGTCTAAACTTGACTTTGTAGTGCCTAAGCTAGACAAGTGAGAAGGTAATTTTAAAAGGCCCGTCTCACGGTGATTCGTGAGCGAAACCCTCCTTACCTCACTTGTGCTTACCTGGACACAATTGGCAGTGAAGAGACGATTTGAGGGTTATCTCATAACTTGTCATTTTGGAATTGTTAGGAGCAGTCTAGTGGACTTTGAAGACTATAGTTTCAGGTGTGATTGTGCATGTTTTGACTATGATTGTTTGAAGTTGTGCCATAAATCCGTATATATTTTGCAAAACTCTTTCTAAAAAAAAACAAAAAAACAAAAACTTTTTATAAAAACTTGCTCTTTGTCACCAGAATTCCATTTCACCCACCTTTCATCCAAATTTCTCCATTGACGTTTTCTTACCCTCACATTCTACGCTTTGACTATACTATACTCGTTTAGTGTATGTCCGGTTGGACTCGGGACACTAGTGCCTGCCTAGTCCGCGTTACGTTAGTCGCTACCGACTACGCGATCGACTCCGATGTTGAAACTCCCTCCACATCTTTTTCACCCTTACCTTTGCCGGCCAACTCCAACGTTGCCCGTAATTCTGTTCATACATCTTCACCTTTACCTTCACCTTCACCATCACCATCACTAAATTCTTCTTCCGAGATGTCAGGATTTCCTCCTAACATCCCTTTACCTCCCCCGGGACTCATTCCACCTCCATTAGGTGCGAATAACCCGCAACCACCTCTTATTGAAGTGCCACAGCGAATTGCGCTCCAAGATCATTTCTATCCTATCCGCGCCGCGCTTCCGACTTGTCTTTCACTTCCACCGGCCAATGGGAATAATTTCGAAATTAAGCCCCACTTCATCAACATGTTGCCCAAATTTCACGGGCTAGAATCCGAAGATGCCTAAATCTTCATCAATAAGTTCTAAAATGTTTGTGCAATGATGAAGACAATCCAACTGTCTGATGATGCTATATGCCTACGAGTCATTCCTTTCACTCTGTGTGACCTTACTGAAAAGTGGCTGTATAGCACCGCATCTCATTCGATAACCAGTTGGGACGATTTTGTAAAAAATGTTTCTTAAAAAATTCTACCCAAATCATAAGACCGCACGGATCCGAAACGAAATGAATCAATTTACCCAGCTTCCAATCGAACCTTTTTGGAAGTACTTTGACCGGTACAAGGACCTCCTTATTCAGTGCCCTCATCACGGTATTGAGAGATGGCAACTTTGCCAAACTTTATATGAGGGCCTGATGGAGACCATTTGTCAAGGCCACTTCCTATCCAAATTTGATGAGGAAACTTGGAAATTCTTCGATGATCTTGCGGAACAGAAGCTTCAATGGGAGAGCACCAGACCGAACTCTTCTTCTACTTCTTCTACTTCTTCCGGTCTTTCTAAGGCAGGAGTTCATCAACTCAATATCTCAATTGCAATGAAGGCCGAGATGGCTGCAATCATTTGAAAACTAGAAGCAATTGAGAGCAAATTCTCATCTCCTTCTCCTGCCCCTGCTCTTCCCCCTCGTACCATTTGCGCTTGTTGTTCGGATCCATCCCATTTGACCGAAGAGTGTCCTTACAACCCTCCTTCTCAAGGACAGGATCAGGTTAATGCTGCATTTCAGCAAAGACCAAGAAATGATCCATGCTCTTCCACATACAATCTCGGTTGGAGGAACCATCCCAATTTCGCCTGGAATCAGAACCAACAACAGTTCCAAGACCACAACAACTTCCAGAGGCCTCCTCCTCCTCAACAACAAGCTCAGCAACAAACTCAATAACAATTTCAGCAGCCCTTCCAACCCCAACCTTTTCAAAATCCGATGAACAACTTTGCACCCTGCAACAATTCTTTTCCTCAAAACAACTTTGTTCCGTCAAACAACGATAAGGTTTTCTCGCTAGAACGGAGTCTGGAGGGGTTTGTAAAGTAATCGACTCAATCCACCGCCAAAATGCAGTCTTCTATTCAGTCTCTGGTGCAACACACCGCTGCACATGGGCAAAGCATCAAGATCATCGAAGCCCAGATTGCACAGCTGAACGCGGCTAAGCAAGCAAGAGAAAGGGAAGTTTCCATCTCAACTACTCCCAAATCCCGGTCACCCACATAATGTACATGTTTCTCTTGAACAACGGAACCATAATGTGAGTGCTGTAACTACATTGAGATCTGGAAGGATGCTGCACAACAACATTGGCACACGGATAGATGATGACACCCCGGCCGTTTCTTCTGCTCCTTCTTCTTCTTCTGAGCCTATTCTCCATTCTTCAAAAGGCTCTTCTTCTTCTTTTGGTACCCCGAATGGATCCACTTCTCACTCCACTCAAACTCCAGTTTTGAGATCCGTTACAACTCCACAATCTCCTCCATAAGCATTGAACTCAACCAATTTAAAAAAACGTTCCATTTCCAAACCGGTTGAAGTCTGATCAGTCGAAAATACTGCATTTTTAACACGGCAATTTCCCTATCTTTTGCATGCATCTAGAGGTGTTCGGTATTCATATTGCACATACTAGCAAACACCTGTAAAATACTGAATTACCTGTACTGTACTCTACAACCGGCATTTTTAGGGAAATTGACTGTTTTTCATGGCATCGCATCATTCTTGTGTAGCGCAACACTTGTTTCGAAGTCTGTACAGGAAATTTCAGGAACCGAGCCAAAATTGTCAAAGTGCTGATCAAAATTACGCCAAGTCTAAGATGTTTGATCTGGCATTAATACAGAGGGAATTATACAATTCAACATATCAGATAAAATACCCCAAAGTCAGTACAAAGCAACAGAAGAATTATCAAGCATTGAGGCCCTCACGTGACCGCGGATCCGCGGCCTGAGGAGGCATGTGTCGCGGATCCGCGGCTGTATAGTGACGTCAGCGCTTCGAATTTCCTCACGTGCCTCCCTTAAACGGCTCAGCTTTCAGAAGACTCCAGAATGACCACGTGGCTTCATCCAGAAGGCTCGGCCTAACAAGCTTACCCAAGAATATTCCTCATTCTAGAATATTCCCTCCAACAAAGTTCTTCTAGAAGCCTCCTTATAACAACCTTCTTCTAGAAGCCTCCTTATAACAACCTTCTTCTAGAATATTCCCTCTAACAAACTTCTTCTAGAAGATTCTTTCTAACAATCTCATTTTGGAGGGAAAAATTCAAATGAGGTAGTTCATTTTGGAGGGAAAATTCAAATGAGGTAGTTCATTTTGGAGGGAAAAGTTGTTCATTTTGGAGGGAAAAGTGGTTCATTTTGGAGGAAAATTTGAAATTTGAATTCTAGATCTAAGTTTGAGAGGCTTATAAAAGAAAACCTAGATCTAGGGTTTTGGGTTGTTCTTCTTCTTCTCCTCTCTCCCCAAATTCAATACAAGTTGAGTGACACAACTTGTAAACCCTAATTCAAATTCCAAAGCCAAATTCAAGATCCCGAGTACCAAATCAAGCAAGAAGCCTTCAACCTTTCAGGAGCGGAGCCGATCTTCAATCGAGCAAGTGATCCAAGCCGATCCGCGACTCAAGGAGACGAGCGGAGCCAAATCGACGATCGAGTTCTTCCTCTTGTAGTTCTTGAGCGAATTGTAACGGAATTGTTGATAAATAAAAGGTGAAATTTTTTAATCTTGCTTTCTTTAAAATTCTTGCATCATGATTCGATCTCAATTTTTGATTGTGGTTCTTGTTGTAATGTTTGAGTAAAACTCCGCTCGTAAAGGAGTCGAGACGATCAATAGAATGATGATGTAACAAATCTTAAAACGATTCTTAAGTTCTACGAGTTTTGTAAACTCTTGTAAATTGAAGAATCGACGACCTAGTTTCGTTGCGATGCTTTCTTGATTGGGATCGCTCGAAATTAGGGATCCACGATCGATTCTTGAATTTACTAGAGGCTAGAATGTGAATGATATCGATGAAGGAACAAGGGATATATGATGAAACCCTAGTTTTACAAGAAATCCCTAATTCTCGTTGATCATCATCGATCTAGTATCAATTCATCGATGGATAAGAATATGTAATCGCTAGATTTCATCACATCTATAGATCCGATCGATTCCTACGAGCCTCATTTCGATTCTTGATATTTGATTTGGAAATCATCACATCTCAATTCTTGATTTTAATGTTTTCTTGTTATTAGATCTAGATTTTTCTAATTCTTGAACTTCATTTTACAAATCATGAATTGTTGTTTCTTTTCTTTTCTTTAAATTTTTGACTCATCTAATTCGAAATACGAACGATTACACTTTCCCTGTGGACGATTCGCACATACTAACGCGCTACATTCGACACCGTTATTGATTGCGGTCAAACTTGTGATTTCTACATACAATTTTCTCAAACATACACAATCGGAAATCAATCCAATTAAATGGCGCCGTTGCCGGGAATAGTGCGCTAATTGTTCGTATTTTTGAAATTTGAGTTGAAAAGTTTATTCCATCTATATTCTTAGATCTAAATTCGCACAAACCCTAAACGTGTTGTTGTGATTTGTTGCGAGAAAATCTGGAATTTGTGGAGATGTGGAAATTTTTTTCAGATCATTCCAGAGAGCTGTATAAGTGAACAGGAGCCTGCTGTGAAATTTTTGTGCAGTGAAGAGGATAAACCGCGGCGGATCCGCGGCATTAGGCGACTCCCGCGGCGGAACCGCGGTGCTACAGTAGAATCACCGTTCCAAAATTTTTGGTAACTCTCTTGGCTTTCTTATTTCCTATCTCATCTGCTCCAATTAACAATTTGCTGCAGGTTTCTTTGCAAAAATTCGCAGCGCCGCAAAAAGCAATAAAAAATTGTGCGTGTTTTGATTTTTTTTTGGTTGTTTGCATATTAATATGGAAATTAAAGGGCAAAGACCAAATTCAGATTAGGTGGGGAGTTCATTACCCTTCCTAAGCCCCAAAAATCACAAACTTGCATCCGCATTACCCTCATTAACTAAAAAATATCTAGAGATGACTCTAAGGACCGTCGCGCTCACTTAGGATAGAAGAAGGCCGTGGGTTATTCATTGCTTATCCGCGTTTCTTTTGTGGTGTCTAAGGCAAGTGTGTTTAAGACAAGTGGTTACTTAATTAGGCCCACTACTTACGTAGTGGAGAACCTCCCACTTACCTGGCACTTACCTGGCCACAGGGGAGACAAAGAGGCAGTGGAGGATTTATCCTGCGACTTGTCTTTTGGCAGTTAGGAGCGGTCTAGAGCTTTGACCTAGGCGACCAATAGAATTAGGGTTTTGCTTGTTGCATTTGTTGTGATCGCATCATTTTTTCAAAAGTCCGTATCATTTTCAAAACAAACACCGCATTCATTCTTTCCCCTAATTATAAGTCACGCTGCCACTTGTACTAACCATTTTTAGTGCAAGATAGGCTGGACACAGGATTCTAGTGCCCGTTTAGTTCGCGTCCCTTTGATCGACCCTAAAGTCGGTATTTCTACATTTACCTTTTCTTTACCCACCACCACACCCACATCGATGGATCCGTCTCCATCGAATTTCTTTACCACTACTCTGCCGCCGTCAGTTGGTACGCAGAATCCACCCCGCATCTCTCTCCAAGAGAGGTGTTATCCTATTCGAGGTCCTCTTTCGACCTGTCTCTCCATTCCACCAGCCAACGGGGAAAATTTTCAAATAAAACCCCAATACATCTACCTTCTACCAAAATCTCACGGTCTCGAGACTGAAGACGCATATGCCTTTATCACCAAATTTGAAAATGTATGCGCAATGATGGGTACCTCACAGCTTTCTATGGATGCTATGTGTCTATGTCTTCTCCCATTCACCTTATGCGATATAGCCGAGAAGTGGCTGTACAACACTACCGCACATTCCATTTCAAACTGGGAAGAATTCGTAAAAGCATTCCTAAAGAAATTCTACCCACATCATAAGACAGCTCGAGTCCGCAGCGAAATAAATCAATTCACCCAGCTTCCAAATGAAACATTTTCACAATGTCTTGAACGCTTCAAGGATCTGTTAGTCCAATGTCCACATCACGGAATCCCTAGTTGGGAACTGTGTAGAATCATATATGAGGGCATTAATCCTAACACAAGACAGACCCTTGAATCCATGTGTCAAGGCAACTTCATGACCAAAGATGATGGGGAAGCCTGGAAATTTCTAGAAGATTTCGCTGAAAAATCTTTACAGTGGAAGGGTGTGAGTCAATCGTCTAGGGATGGCAATGATATTTCCATAGGAGCTAGAGCTGAAATTACAGCTTTATACAAGAAATTTGACAATATGGAAAATAAATTTTTAGCTGCCGCCCTAAATCAAATGTCACTCTCCAAGACTGTATGTAGATGCTGTTCTGATCCATCACATCTCACGGAAGAATGTCCATTGAATTCTCCGTTTCAAGATCACGAGCATACCAATGCTGCTTTCCAACAAAGACTTAGAAACGATCCATTTTCTTCCACATATAATCAGGGTTGGAGGAATCACCCTAACTTTGCTTGGAACCAATCACAAACTCAAAACGGTTCCAAATCAAAACAATTTCCAAAGGGGTCCTCCACCACAACAGCAACCATTTCAATTGAGTCAGCACCCCTTCCAATCACAAAACTTTCAAAATCCGGTCAACACACCTGCACCGTCTAATCCTTTGCAGTTGACCGGTACTGATGAATCCTCTTCATTCATGAACTTGCTTTTGACAATAAAAACTTCCGTCGATGATATAAAGAAAAACTCCACGTCCCAAGCGGAGACTATAAAATCGATGGAAGAAGAAATTGCACGATTAAAAGCCGAAATGAGTGCAAGAGAGAAAGGGAAACTTCCAGCTCAACCCCTACCCAATCCTGGCTATTCACATCATGTGAATGCAATCATGTTGAGATCTGGAAGAGTGCTTGACAATCATATTGGGGAAGAGATTGATGACACTGAAAAATCTATCGAGGATACCCCGGCTGAGACCTTTCCTTCCACTTCTACTTCTAATTCTGATCCCAGTTCTTCTACCCCCACCACCTTCTTCCGAGCCTATTCTCCGATTTCCCCAAGGCTCGACACCTCAGGCCACCTCTTCTAGTCCACCGAAAATGATCCCCACTCCTATTCTTAGATCGTTTCCACCCACACGATCTTCTCCAATGTTGGACCCTGATCTTATTGCTCAAGCTCCTTACCCGAATCGGTTAAGGGGAAACGCACTGAGTCCATAAATGGAGAAGATCACTGAAATGTTTAAACAGGTTAACATTAACATCCCTCTTCTAGATGCTATACAACAAGTCCCCGCTTATGCGAAAGTTCTTAAAGACTTGTGCACTAGAAAGAGGAAGACTCAAGTGCCCAAGAAGATATTCATGGCAAGGACAGTAGACACATCCTTTCCCCAACAACTACCGAGGAAACGTAAGGATCCTGGCTATCCTACGATTTCCATTTCTATCGGGGAGAAACACATCAATCGTGCTCTACTAGACCTTGGCGCAAGTGTTAACCTGCTTCCTTTCTCAGTCTATGAGCAGTTAGGGATCAGAGAGTTGAAACCAGCCCATTGCACTCTTCAGATGGCTGACCGATCAATCACTAAACCTAGGGGTGAATTAGAGGATGTGTTGATAAAGGTTGGGGAATTTATATTCCCTGTGGATTTTATTATACTTGATACACAGCCTGTAGCGAACCCACGGAATCAAATTCCGGTAATTTTAGGTCGCCCCTTTTTGGCCACTTCCAATGCTATCATCAACTGTCGTAACGGCTCTATGACCCTATCCTTCGGGAATAGGTCAATTGAGCTGAACATTAACAAGTTGGGAAGTGTACCCTCCGAACCTACTGCTCAGGTCTGTTCTGTCGACTTAATGGATGTCGACAACAGCGAATTTGACAATCCTCATGATTCTGATCTTGACTCTTTTCATATGTTGTTGTTTGACCTAACTATGTATCATACACATACGGACTCTTCCACTGAGTTGTCCGGATCAACAACTAACACCGATTATGAACTGCTTTTAGAGTCTGAAGATCACCCCGCACTTTGTGATGACATTATTCTTCGGGGTATTGATGGAACTTTTGAGGAAATCTTCGCTGATGAACTCGCATTTTTGAAAAACACGGGTGTTGAGATGAATCATCTCCCAATCAATGAAATTGAACCTCCACCCCTTCTTCTGAATTGTAAAAAGAATGCAAGCAATCCATCACATTCACTGCATCGTCTCTCCAAAACGAGACGCATACACATTTTATTCCACCACTTACCCTTTCCCTACTTCTTCTTCCACCAACCAGAGCACTGCATTGATAAAATTTTTGAATGGTTGGTGTTAACTTTTGGTCTGTGCAAAGCTTGGCATCGACCATTGATTTTTGACCCCCTCATGTGATTTTCAAAGATTAACATTTCTTAACCCAAGTTTGGGGGGGAGGTATATTCTGGCTCTTGAAAACAAAATTTTTACACAAAATGACGAGCCAAAAATAAGTTTGGGGGAGGGTCTTCACTTAAATATTTTGACCCCATTAATAAATTTCCTCCCAAGCTTAAAGGTTTTTTAAGAATTAGCAGAAGGCAACAGTGAGGACACTGTTGAAAACAAGTTTGGGGGAGGTTTGTGCTTATTTTCGCATCATTTGCATATCACTTTACATAAGCACAAAACATTTTCAAAACCTATAAAAATTTAAAAAATTTCAAAAAAAAATTATAAATATTTTTGTACATAAATAAGATAATAAAAGATTAGATAGTGAAAAATTACATCCAAAAGATTAGAAAAATTTAAGAAAACCAAGAAAATTAGAAGTTTTCTTAAACGAACTAGTAATAAGTAGTTATGAACCGTTGTCTCAAGGGTTAGTAAGATGAAAGAAGTCACTAATCTGAGGATAAAAATAGGTCTGAAAAATAGTTCCTATTCTGGAAGCCAAACATTTTGAAAGTTGATACCCTGCTATTCGCACTTACACACGTCTTGAAACTCGGGATAGTAGAGAATACCTTGAAATGCTCTTGTCTAAAAGCCGATGTATGAAGGAAATAAAAAATGAATAAAATATAAAATGGTGAAAAAAATGGACACTGGTTTTGTTATCGCCAAGGCAGCAATAAAAAAATATAGCGAGGGTGCCTCTTTACCTAGTGCCCTACGGCCAACTGGTCTGGGAGTCACTACTAAGCCTTAGGTGGTGCAAGACGAGAAAAAACACTAAATAAGCAAGCATAGGAGTAATCGGTCGGTTAGTACCTTAAGAAGTATTAACGGTCGCATGAAAGTGTGTGAGCAAATTCAGCTAAATATTCATTAATTAAAAAGTACTGAGGCTGATGGGCAAGAGTATGATAGCTTAAATTGAATTCTCCGGGTGTAGGGATGTCTTTACACACACGTAGGGTTATATGATCGATGTTTGGAAGAAAGATAGGAATGAAGAATAAGACGATGTTTTATTGAGGGGTTATGTGATTTCTAACATCTTTTATGACTATTAAGATAGGGCTCATGACAACCGAAAAGCTAGCTTAATTGGAAACCCTAATTTTCAAGGCTTTTCTTCCACAATTCTTTTCTTTATATGTAATATTCACGATCTTCCTTTTATTATTGGATTTTGTGGATGTAATCCGCTGAAAACCCTCAGGAGACAACACTCCTCCTACTAGGGACATCTAGAGATTTAAAGGCTTGTTGCACGTGCTCAGTGCAATCGTGTTGCCTACGAAAGTGTGCTAGTTAGTTTTTCTTTTTCTTTATTTTCTCCTTCTCTTTTTAATAAAACAATTCGCTCGAGACGGCCGAAAATAAGTTTGGGGGAATTCGATCAGTCGAAAATACTGCATTTTCAACACGGTAATTTCCCTATCTTTTGCATTCATCTAGAGGTGTTCGGTATTCATATTGCACATATTAGCAAAACACCTGTAAAATACTGAATTACCTGTACTGTACTCTAAAACCGGCATTTTTAGGGAAATTGACTTTTTTTCATGGCATCGCATCATTCTTGTGTGGCGCAACACTTGTTTCGAAGTCTATGCAGAAAATTTCAGGAGCCGAGCCAAAATTGTCAAATTGCTGATCAAAATTACGCCAAGTCTAAGATGTTTGATCTGGCATTAATACAGAGGGAATTATACAATTCAACATATCAGATAAAATACCCCAAAGTCAGTACAAAGCAACAGAAGAATTATCAAGCATTGAGGCCCTCACGTGATCGCGGATCCGCGGCCTGAGGAGGCATGTGTCGCGGATCCGCGGCTGTATAGTGACGTCAGCGCTTCGAATTTCCTCACATGCCTCCCTTTAACGGCTCAGCTTCCAGAAGACTCCAGAATGACCACGTGGTTTCATCCAAAAGGCTCGGCCTAACAACCTTACCCAAGAATATTCCTCATTCTAGAATATTCCCTCCAACAACCTTCTTCTAGAAGCCTCCTTATAACAACCTTCTTCTAGAATATTCCCTCCAACAAACTTCTTCTAGAATATTCTTTCTAACAACCTCATTTTGGAGGGAAAAATTCAAATGAGGTAGTTCATTTTGAAGGGAAAATTCAAATGAGGTAGTTCATTTTGGAGGGAAAATTCAAATTCAAATGAGGTAGTTCATTTTGGAGGGAAAAGTGGTTCATTTTGGAGGGAAATTTGAAATTTGAATTCTAGATCTAAGGTTGAGAGGCTTATAAAAGGAAACCTAGATCTAGGGTTTTGGGTTGTTCTTCTTCTTCTCCTCTCTTCATCTTCCACTTACAAGTTGAGTGACACAACTTGTAAACCCTAACCCTAATTCTAAATTCCAATCCAAGATCAAGAATTCCGAGTTTAATCAAAGCAAGAAGCCTAGATCCTTTTGGAGCGAAGCCAATCTTCATCCGAGCAAGTGATCCAAGCCGATCCGCGACTCACGGAGACGATGCGACGCTAGATTTGACGATCTCGTTCCCTTCTCAATTTCTTGTAGTCTTTGAGCAAAGTGTAACAAATTGTTGAATAATAAAGGTGACAATTCTTTTATCTTGCTTATCTTTTGAATTAAAGCATTATGATTCAATCTAGATTCTTGAATATTTGCTTTGTGATAATGTTTGAGTAAAACTCCGCTCGTAAAGGAGTCGAGACGATCGATAGAATGATGATGATTTAGATTCTTTTACAGTTCTTAAATCCTATAACGTTTGTAAATTCTTGTAAATCGAATGATCGATGACCTAGTTTCGATGCGATGCTTTCTTGATTGTGTTCGCTCAAAACTAGAGATCAACGATCGATCATTTGATTTTCTTGAAGCTAGTTTATGAATGAGATTCATCGAAAGGACAAAGGATAAGATGAGGAAACCCTAGCTTCTTCGCAAGATCCTTAACCTCGATAAATCGTCATCGATCTAGTATCAATTCGTTAATGGATAAGAGTATGTAATCATTAGATCTCATCACATCTATAGATCCGATCTACTCCTACGAGCCACACTTCGAATCTTGATTGTTGGTTTGGAAATCATCATGTATCAATTCTTGATTTTATTGTTTTCTTGATTTAGACCTAGATTTTCTAATTCTTGAAATTCAATTTTAGAAATCATGAATTGATTGTTTTCTTTTCTTTAAAGTTTCAACTCATCTAATTCTAAACAAGAATGATTACACTTTCCCTGTGGACGATCCGCGCTTACTAACGCGCTACATTCGACACCGTTATTGATTGCGGTCAAATAATTTTTGGATGTGATTTCTATACATTTTCTACATACACACCGAGAATTCGTATTCAATCAAATGGCGCCGTTGCCGGGGATCATTTGATTTACTTACACAATCGGAAATCGTATCAATCAAAGTCCAATAAACAAAATCCATAAATGGAGAAAATTCTGGAGTTGTTCAAGCAGGTTAACATCAATATTCCCCTCTTAGATGCAATCTAGCAAGTCCCGTCTTACGCAAAAATCTTAAAAGACTTGTGCACTAAGAAAAGGAAATCTTAGGTACCAAAGAAGATTTTCCTAGCTAGTAACGTGAGTGATGCTCATACCCAAAATTTACCACAAAAACGGAAGGACCTTGGCTGTCCTACGATTTCAATAATCATTGGGGATAAGAACATCAACCGCGCTCTTTTGGATCTTGCTGCCAGTGTTAACCTTATTCTGTATATGACCAACTAGGTGTAGGAGAGCTGAAACCCACACACTGTACTCTTCAAATGGCCGACCGATCTATCACCCATCCTAGGGGTGAGCTAGATGATGTGTTAATAAAGTTTGGGGACTTCATATTCCTCGTTGACTTCATTGTTTTAGACACACAACCTGTTGCTAACCCCCGGAATTGAATTCCGGTGATACTTGGTCACCCATTCCTTGCAACCTCAAATACTGTGATCAATTGTCGAAACGGTTCGATGGCCCTATCTTTTGGCAACATGACAATTGAACTCAACATTTTTAGGTTAGGAAATCAGCCATCTGAACCAAGTGCTCATATACTAGATGTTTGTTCCATCCAGGAGGTCGCCCCAGAGGACTGTGAATTTGAGGAATTCTTGTTTGATCACAGTAATCTTGACGCCACTATTGCGTTCCTCTTTGAACCTGCCGCTGCTTCCGCTCCCGACAATAATTACGAGTGCTTAGCGTTTTCGCATGATCTTGGCTTGTCTCCATCCGAGTTTGAATTTTTCGAATTTTCGGATGCGTTGGTTGAATCATCCAACTCGGTCGTATACACTCACTTTGAGCCCCTGTTTGAATTTTTCGAGTTCGAGACATTTTCTCCGATCCAGACATCAATCATTTCACTTCCGACGCTCGAACTCAAGCCTCTGCTGTCTCACCTCAAGTATGCTTACTTAGATGAGAACAACACCCTCCCTGTCATCATCTCGGCTTCTCTAGCTCTAGAGCAAGAAAAAGCCCTTCTCACAGTCTTGCAATCCAATCGGCAAGCTTTCGGCTGGACGATGGCGGATATCAAAGGGATTAGTCCGCTGATCGTTGAACATCACATTCACCTGATGGATGATGCCAAACCAGCTAGGGATCCATAGAGGCCATTAAATCCAGTCATGAAGGAGGCTGTGAAAAAGAAAATCGTCAAATGTCTGGATAGTGGTATCATTTACCCTATTTCAGACAGCCAATGGGTCAGTCCTATACACATTGTCCCTAAGAAGTCGGGCATTACGGTCATCACAAACGAGGCGAATGAGTTGATCCCTACTCGCACCCAGACAGGATGGCGAGTATGCATTGATTATCGAAAACTCAACACCTCAATACGGAAGGATCACTTTCCGCTGCCATTCATTGACCAAATGCTCGATAGATTAGCTGGACATGAGTACTACTGTTTTCTGGACGGCTACTCAGGATACAACCATATTCCCATCGCCGAGAAAGACCAGGACAAAACCACGTTCACTTGTCCTTTCGACACGTTCGCATATCGCCGCATGCCCTTTGGGCTATGCAATGCTCCCGCTACCTTTCAGCGGTGTATGATGTGAATTTTCTCTGACATGGTTGAGAAATTTTTGGAGATATTCATGGATGATTTCTCCATCTTTGGCGATTCTTTCGAAGAGTGTCTGCAAAATCTTGATGCTGTCCTTACCCGATGTAAGGATAAAAACCTTACTTTAAACTGGAAAAAATGTCACTTCATGGTACGCGAAGGTATTGTCCTAGGACATATCATTTTGCGAAATGGCATTGAGGTTGACAAAGTAAAGATTGAAGTCATTTCCAATCTCCCTCCTCCCAGATGCGTCAGAGATATCTGAGCTTTTCTTGGCCACGCCAGTTTTTACAGGCGGTTTATCAAGGACTTTAGCAAGATTGCTAGACCCTTGACTCTTCTTCTGGCCAAGGTTACCACATTCAACTTTGACTCGAGCTGTTTGATTGCTTTCGAATCACTGAAAAGCTCACTCACCTCTGCTCCCGTTCTTTCTTCACCTGACTGGACGTATCCCTTTGAGATTATGTGCGATGCATCCGAATTTGCTATCGGTGCGGTCCTAGGACAGAACATCGATAAAATGCCGAACGTAATTTACTATGCAAGCTGGACCATAAATGATGCCCAAATGAATTACACAACAACCGAGAAAGAGTTCTTGGCTGTTGTGTTTGCTTTAGAGAAATTCAGGCTTTATTTGATCGGCTCTCCAGTCATTGTCTATACCGATCATTCAGCTCTACGAGATCTTTTTGTGAAAAAGGATGCAAAATCTCGGTTAATACGTTGGATCCTCTTACTTCAAGAATTTGACCCTGTCATTAAGGACAAAAGAGGATATGAAAACGTAGTGGCTAACTATCTTTCACGACTTCCTTCTTCGCCGACGCTTCCTCTCCCAATTAACGATGGTTTTCCTGATGAACAACTCTTGACAGTATCGTGCGAACCCTGTTTTGTAGATATTGTGAACTATTTGGCGACAGGACTAATACCGAACGAATGGTCAAGTCAGGACAGACTTAGATTTTTATCCCAAGTAAAACACTTTTACTGGGACGAACCCTACCTGTTCAAGTACTGTCTAGACCAAATTATTCGTCGGTGTTCCTGATAATGGCTTCAAGAGTGTGTTGTCGTTTTGCCATGATCACGCATGTGGCGGGCATTTTGGCCTAAAAAATCAACTGAGAAAGTCCTGCAATGTGGTTTTTACTGGCCATAACTCTTCAAAGATACCCATGATTACTGCAAGACTTGCCCCCGGTGCCAACACTTGGGCTAGATTTCCAAGAGAAACGAGATGCCGCTCCAACCAATCTTGGTTATTGAGATTTTTGATGTTTGGGGAATTGATTTCATGGGGCCGTTTCCCAGCTCTTCTGGGAACCTGTATATTCTCTTAGCTGTTGGTTATGTCTCTAAATGGGTCGAGGCAGTGCCAAGCCAGACTAACGACAACAAGGTTGTCGTTAGATTCCTTAAAGAGAACATCTTTTCCCGGTTTGGGCACCCCGCGCGATCATTAGTGACAATGGGACACATTTCTCTAATAGGTCTTTTGAGGCCTTGATGCGGAAATACTCAATTAATCATAAGCTATCCATACCCTACCACCCCCAAATATGTGGGCAAGCCGAAGTTTCAAATCGGCAAATCAAACAGATTTTGGAGAAAATGGTTTCCAAGAACCGAAAAGATTTGTCATTGAAACTAACTGATGGCCTTTGGGCATTCCGAACTGCATACAAGACTGATCTTGCAATGTCTCCCTATCGGCTTGTGTATGGAAAGGCTTGCCACCTTCCTGTAGAAATCGAGCATCGCGCATTTTGGGCGATCAAAGAGCTGAACCTAAACCTTGAAGATGCGGGCAGCTATCGGAAGCTGCAACTCAACGAACTGAACGAGCTTCGGGATGAAACTTATGAGAACGCGGTTGTTATAAAGAACCGAACAGAGGTGTTTCATGATAAACACCTCACGCGCAAAACCTTCACGCCTGAACAACAGGTGCTTCTTTACGACACCAGACTCCATTTCCATCCCAGTAAGCTTCGATTTCGCTGGAAAAGACCCTTTTTGTGCGGAGTGTACACCCGCACGGCGCGGTGGATTTGGAGAATCCAGAGGACGGTTCATTATTCAAATTGAACGGACACAGAGTAAAACCATTCCTCACCGCAGAACCATCCGAGGAGTTCCTGATGTTGCCGGAGCCGGTTTACATTGACTAATCTACCTCCGTTTACCACCAAGCTTTGGTTATCCAGCCATAAACAGTGGAAACACTGTTTTAAATAAGTTTGGGGATATGTATATACCGTCTTGTATATATATAATGGATATTCTTGTCCGGTGCATATCCATTTTTGTTTTTTTGTGTATCAGGATATTTCTTGCCCGATGAAAGACCCATTTGTAATAAAATAAAAAAAATAAAAAATAAAAAATAATGAGGGAGCGCTTTTGTAAATATTCAGAACTATCTATAAAAAAATAAAAATAAAAATAAAAATAAAAATAAACTTATTTTTTTTTAAAAATAAATAATTTCTTCTTTTGGGAGGACTTTTATACAAATAGACCTACACCCTGTCTCTTTTTTCTGCATTTCCCGAGCCTTCTCTCAATCCAACACAGAAAACCCTAGCCGTCCCTGATGATTCCATCAGCGATCGCCTCAGCCCGCCGTGGAACCGCCGCCAAACGACCTATCCACCGCCGATCCACCGCCGTCTAAAAGCTTCTCCCTCTGAAATTTTCAGAGGAGGTTTGATTTCTCATCTCCTCTCTGTAGATTTACAAGTTCTGTGTTTTCTGTTCATGGCACCTACTTTTCAATTTGAACGGGATTTCTCGCAATTATTCACCCATGATGTTTATGGTAGCTATTTTGGCGATGAGATCCGGAAACGCGGATGGAATTTCCTGTTGTATAACCATCCGAACGCGTTCGCAATTCTGGATCTCATTGCGCGTTTCTTTGAAAGTATGGAGGAGGGTTGTTTAGCTAAACACGGGTTTATACGCTTGTTGTGGGGGATCAGGAAATTTTTATAGATAGGAACTTCATTCATGAAGTCACTTTGATACCACGTATCCCCGTACACGATCAACCCCTCCGCTTTGAGGATTACATGCCGTTGATGGGCGATGATTGTTCTAGGGAACCTAGGAAGGACATTCAAGCATGAACGCTGTATGCGAACATCTTAACCGTGTACCGTTGGGCACAAAACAACATTTTTGGAAGTTCACATATCGCCACCTTTTTCACACCATCCCTACACATTGTGCACACATTAATGCTGAAGAACCCTAGCTATGATATGTGCACTGTGCTTTTACACTCAGTTGGCGCTGGCAAGGGGGCAGCCAATTACCCATGCCCAATATTAGTGACACAATTGTATCGCTATTTCCTTTCTTTTTAGGAATTCGAAGCTTTTATGCATAGTAGGGTTCCCATTCAACTTCTGCTTGAGGGTGCCTCCACATCATACACGAGACTTCATGGGTTATGGTCGCGGACCGAGCCGGCCGAAGATGTGATGGCAAAGACGCCCAGCTCGAGCTCCACAGCATGTGATGAAGAGCTAACCCCCGCCGCGCAAGCATGCTTGCTGTGACGTACTCACAGGGGGTAGAGAAAGTGTTGGGGATGCTGACAAATTTTGATCAGCGTTTGGCGAGTCTTGAGCAGGGGATGTCTACCCTGCTGGCACGAGAGGAGAGAGCGAGATCGATGGGGCATGGGGAAGATAGGAGTGCTGCAGGAATGAGTGATGCCGCGTCTAGGAGAAGACGTAGGCAGCAGTGAGGGCACTACTGTGAGTCAGTTTGGGGGTGGGGTTTTGTTGTAAATAGTTATCCTTGCATTCTAAATTTGCACGTTTTTTTATATAAATATTTGTTCTTTTACTTTGCATGTTTAAATTCTGCATCGCATTTTTTGCATTGCATTATTATCCTATAAACAAAAATAAATGAATTTTTTTTTAAAAAAAATTGAAAAATTGCAATGTTGGCCATTTTTGACTCAAGTTCGACATGACGGTTGACTAGTTAGAAAAAACTAAATCCTAAACTTAGTAATTGAAAACCCTAAAAATAACCTTCTTTGAAGTATAACTGTAGAAAATATACGTCCTTGCAGTTTATTTAGAAATAAGCAATTTTGAGTTCAGTTCTTGGGCGAAGTTGAAATGAGGGAAGAGTATTGAAAGCTCTATTTGAAGAGTAAGTCAGAAAAATAATTCTGAATCTTAAGTTCAAATTATGAAAATATATACCCTACAAATCGCACATACACGCATCTTGAAACTTGGGATAGTAGAGGATATCTAGAAATACTCTTGCTTGAAAGCCTAATATGAAAGAAAAAACGGTATTTAAAGCTAACCACCAAAAGAGCATCATTGAAAAATATATCCGGTCTTGAAATAAAGAATATAAAAATAAAAAAAATAAAAAAGTACAAGACCTGAAAACTGCTATTTACGCTTTAATGCTTACATATTCAGTAATCGGCTGATTAATGCCTCAGGAAGTAGTAATAGTCGCATGAAAGATGTGTGAGCAAATCCGTCCACCATTATTAAAGAAGAAGTAGTGCTAGGTATTAAGGCAAGGGTATTATAGCTTGAATTGAATTTCCAAGTATTGGGGTGATATTTACACACACGTAGGGGTATATGATCGGAGTTTGGAGGAGAGATAGGAATGAAAAATAGGGCTTATATCTTTAATAGAGATTATAAAAATTCAGAATTTGAGATTGCATTTTAGAAGGAAAATTTAAGAGATGCCGAGAGCTTTATAAACTGGCAAAACGTATAGGATCTTAAGTTAAATGAAAATGAAGTGTGAAGAATAAGAGATGATGATTTCTAAGTTAATGATGATAGAGTTTCTTGTTAGAATGTTGAACTGTAGGATTAGAATCGACGACCAGTTTGATCGGATTTTATGGGTAGTATCCGCTGAAAACCCTCAGGAGAAAAAAATCCTCCTCTAGGGCAACCTAGAGGTTTAACGGCTTGTTGCACGAGTTCAGTGCAATCGCGTTCCCTGCGAAAGTGAGGTTAGGACTTTCTGTGAATAAAATGGCTTTGTTTGGGACGGGCAAAAGATAAGTTTGGGGTATTTGTTCATATAAGATTTTTGCACTTTTATACCGTCCATTCTTGATCGCATTGCATATAGGTAGGTACTCTTGATCTGTGTTTGCTAAATAATTGCAGGTTACAGGTTCTCGGCTCTAAATAATGAAAATCATGAATAGTCGTGAAAAATTCAGGACTACTGCCAACAACAGATAAAATACGGGTCTCCGCTCACCATCCGTCAGATGCCGCCTACCAGTTCGAGGGACAAAATGGAAATCAATGGTCATTTCATGCACAAAGCACAAGGAGGCAACACAAGAACCAAGTTTATAACGTGGAGCTCAAGAAAATCAAGGCAAAAGTCCACATTCTTTCATCTTTTTGGACTGTTGAAAATCTGAGAGAAGAATGAAGTGATTCTGAGAAACCAAGTGTACAAAACAGAGAAGAAAAGCCACGAGAACCCCAGAAAACGACACAGCAACTCACCCAAAGGGCTGCGGAACCGCGGCCAATGTGGCACTTATGCGGCGGTTCCACGGCCGAGTTGACTCGGAGACATGAGATATTTTCAGGGTAGTTTGGTAACTATGTAAGGGCTCAGATTTTAGCCCTAGGGTTTCTTGTATCTGCCTATAAATAGCCCAGTTTCAAGCCAAGTAAAATATACTTTTTCTTGTATTGGGATTTAGGATAATAATTTGTAATTTCTTCTTCCTCTTCATTTATTCTCCATTGATATTGTAGTGAGCTTTTGATTGAATGATGAATAAAGAAGAGTTCTTTTAACATGTATGTCTTATAATTGAGTTCTTATATTTCGCTTCTAATTTTCTTAGTTAAAATAGTTGTTGTTATTTGTTTGTTTGTTTGTTTTCTTTTTCTCTTTTCCTTTATCCTTACAACAATGATACTCAAGTGTGATCCTTATCTAAGTAAGGTCCCAAATAGATAGTTGTGATTCTCTAACTCATTTCTTTCTATCTTCTTTCTTTATTTTATTTTCTTTTTCTTTATAATGGGTGAGTAGTTTCTCACTTGTTAGGGTAGGATAAGGGAAGTTTGAGAGAAGAAAATCTCTCTCACTCTTTTCTTTGCCCAACATCTTGATTCGGACTCCCGTCAATTTAACCACAATCCGCTCCCTACGACACCCTATCCTACATGATAGCGGTGACACCCTAGTGAGACCGGTTGTGGTTAAATTGACAGAAGGTTACGACTAAGAGCCAAGAAAGGATGGATAAGGACCAAAAGGAAGGAACTAAGCGTTGGAAAGCCTAGCTTATACTCGCAAGTTTCCTTCCTAGTCGTGCTAATCTCCGTTGTTGCCGATTACCGTAACATCGATATTAAGAGTGGCAACGAAAGAAGTGAGCGACTCCTAACTCAAACCAACCTAACCCTAACCCTAACCCTAACAAGCTCTTTTTATACATATTTAGCACATGGTTAATCTTAAACAAACCTAGACAATTTGGACTTAACTCGTTAAACACTAAGAAAAAGATTCCCATCTCTCCGTGGACCGACCCATCCTCATCCGGCTAGCTACCAAGCGAAACCGTCTTGATTGCGGTAATTAAAACTAAACACACCAAAGCTCTATCAATCAAATGATGTACGTGTGAGCATAATCGCCTGTTATACGTCACCGGGTATTGTCACGACATAAAGATAGGGAAAATCCTCGTCGACAACGGATCCTCCGTTAACCTGCTCAATGTAAGAGTGCTGAAGGAGATTTGCGTAGACGTTTAGCACCTTGCCCGAGATAAAATTACCATCTCCGGGTTTGACTCACAGTCGTCACGGACGCTTGGATCCATAATACTAACGTTACTCTTCGGACTGCTCGTCACTGACATCAAATTTCATGTCATTGACTCCAAAACTTATTATAACGCTCTGCTCGACAGGCCTTAGTTACATGAGTACAACATCATCCCTTCTATACAACATCAGTGTATGAAGTATTTCAAGGATGGCTCGGAATACACCGTCATGGGAGAGCTAAATCAATTCTCTGTAAACAAAGTATGGAACTACCAAGACGCAAAGTACTTCCTACCAGACTTCAAAGATACGAAAAGGTGTCATAAGCCGGAGGATAAACAGAAGTCCGTCGCCACAATCCCAATCTTTGGAAGAGATACCGAGGAATATGAAGAAATACTCTACTCGGGTCAATCCCAAAAAGAAAACAATAAGCCCGGACCATCTACTCCTATTTTGGTCTTTGGCAGCGACTCAGAGGATGAGGCAAACGCAGTGTTCTCCGTCCGCCCGTCAATGCAAACTTTTGCCGGAACAGATCAGAGTCTACAAGTTACAATGGCTCCGCCTTGTCATTACAAGGAACTTGACGCGCTCCATACACACAGTGTACAAGAACTGAAAACTTTCTACGTACCTCTCAGGAGAAGAGGTGAAAAAGCGATCCTCTTCTACCAATTTACGGAAAATAAAGTAGAAAAAGAAGTCCGGTATGGTGCCGATTTTTCACTCGATAGGCTTCAACCAACCCGTCTGCCAAGATACTACGCGGTGGGATTGAAAAGGCTGTTAAGATATCAAGATGTACCTCTCGAACAAATTGATTGACAAGCCCAATTCTACAAAAAGATTTGGGATATTCCCGGGACTTAGCAAAAAATGCCCAAAGGAAAGATGGAGACAACCGAGCTCGGATACATTCGATCCAAGAAAAAGGAGCGATTACACAGTTGCCGCGTCATAAAAAGCTCCAGTGAAGGGAAAAATGCTCTTCCAAATAGCTGTGACGTTGAAACAGAGCCGAGACTCGAAAAACAAATCTACAAGCTAATAAAAGAAGCTTGTCAAAAGAGTCGAGACAACCACAGCCGCGAAATGGCTATCTACGAAAAGGACAGGATGCAGCGACTCAGTCAGCAATCTGCTGCCGGACTAGAATGTAATACTCTTCATCCCCGACCCGCTATATGTTCTCGCAAAACGGGAAAACCCCGAAATGGAGACAAAAACAGGGCAAAGAATATAAACGACGTTCAAAGACAACAAAGCGGATCCAAGACGCCATGCAATCAAGAAAAAGTCGATTGGATCTCATCCTTTATAAAGAAGATGGGTCGGGAATACTCTTTCCCTCAAGAAAAGACAAAAAAATATTCAACCTTATCATAAAGCACCAAATGATGACGCTTCCGGAGTCTCGGCACCCTGAACAAATAAACGAGGTCTATCATCCGGATTATTGCTCCTATCACCAAGTAATAGGTCACCCTCTTGAATACTGCTTCTGTAACATTTCAGAAAAATAAAATATTATTTTTAGAATTAAAATATTAAAATAATATATTTCACGAAAACTATTCGATTTGCAAATTGGGGATTTTGTAAAATGGTATAGTTATATACCAATATTTGGAAAATTATTGGAGATTAATATGGTTTAGTTATTAAAAAGGTATTTATTTGGAATTGGGCATTTTACAAATTATTATACAATTAATCGTATACAACTTTAATACTAAACATGATTAAGATTTCACTAATTATGCACTAACCTCGTTAATGACATGCAACATGTGATGTTTGCAAACACTTGTTTCATTTTTATTTTACCTATGGCTTCATTTGTGCATATATGGTTTGTTTTGTTTTAAAATGAGAAATAAAAGAAAATGAACATGAGAAGATATTTAGTGTGAGAAGAGACACTTATGTATGAGCTTGAGTGAGGATGAGAGAGAGGGAGGGGGGCTTCTCTTGACCATGGTTCATCCTCACCCTTCACTTCATTCCCTCTTCTTCTTCTCTTCCATCTCCTTCCTTCCTCCACCTTCTCTACCATCACAAATCACCCCAAAAACTAAGCCAAAACTTTATACTCTCTTCATTAAAAATGATCACAACCTCATCCCAAACCTCATCGAGGAATCAAGCTAAGGTTTTGAGCACTTTGGGCAACCTAAGAAAATTCTTAAGTTGCCAAATGAGGTATATCCTACACTTCTAGTTTAGTTTTTGAGTTTCCTAATATCCTATAGTGCATTAGAGTTAAACTTGTGTAGATTAGTGATGTTAGAAATTTCCTAGATGAGAGTTAGGGGATTCTATGAATTGTTTAGGTGTATTTGAGGTGTAGTGGGTGTTTTTCATGACTCTAGTGCTGTTTACTGGCCTAGACCAGAGTATAGAAACCAATACACAAACTTAGAATTTTCCCATGTCGGTTTTCTTTAATTGCGATGCTTAGATGGAATCTGGAGCAACTTGGGATGTTTATAAGAAAATCAAACAGCTACATTAGACCGTTAGAAGACCACCGCAGAAGGACGAGACACCAATTCCATAGGAAAACCGGTGACACCGGGCATTTCATCATTCTAGACGGCCATTTGTTGGGTTTTGGTGTTGGATTTTGGTCTGTAGCTCATACACCTTATAACCTAGCCCTTGTATTGTTAGTTTAGTCTCTATATAACTGAGCAAAAATATGGGAGTGATTTTCTCAGTTGTTGTATTATGTTTTCCGATATTTTAAACATGGATTTATGAATTTCTTGATGTGGTTCGGTCTTTGGACATTTGTATGTCAACGACGAGGGTTATTTGGTTTTTTTGCATGCGTAAGATATATGTTCTAACCTATAAGCAGTTCGTGTGCCATATCGGTTTTCAAACATGGTTTTAATAACGTTACGATATGTGTTGAATTGTAAGTACCTTCATGTGAACTTCCGAGACGACGAAGCACATTGACTTCTGCTAAGCGAGGAGATTAGCAGGTGAGTGGATTTATATCTACGGGGGAATTCGGGTGGCTGGAGTATAGCACCCCCGCAATTAAAATGGAAATCGATATATAGTTGGGAAAACCTATACTAGGAATCTACGGATATGATCAAAAAGTTCGTAGGAGATGATATGATTAATATGTGATGAGGAGAATTGAGATATCAATATGATGATATAAGATGATACGAGCGGATACGATTGATATGAGGATGTGAGGCGGTATAGATGCGCAAATACATGTGCCAAGATATATAGTGAGATTAATAAAGCGATGACATGAGATTGATGTGATATATATATATATATATATATATATATGTATGTATGTATGTATGTATGTATGTATTTGAAAGAGGACAAGTATGAGATTTATAGTGGCATGATATGAGATCGATATCGATATGATATGAGATCGATATCGATGTGACATGAGATCGATAAATACGATATAAGATTGAGATAGATGTGTTATGAGATCGATAAGATATAACGTATGAAACCATAGTTCCGTACCTTTGTCGATGAAAAGGGCGATAGAATTCTTATTTTGTTTGATGACCCCGTACGATAGATTACCGTACGCGATGTGTTATACCGGATGATTAATCCGCGCTCGTGATTTGAGGATGATGATCGAGGATTTTGCCATATCGGATACTATGAAGCTGGATCACTGACGTAAAAGTGTCACCTAAACCATACTTATTTCCAAAATCGACGAATCGTATGCACTTTTATATAAAAACCTTAAGGGAATGCTATGGATTTTCAAATGGTGTCTTTTCCTTAAAAACACCGTAGCCCCCACTTTCAAAACTACAATTCGTATCTTTTAAACTGACCGTATGGTTCATGTATTGATGTATAACTTATTATAGTTCATGTTTATGTTGACTTATTCCTCGTGGCTTGCGTGTTATGTTCCCGGCATCTATCGTTATATGATATCATTTGCTAGTACACCTGCATAATTATCGATGGTGCGCATGTTACACTTACATAGATTTGCCGGCTCACACACATTCATCATCGGTAATTATCATGCTACTTGCACAGTAGAATTGCTATATCATGATATTAATCTTAACCGTAAAAGTACATTCTTTGTTCAGCACTATCATAGGACATGCTCGCATGATATTCTTGATATGCTCACATTACTGTTCTATGTTTGCATACATCGTATTTTTTGGTTATATGCATTAAGATGCTGTTTTCATGAGATTTCTGAATTTAAGAACCACGGTTATATTTCAAAGGAAATTATAAATTGTTTTAAAAATGCGGTTTCTCGTGATGTGATTTCGAGGCGTCCACCATGAGTTTTCTCGGTTCTGAGATTGTTTTCGAGACCCGATTCGATGAGTTGGATGAGCCGTCTACGGATACATGGTGGACCCGGTATGGTACCCCGAGGCAAGAAGCTCGAGATGTAGACGATGAGCCAGGCAAGAGGGAGCACTACTTATCGGTGATAGTTTGGCGTGGAGGATATCTGGAGGATATCGACCGTGGTCGTGAGATCGGATGGATATGGGCCGATCCGGACTGACGGCGCCCCTGGGCCGATCCGGACCGACAGATCCTAAGATATGAGGATTTATGTGTCGATACTGGACACGGGTTTCATGATGTTTCGAGTATCGATGTTGGACACTCAGGTTCCATGATTTTAATGTGTTGTTAAGGGACACATGTTGGTTGATATCCTCATACATACAGGCATATGTTTTTATGATGATTCGAGTGTCGATGTTGGACACTCAAGTTCGATGATATTGATTGTATCGTTGATGGACACACGTAGATGATATTTACATGCGTACATGCATATGATTTCGGATGTTTATTTGTATATGTCATTTGTATTGACTCTATTGTTGACATATATGCATGCATGGTCACCCTAGATATCATAGTATTACCTTCATGATATAATATGACTTAGGAATCACTGTTTATTCGATTTCTACCTGCTGATGTTTTCTACTCACGAGTTGGTAACTCACCCCTGTAGTGCCACAGCTTTCTTACAGGTTTGACCGCTTAGATCAGTAGCGGCATTGCTGGCACACAGTTCCTTCAGGGTTTTTTTCTTTGGTAGGTGGGACACATTGGATCGTGCCCACTCTTGTATTTATTTCTATTGTATCTAGATAAACTCCATCAATCAGAAACTAGAATTTGTATATTAGTAGACCTAGACAGACTGTATGTTTGTGAGACTTAGAGCGATGGGTGTATGTTCGCTTCTTTTGAGGTTTTTGATGCCTTAATTTACTTATTTCTTCTGTGTTGATCTTCGCCGTTGGGCGTCGTATATTTATTGCTTACTTGCGTGGTTATGATTCCGCCGTTTGGCGAAGAGCTAGCTCTCGCTTAGGAATGCCTATATATATTGCTTGCATGTGGTTTTGGATAAAAATATATAAGGGAGGTGCTGCCCAAATTTTTAAAGACGAAAAATGTTTTTAACAAGAGTATAATCCACCTGCATTTTCATATATCATTTCTTATGTATTTAAAGAAAAACTTGATTTCATTATACCTTTATTTTAAAAACTTCACCTATATTATTTTCCCTAAAAAGTTTTAGATTTTTGGGCTTTGGCTTTCTTGAATTAGTAGGATCCTATAGACTTCACATGATTCAAGTGCCAGTCACGGGCTTTTTTTTTGGGTCATGACAATGTTTGTATCAGAGCATTAGGTTTAACCTTGGTTCGAGTTTAGGCTTGACCTTATGGAACTTAGACTTGACTGAGGGGGTATTAGACCCGAACTTTCGTCGCGTAGGTTAACCTTGGTTGATGGAGTAGGTATCTTGAGTAGAGTGACATACCGTGTGTATGTTCCGTGGCATACTTATGACACGCTGCTCCATTTAAGTGACCTTAGGATGCACTTTTCTTGAGATTCTTGATTTTATTCGTTCCTATGATCATACTCCCATTGATTCCATTCCTTCTTATGATCATATATCCATGTTAGACATGTCGATTCCTTTCATTTCTTTGATCTATCTTCTTCGATGCCTGCTTGAGGTTCCTGTCACCATGGCTTGAGCACATATAGAGCTGCTGCTAGAGATGTGGTCAGAGTGAGCTTGTCACGGACGGGGGCTGACCATGATGTTTTCCGGTGACATAGGGACATAGTGGTATAGTGTTAGCGTTGAGATCTTTCATTGAGACGAGTGTTCGGATCGGTACTGGATTATCATGACTTTGATAGAGGCTACCAGATAGAGAGAACTGTTGATGTACAGCATACCCTAGAGGTCGCAATGTTCTCCACCGTACAGACAGATGACCCGGTTGATTGCTGAGATTTGACGGGATGTCGTCACCAGAGTTTATGAGTTGAAACCACTGGAACTTACAGATAGAGATGTGACAGAAGATCGCTAGTCCATCTTGTATAGAGTGATGGAGATGATTCGTCTAATTGGATGTGCCGACGCTGGTTCAGTTGAGTTAAAAAATTCCAGTTTGGAGGATGTCGCTTAGATCTAGAGTAAATCGATTAAGAGAGAATATTGTTTGTTGGATGCTCCGATGTGAGATCAATAAGTTGACCAACTTCGGACAGAAGGACCTCACCCAGATGCGCAGTGAGTTGATCGAGAACGGGCTAATGAAGCGTATACCTCCGATGAATTAAATGAGTTCCCGAAGATTTTTTCGGCTAGATATCTTCCACAGAGTGGCGAAGATACCCGAGTTTGTATTTTGAGTCCTTGTGAGAGACTCCGGATTGACTGTGGCCAAGAACAAATTTCCGTACTTAGAAAGTAAAAGATGACATCAAAGTGGATGATAATGAAGACGAGTGGAACCATAGGATTGTACGAGATATTAATGAACTGTTGTTACTCCCCGTTGATGCGAGAGGATTGATATGTATGCAGAGGTGTTAGATACAGCCAAATTTCAGAGGAAATCCATAATGAGGATGCAACTGTCCGGATATGAGAAAAAGGATTAAGTAAAGAATGCCAACCTCCATATAGTTCGGCATAGGTCAGATCGGAAGAGACCATGAGCAGGTTCTTTCCAGGATGCCGCAGCGATAAAGACTTGCACTAAGGATCAGTTATATCGCGCATATTCAGAGGGCCAGATGCCGCCATCAGTAACGTGCCATTGAGAGTAGTCATGTTGATTGGCCAAGAGATGATCAAAGGAGCGCTAGAGCGGAACGGTTCTGTTATACACCTAACCGGGCCGACGAGCGGAAAGATGGTGGGATTGGTAATCCACGGAGAAAATAAGGACTCAGAGACTGAAGACGCTAGACCGTAAGCAGGAGGCAAGTGGATGTTCTTGCTCTGCCAGTTTTGGGCGCACTGATAATTCTTTTCGACATTGAAGGAGGTGTACCTCAATGTCATTTATTGCGATTGCGTTTTGTGATCCGAGTATCACACTTTTATCGCTTGGACTTTGAGTTTTGATGATTGGGTTTCGCGATATTTGTTTTCGTGCACCATGGCTGCACCTACTCGATATTCCATTTGAGCATAGTATTGCACTTGATTTATGTATTATACACCGTTACGTTGGTTTATGATTTGTGCATATCTATTGCACTTGATATCGATTTGTGTCTTGGCTGTACATGTTTATGATTTCGTGGATTTCGATACTGTTTATTTGATTTCGTGCATGTCATATGCACTTGACTTGACTTATGCACTCGGTATAGCTCACATATGCTTGCAGTGCATTGGTATGGATTTTGTGCACATAGTTGCACCCATTTATGATTTTATACACCTTGATATACTCAGTGTTGTTTTTATACGCTTTTGGACCTTTGACGAGTTTTCGGGCACATAGTGTACCTGATTTAAGTTTTCATGCATTTGTTGCACTAGATTATGTTTTCGTGCACCGTTGCACTTGACGTTCATTTTCATGTGCCTTACCGCGCTAGATGTTTTTTGCAAACCTAACACACTTGATTTGGATTTTCACGCATATTGGACGCATGGGATGGGATTTTTATTCGTGCATGTTAGTTGCACTTGGTTGAGATTTTCGTGTACTCTAGATACACTTGATGTTGTTGTCATGCACACCTGTTTCACTTGACAGATGATTCTATGCACACTCATTGCATTTAGTTTTTCTTCTGTTTACATTTGTGTCACTTGTATTTGGCTTTGATTTCTGCGTGCACCAGACGCACGTGATGTTGGATACGCCTTTTGAGGCTGATTTTTGCTCTTGAGCATTATATTTTGATGTTGGGTACTATATTATATAGTAGCCAAGCAGGACTAATCTGAGGACAGTACATGAGTCCTTTGCATGCATCAAAAGTTTACCAAGAGGTTTTCAAAGAAGAGCTATAGTTTCGCTATTTCCTATGTGTCCGTGAGTGACACGAACTTTTCTAAAGGAAAACTTTTTGGGATATTTCAAAAAGGCGGAACGTATACTTTGAGCAAAACGTATATGAACGTATATTTATTACTTTACAAATAAGCGTCCACCACTTTTTCCGTGAGTTACGCATCGCACGGCGATTCGAAAAAGATTTTGCATATGTTTCTTTAAGTTTTTAGAGGATTTTACATGCATGCATACTATATACGTATTATGAATTTTACTATAGTATATTGGATTTCGGCAGTGGATTTCCATATTTGCGTTTCCTTTATAACTCCAGTGATTGCTTCACGCTTAACGGAGTTCGATTTTGAGTTTCGCATTCGTTTTCATGCCCACTCGATGCAATGTGGTATTATGAGTATTCCGTGATTTCGGAGCCCCGTTGATTTGAATGGAATATTGAAATGTTTTAGTATTTGGGAGTTTAAAATTAAATTCGGAGACCGAATTTATTTAAGAGGGAAAGATTGTAACATTTCAAAAAAATAAAATATTATTTTTAGAATTTAAATATTAAAATAATATATTTCACGAAAACTATTCGATTTGCGAATTGCGGTTTTCGTAAAATTGTATAATTATATACCAATATTTGGAAAATTATTAGAGATTAATATGGTTTAGTTATTAAAAAGGTATTTATTTGGAATTGGGCATTTTACAAATTATTATACAATTAATCGTATACAATTTTAATACTAAATTTGATTAAGATTTCACCAACTATGCATTAACCTCGTTTATGACATGCAACATGTGATGTTTGCAAACACTTGTTTCATTTTTATTTTACCCATGGCTTCATTTGTGCATATATGGTTTGTTTTGTTTTAAAATGAGAAATAAAAGAAAATGAACATAAGAAGATATTTTGTGTGAGAGGGGACACATAGGTATGGGCTTGAGTGAGGATGAGAGAGAGGGGGGGGTCTTCTCTTGACCATGGTTCATCCTCACCCTTCACTTCATTTCCTCTTCTTCTCCTCTTCCATCTCCCTCCTTCCTCCACCTTCTCTTCCATCACAAATCACCCCAAAAACTAAACCAAAACCTTATACTCTCTTCACTAAAAATGATCACAACCTCATCCCAAACCACATGGAAGAATCAAGCTAAGGTTTTGAGCACTTTGGGCAACCAAAGAAAATTCTTGAGTTGCCAAATGAGGTATATCCTACACTTCTATTTTAGTTTTTGAGTTTCCTAATATCCTATAGTGCATTAGAGTTGAACTTGTGCAAATTAGTGATGTTAGAAATTTCCTAGATGAGGGTTAGGGGATTCTATGAATTGTGAAGGTGTATTTGAGGTGTAGTGGGTGTTTTTCATGATTCTAGTGATGTTTACTGGCCTAGACCAGAGTATAGAAACCAATACACGAACTTAGAATTTTCCTATGTCGGTTTTCTTGAATTGTGATCCTTAGATGGAATCTGGAATAACTTGGGATGTTTATAAGAAAATCAAATAGCTATATTGACCTAGTTAGACCATTAGAAGACCACCGCAGAAGGACGAGACACCAATTCCATTGGAAAACCGGAGACACCGGGCATTTCATCATTCTCGCCGGCCATTTGTTAGGTTTTGGTGTTGGATTTTGGTCTGTAGCTTATACACCTTATAACCTAGCCCCTGTATTGTTAGTTTAGTCCCTATATACCTGAGCAAAAATCTAGGTGTGATTTCCTTAGTTGTCGTATTATGTTTTCCGATATTTTAAACTTGGATTTATGAATTTCTTGATGTGATTCGGTCGTTGGAATTTGGTTGTTTTTGCATGCGTAAGCTATAGGTTCTAACCTATAAGCAATTCGTGTGCCGTATCGGTTTTCAAACTTGTTTTTAATAACGTTACGATATGTGTTGAATTGTAGGTACCTTCGCGTGGACTTCCGAGACGACGAAACACATCGACTTCGGCTAAGCGAGGAAATTAGTAGGTGAGTAGATTTATATCTACGGAGGAAGTCGGGTGGATGGCGTATAGCATCCCCGCAATTAAAATGGAAACTGATATATTGAATATAGTCGGGAAAAACTATACTAGGAACCTACGGATATGATCAAAGAGTTATTAAGAGATGATATGATTAATGCGTGACGACGAGAATTAAGATATCAATATGATGATATAAGATGATACGAGCGGAAACGAATGATATGAGAATGTGAGGTGGTCTAGATGCACAAAAACATGTGCCAAGATATATAGTGAGATTAATATAGCGATGGCATGAGATTGATGTTATATGTGTGTGTGTGTGTGTATCTTTGAAAGAGGACAAATATAAGATTTAGAGTGGCATGATATGAGATCGATATCGATATGATATGATATCGATATCGATGTGACATGAGATTGATAAATACGATATAAGATTGAGATAGATGTGTTATGAGATTGATAAGATATGAGGTACGAGACCATAGATCCGTACCCTTATCGATGAATAGGGCGATAGAATCCCTATTCTGTTTGATGACCACGTACGATGGATTGCCGTACGCGATGTGTTATACCAGATAATTTATCCGCGCTCGTGATTTGAGGATGATGATCGAGGATTTTGCCATATCGGATACTATGAGGCTGGTCACAGACGTAAAAGTGTTACCTGAACCATACTTATTTCCAAAACCGACGAATCGTATGCACTTTATATGGAAACCTCAAGGGAATGCTACGGATTTTCAAATGGTGTTTATTCCTTAAAAACACTGTAGCCCCCACATTCAAAACTACGATTCGTATATTTTAAACTGGCCGTATGGTTCATGTGTAGATGTATACCTTATTATGGTTCATGTTTATGTTGACTTATTCCTCGTGGCTTGCGTGTTATGTTCCCGACATTTATCGTTATATGATATCATCTGCTAGTACACCTGCACAATTATCGATGATGTGCATGTTACACTTACACAGATTTGCCGGCTCACACACATTCATCATCGGTAATTGCCATGCCACTTGCACTGTAGAACCGCTACATCATGATATTAATCTTAACCATAAAAGTATATTCTTTGTTCAGCACTATCATAGGACATGCTTGCATGATGTTCTTGATTTGCTCACATTATTGTTCTATATTTGCATACATCGTACTTTATGGTTATATGCATTGAGATACCGTTTTCATGAGATTTCTGGATTTGAGAAGCGCGGTTATATTTCAAAGGAAATTATAAATTGTTTTAAAAATGTGGTTTCTCATGATGTGATTTCGAGGCGTCCACCTTGAGTTTTCTCGGTTCTGAGATTGTTTTCGAGACCCGATTCGAAGAGTTGGATGAGCCGTCTGTGGGTACATGGTGGATCCGGCATGGTACCCCGGGGTAAGAAGCTCGAGATGTAGATGATGAGCCTGGCAGGAGGGAAAACTACTTACCGGTGATAGTTTGGTACAGCAGATATCCGGAGGATACCAACCGTGGTCGTGAGATCAGATGGATATGGGCCGATCCGGACTGACAGAGCCTATGGGCCGATCCGGACTGACGGAGCCAGAGATATGAGGATTTACGTATCGATGCTGAACACGGGTTTCATGAAGTTTCGAGTATCGATGTTGGACACTAAGATTCCATGATTTTGATGTGTCGTTGATGGATACACGTTGGTTGATATCCTCATACATACAGGCATTTGTTTTCATGATGATTCGAGTGTCGATATTGGACACTCAGGTTCTATGATATCGATTGTGTCGTTGATGGACACATGTGGATGATATCCATATACGTACAAGCATATGATTTCAGATGTTTATTAATATATGTCATTTGTATTGACTATTGTTGACATATATGCATGCATGGTTGATTGATCTTTTCTTGACGTGTTAAGTAAAATATTTCACAACCAAAGAAATTTATACCGCAATCAATTAACGGTGTCGCTTGTAGCGATCGTTAGTGAGCACGGATCGCCCACTGAGATGCGAGTACTTATCCGATCTTGCTTTAGATGAATTGAAATGAGAATATAAAAGAAAATTCAAGAAAGCAGTTCGAGATTTGATTGAGTTGTCATTTCAAAAAAATCAAGAATATATTCATGAATTAAGAAGATGTCCAAATCAATTTAGTTATCAAGATTATGTAGAATAGCTTGTAGGAATCGATCGAATTAGTAGTAATGATGAATACTAATTATGACAAATCTTATCTATTGATGGATTGTAGCTAGATCGATGACGATGAATGAAGATTAGGGATCTATTGAAGAAACTAGGGTTTCTTATTCACTATCCCTTATCTTTTCATTGATCATCATTCAAATCTAGCCTCTAGCAAAGAGAATCATCAATCATTTGATCCCTAATTTACAACGAAATAATCAAGAACATGATCTCGCTCCAAATTAGGTCATTAATGATTCTTTTTCCTAAAGTTCACAATTCTCATAAGACTTAAGATTAGTAAAAGAATTTCATCATCATTTGATCTACCGATTTCCTCGATTCCTTTACAAGCGGAGATTTCACTCACACATCATGAAAATTAAAGAATCACAAATGAGAAGTTTCATAATGCAAGAATGTAATGAAAACGAGAATTAGAAATTTATCACCTTCATTAAATCTTCTTCAAATCACACAATTTCTCAATTCGAGGTACAAGATTAAGCTCTCGATCGCTCCTTTGAAGAGGTGAATTTGCCGTCGATCTTTGCTTGGCTTGATCGCCATGAGTCTTGGATCGTCAAGGATCACGTGCTCAGATGAAGAATGGCTTCGCGATAATGTTCGTTGATTGCTCGCTTAATTTGCTTCTCAATGGATCTTGATCTTGAATTGGAATTTGATTTGGATTTTGTTTTGGATCATGTTGTGTCACTCAACTTGTGCAATGATTTGGCTCAATATTCAACAACCTTTGTAATGAAGCCCTAGGTATCTTTTTATAGTTTTTCCTCTCTCTTCCCCTATAAGCTAGGTTGTTATGAAGCTTGCATAGGAAACTAGATAGGTACCAAGTTTACACAAGAAGTTTGGCTGTTGTTGAGAATCTTCTGGAGAAATCTAGTCTTTTTGAAGCGTCTTGAAGAAGCTTGGAAGTTAAATGGAGGCCTCTAGAAAAAGTACCAACCGCCGACGAGTTATATCGGCCGCGGATCCGCTGTGGATCAGCCTGGATCGGCCGCGGTTCCGCGGCCGTTTGAGGAACTTGATGTCTCAATTTCTCTATGTATGCTAGTGTTGGTCTTTAGGTGTTCTTTTGATGTCTGGAATCTTATTGTCCTTTCTGAAGCTCTGCCAGATTTTATTTCATTGACTTGCTACGCTTTATTGGTAATTTTGCGATTCCAGTTCTTTGACCTAAAGAATTTTCTGCACATAAACCTCGATAAAAGTGTTGAGATATGCAATATCATGCGTGTAGTAATAAACATACAATTTCCCTCTAGAATGTCGATTATAACTATAACACGTGGTATTTGTTATTTTACAGATGAATTTGTAATCCGTGCTATATTTACAATAAACACCCTTAGATGATTAATAAGAGTAGGGAAATTGACGTGTTAATAATGCAATATTTTCGACTGAACAAATTCCCCCAAACTTAATTTTGATCGTCTCGAGCAAACATCTTTTATTTTTAAGAGAAGGAGAAAATATAAGAAAAAGAAAAACTAAGTAGCACATTTTCGTAGGAAACACGATTGCACTGAGCATGTGCATCAAGCCTTTAAACCTCTAGGTGTCCCTAGTAGGAAGATTGTTGTCTCCTGAGAGTTTTCAGCGGATTGCAACCACAAAATCCCATAATAAAAGGAAGACTGTGAAAGTTTCATATAAAGATAAGAATTATAAAAGAAAGACTTTGATAATCAGAGTTTCCAACTAATACTAGTTTTTCGGTTGTCATGAGCCCTATCTTAATAGTCAAGAAAAAATGTTAGAAATCACATCATCCCTCAATAAAACATCGTCTTTATTTTTCATTCCTATCTTTCTTCCAAACATCGATCATATACCCCTACGTGTATGTAAAGAACATCCCTACACTCGGAGAATTCAATTCAAGATATCATACTCTTGTCCATCTACCTCAGTACTTTTTAATTGATGAACATTTAGATGGGATTGCTCACACATTTTTTATGCGACTGTTAATATTTCTTGAGGTACTAACCGACCGATTACTCATGTGCTTGCTGATTAGGTTTAATCAGTATTTTCCTCGTCTTGCAAGACCTAAGGCTTAGCAGTGACTCCCAAACCAGTTGGTCTAAGGCACTAGGTGATGAAGCACCCTCGCTATATTTTTTTTATTGCTCCCTTGGTGATTACAAAACCAGTGTTTATTTTTCTACACCATTTTATATTTTATTCTCCATTTATTATTTCCTTCATACTTTGGCTTTTAGACAAGAGCATTTCAAGGTATCCTTTACTATCCCGAGTTTCAAGACGTGTGTAAGTGCATATAGTAGGGTATCAACATTCAAATGTTTGGCTTTCTGAATAGGAACTATTTTTCAGACTTATTTTTATCCGAAGATTAGTGAATTTTTTCATCTTACTAACCCTTGGGACAACGGCTCATAACTACTTTATTACTAGTTTCGTTTAAAAAAACTTCTAACTTTCTTGGTTTTCTAAAATTATTCTAATCTTTTGGATGTAATTTTTCACTTTCTAATCTTTTATTATAAAATTAAATATTAATTTTTTTTGTATGTTTTGTATTTATGCAAAGTATGATGCAAAGTGACGCGTAAATAAGTACAAATCTCCCCCAAACTTGTTTATAACAATGTCCTCACTGTTGCCATCTGTTAAATCGCAGAAACCTGTAAATTTGGGAGGAAAAAATTATTAATGGGGACATGAAATATGATCGTGAAAATCTCTCCCAAACTTATTCTTTTATTACTCACCTCCATTCTAAGGATGATACAGTAATTTTCAAGGAGGTGAGACGGAGGAATTTTAATCAAGATAAAGTGGCTCTTGTAAAAACAGGAGCTCCTCCGTGGGGTCAGTAGAAAAATACGGTTTTAGTCTATGTCCATTCACTTTAAAAATTGTACCGTTTTCAACATTTTCAACCTCAACTGCCCCGTGCGGGTATACATACCGCACAACAAAAGGTCATTTCCACCGAGATTTTAGCTTACCCGTATGAAGATGGAGACGTGAATCATAAAGGACTTGTTGACCAGGTGTAAAAGTTTTTCTCAAAATATTTTTATCGTGAAATACCTCAGTCCGATTCTTTACAATTACAGCATTATCGTAAGCTTCATTGCGGAGTTCACTTAGCTCGTCTAATTGCAGCTTCCGAAAGTTGCAGGCTTGATTTAAGTCAAAGTTCAGTTCTCTAATAGCCCACATTGCTTTGTGTTCAATCTCGACTGGAAGGTGGCAAGCCTTACCGAACACTAGACGATAAAGAGACATACCGAGATCGGTTTTATATGCGGTACGAAATGCCCAAAGAGCATCCGTCAATTTAGTTGACCAATCTTTTCGGTTTTTAGAAACTGTTTTCTCCAAAATTAGTTTGATTTTCCTGTTTGAAATCTCAGCTTGCCCGCTCGTTTGGAGATGATAGGGTGTCGAAAGTTTGTGGTTGATTGCGTATTTCCGCATCAAAGTCTCAAAAGACCGATTACAGAAATGCGTCCCGTTATCACTAATGATAGCGCGAGGATGTTCAAATCGCGAAAAGATTTTTTTAAGGAACTTAATGACAACCTTATTGTCATTAGTGAGACAAGGAATAGTTTCCACCCATTTCGAGACGTAATCAACCGCAAGCAATATGTACAGATTCCCCAAGGAGTTGGGTAAAGGACCCATAAAATCAATACCCCATACGTCAAAAATTTCTACAACCAAAATCGGTTGAAGAAGCATCTCATTTATTTTAGTGATCCGACCCGTGTGTTGACACTGTGTACAGGTTTTGCAATGATCAAATGCATATTTAAATAATGTCGGCCAGTAAAATTCGCATTACAAAACCTTCTCCGTCGTCTTTCGTGGACCGAAGTGATTTCCACATACTTGATCATGACAGAAAGATAGAACGCTCTTGAATTCATCATTGGGGACACATCTGCGAATGATCTGGTCAGGACAATACTTAAACAAATAGGGTTCATCCCAGTAAAAGTGTTTTACTTGGGATAGAAATCGATATTTGTCCTGTTTCGACCATTCACGGGGAATAAGTCCAGTTGTAAGATAATTCACAATATCCACGAACCAAGGTTCGGTGAATACATTCAAGAGTTGTTCGTCCGGAAAAGAATCATTAATTGGCAGGGTCAGAGGTGAAGAAGAGATGCACGAAAGATGGTCGGCTACTACGTTTTCACATCCTTTCTTATCTCGAATAACAAGATCAAATTCTTGTAATAGAAGGATCCAACGTATTAGCCTATCTTTAGCATCTTTCTTCGCCAAAAGATGTTTTAAAGTGGAGTGGTCAGTGTACACAACAATTAGTGAGCCAATCAAGTAAGGCCTGAATTTTTCTAATTCAAATACAACTGCCAAAAGTTCTTTTTCGGTAGTTTTATAATTAATTTGAGCATCATTCAGGGTCTTAATTGGATAATAGATCACATGTGGCATCTTTTCAATGTGCTGTCCTAAGACTGCACCGACTGTAAAATCTGATGCATCACACATAATCTCAAACGGGAGGTTCCAATCTGGAGATGATAGAACGAGGGCTGTAGTGAGTGAATTCTTAAGTGAGTCAAATGCAGCCTCACAATCCGAGTCAAAGTGAAAGGTTGTGTCCTTAGCCAAGAGAAGAGTTAAGGGTCTAGCAATTTTGCTAAAATCCTTAATGAATCTCCTGTAGAAGCCTGCATGGCCAAGAAAAGATCGTATATCTTTGACGCATTTGGGATGAGGAAGGTTTTGAATGACATCTATTTTGGCTCTGTCAACCTCAATGTCTTTCCGTGAAATGACATGTCCAAGCACAATCCCCTCTTGGACCATGAAATGTCATTTTTCCCAATTCAAGGTTAAGTTTTTCTCTTTACAACGAGTAAGAACTGCGTCAAGATGAGATAGGCAGTCATCAAAAGAATCTCCGAATATCGAGAAATCTTCCATAAAGATCTCCAGAAAATTCTCGACCATGTCCGAGAATATCCTCATCATACACCGCTGAAATGTAGTGGAAGCATTGCATAACCCAAAGGGCATGCGTCTATAAGCAAAAGTACCAAAAAGACAAGTAAATATAGTTTTGTCTTGATCCTTTTTGGTAGGACCTGGTTATAGCCAGAGTATCCGTCCATGAAGCAATAGTATTCACGTCCAGCTAAGCGTTCTAGCATCTGGTCAATGAAAGGTAGAGGAAAGTGGTCTTTCCTCGTTGCGGCATTGAGTTTTCTATAATCAATACATACACGCCACCCAGTTTGAGCGTGTGTCTGGATTAACTCATTAGCCTCATTTGTGATGAACGTGATGCTAGATTTCTTAAGGACTATATGAATTGGACTTACCCATTGGCTATCGGAGATTGGGTAAATGATACCACTGTCAAGGCATTTGACGATTTCTTTCTTTACCGCCTCCTTCATTACAGGATTCAACCATCTCTGTGGTTCTCGGGTTGGCTTGGCTTCATCCATCAGATGTATATAATGTTCAACAATCAAGGGATTAATCCCTTTGATGTCCACCATATTCCAACCAAAAGCCTGCCTATTAGATCTCAATACCGTCAAAAGAGCATTCTCTTGCTCTAAAACTAGAGAAGCTGATATGATCATGGGTAAAGACTCATTCTCACCTAAATATGCATATTTAAGATGAGAAGGCAACAATTTGAGATATAATGCTGGCGGAGAAACTATAGAAGGTGGGGTTAGTGAATGATATTTGGATTCACAAAGAAGCTCGTAGCCTGCAAAGGATACAGACTCGAAAAGTGAGGAGTCAAAAGTTTCAGACTCAGGGGTGGAAAAAGTGTCCTCACCAAGATGTGCAAGATCAAACATTGATGTGCTAGTGTCGTCGAGATTATCAAAGGAAAGTTCATCAACCTCGCAGCTTTCGGGAGTAATCTCGTGGACAGAACAGACATCAAGTATGTGAGCAGAGGGTTCAGACGGCTGACTTTCAATTTTGTAGATGTTCAGTTCAATTGTCTTTTTCCCAAATGATAGGTTCATTGAACCGTTTCGACAATTAATAACAGCATTGGAAGTGGCAAGTAATGGTCGACCCAGAATCACCGGAATTTGGTTCTGTGGGTTCGCTACAGGCTGTGTATCTAGAACAATAAAGTTCACAAGGAATATAAATTCCCTGACTTTAATCAACACATCCTCAAGTTCACCCCTAGGTTTGGTGATTGATCAGTCTGCCGTTTGGAGAGTGCAATGAACTGGTTTCAACTCTCCAATCCCTAACTGCTCGTATACAGAATATGGAAGCAGGTTAACACTTGCGCCAAGGTCAAGTAAGGCACGGTTAATGTTTTTACCCCCAATAGAAATCGATATTGTAGGACATTCAGGGTCCTTACGTTTCTTTGGTAACTGTAGGGTAAAAGAAGTGCTAACATTATTTGTCATGAATACCTTTTTGGGCACTTGAGTCTTCCTCTTCCTAGTGCACAAGTCCTTTAAAATTTTCGTATAAGACGGAACTTGTTGGATAGTATCTAGGAGAGGGATGTTGATGTTAACCTGTTTAAATATTTTCATAATCTTCTCCATATATGGACTCGATTTGTTTCCCCTTAACCGATTCGGATAAGGAGCTTTAGCAACAATAACTGGGTCTAACATTGGAGAAGGTGGTGTGTATGGAACTGATCCCAGAATAGGAGTGGGGATTGTCTTTGGTGGACTAGAAGAAATATGCTGAGGGTTCGAGCCTTGAGGAAAATGAAGAATAGGCTCGCAAGAAGGTGGTGGGGTAAACGAACAAGGGTTAGAATTAGAAGTAGAAGTGGAAGTGAAAGCCGAGGTGTTATTGATAGATTTATCATTATCATCAATCTCTTCACTGACTTGATTATTCAGCACTCTTCCGGATCTCAACGTTGTAATGGCATTCGTATTGTAGTGTTGTGAATGCCCAGGATTCGGTAGGGGTTGAGACGGAAGTTTCCCTTTCTCTCTAGCACTTATTTCGGCATTTATTTATGCAATTTGTGCTTCTATCGATTTAATACTCTCACCATGGGTGTCAGAGTTTTTCTGGATATTATCGACAGAAGTCTTTATTTTAGCCGAAACTTGCATGAAATTTTTCAGAAGCAAGTTCATGGTTTGTTCGAGTGAAGAGGAGTTATCAGTACCGGTCAATTGCAAAGAATTGTTATACGGCGCAGAAGTGTTGACTGGATTTTGAAAATTTTATGATTGATAGGAGTGCTGACTCAGTTGTAGTAGTTGATGTTGTGGTGGAGGGCCCCTTTGAAAATTGTTTTGGTTTGGAACCGTATTTTGAGTTTGCGATTGGTTCTAAGCAAAATTAGGGTGATTCCTCCAACATTGATTATAAGTGGAAGAATATGGATCGTTTTTAGGTCTTTGCTGGAAAGCAGCATTAGTATGCTCTTGACCTTGAAACGGAGAATTCAATGGACATTCTTCCGTCAAATGTGATGGATCAGAACAGCATCCACAGACAGTTTTAGGGAGTGTCATCTGATTTAGGGAGGCTAATAAAAATTTGTGTTCCATAGCTTCGAGTTTCTTTTGCATTGCTGCCATTTCAGCTCTAACTCCTATGGAAACATCAAGTTGATGAATACCACCCTACACGATGGTTGGTTTACACTCTCCCACTGTAAAGTTTTTTCAGCAAAATCTTCTAAAAATCTCCAGGTTTCACCATCATCTTTAAACATGAATGTGCCTTGACACATGAATTCAAGCATCTATTTTGTTGTAGAATTAATGCCCTCATATATGATTCTACACAGATTCCATCGATGGATTCCGTGATGAGGACATTGAACTAACATATCCTTGAAGCGTTCAAAACACTTCGAAAATGTTTCATTTGGAAGCTAGGTAAATTGATTTATTTCACTACGGACTCGAGCTGTCTTGTGATTGGAGTAGAATTTTTTTAGGAAAGCTACAACGAATTTATCCCAGTTTGAAATAGAATGTGCGGCTGTGTTATAAATCCACTTCTCGGCTATATCGCACAAAGTGAACGGGAGAAGACATAGACGCATAGCATCCATAGAAAGCTGTGAAGTACCCATCATAGCACATACGTTTTCAAATTTGGTAATAAAAACGTATGCGTCTTCAGACTCGAGACCGTGAAATTTGGGTAAAAGATTGATGTATTGAGGTTTGATTTCGAAATTGTCCCCATTGGTTGGTGAAATGGAAAGACAAGTAGAAAGAGAACCACGAGTAGGGTAGCATCTCTCTTGGAGAGAGATGCGGGGTGGATTCTGCGCACCTACGGACTGTGGCAGAGTAGTGTTAAACAAGTTTGATGGAGATCCATCCATCGAAGTGGATGTGCTGTGTGGTGAGGAAAAAGAAGATGTAAAAATACCGACTTCGGAGTCAATAGGAGGAACGCGGACAAGACGGGTACTAGAATCCCGTGTCCAGCCGAGATGCACTAAATGGTTTAGCAAAAGTGGCAGCGTTGTGATAATTAGAGAAAAGATGGATTGGTGTTTGTTTTGAAAAGACGGATTTTGAAAACTCACACAAAATATGTACAAGCAACCCTAGATCTAATGGTCACCTAGGTCAAGTCTCTAGACCACTCCTAGACTTCCAGAAGACAAGTCGCAAGATAAATCCTCTACTGGCTCTTTATCCTTTCTGTGGCCAGGTAAGTGCCAGGTAAGTGGGAGGTTCTCCGCTACGTAAGTAGCGGGCCTAATTAAATAACCACTTACCTTAGACACACTTGCCTTAGACACCACAAAAGAAATACGGATAAACATCAGATTACCCATGACCTCCTTATGTCCTAAGTGAGCGCGACGGTCCTTAGAGTCTTGTCTAGATATTTTTTAGTTAATGAGGGTGATGCGGATACTGGTTTTGTGATTTTTGGGGCTTAGGAAGGGTATTGAAATACCTACCTAATCTGAATTTGGTCTTTGCCCTTTAATTTCCATATTAAAAAAAATGCAAACAACCAAGATCAAGCATGCAACAAATTTTTCTTTTTAGCGGTGCTGCGAATTTGCAAAGAATCCTACAGAAAATGGTTATTGGATGAGAGCAGGGAAGAGATAAGAAAGTCAGAGATATACCTGAGAACTTTGGAGAACTGAAGCGTCAAAGTAGTCGCACTTCCGCCGCAAGATCAAGGCAATGGCCGCGGTTCCGCGGTCATGTTTCTTGACCTGAGAACAAAATTTTTTCCAGCTGCTCCTGTTACTTCACTGGACTTTCTGAGATGATCTAAATATTTTTCACCTTGCTCCAATGATTCCAGACTCCCTTGCAAAAATTCACAACAAATCGTTAAGCGCTTGATGCGATTTTGATCTAAAAAATTCTGATGGAATAATATAAAATTTTCAACTCAAATTGCAAAAACAAACAAAATAGCACACATCCCCGGCAACGGCGCCATTTGATTGATCTTTTCTTGACGTGTTAAGTAAAATATTTCACAACCAAAGAAATTTATACCGCAATTAATTAACGGTGTTGCTTGTAGCGATCGTCAGTGAGCACGGATCGTCCACTGAGATGCGAGTACTTGTCCGATCTTGCTTTAGATGAATTGAAATGAGAATATAAAAGAAAATTCAAGAAAGTAGTTCGAGATTTGATTGAGTTGTCATTTCAAAAAAATCAAGAATATATTCAAGAATTAAGAAGATGTCCAAATAAATTTAGTTATCAAGATTATGTAGAATAGCTTGTAGGAATCGATCGAATTAGTAGTAATGATGAATACTAATTATGACAAATATTATCTATTGATGGATTGTAGCTAGATCGATGACGATGAATGAAGATTAGGGATCTATTGAAGAAACTAGGGTTTCTTCTTCACTATCCGTTGTCTTTTCATTGATCATTATTCAAATCTAGTCTATAGCAAAGAGAATCATCAATCATTTGATCCCTAATTTGCAATGAAATAATCAAGAACATGATCTCGCTCCAAATTAGGTCATTAATGATTCTTTTTCCTAAAGTTCACAATTCTCATAAGACTTAAAATTAGTAAAAGAATTTCATCATCATTTGATCTACTGATTTCCCCGATTCCTTTACAAGCGGAGATTTCACTCACACTCCATGAAAATTAAAGAATCACAAATGAGAAGTTTCATAATGCAAGAATGTATGAAAACGAGAATTAATAATTTATCACCTTCATTAAATCTTTTTCAAATTACACAACTTCTCAATTCGAGATACAAGATTAAGCTTTCGATCTCTCCTTTGAAGAGGTGAATTGGCTTGATCGTCGTGAGTCTTGGATCGTCGAGGATCACGTGCTCGGATGACGAACGGCCTCGCGATAAAGGATCGTTGATTGCTCGCTTGATTTGCTTCTCAATGGATCTTGATCTTGAATTAGAATTTGATTTGGATTTTGTTTTGGATCAAGTCGTGTCACTCAACTTGTGCAATAATTTGGCTCAATATTCAACAACCTTTGTAATGAAGCCCTAGGTATTCTTTTATAGTTTTTCCTCTATCTTCCCCTAGAAGCTAGGTTAGTATGAAGCTTGCATAGAAGGCTAGGTAGGTACCAAGCTTACACAAGAAGTTTGGCTGTTGTAGAGAAGCTTTTGAAGAAATCTAGGGTTTTTGAAGCGTCTTGAGGAAGCTTAGCAGTTGAAAAGAGGCCTCTGTAAAAAGTACCAACCACTGACGAGTTAGATCGGCCGCGGATCCGCGGAGGATCGGCCTGGATCGGCTGCGGTTCCGTGGCCGTTTGAGGAGCTTGATGTCTCAATTTCTCTGTGTATGCTAGTGTTGGTCTTTAGGTGTTATTTTGATGTCTGGAATCTTTTTTTCCTTTCTGAAGCTCTGCTAGATTTTATTTCATTGACTTGCTGTGCTTTATTGGCAATTTTGCGATTCCAGTTCTTTAACCTGAAGAATTTTCTGCACACAAACCTCGATAAAAATGTTGAGATATGCAATATCATGTGTGTAGTAATAATCATACAATTTCCTTCTCGAATGTCGATTATAACTATAACACGTGGTATTTTGTATTTTATTGATCAATTTGTAATCCGTGCTATATTTACAATAAACACTCTTAGATGATTAATAAGAGTAGGGAAATTGACGTGTTAAGAATGCAATATTTTCGACTGAGTAATGGTCACCCTAGATATCATAGTATTACCTTCATGATATAGTATGATCTAAGAATCGCTGTTTATTCGATTTCTACCTGCTGATGTTTTCTACTCACGAGTTGGCAACTCACCCTCGTTGTGCCACAGTTTTCTTTCAGATTTGACCGCTTGGATCAGTAGCGACATTGCTGGCACACAGTTCCTTCAGGGTGTTTTGTTTTGGTGGGTGGGACACAGTGGATAATGCCCACTCTTGTATTTATTTCTATTGTATCTAGATAAACTCTATCAATTAGAAACTAGAATTTGTATATTAGTAGACCTAGACAGACTGTATGTTTGCGAGACTTAGAGCGATGAGTGTATGTTTGCTTCTTTTAAGGTTTTTGATGTCTTGCTTTACTTATTTCTTCTGTGTTGATTTTCTCCATTGGGCGTCGTATATTTATTACTTACTTGCATGGTTGTGATTCCTCCGTTTTGTGAAGAGCTAGCTCCCACTTGGGGATGCCTATATATATTGCTTGCATGTGGTTTTGGATCAAAATATACAAGGGAGGTGCTGCCCAAATTTTTAAAGACGAAAAATGTTTTCAACAAGAGTATAATCCACCTGCATTTTCATATATCATTACCTATGAATTTAAAGAAAAACTTGATTTCACTATACCTTTATTTTAAAAACTCCACCTCTATTATTTTCCCTAAATAGGTTTAGATTTCTGGGCTTTGGCTTACTTGAATTAGGTGGGGTCCTATAGACTTTACATGATTCAAGTGCCAGTCACGTGCTTTTTTTCCAGGTCGTGACAGCTTCACCTTCAAAGACTGGGTAGAAGACCAGTATCGACAATACAGGTTTACGTTATCCAACAGCTGGAGGGTAACCCCGCCGTAAAAGCATGAGCCAAAGAGTACATATACCGTTAGGATAGGACCAGCTCAACATCAAAAAGGGAAGCGAACTCGTAGCTACCATATGATAACACTCTCAAAAGAGGGAGAGTACGAGACTATGAATGGCCTCTACATGTGCTTCGCAAATGAAGACGAAGAAGAGGCGATATCAGAGTTTCCACCAGCACCAAAAGAGCTGGAAGATGGGATACACACTACGGCGGACAACCTAAAAAAATTGACTTAGGGATAGAAAACGATTCTAGGCCAACGTTCGTCGGTGAAATGCTATCTAAAAAATAAGTGGCCACGTTAAAAAACGTGCTTATGCAGTATAAAGATTGCTTCGCCTGGAACTATTCTGAAATGCCGGGTCTAGATCCAAAAGTAGCGGTACATAAATTGGCCATATCGCCGGACATAAAGCCAATCAAACAGGTACCAAGAAGGATGCGACTCGAACTTGAGATGAGAATCAACGCTGAGGTCAAGAAACTAATCGACTCCGGCTTCATCCAAGAAGTTCAGTATCCTGATTAGATCGCTAACATCGTTCCTGTGATGAAAAAAATAGGACGGTGCGCATCTGCGTGGACTTTCGGGACCTCAACAAAGCTTGCCCGAAGGACGACATCCCAGTACTTGTTACCGAGCTGATGATCGATAATACGTCTACCCATGAGGTCTTCTCCTTCATGGATGGATCTTCAGGATACAATCAAATAAAAACGCATCTTGATGACCAAAAGCATACCGTCTTCCGGACCCCATTGGGCATATTCTGTTATAAGGTGATGCCCTTCGGTCTAAAAAATGCTGGCGCTACCTACTAGAGGGCTATGATAAAGATCTTTGATGACTTCATACACGAGATCGTCAAATGCTACATCAATGACCTTGTGGTGAAGAGGAAATCTCACGAGGAACATTGGGAACATCTAAAAATAGTGTTCCGACGTCTTCGGAAGTATAATCTGAAGATGAATCCTTTAAAATGCGCATTTGGAGTCTCTTCAGGCAAATTCCTAGGATTTATCATACGTCGCCGGGGTATCGAAATTGATCCCTCAAAGATCAAGATGATTATGGAAATACACATGCCAAGGACCCTCAAACAACTGCAGTCTCTCCAAGGAAGCTCGCATATATCCGGTGGTTCATAGCTAACCTCTCCGGAAAATGCCGTCCCTGCAATCATTTGATGAAAAGGGGGACCCTGTTCGTCTGGGATCAAAAGTGCCAAAATGCACTGGACGAAATCAAGCAATACCTGCAAAATCCGCTGGTATTAACCGCTCCGGTTAAAGGTAAACCCTTTATCCTGTATACAACGGTCCTTGAGGATTCTCTAGGCACACTATGGGCACAAGAGAACGATCAGGAAAAGGAGAGAGCTTTGTACTATTTGAGTCGAGTTCTCCTGGGGGATGAAAACAACTATTCCCCTATCGAAAAGCATTGCCTGACACTGATCTTCGCAATAATGAAGCTCATACATTATGCCTTGGCACATGAAGTCCATCTCATATCGAAGGTGGATCCTTTCAAACATCAAATTTCAAGGGCCATGCTAACAGGAAGACTTTCCAAATGGGCCCTCCTCCTAATGGAGTTCTCGATAACGTATCGCCCCCTCAGAGTAGTGAAAGGACAGGCTATTGCCGACTTTCTTACGGAGTATCCGATACCGGCTGACTCCCCCTTAAATTGCGAGTTGCCAGACGAACATGCATTCAATACAACCGACGAAGAAAATGATTCTCAATAGGAACTCTACTTCGATAGAGCATCTTCCATGAAGCGGCGAAAGCAAAATACCCCAATAATCAAAGCCGGGGTCAGGCTTATCTTCGTGACTCCGCAAGGAGAGATATTGCCTTATGCCCTCTCCTTAACAGAGCCAAAGTCTAATAATGAAGCTGAATACGAATCTTTGATAGCAGGTCTAGAGATCGCTATCGACATGGGAATCAAATACCTCCTCATATATGAAGACTCCCAGTTGATCGTTAGCCAAGTAAATGGTGACTATTAGACATGAAAGCTAGAGCTGATAAAGTATGGCGAAAGAGTGCAGCAATTGCTGATAAAAATTCCCTCCTACATCCTGGAGAGTATACCGCGTGCAGAAAACAGCAAAGCGGAGGCGTTGGCCAAATTAGCTAAGAAATTGGCCGGTGAAGACCTCGATGACGTAAGGATCATTGTGTAAAGCCGCAGGGTTCTCGCGCCAAAAGATATATCTTCAGAAGACCTAATAGAGCTATCCGAAAGAAAAGAAACGAACGAACAAGTAGCCTTTCAAATAGAGGACGAAGAAAAGGTCAAGGACTGGAGGGAAGTCTTCATGGACTCCTTCAGATCCTGACGAACGCCCGAAAATGCGTCGTCCAGACATCAGCTCATGAAACTAGCTTTGTCTTTCGCCTTCGTTAATGATACACTGTATAAGAGATCGTTCAACTGTCTTTGGCCAAGATGAATGGGGCCGAGGAAGCAAAGAAAGTCGTCCAAGAAATATACAACGGACTCTCCGGTTCTCACCAAGCTGGGCCAAAGATGAAGCTGATGATAAAAAGAATGGGTTACTATTGGCCCATAATGATTTAGGACTACCTCGAATATGCGAAGCAGTGTCACTCGTGCCAAATTCATGGGGACTACATCCATCAACATTCGAATCCTCTACACCCGACAATGGTCAGTTGGCCATTCGAGATGTGGGGAATAGATATAATTGGCCCCATCGAACCAGTATCCTCCAAAAGGCATCGGTTTATACTGGCAACGACCGACTACTTCTCTAAGTAGGCAGAAGCAGTACCACTAAGAGAGGTGAAGGTAGAGAATATCCTCCATTTCATCAGAACATATGTCATCTATCGGTTTGGCACTCTGCGATGGATAATCTCGGATAATGGGCCAACTTATAGAAGTCATAAAATCAGCCGCTTCGCACAACAACATAAAATAGATTGGAGATACTCTTCAGTCTATAATTTTCGGGCCAATGGTCTAGCCGAAGCTTTCAACAATACCTTGATAAAGATTATAAAGAAAACGGTGAAAGTGTTTCCTAGCACCACCGCTAGGTTTTAACCAGCATCAAGTATGCAATTTTAAAATTTTTGGGTGCTAAGCTATACTAACCTAGAATCTTAACTAGAGTATTAGGGTTTAAGGATGAATAAAACAAGTTTTACTATAAGTGATGGAGACTACAACCTTTGTAGACCAAATCCTTCTCTTCTCAAGCTCCGAGTAGTAGTCCCTACGACTCCTCTTGGCTCCACTTGAAGAAATGCACGAACTTGCTTCGCGATCTTCGAGACCAAAGATGATCTACCTTCAAGCTTCTCTAGGTCAAGCTACTTTTTCACTAATCAACTATTAGTTAAGGAAACAACCTAAACTAATTGCTTCAAAAGTGAAGCCAAACAAATAAAATAATGTATATGCCATGCTTCACCCATTCATCAAATATCTCCCCATTTTCCACCTCATTTTCTATTTTCTCAAAATATAAAATCCAAATATATATATATATATATATATATATATATGAGAATAATGGAGGAAAGATGCTATGGGAGGGAATTTCCTCCTAGGACGTCGAAAAAATACACCCTCCCTTATTTTTTCCGCCAATCGGCATCCACCATCTTCATCGTTATCATCTAAGATGTGGGTACACCAAATTTCATGTGATTCTACAACCATTTCACCGTTGATTTAGCAATGTAAAAAGTTCTATTGTCGGTAAACTGTTAATTTTGAACCCACTAAATCAACGGTGAAAAAGTTGTAGAATCATATGAAATTTGGTGTACCCACATCTTAGATGATAACGATGAAGATGGTAGGTGCCGATCGTCGGAAAAAATGAGGGAGCGTGTATTTTTGCGACGCCATAGGAGGAAATTCCTTCCCATGGCCTCTTTCCTCCATTAACCCCCCCTCTCTCTCTCTCTCTCTATATATATATATATATATATATATATTACACACACACACATATATATCAAATATATATATAAATAAATATTATGAGAATATAAACTTTAAGTGAGCTTAATATTAGTTAATAAATAATTATATATCAAATATAAATATATATCAAATTATTAAATCAACACTTGATTTAATAATCCGGTTATATCATAATAATCGACTGATATCATTTATCTGTATATCATATTATCAAATCAACACTTGATTCAATAATCTGGTTATATCATATATAACCTGACCGATATCAAATATCACTAGATTAGAATACTATATCACATATTCGTATTTAATTAGGCTTCCGCACATATCAGTATATGTGCCCTATTTCATTTCGCTTGAACTAGGAAACATCTGTGTAGGACTCTATACGCCAGCAGTAGGTAATGATCACATCAGTTACCCACAAACCGTCAGCGGTACTAGCTGGACGTAACGGCTACCCAGGTATTGAGCGATTAGAAGATCAACAAGCAAGCTTGTCCAAACTCCCATGAAGCCTATAAGTAACACTTACCGTACAGTCCGGTCTCTTCTTCTGATATGTCGCATATCGAGTCTAGGGGTGGAATCGTTAGACCCCAGTAACTTGATAAGTCATGCCGATGTGTGGCTCATAACAGTTCGAGAAACTACTGATAACACTTACCGGTAAATCTCATCAGCCCTGGCCAGAGACTTGCTGTTATAACCAATCGAGCATAGCTCAACATCAACTTCCTATACCGGGAGAGACGAAACCCCTCCTATCGCTCACTGCCTCCATGTGACTCGGGACTGTACCCAAAATCCACCTATTTGCACGACTCCTTTAAGCCGTGGTAAGGAGGAAATCAAAGCACAGTGGGAACCACACAAGACATTATGACGATCTCGGGTCCACAAACTAACATATACCGGTGTCATCAGAGAACTGCTATCTGACGATAGGTATGTTACCATCTAAGAGTTCTCGGCTAGTTCTGTTCGGTGTACCCATTCTCTAATGAGCACCTGTGTACAATCTTTGATGTCAAACACCAATGGTTATGGGATTAACCGTCGCCCCATACAGGGTCAAGAAACATACACACTAGTCTACTCTGGAATATCGATACCCTGTCTCGATGTCCCCTTGACTAGGAACTATTAAAGGATGTGCTTGTAGACTATCCAGGCCCCACTAGTATGATCTGCATCATAGTCCTAGTAGTCAATTCCACATCTTAAGAGTTTTATCAACTTGTATCAGAGAGTCAGTATAATAATACAAGTGTACATGTTAAGATAAAGAGCAACCAGATAGCATACTATCATGTCGAGCAAGAAAGTCCTCTATATATATGTCTAAGCATCCACTATATTATATAATAATGGCCTCTAGGGTATACATATTACTAACAATCTCCCACTTTCACTAGGGCCAGTTGTTGTAGTATCTCATACCCAACATCCCAAAAGGTCTCTCAAACTGCGTCTGGCGGAGGGCCTTCGTGAGTGGATCCGCTGTATTGTCCTTCGTGTCAACTCTCCTGATCTCGATCTCCCGGCGATCTACTATCTCCCGGATCAGGCGATACCTTCTAAGAATATGTCTGGATCGATGATGGGACCCGGGTTCCTTGGCCAAAACCACAGCTCCATTGTTATCACAATACAAAGGTATTGTATGCTCAATGGATGGAAGCACACCAAGTTCAGCTATGAACTTCATCATCCAGACAGCCTCTTTGGCAGCATCGTTGGCAGCAATGTATTCAGCCTCCATCATCGAGTCTACTATGGTATCTTGCTTAGAACTCTTCCAACATACCGCCCATCTATTGAGTGTGAAGACAAAACCTAAGGCCGACTTACTGTCGTCCTTATCACTCTAAAAGCTCGAATCGGTAAAGGACTCAACCTGGAGTTCTCCGTTACCATACACCAAGAACATTTCTTTAGTCCTTCTCAAGTACTTAAGAATGTTCTTCACAGCTGTCCAGTGCTTTTTCCCAGGATCTGATTGATACCTACTCACTACAGCTAGTGCGTAAGCTACATCTGGTCTGATACATAACATCAGATATATGATAGACCCAACTGCTGAAGTATAGGGTATCACTGTCATGCGAGCCCTCTCCAAATCAGTCTTGGGAGACATCTCTTTGGAGAGAGTGATTCCTGAACAAGCGGGTAAATTACCACGCTTAGAATCTTCCATACTAAACCTCTTTAGTATGGTGTCTATGTACCTGAATTGGGACAATCCCAACATCCGCTTAGATCTTTATCCCCAGGATGTACGAGGCATCACCTAGATCTTTTATGGATAAATTTTATGATAAGAAGAGCTTGACCGAGTGTAGCATAGGAACATCATTTTCTATCAAGAGTATGTCATCTACGTACAATGCGAGGAAGACAACCTTACTCTCTACAACTTTTTTGTATATACAAAGTTCATCTTCGTTTTTGATGAAGTGAAACTCTTTCACTGCTACATCAAAACAGATGTTCCAGCTCCGCGATGCCTGCTTAAATCCTTAGATTGACTTAAGCAGCTTACACACCTTTCCGTTGCTCCCACTGTCTATGAAGCCCTCTGGCTGTGTCATGTACACGCTCTCTTCTAAATCAACATTTAGAAAAGCGGTCTTGACGTCCATCTTCCAGATTTTGTAGTCATATTATGCAGCAATGGCAAGTAGGATCCTGATTGACTTAAGCATATTTACTGGAGAAAAGGTTTCATCATAATCGACACCTGGTCGTTAACGAAAACCTTTAGCTACAAGTCTAGCTTTGAAGGTCTCAACCTTTCCATCTACAACAATTTTCTTCTTAAAGATCCAGTTGCTCCTGATGGGTTTTACCCCTTCAGGAGCAACTTCCAAAATCCATACTTTGTTGGTGTACATGAATTCCATCTCAGATCGCATAGCATCCAGCCATTTCACAGAGTCCCCACTTGTGATGGCCTGCTCGAAACTAGTTAGGTCATCATCTTCAATGATGCAATCCTAGCTCCCACCGTCTATGAGAAAACCGTAGTATCCCTCAGGTGGATGAAGAACCCTACTAGATCTGCGGAGTGGCTGAGGTTCGTCGGAGAATATTGGATCCTTCGATTCTATCAAATCATCAGTTGTAGTTTGTGCAGCTGAAACTTCTTCCAGCTCTCACTACTATAATAAGGGGTTGTCCCTACGTTTAAGGGCAAAGCACTGCCCCTACAGATATATTCGTAGGAGCACAAAAATACACTGTAGGTGCAAAGGTCCCAGATGCAAGTCTTTGCCCTGAATATGCCCTTACGGAGAAATAATTGCCCCTACGCTTTACTCCGTAGGGACATATTTCCTTACGGCTTACACCGTAGGGACAAAATATTTATTTAATTTATTGGTTTATAAAATAAAATACTTGCCCCTACGGGTAACGTCGTAGGGCCTTAATATACCCCTACGGAGTTATTCGTAGGTCCAGATAGAAGCCCCTACGGATTTATTCGTAGGTCCATCTGGACAAAATATTTATTTAATTTATTGGTTTATAAAATAAAATACCTGCCCCTACGGATAACTTCGTAGGGCCTGAACATGCCCCTACGGTGTTCTCTGTAGGTCCAGATAGAAGCCCCCACGGATACATGCGTAGGGACAAGTTTAACGTCTGTTACTGAGTCCATAGGGGCAAAATATCAGGTATCCTGATATTTTGTCCTTATGGCGAACTGTGTAGGGGCAACCTTTGGACCTACGGAGTAATCCGTAGGGGCAACAGGTGGCCGTACGGATTAATCCGTAGCGACAAAATATTAGGTCTTTTTAAAAAAAATAGGCTTCCTGTTTTTTTCCCGCCCTGTGCACAATAATATATACATCATATAACCAAATACCGCAGTATACATAATCAACATCTCACGCATAATATATAAAAGAAATAAACAAACAGAATACGATATCCGTCTAAATCATCGTGAATACGCAAACAACACCAATATCATCCAAAATATATACAATATGTATCATATAAGTACATACATGCTTAAAATATAAAAAAAAAAGCTACCTTAGCTCGGTCCAGCTCCTCCACCTCTGATAAACGCCGTAATCTGATGCATCTGCTCCTCGTTGCAGCACTGAGTCATCAAAAACTCGACCAATGAAGGAGCGGACTGTGCGGGAGTCTAAGCGGGCAGTGGACCTGTAGGAGCGGTCTGTGCAACCGCAGTCGAGGTAGTGACTTGCGGAGCCGCAGCCGAAGGAGATGCATGCGGAGCCGCAGCCGAAGCAGCCTGTCGCATCTTTTCAATTTTTGTGTGATAAACGAGTAAGAACTGTGCATTAGATTTTAGTCGAATTCGTATCATTATTAGGTTATTGCGTAACCCCAATCTAAGAATACTTAGGGACTTAGGCCTCGTTTGGATATCTAATTTTGAAAACCGTAGTTTATTTTAATTAGACAGTTTTATGTAAGTATGATTAATCAAAGCTAAGTCTACAACCAAATAAGCTCAGGTTACTAATATTGCATATGTTACTATCTATAATGTGATATAATATTTTACTATTAAGTAGTATACATACCTACATCTTCTTCAACTCCTCGACGGTCGTCTTCAAGGCGGCAACATCATGCTCTAGACGTCGCTCACGGGAGGTAGGGGCAGTAACCGCCGGAGTGGAGTCCAACCTCATATGGGCCCTGCTAGGACCCAGTCCTCGGCTTCTCTCCCAACCTCCATGGTGCCCTCCGTGTGCGGCGTCTAGAACTGGGGTCAGCCGTATTAGATCGTTCTGTCCAGTAAAATCGATCCCTGATGCCTCCGCCTGCTCCACCACCCGCTCCTACACCTATATTAACCTTTAAAATATAAGTATATCAGTTAAATTTGAACTTTTCAAAACAAAAATTTCAAACCTATTAGAATAAATATTAACACTTATGCAATACTCCTGGGTAGCGGTGTTGGGGAATCGAAGCTCGCCCATAGCAGGATCTGTAGAGGTGCCATGGACGGCAAGATACGCAGTCAGCACGCTCGGTATACCACCCTGCACCAGGGTCTGAGCTATCAGAGTTGATCTATTGTATTTTACCGACGCCTCCATGGCACGAGTAATATTTCTCGAGCCACCTATATAAGTAAGGCGACCCCTCTTCGCTGACTTCCTATTCTCTTTATTTTGATCGGCCTGTTTCTGCACAACACATTCAGATTTAGTTTTCTAATTAAGCAACACAAAAAAATAAATTATATACTAAACAATGAATTACATTTAAATTACAAACTTGTTTGCGCTGAGAGTCGAAATATTGGCACAAGAAAGGCTGTGTATCTACGTCGACTCTCGCAAAGGCCGGAGTAAGTAGGAGAGCCGCTCTCTCTGCCTCCGGGGTTGCCATCCACAGGGAATAGCAGTCGATCTTCAAACTCATTCCTATTTTATCGAACCTTTGATTGCATGTTCTTCATCCGGCCATGGTACAGAGCATGAAGATCGAGCACTCTCTCAGGGTGATCAGGGTCGGGTACAGGCTGAAAGTTGTAATCCAACCGCAAATACAAAAAAACAATGTTATTAAATTTAAAGTGTTAAATAATAATAAATATATTGGATAAGTCAAATGAAAATATATATTAATACCCGAGCCTGATCCCAGAAGAGGGCAAATGAGCGCCGGTGCTGATTACCCCACTCAACGTGAAGTGGATACTTCTTCACGAGGCGGATCTCATCCCCTATATACTGGCCGAACCTCTCGGCATAATCTTCGGTATAGCGATAATCGGGGGTAAAGAAGTGGGGGATGCTGCCTCCCCCTAACTCTGTCGGGCCTCAACCTGTGGGACTGATTCGGGCCTCGAGTTCCCCCCTCGGGATGGGGCTGCCCTGCATATACAAGAAATATCAAGACAATCAATATTAAGACAAAGTGGTATTATGAAATAAAGGTTTAACGAAAATTGAAGTGTGATATATACTTCTGGCGACAGAAGCACGAGCCTGGGCCCGGACAACAGCACGAGCGGGACGATAGTTCCTCCAGTAAGGAAAAGCCGGTGACTCGAACGTGGACGCATCCCCTCTAACTAGAAAATAAACATAGATAAAATTACATGAAGTTTATGTTTATTCTTAAAGGATATATAAAATGAACAAAATATTTTATATTTATTCATACTAACCTGCAAACTGAATGGAGGGTACGGAAGTGGCGTGAGTGGCCCCTGCACCAGACGTGAACGCACCACCTATAATTAGACAATCAAACATTAACTATATAAGTAATTACAAAAATAATGTGTATATCAATAATATAACATTCTAAATCAACATGCATACACTATAGAATATATAAACATACCCGTAGGTGCGGTGGTGGCCTCTGCCCGAGATGTGGAGGCACCACCTACAGCTAGACAATTAAAAAATGATTATCTAAGTACGTAAGAGCAAAAAGAATGTATGTATATTTATGATATATCATTCTAAATCAATATGCATACACTATATGATATATAGACATACCTGGAGGTGCGGGACTTTCTATGTCCTTAACTTCGAATTTGTATCTAAGGACACCGAATCCTTTATAATATGCAACCTCCATACTAGGAAACTGAGCTAAACATCTTGAATCACTCTCTAATGATGCAGACACGTTCGGATCGTGGATCTAACAAAACAAATTTTATGACAAATACATAACGATATAAGTTTAGATTAAGACTGGTAGTAATAACATGTTATTCGAACAACTTACATGATCTGCAACCCAATCGCAATAATTATCCTGATAATATTTTTCCAATCGTTCATCATTCCAATCAGGATGCCCCTCACGTACCTCGTTAAAATGAATTTTGTTCTCAACAATAAATTATGACATTAATATTATATCAATTCATACACACGCAAACACAAATATAACAATTAATCCAAAAAAAACTTACTCTCTAATTTCTTCAAGACATACGCTATTGAGGAGGATAAACCGATATATCTTGTTGATAAACATAGTGTATACTCTCTTATAATCAGCTTTACCATATGGCCTATCCTGAATTCTTCGAGGCCGGTTAAATTTCGTCTCAATGTTCTCGTCCAAATAGCGGGAACAAAATATGGTTGCTTCATCTAGAAGATAACCTTGCATAATAGAACCTTCTGGTCGATTTCTATTGCGTATATATTTTTTTAGAGTGTAGAGGTACCTAAAGAAAAATATGTTAAATAAATAAATACGGGCATATAGGACAACAATAATTTTACAAATTGCGCGAAACGAAAAATTCAACCTACCTTTCGATGGGATAAATCCATAGATATTGTACCGGTCCGGCTAACTTAGCCTCGGTTGCAAGATGAACCGTCAGATGTTTTATGATATCGAAGAATGACGGTGGGAAAATACGCTCAAACTTGCAAAGTATCAACGAAATAGAATTTTCTAGTTTCTCCAGCGTCACAACATCCAAAGTTTTAGCGCATAATTCTCTAAAAAAGCAACATATGTCATTGATTACTAGACCAACCGATTGGGGAAGAGAAGTCCTGAGGGATAATGGGAGAAGGTGCTCCATAATAACATAGTGATCATGACTTTTCACTCCAACGATCTTGCCTTTCACAATTTTTATCTTCTTACTAAATGATTCTGAGAAACCTGTGGAAACTTTCAAATCATGCAACACCTGCAGGATCTTTTCTTCTCCGGTTGTGACAAATGATACGCGGCATTGGGAAGTACAAACTTGTCTGGTTTACCCGCTATCGGTTTAGGATGCAATTCACTTCTAATTTCCCAGTCCTGAAGATCCATCTGAGCATGGAGGTTGTTTTTCGATTTTCCGTCTTTACAAAGAAGCAAGTTGAGTACGTGCTCGGATACTCCCTTCTCTATGTGCATGACGTCCATACAATGACGCACTAAATTTTTTGACCAGTATGGAAGTTTGAAGAAAATGCTTAATTTGTTCCAGAATGGTGGTTTGACTTGTTTTGTCGGATCTATTCCGAAGGTCACATTATTGTAACCATCCCACTAAGCAGTCACGTCCTCTCCAGAAAATAGGGCTGGAGGTCTAAGAAGCTCCTGATGACCATCAAAGTGAACATCGTCTAACCTGTAGGGATGGTCTAGAGACAGGAAACGTCGATGGCCGCAATAACAAACATTCCTGCTAAAATTCAAGAATTTCGATGCTGTATGTTGATGGCAATAAGGAAATACTTTGTGACCATGTACAGACCAACCTGATAGCCTTCCATATGCATGAAAGTCATTAATTGTCCATATTAAAGCCGCACGCAGTATGAAGGTTGTATTTGTGTTTGCATCGTAAGTCTCTACACCATCAATGAATAAAGATTTTAACTCATCGATCAGAGGTCGAGGATAAATGTCGATATTGTTTCCCGGTGAGTTTGGTCAGTCGATAAGAAGAGGTATCATAAAGTATGATTGATCCATAGCCAACCAAGACGACGGATTATAAACTATCATTACAACGGGCCATGTGCTGTGGCTTCCAGCCATATAGTAGAATGTGCAGAAGCCATTACTAGCAAGTCCGAGCCTGACATTGCGAGGATCGCTACTGAATATTTCATGCCTTCTATCGAAATCCTTCCATGCTGGTGAATCTCTTAGATGAATCATTTTTCCATCTTCACTTGGAGGAGCACGGTGATGCCAAATCATTGCCTCGGCTATTTTCTTGTACCTGAATTGCCTCTGCAGCCTCTGTGTTATGGGAAAGTATCGTGCTATCTTGACAGGTATATCGAGCTTCTTATTAGAATCTTTCGGCTTATACATAGCCTCTCCGCATGTTGGACACTCTTTCAAATCTGAATTATCTTTCCGGTACAATATGCAATTTTTGGGACATACTTGAATCTTCTCACACTTCAGACTCAAATCATACATCATCTTCTGGGCTCCGTACCAGCTGTCGGGCACGTTATTTCTCGGGGGCATAGAATCTTTCAAGAACTTCAGAAGCATTATAAATGACTTGTTGCTCCATTCATTTAGGCACTTAATCTGGAAAAGTTGGACGAACCATGAGAGGGTGGAATACTTTGCATTCTCATAAATTGGTTTTCTAGTATCATTCGTGAACTTTTCATACTTATCCGCACGCGGTCCTTGACCGGAAGCAATGTCATCTTCGGTACGAATAGATTCACCTAGGGCAGCCTCTACCATATCCTTCATTTCTTCTCCTGGAAAGAAGTTACCGTTTTCTTCTTCTGTCACATTACCGTCTTCTCCTTCTTCTTCTGCCGCATTACTGTCTTCTTCTCCTTCCCCGTGATATAACCAGGTTATATAAAGTCAAGTAAAACCATGTTTAACGATATGAAGCTCTGCGAATTCTACCTTCTGCCTGTACTTATTCCCACATCTATCGCACGGGCAGAGAATCTTCTCTAACACGATCTTATAATGTGTGCGTACAAATTCAATGAAAGCAGCAACTCCTGAGGCAAACTTAGGTTGCATACGTTGTTGCCAATCCACATACATCCAGTCCTTAACTCTGATGTACTCATGGGCGATGTTAGACTGCATAACATATAAATTATAGGTTATGATGACTATATTGAGAAATCTTAGAACGGGATGGTTACTGATAAAGGAGAAAATCTGTGTATGTGCTTTGTGTGTGCGTTTGTCATTGAAAAGAATAAATTATCGATAAACAAAGTTAAGTTTGAGGATACCCAAGTATGAGTTGTATTCTGTATATGTGTGTTTCAATTTATGATTTCACTTAAGTGTAGGGTTGTTAGTGTGTATGTGTTTTGTGTGCTTTTATTGTGTATTCGTGTTGTATGTGTATGTGTTTCGGCTATCAGGGGTAAGGCTTCTATCCCGTTAAGAATGTATAGAGCAAACACCCATTCGCTTGTGTTTTCAACCGTTTCAAGTAAATTTCGGCAGCACCTCCCTGCTGTTCTCCGAGTACACTGTAATAGAATAGATAATCATTTCAAAGCTGTGAAATAACGTTGAAATGAACATCTAATCTATCTTTTTACACGGAGAACCAGCGGAAAAGTATCGACGAAATAACTCAAAACGAATGAAAACATAAGTGAATGCAGGTGTTTTCTTTATACATTTCTAACTTTTCCATACTGGAAAAATTTATCGGTTATCATACGATTGAATCTTCTCGTCACATAGACTACACGATGGTTGTTAGTACTGAACTATACCGTCCGATATTTAACAACCTTCGTATAGTTCTATGTCACGACGAACATCGAACGTATGTTAACTGATAGACGGGGACTAAGTCGCGCTTTGATTTTCACATATGAGTATCGATGAGAATATGAAAGTTTCATATTATTATCGAGTATCATATATTGGTTTTAACTTTAACATTTAACATGAATAGGTTTTACGTTTATATTTCGTTATTAAGGGTTCGAAGTTTCAAATTTAGGGTAAATTTTTCTTGCGTTTATGGTAAAATTGTACGTTTACGTTATCATCGAGTATCCTACTGAAAAAACTACTGCACCCTAAACCCTAACCCTAATTAACCCAAATTAACCCAACTAACCCCAATTAACCCTAATCAATACCCTAACACAAATTATCCCTAATTAACCCAAACTTAACCCAATTAACCCAAATTAATCCTAATCAACACATAACCCTTCAAATTATCACTAATTAACCCAATTAACCCTAATCAACACCCTAACACAAATACACTCTATTTTACCTAATTAACCTAAATTAACCCTAGCCTGTAATCGTAACCCTGAACCGAACCCTAAATTGAACCCTAACCCTAACCCTAACAAATTAACCCTAACCTGAACTAAACCGAACCCAACCCTAACCTTAAACTAAACCCTAGCCTTAACCCTAACCCTATTCTTGAACCGAACCCTAACCCTACACTGAACCCTAACCCTAACTAATTAACCCAAACCCTAGCCCAAACCGTAGACCGAACCCTAACTGTAAGCCCTAGTAGCAACCCAATAATCAATAATAACACAAATAAATGAATAATTAGAAGTTAAAAAATGAAATTTACTAACCTTAACCGAGCGATTCCACTGTCCCGACGACGTAAGGGGGAGATCGGCGACGAGAGAGTTCCTACCGTCGACGATGATGTCGGCGGCGACGAGGCGCGTGCGGGAGTGCGGTGGCGACGAGGCGCGCACAGGAGACGAGTGATCGAGTGAGGAAATTTTGGGAATGAGGAAATTTCTGGGCTTTATTTTTTTATAAATAACCCATATATGCCCCTACGAATTAATTCGTAGGGCTTTCTTTTGCGGCTCCGTAGGGACAAATAATAAATTACGTTTTAATACTTTTAAATTAATCCATAGGATACCGTAGGGGCAACCGTAGGGACCTACGGATTAATCCGTAGGGGCAACTTTTTCTTGTAGCCGTAAGGGCAACCCCTAATTGTAGTATTGTCTACCTTTTTACCACTAATTTCTCTCACAAGAAATTCCTTTTCTAAAAAGGTGGTATATTGAGAAACAAGCACTTTTTGTTCCTCACTATGGTAGAATAGATATCCATGTGAATCCTTTGGATATCCTACAAACTTGCAAAGAACTGATCGTGCCTTGAATTTGTCCGGATTCTGTTTTTTAATATAGGCCGGACAACCCCATATCTTAACTCGTTTAAGATATGGTCTCTTTCCACTCCATATCTCATATGGTGTTTTAGGCACAGATTTTGATAGAACTTGATTCAATAGTTATGCAGCTGTCTCAAGTGCATAACCCTAAAAGGAAATAGGTAACTCATCAGTACTTATTATAGAGCGCACCATATCTAATAGGGTGCGATTCCTCCACTCCGATACTCCGTTGTGCTGTGGTGTATACGGAGGAGTAAGCTGAGAGAGAATCCTATTCTCTTTTAAATAATCTCGGAATTCCTTGTTTAAGTATTCTCCTCCCTGATCAGAATGAAGGATTTTAATACTTTTACCCATCTGGTTCTCTACTTCGCAATTATATTCCTTAAATTTCTCAAAAGATTCAGATTTGTGTTTCATCAGGAACACATGTTCGTATCTTGAGAGATCATCGGTGAATGTAATGAAGTACGAGGAACCATTCCTGGAATGTGTAGACATAGGACCACATACATCACTATGTATCAGTCCTAAGAGTTCAGTAGCTCTTTCTCCGTGTCCCGTAAACGGAATTTTGGTCATCTTGCCTTTGAGACATGAATGGCAAGTTTCATAAGATGTAAATTCAAACGGATTTAAATATCCATCTTTATGCAACTTAGCTAGTCATTGATATGACCTAGTCTACAATGCCACAAAAAGGCTTCGTTCATTTCTAAACTTTTCCTCTTGTGTGTGTTCTGTATGTTCAGAACTGTGGTTTGATTTAGAACATATATACCATTACATAGATGTTTCTCATATAGCTGACGACATTAGCACTTCTAGCCTAGACTTGAGTAAATATGAACGTACCAAACTTAACCAACACTTGATTTAGGAAAATGTTTATAACATTATCCTCCAATACAAAATTATATCCTTCTTTATGTAATAAAGAAACTGATATAATATTGCACATCATTTTTGGTACGTAATAACAGTCGTTCAGAATCAATGTATTACTATTTGGTAATACTAGGTGATATTCGCCAATTACTTTGGCTGCAACAATTGCTCCATTCCATACTTTGAGAGACATATCACCCTTTCCCAGTTTTCTACCTTTCTTTAACCAATGTAACAAATTACAATCGTAGGATCCTGATCCGGTATCCAATACTCAGGACGTAGAGCATACTGAGAAACAGTTCTTGGTAACGAACACACCCGAAGAAGAAGCATCATTATGCTCTATCTTCGTTCGGGTTGCATGGGAATCCTGATATTCTCATATTCCTTGCTCAAACTTATGATAATTATAAGAAAAAGCGGAACCAACGTTCCCCAGCTCAGTATAATAAGCGGGTTCGGTCAATACATCCATATTATTATCTTGATTAAGGCGTTTCATGGTCGTTACCTGGAGAGAGAGCGAGAGAAGGAAACGCTTTAGCGTGCGCTCTTTGCAAGATTAGATTGGTTATTATCTTATCTAATCAGGATGGCTCCCACAATTTTTATCAAATCTTACATCAAACCCTAAAAGGTAAGATTAACCGGGATTAATTACACTCTACAAGTTCGTCAATCGGTCAGCCAGGCAGGTATTGGTACTCCGAGGGAGTCTCTCCATGCTTTCACATTTCGCATGAAAATAATTAAATAACCTCGTTTCCGCAGGGGCATATTAACACCTTTCTTAGACACCTACTGGATCAGCTATTTGTAAAGTGGAAAACTCTCTTAGGAGTAACACTTACTCGCAGTGGGTATCGGGATCTAACTATCTCATTGAAGGTATGCAATCTCATTGTAAATTTCAACACTTGAAATTCCCAATATCTGTTTTTACCCCTAACGACCTATGACATTGACGGAGGCCAACAAACCATAGGCTGCTAATCAAGTTCAACCCGACATTTCTTGATTGAATTAAACCCACCTACATGACCCTTTACGGATGCCAACAAGGTCGTACGACTATCCTAATCCAATCGTATCTTATGTTTCAGATAAGCACTAATCAGCTACCGTACACTACGCTTTGACGAAGGCCAACAAACGCAGCATGAATACTAAAATAGTCCTTATCTGAAATAACGGAGGGCTACGACTGGTTTTGAAGAAAACCTTTAGCGTAATGAACTTGATATCGTTATAGAATCAAGTGTTTTGAAAAGGAGTGATTTAAGCTCCGCTTTTAAAATCGATTAGTTTTCAAAACAAACCGAGTAGGTGGTAGCATTTGCTAGTTTTGCTAAAGAGATTACTCCCGGTGAAGGGATCCCGGCTCTTTCCTCATCGAATGAGGTGCTGGATATTCATCAAGGAATACCACTATGCAAAGTAAGAACTAGAGAAGCTTCCAAAACAAACCGAGTGGGTTGTAGCATTTGCTAGTTTTGCTAAAGAGGTCACTCCCGGTGAAGGGATTTCGGCTCTTTCCTCATCGAATGAGGTGCTGGATATTCATTAAAGAATATCACTATGCAAAGCAAGAACTTGAGCTACCTTTTTGAAATTTTTTGATTCTACAACATCTTTAGGTTTCTTTTCTTTTCATTAATCTCATTAATGGTGTCCCATCATTTATGTTTCCTAAACATCATAAAAGAAACGAAAATAGAACGTACGCTTATACCATTCGCATTCGCTATGGGGCCTCGTCATGCACCGTTAGGTTACTTAACTAACGGCAGAGCGGGGGCTGGACTCGTGCGGGTGCAAAACATAAGCAATGTTTATTATATATATCATATATATATAGCATTCATCTCACGCGGTTATATGATCACATCACAGAACTCAAGCAGCAGAAGTCAACATATGAAATATTGGATATACTAGGAGATCCGTGTTTTAAATTAAGCCAAAAATGAAAAACACGGATTCCATGGTCATGATGAATGTTTCCCCCAATCAGAGCAAAACTCTGTTCAAATTTTGAAATCTGAAATGAAGCGGCGCTTCATAACAAATGGTACCCTGGACACCATTCTTGGAACGAGCATGAAGAAATTAACGACCCAGTAAGACACCACTACTCTGGACTGGCTCATCAAACAGCGCTTTTGAGCTTTCTTCAGGATTTGGCCCGGTTAAGAACGGCGATGATCTACGTTTCACACGGTGCATTCTCGTTCTGCACTACTGCTTTGCTCAGAGGTACCTGCTCGCGCCAATGCGCCAGCGCTAACTGTCAAAGACTCTGATGCAGCGCTCGCGTGCAAAGCACGAGAGCGCTAGAGCTAGCATGCAAAGAACGAGAGCGCTCGCGCTAAATGCGCCAGCGCCAAGAGTCAAAGAATCTGATGCAGGCTACCGATAAGTGTGCCAGCGCCAAGAGTCAAAGACTCTGATACAGCGCACACGTGCAAAGCATGAGAGCGCTAGCGCTAGAACTAAACGTTCCCCACCCTTGGATCAAAGATCCAACGAAGATGATAGATCATCAAATTACCAGAATAAAATTCTGTTGAGGGAATACTCCTCAAATCTTTCCAAACAGGAAAGATTTTGCTCTGTAAATCAGAGCACCGTTGGATCAAAGATCCAATGGTGATTAAAAATCACCAAGATACAGAACAATCTCTGTATGGGAAAATAATTTCCCAATCTTGTTAAGTAACAAGAAAGATGTCTTCTGTAAAACAGAAGCCCTAGGATCAAAGATCCAACGATGGGAAACATCCCTAAATAAATTAGAGAAAAGATCTTCTTAAGCGATTCAACAAATCAGCCTCCACTATATAAAGGCCCCAAGACTTCAAGTCAAAAAAGAAAAAAAAGAGAGGAACCTCCCCCATAAACTTCAAATTCTCAGAAAAGAAAAAGAGAAGAGCAAACTCTGAAAAGAAGAATTTCTTCAAGATAAATAAAATAGAGAGATCAAAGCATCTCATCAAAAAAGAAGAACTTAGCTCTTTTTCTAGATCATAGATCTACAAAGACAGAAGTCTTTCATAAGAGTAGAAGAGATTGGAGCATCTCATCATAAAAAGAAGGGGGAGGGAGAAGAACTTAGTTCTTTTTAGATCACAGATCTATAAGACAAAGACAAAGTCTTTCACAAAAATAGAAGAGATCATAGCATCCCCTATTAAAATAGGAACTTAGTTCTTGGATCCACAAGACAAAGTCTCTTAATTCTCCGAGCACAGAATTGATCAAGAGTGCTCTGCACTCATTGGCTAGCGCTCAGCGCCAAGTGCGCCATGTGCTCCTTACGTGTGCACTATTTCATAAGAAGCGTCTTAGCGCTCCAGGTCTGGCGCCCAGCGCCAAGCACGCCACGTGCTGCTCACGTGTGTGCTATTTCATAAGAAGCGCCTTAGCGCTCCAGGTCTGGCGTTCAGCGCCAAGCGCACCATGTGCTCCTTACATGTGCGCTATTTCATAAGAAGAGCCTTAGCGCGCCATGTGCTCTTCACGTGTGCGCTATTTCATAAGAAGCGCCTTAGCGCTCCAGGTCGGGCGCTCAGTGCCAAGCGCGCTACGTGCTCCTCACATGTGCACTATTTCATAAGAAGTGCCTTACCGCTCCAGGTATGATGCTCAGTGCCAAGCACACCACGTGCTCCTCATGTGTGCGCTGAGGGAACACAAAGTGTTCTTTAAATAAAGCCCAGCGATATAATAAAGACTGTCCAACACTCAATAAAAAGACACAAGAAGAAGGGGTGTCAGAACCCAAATTAATGCTCTGCATTATTGAATAAAAGAGGTTAAGCCCAAACAAATGTTTAACACCCAAACAAATGTTCAACATCAAAACAAATGTTCAACAGTTTAATCAGAACTGAACGGGCTGAGTCCAAGTTGGCCACAAATCCCTAGCTCAGACCAGCTGAGCCCATATGCTCACAATTGGTCTTGGTTCCAAGCCTGACTACAGATCTCCTAACCAACCTTGGTTCAAGAGTACATCTCTTCATTCCTCTAATATGTGTCGTTGTAATTCTTCAACATCTTCAGAGAGGTGACGGGTCCCGACAATCAGACACTCCATGGACTATGATGTCTTTAAACTTATGGACCGCAATGTCCCTAAACTAAACTCCATGGACTATGATGTCCTTAAATTTATGGACCGCAACGTCCCCAAACTAAACTCCATGGACTATGAGGTCCTTAAACTCATGGACTATGATGTCCTTAAACTTTACCGACTATGAGGTCTTTAAACTAGACTATGATGTCTTTAAACTGGACTATGAGCTCCTTAAACTCATGGACTATGATGTCCTTAAACTTTATAGACTATGATGTCTTTAAACTAGACTATGATATCTTTAAACTCCATGGACTATGATGTCCTTAAACCCAATGGACCGCAATGTCCCTAAACTAAAACGATAGAGTCCAAATACTCTTTCGTTGGATTTAAAAGGTCCAAAATCCCGTTGAGTAGATCTTAGTCTAAAATTCGACTAACGTATCCACAACAAACGTTTAAGTTGTTCTTAATCTGAAACAAGATTAACGATCCTTAAACCAACCCAAACCCAAATCTAAGAAATTACGGATTTAGGCTAATCCACGCCCTACGGGAGACAACATAAATTAGTCTCCGTATACAATCCACAGGCAACCAAAAAATAAAATAAACACACACGACACGAAGTGAACATCTGGGGAAGGAGAAAGTTGTTACCGCGATGCGGTACCGTAATTAACTACAGGGGCTTGCGCTTGCAGGGAAGAGCGTCCCCATAATAAAAAAAACCCTCAAATGAGGGGGAATCTGACGAAGTCTGCTACAACGGCCGCATCTGTCTAAACCTCCGATACACGGTGCCATAAATCAACTTGGCATCTTCGAAGAGATGGACGGATAAAACCAAATAGCATCTACCCCCAAATTCAGGCGAGACGAACCTACGCAGTTCCCTCTCCCGTATTCGGCGGAGAACAGATTTGGTACGCCCAGTGGGACCTTTTCCTCTTTCCACTCCACACTTCGTGTGTCGTGTTCGCGAACAAATCGCGGTTTAATGTGGTTGCCCCTGGATTCGAGGTACTATGATTTGGTGTCTTGCTCCTGTGCAGAGAAAATGGCTTCCAATTTCACTAGCTGCAACAACAACTCCAACTCCGTCCTCACCAGAGGAGTGACCTATGGGCCCCAAGAGGCCTTCATCTACGCAATGCCAGTGGAACAAGTGACTCAGGACACCACTGGAATGTTCTTCGGGACCATGCTCCCAACAATGAGCTTCAACGCCCCACTGTCGTCGTAAGAAGCTCCGAAGAAGTCGGTCTTTGATCGGCTTGCAACTACCGCGGCCCCTCTCAATGGGTCGCCCAAATCCAACGCCTCGGTCTTTAACAGACTGGGCCAAAGCTCCAATGGGCCTGTGATGAAGCCCGCAATACCTGAAGGGGTTATCCCGAAACGGATAGCCATCCCTGCTCCAGTAAATGAAGTCATCAGAGAGACTTCTTCTACTAAGGGGTCGGTCTTCACAAGACTGGCCGTTCCACCTCCCGCTCCAGGAGAAGTCACCAAGGCTGCTACCCCTGCTCGAAAGTTTTCCTTCGACAGGTTGGTCATCCCTTTTGACAGGTTGACACCAACAGCAGTTTCTCATCAAAGCATGAAGCATGATGCAGCTACCCCGACAATGGAGGTGATCCCATCTGCAAGACGCGCTCGACATCGCCACTGGCGCCGAGTGAGGAAAGCCGGGGGCAGTTCCCCTTCTGGATTGACCCCATCAGCTCCGATGGTAGAAGTCGATACTGCTGTTCTAACTGGGAACAACTTTGAGCCGCTCAGGAGGGTGTGCAAGAACTATCCAGCTGCTATATTAAAAGGTCTCCTTCACCTGTTGAAAATGTTATAAAGGCGGAGCTGGAGCAGCCTCCTCAGCGGCTTTCCTCAAAAATTCATAAGGTCTGGAGGAGAGTCCAAGACTCCGTAATCGGTAAGGACTACTCCCACCGACAGCAGAAAATAAAGATTCAGCAAAAGAAGGACCATCCCTCCGCCATGCCACGAATGGTGTCGTTTGCACGGGTGCCTACATCAAAAGCCCCCTCAACTTCAATCGTCCATAAAAAGAGGAGGGTGGAGAAGATCCCTATGCATGCGATGAATCTCAAGGGCACTGAACCCAGACGCACCAAGTCTGGGGGTATGGTAGTGCACACCATCTACATGGCTTCCAGAAAAGAGGATAGCCGTATCTCCACGGGTCATCGACCACTCACCCAATCTGTGACAAAAGCCCAAGAGCAATAGCAAAAGCTCCAAGAATTGCTAACGAAGATGGTCGCGCTCACTGGACCGAAAGAAAGCCCAGAGACGTCGTAAGAGCAGCGTCGGGAATAGGAAACCGACACCGAGTTCCTCCGAAGAATGCTCAAGAAGAAAGACAAAGGGGCCGCGGAACAAGAGGCCAAAATAAAACAAATGGCGCTATTGTTCTAAGATATGGTCGGAATGATGATACAGCCGGATCCTCCAGCTGAAGACCCTCCGATTGTCCTTGAAGACGACAGAGGGGAGATATTAAACCCTCTTTTTTCTTATTCAGCAGCCAAGGAGGAGACCATTTCCAAAGCCGCCCTTGACGATTATATAGCTCAAAAGATACGAGCTCATCAGGAGAGCAAAGCGGCTGGCCAAATCGTCAAGACTGGACGACCCTATCCGGGTTGGTACAACCAAATAAAGTACCTGCCGGGATACACCATCCTTAAGTTCCACGTATATAAAGGGACGGGTAATCCACACCAGCAGGTTGCTCAATTCAGAGCCCTGTGCGGTAATACCGGGGGTGACGACAAACTGTTGCTTCGCCAGTTTGTTGACAGCTTGTCGGAGACAGCGTTTGAATGGTACTCTAAGCTCCTGAATGACCCCGTTAAGACATTTGCAGAAATGGAGCTACTGTTTACACAAAGGTTCGCAAGCGCCAGCGAACGCACCCCAATCACGGCGTTGATCAATGCGAGGGTGAAGCCGGGAGAAACATAAGTTCAGTATGCAATCCAGTGGCGGAACCTATGGTCGAAATGCGAGCAACGTATCGAAGAAGCTCCTACAGTAGGCATGTTCATGGGCACCCTCGATCCGCAGGCGACCATATCCCAGTTCATGATGTTTTTCAAGCCGACTACCTTCCAGGTCTTGATTGACAAGCTGGCCTAAATGGATCAGATGGGCCATAGACCGTCTTTCTCGAAAATGGAGCTTCGAAACGAATAGGGAAAAGGGAAAGCGACCTTCGTTGCCAATGCTCAGTAGCAGCCCAGCGGTCCAAAACCAGCTGATCGCCAAAACGATAGACGACGATTCTTCAACGAGAAGCTAAAATGCCCTAGGATAAAACGAGGAGACTATTCGAACTGGTGGTGCGCAACAGGCTCATCAATCTGCCAGATCCAAGACGTCCACTGCAGCCCGGCGACACCAACAATCCTAATTATTGCCCCTATCACTGAGTAGTAAGCCATCCAATCGAAGATTGTTTCATCTTCAAAGGCTGGATTGAGGACCAATACCAATAGGGCAAATTCGCGTTGTCGGAGAATTGGAAGGTGAGCCCGCCCCAGCCACACGCTCCTAAAAAGGTGGACATGCCGGGGGCATCATGCTCTTTTATAGAAGAAGCTCCATGGGAGGTCGCTCTTTCACCCAAAACAAAAAGAATGCTGAAAGAAATCCAAGCATGTCCGGCAATTAGGTGGAAGAGACCGCTGAAACCCGAGATTATTGAGGGGATGCTAAAGCCGCGCCCAACGCTGAAAGTTGGTGAAGGTAGACAAAACGTTCAGGCCAAGCCTCCAAAGTCTTTAGAGAAAAAGAAGAAGGCTAAGAAGCCCGTCCGACCCGAAGACAGCCGTACAAGTCTGCAGAAATATATCGATGCACTGGAAGAATTTAACCAAAAGGCTCAGACCCCAATCACGTTGGATGAATTCTTTAAGCAAATTCTTGAGAATGAAGCCGATGACGCTGATGAAGGAGACAATTCTTCAGAAGAGCCCGAGGATTACGTGGCAAGCTGCCACGTGATCTCCCACTCATCAATAAATGACAAAGAAGCACCTGATGCAAAGAAATCGGGGGTAGATCCAGAACCAGAATTAAAACCTCTGGAGCCATCGGACGAATTGATTGACAGTCTGCTGAGCGAAGCTCTTCAGAAAAGCAAATCTGACCGAGAGCGTGAAACAGCCATATATGAAAGGGCCAAACGTTGGCGTCGCATTGAAGAAGCTCCGGTATTGAGAAGTCATAGAGTACCCCAACCGGATAGAACTACTTCTGCCGCCAGCAAAAGCAAGTTTAAGATAAGGAAGCAATTCGCCAAAGCCCTGTCGATGGAAATAAAGTTGCCACCTTTCAAAGAAGACATTTCAAAAAATATGTTCCCTGATGAACTAGATGTGCATTCAAACTACTACTTATACCATCGAAGGATCACACATCCTACCGAGGAATGCATGGCCTTTAAAAATTGGTGGCAGGGATACATTGCTCATCGACAGCATTTCAAGCGGATGAAGCGTAAAACTCGTCGAGAGCAGAGAAGCGCGACAAAGGAGCACAGAAGAAATGCTGGCGACCGTCACATGGTTAATTCCGAGGAATCGCAAGTCCTCACCTTCGGGAGCGATTCTGATGAAGAAATAGCCCTTGGCCCTCTCTTCAACGGGTCCATCTCCGAAACAGAAGAGGTGAAGATCTACGAGAACATTCAGCTGCGTAATCACACGTTACCCGAAAAGAATCTCGGACCCATAAGCAAGAGAGCGAACAAAAAAGATAAGGTGAAAGAAAAAGTCCCTGAAGACATCGCCCTCAATGACCGAGTCATCGAAGAGCTGGCAGCTAAGAACCCGCCAAAGAAAAAAAAGGTGGATTACAACGTTCTGGCGCACCTGAGGAAGATACCCTCGCAGCTAAGCATTCTCGACGCCCTTCTGCTATCTAAAGAGGCGAAAGATTCGTTGATCAAGGCACTACAAGAGACCGAGCAGTTTCAAGCCTTCCTTTCCGAAGAAAAGATGAAGGACAAGCTGGAAGAAGTGCACATAGCCGACATCACCTTCAGCGACGAGGACCTCCTCCTCGGGACGTGCGAGCACAACTGTCCCCTATATGTTATCGGGTACTGCCACGACATTAAGATAGGGAAAATTCTAGTTGACAACGGGTCCTCCATCAACCTCCTAAATATCGGAGTGCTAAAAGAAATCTGTATGAGCGTTCAGCACCTAGCTCCGGATAATATTACCATCTCCAGTTTTGACTCCCAGTCATCACGGACGCTCGGGTCCGTAATATTGACGTTACGCTTTGGGCTACTCGTCACTGATATCAAATTTCATGTCATTGACACCAAGACTTGCTACAACGCTTTGATCGGTAGGCCTTGGTTACACGAGTACAACATCATCCCTTCTACACAACATCAGTGTATGAAGTACTTCAAAGATGGTCTTAAATATACGTGACGGGGGAACTGAACCTATTCTCCGTAAATGAAGTCCACAAGTATGAAGACGCTAAGTATTTCTTACCAGATTTTGAAGACACGGAAAGATGCAATAAACCGAAGAATAAGCAAAAAGCTATCACCACTATTCCGGTCTTCAGGAGCGATACTGAGGAGGAAGAAGAGATAGTTTATTCGGGGCCACCCCAATGCAACAAGTCGGGACCGTCTACCCCTATTCTGGTCTTTGGCAGTGACTCTGAAAACGAGTTCAACGCAGTGTTCTCGTTCTGCCCATCAACGCAGGCCCTCATCGGAGATGATCAGAGTTTGAAAATCGCCATGGTTCCGCAGAAGCATTATAAAGAGCTCGACGCACTTGATACCTATAGTGTGCAAGAACTGCAGACGTTCTACGTCCCTCCCAGACGAAAAGATGAAAAGGCGATCCTTTTTTATCGATCCGCGGAAACCAAAATAGAGAAAGAAATCTGGCAGGGTGCCGATTCTACACTTGACAGGCTCCAGCCCATCCATCTGCCCAGATACTACACAGAAGGATTAAAAAGATTGTTGAAGCGCCAAGGCATACCCTTCAAACAGACTGCTCGACAAGCTCAGTTCTATAACAGGATCTGGAACGTCCCCGGAATTCAGCGAAAATTGCCCAATGGGAGAATGGAAATGATCGGGCTTGGATATGTTCAATCCAAAAAAATGGGAGCGATTCCATGGCTGCTGTGTTATACATGACTTCGATGAAGAAGGAGATGCTCTGTTAGAAGACACTGCGATTGAACCAAAACAAGATCCTTCCATAAAAATGTCAGGTCCGTCGTTTGAAGAACAGATGGATAAGCTAATAAGGGAAGCGGGTCAAAAGGCCCGGGATGACCACGACCATGAAATGGCCATTTATGAGAAAGCCAAGACGCAGCGCCTCCTTCAGCAGGCTACTAAGAATGACGATGCCCTTCATCGCCAGCCCGTCATACAGAAGACCCGACACGGAGGCAAAAACAAACTAAATAACCGAAAAAACGTTCGACGGAGGCAAAGCAGGTCCAAGAAGCCACGCGATCGAGAATTGAGCAGCCGGGATCCGTCTCTTGTAAAGAAGATAGGTCGAGCATATTTTTTTCCCCAAGACAAGACAAGGAAGATATTCGACCTTGTCATGAAACATCAAATGATTACGCTCCCGGAGTCCAAACACCCTGAACAAGCAGACGAGGTCTCTCATCTGAATTATTGCTCCTATCACCGAGCGATAGGACATCCTCTCGAAAACTGCTTCACATTCAAAAACCGGGTAGAAGATCAGTATCAGAATGGCAGGTTCGCTCTATCCAGCAGTTGGAGGGTAACCCCACCACAGAAGCATGTTCCAAAAGCAACGTACATAGCGAGAGTAGAACCAGATCAACATCGGTCTTGGAAACGATCTCGTACCTGTCACGCGATAACGCTGTCAGAAGAAGGAGTATGTGAGGATATGGATGACCTCTCTTGGTGTTTTGAAAATGAGGATGAAGATGAGTTGATCTCGGAACTTCCACCGGCGCCAAAAGTGCTGGAAGATGGGATACATACTACTTCGGACAACCTAAGGAAAATCGACTTGGGGACGACAAACGAGCCGAGGCCTACGTTTATCAGTGAGCTGCTGTCCGAAGAACAGGTAGCTATACTAAGAGACGTGCTTATGCGGTATAAAGACTGCTTCGCATGGAACTACTCCGAGATGCCGGGGCTAGATCCGGAAACAGCTGTGCATAAATTGGCGATATCCCTGGACGTCAAGCCAGTCAAACAAGCACCGAGGAGAATGCAGCTCAAACTTGAAATGAGCATCAACGCCGAAGTCAAGAAGCTAATCGACTCCGGCTTTATCCAAGAAGTTCGGTATCCTAACTGGATCACCAACATCATCCCAGTGATGAAGAAAAATAGGACGGTGCGCATCTGCGTGTACTTTCGGGACCTCTACAAAGCATGTCCGAAGGATGACTTTCCCGTACCAGTTACCGAGCTGATGATAGACAACACGTCCACTTACGAAGTCTTCTCCTTCATGGACAGCTCATCAGGGTACAATCAAATAAAGATGCATCCTGAAGACCAGAAGCATACCACTTTCCGGACTCCTCTAGGCATATTCTGCTATAAAGTAATGCCTTTCGGTCTGAAGAATGCCGGCGCTACCTATCAGAGGGCCATGACGAAGATCTTTGATGACCTCATACATGAAATCGTCGAATGCTATATCGACGACCTCGTGGTGAAAAGTAAATCATACGGGGAGCATTGGGAGCATCTGGAGATAGTGTTCCAGCGCCTTCAGAAATACAACCTGAAGTCGAACCTTCTCAAATGCGCGTTCAGAATTTCCTCGGGAAAATTCCTAGGATTCACCGTACGACACCGGGGCATCGAAATAGACCCATCAAAGACCAAAGAGATCATGGAAATGCCTGCTCCAAGGTCTCTAAAACAATTGTGGTCTCTCTAAGGGAAGCTCGCGTATATCCGACGGTTCATAGCCAACCTCTCCGGCAAATGCCACCCCTACAGTCATTTAATGAAGAAGGGGACCCCTTTCATCTGGGATCGTAAATGCAAGAGCGCACTAGATGAAATCAAGCAATACCTGCAGAATCCTCCAGTACTGACCGCTCCAGTCAAGGGAAAGCCTCTCATCCTGTACACAACCGCCCTTGAAGGTTCCTTAGGCGCACTATGGGTATAGGAAAATGACCAAGGGAAAGAGAGAGACCTCTACTATTTGAGTTGAGTTCTCCTGGGGGCAGAAAATAACTACTCCCCCATCGAAAAACACTTCCTGGTGCTAATCTTCGCGATAACGAAGCTTCGACACTATGCATTAGCGCATGAGGTCCACCTCATATCAAAAGTGGACCCTCTCAAATATTTGATGTCAGACGACTCGCTAAATGGGCATTCCTCTTGATGGAGTTCTCGATAACATACCGACCTCTCAAGGCAGTGAAGGGCCAGGCCATTGCCGACTTCCTCGCTGAGCATCCGATACCTGCCGATTCACCCCTAAATTGCGAATTGCCAGACGAGCACGCGTTTGACACGATCGACAGGGAGAAAGGAGAGAGTGACACCCGATGGGAACTTTACTTCGATGGAGCATCTTCCATGAAGAAGCGAAAGCACAACTCCCTTATAATCAAATCTGGGGTAGGCCTTATCTTTGTGACTCCGCAAGGAGGGATAATGCGCTTTGCCTTTTCCCTAACAGAAACGAGGAAAAATAATGAAGTAGAATATGAAGCTTTGATAGCAGGTCTTGAGATCGCTGTCGACATGGAAATCGAAAACCTCCTTATATACGGAGATTCCCTGTTGGTCGTTAGTTAAGTAAACGGCGACTATCAAACGTGCAAACTGGAGTTGGTAAAGTACGGTGAGAGAGTGCAGCAACTGCTGACCGAATCCCCTCCTACATGCGGGAGAGCATACCGCGCACGGAAAATAGAAAAGTGGATGCACTGGCCAAGCTCACTAAATAATTGGCTGATGAAAATCTCGATGACGTAAGAATCGTCGTGCAAAGCCGTCGAATTCTCGCACCGGCAGAAAAATCTCCGGAGTCGCCTGAAGAAGAGGAAGCGACCAAGCAAGCGGCCCTTCAAATAGAGGACCAAGAAAAGGTTAAGGATTGGAGAGAAGTCTTCACAGACTACTTCAAATCCCATCGAACACCTGAAGATGCATCCTCAAGACATCGGCTTATGAGACGAGCTCTGTCTTTCGCATTCGTCAATGACACGCTGTATAAGAGATCGTTCGACTCTCTATGGCTGAGATGCCTGAGACCAGAAGAAGCAAGAAGAGTTATCCAAGAAACTCATGACGGACATTGCGCTTCTCATCAAGCCAGGCCAAAAATGAAGTTGAAGATGAAAAGAATGGGCTACTATTTGCCCATGATGATTCAGGACTGTCTTGAATACGCGAAGCAATACCATTCGTGCCAGATTCATGGAGACTCATCCACCAGCATCCAAACCCGCTACACCCAACAGTGTCTAGTTGGCCATTCGAAATATGGGGAACCGACATAATTGGGCCCATTGAACCAGCGTCATCCAAAGGACATCGGTCCATATTGGCGAAAACCGATTACTTTTCTAAGGAGGCGGAAGCAGTACCGCTAAGAGAAGTGAAGATGGAGAATATCCTCCATTTCTTCAAGACACACGTTATCTATCGGTTCGGCACTCCGTGATGGATTATCTCCGATAACGGACCAGTCTACAGAAGTCACAAAATCAGCCGCTTCGCACAGCAGCATAACATAGACTGGAGATACTCTTTGGTTTATAATCTCCGAGCTAACGGTCTATCTGAGGCTTTCAACAAAACCTTGACAAAGATCATAAAGAAGACAGTGTCCAAAAATAAGAAAGATTGGCATGAGAGACTACATGAAGCTCTCTGGGCGTATCGAACCATGTTCAAAACAGCCATAAACACAACGCCGTATGCATTGGTATTCGGCGCTGAAGCAATACTCCCCTTGGAGATAGAGCTACTCTCCCTACGAGTGGCGGTTCATTATGAGCTGACAGACGAAGAGAATGCTCATCTTCGGCTTGAGGAGCTCTTGACGAAACCTGGCTCATGGCGCAGCAAAACTTGGAGGCTTACAAAGCAAAGATGACGCGCTCATACGAGAGATTGACTAGGCCAAGAACATTCCACCAAGGTGAACTCGTGCTAGTGGTCAAGAGACCTATGATCCCCAATTGTGCGAAACGGAGGAAATTCGAGCCGAACTATGAGGGCCCGTACATCATAAACAAAGTCTACCAAGGTGGGGCTTACTTGCTCATGGATATGGATGGCGCAAGACCCTTCAGGCCAATAAACGGCCGGTTCTTGAAAAAATACTATACCTGATGAGACACGGCCTAGGTCAACGATAGATGGCGACGCCTATGTCCGTTCTCTATCTTCCCAAGCCTAAACTCTATAAGTAGTATCCGGCGAAAGCTCGCCTCGAAAACGTGCGATGGACCGAAACGTCCCCAAACTAATAGTGGACCGAAACGTCCCTAATCTAATAGTGGACCGAAACGTCCCTAAACTAATAGCGGACCGAGATGTCTTAAAACTAACAAAGGACCGAAATGCCCTAAAACTAACTACTGACCAAAACGTCTTTAAACTACTGCAAACCCGCAGCATTCTTGGGCTGACGCGTGAAAAAAAAACGGTACGTCCATAAGCAAAATGGGCACGGATGAAAACTCGAAAGGGCTCCATGAGTAAAAACGGCACGGCTAACGACGAGTTTGTGAAAACCCAAAAGGGCACTGTTCCCCGCCGAAAACCTAGAAGACAAACGTCTTGCCTGAATTTCGGTGCAGATGCTAATTGGTGCTATCCGTCCACCTCTCCGAAGATGCCAAGTTGATTTATGGCACCTTGTATCGAAGGATTAAACGGATGCGGCCGATGTAGCAGACTTCGTCAGATTCCCCCTCGTTTGAGGGGTTTTTGATTGTGGGGACGCTATTCCCTGCAGGCGCAAGCCTCTGCAGTTAATTACGCTACCGCATCACGGTAACAACTTTCTCCTTCTCTAGATGGTCACTTCGCGTCGTGAGTGTTTGTTTTGTTTGTGATTGCCCGTGGATTGTATACGGAGACTAATTTATGTTGTCGCCCGTAGGGCGTGGACTAGTCCAAATCCGTATCTTTCTTAGATTTGGGTTTAGGAGTTGGGTTTAAGGATACGTTAGTCAAATTTGGGCTAAGATCAACTTAAACATATGTTAAGGATACGTTAGTCTAATTTTAGACTAAGATCAACTTAACGGGATCGTTTAGATCCAACAAAAGAGCAATCGGGCTCTATTGTTTAGTTTAGGGACATTGGGGTCGATTAGTTTAAGGACATTATGGTCCATCATTAGTTTAAGGACATCTCGGTCCGTTGTTAGTTTAAAGAAATCGCGGTCGAGGTTAAGGACATCATAGTCCATGAGTTTAAAGACCTCATAGTCAATTGTTAGTTTAAAGACATCACGGTCGAGGTTATGGACATCATAGTCCATGAGTGTAAAGACCTCACAGTCAAGGTTAAGGAAATCGTAGTCCGTGAGTTTAAAGACCTCACAGTCAAGGTTAAGGACATCATAATCCGTGAAATGTGTGGTCGCTGGGACCCGTCACCACTCTGAAGACGTTGAAGGATTACAACGACAAATATCAGAGGAATGAACAGATGTACCCTCGAACTAAAGTGGATCAAGTGATCTGTAGTCCAAATTGGAACTAAGATCAATTAATTAAATTATGAGCACATTGACTCAGTTAAGTCTGAATTGAGGACTTATGACCAACTTGGGCTAAGTTCAATTAAATTTGAAGTGTTGGCCCTTTGTTGGACCATTAGACATTTTTCTGAGTTCAGCCCCTCATCATTTAGCAATGCTTAAACAAGGGTTTGAGGGCTTTGGTAACATTTTTGGTCTTTGACTAAGCATTGAACATTATAGCTCTGAATTTTACTCAATTTTGAGATTCAGTTGAAGGGGAGACTTTTGCCTCTGGAGAATTAGCCAATTTGGCTAAAACTAGTGTTAAACACTAGAGAAAAACAGTGTTAAACACTGGAAATAAAATTCTCGAATTAGTGTTAAACACTAGAAATAAGATTCTCAAATTAGTGTTAAACACTGGAAATAAAATTGTCAAATTAGTGTTAAACACTAGAAGACGATAGTGTTAAACACTGGAAATAAAATTGTCAAATTAGTGTTAAACAATAAAGAGGAAGGGGTCACGTGGGGACACGTGAGGGTACCCAAAGATAGGGCCAGATCTCCTTTACTTTGTTTTGCAAATAAGTGTTAAACACTTTTACTCTTTTGGCCATCATGTGTTGGCACCTGATGGACATTTGTACGCTGATTATTAAAGCTTTTATCAAGGGGTCACATGGTAACACGTGAGAGCGCCCAAGTTAGAATCTGCCTTTGCTTTTATTCTCGTTGTTTTGGAGGTCACGTGGGAGCACGTGAGGCATTGCCTCAGGGCTAATTCCTTCTCATTTTGGGGGATCTTTTCAGGGGTCACATGGGGACACGTGACCTTTTTCTTTTGCATACATTGAGATCTTTCAAGTCTCTTTATTTCTTTAAGAATTAAATTCTTTATAAGGTTAAACCCTAATTGTGGTTTCTTTGGAGGAATTAAATTCCTATGTGAAAGAATTAAATTCTTATGCAGGGTGAAACCCTAATTTCATTAAGTTCCCGTGAATTTGAAAGAATTAAATTCTTAAATAGGGTTTAAACCCTAGTTTTGTCTATCTTGAAGGAATTAAATTCCTGTAAATTGAGGAGAATTAAATTCTCATATAGGGTTGAACCCTAGTTTTATCTTGGAGGAATTAAATTCCTATAATTTTAGGAGAATTAAATTCTCATATAGGGTTAAACCCTAGTTTTATTTTGAAGGAATTGAATTCCTATGAATTGGGAGAATTAAATTCTCTAAACTCAATTTCCCCTCTAAGTTTTGGATCTGCATGGCAAAATCTCAACCCGATGAGAATTAAATTCTCAAACTATGGGGAGATTTGCTTCTGCAGATCTTCAACCAGAGGAAGAACTAAGTTCTTTTGCAGAAGAGTTAAACTCTTAGATTGAGAATTAAATTCTCTTTTTGAAGTTTTGATCCTTTCCCCCTTTCTCACCTAGGTTTTCTTTCTTGAGAATTAAATTCTCCTTTCTTTTCTCTCTGCTATTTGCCTTTAGAAAATTTCAAGATCCCAAAATTCTCTCTATTTATTCTCCTCTTGGCTCCATTTATAGGAGAAGGAAAAGAATCAATTTGTATAGCAAACCTTTTATTGAAAGATTTTGTTTGTTTTTCATAACTAATATGATCTTTTAGATCACTTAGTAAATTTTATTCACCATTGGATTTTTAATCCAAAAGATATTCTGTTTGTTATTCTTGGTAAATTTTAGGGAAATCTTTCCTTGTCTAAAATCTTTCCATGAGTTGGTGATTTTTAATCACCCTTGGATTTTTAATCCAACGGTCCCCCATAATCCTTTTCTGTTTTGGAAAGATTTGGAGAAATACTTTCCCAGTTAGGATCTTTGTTTTCCTTTAATTAGAATTTAATTCTATCAATTCATAAGGCTTTCAAAGCCTATCACGTGTCGGCACGTGACCCCTCTCCATTTAGAATTTAATTCTGTATTTTAACTAGGCTAAAGACCATCACGTGTCAGCACGTGACCCTTGGTCACGTGTGAGCACCTGACCCCCCATTGGGGTCTTTCCTTAGCCGCTTGTTTACACTTCTGCTTGCTTAGAATTTAATTCTGTAAAGAGATCACGTGTCAACACGTGACCCTTGGTCACGTGTGAACACTTGATACCACATTGAGGTAATTCCTGATTTTTAATCAGGGAACAAATGCCCCCACAGCGTTGCTCTCACATGTCTGCACGTGAGTGCAACGCTGTCACTTTTGTGACCGTTGGATCTGTTTAGGGAATAGGGGAGATGAAACGTTTCCCATCACATCCTATAAATGCCAGCGTCCCTTCAAAAGCACCTCCACTTTGCTCATCTTCTTCCTTACTAACTTTTCCTTTTGAGAATTTAATTCTCTTTTCTCAGAGCTTAGTTCTCTGTCTCAAAATTTTTCCAGAGTTCAACTCTATTGAAAGATTCCCTTTCCTCAGGTAATAATCTTGAATGAATGGAGAACTTTTGCAGAAATCTCTATTGGATTTTAAATCCAGACCAAGGGTTTTTCCCTTTAACAAGAACACACATTTTTTTCTTTAAGTTCTTTAAAAAGAAAACCACTCATTCTTTTAATCAACAGACCTTTCAGGGTTTCTCTGATCTTCACGGGTTAATGGTGGTGTTTGTTTTTTCCATGGAATTTAATTCCATCCCAAAGAGCTTTGTCTCTGAAAAATGTTTTTGGGAATTTAATTCCTCTTTTTCAAAAAGGAATTTAATTCCTATGAAGAACTTAGTTCTTCCCAGAGAGCTTCTTGGGGTTTTCTTGCCCTGAGTTGTTTCTTTGCCGCCAAGAAGAAAAAAAGGTTTGCAATGGTGTTTTCTGGGAATTTAATTCTCTTGCTCTGTTTGATATTTGAAGAGTCCAAGATGGATTTCTTTTTGAGGAATGTGTAGGGTCATTTGAAATCCACTGTTCATTTATTGAGAATCTTCTTTTTGTCTCATAGTAATTGCTTTGCCTCATCACTAGCAAGCCGCCATTTTGATTTTATGGGGCCCGTGTGTTTTGTAACCAATGGTCCCATAAAATAAGTCCTCTGTCGCTTTCTTCTACTGTCTTTTGTTATATATACATTTATAAACACACACATATATATATATACACTGTTGGCTTCGCTTTAACAATTTCCCCTTATTTTATTTCAGGCATAATGACTTCCGTTCCGTATTTTCCTTTTACTCGCTCGGAGGCCACTTTTCATCAGTCGCCATCTGATAAGGAAGTGATGGCGATGATCAGGGCTCATGACCCGAATCTCACCAACTTGCTTTTGTGGGGGACCTGGTACGGTCACATCATCTGCGGTCGCCGAAGTTTTCTTTGCGAGATACCGACGGAGCCTACCTACCCATTCCTGCCGATGGATCCTCCAAGGACTGTTTTTGCTGTGGGAATGACAAATTGGACCCCTATGGGACGGCTTGAGCCTTCAACGACTGGTATTCCGAACCATCCGGTGCCGGCCATAGATATTCTGGGGCGCCACATTTGCCAGGGCGAAGCCCAGCCATGGGGGCAGATTTACAAAATAGGGCTTACCCCTCGACACCCCACGGGCTACCTTCTTTGGGCTCGTTACATCTTGTCTGCCCATCGCGCGCGACTGTAGAGGGTTGGGTTTTATCAGGCGATATATGCATCCTTCTTCCATTACCAACCTCCTCATGTCTGGTGGGTCAAGGCCTTCCTGAACCAATGGAATCTCCCCACCAACACTTTCCTTCTCGGGGACTACGAAGTTTCGATTTCCTTGGAAGAATTTCGTAAGATCTCGGGGCTGCCGATCAGGGGGACACTTTATGAGGAACTGCTGCCTCCCGACGAGTATGTCTTTGAAACCGAGCCTGCAATGCTTGACAGCCTGTTTACCGAGAACGCCGTCTGCCACAAGCGCCCGAGTTTGATCAAGGCCCTGGGCATTTTTGACAAACTGTTCACAGAATCAGAAGAGCAGGGCGTCACTTTTAAGAGTTTTATCGCTTTCTTCCTTCGCGAGGGTGTCCTATCGAAGACGGCTCCGAAGTTTGCGAACATTAACGACCCCTTTGGGTTTGGTTTAGACAGACGACCGACTAAGGAAGAGGACTTGACGCAGTATTATATTTCCATCATGTCGGCGGTATCTTTCGAATCGATTGCAGCTCCTGCTATGGATGAAGAAACTTTCTTCGTGGGCTTCATCAGTGTTTGGCTCAGCTGGTTCGTCATTCCCATGCATCGCCGCTTCATGAGAGCCTCGGTTATTTACCCTGCTCACCGCATTGCTGAGGGAACACGACTAGCTGTTGGCATTCCAGCGCCGGCGCATCTTTATCATAGGTTAGGCGCCGCGGCTAATACCTCAACTCCAGGTGTGGATGTGGTAAACTTTTCTCTTCACTACTTTATGTCCTGGATCGAGATGCACGTATTGGGGGCTTTTGCTATGCACCAGAGACCCAAATTTTATGATGCCTACACTTTTCCGTGACTCATGCGGCTGGTGGGTGCTTCTGCTCCTGACCCGACTCAGTCTGGGGCCATTCGCGTGTTGATCACTCCCTATGCTAGTAAGGGTGGCTTGGTATTCGTTGATCGGGTTCTATCTGCTGCTTCAGGTCCGATTCAACAGCTATGCGATTTGTCGAAAGAGGAGGTACCTTCTCTTAGGCCCAGGGAAGCCATGCACCTGTACGCGATCAGGCCAGGTTACCTGGTGTTTCATCAGAACAGTGCGGCCCTTTTCATGCGGTACAACCCACACCGCTTTGCCCGGCAACTTAGATATGATCAGGGCGTCCCCTTCGAGGCATTTACAGCTGCGCCCGTCCCATCACCTGAAGCCGTTCGTGACGCTGCTCATCATTTTGTGAGGCTGAACATTGGTTCTCGCTTCATGATTCCTGAAGCTGATCATATTCCCCGATGTGTGGGGTCCTTCACGGGCCGGTACCTTTATCGGGTCAGTCCAGTTATTGCTGAAGAGAAGAGGATGCTTCTTGGGTACAGCACTCCCGTTCCGGTTCGAGCCCCGGGAGTTCCGCCACAACCGCGTGCATCGGTTCGCTTTCCCCTGAGGGAGACCAGTGTTGCGCTTATTCTGGAGGCGGCAGACGTGGACTTCACTCCCACAGTCGGTATGCCACTGGGTACTCGGGCTCAGTCGAGGGCTAATAGGGCGCCGGTAACAGTATCATCATCCGCGGCGTCGACAATGGCCGTATCGTCCTCGGTAACACCACCAAGTGAGGGCGTTGAAGGTGAAGTGGGTCAACGCCGTGCCAGAGCTCCACGGGGGAGGAAACGGTCGTCTTCGGGGGTCGGTTCTGGATCCAAGCGGCGGAGGAAGACGGCTACTAATCTGCTCGACTCTTTAATAGAGTCTGAGCCTATTCTTCAGGATGAGCCGTTGGCTATGCAAGAATCGGATGCTGGCCTACTTTTCCCGAGTTCGTCTGCCGAGGAAGCCGCACAATTGGCTGAGGTTATAAGACGCTCGCAAGATAAATCGGACAACATAAGGATTCGGAAGAAGCCCTACCCGGCCGTCATCTTTTACGAAGACCCCCCATGGATAAGGTGATGATTCATCGGCCTTTTGGAAGAATGGGGCGAAAGGGCCCTTAGAAAGGCTTTTTCGGCCGACGTCGAGGATGCGCTTTCGCTGTGGACCGGTGGCTACGAGTCCACCATCGGACCTCGGCGAGCACACCTCCTTAGAAAGGAGCGTCGGCTTGAACAAGCCATATTGGAAGCTCCCCTGTGCATCGGTATGTTCCTATATTTCTTTGTAATATTTCATATTGCTTGCATACATATATATGTATCCTTATCCTTTTACAAACTTTGCAGGGACTTCAGCGAAGGCTCTAAGTCGTGCTTTGACCGTAGAGTCTGCTGATATCCCAGTAAAGCACCAATCAGTGTGGAGGGGGTTGATGCAACTGTTGCTCTTGCGATAGAGTCTCGTTCGGTGGTTCCCGCTTCCAAAGCACTTGCTCCCTCGGGGGAGGCACCTTTGCCGGTCGCCGCTCCAATGGCTCTTCCTGAGGGTGACTCGGAAACTAGGGCATAGGTAGTCGAGGCTACCATCCTTTCATTGGAGCCCACAGCGGCAGTCGCTGCTCCTCGTTCAGAAGCCGCTGCACCGGTTCTCGTCCCCGATAATGTGCCTGAAGTCACGGAGGAGACCGCTGAAGCCGCTATCCCTCCAGCTCAGAATGGGAGGAGCGTTGAAGGTAGCTTTCTATATTTTAGATTATTAATCTTTCCATTTTCTGAACACTTTTGTCCTTTCAGAATTGCGTGGATTGGCGGCCTCTATTGCTGATCTGTCTCCTAGGCAGTCTTTTCAGCGCCTGTTGGAAATGGCTGCTCCGCAAGCGATACCTCCTCAGCGCATCGTCCTCTCTTCCGGGCAAGATTAGTGTTGCTTACCCCTTTTTCACAGCATTGTTACTATTCCATAAAATGACATTAATATCTTTTACAGTTCTGGAGGCCGACGATGAGGTTGAGATTCTTGAAGGGCCAAGGGAGCCTTCAGCTCTTTCTTGCATGACTGTGGGTAAGTAAAGTCCCAACACTATACCATTTGTTCCTTTGCCTACACATTCAGCTGACTGTTTATAAATCTGAACAGCTCTGCCAGTTCTTACCGCGTTGGAGTCACGCATCTCCATGCCACCCAGCCCCTATGCTCTGCATGCCTCGGAACGGATGGCCAAACTAAGCCTCGCCTCTCTATCATCTCTAATTGAGGAACTTCGCGCCGGCAGTCTGATCACGGCCGAAGCGTTTGCTGCTGAAGCTAATAGCTTTCTTCCTTTTCTTGCCACCTATCATAGTGAAGCAGTGGTGCAAGTCTGGGTCAAGTTTTGTCGGCAGGTAGAGGCTTGCTTGCATGTGCTAGAATGTACACGCCTTTCTTCGGAGGTTGTGGCGGCAAAGGCGAGCTTACGGGGTCTAATTGAACGGTGTGCGGCCAATATGATATCATGTGAGAAGAGGCTCGACCGCAAGTTTTCGGAGAGGGAGCTGGCTTCGAAAGCGCTGAGGGAGCTTCAAGCCAACCTTACGGCCAAGGCCAATAAAGCGTATGAACTATGGCGAGTGCTTCAAAAGGCCATCAAGGAGGTGGTAGCCATTGACAAAGCCGCCGTGTTCACTCGTGAAATGGTCGAAGCCCATAAAGTCACTGAAAAGGAGCTTGAAGGTCGGCTTGCTTCCTACCAGGTCCAGCAGGCTCAAGCGGAGGCTCGTCTTTTGACGATACTGAATCACAAAGGCAAGGCCCGGCGAAAGAGGGATGAACTGGCAAACCTGCTAAATCGTCCGCCGACCTGAAGAATTGTACATATATTTTTTTATTCTTCCTTTGTACATACTCCTGAAGGAGAGTATATTTTTTGTTCTTTCACGAATTGTACTTTGTATTCATTTTGATTCATGAATAAAAGATATCTTTTTCTTCACGATCGCGTGCCCCTTTTTTATTAAGTGTATTCTATGGATAGTCTATCTCGATCTCTTTGCAGGAAAACGATGGCTTAGGATTCAGGGTTAAGATCTGCCTCCTAAGACTTTTCAACTTCATGAGCCGTGAGGGTCTCATAAAGAATTTTCTCCCTACCGGTCGAGAGGATCCCATAGGTGTAATTTCTCCTTAGAAATCATAAGGATTCCTAAGTGTGTTTTTCCTTTGCAAGTCGTAAGGATCTCACAAGAGAGTTTGCTCCCTTATGAGTCGTGAGGACCCGCAAGTGATGGGTGAGGTTACCCTCATCCGCATTTCACGGAATCAGGAGTTGCTCTGGATGCTTCCCACGGGGTCATAGCTGTGTTCTGGGAGGACCAGACTCCGCTCTGGACGTTTCCCACGGGGTCAGGATTGACATAAGCCGCGTTCCATGTGACCAGGAATTTTTCTCTGGATGCTTCCCACGGGTTCACTGCCGTGTTCTGCGAGGACCAGGCTCCGCTCTGGATGCTTCACACGGGGTCATTGCCGTGCTCTGCGAGGACCAGGATCCGCTCTGGACGTTTCCCACGGGGTCAGGATTAACGTAAGCCGCGTTCCACGTAGCCAGGAATTTTGCTCTGGATGCTTCCCATGGGTTCACTGCCGTGTTCTGCGAGGAACAGACTCCGCTCTGGATGCTTCACACGGGGTCATTGCCGTGCTCTGCGAGGACCAGGATCCACTCTGGACGTTTCCTACAGGGTCAGGATTGACGTAAGCCGCGTTCCACGTAACCAGGAATTTTGCTCTGGATGCTTCCCACGAGTTCACTGCCGTGTTCTGCGAGGACCAGGCTCCGCTCTGGATGCTTCATACGGGGTCATTGCCGTGCTCTGTGAGGACCAGGATCCGCTCTGGACGTTTCCCACGGGGTCAGGATTGACGTAAGCCGCGTTCCACGTAACCAGGAATTTTGCTCTGGATGCTTCCCACGGGTTCACTGCCGTGTTCTGCTAGGACCAGGCTCCGCTCTGGATGCTTCACACGGGGTCATTGTCGTGCTCTGCGAGGACCAGGATCCGCTCTGGAAGTTTTCCACGGGGTCAGGATTGACATAAGCCGCGTTCCACGTAGCCAGGAATTTTGCTCTAGATGCTTCCCACCGGTTCACTGCCGTGTTCTGCGAGGACCAGGCTCCGCTCTGGATGCTTCACACGGGGTCATTTCCGTGCTCTGCGAGGACCAGGATCCGCTCTGGACGTTTCCCACTGGGTCAGGATTGACATAAGCCGCGTTCTACGTAGCCAGGAATTTTGCTCTGGATGCTTTCCACGGGTTCACTGCCGTATTCTGCGAGGACCAGGCTCCGCTCTGGATGCTTCACACGGGGTCATTGCCGTGCTCTGCGAGGAAGGATCCGCTCTGGATGTTTCCCACTGGGTCATAATTGACGTAAGCTGTGTTCCACGTAACAAGGAATTTTGCTCTGGATGCTTCCCACGGGTTCACTGCCGTGTTCTGCGAGAACCAGGCTTCACTCTGGATGCTTCACATAGGGTCATTGCCGTGCTCTGCGAGGACCAGGATCCGCTCTGGACGTTTCCCACGAGTCAGGATTGACATAAGCCGTGTTCCACGTAACCAGGAATAATTGACTTTATCCGCATTTCACAGAATCAGGGTCTGACTCTTAGTCATCTGTGTACCGCCGAGTCATGGAACTGAGAGTTGCCGCGATTCCGCTTTGTTTGATGTTGTGTCTGTCATAATGAGACGGATGTTGAGATGATCTGCAGGCTATCTGTGAACCGTTGAGATTTGGCTTCTTCTTTTGATGAAATCTGGGGAGGAAAGGTGTGATTCCTTCATCGTTTGTGCCCTTGGATTGTATATAGGGATTGACATGATATTACCTGTAGGGAAAAAATTTCATTCATATATATATTTTTTTATTTTATTTCTTTCCGTGATGCTCTATCATTTCAGCTTTTATATCGCGAAGGTCGCGATTGCCCAATCATTTCGGCTATTTTTCGCGATGCCCAATCAACTTGTCTATTTGTTTTATTTTCACTCGCTGCTTTTTATTGCGAGTTTACTCAATCATTTTGGCTATTTTGCATGCATATATTTTTACTTGCTGATTTTGTTTGCAAGTTGCCCCATCATTTCGGCTATTTCGTATGCATGTGTGGCTTGCTGGCTTTTCGCTGCAGGCTTGGACTTAGACACCGATTCCGGCATCAGCATCGTTACAACTGGGATATTGCCAGGAGCGAATCATCATTTTCCTCTGTCGATGATGAACAAAGGTGGCTTAGTAACAGGGTTAAGATCCTGTCGACTAAGGCTTTTTGGCTTCATGAGCCGTAAGGGTCTTATAAAGGTATTTTTTCCTGCGAGTCGTGAGGATCTCGTAGGTGCATTTTCTCCTTAGGAATCTTGAGGACTCCTAAGTGTAGAGTCTCTTATAAGTCGTAAGGATCTTACAAGAGTATTTTCTCCTTATAAGTCGAGAGGACTTACAAGGGTTGTTCATCATGTAGGCATATCCCTAGTCATGGATGAGACTTTGTTAGGAAAATATTTATTTGCGCCCGTAGATTGCATACAAGGGTCAACATTGAACCGCTTGTAGGGCAGTATTAGAGGTTGTGGGGGATGCTTAAGAACAGGTTCAGATCCCTGTAGTTTAAGACTTTCAAATATTATGAGCCATGAGGGTCTCATAAAAGGATTCTCCGTACGAGTCGTAAGGATCTCGCAAGTGTAATTTCTCCTTAGGAATCGTGGGGATCCCTAAGTATGTTTCTCCCTTGTGAGTCGTAAGGATCTCACGCGGGTGGTTTCTCCTCACAAGGTCGAGAGGACCCTGCAAGTTTCTTTTAACAAGGTTGCGCCCTTTCGGGTTTTCATAAACACTCGCCGGTAGCCCTGCTTTTTTTACTCACGGAGCGCTTTCGGGTTTTCATCCGTGCCCATTTTGCTTATAAACATACCGTTTTTATTTTTTATTTTTATTCTTTTATTTTCACTTTTTTTATCAGTCCTGGGATGCTATGATCCACAGTAGTTTATCGACGTCTCAGTCAACGGCTAGTTTTAGGACATAGTGGTCCATCGTTAGTTTAAGGACGTTTCGGTCCGTTGTTAGTTTAAGGACGTTTCAGTCCGCAAGCCGGCTACTACTTATAGAGTTTGGGCTTAGGAAGACAGCGAGCGGACATAGTCGTCGTCATCTATCATTGACCTAGGCCGTGACTCGTCATGCATAGTACATTTTTAGGAAGCGACCGTTTATTGGTCTGAAGGGCCTTTCGCCATGCATGTCCATGAGTAGATAGGCTCCACCCTGGTAGACCTTGTCTATGATATACAGGCCTTCATAGTTTGGCTCGAATTTTCCCCGCTTGGCGCGGTTGTGGATCATAGGTCTTTTGACCACTAGCACGAGTTCGCCTTGGCGGAATGTTCTCGGCCTGGTCAATCTCTCATATGAACGCGTCATTTTTGCTTTATAAGCCTCCAGATTTTGTTGCGCCATGAGCCGGGTTTCATCAAGGACATCAAGCTCCTCAAGCTGAAGGTGAGCATTTTCTTCGTCCGTTAGCTCGTAATGAACTGCCACTCGTAGATAGGGTAGCTCTATCTCGAGGGGGAGTACCACCTCTGTACCGAATACCAATGCGTACGGCGTTGTGTTCGTGGCCGTTTTGAACGTAGTTCGATACGCCCATAGAGCTTCATATAGTCTCTCGTGCCAGTCCTTCTTATTTCGAGACACCGTCTTTTTCACGATCTTCGTCAGGGTCTTGTTAAAGGCCTCAGCTAGACCGTTAGCTCGGACATTATAAGCCGAAGAATATCTCCAGTCTATGTTATGCCGTTGTGCGAAACGGCTGATCTTGTGGCTTCTGTAGGCGGGTCCGTTATCAGAGATGATCCGTCGCGGAGTTCCAAACCGATAAATGACGTATGTTTTGAAGAAATAGAGGATATTCTCTGTCTTCACTTCCCTCAGCGGTACTGCTTCTGCCCATTTGGAGAAGTAATCAGTTGTCGCCAAAATGAATCGATGTCCTCTGGACGATGCTGGTTCGATGGGGCCGATTATGTCAGTTCCCCACATTTCGAACGGCCAGCTGGCCACTATCGGATGTAATGGATTCGGATGCTGGTGGATAAAGTCCCCGTGGATCTGGCACGAGTGGCTTTGCTTCGCATACTCGAGGCAGTCCTGAATCATCGTGGGCCAATAGTAGCCCATCCTTTTAATCTTCAGCTTCATCTTCGGCCCAGCTTGGTGAGAACCGCAGAGTCCGTCGTGAACTTCTTAGATGACTCTTTTTGCTTCTTCAGGTCTCAGGCATCTTAACCATAGAGAATCAAATGACCTCTTGTACAGAGTGTCATTGACGAAGGCAAAAGATAGGGCTCGTTTCATAAGCTGATGCCTTGAGGATACATCTTCAGGTGTTCGACGGGATTTGAAGTAGTCTATAAAGACTTCTCTCCAATCCTCAACCTTTTCTTGGTCTTTACCTGTAGAGCCATTTGCTCGGTCGCTCCCTTTTCCTAGGACGACTCCGGAGATATTTCTGCCGGTGCAAGAACCCGACGGCTTTGTATCACGATTCTTACCTTATCGAGGTTCTCGTCGGCCAATTCTTTAGCAAGCTTGGCTAATGCATCTGCTTTGCTATTTTCCGCACGCAGTATGCTTCCCAAGGTGTAAGAAGGAATTTGAGTCAGCAACTGCTGCACTCTCTCGCCGTACTTTACCAACTCTGGCTTGCACGTTTGATAGTCGTCGTTTACCTGACTAACGACCAATTGGGAGTCTCCGTATATGAGGAGGTTTTCAATTCCCATGTCGATGGCGATCTCGAGACCTACTATCAAAGCTTCATACTCGGCTTCATTGTTTGTCCTCGGCTCTGTTAAGGAGAAAGCGAAGAGCATTATCCCTCCTTGTGGAGTTACGAAGATGAGGCCTACCCCTGATTTGATTATGGGCGTGCTTTGTTTGCGCTTCTTCATGGAAGATGCTCCATCGAAGTAAAGTTCCCTCCAGGTATCACCCCCGTCGATCGTGTCAAACGCATGTTCGTCTGGCAGTTCGCAATTCAAAGGAGAATCGGCAGGTATCGGATGCTCAGCGAGGAAGTCAGCGATGGCTTGGTCTTTCACCGCCTTAAGAGGACGATAAGTTATTGAGAACTCCATCAAGAGCAGGGCCCATTTAGCGAGTCGTCCCGTTAATATGGCCTTCGACATTAAATATTTGAGAGGATCCACCTTCGATATGAGATGGACCTCATGTGCCAACGCGTAGTGTCCGAGCTTCATTATTGCGAAGATAAAAAATAGGCAGTATTTTTCAATGGGAGAGTAATTACTTTTTGCCCCCAGGAGAACTCGACTCAGATAGTAGAGGGCTCTCTCCTTCCCTTGGTCGTTCTCTTGTGCCCATAGCGCGCCTAAAGAACCTTCGAGGGCTGTTGTATACAGAATGAGAAGCTTTCCCTTGACCGGAGCGGTCAGCACTGACGGATTTTGCAGGTACTGTTTGATTTCGTCCAGTGCGCTTTGGCATTTGTGATCCCAAACGAAAGGGGTAACTTTCTTCATTAGGTGAATATAAGGACGGCACTTGCCGGAGAGATTAGCTATGAATCGCCGGATATACGCGAGCTTTCCTTGGAGAGACCGCAGTTGCTTGAGAGTCTTTGGCGAGGGAATTTCCATAATCGCCTTAATCTTTGACGGATCTATCTCGATGCCTCGGTGTCGGACGATGAATCCTAAGAATTTGCCCGAGGAAACTCCGAACGCACATTTGAGAGGGTTCATCTTCAAGTTGTATTACCGGAGGCGTTAAAATACGACATTCATATGCTCCAGATGTTCCTCGTATGATTTGCTTTTAACTGCGAGGTCGTCGATATAGCATTCGACGATTTCATGTATGAGGTCATCGAAAATCTTCGTCATGGCCCTCTGATAGGTGGCACCGACGTTCTTTAGACCGAAGGGCATCACCTTGTAGCAGAATATGCCCAAAGGGGTCCGGAAAGCGGTGTGCTTTTGGTCCTCTGGATGCATCTTTATCTGATTGTATCCTGATGATCCGTCCATGAAGGAGAAGAATTTGTGAGTGGACGTGTTATCTATCATCAACTCAGTGACTAGTACTGGAAAGTCGTCCTTTGGGCAAGCTTTGTTGAGATCCCGAAAGTCCACGCATATACGCACCGTCCCATTTTTCTTCATCACTGGAACGATGTTGGTGATCCAATCAGGATACTGAACCTCTTGGATGAAGCCAGAGTCGATTAGCTTTTTGACCTCGGCGTTGATGCTCATCTCAAGCTCGAGCCGCATTCTTCTCAGTGCTTGTTTGATCGGCTTGACGTCTGGAGATATTGCCAATTTATGTACAGTAATCTCCGGATCTAGTCCTGGCATTTCTGAATAGTTCCATGCAAAGCAATCTCTATGCTGCATAAGCACGTCCTTTAGTGTAGCCACCCTTTCTTCAGACAGCAGCTCACTGACGAATGTCGGTCGCAGGTCACTTGCCGTCCCCAAATCAATTTTCTTGATGTTATCTGCTGTAGTATGTATTCCATCTTCCAGCTCTTTCGGCGCCGGTGGAAACTCTGAGATCACCTCGTCGTCATTGCTTTCGAAGCACCAGGGGAGGTCATCCATATTCTCGGACTCTTCTTCTGACAGCGCTATCATATGATAGGTACGAGCTCGCTTCCAAGACCGATGTTGATCTGGTTCTACTCTCGCTATAAGCGTCGCTTTCGGTTCATGCTTCTGTGGCGGGCTTACCCTCCAACTGCTAGATAGAGAGAACCTGCCTTGTTGATATTGGCCTTCTACCCAGTTTTTAAATGTGAAGCAGTCTTCAAGAGGATGTCCTACTGCCCTATGATAGGAGCAATAGTTCGGATGAGAGACTTCTCCTGCTTGCTCGGGGTGCTTGGACTCCGGAAGTGTGATCATTTGATGTCTTATGGCGAGATCAAGTATCTTCCGTGTTTTGTTCTGAGGAAAAAAGTATGCTCGACCTATCTTCTTTATAAGAGACGAATCCGGATTGCTTGATTCCCGAACGCGTGGCTTCTTGGTCCCGCTTTGTCGCTGTCGAGCGCCTTTCCCGCTTTTTGATTTATTTTTGCCTCTGCGTCGGGCCTTTTGTATGACGGGTTGATAAGGAAGAGCATTGTCATTCTTCGTGGCCTGCTGAAGGAGGCGTTGCGTCCTGGCTTTCTCATAAATGGCCATCTCACGGTTATGGTCATCCCGGATCATTTGACCCGCTTCCCTCATGAGCTTGTCCATTCGTTCTTCAAACAACGGACTCGGCGTTTTAATGACAGGACCTTGTTTTGGTTCAGGATCGGCGTTTTGCGACAGGGCGTCCCCTTCTTCATCGAAGTCATATATGACATAGCTACCATGGACTCATCCCCATTTCTTGGATTGAACATATCCGAGACCGATCGTTTCCATTCTCCCGTTGGGCAACTTTCGCTGAGTTCCGAGGACGTCCCAAATCCTGTTATAGAATCGAGCTTGTCGAATAGTCTGTCTGAAGGGTACCCCTTGGCGCTTCAATAGCCTTCTCAAGCCTTCCGAGTAATATCTAGGCAGATGGATGGGCTGGAGTCTGTCAAGCGTAGAATCGGCGCCATGCCAGATTTCTTTCTCCACTTTTGTTTCCCCAGATCGGTAGAATAGGATCACCTCTTCACCCTTTCGCCTGGGAGGGACGTAAAATGTCTGCAGTTCTTGCACACTATAAGCTTCAAGTGCATCGAGCTCTTTGTAATACTCCCACGGAACCATGGTAATTTGCAAACTCTGATTATCGTCAGCGAAGGCTTGTATTGATGGTCGAGCAAAAAATATAGCGTTAACCTCATCTTCCGAGTCACTGCCGAAGATGGGGTGGACGGTCCCGGGTTGTTGCGTTGGGGCAGCCCGGAATAAACTATCTCTTCTTCCTCCTCGGTATCACTCCCGAAGACTAGAATAGTGGTGATAGCTTTGTTTTTCGGTTTGTGGCATCTTTCCGTGTCTTCAAAATTTGGTAAGAAGTATTTTGCATCTTCGTACTTTCGGACTTCGTTCACGGAGAATGGGTTCAACTCCTCCGTCACAGTGTACTCGAGACCGTCCTTGAAATACTTCATACACTGGTGTTGTTTAGAAGGGATGATGTTGTACTCGTGTAACTAAGGTCGGCCGAGCAAAGCATTGTAGCAAGTCTTGGCGTCAATGACGTGAAATTTAATATCCGTGACAAGTAATCCAAAGCGCAGCGTCAGTATCATAGACCTGAGAGTCCGTGATGACTGGGAGTCGAAACCGAAGATGGTAATTTTATCGCGAGCGAGGTGCTGAACGCTCATGCAGATTTCCTTCAATACTCTCACGTTGAAGAGATTGAAGGGGGACCCATTGTCGACCAGGATTTTGCCTATCTTCATATCGTGACAGTATCCGGAGACGTAAAGGGGACGGTTGTGCTTGCACGTCCCAAGGAGGATATCTTTATCGCCGAAGGTGATATCGACTGTGTGCACTTCTTCCAGCTCGTCCATCATCTTTTCCTCGGCGAGGAAAGCTTGGAATTGCTCTGGCTCTTGTAGCGCCTTGATCAATGAATCTCTCGCCTCTCTTGATAACAAAAGGGCGTCGAGAATGCTGAGCTACGAGGGTAGCTTCCTCAAGTGCGCCAGAATGTTGTATTCCACTTTATTTTTCTTTGACGGGTCCTTGGCGGTCAGCTCTTTGATGACTTGGTCATCTAAGGCGATATCCTCAGAGACTTATTCTTTTCCCTTATCTTTTCTATTCGTGGGTGTGAGATTCTTTTCGGGCAGCGTACGATTGCGCAGCTAAATATTTTCACAGGTCTTTGGTTCTTCCTCTTTTCCCGAGGTGGATTCTATAAACAGAGGGCCGAGAGTTATTTCTTCGTCAGAGTCGCTCCCGAAGGTGAGAACTTGCGATCCCCCAGCGTCGACCATGTGACAGTTGCCAGTAGTTCTTCTAAGCTCCTCGGTCGTGTTTCTTCGCTCTCAACGAGTTTTGCGTTTCATCCGCTTTAAATGTTGCCGGTGAGCAACATATCCCTGCCACTATCTTTTAAAAGCGTTGCACTCTTCGATGGGGTGCGCAATCTTTCGATGATATAAGCAGTAGCTAGGATGCATTTTTGCTTCACCAAGAATGTTTCCTTCGGAAGGCGGCAACTTCATTCCTATTGATATGGCTTTGGCGAACCTCTTCCTTGTCTTGAACCTGCTTTATTCGCAGCGGATGTGCTTTGATTTGGTGGGAGCGTTGCAACCCTTTCGTCCAGTCGCCGGCGTTTGGCTTTTTCAAATATGGCCATTTTACGCTCTCGGGCAGCTTTGCTTTTAAGAAGAGCTTCATTCAGGAATGCATCAATCATTTCGTCTGATGGCCCTAGAAGTTCCGGCTCGGGACCTGCTCCTAGTTTCTGTGTGTAAGGAGCTTCTTCATCGTTTATCGACGAGTGAGAGATCACATGGCAACTTGCTACGTAATCTTCAGATTCATCCGACGAGTCTGCTCCATTGTCATTACCTTCGTCCTCAAGGACGTGGCTGAGAAATTCTTGGAGTGTGATTGGAGTCCGTGCCTTCTGATTGTACTCTTCCAGCGCGTCAATCTGCTTTTGCAGGTCCATGCGCTTGTCACCAGGCTTCACGGGCTTTTTGGTCTTCTTTTCCTTCTTTGAAGACTTCGACGGCTGGGTGTGAGTATTTTGACTATCACCACCAACTTTTGGAGTTGGGCGCGGTTTCAGCATTCCCTCGATAATCTCGGGTTCCAGCGGATCCTTCCATTTGATTGCCGGGCGTGTGTGGAGATCCTTCAGCATTCTTCTTGTTTTGGCTGAGAGAGCGACCTCCCATGGAGCTTCTTCAACAAAATAGCATAATGCCCCCGGTGTGTCCGTCTTCTTAGGAGTGTGCGGTGGTGGTGGGCTTACTTTCCACTTCTTAGACAGTGCAAACTTGCCTTGTTGGTATTGGTCCTCGATCCATCCCTTAAAGACGAAGCAATCTTCAATCGGATGGCTTACCGTTTGGTGGTAAGGGCAATAATTAGGACCATTAGCCTCGCCAGGTTGCAATGGTCATTTCGGATTCGGCATATTGATGAGCCTGTTACGCACCTCTAGTTCGAACAGTCTCTTTGTTTTGTCTCAAGGGAACGAGTAAGGACGCTTCATTTTCTCGTTATAGTAGCGCCGTCTCTCTTCCAGTTGATCCGTTAGTTTTGGGGCACTGGGCTGCTGTTGGGTATTCGCAACAATGGTCTCCTTCCCTTTACCCTTTTTGTTCCGCGGCTCCGACTTCGGAGGAGACGGTCTATGACCCATCTGGTCCATTTGGGCTAGCTTGTCGATCAAGGCTTGGAACGTGGTCGGTTTGAAGAACATCATGAATTGTGAAATAGTTGTATGAGGGTCTAGGGTGCCCACGAACATGCCCACCGCTGGTGCTTCTTCGATGTGCTGTTCGCATTTCGACCAGAGATTTCGCCATCGGATTGCGTATTGAACCCAAGTTTCGCCCGGCTTCACCCTTGCATTGATCAATGCCGTTATTGTGGTGCGTTCACTAGCACTCACGAATCGCTGGGTGAATAACAACTTCATTTCTGCGAAAGTCTTGACGGAGTCGTTTGGAAGCTCGGAGTACAACTCAAATGCCATCTCCGACAAGCTGCCGACGAATTGGCGGAGTAAAAACTTATCATCACCCCCGGTGTTGCCGCAAAGAGCCCTAAACTGAGCGACATGTTGATGGGGATTGCCTGTCCCCTTGTACACATGGAATTTGGGGATTGTGTATCTCGGCGGATACTTTATTTGGTCATACCAGCCTGGATACGGCCGCCCCGTTTTAACGACTTGGCCAGCCACTTCATTTGCCTGGTGAGCTCGTATTTGCTGAGCAATATAGTCATCCAGAGCGGCCTTGGAAATAGTTTCCTCTTTGGCTGCTGAAAGAGCCGGAGGAAGATTCGACGTCTCCCCTTTGTCGTCTTCAATAATGATCGGAGGGTCTTCAGCTGGAGGATTCGGCTGTAACATCATCCCGACCATATCTTGGAAGAGAAGTGTCATTCGCTTTATATTAGCCGCTTGTTCTGCGGCTTCTTTATCCTTCTTTTCGAGGACTCTGCGAAGGAAGTCAGCATCGGTTTCTTGTTCATGACGCTGCTCTGATGACACCTCCGGGCTTTCTTTTGGTCCGGTGAGCGCAGCCATTGCAGTCAGCATCTCCTGAAGCTTCTGATGTTGTTGTTCCTGAGCCCTTGTTATTGATCGGGTGAGCGGTCGGTGGCCCGTCGAAGTGCGGCTTTCTTTTTTTCCGGAAGCCATGTAAACAGTATGTACCATCATACCCCCAGACTTGGGGCGTTTGGGCTTAACACCTTTGCGGTTTTCCACGGTCACAGGGGCTTTCTCCGGCCTCCTTTTCTTTTGAGCAGTTGAAGTTAAGGGAGCCGTTGCAACAGGCACCCAGACAGCTGTTGCCTTTTGTGTCTTGGCAAGATGGTTCTCTTCTTTTTGGACCTTCACCTTTTTCTGTCGGCGAGGGTAATCTTGATCAACTACTGAGTCCTGAACCTGTCGACAGACTTTGTAGATTTTGGAGGACAGCCACTGAGGGGACTGCTCCGGCTTCGTTTCCGCAACATTCTCCACTGATGGAGGAGATCTTTTCAGTATGGCGGTAGGAGAGTTCCTGTGCACCTTGTTCAGCAACTCGAAGCTGTTCCCGGTTGGAACAGCAGCATTGACTTCCACCGTTGGGGCTGGTGGAGTTAGCCCAAAGGGAAAGTTGCCCCCAGCCTTCCTTACTCGGCACCAGTAGCGACGTCGAGCGTGTCGAGCTGTTGGGATTGTTTCAGCTTGAGGGGTGACTTTGTCATGTCCCCTGTTCAGGTGAGGCGCTGTTGCTGGCGTCAGCCTCTTGAATACTGATATCCGTTGAGTAGCAGTATTTAATCTATCAAAGCAGACTTTGGAGCGGGAACGGGAGCCGGAGTGGGAGCCGGGACAGTCAGTCTTGTGACGACCGACCCTTTGGTAGGAGAATCCGCCTTGACGACTTCGGGAGTAGGGATGGTTACTCTCTTCGGAACAACCTTTTCTTGAGTTGCAGGCTTCATCACGGGCCCACAGGAACTTTGGCCCAATCTGGCGAAGACTGAGGCGCTGGAATCGGACGACCCGTTGAGAGGGGCCGCAGTAGTTGTGAGCCGATCAAAGACCAACTTTTTGGGAGTCTCCTGTATTGGTATAGGAGCGCTGAAGCTTGTTGGTGGGAGCATGGTCCAAAAAAAAAATCCAGTGGTGGCCTGAGTGACCTGTTCCACCGGCATCGTAAACAGGGAGGTCACTTGGGGCCCGTAAGCTATGCCTCCGGATGAGGCGGAGCGTGAATTGCAGTTGCAGCTGCAACACTTCATGCAAGTAGTTGCCATTGATCCTTCGCCTTCTGCACCAAGCAAGACACCAAATCTTAGTATCTCGAACCCAAGGGCAACCATTAGCAAACCACGATTCGTTCGCGAACACGACACACAAAGTGTGGAGTGGAAAGAGAAAATGGTCCTACCGGGCATGCCAGAATCTGTTCCCCGCCGAAAACCGAGAAGACAAACGTCTTGCTTGAATTTTGGGGCAGATGCTAATTGGTGCTATCCGTCCACATCTCCGAAGATGCCAAGTTGATTTATGGCACCGTGTATCGAAGGTTTAAACGGATGCAGTCGATGTAGCAGACTTCCTCAGATTCCCGCTCGTTTGAGGGGTTTTTGATTGTGGGGACGCTCTTCCCTGCAGGCGCAAGCCCCTGCAGTTAATTATGCTACCGCATCGCGGTAACAACTTTTTCCTTCTCCAGATGGTCACTTCGTTTCATGGGTGTTTGTTTTGTTTGTGGTTGCCCATGGATTGTATACGGAGACTAATTTATATTGACGCCCGTAGGGCGTGGACTAGTCCAAATCCGTATCTTTCTTAGATTTGGATTTGGGGGTTGGGTTTAAGGATACGTTAGTCACATTTGGGACTAAGATCAACTTAAACGTATGTTAAGGATACGTTAGTCTAATTTTAGACTAAGATCAATTTAACGGGATCGTTTAGATCCAACAAAAGAGCAGTTGGGCTCTATTATTTAGTTTAGGGACATTGCGGTCGATTAGTTTAAGGACATTACGGTCCATCGTTAGTTTAAGGACATCTCGGTCCGTTGTTAGTTTAAAGATATCGCGGTCGAGGTTAAGGACATCATAGTCCGTGAGTTTAGAGACCTCACAGTCAATTGTTAGTTTAAAGACATCACGGTCGAGGTTAAGGACATCATAGTCCGTGAGTTTAAAGACCTCACAGTCAAGATTAAGGACATCATAGTCCGTGAGTTTAAAGACCTCACAGTCAAGGTTAAGGACACCATAGTCCGTGAAATGTGTGGTCGTTGGGACCCGTCACCTCTCTGAAGACGTTGAAGGATTACAACGACAAATATCAGAGGAATGAAGAGATGTACCCTCGAACCAAAGTGGATTAAGTGATCTGTAGTCCAATTTGGAACTAAGATCAATTAATTAAATTATGAGCACATTGACTCAGTTAAGTCTGAATTGAGGACTTATGGCCAACTTGGGCTAAGTCCAATTAAATTTGAAGTGTTGGCCCTTTGTTGGACCATTGGACATTTTTCTGGGTTCAGCCCCTCATCATTTAGCAATGCTTAAACAAGGGTTTGAGGGCTTTGGTAACATTTATGGTCTTTAACTAAGCATTGAACATTATAGCTCTGAATTTTACTCAATTTTGAGATTCAGTTGAAGAGGAGACTTTTGCCTCTAGAGAATTAGCCAATTTGGCTAAAACTAGTGTTAAACACTAGAGAAAAACAGTGTTAAACACTGGAAATAAAATTCTCGAATTAGTGTTAAACACTAGAAATAAGATTCTCAAATTAGTGTTAAACACTAGAAGACAACAGTGTTAAACACTGGAAATAAAATTGTCAAATTAGTGTTAAACACTAGAAGACGACAGTGTTAAACACTGGAAATAAAATTGTCATATTTGTGTTAAACAATAGAGAGGAAGAGGTCACGTGGGGACACTTGAGGGTACCCAAAGATGGGGCCAGATCTCCTTTACTTTGTTCTGCAAATAAGTGCTAAACACTTTTACTCTTTTGGCCATCACGTGTTGGCACGTGATGGACATTTGTACGCTGATTATTAAAGCTTTTATCAAGGGGTCACATGGTAACTCGTGAGAGCGCCCAAGTTAGAATCTGCCTTTGCTTTTATTCTCGTTGTTTTGGAAGTCACGTGGAAGTACGTGAGGCATTGCCTCAGGGCTAATTCCTTCTCATTTTGGGGGATCTTTTCAGGGGTCACGTGGGGACACATGACCTTAGTCTTTTGCATAAATGGAGATCTTTCAAGTCTCTTTATTTTTTTAAGAATTAAATTCTTTATAAGGTTAAACCCTAATTGTGGTTTCTTTGGAGGAATTAAATTCCTATGTGAAAGAATTAAATTCTTATGCAGGGTGAAACCTTAATTTCATTAAGTTCTTGTGAATTTGAAAGAATTAAATTCTTAAATAGGGTTTAAACCCTAGTTTTGTCTATCTTGAAGGAATTAAATTCCTGTAAATTGAGGAGAATTAAATTCTCATATAGGGTTGAACCCTAGTTTTATCTTGGAGGAATTTAATTCTTATAATTTTTGGAGAATTAAATTCTCATATAGGGTTAAACCCTAGTTTTATTTTGAAGGAATTGAATTCCTATGAATTGGGAGAATTAAATTCTCTAAACTCAATTCCCCCTCTAAGTTTTGGATCTGCATGGCAAAATCTCAACATGATGAGAATTAAATTCTCAACCTATTGGGAGATTTGCTTCTGCAGATTTTCAACCAGAGGAAGAACTAAGTTCTTTTGCAGAAGAGTTAAACTCTTAGATTGAGAATTAAATTCTCTTTTTGAAGTTTTGATCCTTTCCCCCTTTCTCACCTAGGTTTTCTTTCTTAAGAATTAAATTCTCCTTTCTTTTCTCTCTGCTATTTGCCTTTAGAAAATTTCAAGATCCTAAAATTCTCTCTATTTCTTCTCCTCTTGACTCCTATTTATAGAATAAGGAAAAGAATCAATTTGTTTAGCAAATCTTTTATTGAAAGATTTTGTTTGTTTTTCATAACTAATATAATATTTTAGATCACTTAGTGAATTTTATTTACCATTGGATTTTTAATCCAAAAGATATTCTGTTTGTTATTCTTGGTAAATTTTAGGGAAATCTTTCCTTTTCTAAAATCTTTCCATGAATTGGTGATTTTTAATCACCCTTGGATTTTTAATTCAACGGTCCCCCATAATCCTTTTCTGTTTTGGAAAGATTTGGAGAAATACTTTCCCGGTTAGGGTCTTTGTTTTCCCTTAATTAGAATTTAATTCTATCAATTCATAAGGCTTTCAAAGCCTATCACGTGTCGGCACGTTACCCCTCTCCATTTAGAATTTAATTCTGTATTTTAACTGGGCTAAAGACCATCACGTGTTAGCACGTGACCCTTGGTCACGTGTGAGCACGTGACCCCCCATTAGGGTCTTTCCTTAGCCGCTTGTTTACACTTCTGCTTGCTTAGAATTTAATTCTGTAAATAGATCACGTGTCATCACGTGACCCTTAGTCACATGTGAACACGTGATACTTCATTGAGGTAATTCCTGATTTTTAATCAGGGAACAGGCCCAGACTAGTAAAAAAAAATGGTACGTCCGCAAGCAAAATGGGCACAAATGAAAACCCGAAAGGGCTCCGTGAGTAAAAACAGCAGGGCTACCAGCGAGTTTGTGAAAACCCGAAAGGGCTCCGTGAGTAAAAACAGCAGGGCTACCAGCAAGTTTGTGAAAACCCGAAAGGGCGCAATCTCGTTAAAAGACACTTGCAAGGTGCTCTCGACCTTGTAAGGAGAAAACTACCTGCGTGAGATCCTTACGACTCACAAAGGAGTAACACACTTAGGGATCCCCATGATTTCTAAGGAGAAATTACACTGACGAGATCCTCACGACTCGTAAGGAGAACTCTCTTATAAGACTCTCACGGCTCATAAGATTCAAAAGCCTTAAGCTACAGGGATCTGAATCTATTCTTAAGCCATCACCTTTCCCAGAATGCCCTACAAGCGGTTCAATACTGACCCTTGTATACAATCCACGGGCACAAATAATCATTTCCTTGCCGAGTCCCACCAGCGACGAGGAATGCCCTCAATTGATGGACAAACACTTGTAGGTCCTCTCTATTTACAAGGAGAAAAAACTCTTGCAAGATCTTTACGACCTACAAGAGAACATACACTTAGGAATCCTCATGATTCCTAAAGAGAAAAGACACCTACGAGATCCTCACGACTCGTAAGGAGAAACATCTTTATGAAACCCTTACGGCTCATGAAGTCAAAAGTTTTAGTCGACAGGATCTTAACCCTGTTTGCTAAGCCACCTTTGTTCGAACCGACAAAGGCAGATGATGATTCGCTCCTGGAAATATCCCGGTTGTAGCGATGCTGATGCCTAAATCGGTATCAAATTCCAAGTCCTTTCATAGCAAATGATGATTCGCTCCTGGCAACATTCCAGTTGCAGTGATACTGATGCAAGATTGGTATGAGACCATGAGTTCCATACTAAAAAAAATGCATATGAAATAGCCGAAATGTTTGGGCAACTCGCAATAAAAATCAGCGAGTAAAATATATGCATACAAAAATAGTCGAAATGATTTGGCAACACTCAATAAAAATAGCGAGTAAAAAGGAAAAAAGAAATAGCCGAAATGATTGGGCACCGCGAAAAATAGCCGAAATGATTGGGCAATCGCGACTTTCATGATATAGAAAGATGAAATGATAGAGCATCGCGAAAATAAATAAAAAAATGAAATGAAACTTTTTTCCATGTAGATAAGTCCATACTGACCCCTGTATACAATCTACGGGCATAAACGAAAAGAGAACCATATGTCCCAACAAACTCTATCAAAAGGAGAGTCAGGTCTTAGCGGCAATATCTGCATCCCAGAAGACCAGCAACGACGTTCCTCCTTATGCCAGCAGGACACGGACGAGGCACTACCAATCGGAGCCACGGCAAAGCCCCCAGTTCCTAGACTCTGCGGTTCACAGACAACCTAGAGTCAACCCTGACACCGTAGAAAACGGAGAAAGTCGATCCCGACACCGTATAAAATGGATACGTGTAAACTCCTGACCTCCCTGTCGTCAAGCAACGCTTCGACACAGATACATGTCAACCCCTGACTTCCTTGTCGTAAAGCAACGCTTTGATACGGATACATGTTAACTCCTGACCTCCGTGTCGTCAAGCAACGCTTCAATACGGATACATGTCAACTCCTGACCTCCCTGTCGTCAAGCAACGCTTCGCCTCGGATACATGTCAACTCCTGACCTCCTTGTCGTCAAGCGACGCTTCGACATGGATACATGTTAACTCCTGACCTTTTTGTCGTCAAGCAACGCTTCGACACGGATACATGTCAACCTCTGACCTCCCTGTCGTCAAGCAACGCTTCGACACGGATACATGTCAACCCCTGACCTCCCTGTCGTCAAAAAACGCTTCGACTCGGATACATGTCAACCCCTGATCTCCTTATCGTAAAGCAATGCTTCGACTCGAGAACCAGTCAACTCATCAACCACTTACGAGTCCTCTCGACTTGTAAGAAAGAAAACTATCTTGCGAGATCCTTATGACTCTCAAGAGAAAGCACACTTAGGAATCCTCACGATTCCTAAGGAGAAAATACACATACGGGATCCTCTCGACTCGTAGGGAGAAAAGTCTTTATGAGAACCTCATGGCTCATAAAGTTGAAAAGTCTTAGGCAGCAGACCTGAACCTATTTCCTAAGCCATCGCTACCCTATAAAGAGCTTAAGACGAACTGCTACTTATTATCTGCAAGCTACACTTGCCAAAATTACATGCTGTCGAAATCGAGATGCTGCTCAAGGGTACGTAAACTGCTTTGCGCCAAGTCAAAACAAAAAGGCATAACCCACGGACGTCAATCACATACTGTGTAAGGCAATAAGGAGGACATTTGATTTACATCCAACTGAACGTTCGACGCGTACCCATACATGTATGTGCGAAAAGGATAAAATAAACTCATGGAAAGGAAAAAACTGTTATTCATACCTCAGAAAGTTCTTACATTGATGAAAATAGTAAACAAAAGTATCATTAAAATGTTTACAATGGCAAAACATTGAATCCGGGATACGGATTAAGAAATTCAAAAGTGAGGCCGTCTAAAGTGTTTCTGGCCTTTCTGACCATTCTTATGTGCATCCTCTCACGATCACAAGCGTCAGGATCTTCGTTGATATCCTCCACCCTCTGATAAGCAACGATTAAAGTCGTCTATTAGAAAGTTTGATGCAAGATATCAATGAGATTATCTCGCCGCTTCTTCAAGATCAGGGCCGTCAGATACACTGAGTGCACCTTATCTTCAGCGTCATCTAGTGCATTAAGTGGCATGGCTTCATAAAATCCAGGAAGTGCTCCCCAAATTGCTCTCACTATAATCTTCAAGAGAGCGAAACGACGAGGAAGTAGTCGACCATTGTGTGCATTGAAACGATTAATAATTTCAGCGCATTGGGCGTTTGTAAACTCCTGGTTTTGACAACGGCCTTGTGCGCGAATGTCCTCATAAGAAATGATTTCGTTAAGACAGTACAGATGAGCGGCCATAACGCCTGAAAATGAAAATTAGTGAGAGTTTAGTGGACGGATTTTAATACTTTTACCCGTCTGGTTCTCTACTTCGCACTTATATTCCTTGAATTTCTCAAAAGATTCAGATTTGTGTTTCATCAAGAACACATGTTCGTATCTTGAGAGATCATCGGTGAATGTAATGAAGTACGAGGAACCATTCCTGGCATGTGTAGACATAGGACCACATACATCACTATGTATCAGTGCCAAGAGTTCAGTAGCTCTTTCTCCGTGTCCCGTAAACGGAGTTTTGGTCATCTTACCTTTGAGACATGACTGACAAGTTTCATAAGATGTAAATTCAAACGGATTTAAATATCCATCTTTATGCAACTTAGCTAGTCTTGTCGCATTGATATGACCTAGTCTACAATGCCACAAGAAGGCTTTGTTCATTTCTGAACTTTTCCACTTGTGTGTGTTCTGTATGTTCAAAACTGTGGTTTGATTTAGAACATATATACCATTACATAATGTACCAAACCGAATCAACACTTGATTTAGGAAAATGTTCATAACATTATCCTCCAATACAAAGTTATATCCTTCTTTATGTAATAAAGAAATTGATATAATATTGCACATCATTTTTGGTACGTAATAATAGTCGTTCAGAATCAATGTATTGCTATTTGGTAATACTAGGTGATATTCGCCAACTGCTTTGGCTACAACAATTGCTCCATTCCATACTTGGAGAGACATATCACTCTTTTCCAGTTCTCTGCCTCTTTTTAACCCATGTAACAAATTACAAACGTGGGATCCTGATCCGGTATCCAATACCTAGGACGTAGAGCATACTGAGAAACAGTTTTCGGTAACGAATACACCCGAAGAAGATGCATCATCATGCTCTATCTTCGTTCGGGTTGCATGGGAATCCTGATATTCTCATATTCCTTGCTCAAACTTATGACAATTATAAGAAAAAGCGGAACCAACGTTCTACGGCTCAGTATAATAAGCGGGTTTGGTCAATACATCCATATTATTATCTTGATTAAGGCGTGTCATGGTCGTTACCTGGAGAGAGAGAGAGAGAGAAAGAAGGAAATGCTTTAGCATGCGCTCTTTGCAAGATTAGATTGGTTATTATCTTATCTAATCAGGATGGCTCCCACAATTTTTATCAAATCTTACTTCAAACCCTACAAGTTCGTCAATCGGTCAGCCAGGCAGGTATTGGTACTCCGCGGGAGTCTCCCCATGCTTTAGCATTTCGCATGAAAATAATTAAATAACCTCGTTTCCGCAGGGGCATAACCCCGTTAACACCTTTCTTAGACACCTACTGGATTAGTTAATTGTAAAATGGAAAACTCTCAAAGGAGTAACACTTACTCATAGTGGGTATCGGGATCCAACTATCTCATAGAAGGTATGCAATCTCATTGCAAATTTCAACACTTGAAATTCTCAATATCTGTTTTTACCCCCAAATGGCCTATAACCTTGACGGAGGCCAACAAACCATAGGCCGCTAGTCAAGTTCAACCCGGCATTTCTTGATTGAATTAAACCCACCCACACGACCCTTGACGGAAGCCAACAAGGTCGTATGACTATCCTAATCCAATTGCATCTTATGTTACAGATAAGCACTAATCAGCTACCATACGCTACGCCTTGACGAAGGAAAACAAACGCAGCATGAATACTAAAATAGTCCTTATCTGAAATAACGAAGGGCTACGACTGGTTTTGAAGAAAACCTTTAGCGTAATGAATTTGATATTGTTGTAGAATCAAGTGATTTGAAAAGGAGTGGTTTAAGCTCCGCTTTTAAAATCGATTAGTTTTCAAAACAAACCGAGTGGGTGGTAGTATTTGCTAGTTTTTCTAAAGAGGTCACTCCTGGTGAAGGGATCTCGGCTCTTTCCTCATCGAATGAGGTGCTGGATATTTATCAAGGAATACCACTATGCAAAGCAAGAACTAGAGAAGCTTCCAAAACAAACAGAGTGAGTTGTAGCATTTTCTAGTTTTGCTAAAGAGTTCACTCCCGGTAAAGAGATCTCGGCTCTTTCCTCATCGAATGAGGTGCTGGATTTTCATTAAGGAATACCACTATGCAAAGCAAGAACTTGAGCTACCTTTTGAAATTTTTTTATTCTACAACATTTTTAGATTTCTTTTCTTTTCATTAATCTCATTAATGGCGTCCCATTATTTATGTTTCCTACACGTCATAAAAGAAATGAAAATAGAACGTATGCTTATACCATTCGCATTCACCAAGGGGCCCTGTCATGCACCGTTAGGTTACTTAACTAACGGCAGAGCGGGGGTTGGACTCGCGCGGGTGCAAAACATAAGCAACATTTATTATATATATATATATATATATATATATATATATATATATATATATAGCATTCATCTCACGCGGTTATATGATCACATCACAGAACTCAAGCAGCAGAAGTCAACATATGAAATATTGGATTTACTAGGAGGTCCGTATTTTAAATTAAGCCAGTAATGAAAAACACGGATTCCGTGGATATGATGAATGTTTCCTCCAATCGGAGCAAAGCTCTGTTCAAATTTTGAAATTTGAAATGAAGCGGCGCTTCATAAAAGCGCTGCGTCAATGCGCCAGCGCTAAAAGTCAAAGACTCTAATGCAGCGCTCACGTGCAAAGCACGAGAGCACTAGCGCTAAATGCGCCAGCACCAAGAGTCAAGGACTCTGATGCAGCGCTCACGTGCAAAGCACGAGAGCGCTAGCGCTAAGTGCGCTAGTGCCAAGAGTCAAAGACTCTGATGCAGCGCTCACGTGCAAAGTACGAGAGTGCTAGCGCTAGAACTAAACGTTCCCCACCCTTCGATCAAAGATCCAACGAAGATGATAGATCATCAAATTATCAAAATAAAATTCTGTTGAGGGAATACTCCTCAAATCTTTTCAAACAGGAAAGATTGTGCTCTGTAAATCAGAGCACCATTGGATCAAAGATCCAATGGTGATTAAAAATCACCAAGATACAGAACAATCTCTGTATGGGAAAATAATTTCCCAATCTTGTTAAGTAACAAGAAAGATGTCTTCTGTAAAATAGAAGCCCTAGGATCAAAGATCCAACGGTGGAAAACATCCCCAAATCAATTAGAGAAAAGATCTCCTTAACTGATTCAACAAATTAGCATCCATTATATAAAGGCCCCAAGACTTCAAGTTAAAAAATGAAAAAAAAGGAGAGGAACCCCCCCTAAACTTCAAATTCTCAGAAACGAAAAAGAGAAGAGCAAGCTCTGAAAAGAAGAATTTTATCAAGGTAAATAAAACAGAGAGATCAAAGAATCTCATCAAAAAAGAAGAACTTGGTTCTTTTTCTAAATCATAGATCTACAAAGACAGAAGTCTTTCATAAGAGTAGAAGAGATTGGAGCATCTCATCATAAAAAGAGGGGGGAAAAAGAACTTAGTTCTCTTTAGACCACAGATCTATAAGACAAAGACAAAGTCTTTCACAAAAACAGAAGAGATCATAACATCTCCTATTAAAATAAGAACTTAGTTCTTGGATCCACGAGACAAAGTCTCTTAATTCTTCGAGCACATAATTGATCAAGAGCGCTCTGCACTTATTGGTTAGCGCTCAGCGCCAAGCGCGCTATGTGCTCCTTACGTGTATGCTATTTCATAAGAAGTGCCTTAGCGCTCCAGGTCTGGTGCCCCAGGTGTGGCGCCCAGCGCCAAGCACGCCACGTGCTCCTCACGTGTGCGCTATTTCATAAGAAGCGCTTTAGCGCTCCAGGTCTGGCGCGCAGCGCCATCTGCTCCTCACGTGTGTGCTATTTCATAAGAAGCGTCTTAGCGCTCCAGGTCTGGCGCTCAGCGTCACGTGCTCCTCACGTGTGCGCTATTTCATAATAAGCGCCTTAGCGCTCCAGGTCTGGATCTAAGCGCCAAGCGCACCATGTGCTCCTCATGTGTGCGCTGAGGGAACGCAAAGTGTTATTTAAATAAAGCCCAGTGCCATAATAAAGAGTGTCCAACACTCAATAAAAAGACACAAGAAGAAGGGGTGTCAGAACCCAAAATTAATGCTCTGCATTATTGAACAAAAGAGGTTAAGCCCAAACAAATGTTTAACGCCCAAACAAATGTTCAACAGCAAAACAAATTTTCAACAGTTTAATCAGAACTGAACGGGCTGAGCCCAAGTTGGCCACAAGTCCCTAGCTCAGACCAGCTGAGCCCATATGCTCACAATTGATCTTGGTTCTAAGCCTGACTACAGACCTCCCAACCAACCTTGGTTCAAGGGTGCATCTCTTCATTCCTCTGATATGTGTCGTTGTAATTCTTCAACGTCTTCAGAGAGGTGACGGGTCCTGACAACCAGACACTCCATGGACTATGATGTCTTTAAACTTATGGACCGCAACGTCCCTAAACTAAACTCTATGGACTATGATGTCCTTAAACTTATGGACCGCAACGTCCCTAAACTAAACTCCATGGACTATGAGGTCCTTAAACTCATGGACTATGATGTCCTTACACTTTACAGACTATGAGGTCTTTAAACTAGACTATAATGTCTTTAAACTGGACTAGGAAGTCCTTAAACTCATGGACTATGATGTCCTTAAACTTTATAGGTGATCAGTTGAAAATATTGTATTTTTAACACGTCAATTTCCCTATCATTTGCACTCATTTAGTAGTGTTCAGTTTGCATATTACACATATTAGCAAAACAGTCGTAAAATACCAGATTACCTGTGTTATATATTAAAACCGACATTTCTGAGGGAAATTGAGTGTTTATCATGGCATGGCATCATCTTTGTGTAGTGCAACACTTATCTCGAGAATCTGTGCAGGAAATTGCAGGAGAAAAGCCAAAACTGTTAAAAGTGCTGAGAAAAATACGCCAAGTCCAACACATGAGATCTGGCAGAAATCAAGAAAGCAAAATAGGATTCCACATATAACAAAATTGCCAAGAAGTCAGTACAAGAATATTCCAGAAAGTTCATACACAGAGGCCTCCATTGCGCTGCGGATCCGCGGCCAAAGGCCCATTCCCGCCGCAGATCCGCGGCTGTATAGTGACATCAGTGCTTCGAATTTCCTCACATGCCTCCCTTTAACGGCTCAGCTTCCAGAAGACTCCAGAATGACCACGTGGCTTCATCCAGAAGGCTCGGCCTAACAACCTTACCCAAGAATATTCCTTATTCTAGAATATTCTCTCCAACAAACTTCTTCTAGAAGCCTCCTTATAACAACCTTCTTCTAGAAGCCTCATTATAACAACCTCATTCTAGAATATTCCCTCCAACAAACTTCTTCTAGAAGATTCTTTCTAACCACCTCATTTTGAAGGGAAAATTCAAATGAGGTAGTTCATTTTGGAGGAAAAATTCAAATTCAAATGAGGTAGTTCATTTTGGAGGAAAAAGTTGTTCATTTTAGAGGGAAAAGTGGTTCATTTTGGAGGGAAATTTGAAATTTGAATTCTAGATCTAAGATTGAGAGGCTTATAAAAGGAAACCTAAATCTAGGGTTTTGGGTTGTTCATTACTCATCAATCATTACACACACAAGTTGAGTGACACAACTTGTGCATTCAAACCCTAACCCTAATTCAAAATCCAAAGCCAAAATCAAGAACACCGAATACAATTCAAGCGAGAAGCCTTCAACCTTTTAGGAGCGAAGCCGATCTTCATCCGAGCAAGTGATCCAAGACGATCCGCGACTCACGAAGACGAGCGAAGCCAAATCGACGATCGAGTTCTTTCCTCATTGTAGTTCTTGAGAGAATTGTAACGAAATTGTTGATAAATAAAAGGTGAAATTCTTTATCTTGCTTTCTTTACATTCTTGCATCATGATTAGATCTCGATTTGTGATTGTGTTCTTTGATATGATGTTTGAGTAAAACTCCGCTCGTGAAGGAGTCGAGAGAATCAATAGATGATGATGATTACAAATCGTGAAACGATTCTTAAGTCCTATGAGTTTTGTAAACTCTAGCAAATTGAAAAATCGACAACCTAGTTTCGAGCGATGCTTTCTTGATTGTGTTCGCTCTTAATTAGGGATCCATGATCGATTCTTGAATTTACTAGAGGCTAGAATGTGAATGAAATCAACGAAAGAACAAGGGATAGATGATGAAACCCTAGTTTCCGCAAGAAATCCCTAATTCTCGTTGATCATCATCGATCTAGTATCAAATCAACAATGGATAAGAAAACGTAATCAATAGATTTCATCACGTCTATAGATTCGATCGATTCCTATGAGCCTCACTTCGATTCTTGATTATTGGATTGGATATCATCAATTCTCAATTCTTGATTTTAATGTTTTCTTGTTATTAGATCTAGATTTTGCTAATTCTTGAAATTCACTTTTAAATCTTGAATTGAATTGTCTTTTCTTTTCTTTCTTCCTTCAATTTTCAATTCATCTAATTCGAATTCGAACGGATCTCACTTTCCCTGTGGACGATTCACACTCGCTAACGTGCTATAAACGACACCGTTATTGATTGCGGTCAAAAAATTCTTTGGTTGTGATTTCTTACACTTTTCTTATATACACATAAAGACGAATTCAATCAAATGGCGCCGTTGCCGGGGATCGTGCACTAATTCGTTCATTTTTAAAATTTGAGTTCAAAAGTTTATTCCATTATAATTTTGAGATCAAAATTCGCGCAAAACACTGACGATTCGTTGTGATTTCTTGCAAGAAAATCTGGAGCTTGCTGTGCAATTGGAAATTTTTTTGGAGTATTCCAGAGAGCTTGAGGAGTTAACAGAAGCTCTCTGTAAATTTTCTGTGCAATGATCTCTTTACGAGACTGCGTTTCCGCGGCATTTGCAAGCTACCGCGGCGGATCCGCGGCGTGCTGACGTCATCCCTGCACCAAAATTTCTCTGTAAACTTCTTACTTTCTTATCTCCTTCTCAATCTGCTCCATTAACAATTTGCTGCATGTTTCTTTGAAAAAAATTCGCAGCGCCTCAAAAAGCAATAAAAAAATTGTGCGTGTTTTTGTTTCTTGGTTGTTTGCATATTAATACGGAAATTAAGGGGCAAAGACCAAATCCAGATTAGGTGGGGAGTTCATTACCCTTCCTAAGCCCCAAAAATCACAAACTTGCATCCGTATTACCCTCATTAACTAAAAAAGATCTAGAGATGACTCTAAGGACCGTCGCGCTCACTTAGGACAAGAGAAGGCCGTGGGTAATTCGCTTATCCGCGTTTCTTTTGTGGTGTCTAAGGTAAGTGTGTCTAAGGCTAGTGGTTATTAATTAGGCCCACTACTCATGTAGTGGAGTACCTTCCCACTTACCTGGCACTTACCTGGCCATAGGGGAGACAAAGAGGCAGTGGAGGATTGATCCTGCGACTTGTCTTTTGGCAGTTAGGAGCGGTTTAGAGCTTTGACCTAGGCGACCACTAGAATTAGGGTTTTGCTTGTTGCATTTGTTGTGATCGCATCATTTTTTTCAAAAAAATCCGTATATTTTTCAAAACAAACACCAAAACACTTCATTCATTTCCCCTAATTATTTTCACGCTGCCACTTGTACTAACCCTTTTTAGTACAAGATAGGCTGGACACGGGATTCTAGTGCCCGTTTAGTCCGCGTCCCCCTGATCGACTCCGAAGTCGGTATTTCTACATTTACCTCTTCTTTACCCACCACCACACCCACACCGATGGATCCTTCTCCATCGAATTTCTTTACCACTAATCTGCCGCCGTCCGCAGGTGCGCAGATCCACCCCGCATCTCTCTCCAAGATAGGTGCTATCCTATGCGAGGTCCTCTTTCGACCTGCTTATCCATTCCACCAGCCAACGGGGATAATTTTGAGATTAAACCCCAATACATCAATCTTCTACCCAAATTCCACGGTCTCGAGTCTGAATACGCATATGTGTTTATCACCAAATTTGAAAATGTATGCGCAATGATGGGTACATCATAACTTTCTGTGGATGCTATGCGTCTACGTCTTCTTCCATTTACCTTGTGCGATATGGCCGAGAAGTGGCTGTATAACACTACCGCACATTCCATTACGAATTGGGAAGAATTCTTTGCGGCATTCCTTAAGAAATTTTACCCTATGCAAAAGGCAGCTCGAGTCCATAGCGAACTAAATCAATTCACCCAGCTTCCGACTGAACCATTCTCGAAGTGCTTTGAACGCTTCAAGGATCTTTTGGTTCAATGTCCACATCACGGCATCCTGAGATGGGATCTTTACCGAATCATATATGAGGGCATTAACCCAACCACTAAACAAAACCTTGAAGCCATGTGTCAAGGCAATTTTATGACCAAGGATGATGGGGAAACTTGGAAATTTTTAGAAGAGTTCGCTGAAAAATCCTTACAATGGGAGAGTGGAAACCAGTCATCATCTAGGGGTGGCGTACACCAAATTGACGTGTCCATAGGTGTTCGAGCTGAAATGGCAGCAATGCAAAAGAAGCTCGAGGTTATGGAACACAAATTTTTAGCAGCCTCCCTAAATCCGATGTCACTCCCCAAAACTGTATGTGGATGTTGTTCTGATCCTTCTCATTTGACGGAAGAATGTCCATTGAATTCTCCGTTTCCAGGTCAAGAGAATACCAATGCCGCATTTCAAAGACCTAGAAACGATCCATATTCTTCCACATATAATCACGGTTGGAGGAATCACCCTAACTTTGCTTGGAACCAACAACACAATCAAAACACGGTTCCAAACCAAAATAATTTCCAAAGGGCTCTTCCACCACAACAGCAACCACTTTAACTCACTCAGCACCCCTACCAGTCATAAAATTTTCAAAACCAGGTCAACCTTCCTGCACCGTCTAATCCTATGCAGTTGACTTGTTCTGACTAGTTCTCTCAATTCACACAAACCATGAAGTCACTCTTATCAAATTTCATGGAACTGTCGGCTGAGTTTAGGTCTTCCGTCAATGAGATAAAGAAAAACTCAGCGTCCCAAGCTGAGAGTATCAGAGCGATGGAAGCAGAAATTGCACGACTTAAAGCCGAAATAAGTACGAGAGAAAAAGGGAAACTTCCGTCTCAACCCCTACCGAATCCTGGGCATTACAATGTAAATGCCGTCACAACGTTGAGATCAGGAAGAGTGCTGAATAACCATGTTGGGGAAGAAATTGATGATGTTGAAAATCCTATCAATAACACCCCGGCTGAGACATTTCCTCATACACACACTTCTACTTCTGATCCTTGTTCTTCTACCCCACCGCCTTCTCACGAGCCTATTCTTCGTTTCCCACAAGGCTCGACACCTCAGTACAGCTCTTCTAGTTCTCCACAGACGATCCCCACTCCTCTTTTGGGATCACGTCTACACCTACCACCTTCTCCTATGATGAACCCAGCGCTTATTGCTAAAGCTCCTTATCCTAATCGGTTAAGGGGTAACAAATCGAGTCCACATATGGAGAAAATTATGGAAATATTCAAACAGGTTAACATCAACATCCCTCTCCTAGATGCTATTCAACAAGTCCCCGCTTATGCGAAAATTCTTAAAGACTTTTGCACTAGGAAGAGGAAGACTCAAGTGCCCAAAAAGGTGTTCATGTCTAATAATATTAGCACTGCTTTTATCCCACAGCTACCAAAGAAACGTAAGGACCCAGGATGTCCTATGATATCGATTTCTATTGGGGGTAAAAACATCAACCGTGCTCTTTTAGACCTTGGCACAAGTGTTAACCTACTTCCATATTCTGTCTATGAGCAGCTAGGGATTGGAGAGTTGAAACCAGTTCACTGCACTCTCCAAATAGCAGACCGTTCGATCACCAAACTTAGGGGTGAACTAGAGGATGTGTTGATAAAGGTCGGGGAATTTGTATTCCCTGTAGACTTCATTGTTCTCGATACACAACCTGTAGCGAACCCCTGGAGCCAAATTCCGGTGATTTTAGGTCGACCATTCCTTGCCACTTCCAATGCTGTCATTAACTGTAGAAACGATTCAATGAACTTATCCTTTGGAAATATGACAATTGAACTGAATATCTACAAAATTGGAAGTCAACCATCAGAACCCTCTGCTCATATCCTTGATGTGTGCTTTGTCCACGAGATTGCTCCCGAAAGTTGCGGAGTTGATGAACTTTGCTTTACAGATCTCGACGACACTACCACATCACTGTTTGATCTTGCACACTATCTTAGTGAGGACACATTTCCCACGCTTGAGTCCGACACTCCTGACTCATCACCATCCGAGTCTGTATCTTTCACAGGCTATGAGCTTCTTTGTGACTCCGAAAATCAGTCGATGATCCCACCTTCTATTATTTCTCCGCCAGCATTAGATCTCAAACTTTTACCTTCTCATCTTAAATATGCATATTTAGGTGAGAATGAGTCTTTACCGGTTATCATATCCACTTCTCTACCATCAGAGCAAGAGAATGCACTTTTGACGGTTTTGAGATCTAATAGGCAGGCGTTTGGTTGGACCATGGCGGACATCAAAAGGATTAGTTCCTTGAATATAAAACATCATATACATATGATGGATGATGCCAAACCAACCCGAGAACCATAGAGACGGTTGAACCCCATCATGAAAGAAGCGGTGATGAAAGAGATCGTCAAATGCTTAAACAATGGTATTATTTACCCAATCTCCGATAGCCAATGGGTGAGTCCAATTCACATCGTCCCTAAGAAATATGGCATCACTGTTATTACCAATGAGGCAAATGAGTTGATTCAGACACGCACCCAAACTGGATGGCGTGTATGTATTGATTACAGAAAACTCAATGCCGCTACGAGGAAAGACCACTTTCCTCTACCTTTCATTGATCAGATGCTGGAACGCTTAGCTGGACGTGAGTATTATTTCTTTATGGACGGATACTCTGGCTATAATCAGGTCCCCATTGCCAAAAAGGATCAAGATAAAACCATATTTACTTGTCCTTTTGGTACCTTTGCTTATAGAAGCATTCCCTTTGGGTTATGCAATGCTCCCGCTACCTTTCAGCGGTGTATGATGGGGATATTCTCTGACATGGTCGAGAATTTTTTGGATATTTTCATGGACGATTTCTCAATTTTCGGAGACTCTTTTTCTAACTGCCTATCAAATCTTGACGCAGTTCTTACTTGTTGCAAAGAGAAGAACTTAACCTTGAATTGGGAAAAATGCCATTTCATGGTCCAAGAGGGAATTGTGCTTGGACATGTTATTTCATGAAAAGGCATTGAGGTTGACAGAGCTAAGATAGATGTCATTCAAAACCTTCCTGATCCCAAGAGCGTCAAGGATATTCGATCATTTCTTGGCCATGCGGGCTTTTACAGGAGATTCATTAAGGATTTTAACAAAATTGCTAGACCTTTAACTCTTCTCTTGGTCAAGAATACGACCTTCCACTTTGACTCGGATTGTGAAGCAGCATTCGACTCACTTAAACACTCCCTCACTACATCCCCCGTTCTATCGTCTCCAAATTGGGACTACCCATTTGAGCTTATGTGTGATGCATCAGATTTTGCAGTCGGTGCAGTCTTAGGACAACACATTGAAAAGATGCCACACGTGATCTATTACGCAAGTAAGACCCTGAACGATGCTCAAATTAACTATACAACTACCGAAAAAGAACTTTTGGCAGTTGTATTTGCATTAGAAAAATTCAGGCCTTACTTGATTGGCTCACCAATAGTTGTGTACACTGACCACTCCGTCTTGAAACATCTTTTGGCGAAGAAAGATACTAAAGGTAGGCTAATACATTGGATCCTTCTATTACAAGAATTTGATCTTATTATTAAAGATAAGAAAGGATGTGAAAACGTTGTAGCCGACCATCTTTCACGCATCTCTTCTTCACCTATGACCCTGCCGATCAATGATTATTTTCCTGACGAACAACTCTTGAGCGTATCCGATGAACCTTGGTTCAGGGATATTATGAACTATCTTTCCACGGGACTGATACCCAGCGATTGGTCAAAACAGGACAAACATCGTTTTCTGTCCCATGTAAAACACTTTTACTGGGATGAACCCTATCTGTTTAAGTATTGTCCTGACCAGATCATTCGCCGATGTGTCCCGAATGAGGAGTTCAAGAGTGTTCTATTTTTTGTCATGATCAGGCATGTGGGGGTCACTTCGGTCCTAAAAAGACGGCGGAGAAGGTTTTGCAATGCGGTTTTTATTGGCCGACTTTGTTTAAAGACGCATTTGATCATTGCAAAACCTGTACGCAGTGTCAACACACGGGTAGGATTTCCCGGAGAAATGAGATGCCATAGCAACCCATCTTAGTGGTTGAAATTTTCGATGTTTGGGGTATTGACTTTATGGGTCCTTTTCCCAACTCCTTTGGGAATCTGTACATACTGCTTGCAGTTGATTACGTCTCAAAGTGGGTTGAAGCTATTCCATGTCGCACTAATGACAAAAAGGTTGTCATTAAGTTCTTAAAAAAAACATCTTTTCGCGATTTGGACACCCACGCGCTATTATTAGCGATAACGGGATACATTTCTGCAACAAGTCCTTCGAGACTTTGATGCGGAAATACGCAATCAACCACAGACTTTCTACACCCTATCATCCCCAAACGAGCGGGCAGGCTGAGATTTCGAATAGACAGATCAAACAAATCCTGGAGAAAACTGTTGCGAAGAATAGAAAAGATTGGTCGATCAAATTGACGGATGCTCTTTGGGCATTCCGAACAGCATATAAAACCGATCTAGGGATGTCTCCATATAGGTTAGTGTTTGGGAAGGCTTGTCACTTGCCAGTCTAGATTGAGCATAAAGCAATGTGGGCTATTAAGGAAATCAACTTTGACTTAAACTAAGCCTGCAACTTTCAGAAGCTGCAATTAAATGAGCTAAGCGAACTCCGCGATGAAGCTTATGATAACACTGTAATTGTAAAGAATAGGACTAAGGTATTTTACGATAAAAACATTTTGAGGAAAAAATTTACACCTGGTCAGCAAGTCATTCTTTATGATTCACGACTACACCTTCACGCGGGTAAGCTACGATCTCGGTGGAAGGGACCTTTTATTGTGCGGTCTGTATACCCGCACGGGGCAGTAGAGGTAGAAAATGTTAAAAACGGCACATTTTTCAAAGTTAATGGACATCGATTAAAGCCGTATTTTTCCACTGACCCCACGGAGGAGCTCCTGTTCTTACAGGAGCCATTTTATTTTGATTAAAATTCCTCCGTCTCACCTCCATGTCCTATAAATTACTGCATCATCTTTTTGAATGGAGGTGAGTGAAAAGAATAAGTTTAGGGGAGGATCTTCACTTAAATATTTTGCCCCCACTAATAAATTCCTCCCAGGCTTACATGTTTTTGTAGATATAGCGGTTGGCAACAATGAGAACACTGTTGAAAACAAGTTTGGGGGAGGTTTGTGCTTATTTTCGCATCATTTGCATATCACTTTGCATAAGCACAAAGCATTTCTTTGAAAACCTATAAAAATTTAAAAAATTTAAAAAAATAAAAATAAAAATATTTTTGTACATAAATAAGATAATAAAAGATTAGATAGTGAAAAAATTACATCCAAAAGATTAGAAAAATTTAAGAAAACCAAGAAAATTAGAAGTTTTCTTATACAAACTAGTAATAAGTAGTTATGAGCCATTGTCCCAAGGGTTAGTAAGATGAAGGAAGTCACTAATCTGAGAATAAAAATAAGTCTGAAAAATAGTTCATATTCTGGAAGCCAAACATTTTGAACGTTGATACCCTGCTATTCGCACTTACACACGTCTTGAAGCCCGGGATAGTAGAGGATATCTTGAAATGCTCTTGTCTAAAAGCCAAAGTATGAAGGAAACAAAAAAAAATCGAATAAAATATAAAAATGGTGAGAAAAATGGACACTGGTTTTGTTATCGCCAAGGCAGCAATAAAAAATATAGCGAGGGTGCCTCTTCACCTAGTGCCCTAAGGCCAATTGGTCTGGGAGTCACTGCTAAGCCTTAGGTGGTGCAAGACGAGGAAAAACACCAAATAAGCAAGCACAGGAGTAATCGGTCGGTTAGTACCTCAAGAAGTATTGACGGTCGCATGAAAGTGTGTGAGCAACTTCATCTAAATATTCATTAATTAAAAAGTACTGAGGCAGATGGACAAGAGTATGATAGCTTGAATTGAATTCTCCGGGTGTAGAGATGTTCTTTACACACACGTAGGGTTATATGATCGATGTTTGGAAGAAAGATAGGAATGAAGAATAAAGACGATGTTTTATTGAGGGATGATGTGATTTCTGACATCTTTTCATGACTATTAAGATAGGGCTCATGACAACCGAAAAGCTAGCTTAGTTGGAAACCCTAATTTTCAAAGTCTTTCTTTTATAATTCTTATCTTTAAATGTAATATTCATGGTCTTCCTTTTACTATTGGATTTTTTGGGTGCAATCCGCTGAAAACCCTCAGGAGACAACACTCCTCCTACTAGGGACATCTAGAGGTTTAAAGGCTTGTTGCACGTGCTCAGTGCAATCGTGTTGCCTACGAAAGTGTGCTAGTTAGTTTTTCTCTTTCTTTATTTTCTCCTTCTCTTTTTAATAAAACAATTCGCTCGAGACGACCGAAAATAAGTTTGGGGGAATTTGATCATTCGAAAATATTGTATTTTTAACAAGTCAATTTCCCTATCATTTGCACTCATCTAGTAGTGTTCGGTTTGCATATTACACATATTAGCAAAACAGTCGTAAAATACCAGATTACCTGTGTTATATATTAAAACCGACATTTCTGAGGAAAATTGAGTGTTTATCATGACATCGCATCATCTTTGTGTAGCGCAACACTTGTCTCGAGAATCTGTGCAGGAAATTTCAGGAGAAAAGCCAAAACTATTAAAAGTGCTGAGAAAAATACGCCAAGTCCAAGACTTGAGATCTGGCAGAAATCAAGAAAGCAAAATAGGATTCCACATATAACAAAAGTGCCAAGAAGTCAGTACAAGAATATTCCAGAAAGTTCATACACAGAGGCCTCCGTTGCTCCGCGGATCCGTGGCCAAAGGCCCATTCCCACCGCGGATCTGCGGCTGTATAGTGACGTCAGCGTTTTGAATTTCCTCACGTGCCTCCCTTTAACGGCTCAGCTTCCAAAAGACTCCAGAATGACCACGTGGCTTCATCCAGAAGGCTCGGCCTAACAACCTTACCCAAGAATATTCCTCATTCTAGAATATTCCCTCCAACAAACTTCTTCTAGAAGCCTCCTTATAACAACCTTCTTCTGGAAGCCTCCTTGTAACAATCTCATTCTAGAATATTCCCTCCAACAAACTTCTTCTAGAAGATTCTTTCTAACAACCTCATTTTGGAGGGAAAATTCAAATGAGGTAGTTCATTTTGGAGGGAAAATTCAAATTCAAATAAGGTAGTTCATTTTGGAGGGAAAAGTTGTTCATTTTGGAGGGAAAAGTGGTTCATTTTGGAGGGAAATTTGAAATTTGAATTCTAGATCTAAGGTTGAGAGGCTTATAAAAGGAAACCAAGATCTGGGGTTTTGGGTTGTTCATTACTCATCAATCTTTACACACACAAGTTGAGTGACACAACTTGTGCATTCAAACCCTAAACCTAATTCAAAATCCAAAGCCAAAATCAAGAACACCGAGTACAATTCAAGTGAGAAGCCTTCAACCTTTTAGGAGCAAAGCCGATCTTCATCCGAGCAAGTGATCCAAGACGATCCGCGACTCACGAAAACGAGCGAAGCCAAATCGACGATCGAGTTCTTTCCTCATTGTAGTTCTTGAGAGAATTGTAACGAAATTGTTGATAAATAAAAGGTGAAATTCTTTATCTTACTTTCTTTACATTCTTGCATCATGATTAGATCTCGATTTGTGATTGTGTTCTTTGATATGATGTTTGAGTAAAACTCCGCTCGTGAAGGAGTAGAGAGAATCAACAAATGATGATGATTACAAATCGTGAAACGATTCTTAAGTCCTATGAGTTTTGTAAACTCTAGCAAATTGAAGAATCGACGACCTAGTTTCGAGCGATGCTTTCTTGATTGTGTTCGCTCTTAATTAGGGATCCATGATCGATTCTTGAATTTACTAGAGGCTAGAATGTGAATGAAATCAACGAAAGAACAAGGGATAGATGATGAAACCCTAGTTTCCGCAAGAAATCCCTAATTCTCGTTGATCATCATCGATCTAGTATCAAATCAACGATGGATAAGAAAACGTAATCAATAGATTTCTTCACGTCTATAGATTCGATCGATTCCTACGAGACTCACTTCAATTCTTGATTATTGGATTGGATATCATCAATTCTCAATTCTTGATTTTAATGTTTTCTTGTTATTAGATCTAGATTTTGCTAATTCTTGAAATTCACTTTTAAATCTTGAATTGAATTGTCTATTCTTTTCTTTCTTTAATTTTCAATTCATCTAATTCGAATTCGAACGGATCTCACTTTCCCTATGGACGATCCGCACTCGCTAACGCTCTACAAACGATACCGTTATTTATTGCGGTCAAAAAATTCTTTGGTTGTGATTTCTTACACTTTTCTTATATACACACAAAGACGAATTCAATCAATAGGCTATGATGTTTTAAACTAGACTATGATGTCTTTAAACACAGACTATAATGTCTTTAAACTCCATTGACTATGATGTCCTTAAACCCAATGGACCGTAATGTGCATAAACTAAAACGATAGAGTCCAAATACTCTTTCGTTGGATCTAAAAGTTCCAAAATCCCATTGAGTAGATCTTAGTCTAAAATTATTCTAACGTATACTCAACAAACGTTTAAGTTGATCTTAATCTGAAACAAGATTAACGATCCTAAAACCAACCAAAACCCAAATCTATGAAAATACGGATTTGGACTAATCCACGTCCTACGGGCGACAACATAAATTAGTCTCCGTATACAATCCACGGGCAACCAAAAAATAAAATAAACACACACAACACGAAGTGGCCATCTGGAGAAGGAGAAAGTTGTTACCGTGATCGGTAGCGTAATTAACTGCGGGGGCTTGCGCTTGCAGGAAAGAGCGTCCCCACAATCAAAAAACCCCTCAAATGAGGGGGAATCTGACGAAGTCTACTACAACGGTTGCATCCGTCTAAACCTCCGATACACAGTGCTATAAATCAACTGGGCATCTTCGGAGAGGTGGACGGATAAAACCAAATAGTATCTACCCCCAAATTCAGGCGAGACGAACCTACACGGTTCCGTCTCCCGTATTCGGCGGAGAACAATGAATAGACAAACCCACATCCTGAGACCCCTACGAGAGCAGCAAGCAACCCTGCCAATTCTAGAGTTAGGAGACCCGGTCTCGACTCCTCGAGAGGGCCTCCCACTGGACTCTAGAACCCGGTTACTTATGCTCCCCGCCTTGGGTTTATCCTAATGCGGAAAAGTAAATAATATTCATCAATGGAGACATCATCCTCAACCCGGAAGTGTCCCAATAAAAGAATATTACATACAATTTATTACATGAATGAAAATTGAAAAACTCTCATCTCACGCAAAAAACCCCAACTATTCAATCACGACAATCCAATATAACATATCACAGCAACACATAATATCACATGTTATCAACGTAAGTAAATATGCGTATCCCGAATATCGTTGACGTATAGAAACAAGATCGGGAATACACCTCATATTACACTTACGGTCGCAGAAAAGAAATGAAAAACTACAATAATTAGAATCCGTATATTCCTTAGACATCATAAACTCGGAATATCACATATTCCAAATTTCATGCCTAACCCTATAAACCTTGCATTTTAGTTTCGAATTGAAAACACTTTTTAATAACCAGTCGGGTAATTCAACAGGATTCCCGATAAAATGATCGAATGCTCGTCTGGAACTTTAGTAGATGGTCGTACCCCCGATGCCGTCGACGAAGTGGACTTAGGCGGAATACCGTGGCCGCGAGCACCTGACTGGATGCTTTTGGCCTCGGGGTTCTCCTGTAGTCACTTGGTTAGGGCTATGGTGTATGGCTATCTAGTAGTGTTACACGGCGAGTGTTCGCGTACAATACGAGATTGCGACAGAGTTTTGATCCGAATCAAAACTCCGTAGCAATCAATCAAACGAGACTAAACCGCTGATTTAATTAACATTGACTAGTTTTCTCAAAATTAATTATTGTGGATTCCAAATATTATATCATATATCATCATAATCTAGACGACGTTAAATATTTCGATCGATTTATCAAACACCCACAATCACAGAGACCTCAACAACTTGAGCATCACTAAAAACACCCAGAAAATGCCAAATATGAAAATGGAGCAGCACAAGAAAAACGATCTCATAATACCACAAACATGCGGCGGAACCGCAGCCAAACATGGGGTTAGGTCGCGGTTCCGCGTCGCTTTGTGGGAATTGGGTTCTCGTTTTTCTTGGGGCTCCATAAAATACCCTGCATGATATTCTGACTATTTCTAATCTCGAAATTTTAACTTTTGAAAAATGGACAGAAACTTAGCAAAAATACGGGTTTCGAAACTCGATCGAACACTTTAACGTCGTAAAGACTTCCCCTAATGTTCTAGCTTGGCTCTGATACTGTCACGCCCCGCTTCCCGGTATACGGGCAGAGAACGCGATGAGACCGCTACGTATTTACTCTGAAGTAAATACGCTAAGCGTAACTAAGCAATATAAAAGAAATGTACCCAAGAGACAAATGTAATGAAACATCAACTTTATTTATTAACATTCTTTTTACAATACATGAAAAAGTAAAAATATGGATAAAGCGATGCCTAAACAGTGGCATAACAGAAATGAAAAGTACTGAAAGTAAATGTGTACAAGCAATCTAAAGCTCGGAATCATAAGCTAGCTGGTCCAAGTCTTCGCTAGTGGGCTTGATCTCTTGAAAGTCCGAATCACCTGATAACATTCCAAAGAAGAAAGAGAAGGAATGTCGTCAGTGAACAAATCGCTCGGTAAGTCCTAAAGATGAGGGAGAAATAGAATAGACAGAGAGTATAAGAAAGAGAGAGAGAGTGGCTTTTACAGATGTATTAAATTGTTATATCGTTGTATTTTGTGCTAACGTTGTTGTTTGTAGCTTAGTGTATACGAGAGGAGTCTCTATATGCCAAAGACTAAAGGCATATGTAGTACAAGGCTCCGTTAGAAAGCCCGGAACATCGGCGTTATATTTAGGTTAGGTGTCTTAAGTCTTGCAGTCTCGTGCCACATCTAACACCTTCCGTACCAATCTACCCCTTAAACCCTGTGATGTCTTGATTATATTGTTTGTATTGTATTGCAACTTGTATTGTCTTGTAATATAGATTGTATAATTGGATGACTTGCCAAAACCATGATATCGGTAAATGGATGTAACTGGAGAATCATGTAAATGGAAGTATATTCATGGTTCGGTTCGGTCAATACAGATTGAATAGATTGAATATATAGATTCATGGATTCATGTTGAATTGTAGTTAAATGGAAGTATATCCATGGTTCGGTTCGGTCAATACAGATTGAATAGATTGAATATATAGATTCTTGGATTCATGTTGAATTGTAGTTTGTACTTGAATCATATTCAAGTCAGATTATTTATAATGAGACTCAGTCTGAGTCAGAACAATTAGAAAAGAAATTGAAGTCCTGAATTAGGTTTTGATGTTATCGGTAACCGCTGCACATGGGCGGCAGGATTTGTGTATTTTTCAAAGACAATTACCGTATTGATAACACCGTTGTTAAGTTGTCTATCTTAAATAGGCAAGCACCCACTTCTCCGGCTCTCTGAGGCTTAAGAGATTGGTCCCGTTTAAACCTATATTTACTAGGGTCCTTAGGTAATTTATAGAACTTGAGGGGGTTTTATGTAAAAATACTTTTGTATAATTTTCAAAATACACCCCAAGTATTTACTTATCGTCTTTAAAGTTGTCATAGATTTAGATTTTATATTTGTGATATTTTTAGTGAAAATAACCTAATTTCATAATATAGGGTGTTTAATTGTAATATTGAACTTGTATGGAATTTTATGGTATTTTAATGTAAAGAGGTTCTTCTGATTTTAGAAAAAGTTGGAATATTTATATTATCACAAAAATAGATATTTTAATGATATATATATATATATATAATTTTAATATATATTATATTTCTAGAAATTTCATTTTCTTATGATATTTGTATTTCAAATCTTTCGAGACCGAATGCTCCGTGCGGAGCTCTACATATCGCACTACTAAGCCCAGAGATGTGCGATAATCCGCACCATCCTAGTCGGGTTCCCCAAAATGGGTTGTAGCGGTGCTTTGCAAAGATTTATAAAAATATGAACTTATATAAAACGGTTTTAATAGTTAGTGGAATTTATATGTAAAGTTTCTTTTTCCCGTATTCTATGTTCCCGAAAGGTATTGTGTTATGTTGCATATGAGTGTTGTGAGGAGATAGGTCATTATCTCATGATCTACTTAAAGGTATAGCAAGATTGCGATGTTTAAATGTCGAAATTAAACTACATGGTATTTTAGTGAAAACGTACGATAAAAATAGAAATAGAAATCCTTTTGATATGGAACTTATTCAATATGACTTTTTAATGTTTAATAGTTAACATGTAAGGGTTTAGTATGATTGTATTTAAGAAAAAGTGAGATTTTTAGGAAGAACCGAATCGGACATCGGATTAACCCCGATTCTGTCGGGTTTTAGAAATACGTGTTTTAAGAATAAAAAAGAGAAGAGGGAGGAGGGTCTTACAGGATAATAAGAAAGAAGGAGGATATAGGTAGAGAGGGGAATCGCCGATGAGTCGTTTCGTCACCGGAAACTCCTCGTATCGCCGTCGGAAGTTCGCCGGAGTTTCTCCCTTTGCTAACTCCACTTGTACACAAAATTTCTATAGAGTTTGGACAGAATTTGTGAGCGAGGGGTGTATGTTTAGGGATGGTATTTATAGGGTAAAACTAGGGTTAGGGTAGGTGAAAGGTTGTATTGAAAATTGTATTAAAAATATGGTTTAATAGGGTTTTAAAGAGTTCTGTTCATGTACAGGAAATTTAAAGTATACAGGAGTTTCCAGAAGACAAAGAGGCACAAGTTTCATGAAGGGTCAAATCGGAATCAGCCGAGTCAACCCGGCCTCGCCGGTAGAGTCGGCCGAGTTGCCGACCCGAGTCGGCCGAGTCGGGCCGGGGCTCACCGTCGCAGGTCCGTTGTCGTCTGGTTAGCACAGTGGGGTAGTTTATTTTTAGTGTGACCTTTGGTTTTACGGGTTTAGCACGTGTAGACTCTTTGGATTCTAAAAATTTAAAAAGAAATCAATATTAAAATAATGTGGTGGATGGGATTTGAACTCTGGTGCTTTGGTTCAACAGTGCAAGATATTACCAATGAGCTATAAGCTCCTTCTTGCTATTAAAAAGCAAAACAAACTTATAACTTGTACTCAGGCAAAAGTACCCCTTTCTGTATTTTTGAAAAAATTGTACAAAAAGTTGTACAGAAAATTTAGGGTTGTTACAGATACCATGAAAGTGTTTCCTAGCACCACCACTGGGTTTTAACCGGCATCAAGCATGTAATTTTAAAATTTTTGGGTGTTAAGCTACACTAACCTAGAATCTTAACTAGAGTATTAGGGTTTAAGGATGAATAAAACAAGTTTTACTCTAAGTGATGGAGACTACAACCTTTGTAGACCAAGTCATTCTCTTCTCAAGCTCTGAGTAGTAGTCCCTACGACTTCTCTTGGCTCCACTTGAAGAAATGCATGAGCATGCTTCGCGATCTTCGAGACCGAAGAAGATTCATTTGAAGCTTCTCTAGGTCAAGCTACCACTTCACTAATCAACTATTAGTGAAGGAAACAAGGTAAACTAAATGGCTAATCTAGTGTAGGTTGATGAAGTAGGTGTTTTAGCTCACTAAGAATTCTCACAAGCCCTAAGATTCACAACTCATGTGAGGGTTAGGACTTGGAGGAAGATGAAGAAGAAAAATGGAGAGAGGAAGAGAAATAAGCTAGCATGGTTGCAAAGAATGAAGAATGGTTCACAATTATTCTTCACTCATTGAAGCATGAATATTTTCACATAGAAAATATGCACCATGCTTCAATAGAGAAGCCAAACAAATAAAATAATGCATATGCCATGCTTCACCCATTTGTCAAATATCTCCCCATTTTCCACCTCATTTTCTATTTTCTCAAAATAGAAAATCCAAATATATATATATATATATATATATATATATATATATATATATATCACACACAAACTTATATACATATATATATCACACACACACACACATCACATACATACATACATACATACATACATATATATATATATATATATATATATATATATATATATATTATGAGAATATAAACTTTAAGTAAGCTTAATATTAGTTAATATATAATTATATATCAAATATAAATATATATATCAAATTATTAAATCAACACTTGATTTAATAATCCGGTTATATCATAAATAACTGAATAATATCATTTATCTGTATATCATATTATCAAATCAACTCTTGATTCAATAATTCGGTTATATCATATATAACCTGACCGATATCAAATATCGCCAGATTAGAATACGGTATCACATATTCGTATTTAATCAGGCTCCCGCACATATCAGCATATGTGCCCTACTTTGTTTTGCTTGAACTAGGAAACCTCTGTGTGGGACTTTAAAGACTCGTCAATACGCCAGCAGTAGGTAATGATCACTTCAGTTACCCACAAGCCGTCAGCGGTACTAGCTGGATGTAACGGCTATCCAGGTATTGAGCAATTAGAAGATCAATAAGCAAGCTTGTCCAAACTCCCATGAAGCCTATAAGTAACACTTACCATACAGTCCGGTCTCTTCATCTGATATGTCGCATATCGAGTCTAAGGGTGGAATCGTCAGACCCCAGTAACTTGATAAGTCATGCCGATGTGTGGCTCATAACAGTTCGAGAAACTACTGATAACACTTACCAGTAAATCTCATCATCCCTGGCCAGGGACTTGTTGTTATAGACAATCAAGCATAGTGCAACATCAACTCCATATACCGGGAGAGACGAAACCCCTTCTATCGCTCATTGCCTCCATGTGACTCGGGACTGTACCCAAAATCCACCTGTTTGCACAACTCCTTTAAGCCGTGGTAAGGAGGAAATCAAAGCACGGTATGAACCACACAAGAAACTATGACGATCTCGGGTCTATAAATTAACTTGTACCGGTGTCACCAGAGAACTGCTATCTGACGATAGGTATGTTACCATCTAGGAGTTATCGGCGAGTTCTGTTCGGTGTACCAATTCTTTAATGAGCACCTGTGTACAATTTTTGATGTCAAACACCAATGGTTGTAGGATCAACCATCGCTCCATACAGGGTCAAGAAACGTACACACTAGTCTACTGTAGAATATCGATGCCCTGTCTCGATTCTCCCTCGACTAGGAACTATTAAAGGATGTGCTTGTGGACTATCCCGGCCCCACTAGTATGATCTGCATCATATTCCTGGTAGTCAAGTCTACATCCTAAGGGCTTTATCAACATGTATCAGAGAGTCGGTATAATAATACAAGTGTACATGTTAAGATAAAGAGAAACCAGATAGAATACTATCATGTCGAGCAAGAAAGTCCTCTATATATATGTCCAAGCATCCACTATATCATACAATAATGGCCTCTAGGGCATACATATTCCTAAAAAACGGTATCCAAAAACAAAAAAGACTGGCACGAAAGGCTGCACGAACCTCTCTGAGCATACAGAACAACGTTCAAAACGGCCATGAATATAACACCATATGCGTTGGTATTTGGCGCGGAAGCGGTGCTCCCACCGAAGGTAGAACTCCCTTCTCTATGACTAGCAGTTCAATACGAGTTGACAGATGAAGAAAACTCTCATCTTAGGTTTGAGGAGCTCAATGCCCTCGACGAAACTCGCCTTATAGCACAGCAAAATCTGGAGGCTTATAAGGCAAGGATGACATGGTCATACGTAAAAATGACCAGGCCGAGAATATTCCACCAAGGCAAACTTGTGCTAGTTGTCAAAAGACCAATGATCCCCAATCGTGCAAAACGGGGGAAGTTCGAGCCGAACTATGAAGGCCGGTACATCATAGACAAAGTCTACCAAGGTGGAGCCTACCTGCTCATGGATATGCATGGCCAAAGACCCTTCCGGCCAATAAACGGCCGATTCCTCAAAAAATACTACGCCTGACGTGTCATGACTTAGAACAATGATAGATGATGATGCTTGTGTCCACTCGCTATCTCGCTATCTTCCTGAATCAAAGTTCTGAGAGTGGCATCCAAAAGCTCTGTTGCCTCAAACATGGCGACAATAGACCGAGAAGTCCTTAAACTAAAAATTCTCCTCAAACATGGCGATAACGGACCGAGATGTCCTTAAACTTCCCTAAACTAATAATGGACCGAGATGTCCTTAAACTAGCGATGGATCGAAACGTCCTTAAACTAACAATGGACCGAGATGTTCTTAAACTAACAATAGACCGAGGTGTCCCTAAACTAACGTTCGTCCCCAAGATAGGAATAATGGACCGAGAAGTCCCTAAACTAAAAATTCGCTTCAAACATGGCCATAATGGACCGAGAAGACCCTAAACTAACAATCCTCCCTGAACATAGTAATATTGGACCGAGAAGTCCCTAAACTAACAATCCGCCTCAAACATGGCGATATTAGACCGAGAAGTCCCTAAACTAACATTCCGCCTCAAACATGGCGTTATGGACCGAAATGTCCCTAAACTAGAGAATCACCTCAAACCTGGCGATAATGGACCGAAACGTTCCTAAACTAGTGCGTCGCCTTAAACACGGCGCTTTGTCCGAAATACGGCGATAATGGACCGAAATGTCCTTAAACTAAGTTGCGTCCCCAAAATGGAAATGTTGGGCCGGAACGTCCCTAAACTAGCGCATCGCCCCAAATACGGTGATATGCTCCCTCGAGATCTATATTGCAATCGAAGTCCTAACGGCGAAGGTTGAAACTCAAGTCCCACTGGCTACATATCCACTCCAGCGATGAAGCCACCCCTAAATTCCACCGGCAAACAAATGGGTCACCTGCAACGAAGCTACTTTCGAGTGTTTCACCGTTCACAAAAAAAGCGGTATATCCACAAGCGAAATAGGCACGGATGAAAACCCGAAAGGGCGCCGTGAGTAAAAACAGCAGGGCTACCGGTAAGCTTGTGAAAACCCGGAAGGGCTCAAACTCGTTAAAAATAAAAATATAAAAGAAAACAAACAAAAAAGAACGGTACATCCACAAGCGAAATGGGCACGAATGAAAATCCGAAAGGGCGCCGTGAGTAAAAACAGCAGGACTACTGGCGAGCTTGTGAAAACCCGGAAGGGGCGCAATCTCGTAAAAAAAATACACTTGAGGAGAAAATACCCGCGCGATATCCTTATGACTCACAAATGAGCATCATACTTAGAAATCTACACGGTTTCTAAGGAGAAAATACACTTGCGAGATCCTCCCGACTCTTAAGGAGAATTCCTTCCTATGAGACCCTCACGGCTCATAGGATTCAAAAGCCTTATGTTACAAGGATCAAAACTTGTTCTTAAGCCGTCATATTCTCCTAAGTTGTCCTATAGGCGGTCCAATATTGACCCTTGTATACAATCCATAGGCATAAATAAATATTCTCTCACCAAGTTCCACCAATGACGACAAATGTCTCCATATGGTGAGCGACACTTATAAGTCCTCTCGACTTATAAGGAGAAAACACTATTGTAAGATCTTTACGACTTACAAGAGAAAACGCACTTAAGAATCCTCATGACTCCTAAGGAGAAAATACACATACGAAATCCTCTCGACTCATAGGGAGAAATACCTTTATAAGACCCTTATGGCTCATAAAGCCACAAAGCCTTAGTCGACAGGATCCTAACCCTGTTTGCTAAGCCACCTTTGTCCAAACCAACAAGGGCAAATGATGATTCGCTCCTGTCCATATCCTAGTTGTAGCGATACTGGCGCCTAAATAGGTATCAAATTTTAAGTCCTCTTACGGCAAATGATGATTCGATCCTGGCAATATTCCAGTAGTAGCGATGCTGATGCCAAGATTGGTATCAGATTTCAAATATAAAAAAAGCCGAAATAATAGGACGACTCGCAATAAAAAGTAGTGAGTAAAAAAACAAAAATGCCGAAATGATAGGACAACTCGCAATAAAAAGCAGCGAGTAAAAACAAAAACAGACAAAATAATTGGGCACCGCGATAAATAGCTGGAATGATTGGGTAATCGCGACTTTCGTGACATAAAAGCTGAAAAGATAGAGTATCGCGGAAAGAAATAAAAAAAATAAAAATGAAACTTTTCTTCCCTGCAAGTATGTCCATATTGACTCTTGCAAACAATCCATAGGCACAAATGAATGAAAGGGAACCTTATTTTCCCCCCACGCTTTGTCAAAAAGGGAACTAAGTCTTGACGGTACATATACAACCTAGAGACTATCTCGGTGTTTCTTCTCATTCCAGGAGGATGTAGACGCAACGTCATCACCAATAAAAACCCCAAGGGTCAAAGAAAAATGGAGTAATGGAAAAATCCTAGCTCCAAGTCTTGACGGTTCATATACAACCTAGAGACTATTCTGGCATTCCTTCTCGTTCCAGCAGGATGCAGACGCAATGTCATCATCAAAAAAGAAAGACCCAAAGGTCAAAGAAAAAAAATGGAGTAATGGCAAAATCCTAGCTCCAAGTCTTGACGGTATATATACTGCTGGGTTCGCTAGGACGGCAGCAAGGTTTCGGGGAGCATCTTACATGCCAATTTCAAAATTTTGCCGTTCTAGCTAACCCTAAACATAGAATCATCTACTAGAAAATAAGACAGAATGAAATGTAAACTACTTTACTTCTAAGTGAATGAGGAATACAACCTTTGTAGACCGGTCCTTCACTTCAATAGCTTTGTGTAGTAGTCTCTTCGCTGCGAGTTGTGATCTCCCGAACTCTAGAAAGGGTTCTCTCAGAGAAATGAATAAGCTTGCTCGAAGTCTTCGAGGCCGAAGATGATCTACGTCGAGGAGACTCAAGCTCATGCTACCTCTTCACTAATTATGAGATTAGTGAAACAAACACCCTAAACTAAATGGCAAGTAGTAAAGGATGATGAAGTAGGAAATGGGCTCTCTTTAGTTTTATTTTTCTCACAATATTTTCATCACTTCTCAAAAGCTAATGAGCTTGAGGAAGAATATGAAGAATTCTCTCATGGAATTAACCAAGTGAAGAATGTGAACCATGGGTGAGTTAATATCACATATTAACCAATGTAGAGACTTAACCATGGCTAATTTAATGGTTGGGTTAATAAATATCTTAAGTATGACAAAATTAGTGGACTTGGTCAATGGTTCCACAAGCTTCTCCAAGCTTCAACCATCAAACCAATTTCCACCTAATTTTGTTTAACTTAAAATAAATAAAACCCTTCATTAATCTAGCATGATGTGAGTCTCATACACCCATATCACATGTATCATCTAGCATGACACAAAACATGTACATAAATATATATCACATATATATTATGTGCACAAAATCAAGTGAGAAAAGAAAACTTAACTGAGCCAATACTAGTTAATATAAATTAATATATCAAATATATAATTATATATTAAATTATTAAATCAACACTTGATTTAATAATCCGGCTATATCTCATATAACCGACTAATATCTAATGTAACAACTTATCGAATCAACACTTGATCCGATAACCCGGCTATATCACATATAACCGACCTATGTTACAAATTGCGAGAATAGAATGCGGTATCACATACGCGCATTAATCTCGGTCCCGCACATATCACATATATGCTCCTACTCCGTTTTGCATGAACCAGGAAACCTCTGTGTAGGACTCTAAAGACTCGTCAATATGCCGGCAGTAGGTGATGATCATATCAAACACCCACAAGCCGCAAGCGGTCTGCTAAACATAACGACCACCTGGGTATTGAGCAATCAGAAGATCAACAAGCCTGCTCATACTCCTGCGAATCTAATCAGTAACACTACCGTACAGTCCGGTCTCTTCGTCTGATATGTCGCATATCTCGTCTAGGGGTGGTAAACGTCAGACCCCAGTAACTAGATAAGTCGTGCCGATATGAGGCTCATAACGGGTCGAGAAACTACTGGTAACACTTACCAGTAAATCTCTGAAACAGCCCTGGCCAGGGACTTCCTGTTATAGCCAATCGTGCACAGCGCAACGTCAACCCCCAATACCAGGAGAGACGAATCCCCTCCTATCGCTCATTGCCTCCATATGACATGGGACTATACCCAAAAACCACCATTTTGCGCGCTCTCTAGAACGTGGTAAGGTGGAAATCAAAGCACAGTGGGAATCACACAAGACTCTATAACGATCTCGGGTCGACAGACTAACCTGTACCAGTGTCATCAGAGAACTGCCATCTGACGTGAGGTATAATACCATCTAGGAGTTCTCGGCGAGTCCGTACAGTGTACCTAGTCTCCACTGAGCACCCGTATACCATCTCTGATGTCAAACACCAATTGATTTGGGATCATCCATCGCCCATCTACATGGGTCGAGAAGCTATACGCTAGTCTACTCTGGTATATAGATGCCCCGTCTCGATACACCCACGACTAGGGATATTAAAGGATGTACTTACCGACTACATTTGTCCCTCTAGTATGATTTGCATCATAATCCAGGTAGTCAAGTATACATCCTAAGGGCTTTACCAACATGTAACAGAGAGACAATCTGTGTAGATGTTAAGATAAAGAGTAACCAAATACCATACTATCATGTCAAGCAAGAAATTCATCCCTATATATGTCCAAGCATCCACTACAATATACACCTCATGTATAGTAATGGCCTCCAAGGCATACATATAACTAACAATCTCCCACTTGCACTAAGGCCATCATATAGCAGTGGTTGTAGTATCTTATACTCAACCACCCCATAAAAGTCTCTCTCTGTGAAAAGGCCTTTGTGAGTGGATCCGCCGTGTTGTCCTCTGAGTCTACTCTCTTAACCTCGATCTCCCTGCAGATCAACCATATCCATGATCAGGTGATACTGCCTTAGAATATGTCTGGGTCACTGATGGGACGGGGGTTCCTAGGCATAAGCCACATCTCCATTGTCACATAATGGTACGAACGAAGTTCATCTCATGAACTAATATACACCAAGACTGCCTCTTTGGTAGCATCGTTGGTAGCGATGTATCGAGCCTTTATCGTCTAGTTTGCCACGGTATTTAGTTTGGAACTCTTCCAACATACCGTCCCTACACTGAGGGAAAAGATAATGCATGTGACTGACATTCAGTCGACCTTACCACCCTGGAAGCTATCCAGTGATTCTCCCCAGGATCGATTGATACCATCTCACTACACCTAGTGAGAATCCTAACATCCACTTAGATCTATCTCATAGATCCAAAACCCAGGATTTAGTTATCATCTTGATCCTATATGGAGAATCAATTGTGATAAGAGGAGATTGACCGAGTGTAGCATAGGAAACTCATTTCCTATCAAGAGTATGTCATCCACGTATAATATGAGGATGACCACCTTACTCTCTACTACCTTTTTATATATACAAGATTTATCTACCATTTTGATGAAGTCAAACGCTTTGACTATCACATCAAAATAGATGTTCTAACTTCGCGGTGCCTGCTTTAACCCGTAAAGCAACTTGCATAAGTTTTCGCTGCTCCCACTGTCTACGAAGCCCTCTGGCTGTGTACTTATAGACGCTTTCTTCTAAATTAGTATTTAGAAAAGCAGTCTTGACACCCAACCGCCAGATATTGTAGTCATGGTATGTAGCAATGGCAAGTAGGATCCGGATGGACTTAAGCATAGCCACTGGACAAAAGGTTTCATCATAATCCACACCTGGTTGATGACGAAGACCTTTTACAATAAGTCTAGCTTTGAAAGTCTCAACTTTTCCATCTACACCAAGTAATCTTCTCAAGATATACTTGCTCCTGATGGGGATTTAACCCTTCAGATAAAGTAACCAAAGTCCATACTTTGTTGGTGTACATAGATTCCATCTCAGATCGCTTAGCATCCATCCATTCTTACAGAGTCCCCACTCTTGATGGCCCTGCTCGAAACTAGTTGGGTCACCATCTCATGATTCAATCCTCGCTCCTACTGTCATTGAGAAAATCGAAGTATCTCTCAGACGGATGAGGAACCCTACCAGATCGGCGGAGAGGCTGAGGTTCGTCGGGAGCTATTGAATCTTCCGGTTCTACCAAATCATCAGCTGTAGTTGTATAGCTGAAACTCTTTTCAGTTCTACCTCATGAACAGAAATTTCTTTCCAAAATAAATTCCTTTTCTAAAAAGGCGGTCATGGCGAGAAATAAAACACCTTTTGTTCCTCGGTGCAGTAGAAGATATTCCCTTGCAAATGTTTGGGATATCCAACAAATTTCCACAGAACTGACCCTGCCTCGAGCTTGTCCGAATTTTGCATTTAGACATAGGCCGGACAACCCTAAATCTTAACTTACTTAAGGCATGGACACTTCCCATACCATATCTCATATGGAGTGGTAGGCACCTGATTTGGTTGGAACCCGATTCAATAGGTATGCAGCTTCTTAAGTGCATAACTCCCAAAAGGAAATAGGCAACTCAGCATGACTCATCATAGAGCGCACCATATCTAATAGAGTGCGATTGCTCCGCCCCGATACACCGTTGTGCTATGGTGTATATGAAGGAGTAATGCTGAGAGAGAATCTCATTCTCCTTTAGAATAGTCTAGGAATTCCGTGCTCAAGTATTCTCCTCCCTGATCACATCAAAGGACATAATACTTGTACCCATTTTGGTTCTGTACTTCTAACTTATATTCTTTGAATTTCTCAAAAGCCTCAGACTTGTGTTTTAACAGGAACACATGTGCGAATCTTGAGAGATCGTCAGTGAATGTAATGAAGTAAAAAGAACCAGTCCTGGCATGTATAGACAGGGGACCTATATACATCATCATGTATTAATCCCAAGAGTTCATTAACTCTTTCTCTGTTTCCAGTAAACAGAGCTGTGGTCATTTTATCTTTGTGATATGACTGGCAAGTTTTACAAGATGTAAATTCAAACTGATTTAAATATGCATCTTAATGTAACTTAGCTAGTCGGGTCGCATTGATATGACCTAGTCTACAATGCCTTAAGAAGGATTCGTTCATTTCTAAACTCTTCCTCTTGTGTGTGTTCTGTACGTTGAAAACTGTAGTTTGATTTAGAACGTATATGCTTTTAGATAATGTGCCTGAACCGCTCAAATCTTGATATAGGAAATGTTCAAAACATTATCCAACAATACAAAATTATATCCTTCTTTACTAAATAAAGAGACTGATATAATATTGCATATCAGGTTCACTATCGAATAACATTCGTTCAGAATCAATGTATTTGGTAATACAGGGTGATAACTGCCAACACCTTGGCTGCAACAATTGCACCATTTCTAACTCTTAAAACTTTATCACCCATTCTCAGTTCTCTACCTATCTGTAGCCCATGTAACGTATTACATATTGGGATCCTGATCCGGTATCTCATACCCAGGACGTAGAGGACACTGAGAAACAGTTCTCGGTAATGAACACACCCGAAGATGATGCATCAACATGCACTTTCTTCGTTTGGGCGGCACGGGAAACCTGGCAATCCCCTATTTCTTGCTCGGTCTTATAACAATTATAAGTTGGAGCGGGACCAACGTTCCCCAGCATAGTATAACAAGCGGGTTCGGTCAATACATCCATAATATTATCTTGATTAAGGCGTGACATAGTCGCTACCTGGAGAGAGAGAGAAGAAAACACTCAACGTATGCTCTTGCAAGACCAGATTGGTTATTATTTTATCTAATCAGGATGGTCCCATTGTTTTAATCAAATCTTCCTCCAAACCCTAAAAGGAAAGACTAGCCGGGATTAATTACACCCTATAAGTTCGCCAATCTTTCAGCCAGGCCAGTGTCGGTACTTTGAGAGAGGTTCCTCGAGCTTTCGCACAGACCTAATTAAAATAAACCTCATTTTCCCAGGGGCGTAACCCCATTGACACCTTTCTAGACACCTACTTGATCGACTAATTGTAAAGTGTAAAACTCTCCCAGGAGTAACTCTTACTCGCAGTAGGTATCGGAATCCAACTATCTCATAGAAGGAATGCAATCTCATTGCAAATTTCAACACTTGAAATTCCCGATAATTTTGCCCCTAACCTCATATGACCTTGACAAAAGCCAACAAACCATAGGATGCTAGTCAAGTTCAACCCGTCATTTCCTGATTGAATTAAACCCATCCGCATGACCCTTGAAAAAGGCCAACAAGGTCGCACGACTACCCTAATCCAATCGCATCATATGCTTAAGCAAATAAGCAATATTCAGCTACCGCACACTACGCCTTGACAAAGGCCAACAAACGCAGCACGGATACTAAATACTACTTATCTGAAATGACGGAGAGTTACGACAAGTTTTTAAGAAAACCTTTTGTGTAATGAACTTGATATCGTTGTAGAATCAAGTGATTTCGAAAAAGAGTGTTTTTTAGACTTTCACTAGTTTTGCTAAAGAGGTCCCTCTCGGTGAAGGGATCTCGGCTCTTTCCTCATCGAATGAGGTGTAGAATATTTCATAAATACCACTATGCAAAGTAAGAACTAGAAAAGCAATCAAAAGACGAAACCGAGGGTTGTAGCATCTGCCAGTTATTGCTAAAGAGGTCACTCCCGGTGAAGGATCTCGGCTCTTTCCTTATCGAATAAGGTGCTGGATATTCTACAAAGAATACCGCTATGCAAAGAAAAAACTAGAGCTACCAGTTTTTAAAACAAATTTCTACAACATCTTTAGGTTTCTTTTGTTTCATTAATCTCATTAATTAAGTCCCATCATTTAAGTTACCTAAGCATCACAGATAAATACAACATACGCTTATGCCATCCGCATTCGCCTCGATGTCCCGTCATATACCATTAGGTTAGGTAATTAACGGCAGAGCGGGGCAGGGCTAGCGCGGGTGTAAAACATAAGCAACGTCTATATAATATATCATATATACTATATACAGTATCTATCTTATCATATAAAGTGATCACATCACAGAATATCGCAATAGAAAACAACATATGAAATATTGGATATACTAGGATTTTCGGGTTTTATATTAAGCCTGTATAAAATACGGATTCCACGGTCGTGATGAATAGCCAAACCCATATCCCCAGACCCCTACGAGAGGGGCAAGTAATCCTACCAATTCTAGAGTTAGGAGATCTGGTCTCGACGCTTCGAGATGGTCTCCCACTGGACTCTAGAACCCGGTTACTTGTGCTCCCCTCCTTGGGTCTATCCTAATGCGGAAAAGTAAATAATATACATCAACGGTGACATCTTCCTCAACCCGGAAATGCCCCAATAAAAGAATATTACATACAAGTTTTTACATGAATGAAAATGAAAAACTCTCATCTCACATAAAAAACCCCAGCTATTCAAAAACGACGATCCAATATAACATATCACAGCAACACATAACATCACATGTCATCAACGTAATTAAATATGCGTATCCCAATTGTCGTTGACATATAGCACCGAAACCGGCGATACACTACATATTACACTTATGGTTGCAGAAAAGAAAGTGAAAAACTACAACAATTGGAATTTGCAACCACCTTGGACATCTTAAACCCAATGTATCACATACTTTGGATTTCATGCCCGACCAAATGAATTCCTTAGACATCGCATGCCTAACAATTATAAACCCCGTATTTTAGTCTCGATCTCGAAAACACTTTTCAATATCAAGTCGGGTAATTCAACAAGATTCCCAACATTCTGATCGAATGCTCATCGGAAACTTTAGTAGACGGCCGCACCCCTCGATGTCGTCGACAAAGTGCACTAAAACGGAACACCGCTGCCACGAGCACCCGAACGGATGCTTTTGGCGACGGGGTTCTCCTACAGTCACTTGGTCGGGGCTATGGGGCATGGCTATCTAATAATGTTACCCGAGGTGTATCCGCGTACGCTACGTGATTGTGACGGACTTTTGATCACACCCGTGGCAACCGATCAAATGAGACTAAATTACTAGATTTATAAAATTCAAATTAGTGTGGATTCCAAGTATTGTATCACAACAAATGGTATCTGGACGACGTTAAACTTTTCGATCGATTCATCAAAATCCCACAATTTTCCGACAGCTCAACACTTGAGCACAGTTCAATAATACCTAGAATATGCCACAGTACCAATGCACCATCCGTAGAAGGGCAGACCCAAGCCTCACTCATGTCGCCACGAAACTGCGGCAAATCCTATGGTATGACCGCGGTTCCGCAATCAAAAAGGTCAAGTTAGGGTTTCATACTTCTAGAGAGTTCATAGAATTACTTGCATGTTTTTCCGAATACGTTAAACTTGGAAAAATGGGTTTTTGATAATCGTTCGAACTTTTTAACTTCGCCTATACAATATGTGAATAACCCGAAACAATATTAAAACTACGAATACGAAACACTCCGAATTGCTTATAGTGTATGATTATATCACATGCAAAATTAGCAAAAACAAACAACACCTGAAACACCAAAACCCAGTCATTGGAACACAGTGAAAATTTCAGGCAAAACCTTCTGAATGTGGCCGGCTCCAACCATGTTGTCCTCGGCCAAAATCCGAGCAAACCCTCTGAAATTTTCATGGTGTTCATGATATATCCCATATAACATTCTGTACTTGTTTAAAAAAAATTTTGACAACTTTTTAGAATCGACAGAAACTAGTTTTTGGTGTTGCAAGTTTCAGAGTATTTCAGTTTCGTAATCTTAACAAAATCCGTCTAATTTTCTAGCATGGCTTTGATGCCACTGTTGGGTTCCCTAGGATGGTAGCAAGGTTTCGGGAGGCATCTTACATGCCAATTTCAAAATTTTGCCGTTCTAGCTAACCCTAAACATAGAATCATCTACTAGAAAATGCGACGGAATGAAATGTAAACTACATTACTTCTAAGTGAATGAGGAATACAACCTTTGTAGACCAGTCCTTCACTTCAATAGCTCCGTGTAGTAGTCCCTTCGCTGCGAGTTATGATCTCCCGAACTCTAGAAAGAGTTCTCCCGGAGAAATGAACAAGCTTGCTTGAAGTCTTCGAGCCCGAAGATGATCTACGTCGAGGAGACTCAAGCTCATGCTACCTCTTAACTAATTTTGAAATTAGTGAAGCAAACACTCTAAACTAAATGGCAAGTAGTAGAGAATGATGAAGTAGGAAATGGGCTCTCTTTAGTTTTATTTTTCTCACAATATTTTCATCACTTCACAAAAGCTAGTGATCTTAAGGAAGAAGATAAAGAATTCTCTCATGGAATTAACCAAGTGAAGAAAGTGAACCATGGATGAGTTAATATCATATATTAACCATGTAGAGACTTAACCATGGCTAATTTAATGGTTGGGTTAATAAATATCTTAAGTATGACAAAATTAGTGGACTTGGTCAATGGTTCCACAAGCTTCTCCAAGCTTCAACCATCAAACCAATTTCCACCTAATTTTGTTTAACTTAAAATAAATAAAACCCTTCATTAATCAAGCAAGTCTCATACACCCATATCACATGTGTCATCTAGCATGACACAAAACATGTACATAAATATATATCACATATATATTATGTGCACAAAATCAAGTGAGAAAAGAAAACTTAAGTGAGCCAATACTAGTTAATGTAAATTAATATATCAAATATATAATTATATATTAAATTATTAAATCAACACTTGATTTAATAATCCGACTATATCTCATATAACCGACTAATATCTAATGTAAAAACTTATCGAATCAACACTTGATCCGATAACCCGGCTATATCACATATAACCGACCTATGTTACAAATTGCGAGAATAGAATGCGGTATCACATACGCGCATTAATCTCGGTCCCGCACATATTACATATATGCTCCTACTCCGTTTTGCATGAACCAGGAAACCTCTGTGTAGGACTCTAAAGACTCGTCAATACGCCGGCAGTAGGTGATGATCATATCAAACACCCACAAGCCGCAAGCGGTCTGCTAAACATAACGGCCACCCGGGTATTGAGCAATCAGAAAATCAACAAGTAAGCCTGCTCATACTCCTGCGAATCCAATCAGTAACACTACCGTATAGTCCAGTCTCTTCGTTTGATATGTCGCATATCTCGTCTAGCGGTGGTAAACGTCAGACCACAGTAACTAGATAAGTCGTGCTGATATGAGACTCATAACCGGTCGAGAAACTACTGGTAACACTTACCAGTAAATCTCTGAAACAGCCCTGGCCAGGGACTTCCTGTTATAGCCAATCGTGTACAGCGCAACATCAACCCCCAATACCGGGAGAGACGAATCCCCTCCTATCGCTCATTGCCTCCTTGTGACTCCAGACTGTACCCAAAAACCACTGTTTTGCACGCTCTCTAGAACGTGGTAAGGTGGAAATCAAAGCACAGTGGGAATCACACAAGACTCTATGACGATCTCGGGTCGACAGACTAACCTGTACCAGTGTCACTAGAGAACTGCCATCTACGTGAGGTATAATACCATTTAGGAGTTCTCGGTGAGTCCGTCCAGTCTATCCAATCTCCACTGAGCACCCGTATACCATCTCTGATGTCAAACACCAATGGATTTGGGATCATCCATCGCCCATCTACATGGGTCGAGAAGCTATATGCTAGTCTACTCTGGTATATCGATGCCCTGTCTCGATACACCCACGACTAGGGACATTAAAGGATGTACTTACCGACTACCTTTTTCCCACTAGTATGATCTGCGTCATAATCCAGGTAGTCAAGTAAACATCCTAAGGGCTTTACCAACATGTAACAGAGAGATAATCAGTGTACATGTTAAGATAAAGAGTAACCAGATAGCATACTATCATGTCAAGCAAGAAAGTCATCCCTATATATGTCCAAGCATCCACTACAATATACATCTCATGTACAGTAATGGCCTCTAGGGCATACATATAACTAACATATACAACCTAGAGACTATCCCAGCGTTCCCCCTCATTTCAGTAGGGAATGGATGCAACTACCAAATGAAATTGGAGCAATGGCATATTCCTAGCTCCGGACTTCAGTTGCAATATATACAGCATAAAGGTCCTACAGATGTCTACCCTATTTCAACAAAGAATTGGCGTGATATCGTCAAAACAAAAATGAAGTGACGGCATATTCATAGTTTCGGGTCTTGAAGGCAATACAAACGAAGCCTAAAGACCATAGGAGATCATCCCGCCCCAGAAGGGTGCGGTTATAACTCATCGGGGCTTCAAATTGAGCCTAACCTCAAGTAAAAAGCGTCATGGCAAATACTTAATGCTTGTTCTTCGAACGGTAATATGACCTAAGAAGATTGCTTGAAGACATCTTATCTAGCCTTAGAAAGGATCAGAGACACGACAGTTGTGGGGCTACTCAAGCATCGGCCTAAGGGACTGCATATCGAGAGATACATTAGGCAACACGATGGTACGATAGACTTAAACCTAGTACCACAAACCTACCGGACCTCTATTAAAAAAATAGGTTATCTATATTTCACGTTAGGATACACCTGTGAGATCCTCTCGACTCGTCTCGACTCATAGGAAAAAAACATCTTTATGAAACCTTCACGGCTCATGAAGGTGAAAAGCTTTAGATGACGGGGATATCAACATGTTTTCTAAGCACCGTGGCCCTACAAGTAGGTCCAAACTGACACTTGTATACTATCCACGGGCCGCATTCTCCAAAGTCGCATATCGATTAGGAGAAGAAGCCACTTACAAGTTCTCTCGACCCGTATGGGGAAAATACTCTTGTGAGATCTTTACGACTTTCAAGAGAAAACACACTTAGGGGTCCTCATGACTTCTAAGGAGAAAATACACCTACGAGATCCTCTCAACTCGTAATGAGAAAAATCTTTATGAGGCCCCCACGGCTCATAAAGTTGAAAAGCCTTAGGCGACAAATCTAAACCCGTTTCCTAAGCCATCGATGCCCTACAAGAAGATCCAAACTGACTCTTGTACACTATCCATAGGCCACATTCGCTAATAAAGTGAAGAAACCACTTGCGGGTCCCCTCGACTCGTAAAGAGAAAATACTTGCGTAAGATCCTAACGACTCACGAAAGTGAAAGACACTTAGGAATCCTTACGATTTCTAGGGAGAATACGCACGAGATTCTCATGACTCATATGGAGAAAAACCTTCTAGAGACCCTTACGGCTCATGAAGATGAAAAAGTCTTAAACGACAAGGACCTAAACCTATCTCCTGAGCTATCAATTCTATGGAGATACATAACTTTGCACTACTTAACCTACGTACATACCTACGTAGGCAAAGTAGTTGGGGGCATTTGTGCCCGCCAAAAATTTCTGAGTAAAAGAGCCCAAGGTATCAAATGACAGCAATACGCTTAAGAAAATGCAAACCAGTATTTTCTGGGCTATATTTTGCCAAACTCCCGAATGAGAATTAGGTAAATTCTGGTGGCATCGAAAGCGTCTTGAAAAATCCTTCGATTTGATATATTACGAGGCTCATAACTCTTCTGGAATCAAAAGTTATGAGCAAATGTGTCACGCACGTATAGTCTTAGTAATGCTCTACCATATGGGAGATACATTTTTAGTCCCACATCGGGAAAAAGAAAGAGCCCTTCTCTACCACTCTCCTATAAATAAGAAGGGATGCTTCTCAGAAAAAATGGGGATTAAATCCTCAAAGTAGCTTAGTTCTCCATAAGAGCTTAGTTCTCCAAGTTAGGGCGTTAACAGTCCTCCCCATAATGCGCATATGCGCAAACACCACATGCGCCATGTATGACGCACGTGTGCACTCCAAGTACGCGCCACGTGCGTTCGCCACATGTGCACCACGTGTGAGGATTCAATCCTCAAAGGAACTTAGTTCTCCATAGGAGCTTAGTTCTCCAAGCTAGGGCCTTAGCTGTCCCCCCATAATGTGCATATGCGCAAGCGCCATATGGGCCACGTGCGCACTACGCGCAACGCATGTGCGCCCGCCACGTGTGCACCACGTGCGAGGATTCAATCCTCAAAAGAGATTAGTTCTCCAAGCTAGGGCCTTAGCTTCCCCCCACGATGTGCATATGCGTAAGCGCTACGTATGACGCACGTGCGCCCGCCACGTGCGCACCACGTGTGACGCACGTGTGCCCAACACGTGCAATGCACATGCGCGAACGCAAAGAAGTCTTTTTTAGCAATCAGGAGTTTAAGCTCCAACCTGTTCTTCCCCCTGATGAGCGGGACATGGTTCAAAGGGTGCATCCCTCTACACCTTCGATATATGGCGCTGTAATCCATCAGCATCATCGGAGAGGTGGTGGGTCCCAACGAACAATGATCACTCTTTCTAAATAAGAAAGAGACCACCCCATAAGGTTCTGTAAAAATACAGAAATCTCTCAAAACAACAGAGAATTTAATTCTCAGTAAAAAAGAAGATTTTCCGCCTCTCAAATCCTAGATAAAGAAACTACAGAGATCAAAACATCTTCTTTACCTATCAAAGCATATCTATGGGGATAATCCTTCTTAAGAACTTAGTTCTTTCTCTGGATCTGAGATCTACAAGATAAGTCTCTCACAAGTTGAGAATTTAATTCTCATCGGGAAGAACTTGTTCTTGAGAATAAAAAATTCAAGGAATAACAAAGTTGAAAAGAAAGAAGATGGAGTCCATAATATTCTACGAACTTAGTTTCTCATAAATCAATAACTTAGTTCTTAAAGAACCTGATCTCAAATTCTCAAAATAGTGATCTAAGTGATCGTTAATGGTCATAATACCATTAACAGAGGTTTAACCTTTCTGAAAACATGAACAGGAGAAGATGGAGTCCATAATACTCCAGGAACTTAGTTCCTTCAAATCAAGAATTTAGTTCTTAAAGAATCTGATCCCAGATTCTCAAAATAGTGATCTTGGTGATCGTTAATGGTCAAAATACCATTCACAGAGGTTTAATTTCTCTAAAAATATCAACAGAGATTAAATCTCCAAAAAGTTCAACGCCTCACGTAAAAAGCACGTGAGCACCCAAGGCCAAAAAGTTCAACACCTCATGTGAAACACACGTGAGCGCCAAAACTTAGCGCCTCACGTGAAACACACGTGAGCGCTCAAAAGAAGCCAAAGCTGAGCGCCTCACGTAAAACACACGTGAGTGCCAGATGCTCAACGCCTCACGTGAGCGCCGGAAAAAAATTAGTGCTTAGCACAATTATAGTGCCTCACGTGATATACACGTGAGCGCTAAATGCAATTGGGAGCTTAGCACTGCTGGATGTTACAGAAATCCAATCTTAGCCAAATTGGCTAAGCTTATATTCATGATATCCAAACTGATCTTAATCCCATGCATGACTAGCGATCTTCATCCCATACCTTCTAAGTTAATCTTAGTCTTAAGTAAGACTTACGATTCTTAAATGATCCATCATGATCTTTCCCTCAAATATGGGATTTGGTTCAAGGGTACATCTCTTCACACCTCTGATATATATTGTTGTAATTCCTCAGCGCCTTCAGAGAGGTGGCAGGTCTCAACAACCAATAACTCCTTTCATCCCACATTGATGCACTTTCAAACTGACGTGCACACCGTAAATCAGACCGCACCCCAAATTGGGTGCATTCCATGTCACAATCTTTCACTCCGCCACGTAACAAATACACATGCGTGAAAGATGGATAATGGACCGAAATATCCTTAAACTAACATTCGTCCCCAAACTGGGAATGTTGGACCGAAATTTCCTTAAACTAACATTCGTCCCCAAAATGGGAATAATGGACCAAAATGTCTTTAAGCTAACATTCGTCTCCAAAACGGGAATGTTGGACCGAGATGTCCCTAAATTAGCGCGTCGCCCCAAACACGGTGATAATGGACCGTGATGTCCCTAAACTAAAATAATTGAGCCCATATGCTCATTTGTTTTTAAGTTGATTTTAGTATTAAATATGACTTACGATCCTTAGATCAAACTCAAATATTCTATGAATGGATGGACCTCATAAATGTGAGAAATAGGTCCTAAGTTCATTCTCGTTAGCAAACCAAGCTACCAACATGGACCCCGTCAAGAAAATCCTTGACCCAAACCCAAATCTTAAGTGTACGGATTTGGACTAATCCGCGCCCTACGGGCGACGATATAAACTAGTATCCGTATATAATCCATGGGAAACCTTAAAAAACGAAATAACACACGACACAAAGTGAAATGCCGGAGCAGTAGAAAATGATTATCGCAACGTGATAACGTAATTAACTGCAGGGGCTTGCGCTTGCAAGAAAGAGCTTCCCCACAATCAAAAACCCCTCACAAACGAGGGGGAATCTGATAAAGTCTGCTACAACGGTCGCATCTGTCCAAACCTTCGATATATGGTGTCATAAATCAACTTGGTATCTTCGGAGAGGTGGATGGAGAAGTCCAAATAGCATCTGCCTCCAAATTTAGGCTAGATGTCCCAATGTCTCGGTCTCTGTCTTTCGGCGGTGAACACCTTCTTACAAATACCAGGTTCATCTCCCATTATGATGAAGTCAAACACTTTGACCGTGACATCAAAACAGATGATCCATCTCCGCTATGTCTGCTTTAATCTAAAAATAGACTTAAGAAACTTGCACACTTACCTTGCTCCCACTGATTAAGATAACCCTCTGGTAGAGTCATATATACATACACTTCTAAATCCAATTTAGAAAGACGTTATAGTCATCCATCTGCCAGATATCACAGTCATGAAAAACAGCAGTGGTAAGTTATATCTGTATGGATTTCAGCACAGACACTAAAATAATAGTTTCATCACAATTCACATTGGGTATTTGATGAAAACTTTTTACTACAAGTCTATCCTTATTAGGTCGGTACCTTTCCATTTGCACTAATCTTGTAAGATCACTTTCTCTTAATAGGTTAACCTATTCAGGAGCATCCAACAAAGTCTACACTTTGCTGCAGTGCATTGATTCCAACTAGGATAACTCGACATCCAGCCATAAGTCGGAAGTCGGCATTTTCCATTGCCTTCTGATAACTAATAGGGTCATCATCATATGATGCAAGCCTCCTTGTCACTGTTAACGAGAAAACCGTAGTACCTCTCAGGTGGCTGAGGCCACCTATCAAATCTGCGGAGTGACTAAAGTTTGTCAGGGTTAATTGAATGTTCAGGTTCTACTAAATCTTCAGTAACCGTTTGTGGTTCTGGAATCAATTCCAGTTCTACCATACTCCCACTAATTTATTTTGCAAGAATTTTCTTTTCTAAAATGGTGGCATGTCGAGAACAAAACAACTTTGATCTTGCAAATGGTAGAATGTTAAACCCTCGTTAATGCCCAGGATAACCTACAAACTGCCATTACCGAAACATACCTTGTGTTTATTCGGATTTTGGTTTTAAGTATAAGCCGGAAAACTCAATATCTTAACAATCTTAAGATGATAACCTATTCTATATCACATATAGAATTTGAGGCACTGATTTAGGAGGAACCAGTATCAATTGATATGCATCTATTTCTAGAGCATCTCTTAAATGATAAAGGCTATACAACATTACTCATCAAGGAGAGCACGCACGGATGAGTAATCTAAGAGAGAATCAAATTCTAGATTATATAACTACGGAATACCTAGCATAAATATCCACATTTTCAAACACTTCGAACAATCTTGATACTTCCAACGTTTGGTTCTCTATTTTATTCTTACATCCTATGAATTTCTCAGAATCTTTGGACTAAGAATTTCAATAAGAATGTGTGTCTAAAATCTGAGAACTCATAGGAAAACGGAATGAAATATGAGTACCGACCCCTTGTCCAGGTGGACACCGGACAACATACATCATTATGTATAAGCCCTATGAGTTCATTAACTCATACTCCGTGTGTTGTAATTTGAAAGCTCTATTTTGGTTAAGAATGTATATCCCGTTATTCAATACACCTTACCTAATCATCAAATGATAAAGACAAATTTTCATAACATAATTTTTGAAAATTTATATCCCACTTTATCAAATAAAGAGACGGATATATCGGCTTTTAAAAGTTGGTGCATAATAACAGATATTCAAAACCAAAAGTTTGCCGAAAGGAAAACCAGGTGATTTCCCCAATAGCAACAATTGCTATGATATCCGATATTAAAGATCAAATCACCTTTCCAATAATCTAATCCTTCTCAGAATCTGTAACAACTTAATTATGTGGGATGCTAATCCAGTATTTATATACCTAAGAGTCAGAATTAATTGGAAAATTTTTTTCGATTACAATCACATAGAAAACATGAAATATCAAAATATTTCAAGGGGTGGCCGGGTATTCCAAGTAATGCATCTTTCATTACTCAGGGTCATAACAGTACGTGCATTTTCCTTTCCGCTCACTTCGTCCCATATTATTGTCTCTCTTTCTTACCTTATTTATACCGAACTTATGCTATTTAGTTTTTTTCTTACCCTTCCTTTCATCTCGAGCATCAGGATTGGAAGAAGACTGTCCAACAAACGTAACTGGTATATTCTCCTTATTTAAGAAACTCTCAAATTTGAGATAAGATGGAGAGGAGAGACAAATGAATTATATCATATACAATTCACTTTCTCTAGAACTTGTGGCTATCCTCGACTGAAACAATTTCTTCGATTTCATATCTAATTATACGATGGTCTTCAAAGCAATATAGATCTATGTATCAGATACAGAGTGTTCTGGAGGAAACAAATGGGGGGAAGTGGATGAGGTAAGGATATATGCGACTATGTTGTGAAAATAGGGCAATCATGACATTCCAAAGTCATTGATTGTAAAAAGGTTCAGTTAACTTGGTTTATGAGTTTTTAGTTTAAGGTCGGTCTTAGGTCGTTGCCAGAGAGAGAGAGAGAGAAAAGAAACACCCGTCGTGCACTCTATCCTAAATTAGATTGGTTAATTAATTTATCTAATCTGGTCTCCTATTGTTTTGTCGAATTCTCCTTCAAAGCCTAAAAGGAGAACAAGCCGGGATTATTTATAGAAAATCTCCCGAGAGTAACTATAACTCACAGTGGGAATTGGGATGAAAACTATCATGGGGTGGTAATCTTGACGGGGTCAACAAGTTACCCCACACCATAGATGGTATGCAATCTCATTGCATGTTCAAACACTTGAAACTCTAGATATTGGTTTTTACCCCTAACGGCTTGTGACATTAACGAGGTCAACAAATCATAAGTCGTTAGTCAAGTTCAACCCGTCATTTCGTGATTAATTTAAACCCATCCGCACGACCCTTAACGAGGTCAACAAAGTCATATGACTATTCTAACTGATCGCATCACCTGCTAGCAGGAAGACATCACTTAGCTACCGTACACTATGCATTGACGAATTATCAACAAACGCAGCACGAATAATAAGTACTCTACTTTCTGAAATGACAGAGGGCTACGGCTGGTTTTGAAGAAAAATTTTAACGTAATGAACTTGATATCATTGAAGGAACCGAGTGGTTTAGCAAATTTATAGTTACGTAGACTATTGCTTAAATGTGGATTCCTCGTAAAGGGATCATGCCTCTTACCTCATTGAATGAGGTGCATGATATTCCTAACTGAATACCTCTGTGCAAAGTAATAGAATACGGCTATTCAATTTGCAAACCTATAGTAACACAATCTTTTTCCAAAGAGGTCATTTCCTGTGAAGGAATCTAGACTCTTTCCTCGTCGAATGAGGTGCAGGATATTCTTAACCGAATATCTCGATGCAAAGCAAAAGAATCGACCATAACAATAATATCTAATATTTGGTTTTTACAGTGTGTTTTAGGTTTATTTTCTTTGCACTAATCCGAATCAATGCTATCCCATCAATTAGATAATTACATTACACAGCATCTTCTCATACAATCACAGAAAAGCATGAAAAGAAAATAGAATGCACGTATACCCCATCTGCATTCTCCACGGGGCCCCGGGTCTTCACCGTAAGGTTACTTAACTTACGGCAGGGCGGGGATAGGGCTAGCACGGGGCAAAGCTTTACAGCATTTATTTATAAATTTTATATATCACATATATCAATATATTTACATATATATCATCACAGGCAGATAATCATCATTATAGCTAAGCGATAAATATCATCACAGGCAGGTAAATATATCACAAGCAAGTAATGAACATTACAAAATAAGAATGGTAGGATTACCTAGGAATTCCGTGAGTCGTTCGAGCCATCAAACGAAACGTAATATTCCCCGATCGCATGAATAGCCCATGTGTAGCCAAAAGCAGACCCCTATGAATACGGCAAGCCACCAGGCAACCTAAGAAACGAGGCAACCTAACATCATCATCATGAGGGGGCCACCCGACACTTTCTCAAATCCGGTGACTTGAGCACTCCTCCGCGGGTCTATCCTATACCCCCCTACAAGCACGGCAAGCAACCCACCAATTCTAGACTCGAGTGACCCGATCTCAACTCTTTAAGATGGCTACCCGCTGCAATCTAGAACCTGGCCGTCGTGCACTTCTCCGCAAGGTAATCATAAACCTTTATTAATACAACGGTGACAATGATCGCAACCTGATCATGTCCCGACAAATAATAATACATAAAACAACGACTACAGACACATGTGAACCGCTAAGTCCCGAAACAAAGAATATACATGTAGCGGAAACGGCGGCCACAAGATAGAGCTCGTCCTGAATAAATGAATATACAAGTTTGGCTACAACAAAGAATGAAAATGCATTACAACATCTCAATTCTATACAGAGCTATTCATTTCGCGACAATCTAAACAAGCAATAATATATCAACGTAGAATATCTCAGACGCACAAACGTGTAACCCTGTCGAATTGATCACATCAATTTGTTGGGGTTAAACACTTCATATCACTATATGCCATCGCTTTAATACGATTAAACACTTTAACTACGTGAAAACGGAACCATGGACAAAATATTTCATAACCAATGAGTCCGATCGTTGAAATTCCAAGGATTGAATTCACGATCAGCCCCGGCCTAAAACAACACCAATTTCTTGCTTAAAACGAGTGTCGAACAACCCGAAAACAACCCGAGACCCAGGGGGACCTCGAGCACTACCCATAAGGCCCCGAGGGGCTTTAGGTAGGGCTAGGAACACATGGCCGTGAAGATATGGCTATGGGTTCGCTGCTGGAACAGCCAGCACGCAGCAGCGTGCTCGCTGTTCCAGCCCCACATCCGAGGCCATCTCGTGATGGTCTCGGGTGTGGGGGCCTACCCAAGCCCCCCGGGTCGACCCCGCGCTTCCATAGGGCTCTCATTCCAAACCATGAGCCCCGAAACACGCATATAAGCAAGAATATTCGTTGTTTTCGACAGTTTAAGAAAAACAGCGAGAAAAATGATTTGGAAAAAAGTTTTGGAATATCAATTGGCCACAAACCATTGCAAATGTATTAGATTTGGCTCTGATACTATGTAAGTTGGCGGGGGCTGGGGCTGCGACGCTTGCGACCGCGGCGGAATTGCACACAAAAATTAGTAGTAAGTATAGCCCCCAATCCAAACAAGAATCTATCGAAATAACAATATAATGGAGTAAAATCTAAACTAGAGAGCTAAGGAGAAGAGACTACAACCTTTGTAGCGCGTTAGCCATCTCTTCTTGGACTCCGACTAGTCTTCACGAAGCCTGGAACAACCTTATTCGGTGATCTCCTTACCGAAGATGATCCATCTTAAGATAACTCCAACACAAGTTTTATTTTCAAATTGATCTTATAAAAATGAAACAACTCACTAATTAAACTTACTAAGGTTGATTAGTAGGAGATGTAGAATAATTAGCTCACTAATTCTTCCCTTTTTCTTTATACCTTTCTCACTTAAGTAAAAACTCAAGAGAGGGATATGAAGTGATAAGAATGGCTATGGATTCTCAAGATGAGAATAAATATATCATATCTTATTTAAATTAATAAATCATAATGAGTCATCCATTTTCTACACCATTCTAACAAATGACTCATCGATTTATTTATTTAAATAAGCATATATGTTTAATCCCTATCTTTAAATCCAATGTGATTCTTATACACACATCTAATGTGTATATACAACCATGATAAATGATATATATATATATATATATATATATATAAAGAGAAGGAAAAATAAAGAGAGCATAATATTAGTTAATATATAAATATATCAATATATAAATATATATTTAATTATTAAATCAACACTTGATTTAATAATCCGGTTATATCATATATATACTGGGTAATATCATTAAACGCCCGATTAAAATACGTGTATCACATACACGTGATTAATCAAACTCGTGCACGTATCACCATACATGCCCTACATCATTTCTCCTGTGCTGGGAAATCTCTATGTGAGACTCTAAAGACTCGCAATACACTGGCAGTAGCTTAGAATCATATCCATAACCACAAGAACATCAGCGGTACTACTTGCACGTAACGGCTACCCAGGTATTGATTGAAAGAAGATCAACCAGCAAGCTCATCTAAACCCTGCAAAGTCTATCGGTGATATCACCGTACAGTCCGGTCTCTTCGTATAAGAGTATCGCATAGCGGGTCTAGGATTTGGAATCTGTCAGACCACAATAACTCAATAAGTATTGTAATAGAGAACTCATAACCATCCGGAGATACAACTGATAACACTTGTCAGTTTATCTCCACTGCAGTGGCCACCGATTTGTGGTTGTAGTCATATCCTGCACAGCGCGACATCAACTCCCTATACCGGGAGAGACGAATCCCTTCGACCGCTCACTGCCTCCACGTGCTTTGGGACTATACCTAATAAAACCCTGTTTGCACGACTCCTTTGTGCTGTGGTAGGGTAGAAGTCTATGTATAGTGGGAACACACGTGAGATACTATGGCGATCTCAGGTATTAGGGACTACCCTATACTTATGTCACCAGAGAACTAATACCTAACATTGGTATATTACCAACTAGGAGTTCTCGGTGAGTCCGTCCAGTGCAACTCATCCAATGAACGCTTGTATACAATCCTCGGTGTCAAACACCAATAGTTATGGGACCAACTATCGCCCTCCAACCAGATTAGGAAACGTACACACTAGTCTAAATTGGAGTACCGATGCTCTGTCTCGATACTCCTATGACTAGGGACCTTTAAGGATGTGCTTATCGACTGCCCAGGCCCCACTAATATGATCTTCATCATCGTCCTGGTAGTCAAGTAAAATCCTAAGGGCTTTATCTCATGTCTAAATAATACGTGATAATGAATAAACGCATCAAATGAAAGATAAAGACAAACTAGATTGCATTTTATCATCTCGAGCAAGATTATTCTCTCGTATAGGTCCTCTTTCAATTACAATAATTGCCTTGAGGGCAGTTATATCCAACAATCTCTCGCTTGCACTTAAGAACAATTATTGCGATATCTCATACCCAACTTCTTTACTATCAGTTTCGCAAACTTTGTTCAAGAACTAGCCTCAATGAGTGGACCTGGCACAGTGCATCTCTTTTTTTCTCCCCGTATCTTAACTTCGTGGAGATCAAATATCTTACGAACTGAGCGATACCTACCATAGTATTTTCCTGGACAGACGATGGGATCATTTTCATAAATGAACAATTATATCCAACAAATTCTCAGGCGGTATCCTTTGCTGATTCACAATCAGCATCTAGTGTCACGAATATCTCAGTATCCCACTTGGAACTCTTTCCAATATACTGTTCCTTAAAAGAAGGTAAACTTATAACTCATGACAGACGCTCTCTCATCTATGCGAAGCTAGAATCGGTAACCACCTCCATCAGGAGGCTGCCATTACCATACACCAAGAATATCAAATGCTCTTTGCTGCTATCCTATGTTTCTTTAGGATTGGACTGACATCCATATCTTGTATGGAGAAACATTTATGACCACCATTATTTTACCGATTGCAGCATAGGAACATCACTTCCTATCATGAGTATGTCGTCCACATACTATATGAAGAATCTGACAACGCTCCTTACTACCTTCTTACAAATACCAGGTTCATCTCCCATTATGATGAAGTCAAACACTTTAACCGTGACATCAAAACAGATGATCCATCTCTGCTATGCCTGCTTTAGTATAAAGATAGACTTAAGAAATTTGCACACTTACTTTGCTCCCACTGACTAAGATAACCCTCTGGCAGAGTCATATACACATGCACTTCTAAATCCAATTTAGAAAGACGTTATAGTCATCCATCTGCCAGATATCACCGTCATGAAAAACAACAGTGGCAAATTATATCTGTATGGACTTCAACATAGACACTAAAGTAATAGTTTCATCAAAATCCTCATCGGGTATTTGATGAAAACTTTTACTACAAGTCTAGCCTTATTAGGTCGGTACCTTTTCATTTGCACTGATCTTTTAAGATCACTTGCTCCTAATGGGTTTTACCTTTTCAGGAGAACCCAACAAAATACACTTTACTACAGTGCATTGAGTCCAACTAGGATAACTCGGTATCCAGCCATCAGTCGAAAGTCACCACTTTCCATGGCGTGCTGATAATTAGTAGGGTCATCATCACATGATGCAAACCTCCTTGTCACCGTTAACGAGGAAACCGTAGTACCTCTCAGGTGGCTGAGGTCACCTACCAAATCTGCATAGTGGCTAAGGTTTGTCAAGTGGCTGAGGTCACCTACCAAACCGTAGTACCTCTCAGGTACCCTATCATTTTGGCTATTTCATATGCATATAATTTTTGCTCGCTGCTTTTTATTGCGAGTTGGCCCATCATTTCAGATATTTCATATGCATATTTTTTTATGACTCGTTGATTTTTATTAAAAGTCGGAAACTTGGAATCTAATGCCAGTTTCGGCATCAGTATCGTTACAACTGGAATATTGTCAGGAATGAATCATCATATGCCTTTGGAGGACTTGGGGTTTGATACCTGTTTTGGCATCAACATCGTAACAACTGAAATATTGTCATGAGCGACTCATCATTTGTCTTTGTTGATTTGAATAAAGGTTGCTTAGAAGACAGGTTTAGGTCCCTACCAAGTAAGGCTTTTTGACTTTATGAGCCGTAAGGTTCTCATAAAGGTATTTCTTCTTACAAGTTGAAAGGATCTCGTAGGTGTATTTTCTCCTTAGAAATCATGGGGATTCCTAAGTGTGTTTTCTCTTGTAAGTCTTAAGGATCTTACAAGAGTATTTTCTCCTTATATATCGAGAGGACTTACAAGTGTTGTTCACCATATGTGGATATTTCTCGCCATTAGTGGAATTCGGTTGGAACATATTTTGTTCGTGTCCGTGTGTTGTATACAAGAGTCGATATTGAACTACTTGGGGGATATGATGGCTTAAGAACCATTTTAGATCCCTGTAACATAAGGTTTTTGAATTCTATGAGTTGTAAGGGTCTCATAGGAGGTATATTCTCCTTACAAGTCATGAGGATCTCATAAGTACGTTTTCTCCTTACAAGTCATGAGGATCTCGTAAGTATGTTTTCTCTTTAGGAATCGTATGGATTCCTAAGTGTGTTGCTCCTTTGTGAGTCGTAAGGATCTCAGCAGGCATTTTCTCCTTAACAAGGTCGAGAGGGCTCTGCAAGCGTACACATTTTTTTTATGAGCGGTGGATCTCTCGAAAGTATTTTTTCCTTAGGTTACCCATCTGTTTGCCAGTGGGACTTGGGGTGGCTTCATCACTGGAGTAGCTGTGAGGCGGTAGGATTTTAGATGTAATCTTCGCCGGTGGGAATTCAATTGCAATGTCGATTTCAAGTAGCATATTAGTTTAGGGACATTGCGGTCCATTATCGCATGTTTGGGACGATACGCTAGTTTAGGGATATTTCGGTCCAACATCCTTGTGTTCAGGATGACACGCTAGTTTATGGACATTTTGGTCCAACATCCCCATGATTGGGATGACATGATAGTTTAGGGACATTTCAGTCCAATGCCAGTTTAAGAACGTAGCGGTCCATCATTAGTTTAGGGACATTTCAGTCCAACATTAGTTTAGGGACATTTCGGTCTGACATGAATCATTCGGTCAGGAAGTTACATAACTAATCGTTTCCAACGCTTGCTTTCTTAGGCACTGCTTCCCGGCCTTTTAATAAATGACCACTTCATAACTTAAGCTATCTTCATCCTCTTGGACTGCTTTCATCATTGCGTCAAGCAGGCTTTCTTGCAGGAAATACTAAGCACTTCACACGGTACCTGCCCCTTGCTCCTCAATGTCGCTTTCAGACGCTAACGGAGCATCTTTTTCATATATGAAGGTGTAACGACTCTAAAATCCCTTTAAAATTGTAACTTGTTCAAATGTATATAAAGGGTATTTCAACATATTTAGGAGTTATAAGTTAATATTATTCAATAACAGCAAGAACAAGCTTGTAGCTCACTGGTTAAGACTCTCTACTGCTGTACCATAGCCTGCGTGTTCGAATCCTAACAGTTCCATGTATTTTTATAATTCTTCTTTTTAAAACTTTTCGGAAGCCCAAAAGTCTCGCGTGTAATACACGGAGAAACGAAAAGATTTAGAGAAATCAAACATGATAAATGAGGGGTTAAAATAAATTAACACACAGGGCATGAACCTCGAGAAACGTGGCCAACATCTGACCGTCCAAAATTGCCTCTAGGCTGCCACCGGCGGTTGAGATGCCCCCAAATCTTTCCGTGCTCGTCCCTTGTGACCCTCTGACTCCCCTCCACTCTATTTTATTGTTTAGTTTCTTTGAATTAAACGGAGAGTTGCTCAGTCCTTTCATCTACCCTATTAACACTATTTTAATTTTTTTAATTCAATTTTTAATTCCTATACTCTCAAAATTTTCCCTATAAATACCTAGCCCTACTACCCTATTCCTCATTTCTAAAAATTTCATAAAAATACTCTCTAAATTACCAAGTCCAAGCAAGAGGAGTTAAGCTTTTCTCAAGTGAAGTTGCCAAAGTCGAAGCGTCGTCGATCAATTCTTTTCACACGTCTTGATCTCTGTTCTATCAACTGAGGCATCCTCTTACCTCTTCTCAACGCTCAAAAACCCGTAAGTCTCTCTTTCCTTCTTTCATTTCAACTTAAACTGCCTTCTAAAAGAATATCGACAAGTGGAGTTAGCATTTTTTTATAATTTCCTTTAAATAATTTTTATTACAATTATCATTCTAAAGAAATTACCCTAATACTTTAACAACAACCTTAAGCTAATGTTCATCCAATTAATTTTGAATGTATATAGATTCCATATTATATAAAACGTATAATTGAATTTTTTTCATATAAATACCACGAAATTTAAAAGTGACATTTTTATCAAAACCTAGAAATATATACCTATAGAAGATTCATGGGTTAACGACCTACCCCATCACATACACTATGGTTTCATAGCACTATATTTTTGGTACATGTTTAATTTGAAGAATACGATTTACATTAAAATACCATTACTTTTACAAAATGCTTTTATCGCTATTTTTAACCTCTGTTGCAATTACGCCTCTAAAACCCTCGTTAGGGGACCCACTTGTAGATGGTGCCGATTATCGCACATCATTGGGATAGTATAGCGAGATGCAGAACTCCTCGCGGAGAATCCAGTCTCAAAAGGAATAAAAAAATACGATTTAAAAGAATATGATGTTTTTCTTAAACAAATTAAAATTTGGAAAATTATATAAAATTATGAATCCGTATTTTGAAAAACTATATTTTTAAATAAAAAATTAAAATTTTAATAAAATACCACCAAGTTTCAAAATGTATATTTTTCATAAAAACCCCATAAGCTTTTAAAAGCTAGGTTTTATCACTAAAATACCACTAAAACTAAAATACATTTTCATAAAAACTCTTAATATTATAAATCACCCTCAAGATTTATTTTTAAACAATATTAAAACATTTTCCATAAAACCCCTTTGAGAAATACAAACAATGTAAATATAATGTAAACAACAAGAATAAATGTTTAAGAACCATAGATTTAATATAAGTTTAAGCGGTATCATTTCTCTTGATCCCTAGAGAGCCGGAGAAAGTTAGTGATTGTCTATTCAGGTTAGATAACACTGCAAATGAATAGAGTTATCAGTGACAATTGTCTTGAAAAAAGACATAAATCATGTCGTCCATGTGCAGCGGTTGTCTGATTATTTCCTAACTTAAGAATTTCAAATGTTAAATTCATTCATAAGATATCGACTATAGCCTAAATACAAACTTGAACTCAAATCCAAACTCAAACCCAAACTTGAACACTTGAACTTGAATATCCAAACTTGAACTTGAACACTTGACTTGACTTGACCGAACCATGAATATAACTTGACATGAATACCTGAATACATGATTACATCTTGAATCTGGACTGGTACATCTTTATATTCATGGATTCGGCCAAGACCTGTAAACTTGAACTATACACTAAAATACGCGGGGATAAGGGGTAGATTGGTACAGAACGTATATCGTGGTATGAGAGATCATTTTAAAATATAGCTATATGAATTTACGTGTCGTTGTCTTTTGGGTTTTGACGGGGCCTTGTACTACATGTCACCATAGTCCACTGGGTAAGTTGGACCCTTTTCGTATACATGAATACATTATTTATCAAACTACAAATAACCACGTTAGAATAGCTATCTTATAGCTATAAATGATCATGCTTAGATACTCTAATATACAACTTTACCAGTTCACTTTTACTTGGTTTCTATTCACTTCATACACCTTTCAGTCATATTTATTTACTTCTTTGGGGACTTACCGTGCGCTAGTTCACTGACGACATTCCTCTCTGTTTCTTTTCCTTGGAATGTTCGTCAGGAGGACCAAACTCTAAGGAGATAGAGCCAATCCAGGATGGCTTGGACCAGTTCGCTACCCAGCCTGACTACTAGCTCCTTTCTGTATTTACTTTCTAAATGCCAATGTTCAGGCATTTGTTTAAATCATTGTATCTTTTTATTTCCGACGGTTGTATTTGAAATTTGAATGTAAATAAAATTGTTGTTTAATCTTATTACTCTTGTTATTCTTGCACATTGTTATATTGTTTACATACGCTTAATGTATTTATTAAGAGAAATGACATTCTCTTAGTAAATACGTTGCGGGGTTTCCATGTCACCGTTTTCGTCTATTGGGAAGCGGGGCATAACAGGTTTTATTGGTGGCCCAATGCAGGTCAATTCTGCATAAAGTCTTAAGCAATATATCATAAGAATTATAAGAATCAGCAACTATGCATTCCTTGCATTTCAAATTTCTTGAATCTATCCTAACCTGTCTTTTCTATCAAGGTGATAGATTCTCCAAACAACACCAGCACCAACGTCAATGGCAACACACCACCGCCTACCCTACCACCTCTCCCTACCATTGTGGCAGTAATCAACGAACAGACGGTGCTTCTAGAGGCCATCAAAAGCCTTCTGGAAGGTCAGCTGCAGCAGACTGTTGTCCTTATGAACCGCCCTAAAGTCGAAGCACCTGGGGTTAACCAATTTCGGGCGTAGCGTCCAAAGAACTTCTCAGGGAAAGAGATTCCTCTTAAGGATGAAGAGTGGGCCCAAAGTATCAAGGATGACCTTGCAGCAACGTAGGTACCAGACATAGCTTGGGTTCGTGTAGCAAAACTTCGGCTCATGGACAACGCAAGAGTCTGGTGGAAAGTCGAGGAGAGCCGTCTTGCACAACCAATAGAGTGGAAGATTTTCCGCAACCTATTCGATGCGAAGTTTTTCTCGGAGACCGCCCATTTTAAAATGAAACAACAGTTCATCACCTGCAGTAAGGCTCTATGTGGGTAAAATCAGTGAATGAATATGATGCCGAATTCATCATGCTTAGCAGGTAAAGAATTCGTCTCAAATTCTATTCCGTAAAACACGTAACTATCCAGAAATTAACATCATATCAGGTTCGCGACACACCTGATCCCTACCGATGAGATTCGGGCTAGATGATTTCAACAAGGTTTAGACCCGGAGATTCAAGCAGCATTAGTCACAAGCGACTATCCAACTCATGAACTCGCTCTGAAGGTAGCCTGCCGTTTTGAAACTGTGGTTAAGAATAAGGGTAAGCCGCAAGCAGCCGGAATCAAACGCCCTGATATCCAGATGACAGGAAGAGCCTCTTTCAAGCCAACTTTTGCACCCAAAAGGCCAGAAGGATCATTTAACCGATCCAGTCCATATTTCAGTATCTACTGCAAGAGAATTGGATACTTGGCGAAGGAATGCAGGCGTGCAAATGGCTTGTGTTTGATTTGTGGAGTATCTACTCATGCTATACGAGCATGCCTATATCGAGGTAACACATCACCAGCATCCAGACCCACAATGCCAGCTCCATAGAGGCCAGCTATTCAAGCACATGCATCCCACCTAGCTCTTCCTGCACTAGCTCAATGTGGACCGCCGGCACAGCCTCAACGTCAGTTCCATCAGGCACAGAAAAACATGCCTCAAGTGCATAGGAAGGTGCCTCCAACGAGGAGGAATGTGCCGAGACGTCAGGCTTTCACAATAACGGTTGAAGAGGCCGAAGCCACAGGACAAGTCATCACCGGTAAATTCTTCCCATCCTTTCAACCTTTCGATACTAGTACATCGTTATATTTTCCTATACCTAAACGCAACCTCACACAACTTAGGTACTATACTAGTAGCCACCCTTCCTGCACTCGCACTTTTCGACACTGGAGTTTCACATTGCTTCATGTCACAACGGTTCGTGAGAACGCACGCGATTCCCGTCAAGCCACTCATTTCAAGCTGGAACGCCGGTTCCAAGAATGGAGTTTTGAAGGCAACTTTAGGGTATGATCAATGCCCAGTTATAATTTGCGGCCGAGAATTCTACACAAATTTCAAAGTGCTGAACATACCAAACTTCGATGTGGTGTTGGGAATGGATTGTCTGGGAGTATTTTATGCTATCATTGACTGCCATCAAAGGAAAGTAGTCTTTGAGATACCAGATCACCCGGTCTTCCATTTCAAAAGTGGAGACAGAACTTTAGAGCCAGGAAGCTACCGTGCTACGCCGAAGACCGTTAAAGTATCCTCCCTATAAGTTGAAGGAGAAAACCCCAAAATAGTTCGAGAGTTCAAGGATGTTTTTCCTGAAGACATATCAAGTTTGCATCCCGATCGAGCTCTTGAATTCAATATTGATTTAAAACCCGGTGCACAACCTGTAATAAAAGCTCCATATCGACTAGGTCCAGAAGGATTGAAAGAAATTCGTATCCAGTTAGACGAGTTACTAAAGAAAGGTTGGATCAGACCCAGTACTTCAAATTGGGGATCATCGGTGTTACTAATGAAGAAGAAGAAAGGTACTTACCAGATGTGCGTGGATTACCGGGCACCGAATGAAGTATTGATTAAGAAAAAGTATCCGTTGCCTCACATCGATGTCCTTTTCAATCAGCTAACTGGATCTTGTATCTTCTCTAAGTTAGATCTTCGCTCAGGCTATCATCAGGTGAAGGTCAAGCAGTCCGACATTCCGAAGACGGTGTTTAGGATTCATTATAGCCATTACGAATATCTCGTAATGCCATTTGGAGTGACCAATGCACCAGACATTTTTATGAACCCGATGAACCAAGTTTTCCGAGGTACTTAGACAGGTTTATTGTTATCTTCATCGATGACATACCAGTGTATTCAAAGAATCGGAAAGAACACGCTGAGCACTTGCGCTTGTCCTGAAGGCACTACGACAGTATCAACTCTACGACAAGTACAACAAGTGTGAATTTTGGCTAAACTGGGTCATATTTCTAGTACACATCGTTTCAGACGAAGAAATCTCTGTGAATCCAGCTAAGGTGTCAGCTGTCAGCGAGTGACCTACTGTCACGACCCGAAAGTACGGAGCATGACCGGCACTTAGTGTTAGTTGTATGTATGACCTAGAGGTCATTACTGTACATTGGATGTATATTGTAGTGGATGCTGGGACATATATAGGTAGGACTTTCTTGCTCAACATGATAGTACGCTATCTGGTTGCTCTTTATCTTAACATGTATACTCTCTGTCTCTCTGATTACATGTTGATAAAGCCCTTAAGATGTGTACTCGACTTCCAGGACTATGATGAAGATCATACTAGTAGGGCCTGGGTAGTCAATGAGTACATCCTTCATTGTTCCTAGTCGTGGGAATATCGAGACGGGGCATCGATATTCCAGAGTAGACTAGCGTATATCTTCTCGACCCATGTGATGGGCGATGGATGATCCCATATCCATTGGTGTTTGACATCGGAGATGGTATGCGGGTGCTCAGTGGAGACTGGGTACACTGAACGGACTCGCTGAGAACTCCCAGATGGTATTATACCTCACGTCAGATGGCAGTTCTCTGGTGACACTGGTACAGCTTAATCTGTTGACCCGAGATCGTCATAGAGTCTTGTGTGTCTCCCACTGTGCTTTGATTTCCACCCTACCACGGCTCCACTGAGTCGTGCAAACAGGTGGTTTTTGGGTACAGTCCCGATTCATATGGAGGCAATGAGCGATAGGAGGGGATTCGTCTCTCCCGGTATTTGGGGTTGATGTTGCGCAATGCACGACTGGCCATAACAGGAAATCCCTGGCCAGGGTTGCTGTGATATACTGGTAAGAGTTATCAGTAGTTTCATGAAAGTTATGGACCTCACGTCGGCATGACTTATCGAGCTATTGGGGTCTGACGTTTACCACCCCTAGGCGAGATATGCGACATATCAGACGAACAGACCGGACTGTACGGTAAGTGTTACTGGTTGGATTCACAGGAGTGTGAGCGGGCTTGCTCGTCGATCTTCTGATCGCTGAATACCCGGGTGGCCGTTACGTTTAGCAGACCGCTTGCGGCTTGTGGGTGTTTGATATGATCATCATCTGCTGCCAGCGTATTGACGAGTCTTTAGAGTCCTACACAGAGGTTTCCTGGCTCAAGCGAAACGAAATAGGAGCGCATATGAGATATGTGCGGGACCGAGAATAATGCGTGTATGTGATACTGTATTTCATTCTCGCGATGAAAGTGTCGAATGGTTGTATGCGATATAACCTAGTTATCGAATCAAGGATTGACTCGATAAGCCGATACATTGAATACTAGCCGGTTATATGCGACATGACCGGATCATTGAATCAAGTGTTGATTTAATGATTTGATGTATAATTATATATTTGATATATTACTTTGCATTAACTAGTATTGGTTCACTTTAAATGGATTTACTCACTTGAATTGCACATTGTATATGTGATATATTTTTTGTGCACATGATTGTATCATGTTTGATGCTACATTCTAGCATGGGTTTGTGTAAAGAATTAAACCATGGTTAGTTAGTGATTAGGGTTTCATTTCATTTACTTATTCTTTTATCTATTTATTTATTTTATTTATTTCATTTGGAAAGATAAAGAGAAAAGAATGGTTGCTAGTTTTGTTTTTTCTTTGAAGCTTCTTGAAGCTTTGAACAAGTCCACCATTCTTGTCTCTTCTCTAACCCTAACCACTCATCTAACCTTAGTTAAATCTCTACACTAAACCATGGTTGAAGTCATGATAAGTATTCTTTTTATTTTCCTTTTAAAATAACTTATCATATCTTCTTCTTCTTCATCTTCTTCTTCCATGAAGAAAAGCTTGCTACATCAATGGCAAGTGATGAAAACAAGTGAGAAATCCAATTCTAAAGTGAACCCACTTCCTATTTCTTCATCCTCTACCTCTTGCCAAGTAGTATAGAGTGTTTTCTTCACAAGTTTCATGACTTGGTGAAGTCGGAGTTTGATCTTGTGATGCCTCGACGTAGATCATCTTCGGCATCGAAGCCGACGATCAAGCCCGCCCATTTCTTCGATGAAGCCGATGCTAGAGTTCGGGATCCGACTTGGACAGCGGAGAGACATCGTCGCGGAGCTTAGTAAGTGGTGGACCGGATCTACAAAGGTTATAGTCACTTTCCTTTAGCATTTAATTCGTTTACATGCTTGCATCGCCTATATATCTAGTTAACGATCCGTATTAGGGTTTGTAGGCACTTATAAAATTTGAATTAGCCATGCTTGATCACTTGTGAGACTTCATTAGTGTGCCTAGGAACCCTACAGTGGTATCAGAGCCTAGCTAGAGCCTTAGGCGATGCGTAGACGGAGTTAGAAATCCGATTGGACCGAAACCCTAACCCTAAACATGCTCTCTGGACAATTTTGTAAAATGTGGATTTTTCGATATTAAAAATATGCAGAAAAATCAGCAGGGATATCTAAGAGTTACTGTGAAATTCGAGCTCCTGAATCCATCAAACCGCCGCGGTTCCGCCGCATAAGCATGGCTTATGCGGCGGTTCCGCGGCCGTAATGTCTCTTTGTTTAATGAATTTTGCACAGTAATTATTAGTTTCCAGTGGTGGTTTTCCTGGGAATTTTTAATAATTTTTCAAGAGTTGAATTTTCTGGGTTGTATTGGGGACTCGGTGTATCGATCGGATTGTCTAATTTTGTCTGTGTGTTTTTCCGGGTAATTTTTAGAATATGTTAAAAAGTTCGACCGGATATAAATACCCACTTTTTCCCCTGCCGGGAAATTTCCAATTGTTGGATTTTTCCGTAGTTTAACGACGTTCTAAGTAGTGCAAGTAACGCGATGGTCTCTCTAGAAGACAACAAACCTTAACTCGATTATGTGACCGTCTTGAACTGCCCTTTGAACCTTCGGGTTTGGGGCAGTACGGCGTGCCACATGTGAGGCGTTGGCTTGACCCTTCTACGGCTGGACCGTTGGTACTGAGGCACGAACTGAATGCTGTTAGACTTATTTCATGTGTTGAGCCGTATCGGGAAAACTTGGGTGTTCGAATGTTCGATCGGAAAGTTTAACATTTTCTGTTTATCCGGAATGTGATACAATAATTGGAATTCACAAGTAGTTATGAGATAACGAAATGAATATTATATAGCAGTTTAGTCTCACTTGATCGGTTGCCACGGAATTTTGATGAGATCAAAAGTCCGTTGAAATCACGTAGCGTACGCGGATACTCGCCGGGTAAACTTAATAGACAGCCTCACTCCATAGCCCCAACCAAGTGACTGTAGGAGAACCCCGTCGCCGAAAGCATCCGTTCGGGTGCTCGCGGTAGCGGTGTTCCGCCTTGGTGCACTTCGTCGATGGCATCGGGGGTGCGGCCGTCTACTGAAGTTTGCGACGAGCATTCGATCAGGATGTCGGGAATCTTGTTGAATTGCCCGACTTGATATTGAAAAGTGTTTTCGATTTTGAGACTAAAATGCGGGGTTTATAATTGTTAGGCATGCGATGTCTAAGGTATTCATATGATTAGGCATGTGATGTCTAAAGAGTTTGCGGATTCCAACTGTTGTAGTTTTACACTTTCTTTTCTGTAACCGTAAGAGTAATATATGATATCGCCGGTTTCGTTGCTATATGTCAACGACAATTGGGATGCACATATTTACTTACGTTGATGACATGTGATGTTATGTGTTGCTGGATATGTTATATTGGATCGTCATGTTTGAATAGCCGGGGGGGTTTTATGTGAGATGAGTGTTTTTCATTTTCATTCATGTAAAAACTTGTATGTAATATTCTTTTATTGGGGCACTTCCAGGTTGCGGAAGATGTCACCGTTGATGTATATTATTTACTTTTCTGCACTAGGATAGACCCAAGGAGGGGAGCACAAGTAACCGAGTTCTAGGGTCCAGTAGGAGACCATCTCGAGGAGTCGAGTCCGGGTCTCCTAACCCTAGAATTGGTAGGGTTGCTTGCCGCTCTCGTAGGGGTCTAGGGGTGTGGGATAGGCTATTCATCACGACCGTAGAATCCGTGTTTTATACTGGCTCGTATTGAAAACACGGACGTCCTAGTATATCCAATATTTCATATGTTTCTTCTGCTGTGATTTATCTGTGATGTGATCATGTGATGTTCTGTGACAGATATTATATATAGTATATATGATATATTTTATAAACGTTGCTTATGTTTTACACCCGCGCTAGCCCTGCCCCGCTCTGCCGTTAGTTACCTAACCTAACGGTGCAGACGGGACATCGAGGCGAATGCGGATGGCATAAGCGTACGTTATATTTATCTGTGATGTTTAGGTGGACTTAATTGATGGGATATTCATTAATGAGATTAATGAAAGAAAATAAACCTAATTGATGTTGTGGAATCGAATATCAAAATAAAAACAGGTAGCTACAGTTCTTGCTTTGCATCGCGGTGTTCATTGTAGAACATCCTGCACCTTATTCGATGGGGAAAGGACCGAGATCCCTTCACCGGGAGTGACTCCTTTAGAAAATAACTGGCAGATGCTACACACTCGGTTTGTCTTTTGATCGCTTCTATAGTTTCTGCTTTGCACAGTGATATATATGATATATCCCGCACCTCATTCGACGAGGAAAGGGCCGACGATCCCTTCACCGGGAGTGACCCCTTTAGCAAAACTAGAAAAGCCTCAAAAACATTCCATTTAAAAACCATTTGATTCCGCAACGAGATCAAGTTCAAAGCGTTAAAGGTTTTCATAAAAACCATTCGCAACCCTCCGTCATTTTAGGAAGTAGAGTACTTAGTATTCGTGCTGTGTTTGTTGACCATAGTCAAGGCACAGTGTACGGTAGCTAAGTGATGTCTTCCTACACCGCATATGATGCGATTAGTTAGGACAGTCGCGTGACATTGTTGACCTTAGTTAAGGGTCATGTGGGTGTGTCTAATTAATCACGAAATGACGGGTAGAACTTGACTAGTACTTATGATTTGTTGACCATACTTAAGGTCATAGGTGCTAGGGGTAAAAACCTTTATCGGGAGTTTCAAGTGTTGAAATTTGCAATGAGATTGCATACCTTCTATATGATAGTTGGATCCCGATACCCACTGCGGGTAATTGTTACTCCTGGGAGAGTTTTGCACTTTGCAATTAGCCGATCAAGTAGGTGTCTAGAAAGGTGTCAACGGGGTTACGCCTCTGGGAAAACGAGGTTTACTGTAATTAGGTCCGTGCGAAAGCACGGGGAACCTCCCTCAAAGTACCGACACTGGCCTGGCTGAAAGATTGGCGAACTTGTAGAGTGTATGTAATCCCGGCTAGTCTTTCCTTTTAGGGTTTGAAGGAAGATTTGATAAAAAACAGTGGGAGCCATCCTGATTAGATAAAATATATAACCAATCTAATCTTGCAAGAGCGCACGCTGAGTGTTTTCTTCTCTCTCTCTCCTGGTAGCGACCATATCACGCCTTAATCAAGATAATAAAATGGATGTATTGACCGAACCCGCTTGTTATACTGAGCTGGGGAACGTTGGTCCCGCTCCAACTTATAATTGTTATAAGACAGAGCAGGAAATAAGGGGAATACCAGAATTCCTATGCCGCCCAAACGAAGAAAGTGCATATGATGCACCTCCTTCGGGTGTGTTCATTATAAAGAACTGTTTCTCAGTATCCTCTGCATCCTGGGTATTCGATACCGGATCAGGATCCCAGATATGTAATCTGTTACATAGGGCTACAAAAGGGTAGAAAAACTGAGAAAGGGTGATAAGTTTCATGAGACAGAAAACGGGGCAAGTGTTGCAGCCAAGTCTGTTGGTCACTGTCACCCTGTATTACCAATACATTGATTCTGAACAAATGCTATTAGATACCGAACCTGATATACAAAATCATATCAGTCTCTTTATTAGTAAAGAAATGATAAAATTTTGTATTGATGGATAATGTTTTGAATATTTCCTATATCAAAAGTTGATCGGTTCAGGCACGTTATCTAAAAGCATTGACGTTCTAAATCAAACTACAGTTGCTAGTATGCAGAACACACACAAGAGGAAGAGTTCAGAAATGAACGAATCCTTCTTGAAGCATTGTAGACTAGGTCACATCAATGCTACCCGACTAGCTGAAGTTACATTTTAGATGCATATTTAAATCAGTTTGAATTTACATCTTATGAAACTTTCCAGTCATGTCACAAAGATTAGATGACCATAGCCCTGTTTATTGGAAACAGAGAAAGAGTTAATGAACTCTTGGGACTGATACATGATGATGTATGTAAGGTCTCCTGTCTACACATGCCAGGAATGGTTTTTTATACTTCATTATATTCTCTGATAATCTCTCAAGATTCAGACATATGTTCCTGTTGAAACACAAGTCCGAACCTTTTGAGATATTCACAGAATATAAGTTAGAAGTAGAGAACCAATACGGGTATAAGTATTATGTCCTATGATAAGATCAGGGAGGAGAATACTTGTGCATGGCATTCCTGGACCATTCTAAAGGAGAATGAGATTCTCTCTCCGTATTACTCCTCTGAATACACCACAGCACAACGGTGTATCGGGGCGGAGCAATCGCACAATATTAGATATCGTGTGCTCTATGATGAGTATTACTGAGTTACCTATTTCCTTTTTTTGGGTTGTGCACTTGAGAAGCTGCATACCTATTGAATTGGGTTCAAATCAAATCAGTTGCCTACCACTTCATATGTGATATGGAAAGGGAAGAGCCCATATCTTAAGTTAGTTAAGATTTGGGGTTGTCTGGCCTATGTCAAAAGCAAAATCCGGACAAGATTGAGGTAAAGTCAGTTGTGTAGAACTGGAAAGGTTCCAGCTATACAAAACTACAGCTGATGATTTGACAGAACCAAAGAATTCAATAGTTCCCGACGAACCTCAGCCTCTCCGCCGATCTAGCAGGGTTCCTCACCTGCTTGAGAGATACTTCGGTTTCTCGATGACAGTGGGAGCAAGGATTGCATCATGAGATGATGACACAACTAGATTCGAGCAGGCCATCAAGAGTAGGGACTCTGTAAGAATGGCTAGATGCTTAGCAATCTGAGATGGAATCCATATACACCAACAAAGTATGGACTTTGGTTGCGATATCTGAAGGGTTAAATCCCCATCAGGAGCAAATATATCTTGAGAAGATTACTTGGTGTAGATGGACAAGTTGAGACTTTCAAAGCTAGACTTGTTAAAGGTTTTCGTCATCGACCAGGCACAAATAATGATGAAACCTTTTCCAGGGACTATGCTTAAGTCCATCCAGATCCTACTTACCACGGCTACATACCATGACTACGATATCTGGTGGTTGGGTGCCATGACTACTTTTCTAAATAATGATTCAGAAGAGAACGTCTATAAGAACACAGCCAGAGGGCTACGTAAACAGTGGGAGCAGCGGAAACGTGTGCAAGATGTTTTATGTGATGAAGCAGGCATCGCGGAGTTGGAACATCTGTTTTGATGAGTTAGTCAAACAGTTTGACATCATCAAAATGGTAGATGAACCTTGTATATACAAAACGTTAGTAGAGAGTGAAGTGGTCATCCTCGTATTGTACGTGGACAACATACTCTTGATAGGAAAGGAATTTCCTATGCTACGATCGGTCGATCTCCTCTTATCACATAGATTCTCCATAAAGGATCAAAGTGATACCTCCTAAATCCTGGGATTTGGATCTATGAGATAGATCTAAATAGATTTTAGCATTCTCACTAGCTATAGTGAGATAGTATCAGTTGATCCTGGGGAGAATCACTAGAAGTGTTCCAGGGTGATAAAGACGACTGAATGTCAGTCACAGGCATTGTCTTTACCCTCAGTAAAGGGACGGTATGTTGGAAGATTTCCAAGCTAGATACCGTGACAAACTAGACGATAAAGGCTTGTAACATCGCTATTAAAGATACTACCAAAGAGGCAGTTTGGGTGTATATTGGTTCATAGGATGAACTAGGTTCCTACCATTGTGTGACAATGGAACTGTGGCTTTGGCCCTGGAACCCTGGTCCCATCAGTGACCCAGACATATTCTGAGGCAGCATCACATGATCATAGAGATAGTTGATCTCCAGGGTGATCGAGGTTAGGAGAGTAGACTCAGAGGACAACACGGCAGATCCACTCACGAAGGCCTTTTCCTAAAGAGAGACTTTTAGGGGATGGTTGAGTATTAGATACTACAACTACTGCTACAGATGGCCCTAGTGCAAGTGGGAGATTGTTAGTTGTATGTATGCCCTAGAGGCCATTACTTTACATTGGATGTATATTGTAGTGGATGCTGGGACATATATAGGTAGGACTTTCTTGCTCAACATGATAGTACGCTATCTGGTTGCTCTTTATCTTAACATGTATACTCTCTGTCTCTCTGATTACATGTTGATAAAGCCCTTAGGATGTGTACTCGACTTCCAGGACTATGATGAAGATCATACTAGTGGGGCCTGGGTAGTCAATGAGTACATCCTTCATTGTTCCTAGTCGTGGGAATATCGAGACGGGGCATCAATATTCCAGAGTAGACTAGCGTATATCTTCTCGACCCATGTGATGGGCGATGGATGATCCCATATCCATTGGTGTTTGACATCGGAGATGGTATGCGGGTGCTCAGTGGAGACTGGGTACACTGAACGGACTCGCCGAGAACTCCCAGATGGTATTATACCTCACGTCAGATGGCAGTTCTCTGGTGACACTGGTACAGCTTAATCTGTTGAGCCGAGATCGTCATAGAGTCTTGTGTGTCTCCCACTGTGCTTTGATTTCCACCCTACCACGGCTCCACTGAGTCGTGCAAACAGGTGGTTTTTGGGTACAGTCCCGATTCATATGGAGGCAATGAGCGATAGGAGGGGATTCGTCTCTCCCGGTATTTGGGGTTGATGTTGCGCAATGCACGACTGGCCATAACAGGAAATCCCTGGCCAGGGTTGCTGTGATATACTGGTAAGAGTTATCAGTAGTTTCACGAAAGTTATGGACCTCACGTCGGCATGACTTATCGAGCTATTGGGGTCTGACGTTTACCACCCCTAGGCGAGATATGCGACATATCAGACGAACAGACCGGACTGTACGGTAAGTATTACTGGTTGGATTCACAGGAGTGTGAGTGGGCTTGCTCGTCGATCTTCTGATCGCTCAATACCCGGGTGGCCGTTACGTTTAGCAGACCGCTTGCGGCTTGTGGGTGTTTGATATGATCATCATCTGCTGCCGGCGTATTGACGAGTTTTTAGAGTCCTACACAGAGGTTTCCTGGCTCAAGCGAAACGAAATAGGAGCGCATATGAGATATGTGCGAGACCGAGAATAATGTGTGTATGTGATACCGTATTTCATTCTCGCGATGAATGTGTCGAATGGTTGTATGCGATATAACCTAGTTATCGAATCAAGGATTGACTCGATAAGCCGATACATTGAATACTAGCCGGTTATATGAGACATGACCGGATCATTGAATCAAGTGTTGATTTAATGATTTGATGTATAATTATATATTTGATATATTACTTTGCATTAACTAGTATTGGTTCACTTTAAATGGATTTACTCACTTGAATTGCACATTATATATGTGATATATTTTTTGTGCACATGATTGTATCATGTTTCATGATACATTCTAGCATGAGTTTGTGTAAAGAATTAAACCATGGTTAGTTAGTGATTAGGGTTTCATTTCATTTACTTATTCTTTTATCTATTTATTTATTTTATTTATTTCATTTGAAAAGATAAAGAGAAAAGAATGGTTGCTAGTTTTGTTTTTTCTTTGAAGCTTCTTGAAGCTTTGAACAAGTCCACCAATCTTGTCTCTTCTCTAACCCTAACCACTCATCTAACCTTAGTTAAATCTCTACACTAAACCATGGTTGAAGTCATGATAAGTATTCTTTTTATTTTCCTTTTAAAATAACTTATCATATCTTCTTCTTCTTCTTCATCTTCTTCTTCCATGAAGAAAAGCTTGCTACATCAATGGCAAGTGATGAAAACAAGTGAGAAATCCAATTCTAAAGTGAACCCACTTCCTATTTCTTCATCCTCTACCTCTTGCCAAGTAGTATAGGGTGTTTTCTTCACAAGTTTCATGACTTGGTGAAGTCAGAGTTTGATCTTGTGATGCCTCGACGTAGATCATCTTCGGCATCGAAGCCGACGATCAAGCCCACCCATTTCTTCGATGAAGCCGATGCTAGAGTTCGGGATCCGACTTGGACAGCGGAGAGACATCGTCGTGGAGCTTAGTAAGTGGTGGACCGGATCTACAAAGGTTGTAATCACTTTCCTTTAGCATTTAATTCGTTTACATGCTTGCATCGCCTATATATCTAGTTAACGATCCGTATTAGGGTTTGTAGGCACTTCTAAAATTTGAATTAGCCATGCTTGATCACTTGTGAGACTTCATTAGTGTGCCTAGGAACCCTACACTTAGACTACGAACGTCTCAAGGAGTACGTAAGCTAAGTAAGCCGAACCCAGAAATCCAAACCAAGAGAAGTAGTAGAGTGTAGGAAGAACCATATCAAACAACCTGTATGCAACATAATATACAACGCCTAAAGGCGAGGATCACAACAGAAATGAAACTCAACCAGCAAGAACCAATGGAAATATAACACGCGACTCTAAGGTCGAAAGAATAACATCACTGGTCTCTATCTCAAAAATAAATACAAGTTTGGTTGATGGAACTTCTAGATACAACTGAAATATAATATACAAGGTATAATGATGGGTACGAAACAATAAACCCACCTACTAGCAAGTCACCCGAAGAGAAACCGTGCCCGCAAAGCCGTAATGCAACCCGTACGGTAACACCTGCAAGAAACTGGGGCACAACGGGGGTGAGTTGCCAACTCGTGAGTAGAAAAAGATCTACGAACAGAAAATCGCATGTATGACGCAATCCTAGGTCATACGATCATAATATAATCCTCAAATATATAACCAGCAATCTCTAACCATGGCTAGTGTAAATATCTAACCCAAGTGTAAACCCATGTGTCTGTGCCAGTGCATCAGATGGCAATATATATCATATGAATGATGTATGAATGCATGAAACAGAATGCACGTACTGAAGAAAACTGCTTTCATAAATTTGTTAGATTTCTGTATTTTTAAAATGAGGTATCATAATGAAATCAGCATAAAACAGTGCTTAGCATCGGCACAAAACATAAATCTCAGTATCTCGATATCTCTGTATCACAATCTCTGTACCTCAATATCTCAAATCTCAATGTCTCAATCATAATATCCAGGGCGCCGTCAGTACAGATCGGCCCCTACCATCCATCTCATGACTACGACGGTATCCTCCGGATATCCGACATGTCGGGTAATATCACCGGTCGGTCGTGCTCCCCTGCCAGGCTCAACGCCATCTCCTGCGATCTTCTTGCCCCGGGGTACCGCACCGGGCCCACCATGTACCCGAAACGGTTCACCCGCCTCCTCGAATCGGGTCTCGAAATCCATCAGCAAAACTCATGGTGGACGACTCATACATCATGGGAAAACCGCATTTTTATTAAAAAGAGAAAGCAGTTTATATAAATGTTTTGCGGTTTTCCTCCAAATCCAGAAAATCTCATGGAAACCCGAATCCAAATCATCAATAGCATGTGAAATCACAAATATAAGCATGAGAATCCATGAATGCAGCATATAATGAATAACAGTATGCATGAAGTGACAAGTGGTAGCTACAATGTCAAGCTAACATATAAGGCAAGCATACTAATATCATGTCACTACTAGCTAGCAAGCTAAATCAAGCAATAATATTTTCTAAGTGTTCGTGACATGGCAATTACCAATGAAGATGTGTGTGAGCCGGCAAATAAGTGTACGTGGTACATACACATCATCGGTAATGGTGCTGGTGTCCTAACAGCAGGATATCAATAATGAAATATGAATCATAACCGTATGCGATGCAGAGCAACAATAATAATATGCGGGAGCTGAAATACTGAACACCATGATCGCTAAACTGCATCTAAGGTCATAAAAGTCATATAGCTACACCACTACAAGGCTGAGCTAAAGCTAATAGTAGGTAAGGGAAACCGCCTAACCTCTGAGTCGATACATATAAATACCTATATATATAGTCGGTGATCCCGCCTCGATAATATCATATCCGATAACATATCTCTATAATCAGTTATTCTCAAATCAAGAGTGCGGATCAAACATCAATTTATAGCTCGTACGTAAATCCGTCGTACGGCATCCCCAATCTGGGTACGGGTCAATATCACATTCGTCATATCATTCATCTGGTATTTTCTTTATCAAATATCATTATATGGGTACTGACCTATGTCTAGTACAATGCTAATATCATCACTATAATCAAGACCTGACTACTGATCGACAGTCTCTAGCAACTCGATAAACATCATCATATATCGTCACCAAAGAATATACATCGCCGAATGCGGCATATCATAATTATCTTGTCGTATCATATCATTTTAGATCTCATAACCTAATCACATGTCGATCACATAATATATATATGTCACTATTACTAGGGCACCATCATTCCCAAAATCCTCTAAAGTATCAAGACGTATCAAAATCATGAATTTTACCGTCATAACAGGTCATATCACCGATATCATAATCTCAGATCAACTCATCGATTCATATCAATCCCATGTATCATCCTCAAACCCCATGCAAACACATATCTATATAGAATCCCATAACCACATATGAACAAGGATGTATGCAAGTATGTATGTGTGTATGTATGTGTAGTGCACCCACTACCCTAGGGTTCGTAACATTTCACCATTCCAACATACCAATAACCATTTAACATCAATAAATAATCCCAACAACAAGTAATAAATTGTAGGTGTGTATACGCATCCGTATACATCACCTCGAACTGCGGGGGTGCTATACGCCATCCACCCGACTTCTCCCCGTAGATATAAATCTACTCACCTTGTGTTATGTGTGCCGGTGCCGATGTCGCCATCTGCATCTCCAACGCTTCGACGTCACGTGAGTACCTATAAGAATATCACACGCTAAAACACATGAAAACCATGTCGGAAGCCAAAATGGTGCACGCTAAGCCCATAGGTAAAAACCTGTGACCTCGCGTGAAAACACAGCCCAAGCTCACTGGTCGTTGGCGTTCGAACGCCACCCGACAGACACGGATCAATAAATACCCAAAATCCATACGAAAACATGTCGTAAAACATACGCCAACTCATGAAAATGAACCCAGATTTTACCCTAACTGGAAACAGTCAAAACTAGACATACAGTAGGTCAATTTTACATGAAAAAAGGGCTGTGCACGCAAAACGAGGCAGTTTTACCCTGCTTTGGCCGCAAATTGCGGCCAGGGGGATTAAATTTGCGGTCGGGACTTTGATATGGTGGCTAGGACTTTGGGTAGTGGTTCTAGGGTGCCTGCACAGCTCACTGCCAAGTCAATTTTACTCTAGGAGGCCCCGGGTGAAAGCAGGTCTCAGAAAGGTCACAAAATCGACAAAAACGCTAAAATACGCCAAGTCGAATAACTCTGGTAAATACTAGGAATATGGGGTAATATTGGTTACAATGGTCTCAAAAACACCTAATAAGGTTATACTAACGATCAAAACCACACTTGGTCAAGTCTCCCTCAAGTTTTGCCTAAACTAGCACTAAATCACAGATATACAGAAAGTTTCAGTTTTAACAGCTGTGGCTTGGCAAGAAAAGAGTTGGGTTGCGAGATTATACCTCGAGGGGGTCCTAGAAGGAAGGAGAAGGGAAGGAGGAAGGAGAAGGGAAGGAGGAGGAAGAAGGCGTGTTGTGCTGCTGCTGGACTACTTCTGTTGCTCCTGAGGTTGCTGGTGCAGCTGATGCTGCTGCTGTATGAATTGTGGTTTTGGTTGCTGTTGTTGTGGTTTTGGTGTTGTGGGAAAGATTGTGGTGGTGTGGTGGTGTTGGGGGCTGAAGTGTGCTGATGGGTGTATGTGGGGGCTGATGTGTTGGTATTGGCTGATGTAAAGGGGCTGCCGTTGCAGTTTTGGTGGCTGTTATTGCTGTTGTTTGGGGCTTCAGCTGTGCTGCTGTTGGTTACAAAGGGGCTGCTGGGCTGTTGTTTTGTTTTTCTCTTTTGTTTGTGGGTGAGTAAGAGATGTGAGTGAGTGAGAGGGAGAGATGTAAGGCAAAAGTTTTGAAGTGAAATGGAATGATGAGTCTTGAAGTGAGGTGAAGTGACAAAACCTAGGAGCCTCCCTTCTCTCTCTCCAAATAAGATCTCAACCATCATGGCTCTCTCTCTCTCTCTCTCTCCCCTTGACACAAGTCAACCTCCACCTAATTACCCTTAACAAGGCTAAAGGTCATTAATTAAGCCCAATATCATAACCAATTGGTTCAAGTCATCAAGGTCATCTAAGCATGGTTCACCCTAGGCTTGTCATGAGTCCAAAACAAGAACAAGTGTAACAAGTGTAGAAATGTCATGTGCACATTTTGCACAAAAAGCCAAAAATACAACTTAGCGATTTTCAATCGCGATTACATTAAAATACCATATAATCCATCATAAAAACTGTAAAATGGCATATTTCCACAAAATAACTTATTTTAGAATTTCTTTAATTTTATCCAGAATTTTCACCATTTATCGGTATTTTATTATACCGACTATCAAAATATTCATTAAAAATTAATATTAACATATGAAAATTCCCAAAAATAATATTTTATTTTTTGAAATGTTACAGTCTTCCCCCTTAAAGAAATTCGGTCCCCGAATTTAAATTTAAACCCGCAACTTCTAAAACATTTCAATAAAATGTCCAAGTCAACGGGGCTCCGAAATCATCAATCCACAGAACGCATCATAGCGCAATACATGCGCATGAGTAACGAGCAGATAACTCGAAATCAAAACTCTGTCAAGCATCTCGCAATCATCGGAGTCAAGGTAAAACACGAATGCCAAATCTAAGGCAAAGCCAATATGCTATAAATCGGAACTATGCATGTAAATACCAAATCCGTGCATGTAAATATCTGAAGGAAATGTATGCCAAATTCTTTGAAATCGATGTGCAATGCACATAACACTGCACAGTGGCGGACGCCTCTATAAGAAAATAATTATATATGTATATCTCTTTTGTTTAATATGCACGTCCCGCCGTTTTGAAAACAATTTAGAAGGGTTTTCCTCGTTCTAAATGTTTCGTGTCGTATCAGACACGTATGTAAATAATGAGACTATAGCTCGCCTTTGGAAATCCCTTTGAAAACTGTCAATGCATGCAAAATATATTCAGGCACTGTCATCTGACCAGCCTTTCTCTGTATGAAAACATATAGAAAATATCATAAAAACGTACTACTCCATAGAACTCAATCCCAAAAATGCATATGAAAACCCTGTGCGTCTGGTGCGCACGGAAATCAAAATCCATACATGTGCCAAGCAGGTGCACAAAAACAACATCAAGGTGCAACGGTGGTGCACACAACATCGGTCATAGGCAACGTGCGTGCATGACCGCAAAATCAGGTGCATCTGACATGCACGAAAAAGCCCTATTCAGTGCATTTGGTGTGCACCAAATCGCATCTCGTAACGGGCGCCTAACATGCACTAACAATCCAAATCCGATGCATAAAATGCACAAAAAAAATATCGAACATCACCATCGAATCGAAATCCAGTGCATCCAAGTGCACAAAATACATGTCAATGCACTGCAAGCATATGTAAACTATACTGAGTGCAAAAACCGAATCGTGTGCGTGCATACGCACAATTTCAACTCAAATGTCAAAACCCCATAAGTCACAAATATGTGAAACCAAGGCACGAAAACGATATCAAGTGCAACAACTATGCAAAAATCGTAAATCCTCAATCATCAAAATCAAATCATGCGAATAAATCACCCAAAACATCAAAATCAAATATGGCGGAATAATTTCGCTCAAACACATCCTCCAAGAATCTCGGGCCAACTGTCGCGGTTACTCATAGCATATCCTGTCGACGATCCTGAAATCTGGCCTGCTGGTGTGCGTAACAATGACCACCCCTGGGTCCAAGTCTTCTCTGTGAATTATCAATCTCACGATCCATCGGCTCATCGGCCCTGTCAGGTGTGCTAACGGGGTCGATTCCGTTCTGGCACTTCTCTGGTCATCTCTTGGTCAATCGTCGCGACCACTCACAAAGCCACATGTCACTGGCATCGGCCTCCGGCTCTCTGAATGCACGTGACCCATCTGATCCTGGGTACAAGTATCATTGCAGCAGTGTCCTGGAAGGAATCCTGCTCAAGGTCTCTTAAATTCTCATCTCTGCCGTCTGTCCGGAAGTCATCATCCTTTACTACATCTGCTTCTTGTTCCGGAATGGCTGCATACTCATCGCGACTCCTTCTAGAAGGTATATCCAAGTACTCTGCCTCGGCATACGCATCGCATCTCTGATGTCGACGGAGTGGAACGTCATCATATCTAGATCTTGCACGAACCTCTTACTCCATTTTTCTCTAATGTCAACTGCTTCGGGTTTGTTTCATCGTGGCTGCATGAACTGAGCCTCGATGGCTATCCTCGTATCTGTAGGGTTCCTAGGCACGCTAATGAGGTCTCACAAGGCATCAATCATGCCAATTTCAAATTTTACGGGTGCCGAGAAACCCTAATACGGATCGTTGACTAGAAGTTTAGGCGAAAAACGAAACTAGTTAACAATTTAACTAAAAGAGAAAGGCAACAACCTTTGTAGATCCAGTTCTCCACTTCCTTAGCTCCACGTAGGCATCCTCTCGCTGTCCATCTCGAATCCCGGACTCAATCGTCGGCTTGATCGGAGAAGTGGGCGGGCTAGGTCGTCGGCTTCGTGCCGAAGATGATCTACGTCGAGGCATCACAAGTTCAAGCTCCAACTCCATCAAGTTGTGAAACTTGTGAAGAAAACACCCTATACTACTTGGCAAGAGGTAGAGGGTGAAGAAATAGGAGGTGGGTTCACTTTAGAATTGGATTTCTCACACTTTAGCTCAAGTTGCCATTAATGGACTTAAGCTTTTTCTTTGAAGATGAAGAAGAAGATGAAGCTAGAATATGATAAGTCTTTTTAAAATGAAAAAGAAAATGAATACTTATCATAATGTAAACCATGGTTAGGTGTAGAGAATTGACTAAGGTTAGATGAATGGTTAGGGTTAAGCATGAAGACAAAATGGTCACTTTGGTCAAAGCTTCATGAAGCTTCAACAAGCTTCAAGAATGAAAGCAACCCTTTTGTTTTCTTTTGCCATTTCTTTTTTAATCCAAATTAAAAAGAAAGATAAAAGAATGAATAAATAAAAACCCTAACCATTTATTTTACCAAGGTTTAATTCTTTACACTTAACCAAATGAGCAAGTATCATCAAACATGATACATACATGTGCATAAAAGTATATCACATATACAACTTGCACATCAAGTGAGAAAATCCATTTAAAGTGAACCAATACTAGTTAATGCAAAGTAATATATCAAATATATAATTATACATTAAATCATTAAATCAACACTTGATTTAACGATCCGGTCATATCGCATATAACCGACTAGTATCCTATGTATCGGCTTATCGAATCAATCCTTGATTCGATATCTAGGTTATATCGAATATAACCAATCGATACATTCATCGCGAGAATGGAATACGGTATCACATACACGCATTATTCTCGGTCCTGCACATATCTCATATGCGCTCCTATTTTGTTTCGCTTGAGCCAGGAAACCTCTGTGTAGGACTCTAAAGACTCGTCAATACGCCGGTAGCAGATGATGATCATATCAAGCACCTACAAGCCGCAAGCGGTCTGCTAAACGTAACGGCCATCCGGGTATTGAGCGATCAGAAGATCGACGAGCTAGCCCGCTCACACTCCTGTGAATCCAACCAGTAACACTTACCGTACAGTCCGGTCTGTTCGTCTGATATGTCGCATATCAAGTCTAGGGGTGGTTTACGTCAGACCCCAATAACCGATAAGTCGTGCCGATGTGAGGCTCATAACGGGTCGAGAAACTACTGGTAACACTTACCAGCAAATCTCTGATCAGCCCTGGCCAGGGACTTCCCTGTTACGGCCAATCGAGCACTGCGCAACATCAACCCCCAATACTGGGAGAGACGAAACCCCTCCTATCGCTCATTGCCTCCATGTGACTCGGGACTGTACCCAAAGACCACCGTTTTGCACGCCCTCATGGACGTGGTAAGGTGGAGATCAAAGCACAGTGGGAATCACACAAGACTCTATGACGATCTCGGGTCTACAGACTAACCTGTACAAGTGTCACCTGAGAACTGCCATTCGGTCGTGAGGTATAATACCATCTGGGAGTTCTCAGCGAGTCCGTCCAGTGTACCCAGTCTCCACTGAGCACCCGTATACCATCTCTGATGTCAAACACCAATGGATATGGGATCATCCATCGCCCATCTCATGGGTCGAGAAGCATATACGCTAGTCTACACTGGTATATCGATGCCCCGTCTCGATATACCCTCGACTAGGGACCTTGAAGGATGTACTTATGGACTACCATGTTCCCACTAGTATGATCTGCATCATAGTCCAGGTAGTCAAGTACACATCCTAAGGGCTTTATCAACATGTAACTATAAGATAGTATAAAGAGACAAGTGTACATGTTAAGATAAAGAGCAACCAGATAGCATACTATCATATCGAGCAAGAAAGTCATCTCTATATATGTCCAAGCATCCAATATAATATACATCATCTGTACAATACTGGCCTCTAGGGCATACATACAACTAACAATCTCCCACTTGCACTAGGGCCAGCTGCTGTAGTATCGCATACCGAGCATCCCGAAAAGTCTCTCAAACTGTATCTGGGGAATGGCCTTCGTGAGTGGATCCGCCGTGTTGTTCTTCGTGTCAACCCTCCTGACCTCGATCTCCCGGCGATCAACTATCTTCCGGATCAGGTGATACCGCCTCAGAATATGCCTGGATCGCTGATGGGACCTAGGTTCCTTGGCCAAAGCCACCGCTCCATTGTTATCGCAATACAAAGGTATTGGATGCTCAATGGATGGAACCACTCCAAGTTCAATAATGAACTTCTTGATCCAGACAGCTTCTTTAGCAGCATCGTTGGCAGCGATGTATTCAGCCTCCATCGTCGAGTCTGCCACGGTTTCCTGCTTGGAACTCTTCCAGCTAACCGCCCCTCCGTAAAGGGTAAAGACAAATCCCGACTGCGACTTAGAGTCGTCCTTATCACTCTGGAAGCTCGAATCGGTAAAGGACTCCACTTGGAGTTCTCCGTTACCATACACCAAGAGCATCTCTTTAGTCCTTCGTAAGTACTTGAGAATGCTCTTCACAGCTGTCCAGTGACTCTCTCCAGGATCAGCTTGATACCTGCTCACTACACTTAGTGAGTATGTAACATCGGGTCTGGTACATAGCATCGCGTACATGATAGAGCCTACAGCCGAAGCATAGGGTATCCCTTGCATGCGAGCTCTCTCCAAATCAGTCTTGGGAGACATCTCTTTGGAGAGAGTGACTCCAGAGATCGTGGGCAAATTCCCACGCTTGGATTCTTCCATACTAAACCTCTTTAGTATGGTGTCAATGTACCTGGATTGGGACAATCCCAATATCCGTTTGGATCTATCTCTATAGATCCTAATTCCCAATATGCAGGAGGCATCACCAAGATCTTTCATTGAGAATCTTTGTGATAAGAAGATCTTTACCGATTGCAGCATAGGAATATCATTTCCTATCAAGAGTATGTCGTCCACGTACAATACGAGGAAGACAACCTTACTCTCTGCCACCTTCTTGTAAATACAAGGTTCATCTGGGTTTTTGACGAAATCAAACTCTTTGATAACGACGTCAAAGCAGATGTTCCAACTTCGCGATGCTTGCTTTAATCCATAAATGGATTTAAGCAGCTTGCACACTTTCCCGCTGCTCCCACTGTCTACGAAGCCCTCTGGCTGAGTCATGTACACGCACTCTTCTAAATCACCATTTAGAAAGGCGGTCTTAATATCCATTTGCCAGATTTCGTAATCATGATATGCAGCGATGGCAAGCATGATCCGGATGGATTTAAGCATAGCTACTGGAGAAAGGGTTTCATCATAGTCCACACCTGGTCTTTGATGAAAACCCTTTGCTACAAGTCTAGCTTTGAAAGTCTCCACTTTCCCATCTACACCAAGTTTTTTCTTGAAGATCCACTTGCTCCCGATAGGTTTTACCCCTTCAGGAGCAACTTCCAAAGTACATACTTTGTTGGTGTACATGGATTCCATCTCGGACCGCATAGCATCCAGCCATTTCACTGAGTCCCTACTCGTGATGGCCTGCTCGAAGCTAGTTGGGTCATCATCATCCATGATGCAATCCTCGCTCCCTCCATCCATGAGAAAACCGTAGTATCTCTCAGGTTGGCGAGGAACCCTACTAGATCGGCAGAGAGGCTGGGGTTCGTCGGGTACTACTGAATCCTCTGGTTCTACCAAGTCTTCTATTATAGTTTGTGCCGCTGGAACCTCTTCCAGTTCTACCTCAATGCCACTTGTCTATTTCATAAGAAAACTTTTTTCTAAGAAAGTGGCATGTCGAGAAACAAACACATTTTGTTCCTCGGGATGGTAGAAGATATACCCTTGTGAATTTTTGGGATATCCTACAAACTTACATAAGACTGATCTTGCCTCGAGTTTGTCCGGATTTTGTCTTTTGACATAGGCTGGACAACCCCATATCTTAATGTAATTAAGATGTGGTCTCTTCCCTTTCCATATCTCATATGGAGTGGTAGACACTGTTTTGGTAGGAACTCTATTCAATAGGTCCATGGCTGTCTCAAGCGCATATCCCCAGAAGGAAATAGGTAACTCAGCTGTGCTCATCATAGAGCGCACCATATCTAATAGGGTGCGGTTCCTCCGTTCTGATACACCGTTGTGCTGTGGTGTATAGGAAGGAGTCAACTGAGAGAGAATCCCATTCTCTTTTAGGAAGTCCAGGAATTCATTGCTCAAGTATTCACCTCCTCGATCAGATCGAAGGATTTTAATACTTTTTCCGGTTTGGTTTTCGACTTCTTGTTTATATTCTCTAAATTTCTCAAAAGCTTCTGATTTGTGTTTCATCAGGAACACATATCCGAATCTAGAGAGATCGTCAGTGAATGTAATGAAGTACGAAGAACCATTCCTGGCATGTGTAGACATGGGACCGCATACATCACTATGTATCAGTCCCAAGAGTTCGATAACTCTTTCTCCGTGTCCCGTAAACGGAGTTTTGGTCATCTTGCCTTTGAGACATGACTGGCAAGTGTCATAAGATGAAAATTCAAACGGATTTAAATATCCATCTTTATGCAACTTAGCTAGTCGTGTCGCATTGATGTGACCCAGTCTACAATGCCACAAGAAGGATTCGTTCAGTTCAGAACTCTTCCTCTTGTGTGTGTTTGTTATGCTCAGAACTGTTGATTGATTTAGAACATAAATGCCATTGCACAACGTGCCTGATCCAACCAACTTTTGGTTACGGAAAATGTTCATAACATTGTCCAGTAATACAAAATTATATCCCTCTTTACTCAACAAAGAAACCGATATAATGTTGCATATCAGGTTCGGCATGTAATAGCATTCGTTCAGAACCAATGTATTACCAGTTGGTAACACAAGGTGATATTCCCCGACAGTCTTAGCTGCAACAATTGCACCATTTCCAACTCTAATGTCTTTATCACCTTCTCCAAGTTCTCTACCTTTCCTAAGCCCATGTAACTGATTACATATATGGGATCCCGACCCGGTATCTAATACCCAGGACGTAGAGCAAATGGAGAAACAGTTCTCTGTAACGAACACACCCGAAGAAAATGCATCATCATGTACTTTCTTCATTCGGGTGGCATGGGAATCCTGGTATTCCCCTATATCCTGTTCAGTTCTATAACTCTTATAGGAAAGAACGGAACCAACGTTTCCCAGCACAGTATAACATGCGGGTTCGGTCAATACATCCATATTATTATCTTTATTAGGGCATGACATGGTCGCTACCTGGAGAGAGAGAGAAGAAAACACTTTAGCGTATGCTCGTGCAAGATCAGATTGATTATTATCTTATCTAATCAGGATGGCTCCCACTGGTTTTTATCAAATCCTCCTTCAAACCCTAAAAGGAAAGACTAGCTGGGATTAATTACACACTACAAGTTCGCCAATCTTTCAGCCAAGCCAGTGTCGGTACTTTGAGGGAGGTCCCCCGTGCTTTCGCACGAACCTAATTAATGTAAACCTCATTTTCCCAGAGGCGTAACCCCGTTGACACCTTTCTAGACACCTACTTGATCGGCTAATTGTAGTGTGCAAAACTCTCCCAGGAGTAACTCTTACTCGCAGTGGGTATCGGGATCCAACTATCTCATAGAAGGTATGCAATCTCATTGCAAATTTCAACACTTGAAATTCCCGATAATATTTTGCCCCTAGCGTGCTATGACCTTGACGCATGCCAAACAACCCATAGTCCGCTAGTCAAGTTCAACCCGTACAATTCGTGATCGAATTAAACCCACCCGTACGACCCTTGACGCATGCCAAACAACGCCGTACGAATACCTTAATCCAATCGCATCTCATGCTACAGATAAGTAATAATCAGCTACCGTACACTACGCCTTGACGCATGCCAAACAACCGTAGCACGAATACTAAATATTACATATCTGAATTGACGGAGGGCTACGCAGGTTTTTCTGAAAACCATAAGCGTAATGAACTTGATATCGTTGTAGAATCAAATGAAGTTTTAAAATGGAGTGATTTTGAGGCTTTTTCTATTTTTGCTAAAGGGGTCACTCCCGGTGAAGGGATCGTCGGCCCTTTCCTCGTCGAATGAGGTGCGGGATATATCATATATATCACTGTGCAAAGCAGAAACTATAGAAGCAATCAAAAAACAAAACGAGTGTGTAGCATCTGCCAGTTATTGCTAAAGGAGTCACTCCCGGTGAAGGGATCTCGGTCCTTTCCTCATCGAATAAGGTGCAGGGTATATCATATATACCGCTATGCAAAGCAAGAACTGTAGCTACCTGTTTTATTTAAAATTTGATTCTACAACATCTTAGGTTTCTTTTATTTCATTAATCACATTAATGAAGTCCCATCATTTAAGTTACATAAACATCACAGATAAATACGACGTACACTTATGCCATCCGCATTCGCCTGGATGTCCCCTCATGCACCGTTAGGTTAGGTAACTAACGACAGAGCAGGGCAGGGCTAGTGCGGGTGCAAAACATAAGTAACGTCTATATAATATATCATATATACTATATACTGTATCTATCACAGAACATCAAATGATCACATCACAGATAAAGCAGCAGAAGAAACATATGAAACATTGGATATACTAGGACGTCCGTGTTTTCAATACGAGCCAGTATAAAACACGGATTCCACGGTCGTGATGAATAGCCAATCCCACATCCCTAGACCCCTACGAGAGCGGCAAGCAACCCTACCAATTCTAGGGTTAGGAGACCGGGACTCGACTCCTCGAGATGGTCTCCCACTGAACCCTAGAACCCGGTTACTTGTGCTACCCTCCTTGGGTCTATCCTAATGCGGAAAAGTAAATAATATACAAAGGGTGACATCTTCCGCAACCTGGAAGTGTCCCAATAAAATAATATTACATACAAGTTTTTACATGAATGAAAATGAAAAACACTCATCTTACATAAAAACCCCCGGCTATTCAATCACGACAATCCAATATAACATATCGAGCAACACATAACATCACATGTCATCAACGTAAGTAAATATGCGCATCCCAATTGTCGTTGACATATAGCAACAAAACCGGCGATATCACATATTACACTTACGGTCACAGAAAAGAAAGTGTAAAACTACAACAGTTGGAATCCGCAACCTCTTTAGACATCACATGCCTAATCAAATGAAATACTTAGACATCACATGCCTAACAGTTATAAACCCCGCATTTTAGTCTCATTATCGAAAACTCTTTTCAATATCAAATGAAACTAAACCGCTAGATTTATAACATTCATTCAGTTATCTCATAACTGTATGTGAATTCCAATTATTGTATCCCATTCCGGATAAATAGAAAATATTAAACTTTCCGATCGAACATTCGAACACCCAAGTTTTCCCGAAACCGTTCAACACATGAAATAGGTTCAAAGACATTCACTTCATGCCTCAGTACCAACGGTCCAGCCGTAGAAGGGTCAAGCCAACGCCTCACATGTGGCACGCCGTACTGCCCCAAACCCGAAGGTTCAAAGGGCAGTTCAAGACGGTCACATAATCGAGTTAAGGTTTGTTGTCTTCTAGAGGGACCATCGCATTACTTGCACTACTTAGAACGTCCTTAAACAGCGGAAAAGTCCAACAATTAGAAATTTCCCGGCAGGGGAAAGATTGGGTATTTACATCCGGCCGAACTTTTTAACATATTCTAAAATATCCGGAAAAACACATAGGCGAAGTCTGATAATCCGATCGAATCTACGAACTCCCAATACAACCCAAAACACTCAACTCTTGAGTCAAATTAAAAATTCCCAGAAAATTCAGCATAATAAAATAGGAATTACTGTGCAAAAATGGACAGATGATGTCATCATATGGCCGCGGAACCGCCGCAGAAGCCAGGCTTCTGCCGCGGTTCCGCCGCGACCTTAGCAGATCATGGGATAAATTTTGCATCGTAATTCTTAGAATTCCCTGCTGAATTTTTTAAGCATTTTTAATATGGAAAAATCCCAGATTTTAGAAAAAGTCCAGAGAGCATATCGGGAATTAGGGTTTCGGTTCGATCGGGTTTCAAACGTCGTCTAGACTTCGCCTAAGGCTCTAGCTAGGCTCTGATACCACTGTAGGGTTCCTAGGCACGCTAATGAGGTCTCACAAGGCATCAACCATGCCAATTTCAAATTTTACGGGTGCCGAGAAACCCTAATACGGATCGTTGACTAGAAGTTTAGGCGAAAAAAGAAACTAGTTAACAATTTAACTAAAAGAGAAAGGCTACAACCTTTGTAGATCCGGTTCTCCACTTCTTTAGCTCCACGTAGGCATCCTCTCGCTGTCCATCTCGAATCCCGGACTCAATCGTCGGCTTGATCGGAGAAGTGGGCGGGCTAGGTCGTCGGCTTCGTGCCGAAGATGATCTACGTCGAGGCATCACAAGTTCAAGCTCCAACTCCATCAAGTTGTGAAACTTGTGAAGAAAACACCCTATACTACTTGGCAAGAGGTAGAGGGTGAAGAAATAGGAGGTGGGTTCACTTTAGAATTGGATTTCTCACACTTTAGCTCAAGTTGCCATTAATGGACTTAAGCTTTTTCTTTGAAGATGAAGAAGAAGATGAAGCTAGAATATGATAAGTCTTTTTAAAATGAAAAAGAAAATGAATACTTATCATAATGTAAACCATGGTTAGGTGTAGAGAATTGACTAAGGTTAGATGAATGGTTAGGGTTAAGCATGAAGACAAAATGGTCACTTTGGTCAAAGCTTCATGAAGCTTCAACAAGCTTCAAGAATGAAAGCAACCCTTTTGTTTTCTTTTGCCATTTCTTTTTTAATCCAAATTAAAAAGAAAGATAAAAGAATGAATAAATAAAAACCCTAACCATTTATTTTACCAAGGTTTAATTCTTTACACTTAACCAAATGAGCAAGTATCATCAAACATGATACATACATGTGCATAAAAGTATATCACATATACAACTTGCACATCAAGTGAGAAAATCCATTTAAAGTAATTTAACGATCCGGTCATATCGCATATAACCGACTAGTATCCTATGTATCGGCTTATCGAATCAATCCTTAATTCGATATCTAGGTTATATCGAATATAACCAATCGAAACATTCATCGTGAGAATGGAATACGGTATCATATACACGCATTATTCTCGGTCCTGCACATATCTCATATGCGCTCCTATTTCGTTTCGCTTGAGCCAGGAAACCTCTGTGTAGGACTCTAAAGACTCGTCAATACGCCGGTAGCAGATGATGATCATATCAAGCACCTACAAGCCGCAAGCGGTCTGCTAAACGTAACGGCCATCCGGGTATTGAGCGATCAGAAGATCGAAGAGCTAGCCCGCTCACACTCCTGTGAATCCAACCAGTAACACTTACCGTACAGTCCGGTCTGTTCGTCTGATATGTCGCATATCAAGTCTAGGGGTGGTTTACGTCAGACCCCAATAACCGATAAGTCGTGCCGATGTGAGGCTCATAACCGGTCGAGAAAATACTGGTAACACTTACCAGCAAATCTCTGATCAGCCCTGGCCAGGGACTTCCCTGTTACGGCCTATCGAGCACTGCGCAACATCAACCCCCAATACCGGGAGAGACGAAACCCCTCCTATCGCTCATTGCCTCCATGTGACTCGGGACTGTACCCAAAGACCACCGTTTTGCACGCCCTCATGGACGTGGTAAGGTGGAGATCAAAGCACAGTGGGAATCACACAAGACTCTATGACGATCTCGGGTCTACAGACTAACCTGTACAAGTGTCACCTGAGAACTGCCATCTGTCGTGAGGTATAATACCATCTGGGAGTTCTCGGCGAGTCCGTCCAGTGTACCCAGTCTCCACTGAACACCCGTATACCATCTCTGATGTCAAACACCAATGGATATGGGATCATCCATCGCCCATCTCATAGGTCGAGAAGCATATACGCTAGTCTACACTGGTATATCGATGCCCCGTCTCGATATACCCTCGACTAGGGACCTTGAAGGATGTACTTCTGGACTACCATGTTCCCACTAGTATGATCTGCATCATAGTCCAGGTAGTCAAGTACACATCCTAAGGGTTTTATCAACATGTAACTATAAGACAGTATAAAGAGACAAGTGTACATGTTAAGATAAAGAGCAACCAGATAGTATACTATCATATCGAGCAAGAAAGTCATCTCTATATATGTCCAAGCATCCAATATAATATACATCATCTGTACAAACTGGCCTCTAGGGCATACATACAACTAACAGTATCTGGAGTCTCTCAAGAAATGCATCTCACCACCTAGCATCCGAATTAAGTCGAGCCATCCGATCGAGTCGTCAAAACCTCATAATCCCCCAAGAGCTCAACATCATGGGTACAGTATAATAGTATCGAGTACATACCACAGCATCGGTGGTCCAGCCGTAGAAGGGCAAACCCAAGCCTCACTAATGGCGCCGCAGAACTGCCGCAAACCCTAAGGTCCAAAGGCTTTCACACGGTCATTAAGTCGAGTTAGGGTTTCATTCTTCTAGAGGGACCATAGAATTGCCTGCATGTCTTTCCGAATACTTTAAACTTGGAATAATAGGTTTCTGACATTCGCTCATCTCTGTCGACTCTCAACGTCTCCACGTGAAGTCGTCTCTAGCTGGAATCAATCTATCTGATGATCTCGCATCGGGGTAGCGAACGATCATGTCCTAGTCATTCATCCTCGGTGACTAGGGACCTTCTATCATCTCTTAGTACAATCTCGTACTGCAATAGCTCCAACATCTGGGCGATATCTCATCGTTCGCAGCAAGAACTGGCTCGCTCGTCTGCACGCTGAACCGTGCCACAATCATACATCAATGATCATCAATATCTGGCTGGCCTCTGTCAGTGGCTCAATCCTCTGGTGCTGATCTGCACGTTCGAGTAATCTCATACAGCGATCCATCCAACGCTCGTGGTGCGAAAACACAATCAAGACACATCTCTGCAATCATGTGTCTCTGGAATTATGCTCTGGTCAGTCCTCGTTCGCAACGAGCTCACGCTGACCGCAACTCTAGCCGTAGCTCTTCCTGCCCGTAATCGTGGCAGCAAAACCATAACCGGTACCGATGAAGCTATATCAGAACGAATAAGATACTGAACAAGGAAATGTACATCCTAAGGCTCCTTAAGTGGAGTGGCGTGTCGTAAATATGCCGCGGAACATACCAACGGTACGTCACTCTACTTTAGTCACCTATTCCATCAACCAAGGGTCATCCTATACTCCGAAGGTAAAACCTAACGCTCTGATACCAACTTTGTCACGACCCGAAAGTACGGAGCATGACCGGCACTTAGACTACGAACGACTCAAGGCGTACGTAAGCTAAGTAAGCCGAACCCAGAAATCCAAACCAAGAGAAGTAGTAGAGTGTAGGAAGAACCATATCAAACAACCTGTATGCAACATAATATACAACGCCTAAAGGCGAGGATCACAACAGAAATGAAACTCAACCAGCAAGAACCCATGGAAATATAACACGCGACTCTAAGGTCGAAAGAATAACATCACTGGTCTCTATCTCAAAAATAAATACAAGTTTGGTTGATGCAACTTCTAGATACAACTGAAATATAATATACAAGGTATAATGATGGGTACGAAACAATAAACCCACCTACTAGCAAGTCACCCGAAGAGAAACCGTGCCTGCAAAGCCGTAATGCAACCCGTACGGCAACACCTGCAAGAAACTGGGGCACAACGGGGGTGAGTTGCCAACTCGTGAGTAGAAAAAGATCTACGAACAGAAAATCGCATGTATGACGCAATCCTAGGTCATACGATCATAATATAATCCTCAAATATATAACCAGCAATCTCTAACCTTGGCTAGTGTAAATATCTAACCCAAGTGTAAACCCATGTGTCTGTGCCAGTGCATCAGGTGGCAATATATATCATATGAATGATGTATGAATGCATGAAACAGAATGCACGTACTGAAGAAAACTGCTTTCATAAATTTGTAAGATTTCTGTATTTTTAAAATGAGGTATCATAATGAAATCAGCATAAAACAATGCTTAGCATCGGCACAAAACATAAATCTCAGTATCTCGATATCTCTGTATCACAATCTCTGTACCTCAATATCTCAAACCTCAATGTCTCAATCATAATATCCAGGGCGCCGTCAGTCTAGATCGGCCCCTACCATCCATCTCATGACTACGACGGTATCCTCCGGATATCCGACGTGTCGGGTAATATCACCGGTCGGTCGTGCTCCCCTGCCAGGCTCAACGCCATCTCCTGCGATCTTCTTGCCCCGGGGTACCGCACCGGGCCCACCATGTACCCGAAACGGTTCATCCGCCTCCTCGAATCGGGTCTCGAAATCCATCAGCAAAACTCATGGTGGACGACTCATACATCATGGGAAAACCTCATTTTTATTAAAAAGAGAAAGCAGTTTATATATATGTTTTGCGGTTTTCCTCCAAATCCAAAAAATCTCATGGAAACCCGAATCCAAATCATCAATAGCATATGAAATCACGAATATAAGCATGAGAATCCATGAATGCAGCATATAATGAATAACAGTATGCATGAAGTGACAAGTGGTAGCTACAATGTCAAGCTAACATATAAGGCAAGCATACTAATATCATGTCACTACTAGCTAGCAAGCTAAATCAAGCAATAATATTTTCTTAAGTGTTCATGACATGGAAATTACCGATGAAGATGTGTGTGAGCCGGCAAATAAGTGTACGTGGTACATACGCATCATCGGTAATGGTGCTGGTGTCCTAACAGCAGGATATCAATAATGAAATATAAATCATAACAATATGCGATGCAGAGCAACAATAATAATATGCGGGAGCTGAAATACTGAACACCATGATCGCTAAACTGCATCTAAGGTCATAAAAGTCATATAGCTACACCACTACAAGGCTGAGCTAAAGCTAATAGTAGGTAAGGGAAACCGCCTAACCTCTGAGTCGATACATATAAATACCTATATATATAGTCGGTGATCCCGCCTCGATAATATCATATCCGATAACATATCTCTATAATCAGTTATTCTCAAATCAAGAGTGCGGATCAAACATCAATTTATAGCTCATACGTAAATCCGTCGTACGGCATCCCCAATCTGGGTACGGGTCAATATCACATTCGTCATATCATTCATCTGGTATTTTCTTTATCAAATATCATTATCTGGGTACTGACCTATGTCTAGTACAATGCTAATATCATCACTATAATCAAGACCTGACTACTGATCGACAGTCTCTAGCAACTCGATAAACATCATCATATATCGTCACCAAAGAATATACATCGCCGAATGCGGCATATCATAATTATCTTGTCGTATCATATCATTTTAGATCTCATAACCTAATCACATGTCGATCACATAATATATATATGTCACTATTACTAGGGCACCATCATTCCCAAAATCCTCTAAAGTATCAAGACGTATCAAAATCATGAATTTTACCGTCATAACAGGTCATATCACCGACATCATAATCTCAGATCAACTCATCGACTCATATCAATCCCATGTATCATCCTCAAATCCCATGCGAACACATATCTATATAGAATCCCATAACCACATATGAACAAGGATGTATGAAAGTATGTATGTGTGTATGTATGTGTAGTGCACCCACTACCCTAGGGTTCGTTACATTTCACCATTCCAACATACCAATAACCATTTAACATCAATAAATAATCCCAACAATAAGTAATAAATTGTAGGTGTGTATACGCATCCGTATACATCACCTCGGACTGCGGGGGTGCTATACGCCATCCACCCGACTTCTCCCCGTAGATATAAATCTACTCACCTTGTGTTATGTGTGCCGGTGCCGATGTCGCCATCTGCATCTCCAACGCTTCGACGTCACGTGAGTACCTATAAGAATGTCACACGCTAAAACACATGAAAACCATGTCGGAAGCCAAAATGGTGCACGCTAAGCCCATAGGTAAAAACCTGTGACCTCGCGTGAAAACACAGCCCAAGCTCACTGGTCGTTGGCGTTCGAACGCCACCCGACAGACACGGATCACTAAATACCCAAAATCCATACGAAAACACGTCGTAAAACATACTCCAACTCATGAAAATGAACCCAGATTTTACCCTAACTGGAAACAGTCAAAACTAGACATACAGTGGGTCAATTTTACATGAAAAAAGGGCTGTGCACGCAAAACGAGGCAGTTTTACCCTGCTCTGGCCGCAAATTGCGGCCAGGGGGATTAAATTTGCGGCCGGGACTTTGATATGGTGGCTAGGGCTTTGGGTAGTGGTTCCAGGGTGCCTGCACAGCTCACTGCCAAGTCAATTTTACTCTAAGAGGCCCCGGGTGAAAGCAGGTCTCAGAAAGGTCACAAAATCGACAAAAACGCTAAAATACGCCAAGTCGAATAACTCTGGTAAATACTAGGAATATGGGGTAATATTGGTTACAATGGTCTCAAAAACACCTAATAAGGTTATACTAACGATCAAAACCACACTTGGTCAAGTCTCCCTCAAGTTTTGCCTAAACTAGCACTAAATCACAGATATACAGAAAGTTTCAGTTTTAACAGCTGTGGCTTGGCAAGAAAAGAGTTGGGTTGCGAGATTATACCTCGAGGGGGTCCTAGAAGGAAGGAGAAGGGAAGGAGGAAGGAGAAGGGAAGGAGGAGGAAGAAGGCGTGTTGTGCTGCTGCTGGACTACTTCTGTTGCTCCTGAGGTTGCTGGTGCAGCTGATGCTGCTGCTGTATGAATTGTGGTTTTGGTTGCTGTTGTTGTGGTTTTGGTGTTGTGGGAAAGATTGTGGTGGTGTTGGGGGCTGAAGTGTGCTGATGGGTGTATGTGGGGGCTGATGTGTTGGTATTGGCTGATGTAAAGGGGCTGCCGTTGCAGTTTTGGTGGCTGTTATTGCTGTTGTTTGGGGCTTCAGCTGTGCTGCTGTTGGTTACAAAGGGGCTGCTGGGCTGTTGTTTTGTTTTTCTCTTTTGTTTGTGGGTGAGTAAGAGATGTGAGTGAGTGAGAGGGAGAGATGTAAGGCAAAAGTTTTGAAGTGAAATGGAATGATGAGTCTTGAAGTGAGGTGAAGTGACAAAACCTAGGAGCCTCCCTTCTCTCTCTCTAAATAAGATCTCAACCATCATGGCTCTCTCTCTCTCTCTCTCTCTCTCTCTCTCTCGTTGACACAAGTCAACCTCCACCCAATTACCCTTAACAAGGCTAAATGTCATTAATTAAGACCAATATCATAACCAATTGGTTCAAGTCATCAAGGTCATCTAAGCATGGTTCACCCTAGGCTTGTCATTAGTCCAAAACAGGAACAAGTGTAACAAGTGTAGAAGTGTCATGTGCACATTTTGCACAAAAAGCCAAAAATACAACTTAGCGATTTTCAATCGCGATTACATTAAAATACCATATAATCCATCATAAAAACTGTAAAATGGCATATTTCCACAAAATAACTTATTTTAGAATTTCTTTAAGTTTCTCCAGAATTTTCACCATTTATCGGTATTTTATTATACCGACTATCAAAATATTCATTAAAAATTAATATTAACATATGAAAATTCCCAAAAATAATATTTTATTTTTTGAAATGTTACACCTACACTGAAGTCCATAAAAGATATAAGAAGTTTTCTGGGCTTAGCAGGATACTACAGACGCTTCATCGAAGGATTCTCAATGATCGCAGCACCCCTAACCAAGCATACACGTAAGAACGAAGCATTCGTGTGGTTATAAGTATGTGAGAAGGCTTTCGTAGAACTCAAGTCGAGGTTAACCTCTGCACCTATTCTCGTAATACTGGATTGATCCGGCAGATTCGATGTGCGTTATGATGCGTCTGGTAAAGAATGAGGATGTGTTCTACATCAGAATAGAAAAGTTGTGGCTTTTCCATCAAAGCAGTTAAAATTCTATGAGCGCGACTATCCGACACATGATCTAGAATTGGCAGCCGCCATCTTCGCACTCAAGATTTGGCGTCACTGTCTTTTGGGAGAGCGAGTGGATATATACACCGACCACAAGTGTCTGAAATATATATTTACTCAGAAAAAACTCAACATGCGGTAGAGAATATGGCTAGAACTCATGGCAGACTTCAACATCAACCACGCTATCACCCTGGAAAGCTGAACGTAGTTCCTGATGCACTTAGTCGCCAGCCTTTAGAAATGAACCTCATCTCTCAGTGGAGACTACAACAAGAACTGCATGGATTAGAGATTTAAGTAGTTGTGCCAGGTAACACATCATCTTTGATTAACTTACAAGTCAGGTCTACTCTTGTCAATCAGATCAAGGCAGCTCAAGCAAATGATGCCATGCTACAAAGGACCCGAGAACGCGCAGAAATGTTCTTCGAACCGAATTCATCATCCATGAAGATGGATCCTTGCGGTATGGGAGCCGTTTATGCGTGCCAGTCGGCCCTGTTCGAGAAGAGTTGATGAAAGAAGCTCACGGCTCTCCGTATTTTGTACACCTAGACATCATGAAGATGTACAAGGATCTACGACAACACTACTGGTGGCATAGAATGAAACAAGAAGTAGCAAGGAGCGTAGCAAAGTGATTAATCTATCAGTAAGTGAAGGCGGAATATCACAGAACCGCTGGTCTACTTCAGCCGTTACCTATCTCAGAATGGAAATGGCAGTACATTACCATGGACTTCGTGACTGCTCTCCCACGCAGCACGAAAGGTAATAACACGGTTTAGGTTATTATCAATTGACTCACCAAGTCGGCTCACTTTATTTCATTCAGAGTTGGCCAGTCAACCGAAACGTTGGCAAGAGAGTACATGGAGGTGAGTAAAAATCTAAAGTAAGATTTAAACTATCAAGATGTACCATACTTGTCTTGACACTTATAAACTCATGCAGAGTCTATAAGCCAGCTTGGGAACGAGTCTGAATTTCAGCACAACGTATCATCCTCAAACAAACAAATAGTCCGAGCGAACAATTCAGATCCTATAAGATATGATGAGAGCCTGTATGCTAGACTTTGGAGGTTTGTGGGAAGATCACCTACACCTTGTGGAGTTTTCATATAACAACAGCTACCAGGAAAGTATTGGGATGACACCATTCGCAGCACTTTATGGAAGTAAGTCTGTAACATTTTGAAAATTTGGAAATAAATAAAATTAATTAAATAAATAATAAAATATTAATTTAAAAAGTTATTAAATCAAATTAGGACATTTTCTTAAGTAGTATGTAAAACAAATTAAATTGAAATTTTAGTGTGTAACATTTATAAATTTCAAGGGTTTTAGTGTGAAATTTAGCTTCATTTTAATTAAAATGGTATTATAGAATAACATAGGTAGTGAAGGGTCTTTGTGAAAAATTTAGGAAATTATGCAAACTTGGATTTTTGAGGGTGTAAATGGAAAAGGGGTTAGATAATGTTTAGCTCAGAAATTATATCAAGATAAAACAAATTGGAGTGATAATACATAGCCACCACCTACTTGCATGCACACTTTATGCACAACACCTCCTCCTTACATGAGAATAACACACCTTGCTTAGTGACACCTCCTCCTACACCTTACTCTTTCCCTTGACCGTATATTATGTGTTCAGATCATTATAACTAAATTAAAATTCTAAAATTTCAAAACAAAGAGAAAGAAAACATTTAGAACTCACAAAAGAGAAATAAAAGAAAAGAGAAGTGAAGAAGAAGAACTAGGCTAAGGATTTCCACCATCAAGCTAGGGGCTAAGGACTTGAGTGTCTTGGAGGAAGCTCTTAACCATCCTCAGTGGGTATAATTCCTAACTTAATAGATTTAGTTCTGTAATTGTAAAATTTAGAAATCGAATATCGTATTTTAGGTAAAAACATAGCTCTGTATTAATCTGCTATAATTTAGAGAAAAGTTAACTTAACCAAACAGTGTCTAAATCTTATAAACTGGACCTAGAACAAACCCTAAGAGTACGAACCGGGGGGCTCGGATTTTGGCCGGCGAGGCTTAGGCAAATTCCGGGGTCGCCGGATTTCTTGGCGATTTGGAGCATGTGGTTTTCATGATAGGTCTATAAATGTGGATTAATCTGTTTGGTATTGTTTATTTAAGTTACTTTAATAGTATATGAAATCTGGGAGTTAATATCTGAAAAGGGGTTAAAACGTTTAAAATACGATACAGATAATTCGTAACGCGTTCTGTTTTCTGTTACGAAACAACATTTGGTTAAATTCTAGTTAAAATAAGTGTTAGATAGTTTGCAATAGTCGTACGTAGTATAGTTAGTACGTACAACTTGTAATTTCATATTTTCGCCGTATCGGAGTTAGCCGTTTCTTATACAAGTTAAATTCAACATTAGATTCAAATACAGAAACTTCGGAGGCCGCAAGGAAAGGAAAAGGATTGGAGATTTTTTAGTAGTACGATGTATTCCGGTGACTAGACTAAATATCTACCGGGGGATTTTGTATGGATGGCGTGATACACCCATAACTTAAGTTAAATGAAATGTGCTTTTACATATAACTTGAACATATGCATTCATACATATATATCCATGTCATGTTAATAATAGTTAGAACACTGCATAATTATCGATGAGTCATGCTGCACATGCACGTACCTACATGTTACACTACACCTCATCGATATCACATGTCACTTTCACACTTAGTATTTATCCTGTTAAATATGAATCCCATCATACCTTAAAAATCGAAATTATTAGTAACTTGCACAAATGACATCATGTTTCATATTCAAGTGTTAGAAGTTGATATAAGTGGCATTTGTATTTCGAGGATTTGTGGTTTTAAGTTTTCATATGCTATTGCGTAAAATCAGTGATTTTCATGATTATGTGTCACGTCCACCATGAGATGTCGTTTTTATGATTTGGTTTTATTCCGAACCGAGTTGGGGGTCATACGGTTGCGGATTTACAATTTTATCCAGACTGAGTCGGGGAGCATTCAGTTGGATACATGGTGGACCCGGTCGAGACCGAAGGGCAGGATAGCCGCACTTTAGGCGGGGAGCCTAACGAGGATACTCGATACCGGAGACAGTTGTGAACACGGTGGATATCTAGATGATACCGACTGGTGTTATTGAGAAACATGATCGTTCGGGGAACGATGCCTGATGAAACACCGAAAATTTGTGTCGATGTTAGACACGGAAAAATGAACCTGATTTGGAAAATAATTGATGAGATTTCAGTTTTGATTTATACATTGAGTAGTACATATTCATTCTTGTACCTGTTATCATGCATCACATTTATTACTGTTGATAGTAGTTCTAGTCCGTTATACTTACATTATCAGCCGATATATGTTAGTCTTATTCACTGAGTTGGCAACTCACCCCCGTTGTGCCACAGTTCTTTGCAGGAGTCGAGTGCACGGTTAGCAGTAGGGCAGATCCACTTACCAGTTTTTACCGCTCTTTTTTCTAGGTGGGTTACATATGTAGTAACCTCCTCTTTTGGTATTGTATATTGAATCTAGAATATCTTCATCAGACCATGTATATTGACTTAGAACGAAACATGTTGTATATTATGTAGACTGGGTGATATAGTTAGTTATGTTATCTTATGTTTTATTTAATCTTACATGAAATTCTTCAACTTGAGTGTTGTACTATGATTGCGTATTGATTTCTGCTAATTGGTATTGTTGCTCCCAACTAGGGATGCAATTTAATTACATAACTTAAATTGGTTTTCTATTAAAAATTAAAAAAGATAGACACTGTCGAAAGTTTAAAAGCAGTTGTTACGTTTCCATTATTTAAAAACCTCTCGACATGCTACCCCATTCTTTTACTTAATTATTGAACATTTCTAAACTTCCGCAAAAAGGGTTTTTGATCTTGGTTTTTGGCTTACTCAGGTTATGTCGACATCTTGAGATATCGCATAATCTAAGTGCCGGTCACATCCAAACTTTGGGTCGTGACAAAGTTGGTATCAGAGCTTAGGATTAACCTTATGGAAACGAGTAATGAATTAAGTAAGTCGAATTGAGTTCATTACGTAGGATGACCTTTGGTTTAATGGAGTATGTGAATTAGGATGAGTGCAGTACCGTACATATGTTCCACGGCATAATTACTTTACAATATTCAGCCTAACTAACCTTAGGGTATCTATCTCGATTTATCCTTCCTTTGATTCTCTATTATTCCTATTCGTAAGCCTTATCAAGTCTCGTTTCTTGTTCCAGTTGCTATGGCCACGCAAGCTAGGCGAGCTGCAGCCAGAGATGAAGCTAAGGCGAATCCCCCTGTGATTGCGAATGACGCACCGGACATTCCGGCGGTGGATGAACATGTTGATTCTCCTCCTCCAGACAGACTGACTTGGATAGAAGAGGGAATGCTGGGCCTACAGCATGTGGTGGGACAGTTGGCAGAGGCCACCCGTGTTCAGAGGCATGATCAAACACCGATGATGGTCGAACCCGATGAACAGCCTATGCAAACTATCGCACTGGCAGAACCAAGAGTGATGGAGGCATCTCTTCCCGAGTTCATGAGGTTGAGACCTCCGGTGTTTACCGGGACAGATGCAGCAGAGGATCCTCAGTCTTTTCTTGATAGGATGGTGAGGATCGGCAGATCATTGCGATGTTCTGATGCGAGGTCAGTTGAGCTAACTAGCTTTCGATTGGAGGGACTTGCACATGAGTGGTATAAGTCGATGGAGAGAGGGCGAGCCACTGGTCTTCCTCGAATGTTGTTGACCGAGTTTTCTGAAGTTTTCCTTGCTAGATTTCTTCCACAGAGTGTGAGGGACGCCAGAGCTAACTGCTTTGAAGCGTTGAGGAAATCTTCGAGTATGTCGGTGGAAGATTATGATTTAAGATTCACCCAGTTATCACGCTATACTCCATACTTAGTTCCTACGGAGGAGCTTAGGGTGAAGAGGTTCATAAGGAGTCTGGACACGCAGTTGTTTCTTGCTATAGGCTCCCAGCATTTCGATACTTATGCGCAGGCCATGGATGTAGCTATGCGAGTAGAGAAGCGTTTGAGCAAGGCAGTGATTGTTCCGGAGCCAAAGAGGACTAGACCGGTTGGGTCAATGGCTAAGCAGTTTGGCAGAGGTAGAGGAAGGTAAGCTCCAGGCCGCAGTTTCGGACGAGGTTGGACCCAGGGATTAATGTTCAGTTCATACCCCGATGATCAGAGGACCCTATTTACATGTTATAGTTGTGGACTTCCAGGGCATATGGCTAGAGAGTGTACACGCCATGGCGGGACTGTTACTCCGTAGGCTGCCTTACCCCCTCCACCTTCTACTTTGATGGCCTTACTTCATCCCCCAGTTGGCACTATGCGCCAGGCTATTGCACTATGAGGTCAAGGCTTTGCAGGACGCTTTCAGAGAGGTCGAGGAGATCGAGGGAGAGGACGACAGGATGCCGGTAGGGGCCAGGCACGGGTTTTTGCACTGACTCCACAGGATGCCCAGGCATCCAATGCAGTTGTGACAGGTACTCTTGCAGTATGTTCTTTAGATGCACATATTTTATTTGATTCCGGTTCTACGCATTCTTACATATCTGCATACTTTGCACTTTCTCTGGGGAGAGAGTCTTCATTGCTAGAGTCACCGTTAGTTATGATTACTTCGGTGGGAGATTCATTTGTAGCTCGACACGTATTTAGGTCTTGTTCAGTACGTATTGGGGATAGGGATTCATTAGTTGATTTGATTCTCCTGAATATGCTAGATTTTTATATACTTCTTGGTATGGATTGGTTGGTCGCTTATCATACTTATGTTGATTGTCGGGGGAAAGCGGTCAGATTCTGTTTTCCGGGCGAACCGATTTTTGTTGTGCAGGGAGATTGTAGTGTAACTCCTGCCAACATGATTTCTGCTCTTTGTGCGAAACAGCTCTTGAAGAAAGGTTGTCATGGGTTCTTAGCGTTTGTTCAGGACGTAGGACCCGCTGAAGTTCCGTTAGACCAGGTTCCGATCGCACGAGAATTTCCGGATGTGTTTCCTGCTGAATTACCAGGATTGCCACCCGATTGTGATATCGAATTTTGCATTGACTTGATTTCGGGTGCGGGGTCTATTTCTATACCACCTTATCGGATGGCCCCGACGGAGTTGAAAGAACTCAAAGCCAGTTGCAAGAGTTGTTAGATAGAGGACTTGTTCGTCCAAGTGTATCGCCATGGGGAGATCCTGTCTTATTTGTTAAGAAGAAGGACGGTAGTATGAGACTATGTATCGACTAAAGGCAGCTGAATCGAGTTACTGTGCGAAATAGGTATCCATTACCTCGTATCGATGACTTGTTCGATCAGCTGCAGGAGCTGGCTACTTCTCAAAGATTGATTTGCGGTCAGGGTATCACCGGTTGAGGGTTCGGAAGGATGACATTTCGAAGACTGCTTTTCGCACACGTTATGGACATTATGAGTTTCTGGTGATGTCATTCGGACTCACCAACGCCCCAGCAGCTTTCATGGATATGATGAACCGTATCTTCAGGCCATTCCTTGATCAGTTCATTATAGTATTCATTGATGATATTCTTGTTTATTCCCGAAGTCGGGAGGAGCACGAGCAACATTTGCGCATCATGTTGTACACCTTGAAAGAGCATCAGCTGTTCGCTAAATTCTCTAAGTGTGCTTTCTGGCTGGATAGTGTAGATTTCTTGGGTCACGTAGTTACGAGGGATGGGATACATATGGACCTAAAGAAGATTGAAGCGGTACAGCACTGGCCCAGACCTGTGTCAGTTACAGAGGTTCGAAGTTTCTTGGGTCTGGCCGGTTATTACAGACATTTTGTGCAGGATTTTTCTCGGATCACTGGACCATTGACCGGATTGACTAGGAAGGAAGTTCCATTTATTTGGACAGATGCATGTGAGCAGAGTTTCCAGCAGTTGAAGACTCGCTTGACGACTGCACCAGTCTTATCTTTACCTTCTGGGTCTGGTGGTTTTGTTGTGTATTGTGATGCTTCTCGAGTGGGTTTAGGCTGTGTGTTGATGCAGCACGGCAGGATTGTCGCTTATGCTTCTCGACAGTTGAAGAGGCACGAGAAGAACTACCCCACGCATGATTTAGAGATGGCTACTGTGGTATTTGCACTGAAGATTTAGAGGCATTACTTGTACGGTGAGTCATGCCAGATATTTACAGACCATAAGAGCTTGAAGTATATTTTTCAGCAGAGGGATCTGAATCTGAGGCAGCGTCGATGGATGGAACTAGTGAAGGATTACGATTGTGAGATCTTGTATCATCCAGGCAAAGCGAATGTTGTAGCAGATGCTTTGAGTTGGAGGACTGAAGGTAGTTTATCTCATGTGCGCACCTTGCAGAGACAGTCTTCTACAGACTGGCAAATTCTATGTGATAGTCGTGTACAGTTTGAGTTCACATCGACAGGAGGACAGTTAGCACATGTTCGCACCCATCCTCAGTTATTGGGTAGTATTCGAGAGACACGGCCCGCAGATGCTTGTATGTCGGAAATTATGGATCAGGTTAGGCAGGACAGAGAGTCGGAGTTCGTGATAGATGACCATCGAGTATTACATTTTGGGACTCGTCTTTGTGTGCCAGATTCAGATGGACTGAGACGTGAGATCTTAGAGGAGGCCTATCGATCAGCATACAGTATTCATCCTAGTTCCACCAAGATGTATCATGACTTGAAGGATGTTTATTGGTGGGAAGGAATGGAGAGTTATGTTGCGGAGTTTGTTTCGAGATACTTGACTTGTCAGCAAGTCAAAGCCGAGCACCAGAGGCCGGCAGGAGAGTTGCAGCCCTTGCCCATTCCGGAGTGGAAATAGGAACATATTTCTATGGATTTCGTTGTGGGTCTACCCAGGACTAGCAGAGGGTATGATTCCATCTGGGTGATTGTAAATAGATTGACAAAGGCAGCTCACTTTCTTCCTATGAAGACGACGTATGGGTCTGCGCAGTATGCTCAGATTTATATCGACGAGATTGTACGATTGCATGGAGTTCCGACGTACCTAGTATCCGATAGGGGTACCCAGTTTACTAGCAGGCTATGGCAGAAACTTCAAGAAGCTCTTGGTACACGATTGAGTTTTAGTACAGTTTTTCACCCACAGACAGATGGTCAGTCAGAGTGGACCATTCAGACTCTAGAGGATATGCTTTGAGCTTGCAGCCTTGATTTTGGTGGTAGTTGGGATCGTCACTTACCTTTGATAGAATTCTCGTACAACAACAGTTTTCAGGAGACGATCCAGATGGCGCCCTTTGAAGCTTTGTATGGGAGGAAATGCCAATCACCCGTTTGCTGGACGGAACTGAGCGAGAGTAACAGTTTGGGACTGCAAATAGTACAGGAGACTACGAAAAACATTCAGTTGATATAGGACAGAATGAGAGCGGCCCAGCGCAGTTAGAAATCATATGCAGATCGACGCCGTCGTAGACTCGAGTTTGCTGAGGGAAATCATGTGTTCCTTCGGGTATCTCCGATGAAGGGTGTGATGCGTTTCGGGAAAAAGGAGAAGCATAGCCCTAGATATGTCAGACCCTACGAGATTCTGGAGAGAGTGGGTGTTGTAGCTTATCGTTTAGTACTTTCACCGAGTTTTCCCGATGTGCATCCGGTATTTTATGTGTCTATGCTTCGCAAGTATCTTCACGATCTTTCTCACGCGATCCAGCATCAGACCTACTTGAGCCGAATTTATCCTACACAGTGCAGCCAGTAACATTTCAGAAAAAATAAAATATTATTTTTGGGAATTTTTATAATTAAATAATAAATATTATGAATATTATTTAATGCAGTATAATTAAATACCGATAAATTGGGAAATATTTGGGAAATTATGGGAATTATGGAGATAAAGGTGTTTTTATATGATTTAAGCAATTATGAGTTCTTTATGATTAATTATATTCCATTTTAATACTAATCGCGATTAAATATCGCTAATCGCGCATTAAGCTTGATTTGTGCACATGACATGCACCATGACATTTTTACACATCGTTACATTTTTCTACCATGATTTCTTTTTGTGCATGGTTTTGTTTTAAAGGAAAATGAGAAGAGAAAAGAATAGAAAGGAAAAGAAAAGAAAAAGAAATGGAATAAAGAATGAGAGATGGGCATGAAAGAGAAGAGAGGTGAGGGGTTCATTTGACCTTGACTCATTGTGTTGTCTCCACCATCTTCATCATTTCTTCTTCTCACTCCCTCGCCATGGCTTCCTCTCTCTCTCCACCACCTCCTACACCACACAACAACCTCAAAAATGCACCAAAACCTTACACCCTCTTCACATTAAACGTGCACAATCTCACTACAAGCATGATGGACCAAGAAAAATCTGATTTTGCGCACTTTGGGCAACTTAAGAATTTTCTTGAGTTACCAAATGAGATAATTCTTTCACCTTTTCTATAGTATTACATTCAATTTAGCATCCTTACTTGTTTAAAAGTGTTTTAGTGAAGTTTAGCGAACATAGAAAATTTTAAGTTGAGGTTAGAGTTTGAGTTGAATCCTAAGATGAAATTAAGGCTTGATAGTGACCTTAAACCCTTATGGTGTTTCTTTAAAGACCTAAACCAAAGACTAGAACCCCAATTAGAAAACTTAGAATCCCCGATATCGTATTTTTGTGGAAATTGTGTAGGGAAAATGAAATCTGCTAACACTCGGGGACATGGAAAATTATTTAGCAAACACTATGAGTCATGCAGGCACCCAGTAAGCTACCATAGAGACCCGAGACCAAACCCTAACACCATGGCCGCAAATTTAATCTCGTGGGCTGTAATTTACGGCCTGGGTACCTCATTTGGGGTTTGTGCTTCGTCTGTAGCTCCTATATCAGTAAAATAGACCCTTTACATATGCAAAATTGGCTAATTTCACTTAGGGTAAAATCTGGAGCATGTTCTCTAAGTTTCTGAATTCGTTTTTCAATTTTTAATGAATTTGGATTTGGTATTTGATATTGTGTTTTCGTCGTGTGGTATTTGAACGTCAACTACTAGGGTTACTGATCGTGTTTTGCATACGAGGCTATAGGTTTTGACCTATGAGCGAAACGTGTGACGTTTTGGTTTCTGACTTGATACGCAATTAGGATGTGTTATGATATGTAGGTACCCCATGAGGATTTCGAGACGATGAAGAAGAGGATGGCGGTATCGACATCGGCAAGTAAGGAGCAATGTGAGTAGATCTATATCTACGGTGGAAAGTCGGGTGGATGGCGTGTAGCATCCCCGCAAAGTTTTGGTGGAAACCGATTTATAGAATATGGTTAAGAGAACCTAGAGTAGAAACTAGGGTTAGAATTAATTGATAGCTAGAGAAAACATATTATAAACTAGAAGATAGTTAGTGATGATTGAATATATTTTGGGATATGAGTTGGAAGCTTTAGGGATAGGGAAAAAAAGTGAATTGTGAATCACGAATCATAACTATGTAATTTCCTTAGAATCAGTACGAGTTTAAAATATCATGACCTTTGATGTATAGTGTAGATTGCGTATATAAATTGACTCATTGAGAAATATAAAATGCGATGAAAAGAGAATACGATTTGATAGGTGATCCGATGATATGTTGGTATACAGATGTGAGTCGATTGAGATGATTGATACCTTGCCGGTCCCCTGATATGAGATTGTTATGGTTGTGACCCGGGACATAGGTATATATATATATATATTGTGGTGAATCATAAGTGGTATATCGTATGTGACGTTAAGTCCGTACCCCTCATTGTCATATAGGTTGGTAGGATACCTATCGGTTTAATGCCGCCGTACGATGATTTTCTGTACGTGATGAGTTTGACTTGAGGATTGATTTATACCCTTGGCTAGAGGATGTCGTACGATGGTTTATACCGTATACGTGATGTGTGAGGCAGGATGCCGACTGATAGATTCACCGACTCGGTTATACTAGATAGTATACCTGTCAGCATTTGCTTATGATTTACCTTATGCTGCATTCATGTTATTCTCATTGCATTACATATACCTATGCTAGTACACCTACACCATTATCGATGATGCGTATGTTACATTTACACAGATTAGCCGGCTCATATACTTCATCATCGATAATTGCCATGTCATTACACAGTAGGATTACTGCATCGTGATATGACTCTTTGCATAATTTACTTGCTATAGTTACCTATGCACCTTTATACGATGTTGCATTTAACTTTGGAGAAATTGAGAACCGCGGGATATATTTAAAAACGGGAATCATTTTAAAAGAGCGGTTTTCCCTTAATATGTCGTATCACTGTTTCATGTTGCATGATATACGATATGCTTACATTTCTGTCATATGTCGCATACATTATGCTTTATGATTTTACGCATTGAGATATGTTGTTTTCATGAGATTTCTGGATTTGAGAACTATGGCTATTTCAAAAGAAAGTAAGTACTGCTTTAAAAACCCGGTTTCTCTTGATATGATATTTCAGTGCGTCCACCATGCGTTTTATCGGTTCTGAGACGTGTGACATGTGAAACCCGATTCGAGGAGCCGAATGAGGCCGATTGCAGGTACATGGTGGACCCGGTATGGTACCCCGAGGCGAGAACGGATTGCTGTGCTGCAGACGGTGAGCCTGGCAGAAGGACTACTACCTACCGGTGATTGTATTGGGCTCGGCGGATATCCGGAAGATACCGACCGGAGTCGAGAGATGATATGGGCCGATCCGGACTGACGGAGCCTGTGGGCCGATCCGGACTGACGGAGCTCGAGATATGAGGATTTACGTATCGATGCTGGACATGGGTTTCATGATATTTTCGAGTGTCAATGTTGGACATCCAGGTTCCATGATTTTGATGTGTCGCGAGGGACACCGTTGATTATATCCTCATACTTACTTGCATACATACATTGATTATATGGTTGGATGAGATCCACATGCATACAGACATTGGTTATATTGTTGGATTACATCCGCATATATATAGGTACTGATTACATTGTTGGCATATTGATGACTCGGTCACCCTAAATATCATAGTATTACCTTTATGATATAGTTGACCTAGGAGTCATTGTTTATTCAATTTCTACTTGTAGATGTTTTTCTACTCACGAGTTGGCAACTCACCCCATTGTGCCACAGTTCTTGCAGGTTGACCGCATAGATCGGTAGCGGCATCGCTGACACACAGCTACTTTTAGGTGATTTGCTCGGTAGGTGGGACATTTGTATCGTACCCACTCTTGTACTTATTCATATTATATCTAGTTAACTCCATCAATCAAATGTAGTAATTGTATAAGTAACATGACTTAGTGAGACTTGTGGTTGCAAGACTTAGAGCAAGGGGTTTTCCACTACTTGTGGTTATGTGGTCTTGCTTTACTTTATCTTTATGGTGATCTTCGCCGTTAGGCGTCGTTTACTTATATATACTGTTTTTCGTGGTTGTGATCCGCCGTTTGGCGAAGAGCTAGCTCCTGCTTGGGATTACCTTTTATTATTATCTTATATTTGTGGTTTTGGATCAAAATATACAAAGGAGGTGTTGTCCAAATTTTTTTTAAAGACAAACATATTTTCAAACTAATAAATTCCACTTGCATTGTCATGTTCCTTACTTATGCATTTATTGAAAACATCGATTTCATTGTACATTTATTTCAAAACTTCACCTCCTTTATTTTCAAAAAGGTTTAGATTTTCTGGGTTTCGACTTACTTGAATTATGTTACGCCTTTAGACGTTGCGTGATTTAAGTGCCGGTCACGAACTGTTATTTCGGGTCGTGACAAAGTTGGTATCAGAGCGCTAGGTTTAACCTTGGTTCGAGTCTATGTTTGACTATGTGGAGTCTAGGACGGGTATGTATTTCGGAACCTAGGCTTGACCTTACGGAACTTAGACTTGAACGGGGGTTATTAGACCCGAACTTTCATTTCATAGGCTGGCCCTGATTGATGGAGTAGGTAGCTTGAGTAGAGTGGCGTACCGTACGTATGTTCTGCGGCATATTTACGATACGATACTCCACTTAAGAAACCTTAGGATGTACATATTTTGAGATCGGTGATTCTCTTTGTACCCATGATTATACATCCATTTGAGATTCTTGATTCTATTTGTTTCCATGATCATACTCTCATTGATGTTGTTCCTTCTTATGATCATGTATCCATTCTTGATCTGTCGTTTCCTTTCATGCCTTTGACCTGTTTTCATCGAGACTCGATTAAGGTTCCTGTCACCATGGTTTGAGCGCAGATTGAGCTGCTGCTAGTGATGCGGTCAGGGCGAGCTCGTCTGGTACGAGGACTGACCATCGTGGTTTTCTGGTGATACGGGAATGTCTCGAGTTAGCGTTTGCGTCGTGACCTCTTATCTGAGGCGAGTTTTTGGCGTTGCACCGGATGATCGGGCCATGGATAGAGGCTGCCTGTTGTGAAAGGACTGTTGACATGCAGCATACCTCAGAGATTGTGATGCCGTCTACCGTGTAGACAAATGACCCTGCTGTTGCTGAGATTGATATGATGTCGCTTCCAGAGCTTATGAGCTGAGATAGCTGGAGCTTCCAGGCAGAGATGCGACAGATGATAGCTAGTCTATTCCGAGTTGAGAGACGAAAGTGATTCGTCAGATTGATGTGCCGACGCAGGCCCAGTTGAGTTGAAAATTTCCAGTGTGGAGAGAGTCTTACTCAGATCTAGAGCAGACCGATCCAGAGATGACCGTTGACTTATTGCCTTTCCTGGGGGATTGAAGCATTGTTTAGCATGCGGGCGAAGGGTATTCACATGTTGTATGGGCGAAGTTTAAAAGGTTCGAACGAATGTCAGGAACCTATTTTTCCAAGTTTAAGTATTCGGAAGAACATGCAGGTAATTCTTTGGACCCTCTAGAAGAATGAAACCCTAACTCGACATGATGACCATGGAACCGCTTTTGAACCTTAGGGTTTGCGGCAGTTTAGCGGTGCCATCAGTGAGGCTTGGGTTTGCCCTTCTATGGCTGGTCCAGAGGTACTGTGGTATGTACCAGATATTTTTAGACTGTGCCCAGGTGTTGAGCTTTCGGGAAATTATGAGACTTTAATGAATCGATCAAAACGTTTAACACCATCTGAATGTCATGTAATAAGAGACTAGTAAGCTGACCAGCATCGGATAGAGGACCTTACCCAGATGTGTTGTGAGTTGATCGAGGACGGACGAGTATGGAGTATTCTTCCGATGGTTGGGACGAGTTCCCGAGGACGTGTTCGGCCAGATATCTTCTACAGAGTGCTGAAGATACCGAGTTCATAATTTCGAGTCCGTGCGAGAGACTCCAGATTGACTGTAGCCGAGGTCCATTGCAGTACACAGATAGCACGACGTGACGTCAAAGTGGATGATGATACAGACGAGTGGAACCAGTAGTTCGCGCGAGATGCTGGCGAGCTGTTGTTACTCCCTGTCGAGATCAGAGATCTGATATGCTTACAGAGGCATTGGGATGCGATTCCCGAGAAAATGCTGTGCTGAGAACACAGATGTTCAGAAAACGAATAGATTATGTAAGAGTACCAGCCTTCGTACAGTTCGGCATAGGCGAGATCGGAAGAGACCTTGAGCAGGATTCCTTCCAGGACACTGCTGCAATGAGATTTGCACCTAGGATCAGTTGTGTCACGTACATTTAGAGGACAGAGGCTGACGCCAGTGACGTGCTGCTTTATGAGTGGTCATATTAATTGGCCGAGAGATGACCAGAGGAGTACCAGAGCGGAATCGTTTCCGTTAGTGCACCGGACCGGGCCGATGAGCTGAAAGATTGGGAGATTGGTAATCCACAGAGAAATGAAGACCCAGAGACAGAGAACGCCAGACCGTGAGCGGGAGGCAAGAGGATGATCTTGCTCTGCCAGTTTTGGGTGCACCGATATTTTTTTCGACATTTTAGGAGGTTTACCTCAATGTCATTTATTGCGATTTGCGTTTGTGATCCTAGTATCATGCTTATATCGCTTAGATTTGAGTTTTATGATATTGTTTTCGTGCACCATGGCTGCACCTATTGGGTATTTACATTTTGTGCATAGTTATTATACTTGATATATATTTTATACACCATTCTGTTGATTTGCGATTTGTGCATACCTGTTGCACTTGATGACGATTTTGTGCGTTGGTAGCCCGTGTTTTTGATTTCATGGACTTCATACAGTTAATTTGATTTTTGCACTCGGTATAGCTTATATATGCTTGCAGTGCATTAATACGTGTTTTGTGCACGCAGTTGCACACGTTTTTTTTATTTCATACACCTTCGTACACTCGGTGTTGCTTTTATACGCATTTGAGTTATTGATGAGTTTCCGTGCATTTATTGCACCAGATTTGTACTTTGTGCATTTGCATGCACTGGATTTGTATTTCATGCACTGGATGCACCCGATTTGTGTTTTGTGCATTTGTTGCACCAGATTCGTATTTTGTGCATTGTTGCACCATCTTGGTATTCGTGCATTAGTTGCACTAGAATTATACTCCGTACCTTGGTTGCACCCGATTTATATATTTGAGCATTTGTTTCGTCAGACTTATGTTTTTGTGCGCGTTGCTCTTGACGTTCGTTTTTCGTGCGCTTTACCGCACTGGGCATTGATTTTGACTTGACGCGCTTGGGTTGGATTGTGCGCATATTAACCGCTTGATTTTGGATTTTTGTGTGCATTGGATGCACTTGAGTGAGATTTTACTCGTGCATGTTGGATGCCCTTGGTCTAGATTTTATTCGTGCATATGGGATGCACTTGATTACGATTTCCATTTGTGCATGACGGATGCACTTGATTTGGATTTTTGCGCATGTTGGGCGCATAATATGATATGTTATTTTGTGCACACCGGATGCACTGGATTGAGATTTTCATGCACTCTAAGTGCACTTGATATTGTTGTCGTGCACACCTGTTGCACTGGACAGATATTTTCGTGCACACCTATTGCACTTGGTTTTGGTTTTGTGCACATTCGTAGCACTTGTATTTGGATTTGATTTCCATGTGCACCAGACGCACGTGATGGTTAGATATGCCTTTTGAGGCTGATTTTGCTTTTGAGCACTTTGTTTTCATGATGGGCACTATGTTATATAGTAACCGAACAAGACTGATCCGAGGACAGTACCTGATTAATTTGCATGCATTAAAAGTTCAACCAGAGGTTTTCAAAAGGGGCTATAGTCATGCTATTTCTTACGTGTCTGTGAGCGATACGAACGTTTATAAAAAAGAAAACCTTTTAGGATATTTTAGAAACGACGGAATGCATATTTAGCAAAACATATATTAGTATTTTACAAATGAGCGTCCGTCACTTATGCCGTGAGTTACGCATCACGCGGCGATTCAGAAAAGATTTTGCATGTATTTTATTCAGATTTGAAGTTTTCAAGGATGCGTACTATACACGTATTATAGTATTTGACTAGTGAACATTGGATTTCTGTAGTGGATTTCGAGATCTGTATCTCCATTGTAACTCCGAGGATATGCGTGCAAATTTGATGATTTGCGTGACGCTTGACGGAGTTCAATTTTGAGTTTTATACTCGTTTTCAGGTGCACGCGATGCGCTGTGTTATTTCTGCATCTTCCGTAATTTCGGAGCCCCGTTGATTTGAGTTGAGTATTGAAATGTTTTAGATTTTGGGAGTTTAAATTTAAATTCGGTGACCGAATTTCTTTAAGAGGGGAAGATTGTAACATTTCAGAAAAAATAAAATATTAATTTTAGGAATTTGTATAATTAAATAATAAATATTATGAATATTATTTAATGCAGTATAATTAAATACCGATAAATTGGGAAATATTTGGGAAATTATGGGAATTACGGAGATAAAGGTGTTTTATATAATTTAAGCAATTATATGTTCTTTATGATTAATTATATTCCATTTTAATGCTAATCGCGATTAAATATCGCTAATCGCGCATTAAGCTTGATTTGTGCACATGACATGCACCATGTCATTTTTACACATTGTTACATTTTTCTACCATGATTTCTTTTTGTGCATGGTTTTGTTTTAAAGGAAAATGAGAAGAGAAAAGAATAGAAAGGAAAAGAAAAGAAAAAGAAATGGAATAAAGAATGAGCGATGGGCATGAGAGAGAATAGAGGTGAGGGGTTCATTTGACCTTGACTCATTGTGTTGTCTCCACCATCTTCATCATTTCTTCTTCTCACTCCCTCACCATGGCTGCCCCTCTCTCTCCACCACCTCCTACACCACAAACAACCTCAAAAATGCACCAAAACCTTACACCCTCTTCACATTAAACGTTCACAAGCTCACTACAAGCATGATGGACCAAGAAAAATCCGATTTTGAGCACTTTGGGCAACTCAAGAATTTTCTTGAGTTGTCAAATGAGGTAATTCCTTCACCATTTCTATAGTATTACATTCAATTTAGCATCCTTACCTGTTTAAATGTGTTTTAGTGAAGTTTAGCGAACATAGAAAATTCTAAGTTGAGCTTAGGGTTTGAGTTGAATCTTAAGATAAAATTGAGGCTTGATAGTGACCTTAAACCCTTATGGTGTTTCTTTAAAGACCTAAACCAGAGACTAGAACCCCAATTAGAGAACTTAGAATCCCCGATATCATATTTTTGTGGAAACTGTGCAGGGAAAATGAAATCTGCTAACACTCGGGGACCTGGAAAATTATTTAGCAAACACTATGAGTCATGCAGGCACCCAGGAAGCTATCACAGAGACCCGAGACCAAACCCTAACACCATGGCCGCAAATTTAATCCCATGGGCCGCAAGTTGCGGCCTGGATACCTCATTTGGGGTTCGTGCTTCGTCTGTAGCTCCTATATCAGTAAAATAGACCCTTTACATATGTAAAATTGGCTAATTTCACTTAGGGTAAAATCTGGAGCATGTTCTCTAAGTTTCTGAATTCATTTTGCGGTTTTTAATGAATTTGGATTTGGTATTTGATATTGTGTTTTCGTCGTGTGGCGTTTGAACGTCAACGACTAGGGTTACTGATCGTGTTTTGCATGCGAGGCTATAGCTTTTGACCTATGAGCGAAATGTGTGTCGTTTTGGTTTCTGACTTGATTTTAATACGCAATTGGGATGTGTTATGATATGTAGGTACCCCACGAGGATTTCGAGATGATGAAGAAGAGGATGGCGGTATCGACATCGGCAAGCAAGGAGCAATGTGAGTAGATCTATATCTACGGGGGAAAGTCGGGTTGATGGCGTGTAGCACCCCTGCAAAGTTTTGGTGGAAACCGATTTATAGAATATGGTTAAGAGAACATAAAGTAGCAAACTAGGTTTAGAATTTATTGATAGCTAGAGAAAACATATTATAAACTAGAAGATAGTTAGTGATGATTGAATATATTTTGGGATATGAGTTGGAAGCTTTAGGGATAGGGAAAAAAAAGCGAATTGTGAATCACGACTCATAACTATGTAATTTCCTTAGAATCAGTATGAGTTTAGAATATCATGACCTTTGATGTATAGTGTAGATTGCGTATATAAATTGACTCATTGCGAGATATAAAATGCGAAGAAAAGAGAATATGATTTGATAGGTGATCCGATGATATGTTGTTATACAAATATGAGTCGATTGAGATGATTGATACCTTACCGGTCCCCTGATATGAGATTGTTATGGATGTGACCCGGGACATAGGTATATAGATATATATATTGTGGTGAATCGTGAGTGGTATGTCATAAGTGACGTTAGGTCCGTACCCCTCATTGTCATATAGGTTGGTAGGATACCTATTGATTTAATGCCTCCATACGATGATTTTCCCTACGTGATGAGTTTGACTTGAGGATTGATTTATACCCTGGCTAGAGGATGCTGTACGATGGTTTATACCGTACGTGATGTGTGAGGCTGGATGCCGACTGATAGATTCACCGACTCGGTCATACTAGATACGTATACCTGTCAGCATTTGCTTATGATTTACCTTATGCTGCATTCATGTTATTCTCATTGCATTGCATATACCTATGCTAGTACACCTATACCATTATCGATGATGCGTATGTTACACTTGCACAGATTAGCCGGCTCACACACTTCATCAACGATAATTGTCATGTCCTTACACAGTAGGATTACTGCATCATGATATGACTCTTTGCATAATTTACTTGCTATAGTTACCTATGCACCTTTAACGACGTTACATTTGAATTTGGAGAAATTGAGAACCGCAGGTTATATTTAAAAACTGAAATCATTTTAAAAGAGCGGTTTTCCCTTAATATGTCATATCACTGTTTCATGTTGCATGATATACGGATATGCTTACATTTCTATCATATGTCGTATACATCATACTTTATGATTTTACGCAATGAGATATACTGTTTTCATGAGATTTCTGGATTTGAGAATCGTGGCTATTTCAAAAGAAAGTAAGTACTGTTTTAAAAACCTGGTTTCTCTTGATATGATATTTCAGTGCGTCCACCATGCGTTTTTTCGGTTCTGAGATGTGTGATATGTGAAACCCAATTCGAGGAGCTGGATGAGGCTGATTACGGGTATATGGTGGACCCGGTATAGTACCCCGGGACGAGAACGGATTGCTGTACTGCAGACGGTAAGCCTGGCAGAGGGACTACAACCTACCGATGATTGTATTGGGCTCGGCGGATATCCGGAGGATACCGACCGGAGTCGAGAGATGATATAGGCCGATCCGGAATGTCGGAGCCCGTGGGACGATCCGGACTGACGGAGCCCGAGATATGAGGATTTACGTGTCGATGCTGGACACGGGTTTCATGATGTTTTCGGATGTCGATGTTGGACACCTAGGTTCCATGATTTTGATGTGTCGCGAGGGACACCGTTGATTATATCCTCATACTTACTTGCATACATACATTGATTATATGGTTGGACGAGATCCACATGCATACAGATATTGATTATATTGTTGGATTACATCCGCATACATATAGGTATTGATTACATTGTTGGCACATTGATGACTCGGTCACCCTAGATATCATAGTATTACCTTTATGATATAGTTGACCTAAGAGTCGTTGTTTATTCGATTTTTACTTGTAGATGTTTTTCTACTCACGAGTTGGCAACTCACCCCCATTATGCCACAGTTCTTACAGGTTGACCGTATGGATCAGTAGCGGCATCGCTGGCACACAGCTACTTTTGGGTGATTTGCTTGGTATGTAGGAATTTGTATCGTACCCACTCTTGTACTTATTCATATTGTATCTAGTTAACTCCATCAATCAAATGTAGTAATTGTATAAGTAATGAGACTTAGTGAGACTTGTGGTTGCGAGACTTAGAGCGAGGGGTTTTCCGCTAATTGTGGTTATATGGTATTGCTTTACTTTATCATTGTGGTTATCTTCGCCGTTGGGCGTCGTATACTTATATATACTGTTTTGCGTGGTTGTGATTCGTCGTTTGGCGAAGCGCTAGCTCCCGCTTAGGGATGCCTTTTATTATTATCTTGTATTTATGGTTTTGGATCAAAATATACAAAGGAGGTGCTGCCCAAATTTTTTTTTAAAGACAAACATGTTTTCAAACTAATAAATTCCACTTGCATTGTCATGTTCCTTACTTATGAATTTATTGAAAACATCGATTTCATTGTGCATTATTTCAAAACTTCACTTCCTTTATTTTTAAAAAAGTTTAGATTTTCTGGGTTTCGGCTTACTTGAATTACGTTACGCCTTTAGACGTTGTGTGATTTAAGTGCCGGTCACGAGCTATTATTTCGGGTCGTGACAAGCCAGTAGCTATTCTTGACTGGCAAGCAAAGAAACTAAGATCAAGGGTACTTCCATCTGTAAAGGTTCTTTGGCGAGGAACGAATCGCGAAGAGATTACTTGGGAGACTGAGGATGCGACGCAAAGGAAATTTCCAAATCTTTTTAAAGGTATGTCTAGTTAAGTTTTAAATTCGGGGACCGAATTTTCTTAAGGGGGGAATATTGTAACATTTTGAAAATTTGAAAATAAATAAAATTAATTAATTAAATAATAAAATGTTAATTAAAAAAGTTATTAAATCAAATTAGGACATTTTCTTAAGTAGTATGTAAAACATATTAAATTGAAATTTTAGTGTGTAACATTTATAAATTTCAAGGGTTTTAGTATGAAATTTAGCTTCATTTTAATTAAAATGGTATTATATAATAACATAGGTAGTGAAGGATCTTTGTGAAGAATTTAGGAAATTATGCAAACTTAGATTTTTTAGGGTGTAAGTGGAAAAGGGGTTAGATAATGTTTAGCTCAGAAATTATATCAAGATAAAACAGATTGGAGTGATAATGCATAGCCACCACCTACTTGCATGCATACTTCATGCACAACACCTTCTCCTTGCATGAGAATGACACACCTTACTTGATGACACCTCCTCCTACACCTCACTCTTTCTCTTGACCATACATTATGTGTTCAGATCATTATAACCAAATTAAAATTCTGAAATTTCAAAATAAAGAGAAAGAAAACACTTAGAATTCACAAAAGAGAAATAAAAGAAAAGAGAAGTGAATAAGAAGAACCAGGCTAAGGATTTCCACCATCAAGCTAGGGGCTAAGGACTTGAGTGTCTTGGAGGAAACTCTCAACCATCCTCAGTGAGTATAATTCCTAACTCGGTAGATTTAGTTCTGTAATTGTAAAATTTAGAAATCGAATATCGTATTTTAGGCAAAAAGTTAGCTCTGTATTAATCTGCTATAATTTAGAGAAAAATCAACTTAACCAAAGAGTGTCTAAATCTTATAAACTGGACCTAGAACAAACCCTATGAGTACGAACCAAGGGGCTCGGATTTTGGCCGGCGAGGCTTAGGCAAATTCCGGCGTCTCCGGATTTCTTAGCGATTTGGAGCATATGGTTTTCATGATAAGTCTATAAATGTGGATTAATCTGTTTGGTATTGTTTATTTAAGTTACTTTAATAGTATATGAAATCTGGGAGTTAATATCTGAAAGGGGTTAAAACGTTTAAAATACGACACGGATAATTCGTAACGCGTTCTGTTTTCTGTTACGAAACAGCGTTTGGTTAAATTTCAGTTAAAATAAGTGTTAGATAGTTTGCAATAGTCATACGTAGTATAGTTAGTAATTTCATATTTTCTCCGTATCGGAGTTAGCCGTTTCTTATACAAGTTAAATTCAACATTAGATTCAAATACGGAAACTTCGGAGGCCGCAAGGAAAGGAAAAGAATTGGCGATTTCTGAGTAGTACGACGTATTCCGGTGAGTAGACTAAACATCTACCGGGGGATTTTGTGTGGATGGCGTGATACGTCCGTAACTTAAGTTAAATGAAATGTGCTTTTACATATAACTTGAACATATGCATTCATACATATATATCCATGTCATGTTAATAATAGTTAGAACACTGCACAATTATCGACGAGTCATGCTGCACATGCATGTACCTACATGTTACACTACACCTCGTCGATATTACATGTCACTTTCACACTTAGTATTTATCCTGTTAAATATGATTCTTATCATACCTTAAACATCAAAATTATTAGTAGCTTGCACAAATGACATCATGTTTCATATTCAAGTGTTAGAAGTTGATATAAATGGCATTTGTATTTCGAGAATTTGTGGTTTTAAGTTTTCATATATTATTGCGTAAGATCAGTGATTTTCATGATTATGTGTCACGTCCACCATGAGATGTCGTTTTTATGATTTGGTTTTATTCCGAACCGAGTTGGGGGTCATACGGTTGCGGATTTACAATTTTATCCAGACCGAGTCGAGAGGCATACAGTTGGATACATGGTGGACCCGGTCGAGGCCGAGGGGAAGGATAGCCGCATTTTAGGCGGGGAGCGTAATACCAGAGACAGTTGTGAACACGGCGGATATCTAGATGATATCGACCGGTGTTATTGAGAAACATGATCATTCGGAGAACGATGCCTGATGAAACACCGAAAATTTGTATCGATATTAGACACGGAAAAATGAACCTGATTTGGAAAATAATTGATGAGATTTCAGTTTTGATTTATACATTGAGTAGTACATATTCATTCTTCCACCTGTTATCATGCATCACATTTATTACTGTTGATAGTAGTTCTAGTCCGTCATACTTACATTATCAGCCGATATATGTTAGTCTTATTCACTGAGTTGGAAACTCACCCCCGTTGTGCCACAGTTCCTTGCAGGAGTCGAGTGGACGGTTAGCAGCAGGGCAGATCCACTTCCAGTTTTTACCGCTCTTTTTGCTAAGTGGGTTACATATGTAGTAACCTTCTCTTTTGGTTTTGTATATTGAATCTAGAATATCTCCATCAGACCATGTATATTGACTTAGAACGAAACATGTTGTATATTATGTAGACTGAGTGATATAGTTAGTTATGTTATCTTATGTTTTATTTAATCTTGCATGAAATTCTTCAACTTGAGTGTTGTACTATGATTGCGTATTGCTTTCCGCTACTTGGTATTGTTTCTCCCAACTAGGGATGCATTTTAATTACATAACTTAAATTGGTTTTCTATTAAAAATTAAAAAAGATAGACACTGTCGAAAGTTTAAAAGCAGTTGTTACATTTCCATTATTTACAAACCTTTCGACATGCTACCCCATTCTTTTACTTAATTATTGAATATTTCTAAACTTCCGCAAAAAGGGTTTTTGATCTTGGTTTTTGGCTTACTCAGCTTATGTCGACATCTTGAGATATCACATAATCTAAGTGCCGGTCACATCTAAACTTTGGGTCGTGACAGTGTTGTTCCCCGCTGAGTTGGGATGATGTTGGAGATCGTGAACTCCTTGGGCCAGAGATGATCGTGACAACTGTGGATGTAGTTCACACGATCAGGGAAAAGATGCGCATAGCTCAGAATCATCAGAAGCATTAGGCAGATCAAAGCGTCGACACCTGGAGTTCCAACCCAGAGAGCATGTGTTTATGAAGATCTCTCTGACCAGAAGAGTGATGCATTTTGGTAAGAAGGGTAAACTTAATCCAAGGTACATCAGGACGTTCGACATACTTGAACGAGTTGGAGAAGTGGCGTACCGCTTGACACTACCACCCTCATTGGAAGGAGTGCACAACGTGTTCCACATATCCCAACTATGACAATATGTGAGCGACCCCAGCCACATACTTGATCACTCAGAGCTCACTTTACAGACCGATCTAATTTGCGAGCAGCAACCAGTTGAGATCTTGGATTGAAAGGTGAAGATTTTACGGAACAAGGAGGTGAACTTAGTTCGAGTGATATGGAGAAGGGATTCGCCAGGAGAATCAACCTGGGAATGAGAAGACGATATGAGTGCATGATACCCTCACCTTTTTGAAAATTAGTCTTTATGTAAATTTCGAGGACGAAATTTTTATAAGGAGGGTAGAATATAACGACTCTGAAATCTCTGTACAAATGTAACTTGTTCAAATATATAGAAAGGGTATTTCGTCCTGTTTAGGAGTTATAAGTTAATATTATTCAATAAAAGCAAGAACAATCTTGTAGCCCACTGGTTAAGACTCTCTACTGATGTGTTATAGCCTGCGTGTTCGAATACCATCCGTCCCAATTATTTTTATAATTCTTCCTTTTAAAAATTTTCGGAAGCCCAAGAGTCGTACGTGCAATACACGAAGAAATGAAAAGATTTAGAGAAATCAAACATGATAAATGAGGAGTTAAAACAAATTAATACACAGGGTACGAATCTCGAGACACATGGCCAACATCTGACCACCCAAAATTGCCTCCAGGCCGCCGCCGGCGGTTGAGATGCCCCCAAATCTTTTTTTAGCCGCCCCGTGTAACCCTCTGACTCCCCCTACTCTATTTTATTGTTTGATTTCTCTCAATTAAACAGAGAGTTGCTCGGTCCTTTCATCTACCCCATTAACACTATTTTAATTCTTTTTAATTCAATTTTTAATTCTTATACTTTCAAAATTTTCCCTATAAATGCCTAGCCCTACCATCTTATTCCTCATTTCTAAAAATTTCACAAAAATACTCTCTAAATTCTCAAGTCCAAGCAAGAGGAGTTAAGCCTTTCTCAAGTGAAGTTTCCAAAGTCGAAACGTTGTCAATCGATTCTTTCCACACGTCTTAGTCTCGGTTCTACCAGCCGAGACATCCTCTTACCTCTTCTCAACGCTCCAAAACCCATAAGTCTCTCTTTCCTTCTTTCATTTCGACTCAAACCGCATTCTAAAATAATATCGACAAGTGGAGTTAGCATTTTTTTTTATAATTTCCTTTAAATAATTTTTATTACAATTATCATATAAAGAAATTACATTAATACTTTAACAACAACCTTAAGCTAATGTTCATTCAATTAATTTTGAATGTGTTTAGATTCCATGTTATATTTAAACGTATAACTGAACTTTTTTATATAAATATCATGAAATTTAAAAGTAACCATTTTATCGAAACCTAGAAATATATACCTATAAAAAATTTACGGGGTAATGACCTATCACATCACATACACTATGGTTTCATAACACGATGTTTTTCATACATGTTTAATTTGAAGAATACGATTTACAATAAAATACCATTACTTTTACAAAATGCTTTTATCGCTATTTTTAATTCCTTTTGCAATTACGCCTCTACAACCCTGATTAGAGGATCCGTTTGTGGATGGTGCGGATTATCGCACGTCCTTAGGATAGTAGAACGAGATGCAGAACTTTTCGCGAAGAATTTTGTCTTGAAGGAAATTTAAAAATACGATTTAAAAGAATACGATATTTTTCTTAAACAAATTAAACTTTGGAAAATTATATAAAATTATGAATCCATATTTTGAAAAACTATATTTTTAAATGAAATATTAATATTTTAATAAAATACCACCAAGTTTCCAAAAGTATAGTTTTCATAAAAACACCATAAACTTTTAAAAGTTAGGTTTCATCACTAAAATACCACTAAAACTAAAATACATTTTCATTAAAACTTTTAATATTATAAATCACCATCGAGCTTTATTTTTAAACAATATTAAAACATTTTACATAAAAAACCCCTCGAGAAATGCAAACAATGTAAATACAATGTAAACAATAAGAATAAATCTTTATGGACCTTAGATTTAATATAAGTTTAAGCGGTGTCATTTCTCTTGAGCCCTAGGGAGCCGAAGAAAGCGAGTGATTGCCTATTCAGGTTAGACAACACTGCAAATTAATGGAGTTATCAATGATAATCGTCTTGGAAAAAAGACACAAATCCTGCCGTCCATGTGCAGTGGTTGTCCGATTATTCCCGAACTTAAGAATTTCAAATGTTAAATTCATTCATAAGATATTGACCATAGCCTGAATACAAACTCGAACTCAAATCCAAACTGAAACCCAAACTTGAAAACTTGGATTTGAATATCCAAACTTGAACTTGAACACTTGACTTGACTTGACCAAACCATGAATATAACTTGACATGAATACCCGAATACATGATTACATCTTGAACTTGAACTGGTACATCTTTATATTCATGGATTCGGCCAAGACCTGTAAACTTGAACTATACACTACAATACGCGAGGATAAGGGGTAGATTGGTACGGAACATATATCGTGGCACAATAGATCATTTTAAAATACAGCTACATGAATTTACGTGCCGTTGTCTCTTGGGTTTTGATGGGGCCTTGTGCTACATGTTATCATAGCCCACGGGGTAAGTTGGACTCTTCTCATATACATGAATACCTTTTTATCAAATTATAAATAACTACGTTAGAATAGCTATCTTATACCTGTAAATGATCATGCATAGATACTCTCATATACAACCTTACCTATTCACTTTTACTTGGTTTCTATTCACTTCATACAACTTTCAGTCATCTTTATTTACTTATTTGGGGACTTACCGAGTGCTAGTTTGCTGAAAACATTCCTCTATATTTTTTTTTCTTGGAATGTTCGTCAGGAGGACCGGACTCTAAGGAGATAGAGCCGAGCCAGGAGGACTTGGACCGGTTTGCTATACATCCTGACTACTAGCTCCTTTATGCATTTACTTTTAATATGTCAATATTTAGGTATTTGTTTAAATCATTGTATCTTTTTATTTTCGACAGTTGTATTTGAATTTTGAATGTAAATAAAGTTACTGTTTAATCTTATTACTCTTGTTTTTCTTGCACATTTTTATATTTTTTACATACGTTTAATGTATTTATTATGGGAAACGACCTTTGCTTAGTAAATATATTGCGGGCTTGCCACATCACCGTTTCCATATATTAGGAAGTGGCGCGTGATAGAAGGAACGAGATATCATGTCACTCTTTTTGCCGAGTCTTCTTCTTATTTGGAAGAATGAACTTGACTTGGGGGCTTTTCCCCCCATCATCTGTTTTCGGAGTCGGATATAGTTTTTACATCCATTCCTTGATTACTAGATCAAGCGGGCTAGTCCACTTGATTGCAGGACCCACTTGTAAGTCTCTTAATATCCTCTCTGTTTTTTGAAGAAAGGACCACCTCACATAAAGATTCCTCCGCCAATGATCATGATTCCCACTGCGTATATTTCGGGGGAGTAAGTATTTGCGTCCCAATCTTTTCAAGAGTAGGACCCGCACGGTCGTTATTTTAGCGACATGTTGCTTCAGAGCTGCTCATTTATTGTCGAGTGTTGGGGACAAACGCCGCCTTGCTTTTGCTTTTCATATATCTTCATCGGAAAAGGAAGGGTTCCAACCGAGCCAGTTTATCTATGAGCTCTTAAAACGTCAAAGGCTTGAAGAGGGCCATATATGGGAATACCTTTGAATTTGGGTCAAGAGTGGCTATGACCATTCCTACAACTGGAGCTTCTTCGATGCGCTACTCGTATTTTAACAAGAGGTTTCACTATCGGATAACATATTGGACCCAAGTCTCATTTGGTCTAACCCTTTCGTTGACCATCGCCGTCAGGGCAGTGCATGTATTCAGACTGGCGAATCTCTGACAGAAGAGTATCTCCATCTCGTCGAAGGTCTTCACGGAATCATTTGGGAGTTCCGCATACCATTCTAAGGCGGTGCCCGCTAAACTGCTGACGAACTGTTGGAAGTGTGGTATCTCGTTTCCTACAGTGTTGCCGCATATGGATTTAAACCGCACGGTGTGCTGACGAGGATTCCCGTTCCCCTTGTATATACGGAACGTCCGTTATGTGTATCCTGGTGGGTACTTTCTTGATCGTACCATGCCGGATACGGTCAACCAGTCTTGCTCAACTTATTTCCCACTTCACTGGTATAGTGAGCTTTGATTCTCTGATTGATGTATTTGTCCAGTTTTACTTTTGGAATCATTTCCTCCTTAGCCATTGATGAGTCTTGCGGATGATTTGAAGTGTCACCCTTGTCATTAAGAGTAACTACCGGCGATTCATCTGCCAGTGGTTCTGATTAGACCATCATTCCAGCCATATTCTAGATCAAGAGGGTCATCTTATTCATTTTAGCGGACATCAATGCCGCTTCTTCATCTCTCTTTTTGAGAGAGTGCTTCAGAAAATTAATATCTATGTCACGCCCCGCTTCCCGGTGTACGGCGAAGGGGACGCGACTAGGCCTCTACGTATTTACTCGGAAGTAAATACGCTAAGCGTATCAAAGCAATATAAATAAAAATGCACAAGAGACAAAGACAGTAGATATAACTAAACAACAACTTTATTTATTAACATTCTTTTGTACAATGCATGGAAAAGTAAATACATCTGAATGGAAGCAATGCCTAAACAGTGGCATAACCGAAATGAAAAGTACTGAAATGAATGTGTACAATGAGACTAGAGCTCTGGGTCGTAGGCAAGCTGATCCAAGTCCTCACTAGTAGGCTCGATCTCCTGGGTGTCCAGATCACCTGACAACATTCCAAAGAAGAAAGAGAAGGAATGTCGTCAGCGAATAATCGCTCGGTAAGTCCCAAAGATAAGGGAGATATAGAATAGACAGAGAGAGAAAGTAGCTTTTAAAGTTGTATTATATTGTTATACTGTTGTATTCATTAACGCTGTTGTTTGTAGCTTGGTACAGAAGGATGCTAGTGTATACGAAAGGAGTCTCTATATGCCAGAAACTAATGCAAATGGATGTACAAGGCTCCGTCGATAATACCACGGAACAACGACATGGAGGTAATTACGTCTTATGGTTACTGTCTCGTGCCACTTCTAACACCTTCCATACGAATCTACCCCTTAAACCACGGGATGTCTTGTTTGTATTGTTTGTATTGCAACTTTTATTGTCTTGTAATATAGATTGTATAATTGGATGACTTGCCGAAATTATGATATCAGTAAATGGATGTAACTGGAGAATCATGGATGTAACTAGAGAATCATGTAAATGGAAGTATATCCATGGTTCGGTTCGGTCAATATAGATTGAAAATATTGAATATATGTATTCATAGATTCATATTGGATTGTAGATTGTACTTGAATCATATTCAAGTCAGATTATTATAATGAGACTCAGTCTGAGTCAGAACAATTAGAAAAGAAATTAAAGTCCTGATAGTTTTGATGTTATCGGTAACCGCTGCACATGGGCTGTAGGACTACGGTAGCGCCCCGGCCGTCTATCCGAGGCCAAAATGCGGAAACAAAAATTTTTCTTGACTTCAAAACCGGCACTACCGCATCCAAAAAAAAACCGGGATCGAACCATTAACCTAATGCTAGCAAACTAGAGAAAGGGTAGAGATCTATACCGAGCGATCCGTGTCCTTCGGTCTTCGGCCTCCACTCCGATCTCCTCGCGGAATCTCCGGTCTTCATTTCCTCGTCGGAACGGGCACCACATCACCGGGTTCTTTTACGGGCTCCCACCTCTGGACCGAGGCAACTCGGGCATGAAGTTGGCGAGCCGACGTGCCCAAGGGTGCTGTAGGATCAGTGTAGAATGCTTTGTCTCTTACGGGTAGTGAAGTTGCCTTTGAAGGAGGGAAGAAGAAGATGAGCTTTTGAGATGGCTATGGATTTTTGTGGCAAAGCATAATATGATATGATAATTTCTCCCACACCAAAATTGAACCCTCTCTCTCCCACAAGAAGTGGCCGGCCATCACAAATTTGAGAAGAGGAAAATATAAAAGGGAGGTGAGTGTAGGAAAAGAAATGGTGACCATAAGCTATAAAGCAAGCCTCACATCATAATCCTTATCAATCTAATCTCCAATCCTTTCTCATTAATGCAAAACCATGATGAATGAAAAAGAAAAGATGCTTGAACCATCATAATCACTCATTTAGAAATAAACCCTCCACAATTGCTAATTTGCACACTTGCAAATTAGCCCCTCCACCAGAAAAATCCGGCCATGAAGGAACAAAGGAAAACTGGCCGAAACGGAATGCAAACTAGCAACTTCAAAAAACTGATCCCGTAATAAATTAAAGGAAAACCCCGCGACCGTATATACATATCCGCATTTGTATTCCCACTGAATATAAATGCAAAGAAACAAAATCTACACTGTACAATACTAGGATCCGGTTTAAACCAAAGCCCGCTAGTATTATCCGTCTGATCTTGATCCGTGCAATACCACATGTATAAGATCGAACCCTGCCATATCTCCATACGGCCTCTACAGCGTTTCGCCCGAAACTTGAGAAACTGTCTGTGGGGGACTCTAAAGACTCGTCAATACTTTGGCTGTGGACTTAACCACTAGCACGTCAGAGGTATTAGCCATACGTGACGGGCTACCAGCTATTGACCAAAAGGAAGTCGATGAGCGAACTCATCCTGACACCTTACTGAGCCTGTCAGTGACAATATCCGTACAGTCCGGTCCGTTCTTCTATGAGTATCGCATGGCGGGCCTAGGGGGTTGGTAAAAGTCAGACCCCCAAAAGCGGTACAAGTCGTGTCGGAGTGTAGCCCAGAACACCCTAAGATACTACTGGAATACCTACCAGTAAATCTCCTGCCTCGGCCTAGGGCTTTGTGTAATGGCTCTCCTAGACACAGCGCGATCTCACCCCCAATACCGGGAGAGACGAAACCCCTGCCGATCCGCTCACTGCCTCCATGTGGCTCGGGAATGTACCCAACTAAAACCTGTTTGCACGACTCCTTTGAGCCGTGGTAGGGTAGTAATCAAAGCACAGTGGGAACTCACACGAGGCAAATGACGATCTCAGGTCGATGAACTATCCTGTACACATGTCACCAGGGAACTGCTATCTGACGTCAGGTATAATACCAACTAGCATGTTCCTGGCGAGTCCTATCCGGAGCACCTGTATACATCTTAGGTGAACCAACTGACACCAGTGGCTTGTGAGACCGGCCCCCGCCCCTCGTCGGAGTCTCGACTGTATACACTAGTCTACTCTGGAGTATCGATGCCCTATCTCGAAACTCTCACGACTAGGGACCATTTAAGGATGCGCTTATAGACCCCAGCTCCCACGTATATGATCGCCATCATACTGCTGGCAGTCAAGCAAGAATTCTAAGGGCTCTATCAACGTGCAATAGTGACCTGTAAGGTCACCTAAAGTAGTACACGATGATAAAGATAAACCAGATAGCATACTATCATCTCGAGTAAGACTGTCCTACCGGTATAGGTCCTCCCTCAATCATTGCAATCACGTGCCTGTGATCCAATAATTGACTCTGAGAGCACTATATCCAACAATCTCCCACTTGCACTCAAGGCTAATTATTGCGATGTCGCATACTCACAGCCCGTGTGATACCGAACACCCAACTCCTCTACTAATCAGTCTCACAAAACCCGTTTGCGAAACTATTGTGTTCGAGGAATAGCCTCAGTGAGTGGATCTGCCCTGATGTTTCTTTCTATGTCTCTCTTTATCTCAAGTTCGCGCAGAAAACCATCTCCCGAAATGAGCAATACCTGTCTTAGAATATGTTTGGATATCTGATGGGACCTAGTTCATAAATGAACTCCAAATCCAAACTTCTTAGACTGTATCGTCAATTGAAACCAATCAGTATCCTGCGCCATGCCTCCCTCAGTATCCGCTTAGACCACCTGTCCAAAATACTGCCGCTCGTCAGAGGGAAAACTGTAACTCTGACATTCACTCTGTCATCCAGGTCACCTTGGAAGCCTAGAATGATAACTGTCTTCTAAAAGAGGCTATTGTTATCATATCCCTAGAACATCCACTTATGTTCTAAAACTGCTTCCGAATGTTTCTCCAGGATTGGATCAATATCTTATTGCATCTACTGCAAAAACAACATCTGGTGTGGTACTTGACATCTCATAATCAACTCAATTGCCTAAGCAAGTGATCTGCTGATCATGCACATTGCTCTCCCCTTTAGTCTGTAAGACACCTTTAGAGAGGGTGACTCCATTACCTGCAGGTACACTACCGTGCCAGAAGTCGTCCATTCTAAAACACCTTCAGAATGCTGTCTAAGTACCCAGATTGGGAAACTACCCAAATCTAGATCTAAAACCATAGATCTAGTAACCAGAATGTCTGATATAAAATCCATATCCTATGTGGAGAAATCACTGTGTGACAACCAAAGTATAACCGATCATAGTATAGGAATTTCACTTCCTACTCTGTGTATGTTATCCAAATACCAGGACATCACACCTTACTACCTTCTTAACAGATCCATCCTCTATTCTGACGAAGTCAAATCTATGACTGTCACATCAGAAATAGATGATCTATCTCCACTATATCTTCTTTAGTCTATAAATAGACATAAGCCACTTGTCCAATATGCTTCCGCTGCTCCCACTGACTACGACAACCCTTTGGCAGAGTCATATACATGTACACTTCTAAAGCTAGTTTAGAACGACGCTATACTCATCCTCCTGCCGGGTTTCACAGTCTGGAACAACAGCAATGGAAAGTCTGGGTAAACAAGAACCTCCATGTCACCGTCCTTAAGGCTACCGGAGTACCTCTCGAGTGCCTAAGGTTACCCGCCATATCTGCGGAGTGGCTAATGGAATGTCAAACCAGATTGAATCTTTAGGTTCTTATCAAATTTTCAGTAATCGTTTGCGGTTCTGGAATCACTTCCAGTTCTACCATACTCCCACTACTATTTTCTGAAAAATCCATTTTTTATTAAAACTGTGGGGAGTCAAGAACAATATCACTATTGATCTTCCAGATGGTAGAAAGTCAACCCTCGTCATAGCTCGGGTCAACCCACAAACAGCCATTACAGAAACGTGCCTTGAGTTATCCATAGTCTGGTTTCAAGCATAAGCTGGACAACTCCCCGTACCTTAACATCGTCAAGATATGAACTGTTCTATATCCAATACAGAAACAGAGGCACTGATTTAATTGAAACCAGATTCAAATCATGCAGCTGTTTCCAGTGCATGTCAACTAAATGGAGAGAGGCCAATCAGCATTACTCAACTTAGGAGTGCTTCCAATTATGAGTAACCTGAATGAGAAGCAAGTTCTTTTAATCATTACTATCAAATGAATATCATACACAAGTATCTACATCTTCGATCACCTTGAAGAATCCTGATACTTGCAATACCTGGTTCTCTACTTTACTCATATATCTATAACTTCTCAAAACTTAGACTTTGTATTTCTACGAAACACATGTTTATAAACTAGAGGAGTCATAAGTAAACAGAATATAGTACGAGGACCAACCCCTCTGTCCTAATGGACACTGGACAATACACAATACTCTGTATAAGTCCCCTGAGTCTAATAACTCATACCCTGTGCGTCGTAGGTTGAAAACTGTACTTATGGTTAACAAGAATTACACCGTTGTTCAATGCTCCTTACCTAACCATCCACTGATATAGGTAAATGTCATAGACATAATTTCAAAAAGTTATATCTCACTCTATAAAAATAGACGTACAGATATATCAATTTGAAATTGGTGCATAACAACGGATATTCAAAACCAAATATCTGCCGTCTGGCAGACTGCCTAGGCAATTTCCTCAAATATCACCAATTACAACGAATTCCGATATAATGAGAATGATCACCTAATTCCCAATGACTTACTCCCACTCATCATCTGTAAAACCATACAGATGTGAGAATCATACCTGGTAAATACATACCTTGGAGTAAGGACCAATTGGGAAATCAGTTTTCTATTAACAATACACAGTGAAACTGAAACATTGAAATGTTTCGTAGGGGTATCCGGATATTCCTAGTAATGCCTCTTCCATTTTCCATATTCACAACTGTAACCGTATATTTCTTTGCCACCTCTCCAAATCCCTTTATATGTCTTTAGTCGTTACCTTCTGCACACCCCTTTAGGCCAAATGGTTTTCTTCCTTCCCTACCGTTCGGCACCAGCTTATGGTTTGGAAGAAGACTATCCAATAAGCATAATGGGTGTACTGTCCTAATCCTAGGATCACTCGCAACACAAGAGAAGGTAAAGATAAAAGACACCTGAATAAACCTTATTCCTATTTCTCCTGAACCAGAATCCATCCCCGAACTGGAACAAGTTTCTTTCGAGTTCATATATAACCATACGATGGAGTATCCAATAAACTATGGATCTTCGTAGTGATACGGAGTGTCCTGGAGAAATACAAAGGTGATTTAGGATTGGCGAAGAAATACTTGGTTTGGTCGTGAATAGCAGTCGCAATTTACTTTGCCCTCTTACTAGTCCCTTGATATGTCTTTACTTAATACCTTCTGTACACTTTTTAGGCTAAATGGTTTACTTCATTCTCTACCGGTCGGCACCTGCCTATGGTTTTGAAGAAGACTATCCAATTTGCATAATAGGTGTACTGTCCTAATCCAAGGAGCACTCGCAACCTGAGAGAAGGTAAAAGGAAAAGACAACTGAATAGTCTTATTCGCTTTCTCCAGAACCAGAAACCATCCTCGAATAAATTCCTTCGAGTTCGTATATAACCATACGATGGTTTTATCCAATGGAAGTGGATGTTCATAGTAATACGGGGTGTTCTGGAGAAAAGGGTAAAAGTAGAAGTGGCAATGAGGTATGCAACTCTGACAATCCAAAAGCCAGTCTTATAAGATGGTTCGGTCAACTTGGTCACTGAGTCATAGTCAAGGGTCGGATCATGGTCGCTGCCAAAGAGAGAGAAAAAAGAAACACTCAACGTGCACTCTAACCTAGATCAGAATGGTTATCACTTTATCTAATCAGGAAACCTCCCACTGTAACATCAAATTCTTCCCCAAACCTGAAAGAAGAATTAGTCAGGATCACCCGAGGAGTAAACCAACTCATCAGTGGGAATCGGGATCCAACTATCATCGCATGATAACGTGACAAAATCCACTCACGTTATCACACTCCAGAGGGTATGCGTATGCCTGGCAAGTTTCAGTTTCTTTAGAAACTCCCGATGTAGGTTTTTACCCCTAGGACCCAAGTGACCTTGACTGAGCCAACATATCAAAGGGTCCTAGTCAAGGTCAACCCGTCATTATCTTGATTGCGTTAGACCCACCCGCACGAGTCCTTGACTGAGCCAAAATGACCGTACGACTGTCCTAACCAATCACATATCCATAAGACAGAAAAGCATTACAGAGCTACCGCACACTACGCCTCGGCTGAGCACGACATACGTAGCATAAATACTAAGCAATACTAATCTGAAATGACGGAGGGCTACGGCTGGTTTTTGGCGAAAAACCTTTAACGTAATGAACTTGATATCGTTGAAGGAACCGGATAACTTTTTATAAAAAATATAGTGACGAAAACCTTTGCTAAAGAGGTCACTCCCGGTGAAGGGATCTCGGCTCTTTCCCCGTAGAATGAGGTGCAGGATATTCCAACTGAATACCACAATGCAAAGCAAAAGGCAATCGGCTATAGTGAAGTTATTACCCTGACCCAAACTTCTGTCCAAGGGGTCACTCCCGGTGAAGGGATCTCGGCCCTTGCCTCGTCGACTGAGGTGCTGGATATTCATAACCGAATACCACTGTGCAAAACAAAAGAGAACGTCCTTGCAATAACAGCTTTTTAGAAAAAATTGTTCCAACAACATCAGAACAGGTTTGTTTAGCTTGCATTGATCCGAATCAACGCAATCCCATCAATTGATCACATCAATAAAGAACGAAAATAATGATGTGCGTATATGCCATCCGCATTCGCCACTGGGTCCCGTCATCACCCGTTAGGTTACTTAACTAACGACAGAGCGGGGACTGGACGAGCGCGGATGCAAAACATATACAACATCTACTAGTATATATATCAATATATAATATTCGCTCAAGGCATGATAAAATGCAACATCACAGAAAAGTAATCAGCATCAGATATCTGGGATCCCCGGGTTTCATAGAACCGCTACTGAAATCCGACGTTCCCCTGGTCGTGTGGATAGCCTGTGCAATGAAATCATAGACCCCTACAGGCGCGGCAAGTTACCCGCCAAAACCTGAAGCGAGGCAGCCCCCTTCAACAACGTGAATGGACCACCCGGCACTTCACGGAATCCGGTAATTTGGGCACCCCTCCTGGGTCAATCTGTACCTCCTACGAGTGCGGCGAATATCCCGCCAATTCTAGAGTGAAGCCCCCTCCGTCTCAACGCCATGAGATGCGGGCCCGTTGCCTTCTAGAACCCGGCTATCCATGCACCCCACCGCGGGGTAATCCTAGTACAGAAAGTAAAATATACATACAACGGGTACATCGACCTCAGCCCGGTCGTGCCCCAAAAGAATAATATACAAACAGGCAGTAACGGCAGTCCACAAGTCGGACGCTCGCCCCGCAATATCAAATGTACATAATAAAACCAAACTGTACTATCATTGCATCCAGGCTATCCACCACGACAGATCCGCAACATCACAACACAACACAGAACATCAACGTGAATGTCACGTTCGCAAATCCGTCTAAAAGGGCTATAGTAGTTAGACAGGATTTACCGATCAAATGACATTCACGGTCGCAGATATAATGTAAATACTGTGAACTAACATATTTAAAATTTTTGATCGACTAAATTTATCGAAGTGGGCCCCAAGCACAACTGTAGCACTCAAAGAAAATCTGGGCCCAAAAAGAATATTCCAGAAACCCTATTCCCATGTCAGAAGGACACTGTAGAAATTTGGTGCAAAGAAGAGTTAATATTACGGCGAAACAGCGGCCAAAGCATAGGTTTGGCCGCGGTTCCGCGGCTGAATAGTAAAGTTAGGGCACCAAATTTTCACAGAACTCTTAGAAAACCCTGCACGTATTTCTGCAATACACCAAATAATTTTTTGACCACTGCAAAAATTCGACAGAAACTGATGTAAGAAAATACGGTTTTTGGAAAATCCGATCGATCGAAGTTCTAAACACATTAGAGCAAGCTAGACTAGGTTAATGGCGTGGCTCTGACACCATGTAGGACTACGGTAGCGCCCCAGCCGTCTATCCGAGGCCAAAATGCGGAAACGAAAATTTTTCTTGACTTTAAAACCGGCACTACCGCATCCAAAAAAAAAACCCGGATCGAACCATTAACCTAATGCTAGTAAACTAGAGAAAGGGTAGAGAGCTATACTGAGCGATCCGTGTCTTTCGGTCTTCGACCTCCACTCCGATCTCCTCGCGGAATCTCCGGTCTTCATTTTCTCGTCGGAACGGGCACCACATCGCCGGGTTCTTTTACGGGCTCGCACCTCTGGACCGAGGCAACTCGGGCACGAAGTTGGCGAGCCGACGTGCCCAAGGGTGCTGTAGGATCAGTGTAGAATGCTTTGTCTCTTACGGGTAGTGAAGTTGCCTTTGAAGGAGGGAAGAAGAAGATGAGCTTTTGAGATGGCTATGGATTTTTGTGGCAAAGCATAATATGATATGATAATTTCTCCCACACCAAAAATGAACCCTCTCTCTCCTATAAGAAGTGGCCGGCCATCACAAATTTGAGAAGAGGAAAATATACAAGGGAGGTGAGTGTAGGAAAAGAAATGGTGACCATAAGCCATAAAGCAAGCCTCACATCATAATCCTTATCAATCTAATCTCCAATCCTTTCTCATTAATGCAAAACCATGATGAATGAAAAAGCAAAGATGCTTGAACCATCATAATCACTCATTTAGAAATAAACCCTCCACAATTGCTAATTTGCACACTTGCAAATTAGCCCCTCCACCAGAAAAATCCGGCCATGAAGGAACAAAGGAAAACTGGCCGAAACGGAATGCAAACTGGCAATTTCAAAAAACTGATCCAGTAATAAATTACAGGAAAACCCCGCGACCGTATATACATACTCGCATTTGTATTCCCACTGAATACAAATGCAAAGAGACAAAATCTACACTGTACAATACTAGGATCCGGCTTAAAGCAAAGCCCGCTAGTATTATCCGTCCGATCTTGATCCGTGCAATACCGCACGTATAAGATCGAACCCTGCCATATCTCCATACGGCCTCTACAGCGTTTCGCCCGAAACTTGAGAAACTGTCTGTGGGGGACTCTAAAGACTTGTCAATACTTTGGCTGTGGATTTAACCACTAGCACGTCAGAGGTATTAGCCATACGTGACGGGCTACCAGCTATTGACCAAAGGAAAGTCGATGAGCGAACTCATCCTGACACCCTACTGAGCCTGTCAGTGACAATATCCATACAGTCCGGTCCGTTCGTCTATGAGTATCGCATGGCGGGCCTAGGGGGTTGGTAAAAGTCAGACCCCCAAAAGCGGTACAAGTCGTGTCGGAGTGTAGCCCAGAATACCCTGAGATACTACTGGAATACCTACCAGTAAATCTCTTGCCTCGGCCGAGGGCTTTGTGTAATGGCTCTCCTAGACACAGCGCGGTCTCACCCCCAATACCGGGAGAGACGAAACCCCTGCCGATTCGCTCACTGCCTCCATATGGCTCGGGACTGTACCCAACTAAAACCTGTTTGCACGACTCCTTTGAGCCGTGGTAGGGTAGTAATCAATGCACAGTGGGAACTCATACGAGACAAATGACGATCTCAGGTCGATGAACTAACCTGTACACATGTCACCAGGGAACTGCTATCTGACATTAGGTATAATACCAACTAGCATGTTCCCGGCAAGTCCTGTCCGGTGTACTCATAACCCAATGAGAACCTGTATACATTTTAGGTGAACCAACTGACACCAGTGGCTTGTGAGACCGGCCACCGCCCCTCGTCGGGGTCTCGACTGTATACACTAGTCTACTCTGGAGTATCAATGCCCTATCTCGAAACTCCCACGACTAGGGACCATTTAAGGATGCGCTTATAGACCCCAGCTCCCACGTATATGATCGCCATCATACTGCTGGCAGTCAAGCAAGAATCCTAAGGGTTCTATCAACGTGCAATAGTGACCTGTAAGGTCACCTAAAGTAGTACACGATGATAAAGATAAACCATATATATACTATCATCTCGAGTAAGACTGTCCTACCGGTATAGGTCCTCCCTCAATCATTGCAATCACGTGCCTGTGATCCAATAATTGACTCTGAGGGCACTATATCCAACATGGGCGGCAGGATTTGTGTCTTTTCAAAGACGATTACCATGTTGATAACACCGTTGTTAAGTTATCTACCTTAAGTAGGCAAGCACCCATATCTCCGGCTCTCTAAGGCTCAAGAGATTGGTCCCGCTTAAATCTATATTTACTAGGATCCTAATTGTAATTTATAAAACTTGAGGGGGTTTTATCTAAAAATAATTTTGTATAATTTATAAAATACACCTCAACTATTTAATTATTGTCTTTAGAGTTTTCATAGTTGTGAATTTTATATTTATGATATTGCTAGTGAATAAACCTATTTTTCATAATATAGGGTATTTAATTGTAATATTGAACTTGTATGGAATTTCATGGTATTTTCATGTAAAGTGATTCTTTTGACTTAGAAAAGTTGGAATATTGATATTATAACAAAAATAGATATTTTGATAATACATATATATTTATATATTTATAAAAATAATTTTTTTAATTTATTATTTTCTAGAAATCTCATTTTCTTAAGATATTTATATTTTAAATCTTTCGAGACCGAATGCTCCTTGCGGAACTCTGAATCTCGCACTAATAAGCCCAGAGATGTGCGATAATCCGCACCATCCCAGTCGGGTTCCCCAAAAATGGATTGTAGCGGCGCTTTGCAAAGATTTGTAAAAATACGTAATCTTGTGAAAAATAGTTTTTATAAGTTTAAGGTAGTTTTATGTAAAACGGTATTTCCCAAATTTATATTTCCCAAAAGGTATTGTACTATGTTGCATATGAATGTTGTGAAGAGGTAGGTCATTAACTCATGATCTACCTAAAAGTATAGCAAGATTTATGATATTTTAAGGTCGAAACTATACTACATGGTATTTTACTGAAAAAGTATGATAGAAATTGAAATATGTATTCTTTTGAAATGTATTTTGTTCCATATGTTTTGTTAATGACTAATAGTCAAGATGTAGGAGTTTTGTATGGTTTTGTTAAGGAAAATTGAACTTTACAAAGAAAACTGAATCGGAAGTCAGATTTAACTCTACTTCCGTCGGATTTTAGAAATACGTGTTTTAAGAATAGAAAAGAGGACAGGGAGGAGGGACTTACTGGTTTAGAGGTTAGAGAAGAGGGAGAGGAAGATGTAGGATTTGTCGGTGCGTTGTTTCGTCTCCGGAAGCTCCTAAGGTCGTCGTCGGAAGATCGCCGGAGTTTTGCCCTTTGCTAGCTCCACTTGTACACAAAATTTCTAGAGAAATTTCTTAAGAGTTTGGAAAGAATTGTGAGTGAGGGGGTGTGTCTAGGGGTGATATTTATAGGGTAAAGCTAGGGTTAGGGTAGGTGAAAGGTTGAATTGAAAATGTAATAAAAATTGTATTAAAAATATAGTTTAATGGGGTTTTAAAGAGCTCTGATAAATTTCAGGAAATTTAAAGTGTACAGGGATAATGGGGAGGCCAAGAGACACACCTTTACTGTTGACAACTCGGCGATCCGGCTCAACTCGGCCTGCGGCGGCGGGCCGAATCGACCGAGTCGTCGGCCCGAGTCGGACGAGTCGGGCCGGGGCTCGCTGCCACGTGTTCTATGTCGTATGGTGTATCCCCTCGGTCAGTTTGTTTTATATGTGTAGTGCGGTTTTTACGAGTTATGCATGTGTAAACCCTTGGACTTCTAAAAATCTATAAGAAAATAATATTAAAAAATAATGTGGGCGATGGGATTTGAACTCTGGTGCTTTGTAACAGCAGTGCAAGGTCTTACCAATGAACTACAAGCTCCTTCTTTCTATTAAAAAGAAAAACAAACTTATATCTTGTGCTCAGGCAAAAGTACCCCTTTCTGTATTTTTGAAAAAAATTTGTATAGAAAGTTTAGGGATGTTACATTCTACCCTCTTTATAAAAATTTCATCCTCGAAATTTGTAGAAGGAAAGTGTAACAGATTCAAGAAAAGTTTGGTGACTGAAGTTCTGATTATGTATGAAAATAGCAAAGTGATATAAAGGTTTTAGAAATGTGAAAGAGACTTACTAGTGTTACCTTGGTCAACTGTCTCGGCTTCTACGACTGCAAAGGTGTAAGCCTGTCTCCATGGCACGTTCCTCCTAGTTGGAGGCATATTCTTCTGTCCTCGAGGCATGTTCCTTAGTGCCTGATGGAATTGGCGATTTTGCTGTGCAGGAGGTCCACGTGGAGGTGGTGCTGGGAGTGCAGGATGAGTTGCAGGAGCCTGGATAGCTGGCCACTATGGGTAGTTGGTGTGTGTGAGCTGGGTTGCGTCTATAAGAACAGTTTTCAATTCCGTGATTGGATGCGCCACAAACCAAACATAAGACTTTTGCACGCCTACAGTCCTTCCACAAGTGTCCTTCCCTCTTGCAATAAAAGCAAAAGTCGGGACTTGGCTGGTTATTTGTTACTTCCGGTCTCCTTGATTCAATGGTTGGTCTTGTAGAGGCTCCTCCTGCCATCTGATTGGCAGGGCGCTTCACTCCGGCAAATTGAGGTCTACCCTTACTCTTTACTATTGCCTCATATCTTCGGGCAGCCTTCAGAGCCGATTCATGAGTCGGAAAATCTCCTGTGGCCAGTGCAGCCTGGATCTGCGAATCTAAACCTTGTTGGAATCGACGGGATCCGATCTCATCCGTCGGTATCAGGTGTGCCGCAAATCTGTTAAAGGATTATGTTAACTGTGTAGTATGTGATATATTGAACAAATCAAATTATTGATACATATCTTACCGACTGAGCATGGTGAACTCAGCATCATACTCATCTACTGACTTGGTCTACATCGAACCTTGTAGCAAATGGATGAATTGCTGTTCCAAGTCAAACTTGGCAGTCTCAGGGAAGTATTTAGCGTCGAACATGTCTCAGAAAGTCTTCCATTCGATGGGTTGTTCAAGACGGCTTTCTTCCGCCTTCCACCAATTCCATGCATTGTCTATGAGCTGCAGTTTGGCAACACAGACCCAAGTTATCTCTGGCACTTGTGCTGCTTCCAGATCATCTTCAATGCTCTGAGCCCATTCCTCAGCTTCCAGTGGGCTCTCCTTTCCTGAGAACTGTTTTGGATGCAAAGCCCTGGATTGTTTCACCCAGGTGCTTCTGCCTCGGGACGGTTCATTAAAAGAGCAGTCTACTGCTGCTGTCCCTCGAAGAGGCTACGGATTGCCTCAAGCAGAACCGTCTGTGTAAGTCCACGTTACCCACCCCGGTGCTTACGGGGAGGCGGAATAGGTAAAAACAAATTTTTAACACAAGGTAACACGGACTAAAACTAGAGGATCTTTGCTAAACAAAAACTAACAAACTAACTAGAAGTTCTGGCTACTAGGTAAGATGGTTATACCTAGTTCTTGAACTCCTTCTCTTCATGTTGTGGTCCTCTTTGTTGCTAGCTCATTGGAGTGGTGTAGACGGCTCCTCCTCGTCGTCTTCTCTTTACCGAAGAAAGATCCACCAGAAGGCCTTTACCTTGAGCTCCTACCTCAACCAAGAGGTAACTAGAGTGCTTGGTTTGCTAGACTAAGGACCCTAGAATGTGTAAAGAGTCATCTTGATGGTTTTATCTCACAAAGCTCATGTTTTTCAACTCATGAAACAAGAGAGCTTTGAGAGAGAGGAAGAGGGAGAGCTTTGCAAGAGAGAGAATGAGCAATAGAGAATAATAAAATAAAATCCTAACCTTGCTCTCATATGAGAGAATATGAGAATAATAATAATAATTAGGAAAATTGTGATGGTTAGTTGATGTGACCATTATCATTTCATATTTAAAGCTTAATGCAAGCTTCAAAAAGCATCTTTGCAAAAGAAATCATCATGGTCAACAAAAGTCAACAAGTCAAATAGTCAACCAACCCTAACCATGGCACAATTATCCTTAATTAATATTATTAAATCATATTTCTCATTCTCATTAGGGTTGAGAAGAAGTCAACGGTCAAAAACCCTAATGAGGTTCCTCTGCCTCTGTCAACTGTGCATACACACCCGTAACCGTGTTCCGAGAAACATGAATACAATGAGAAAAAACCAATCCCAAAACAAATACTAGGATCTGGCTTAAACCAAAGCCCGCTAGTAGTAATTGCCCGGACACCAAACGTGCGCAAGTGCTCGTATGTGAACGAACCCTGTCGCAAAACCATGCGACCTCTACTCTGTTTTGCCCAAAGGCGAACAACCCTCTGTGTGGGACTCTAAAGACTCGACACTACGCTGGCAGTGGATTTAACCACAGGCCGCAAGCAGTACTAGCTGTACATAACGGTCCCCAGGTAGATGCCGATAAAAAGACCGATGAGGTGAACCCTTCCGCACTCCTACTGAGCCTGAACGTGACAATCTCCGTACAGTCCGGTCTATTCGTCTGAGAGTATCGCATGTCGGGCCTAGGGGGCGGTAAACGTCAGACCCCTAACAGCGGTACAAGTCGTGCCGGAGTGTAGCCCAGAACACCCTGAGAAACTACTGGAAACACTACCAGTAATTCTCGCTTGCCATGGCCAGGGACTTTGTGTAATGGCTCTCCAAGACACAGCGCGATATCAACCCCCAATACCGGGAGAGACGAATCCTATCTAACCGCTACTGCCTCCAAGTGCTTCGGGACTGCACCCAACTACTACCTGTTTGCACGACTCCTTTGAGCTGTGGTAGAGTAGTAATCAAAGTACAGTGGGAACACACTCGAGGCGAAGTAGCAGTGTCAAGTCGATGGACTAAGCTGTACTCCTGTCACCTGGGAACTGTTATCTGACGATAGGTATAGTACCAACCAACAGTTCCCAACGAGTCATGTCCAGTGTACTCGTAACCTAACGAGCACCCGCATACTATCTCCAGTACGACGTACTAATGGCTGTGGGACAGACCATCTACCCTGCTGGGATGAGAAGCATATACGCTAGTATACTCCGTAGTATCGATGCCCCGTCTCGATAATCCTACGACTAGGGACCTGTATAAGGATGTGCTTATAGATTACCCAGCCTCCACTAGTGTGACTGCCATCACAACGCTGGTAATCAAGCAAAGATCCTAAGGGCTCCACTAATATGTATAAGTTATATGCTAAAAGAAACATATGTACATATTGAAGTAGAAACAAACCAAGTAGCATACTACCATTTTAAGAAAGATTGTCTATACAACTGTGAATATCCCAAGCTTCCATTAAGTAATATACAAACTAGTATGATACAGTAATGGCCTCTAGGGCATATACACTAACAATCTCCCACTTGCACTAGGGCCATGTACTGGCGTATCGAAGACCTATCATCTCGAATAGCCTCTCGAACTGCGTCTGAGGAATGGCCTTTGTGAATGGATCTGTAGTGTTATCTTCTGTAGCAACCCTCCGAACCTCGATCTCCCGGCGATCCACGATCTCCCTGATCAGGTGATACCGCCTCAAGATGTGTCTGGACTTCTGATAGGACCTGGGTTCCTTTGTAAAAGCTATAGCCCCGTTGTTGTCGCAATACAGAGATATTGGATCAACAATGGACGGAACCACCTGAAGATCTGTCAAGAACGTCCTCATCCAGATGGCTTCTTTTGCGGCATCAGATGCTGCGATATATTCCGCTTCCATCGTCGAGTCAGCAACGGTTTCCTGTTCGGAACTCTTCCAGCACACCGCCCCTCCATTGAGGGTAAAGACATAACCCGACATGGATTTGGAGTCATCCTTGTCACTCTGCAAGCTGGAGTCAGCAAAGGCCTCGATCTGGAGGTCTTTTCTGCCGTAAACCAAAAACATATCCTTAGTCATTCTCAGGTACTTCAGAATGTTCTTTACTGCTTTCCAGTGCTTCTCCCCAGGGTTTGACTGATACCGGCTTACTACACTCAGTGCATAAGCTACATCTGGTCTGGTACACAACATCACATACATTATAGAGCCTACCGCAGAGGCGTAGGGTATAATAGACATGCGATCCCTTTCCAAATAAGTCTTGGGAGACATCTCTTTGGAGAGGGTGATCCCGTGACAAGCCGGTAAATTACCGCGCTTGGAATCTTCCATACTGAATCTTTTCAGTATGGTGTTGATGTATCTGGACTGTGAAAGTCCTAATATCCTCTTAGACCTATCACAATAGTTCCAGATCCCTAGAATGTAAGAGGCATCACCCAGATCTTTCATGGAGAACCTGTGTGACATGAACCCTTTGACAGATTGTAGCATAAGAATGTCATTTCCTATCAAGAGAATGTCATCCACGTATAAAACGAGGAATACGACAGTTCATGCTACAATCTAACTATAAATACATGGTTCATCTGGATTTTTGATAAAGCCAAATTCTTTGACCGTCTCATCAAAACAGATGTTCCAACTCCGCGCCTATTCATGGTTATATTTGAGAAAGCATGGAACTAAGAAGAAAACCCGGCATTCAGGACGTTCTGCTTCAGTCCATAAATGGACTTAAGCAACTTGCACACCTTCCCGCTGCTCCCACTCTGAATGAAACCCTCTGGCTGGTCCATATAGACACACTCCTCTAAATTTCCATTTAGAAAAGCGGTTTTTACGTCCATTTGCCAAATCTCATAATCGTGGAAAGCAGCAATGGCAAGAAGGATCCGAATGGATTTGAGCATAGCTACTGGAGAAAAGGTTTCGTCATAGTCCAAACTAGGTCTTTGACGAAAACCCTTTGCAACAAGTCTAGCCTTATAGGTCTCAACCTGTCCATCTACACCAATCTTCCTTTTGAAGATCCATTTGCAGCCTACGTGTTTTACCCCTTCTGGAGCAACGTCCAAAGTCCATACTTTGTTGGTGTACATGGACTCCATTTCGGTCCGCATTGCATCCAGCCATTTTACTGAGTCAGTGCTCTGAATGGCCTGCTGGAAGCTAGTCGGCTCATCATTATCAATGATGCAATCCTCTCTATCCCCGTCTATGAGAAAACCATAGTATCTCTCGGGCGGATGAGACTGCCTACTACTCCTGCGGAGTGGCGCAGGAATGTCCTGTCCTTTTGAACCTTCTGGTTCTACTAAGCTTTCAGTAATGGCTTGTGGCTCTGGAATTTCTTCCAGCTCTATTGCGCTCCCACTTATCTGATTTTCTAAAAATTCAGTTTCCAAGAAGCAGGCATGACGAGAAACAAAAACCTTTTGTTCCTCTGCGTAATAGAAGAAATATCCCTTGGAATTCTTTGGATATCCCACAAACTTGCACTGTACTGAGCGTGCCTTGAATTTGTCCGCATGCTGCTTTTTAACAAAAGCTGGATATCCCCATGTCTTAATGTATTTAAGATAGGGTTTCTTCCCACTCCACATCTGATATGGTGTGGTAGGCACTGACTTAGTTGGAACTCGGTTCAAAAGATATGCAGCTGATTCTAGTGCATATCCCCATAATGATCGCGGTAACTCAGCGTTACTCATCATGGAACGTACCATATCCAATAAGGTTCGGTTCCGTCTCTCCGATACACCGTTATGTTGTGGAGTGTATGGAGGAGTAAGTTGAGAGAGAATTCCATTCTTTTTTAAGTAATCCAGGAACTCGGCACTCAAGTATTCACCACCTCGATCAGATCTCAGTGTCTTGATACTTTTGCCTGTTTGTTTTTCTACATCATTCTTGTATTCCTGGAATTTTTCGAAGGCTTCAGATTTATGCTTCATTAAGAAGACATGTCCATACCTTGAAAAATCATCCGTAAAAGTAATGAAATAAGAATAACCACTTCGCGCATGTGTAGACATTGGACCGCATACATCGCTGTGTACGAGTCCAAAGAGCTCGCTCGCTCTTACTCCGTGTCTAGTAAACGGAGTCTTGTTATCTTTCTTTTGAGACACGATTAGCAAGTTGCATATGATTGATATTCGAACGGATCCAAATACCCTTCTTTATGTAACTTAGTTAACCTTGTCTCATTGATGTGACCCAGTCTATAATGCCATAAGAAAGCATGATTTAATTCTGGAGACTTTCTTTTGTGTGTATTCTGGATACTGAAAATCTATGGTTGGTTTAATACGTATATACCGTTGCTTAATGTACCCGACCCAATCAGAACATGATTAAGGTGAATGTTTACAAAATTGCTTACAAATGCAAAATCATAACCTTCTTTAGACATTAAAGATACATATATGATACTACAAGTCGAACTGGGTACAAAATAACAGTCACGCAAAACCAAAACATGTCCATCTGTCAATCCCAAGTGATAGTCCTCCACAGACTCAGCATCCATGCCTGCTCCGTTTGCAACTCTGAGGGTCATATCACATGCCTTCAAAACTCTACGCCTTCTCAGTGCCTGCAAAGAATTACAGATGTGAGATCTTGATCCGGTATCCAATACCCAGAAAGTAGAGTTGATTGATAGACAGTTTTCAATAACATACACATCTGAAGCCGAAGCCACAACTTGCTTCGGGTCCTGGTTCTTGGCCTTCCAAGCCCTGTAATCTTTCTTCCAGTGTCCTTTCTTATGATAATAAAAGCACTCTTTCTTTCCCACAAGCTGTCCCGCTACCTTTGCTACCTTTGCTTTCCCTTGGCTTCCAGTTTACTAACACCGCCCCTTGGTTTGGTGAGGGCCTTCTTCTTCTTTCCTTTTGCCTTCGCTTTGGACCTAGAAGAAGAAGCTCCTCCAACAGACAAAGCGGGTGTTTCCCTGAATTTCTGTAGGGTTCCCTCTGCACTCCTCAACATGTTGAGGAGTTCCGGAAGTTCAACTTCTTTTCCTTGCATGTTGAAGTTCAGGATAAACTGGGCGTAAGTGTAAGGAAGGGACTGGAGAATCAAGTCAGTGTAGAGCTCGTTCTCTAACGTGGTCCCGAGGTCCGCGAGCTCTTCAATGTAGCTAATCATCTTAAGCATGTGTTCCGCTATAGATGATCCGACGGCCAACCTCGCTGAAAACAACTTTTTCAAGGTTTCGTATTTAGCAATACGGGATTGCTCTCCATATAGTTCCTTAGTATGGAGAAATATGGATTCAAGGTCCATATTCTCGTGCCTCCTCTGATGTTCATTGTCCATAGAGGCAACCACGAGGCACTTGGTCTTCGCACAGTCAATCTCCCAGGTCTTACGGATTTCCTTATCCGCGATACTGGATTCTGGACCTGGGACGGCGGGGGCTTTACTGGTAAGGAGATACCCCAACTTGTCATAAGTGATTGCCATTTTGACATTTCTGAGCCAATCTTTGTAGTTTGGCCCTGTCAGTATATTTTTATCTAGTAGTAACTTAAGGCCGGTCATGATATTTGGTCGCTGCAATTAGGAAAAAGAGAAGAAACACTTTAGCATGATGCTCTTGCAAGTTTAGAATGGTTTTTAGTTTGTCTAAACAGGATGGCTCCCACTGTTTCTCGAATCCTTCCTCAAACCATAAAAGAAGAATTAGTCGGGATCAATCTCACCGTACAATACTTGCTTAACCGTTCAGCCAGGCCAGTGTCAGTACTTCGAGGGAGGTTTTACGACACTTTCGCGAAGTTCCTTAATTAAATAACCTCTTTTCCCTGTGGGCGTAGCCCCGCTAACACCTTTCTAGACACCTACTTGGTTTATAGCATTGATCGTTAAGTGAGAAAGTTTCCCGAGGAGTAGCATATACTCACAGTAGGATCGGGATCCAAATATCATCGTGTGATAAAGCTGAAAGAATCCTACCAAAATCATCACACTCCAAATGGTATGCAACACTAGCAAGTTTCAGTTTCTTTAGAAACTCCTGATATGGATTTTTGCTCCATGCTCTTATGACCTTGACTTTGGCCAACAAATCATAAGTCGCATGTCAAGTTCTACCCGTCATTTTCCAGGTTAATTTGAACCCACCCGTACCTACCCTTGACTTTGGCCAACAAGGCAGTACGACTGTCCCAAACCAACGCATCTATCTATGCTACATATGAATATCCAATAGCTACCATCACTATGCCTTAACTTTGGCCAACAAACACAGCTTGAATACTATTGACTATCCATATGAAATGACGGAGGGCTACTTATGGTTTTGGCGAAACCGTGAATGTAGTGAACTTGATATAATCGAAGGAACCTGATAGCTTTTAAAAGGAGTTCTTTAAGCTCCGCGTTTTTAAAAGTTTTCTGTTTTGGAAAAAACCGAGTGGTTTTGAAATATTTCCAACGATTTAACTTTGGTTTATTTTCTTTGCATTAATATAATACGTCCCATCAATTAATCCTACCATTGCAGAAAACAACGAAAATATGACGTACGCTTATGCCATCCGTATTCGCCACGGGGCCCCGTCATCACCCGTTAGGTTACTTAACTAACGACAGAGCGGGGGCTGGACTAGCACGGATGCAAAACATAAGCAATGCCTATTAGATATCATATATATAGATATATACATTCGTCAGACGCAATGATAGCCATTCCACATCACAGATGAACACATTGGATATACTAGGAATCCGCGTTTCGTTCGAGCCTGCAACGAAAGACGGATTACACGGTCGCGATGAATAGCCAAACCCCACCCTAGACCCCTACGGATGCGGCAAACTACCCGCCAAGTACCCGAAGTGAAGCAACCTCCCTCAACAACGTGAGTAGGCCACTCGACACTTCAAAGTACCCGGTAGTTTGTGTACCCCATCTTGGGTCTATCCTAGGAGCAAAAATAGTAAAAGAAATAATATACAATGGCGGCTACAGCCTCAACCCGGATGTGCGGCCATAAAAATAATATTACATCAATTTACAATTTACATCAAATGAAAGATAAAGAAACTCTCATCTCACAACCCCGGCTATTCATCCGCGACAATCCAACAAGTTCATATACACAATCCAACATCACAGATCACAGATATACACAACCCCCACTAATCGACGTATAGTGATTAGTCGACGTTCAGTACATATATCACATTACAGATATAACCAATTAGCTTAAGTTTATAGAATTTCGATCAATATTCCAATTTGAAACTACCCCAAATACAATACTGTTCTCTGAAGAATCTGGGCAGAAACAAATCATCTTAAAAATCACAAAACATTAAGCTGAACACACTGCAGGAAAAACGAGTTGACTCCGAGTCGACTCGGCCGCGGATCCACTGCGAAACGCATGGTTTCGCCGCGCTTCCGCGGCGGTCTGACCGAGTCATGAGCTCGTTTTTCTTGGGTGTTCCTAAAAAACCCTGCACGTATTTTTCAGGTGTGTGGAAATATTTTTAGACCTATTTTTAAAAACGACAGAAAACACAAGATTTTGATGTATTTTGTGATTTTTTCTGGATCGAAGTTCTAAACACTTTGCTAACATGTTAGTTGTTGTTTATCTAGGCTCTGATACCACTGTATGTCTACGTGACCCATCCCGGTGCTTACGGGGAGGCGGAATAGGTAAAAAACAGATTTTTAACACAAGGTAACATGGACTAAAACTAGAGGATCTTTGTTAAACAAAAACTAACAAACTAACTACAAGTTCTAGCTACTAGGTAAGATGGTTATACCAAGTTCTTGAACTCCTTCTCTTCTTGTTGTGGTCCTCTTTGTTGCTAGCTCCTTGGAGTGGTGTAGACGGCTCCTTCTCGTCATTTTCTCTTTGCCGAAGAAAGATCCACCTGAAGGCCTCTACCTTGAGCTCCTACCTCAACCAAGAGGTAACTAGAGTGCTTGGCTTGCTAGACTGAGGACCCTAGAATGAGTAGAGAGTTGTCTTGATGGTTTTATCTCACAAAGCTCATGTTTTTCAACTCATGAAATAAGAGAGCTTTGAGAGAGAGGAAGAGGGAGAGCTTAGCAAGAGAGAGAATGAGCAAGAGAGAATAATAGAATAAAATCCCAACCTTGCTCTCATATGAGAGAATATGAGAATAATAATAATAATTAGGAAAATTGTGATGGTTAGTTGATGTGACCATTATCATTTCACATTTAAAGCTTAATGCAAGCTTCAAGAAGCATCTTTGCAAAAGAAATCATCATGGTCAACAAAATTCAACAAGTCAAATGGTCAACCAACCTTAACCATGGCACAATTATCCTTAATTAATATTATTAAATCGTATTTCTCATTCTCATTAGGGTTTAGAAAAAGTCAACGGTCAAAAACCCTAATGAGGTTCCTCTGCCTCTGTCAACTGTGCATACACACCCGCATCCGTGTTCGGAGGAACAGGAATACAATGAGACAAAACCAATCCCAAAACAAATACTAGGATCTAGCTTAAACCAAAGCCCGCTAGTAATAACTGCCCGGACACCACACGTGCTCAAGTGCGCGTATGTGAACGAACCCTGTCGCAAAACCATGCGACCTCTACTGTGTTTTACCCAAAGGCGAACAACCCTCTGTGTAGGACTCTAAAGACTCGATACTACGCTGGCAGTGGGTTTAACCACAGGCCGCAAGCAGTACTAGCTATACATAACGGTCCCCAGGTAGATGCCGATAAGAAGACCGATGAGGTGAACCCATCCGCACTCCTACTGAGCCTGAACGTGACAATCTCCGTACAGTCCGGTCTATTCGTCTGAGAGTATCGCATGTCGGGCCTAGGGGGCGGTAAACGTCAGACCCCTAACAGCGGTATAAGTCATGCCGAAGTGTAGCCCAGAACACCCTGAGAAACTACTGGAAACACTACCATTAATTCTCGCTTGCCCTGGCCAGGGACTTTATGTAATGGCTCTCCAAGACACAGCGCGATATCAACCCCCAATACCGGGAGAGACAAATCCTATCTAACCACTACTGCCTCCAAGTGCTTTGGGACTGCACCTAACTACTACCTGTTTGCATGGCTCCTTTGAGCCATGGTAGGGTAGTAATCAAAGTACAGTGGGAACACACTCGAGGTGAAGTAGCAGTGTCAAGTCGACGGACTAAGCTGTACTCCTATCACCTGGGAACTGTTATCTGACGATAGGTATAGTACCAACCAACAGTTCCCAATGAGTCCTGTCCAGTGTACTCATAACCTAACGAGCACCCGCATACTATCTCCAGTACGACATACTAATGGCTGTGGGATAGACCATCTCCCCTACTGGGTTAAGAAGCGTATACGCTAGTCTACTCCGGAGTATCGATGCCCCGTCTCGATAATCCTACGACTAGGGACCTGTATAAGGATGTGCTTGTAAATTACCCAGCCCCCACTAGTGTGACTGCCATCACAACGCTGGTAATCAAGCAAATATCCTAAGGGCTCCACTAATATGTATAAGCTATATGCTAAAAGAAACATATGTACATATTGAAGTAGAAACAAACCAAGTAGCATACTACCATTTTGAGCAAGATTGTCTATACAACTGTGAATATCCCAAGCTTCTATTAAGTAATATACAAAATAGTATGATACAGTAATGGCCTCTAGGGCATACACACTGACAGTCTGCTCGTTGAGCGGAGCAGGGACGGCAGGTGTGATTGGTAGTGGAGGTGGAGTGTTGTTGAAGTTGGTGCTGGTGTTGTTTGGGGAATCCATAACCTTGAAAAAAAATTTGGTTAGGACAGATTCAAAGTATATGAAATGATAAGATTCAAGGAACATGAATTGTAAAGAATATTTTAGTTGCTGCTTCTTGTGTTATATTGCTTAGGTTGTTCATGCAGAACAGAACTGCATGATTGGGTTCCATACAGCTCTGATCTGCATGGGCCACCAGCAAAACCTGTCACACCCCGCTTCCCAGTGTACGGCGAAAGGGACGTGACTAGGCCTCTACGTATTTACTCAGAAGTAAATACGCTAAGCGTATCCAAGCAATATAATAAAAATGCACAAGAGAAAAAGACAGTAGATATAACTAAACAGCAACTTTATTTATTAACATTCTTTTGTACAATGCATGGAAAAGTAAATACATCTGAATCAAAGCAATGCCTAAACAGCATAACAGAAATGAAAAGTACTGAAATGAAATGTGTACAATGAGGCTAGAGCTCTGGGTCTTGGGCAAGCTGATCCAAGTCCTCACTAGTAGGCTCGATCTCGTGGGTGTCCAGATCACCTGACAACATTCCAAAGAAGAAAGAGAAGGAATGTCGTCAGCGAACAAACGCTCGGTAAGTTCCAAAAATAAGAGAGATATAGAATAGACAGAGAGAGAAAGTAGCTTTTAAAGTTGTATTATATTGTTATACTGTTGTATTTATTTACGCTGTTGTTTGTAGCTTGGTACAGAAGGATGTCAGTGTATACGAGAGGAGTCTCTATATGCCAGAGGCTAATGCAAATGGAAGTACAAGGCTCCGTCGATAATACCATGGAACAACGGTATGGATGTAATTACGTCTTATGGTTGTTGTCTCGTGCCACTTCTAACACCTTCCATACCAATCTACCCCTTAAACCCCGCGATGTCTTGTTTGTATTGTTTGTATTGCAACTTGTATTGTCTTGTAATATAGATTGTATAATTGGATGACTTGCCGAAACCATGATATTAGTAAATGGATATAACTGGAGAATCATGGATGTAACTGGAGAATCATGTAAATGGAAATATATCCATGGTTCGGTTCGGTTCGGTCAATATAGATTGAAAATATTGAATATATGTATTCATAGATTCATATTGGATTGTACATTGTACTTGAATCATATTCAAGTCAGATTATTATAATGAGACTCAGTTTGAGTCAAAACAATTAGAAAAGAAATTGTAGTCCTGATTGTTTTGATGTTATCGGTAATCGCTGCACATGGGAGGCAGGATTTGTGTCTTTTTCAAAAACGATTACCGTGTTGATAACACCGTTGTTAAGTTATCTACCTTAAATAGGCAAGCACCCATATCTACGGCTCCCTGAGGCTCAAGAGATTGGTCCCGCTTAAACCTATATTTATTAAGGTCCCTATTGTAATTTATAAAACTTGAGGTGGTTTTATGTAAAAATAATTTTGTATAATTTAGAAAATGCACCTCAAGTATTTAACTATCGCCTTTAAAGTTTTCATAGTTTTGGATTTTATATTTGTGACATTGCTAGTGAATAAACCTATTTTTCATAATATAGGGTATTTAATTGTAATATTGAACTTGTATGGAATTTCATGGTATTTTCATGTAAAGTGATTCTTTTGACTTAGAAAAGTTGGAATGTTGATATTATAACAAAAATATATATTTTTATAATACATATATATTTATATATTCATAAAAATAATTTTTTTAATTTATTATTTTCTAGAAATCTCATTTTCTTAAGATATTTGTATTTTAAATCTCTCGAGACCGAATGCTCCTTGCGGAGGTCTGAATCTCGCACTACTAATTCCAGAGATGTGCGATAATCCGTACCATCCCAGTCGGGTTTCCCAAAAATGGGTTGTAGCGGCGCTTTGCAAAGATTTGTAAAAATACGTAATCTTGTGAAAAATGGTTTTTATAAGTTTAAGGTAGTTTTATGTAAAACGGTATTTCGAATCTATATTTCACAAAAGGTATTGTGCTATGTTGCATATGAGTGTTGTGAAGAGCTTGGTCATTACCTCGTGATCTACCTAAATGTATAGCAAGATTTATGATATTTTAAAGTCGAAACTATACTACATGGTATTTTACTGAAAAAGTATGATAAAAATTGAAATATACATTATTTTGAAATGAAATTTATTCCATATGTTTTGTTAATGATTAATAGTTGAGATGTAAGTGTTTTGTATGGTTGTGTTAAAGAAAATTGAACTTTACAGAGAAAACCGAATCGGAAGTCGGATTTAACTCCGCTTCCGTCGGGTTTTAGAAATACTTGTTTTAAGAATATAAAAGAAGAGAGGGAGGGGGAAATTACTGGCTTAGAGGTTATAGAAGAGGGAGAGGAAGACGTAGGATTTTCCGATGCATCGTTTCGTCGCCGGAAGCTCCTAGGGTCGTCATCGGAAGATCGCCGGAGTTTTGCCCTTTGCTAACTCCACTTGTACACAAAATTTCTAGAGGAATTTCTTGAGAGTTTGGACAGTATTGTGAGTGAGGGGGTGTGTTTAGGGGTGATATTTATAGGGTAAAGCTAGGGTTATGCTAGGTGAAAGGTTGAATTGAAAATGTAATAAAAATTGTATTAAAAATATAATTTAATGGGGTTTTAAAGAGCTAGAGACACACCTTTACTGTTGACAACTCGGCGATCCGGCTCAACTCGGCCGGCGGAGGCGGGCTGAGTTGACCGAGTCGCCGGCCCGAGTCGGGCTGGGGCTTGCTGCTACGTGTTCTATGTCGTATGGTGTAGCCTCTGGGTCAGTTTGTTTTATATGTGTAGTGGGGTTTTTACGAGTTATGCACATGTAAACCCTTGGACTTCTAAAAATCCAAAAGAAAATATTATTAAAAAATAATGTGGGTGATGGGAATTGAATTCTAGTGCTTTGTAACAGCAGTGCAAGGCCTTACTAATGAGCTACAAGCTCCTTCTTGCTATTAAAAAGAAAAACAAACTTATATCTTGTGTTCAGGTAAAAGTACCCCTTTCTGTATTTTTGAAAAAAAAATGTACAGAAAGTTGTACAGAAAGCTTAGGGATGTTAAAATCTAACTCCTGCCCTGTCCTTTCTTCGGGTGCGTCTTTGATCTTTGCCTTAGGCAGTGGACTCGTAAGTGCCGCCGCCTAAGCAACCATCTCCTGCAGTTTTCATGTTGCTGCTGAGCTTTTGTCAGAGACCGAGTATGCGGTCTGTGACTAGTAGAACCACGACCTTCATCTTTAGATTTCACCATGTGAACTATATGAACTACAATGCCTCCATGCTTAGGGCGTTTGGAACTTTGGCTTCTGGATTTTGCCTCGAACGCTTGAGCTTTATATGGTCTCTTTTTTCGTGAGAAGCCGCTTTATGAAGAACCATCATATTAGGAACCACCTTGGGATGAGTCTCCTTATATTTGGAAGGGGAGTTGTCAAAATTTAGCTGACGCTTAGGAGAAGATCCGCGGACAACGACTGAGCTCTTCACTTCTTTCCACACCTTATATATAGATGAGAAAAGTCCTTTTGGGGAGCAAACTACTTTCTGCTCTCGTTGGATCTCCACGGGTTGCGGAAACTTCTTCAGTACTGCGGTGGGCGAATTTTTTCTAGCCCTTCATAGCTACTCAAAGCAGTTCTCGATTGGAACAGCAGCATTCACCATTGGAGTTGAAGCGGGACTGGACGGAGACTGCCTCCAGTTTGTCTTATTTGACCCTAATATCGACGTCGGTGATGTCTTGCGACCGGAGCTTCATCGGTCTCAGGAGTTTGTTGAGCTTGCACTTGTTTTCTATGAGAGCATGAATATTATGCCCCCTGTGTTGACCTTGGTGCTCGGCAGGAGCCAGTTGTCTGAAGACCGATGCCGTCGGCAGAGCTGAAGCTTGGGGAGCCATCCTATGGAAGACAGACTTCCTCTGGACTTTCTCCTTTGGCGTTGAGGTATCGAGGGTATAAGGTAGGAGTATCGACCCAAAGAAAAGCTCGTTGATTTCTTGAAAAGCCGGGACGCAGAAAACTATAACATTTTGAAGATTTTAAATATTATTTTATAATTTAAATATAATATTATGAGTTTTATGGAAATAATACCGAGTATGGATTTGGGTTTTCATAGATTGGTATAATTATATATACCTTCAATTTTGGGATTAATTGGGAATAAAATGAATTTATAATTATGAGGATATTTGTTAAATAGGTTTTTCTTTAATTGGTTTTATAATAATGGTCTATACTAACAATTTTACTAAGACTAAATTTTCCCACCTAATTTTACACTTAAGGTGCCATGACATGTTAGTGAGGGATTAACATTTTCTTTGAGTTTTAATTGTTGGTTTTATTTGTTTTTGTGATGAAAGAGAGAGAGAGAGACATGGAGGCATGGGTGTGAGTGAGAGAGGGAACATAATGGAATGGGCATGAGTGAGAGAGAGGATGAGAGAGGGAAGATTATCTCATTTCTTTATATATTTTTCTCCTCCACATCTTCTTCTTTCCCTCCTCCACCATCTCCAAAACTCCCCTCATCCACACAACCATGAAAACACTCCAAAATCATATTTTTCTTGGTCCAAACCCCTCCATTTGTCAAGTTCTTCAAGCTTGATCTTTTGGTAGCCTCTAAAACTTGGAGTTCCTCCTCTTTTCAATTTCAAAGAGAGGTAAAATCCTATTTTCCTTATGTTTTAAGATACTTGTCATGCAAACCAATTATACTGTAGCTAAGTTCATGTTTTATAGTCTTGATCTTTCAAAAGTGAGTTTTATTGGGGGTATGACTTGTGGTGGTATAGTGTCGTTTATTTTGTAACCACTACTTGTTTTGTGTAGTTGATGACATTTAGATGCATGGATCTTTGATTTTAAAGTTGTTTTAAGTTTTAATACATGGTATTCACTGAGTTCTTGGTGTTTAATTAAAATCTGGAGCAACTTGCAAGCTCTGAAAATTTAAAGAAAATTTCTGAGACATGCTAGGACCAGTAGAAGACCACCATAGAATCCTGAGCCCCTACTTCCTCTGTTGGGCCGTAAATTAATCCATTTTGACCGCATTTTGCGACCACGAATGAGTTAGGGTTTGGGGTTTGGTTAGTAGCTCACACACTTGATTATTAAGCTATTGTATTCTTCTTTTTGTCCCAGATTGCTTGTGTAAAAATCTGAGAGAAATTTGGTAGGTTTTCGACGATATTTTGCGAGTTTTGAAACTTAGTTTTCAGATTTTTATTTCTTGACTTAGTCATTCGACATTCGTACGTCAATGTCGGGGTATTTCATCGTATTTAGCATGCGTTGACCATAGGTTCTAACCTATGTGCGCTTTGCTCATCGTTTCGATTTCTGTATGGATTTTTATGCGATTTTCTTATGGTTTCGATTGTAGGTATGATCGTGGGGACTTCCAAGATGGCAAGGACGGGCGAGACGGTCGTAGGTTTTGACTAGCTCAAGACGTCGGTGAGTAGATGTATATCTACGGGGGTAGTCAGGTGGATGGCGTATAGCACCCCTGCAACCGTAGTAATTAGAATACTATATATTAGAACCATATTCCTTGCATATACGGTCATGCTAGAAAACCCATATACGTATATCCGTACCTTTAATAGATAGTTACGCATTAGTTTCTATTTCATAGCTATTAAGGTATATATATACATACATACATACATACATACATATACATACAGGTATATAGGTATATATATGATTATGGTTTTGTGTTGTACGTGACTAGATATTCGTAATTTATATGATGTGAGTTGGCATATACGACTATTGATCCGTACTGTATTGATTGGATAATATCGTACGTTGGAGATTCCGTACATGATGTGCTGAGGATAGATTGCCGAATACGGCCAATATTCACTTAACTCGGGAAGTCTTGTTAAATCCCAAATTGAGACTTTATGAAATGTTTAGAGCTATACTTATTTTGAAAACTAACGATCCATTTCCTACTTTGAAACCATAATGTTAAGGATGCGCTACGAATTTTCAAATGATATCTATTTCAAAAACATCGTAGCCTCCTTATTTTCAAAAAAATGTTTTCAAATCTTAATCTAAAACCCAATTGTGTTTTCAAACAAACTTTATTTATACTTTAAAGAGGAACTTGATTTCATTAATAACTATTTTCCAGCACTTCACCTCCACTATTTACTTAAAAAGGTTTAGATTCCTGATTTTCGGTTTACTTGGATTACGGTGGGGTCCTATAAACTTCACGTGATACAAGTGCCAGTCATGTGCTGTTTTCGGGTCGTGACAAAAACTAAGGCTGCAAGTGACCCATACTTGACTCCAGCGGATATGACAAAGCCTGAGTTGCAGTGAGTGGAAGCGAACGCCATTGATCCCTACATAAAGACGAAACGCCAGTTTCAGTATCCCATTACCTAAGGGCAACTACAAACATATATACCGCGATTATTTGATCACGGAAAAACACGACACACGAATTGTAGAGTGGAGAGAGGAAAAGGTCTCACCGGGCGTGTTAGAATCTTTTTACCGCTGGAGACGGGTCCGAGGCGTTGGGAAGACGTCTAGCCAAAATACGGGGGCAGATAATATTTGGAACATATCCATCCACCTCTCTAAAGATACCAGGTTAATTTATGGCACCGTATATCGGAGGATTGGATAGATGCGACCGTTGTAGCATGACTTATCAGATTCCCTCTCATTTGTGAGGGGTTTTTGATTGTGGGAACGCTCTTCCCTGCAGGCATAAGCCTCTGCAGTTAATTACACTATCACATTGCAATAACAACTTTCATTTTCTCCAGGCAGATCATTTCGTGTCGTGTTATATATTGTTTATTTTGGGGTTGCCCTTGGATTGTAAATGGAGACTGGTTTTGCATCGTCTGTAGGGCGCGGATTAGTCTAAATCCGTACATATTAGATTTAGGATCTTGAACTTAAGACGTATATCCCATGTAAACGAGGTTAATCAGTTCGAAATATATCATCTGAGAAGTCGTCCTTGAGACTAAGATCAACTCGGGAACAGTGAGTATATGGGCTCAAATATATTAGTTTAAGGACATCGCGATCTATGCGAGAAATGGATGGAATATGACTTGTTTGTGCCCGTGGATTGTATACGGGGGTCAATATGGAGACCAGCTGTAGGGCCAAACATATATTAGTTTAAGGACATTGCGGTCCAATATTAGTTTAGGGACATTTCGGTCATGCACGTGTATATATTACGCTGCGAAGTGAACGATGGTAACATGGGATGTGCCCGATATTGGGACGCGATACAATTGAAGGCATTTATATTTCCTTCAAAGATATACATGTACATATATGTATATAGCCGTAGCTCAATATAAGGTGCGCATCTATGTGGGATGCATATCAGTATGAGGTATGCATATCAATATAGAAGTGCATCAATATGAAGGTTAGGACATTCTCTGTCTTGATGAAATTTCATATCTATCATCAAGTAGAGACGAGGAAGGAGTTGTTGGTTGTTGGGACCCGCCACATTTCTGAAGATTTTGAGAAATTACAACGCCTTATATCAAAGGTGTGGAAAGATATACCCTTGAACCAAATCACATGTATGAGGAAGGAGGTCAGGTCGGAACTGAGGATTGCCGGTCTTATATGATACTAAGATCAATGGATGAAAAATCATTAGCCGTATATCCGAATAAGTGTAAGTATTTTTCTCCGCCGGAATACAGAGACGGAACCTCGTAGGTTCGTCTTACCTGAATTTGGGGGCAGATGCTATCTGGTTTTATCCGTCCACCTCTCCGAAGATTCCAAGTTGATTTATGGCACCGTGTATCGGAGATTTAGACGGATGCGACCGTTGTAGCAGACTTCGTCAGATCCCCCCTCATTTAAGGGGTTTTTTTATTGTGGGGACGCTCTTCCTTGCAGGCGCAAGCCCTGCAGTTAATTACGCTGCCGCATCGCGGTAACAACTTTCTCTTTCTCCAGATAGTCACTTTGTGTCGTGTGTGTTTATTTTATTTTTGGTTGCCCATGGATTGTATACGGAGATTAATTTATGTTGTCGCCCATAGGGCGTGGATTAGTCCAAATCCGTATTTTCTTAGATTTGGGTTTAGGTTTGGTTTAAGGATAATTAATCTCATTGAGATTAAGATCAACTTAAACGTTTGTTAAGGATACGTTAGTCTAATTTTAGACTAAGATCTACTCAACGGTTCGGAATCATTTAGATCCGATGACAGGGCAATTGGGCTCTATCGTTTTAGTTTAAAGACATTGCGGTCCATAAGTTTAAGGACATCATAGTCCATAGAGTTTAAGGACATCATAGTCCATGGAGTTTAAAGACGTCATAGTCTGTGGGGTTTAGTTTAGGGACGTTGCGGTCCATAAGTTTAAGGACATCATAGTCCATAGAATTTAGTTTAGGGACGTTGCGGTCCATAAAGTATCTGGTTGTCGGGACCTGCCACCTCCCTGAAGACGTTGAAGACACATATCAGAGGTGTGAAGAGATGTACCCTTAAACCAATGTTGGTTGGGGGATCTATAGTCAGGTTTGAGACTATGACCAATTAATAATATTGGGAGCACATGGGCTTAGTTAATCTGAATTGGGGAATTTATGGCCTACTTGGGCTCAGCCTATTTAGTTAAAGTGTTTGAACACTTGTTTGGACTCAGTCCGTTCATTTTTGAACAAAATTTTAACATTTGTTTGGACTCAGGCCCTTTTGTTCAATAATGCAGAGCATTAATTTTGGGTTCTGACACTGTTCCCCTCCGAACGGCGGCCAAGACATGGGCATCTTGCCTGGGATTCGGGGCAGATGCTATTTGGTTTCATCCGTCCACCTCTCCGAAGATGCCAAGTTGATTTATGGCACCGTGTATCGGAGGTTTAGACGGATGCGGCCGATGTAGCAGACTTCGTCAGATTCCCCCTCGCTCGAGGGGTTTTTGATTGTGGGGACGCTCTTCCCTGCAGGCGCAAGCCCCTGCAGTTAATTACGCTACCGCATCGTGGTAGCAACTTTCTCCTTCTCCAGAATTTCACTTCGTGTCGTGGGTGTTTGTTTTTTTTGTGGTTGCCCGTGGATTGTATACGGAGACTGATTTATGTCGTCGCCCGTGGGACGTGGATTAGTCCAAATCCGTATTTTCTTAGATTTGGGTTTGAGGTTTTGGTTTAAGGATACGTTAGCCATATTTGAGACTAAGATCAACTTAAACGTTTGTTAAGGATACGTTAGTCCAATTTGAGACTAAGATCAACTTAACGGGATCGTTTGGATCCGACAAAAGAGCATTTAGGGGCTCTGTTGTTCCAGTTTAGGGACATAGTGGTCCATTGAATGTATGGCCGTCGGGACCCGTCACCTCTCTGACGACGTTGAAGGATTACAACGACAGATATCAGAGGAGTTCAGAGATGTACCCTTGAACCAAAGTTGGTTGGGAGATCTATAGTCCAATTTGGGACTAAAGTCTGTTTGAGGGTTTAAAGATACGCTAGCCCTATTTGAGGCTAAGATCAACTTAAACATTTGTTAAGGATACGTTAGTCTAATTTGAGACTAAGATCAACTTAACGAGATCGTTTAGATCCGATAAAAGAGCATTTGGGCTCTATTGTTCCAGTTTAGGGACATAGTGGTCCATTGAATGTATGGCCGTCGGGACCCGTCACCTCTCTGACGACGTTGAAGGATTACAACGACAGATATCAGAGGAGTTCAGAGATGTACCCTAGAACCAAAGTTGGTTGGGAGATCTATAGTCCAATTTGGGACTAAAGTCTGTTTGAGGGTTTAAAGATACGTTAGCCCTATTTGAGGCTAAGATCAACTTAAACATTTGTTAAGGATACGTTATTCTAATTTGAGACTAAGATCAACTTAACGGGATCGTTTAGATCCGACAAAAGAGCATTTGGGCTCTATTGTTCCAGTTTAGGGACATAGTGGTCCATTGAATGTATGGCCGTCGGGACCCGTCACCTCTCTGACGACGTTGAAGGATTACAACGACAGATATCAGAGGAGTTCAGAGATGTACCCTTGAACCAAAGTTGGTTAGGAGATCTATAGTCCAATTTAGGACTAAAGTCTGTTTGAGGGTTTAAAGATACGTTAGCCCTATTTGAGGCTAAGATCAACTTAAACATTTGTTAAGGATACGTTAGTCTAATTTGAGACTAAGATCAACTAAACGGGATCGTTTAGATCCGACAAAAGAGCATTTGGGCTCTATTGTTCCAGTTTAGGGACATAGTGGTCCATCATTCCCATTTTGGGGACGAATACTGGTTTAAGGAAGCATTAGTCCATGAGTTTAAGGACGCATTAGTCCGTGAGTTTAAGGACGCATTAGTCCGTGAGTTTAAGGACGCATTAGTCCGTAAGTTTAAGAATGCATTAGTCGATGAGTTTAAGGACGCATTAGTCCATGATTTTAAGGACGCATTAGTCCGTGAGTTTAAGGACGCATTAGTTCATGAGTTTAGGGACGCATTAGTCCATGTCAATGTGTGGTTGTCGGGACACGTCACCTCTCTGATGACGTTGAAGGATTACAACGACAAATATCAGAGGAGTTCGGAGATGTACCCTTGAACCGGGTGTAAATTGATTTGAGAGAGCATTTGTGCTCAGTTAAATTTAATTTGAGGACTTACGGCCAGAATTGGGCTAAGTCCAGTTGAAAATGTTCAACATCTTATTTGCATGGGCTCTGCACTTTTTTATAATGCAGAGCATTTGGCTTTTCAATTAAATGCATAGCATTTGTTTTGGCCTGTTAGGCCTTTTTAATTGGGCTCTGTCCCCTTTTTTATAATGCAGAGTATTTGTTTTGGTCCATTGGACCTCTTAATTGGGCTCTGCCCTTTAATAATGCGCTGCATTTAATATTCTGACAGTGCGCCACGTGGCCTGTCAGGTGCTTTGCACCAATTAAGGAGCGCAAGGCGCAAATCCATGTGGGGGTGACACGTGTCACGCTCTGGTGAGCGCAAGCATGTTAGCGCAATGCGCTGCGCCAGTGCGCTGCGCTAGTGTGCTGCTGACACGTGGCGCGCTCTGGTGACTTGCGCCAAACCAAGAGAGCAGTGCTCTATTTTTAGAAGCGCAAGGCGCAACTGTTCTGTGTTTGACACGTGGCGCTCCCTGGTGGCTTGCGCCAATCCAAGGAGCGCAACAGCGCAAACTTCAAAAGTGCAAGGCACTGTTTAATATTTTGATCAAATTTAGATCAAAGAAAACAAGTTTTTCTTGTTTTCAAGAACCAGTGGTTCATCAAAAGGCAATGCCTTTATACAGAAGTAAATTACTTCCTCTTTCTTCTTATTATTATTATATTTTTTTTATCCAAGATCTTGATCTTGTTCTTAGATCATTGATCTCTTTTTAGAAGAAATTCTTCTTTTATTCAAAGGTTTTTACCTTTTCTTTCTCTGAGCTCTTCTCAAAAATTTCTTTAGAGGAGTTCTATGTCTCAATATGTTTTAGACTTGGAGTCTAGGGGCCTTTTTATAGTGCCAATTGATTTGTTAAATAAGTTAAAGAGATCTTTCTCTGAGTGATTTAGGGATTTTTCCCCACCGTTGGATCTTTGATCCAAGGGCTTCTGTTTTACAGAAGAGAATCTTCTTGTTTTAATAAGATCAGAAAGATCTTTTTGGAATTTTAATTCTCTTTTAGTGCTGGCACAGTTGGCACAAGCGCACCTGCGCTTGATACGTGTCGCGCAGCGCACTGCGCTGACACGTGTCGCGCAGCGCAGAGCGCAAGTTGCCTGAAGCGTTGCTTCAATTATTTTAATTTTAATTTTAACTTTAATTTCTAAACAGAGCTTTGCTCTGATTGGGGGAAACAGAAGCGTTGCTTCGTTTCCCGCCTTGGAATTTGAACAGAGCTTTGCTCTGAAAGGGAGATTTTCTCCTTTATTATTATTATTATTTATATTTTTTATTTTATTGTTATTATTTTATACGGAGCGGGTTTTGAGCCAAAATTTTGGCGGGAACAAATGTCCCCCACTACTTTGCCCACGTAAGTATGTACGTGGGTGAAGTAATGCAAAGTTATGCATGGTCACCGAATTGAGGGCTTATGAGACAAGTTTAGGGTCCTTGTAGCCTAAGAATTTTCAACTTTATAAACCGTGAGGGTCTCATAAAGACTTTTCTCCCTACGAGTTGAGAGGATCTCGTAGGTGTATTTTCTCCTTAGGAATCGTGAGGATTCCTAAGTGTGTTTTCTCTTATAAGTCGTAAGGATCTTATAAGAGAATTTTCCCTCTTACGGGTCGAGAGGACCCGTAAGCGGTTGTTTCCCTCCTTATCAAGATTTGACTTCGGAGGGTGTGACCCGTGAATAGTATGCAAGAGTCCGTTTTGGACCGACTTGCAGGGTCCCAGTGCTTAGGAAACAGGTTTTTTAATCCCTACTGCCTAAGGCTTTTCCTCACGAGTTGAGACGAATCGAGCATTTCTCGCAAGAATATCCTAACGTCACAGTTAACCTCTGCTCTTTACGACAGAGGTCCGTTAGGGTCTGTGGTACTTAGGGTTTTGGTCGTCGTACCGTCACGTTGGCTGATATATTCCTCGATATGCAATCTTGCTGTTCGAGTAGCCTTGCGATTGTCGTGTCTCTGACCCCTTCGGGGGTTGGACAAGATGTCTTCAAGTAATCTTTCAGGTAATATTACCGTCGAAAGAGCAAGCGTAGGAATATTCCATGTCACTTTTTACTTGAAGTTAGGCTCATTTTGGAGAGCCCCGATGAGTCATAACCACTCTGCGCTGGGGTGGGATGATCTCCGATAGTCTTTCAGGCTTTATATGACTTGCCGTCAAGACCCTGAAGCTAGGAATTTGGCCTTTGCTTCGTTTGCTGGCATTGCGTCCTCTATATCGAGACGAATGTCGCGGTAGTCTCTAGGTTGTTGGTGAACCGTCGAGGTTTGGAACTAGGGACTTTGCCGTGGCTCCGCTGTTTGATTGTCGCGTCTAAATCCTATTGAAAGAAGAACGCTAGGGTGACATCTCGTCTGCTGTATCGAGATGAACATCGAGGTGGTGACCACTCCGCACTGGTGCAAGATGATCTCCGATTGTCTTCCAGGCTTTATATGATTTACCGTTAAGACCCTGAAGCTAGGGATTTGGCCTTTGCTTCGTTTGCTGGCATTGCGTCCTCTATATCGAGACGAATGTCGCGGTTGTCTCTAGGTTGTTGGTGAACCATCGAGGTTTGGAACTAGGGACTTTGCCGTGGCTCCGCTGTTTGATTGTCGCGTCTGAATCCTGTTGGAGGAAGAACGCTGGGGTGACATCTCGTCTGCTGTGTCGAGACGAACGTCGAGGTGGTGACCACTCCGCACTGGTGCAAGATGATCTCCGATTGTCTTTCAGGCTTTATATGACTTGCCGTTAAGACCGTGAAGCTAGGGATTTGACCTTTGTTTCGTTTGTTGGCATTGCGTCCTCTATATCGAGACGAATGTCGCGGTTGTCTCTAGGTTGCTGGTGAATCGTCGAGGTTTGGAACTAGGGATTTTGCCGTGGCTCCTTTTGGTGATGTTGCGTCTGCTGTGTCGAGACGAACGTCGAGGTGGTGACCACTCCATACTGGGGCGAGATGATCTCCGATTGTCTTTCAGGCTTTATATGACTTGCCGTTAAGACCCTGAAGCTAGGAATTTGGCCTTCGCTTCATTTGCTTTGGTGTGTCCAAATCCTTTCTGAGGAAGAATGCTGTCGTGATATCTCGTTTGTTGTATTGAGACGAACGTCAAGGTGATGACCACTCCGCGCTGGTATGGGATGATCTCCGATGGTCTTTCAGGTTTTATATGAGTTACCGTCAAGACCCTGAAGCTAGGAATTTGGCCTTTGCTTCGTTTGCTTTGGCGCGTCCGAATCCTGCTGGGGGAAGAACGCTGGGGTGACATCACGTCTACTGTATCGAGACGAACGTCAAGGTGGTTCCTAGGTTGCCTGTGAACCGTTAGGACCTGGAACTAAGGACTTTGCCGTGGCTCCGTTGTTTTAAGCTTGGGTTGTTGATGTTGCATCTGCATTCTGCTGGACTGCGAAGGAACGCCGTTGTTGACATCTCGTCTGCTGTATCGAGACGAATGCTGAGGTGGAGCTGGGATTTTGCCGTAACTCCGCTTTATTTCGACCATGAGGTCTTTTGTCGGCGTTATATCCATATCCTGCTGGACTGCAAAGGAACGCCGTTGTTGACATCTCGTCTGCTGTATCGAGATGAATGTTGAGGTGGAGCTGGGATTTTGCCGTCACTCCGCTTTATTTCGACCATGAGGTCTTTTGTCAGCGTTATATCCATATCCTGCTGGACTGCGAAGGAACGTCGTTGTTGACATCTCGTCTGCTGTATCGAGACGAATGTTGAGGTGGAGCTGGGATTTTGCCGTCACTCCGCTTTGTTTCGACCATGAGGTCTTTTGTCGGTGTTATATCCATATTCTGCTGGACTGCGAAGGAACGCCGTTGTTGACATCTCGTCTGCTGTATCGAGACGAATGTTGAGGTGGAGCTGGGATTTTGCCGTCACTCCGCTTTGTTTCGACCATGAGGTCTTTTGTCGGCGTTGTATCCATATCCTGCTGGACTGCGAAGGAACGCCGTTGTTGACATTGCGTCTGCTGTATCGAGACGAATGTTGAGGTGAAGCCGGGATTTTGCCCTCGCTTCGTTTTGTTTCGACCGTGAGGTCTTTTGTTGGCGTTGTGTCTATATCCTGTTGGACTGCGAAGGAACGCCGTTGTTAACATCTCGTCTGCTGTATCGAGACGAATGTTGAGGTGAAGCTGGGATTTTGCCGTCGCTTCATTTTGTTTCGACCGTGAGGTCTTTTGTTGGCGTTGTATCTATATCCTGTTGGACTGCGAAGAAACGCCGTTGTTGACATCGCGTCTGCTGTAACGAGACGAATGCTGAGGTGGAGTTGGGATCTTGCCGTCACTCCGCTTTGTTTCGACTATGAGGTCTTTTGTCGGCGTTGTATCCATATTCTGCTGGACTGCGAAGGAACACCGTTGGTGATCTCTAAGTTGTCGACATCGACGTCGAGACCCTGAAGCTAGGGATCTTCCTTCGCTTCGTTTGTTGACATTGTGTCTGCAATATTGCGACAAATGTCGAGCTTGTCTCTAGGTTGTCTATGAACCGTCGAGATTTCTCTTCGCTTTCTGGTGGAGCTTGTTGGGAAGGTATGGTTCCCTCTTTGTTTGTGCCCCTGGATTGTATGCAGGGATCGGCGTGATCTCACCTGTAGGGCAAAAGGTTTCATTTTTTTATCATTTTTCTTATTTCCGCGATACTCTATCATTTCAGCTTTTATATCGTGAAGGTCGCGATTGCCCAATCATTTCGGCTATTTTTCGCGGTGCCCAATCATTTCGGCCATTTATTTTATTTTCACTCGCTGCTTTTTATTGCGAGTTGCCCCATCATTTTGGCTATTTTGCATGCATACATTTTTTTTACTTGCTGATTTTGTTGCAAGTTGCCCCATCATTTTGGCTATTTCGTATGCATGTATGGCTCGCTGTTTTTTTTTATCGCGAGTGTGGAACTTGGAATCTGGTGCCAATCTCAGCATCAGCATCGCTACAACTGGAATATTGCCAGGAGCGAATCATCATTTGCCATGAAAGGGCTTAGAATTTAATACTTGTTTAGGCATCAGCATCGCTACAACCGGGATATTGCCAGGAGCGAATCATCATTTTCCTCTGTCGATGTTGAACAAAGGTGGCTTAGTAAACAGGGTTAGGATCCTGTCGACTAAGGCTTTTGACTTCATGAGCCGTAAGGGTCTCACAAAGGTATTTCTCCATACAAGTCGTGAGGATCTCGTAGGTGCGTTTTCTCCTTAGGGATCGTGAGGATTCCTAAGTGTATGTTCCTCTGTAAGTCGTAAGGATCTTACAAAAGGGTTTTCTCCTTATAAGTCGAGAGGACTTACAAGGGTTGTTCGCCGTATAGACATATCCCCAGTCACGGGTGGGACTTAGTTAAGGAATGTTTATTCGCGCCCGTGGATTGTATACAAGGGTCAGTATTGAGCCACTTGTAGGGCACTATCGAAGGTTGTGGGGGTTGCTTAAGAACAGGTTCGGGTCTCTGTAACTTAAGACTTTCAAATCTTATGAGCCGTGAGGGTCCCATAAGAGAGTTCTCCTTACGAGTCGTGAGGATCTCGCAAGTGTAATTTCTCCTTAGGAATCGTGAGGATCCCTAAGTGTGTTGCTTCCCTGTGAGTTGTAAGGATCTCATGTGGGTGGTTTGACCTTGTAAGTGTCTTTTAACGAGGTTGCGCCCTTTCGGGTTTTCACAAACACTCGCCGGTAGCCCTGCTGTTTTTACTCACGGAGCCCTTTCGGGTTTTCATCCGTGCCCATTTTGCTTATGGACATACCGTCTCTTTTTTTTTTTTTATTCTTTATTCTTTTTTTTAACGAGGTCGCGCCCTTTCTGGTTTTCATGAACACTCGCCGGTAGCCCTGCTGTTTTTACTCACGGAGCCCTTTCGAGTTTTCATCCGTGCCCATTTTGCTTATGGACATACCGTTTTTATACTTTTTTTTATATTTTTATATTTTTTTATCTCGTCAGCCTGAGGATGTTGTGGTAGTAGTTTAAAGACGTTTCGGTCATCAGCTAGTTTTAGGACGTAGTGGTCCGTCGTTAGTTTAAGGACGTTTCGGTCCGCCGTCGCCGTATTTGAGGCGAATCTCTAGTTTACTGACTTTTCGGTCTATGGGGCTTTCCCTATGAATGAGCATGATGCCCCCGGCATATCCATCTTTCTCGGAGCATGTGGTTGTAGCAGGCTCACCTTCCAGTTTTCGGACAGCGCGAGTTTGCCTTGTTGGTATTGGTCTTCAACCCAGTTTTTGAAAACGTAGCAGTTTTTGATTGGATGGCCCAATATTTGGTGGTAAAGGCAATAATTAGGATTGTCGACATCATTCAGTTGTAGCTAGTGTTTCGGCTCCGGTAGAGTGATAAGCTTGTTGCGCACTGCCACTTCGAACAGCCTCCTTGTTTCATCCTGGGGAAATGTGTAAGTCGATGTACAACACCCCAGTACTTGTGGGGAGGCGGAATTTTCAAAAACGAACTTGTTTAGTGAACAAACATCGACTAACCGCTTGAATCGAAGCTAAACGATAACTAACTACAAACATAGAGTTTCTATGTTACTATGTTTAGGGATTATACCTAATGAATCGTGTCCTTCGTCTTTGCGAACTCCACCTCCTGTTCATCACAGAATACTGCATTTTATACCGCCCATTCTTACGCTCGTGTGTTTATAGGTAGGTGCTTTTTATCCGTGTTTGTTATATATTTGCAGGATACAGGTTCTCGGTTCTAAAACGGTGAAATTCATAGAAAACACGACAATATCCGGGTTCCTGCCAACCACTGATAAAACACGGTCTCCGCTCTTCATCCGTATGCTGCCAGATAACAGTTTAGGAAGACAAAACGTCAAATCAATATCGCTTTCATGCACAAGGCTCAATGGCAGCACAAGATCCAAGAGATCTACGCGGAGCTCGAGGCAATCATGACAAAAGCATCCACAAAAGTCCACCTTTCCTCAACAGAAATTCTGGAAGAAATGTAAAAGTATTTTCAGAAAATATGTATATTAGACAACAGGGGACAATAAACCAGGAAAAGTACCAAAAGCCCAGAGCCCAACTCACCAAGGGAGCCGCGGAACCGCGGCCAAAGGGGGGTCTTGGCCGCGGTTCCGCGGCCATGTGGGGCCCACTTACTGACGTATTTTGGGGGCAGTTTGGTCTTTGCATGTGTGGTCTGCTGGTTGCCCTAGAACTTCAACTCCCTGCCTATAAATACAGCAGAACTGAGCTCAACCAAGGGTCATTCTTTGTATTCTTTTGTTCCTCTTTCTTTTGTAGTTTTTAGTTCTTTTTCTTCTTCTTCTTCATTCCTCTTCCATGAATTGTAGTGAGAGCTTTTTATGGATGTGAATAAAGATGAGGGTTTTGTATCATTCTCTTGTGCTTCTTCTTCCCCTTTGAGATTTTTGCTTTCTCTTGCTCATTCAACCTCTTCATTGAGCTTGAATGGTTAAGGGTTAGTTATTGATCTCAAAGGTCGTATTTTCTCCCGGGACTAGTTCTTCACTTCACATGCGTTCTCTACCCTTCCCTTGATCTTGCAACCTCTTCATTGAGCTTGCAAGTTTAAGGGTTGGCTATTGAGCACATGCTTGGCTTGGGTCCTAGTTCAGTATTCTTTTATTACTCGCTTTTTATTACTTGTCTTTTTATTACTTGCATTCTATTTCATGCAATTTTATTCATGCTCTTTATTACTTGTCTCTTTTCTTTTCTTTGTTCTTTTCTTTTTGTTCTCTTTTGTTCATTTTGTAAATGTTGTAATTATTGTTGTTGATAAGAATTAATACGGTTTTATAAGTTAACATTTCTTTGCCAATTCCTTTTCCCGTTATTTTCCATTTGAACTTCGCCCAAACCATACGCAAGCGCTCCGTTAGGCACCGTACCCTGACAAGGTAACGGTGATTCCTAACCACGACCGGTTGCGTTCGGTTTGGCCGGAGGCGAAGGTAAGAGACAAGAACGGAAGGACAAGGGTAAATAAGCCGGATTCTACGAATACCGCGCTTAAATCCCCTAATCCACGTTGTTGCCGATTGCTTAGCTTCAATTGGTCAAGACTCGGCTCAAAGGTTTTTGAGTACGGATTTCTTAGCTTACAATCTCGTATTTTCTTAACAACTTTATACTTGCAGATAAACACATAGGTTAGATCAAACAAACACATACAAGATTCTTTATTAACCCGTCTAAGACAAGAAGGTAAGATAACACCATCTCCCTGTGGACCGACCCGTGCTCACCGGCTAGCTGCAAAGCGACACCGTCCTGATCGCGGTTACACTTAAATTCTTTGAACATCCGACACGCCATCGGCGTGCGATCAAATGGCGCCGTTGCCGGGGAGACGGTAGCGTATTTTCTTTCTTGTTATTCGGGTTAATATTCTTTTTGTATATATTTATAAATAAAAAAAAATATTCTTTTTTTTTTTTTTTGGACAATATTTTTGTGGGCAAGTGTGCAGATTTTTGCGTATTTGCAAACTGCAATTGTGGGAAGCAAAGTGTACATTTAAAGCAAAGGTGATTTACGAAGTACAGTGCCAAAGATCCGGGTAGTTTGACCCGCGCAAGCGAACCTTTCAAGCTTACCGGATTTGATTCAACGGGGGTTTCCTAACCCAAAAACTTAAACGGTACGTACTTTCCTAACACCTTCTTCTCAAATCCGACGCTTCCAATATACTATTCTTTTGCAGGATTCTTTGCAAGTTCGCTAGCAAACGCCAAAATTGACTAACCCGTATTTGTTGCAGCGCCGCGCTTAAAATAAAAAACGATTGTTTGATTCCTTATAGAATTTTTGAATTGCGCATTGCATACATTAATACGGACTTAAGGGCAAGCGAACCCCACAACATACGGTAAAGGATTTCATCACCTTTTCCGTGGCCCACAAATCACGAACCTAAGCATAACGTCTACCCGCACAAATTTAAAAGAAACTAGATTTTAAGCCTTAAGGACTTCGCGCTCACTAGGAGAAGTTAACTGTATTTAGAAGCTTGCTTAACGGTATATTGTTTACGGGGTGTCTAGGAAAGTGTTAACGGCGAAACCGCCAAAAGAGAAAGGGTTATTTAATTAAGGAACTTCGCGAAAGCGTTGGAAAACCTCCCCTTATCTCTGCACTTACCTGGCCTCGTGATCAGTGTATTTTTAAGCCTGTTTCTCGACACAGTTGTACTTCGACAATCAAGTTCTTGAGCAGGTCTAGTTGACCTAGGTGAACCCTAGAACGATTAGGTGTGTGGTATTTTTGTGTCGTGATTTTTTTGTCCATATTTTTTGTGTATATTTCATTCTTTTGCTAACAACTAACTAAATAAAATTATAAAAAAAAAAAAAAAAAAATTCACATTCTTTTTCCCCTCCTTTTCTCTGCCTTTCTCTCTTTCTCTCTTCATATCATGGGTACTCCACCTCGCAAAACTCTTGCCGACCTTTGGTACCCACAACCAGACATTACTTCATACGGTTCTTATTTTGGTCGAACTTCAAACGACCCCTCCATGCCAAAAATTTCTTTGAAAGATCGGATAGACGCGTCTAGGACGAACAACTGGACCCCGCAATCCACTTCGTATCAACCGTTTCAAACATTCACACCTTCTTGCGTTGATACCCCTTTTAAAAATCCAGTTGTAACCCCGAGACCTATGTCTATTGCTGAACGTATTGCACAATCTCGTAGCCGATCTTTCACTCCTTTCACCACTACAAATTCTTGGGACCAACAAATCCATTCACCTTCTTATCCCAATGTTGATCCCACTCCTGTCCAGCCATTCAATTCCTACCAATCCTACCCTACTTTTGCACCTGCCCTAGACATTGCTTCAGAACCGCCATTCGGGAGTTTTCAGTATCCAAATAACTTTGAATCTTTTACTGAAACCCCATTACAATCTATGTCTAGTCTGGAACAGTCGTTGGAAGATTTTAGGGTAGCGTCAAGCCAACAGATGATGGATTTGAATGCGTCCATGGCCGCCCTCATGCAACCTAGTGACCCGGTAGCTAGTTTTCAACTAGCTCCAACTTTTTCAATGTATGATGAGGCGGCAGGACAGGCTGTGAATTTGAGTGGAGAGAGTGAGATGTACCCCCTTCCAAATCAAACCTACCCGTCTCAAATTGAAACCCGCACCTCCTGTTTTGAAAGTCTATCGAGTATCCCACATGATTTATCAAATGAAGATAGAATGATGAATGAGTTGTGCGACTTCGTAGTGTTTGCTTTGCCCGATTGTGAAGGGTCTCTTCCAAGTGAAACCGATCCTAAACCTTTTGACCTCTACACCTCCACTTTAGAACCTGAATCGATTGATATCCATGCTTTTGTTGAGGTGTCAGAGAATTTTGATTTTCACTTGATTAGGGATATTGACGCCGGGAATATTTTGGATGATGAACCCGTAGATTTGGCTGAGTTTGTCTCTTCAAATCATCATCCCGAGTCTTTAACTGTTTTTCCCGAACTTCATATGCGTCTTGATATTGAAGAAAAATGCATGGATGAGCTAAATTTTGAGGAGAATATTGAAGATAGTTTTGAGGATGAACCAGTTTTAATTGATGAGTCGGATTTTCCAATTCATCCTGTTCCTTTCATTGACTGTGTACACCCTCCCGAAACCTTAACCGATGCCCTTCCTCAACCACTTTCCTCCATCCTTTCCATCGTTCCGACCTTACAAGAACCCGTATCATTTTCACTTCATATGTCTGGTTTACCAAATTCGGCGTACCCATGGTTTCTCACGAACCTTGAGGGATTTGACCCAATCTCTCGACGGGTAAATATATTAGCACAATCGCTTTTTACACATCGCTCATCACAGATTGTGCTAATCTATTTACTCCATTTGCACCCTCAAGTTCGTACGCCACTTCTTTTTCCCTTCCGCCATTCTTCTTCTTCTCATCTACCGAGACCGCATTCCACTTCTCTCCACAAGCGGTCTCGCGTAGTCTCCATTTCTTACCTCTCCGCATTCTTCCACCAGCCACTGCTTTATAGAGATACAATCTTTGAATGGTTGGTGTTAACTTTTGGCCTGTGTAAGGCCTTGTATAGATGGATACTGTTCTTTCCCCCCTAATCCTGAACTTCAACGCTTAACAGTGGAAACAATGTTTTACTTAAGTTTGGGGGGGACACCTTTTTTGTATATATTTTTTGTTTTCCTTTTTGTATATAATTTGTTTTTAGGAAGCACCGGCAAATTTTGACCCTCTTGGTATAGCCTGACAGTGAGGGCACTGTCAAGTTTAAGTTTGGGGGTGTGTGCTCGGTAAACTTTCTTCCTTCGCATTCATATGTATATTTTGCATTTGCATACCTTATTTTAAAAACCCATAAAAACTGAAAATTTTCTAAAAATATAAAAACTTTTTTGTCAAGTTAGATTGTGGAAGAACTCTGATTCAACATTCGACGGTTTTTGTTTGAAAAAATAGGAATAACTAAATCTTATGTTTAGATTTTGAAAACCTGAAAGATAACTCTCCTTTGAAGTTAACTATAGCTGATATACGTCTTTACATCACACTACACGTGTCGTGAGTCTTGGAAATTAGAAGACAAGTCTTTTATGTTTAAAAACTTTTAAACAGATAAATAATTTTCTGAGGATCAAATAGGTTTGTTCTGAAATAAGTAATGTCAAGAATAGTTTATGAAGTAAAGCGAATATGAAGGAATGCTATTGATGCCGTAATTGGAACTAAGTCTGAAAAATAACCCATCTGAAACTTGATTGGAATGATTACACACCAAACCCACTAAACACGTCTTTTATCCAAAAAAATAATTGAACTACCGGTTATATCTCCGTTCGTATTGAATCATCATGATTTTCACGCCAAACTGTCTTTTGTTTTTGGACCTAGGTAACTTGAGTAATTAAGTCCGCTGGGGTGTTTCTACACCTAATGCCCTAAAACCAACTGGTTTGGGCGCATTGGCCCAAAGCTCGCTAAGAAGCCTAGAAAGTCCAGTTTTAAAACAAAGTCAAGCAAGTGTTCTCTCCGAGTTAAAATTCCTAACGGTTCTTTGTGTGAGAATAATCTTGATAAAAGACAGGCTTTTATAAAAATTTTAACGGAGATATGAAGGTTTTATTCTATGATAAAGACTATTGCACGTTCACAGAGGTGTGTATGAAATGAAAACAAGAAAAAGGTGGAGTGAAGAATAAGACCTAGTTTCCTGTTAGGGAAGATAGAAATTCTGAAGTTGAAACCTTACTGGAAAACGAAACTTGAAAAATGCTTAACTCTTTATAAAACTTATGTGATCCTTTTAAAATTGTTATCTGGGCTTTATTGTGCGACATGATGACTTTAATCGACTTTTCTGGAACTTAACGGCACTATTTGCACTACACGTAAAGACATATAAAACCTGTAGTTAAATAAGAAGCGAGGTGTGAAAACTAAAGGTTCGATAGTCTAAACTTAGGATTATAGAATTGTTATTTTCTGAAACAAAAATTTAGGGGCTTGAATCTTAGTTATTTTACAAAACTAGCTTGACCGGATTTTGTGGGTAGTATCCGCTGAAAACCCTCAGGAGACAACACTCCTCCTGCTAGGGACACCTAGAGGTTTAACGGCTTGTTGCACGCGCTCAGTGCAATCGCATTCCCTGCGAAAGTGCGGTTATCATTTTATTTTTGTGAATAATTGGTTTTGCTCGGGACGAGCAAAAGTTAAGTTTGGGTGTATTTGTTCATCACAGAATACTGCATTTTATACCGCCCATTCTTACGCTCGTGTGTTTATAGGTAGGTGCTTTTTATCCGTGTTTGTTATATATTTGCAGGATACAGGTTCTCGGTTCTAAAACGGTGAAATTCATAGAAAACACGACAATATCCAGGTTCCTGCCAACCACTGATAAAACACGGTCTCCGCTCTTCATCCGTATGCTGCCAGATAACAGTTTAGGAAGACAAAACGTCAAATCAATGTCGCTTTCATGCACAAGGCTCAATGGCAGCACAAGATCCAAGAGATCTACACGGAGCTCGAGGCAATCATGACAAAAGCATCCACAAAAGTCCACCTTTCCTCAACAGAAATTCTGGAAGAAATGTAAAAGTATTTTCAGAAAATATGTATATTAGACAACAGGGGACAATAAACCAGGAAAAGTACCAAAAGCCCAGAGCCCAACTCACCAAGGGAGCCGCGGAACCGCGGCCAAAGGGGGGTCTTGGCCGCGGTTCCGCGGCCATGTGGGGCCCACTTACTGACGTATTTTGAGGGCAGTTTGGTCTTTGCATGTGTGGTCTGCTGGTTGCCCTAGAACTTCAACTCCCTGCCTATAAATACAGCAGAACTGAGCTCAACCAAGGGTCATTCTTTGTATTCTTTTGTTCCTCTTTCTTTTGTAGTTTTTAGTTCTTTTTCTTCTTCTTCTTCATTCCTCTTCCATGAATTGTAGTGAGAGCTTTTTATGGATGTGAATAAAGATGAGGGTTTTGTATCATTCTCTTGTGCTTCTTCTTCCCCTTTGAGATTTTTGCTTTCTCTTGCTCATTCAACCTCTTCATTGAGCTTGAATGGTTAAGGGTTAGTTATTGATCTCAAAGGTCGTATTTTCTCCCGGGACTAGTTCTTCACTTCACATGCGTTCTCTACCCTTCCCTTGATCTTGCAACCTCTTCATTGAGCTTGCAAGTTTAAGGGTTGGCTATTGAGCACATGCTTGGCTTGGGTCCTAGTTCCGTATTCTTTTATTACTCGCTTTTTATTACTTGTCTTTTTATTACTTGCATTCTATTTCATGCAATTTTATTCATGCTCTTTATTACTTGTATCTTTTCTTTTCTTTGTTCTTTTCTTTTTGTTCTCTTTTGTTCATTTTGTAAATGTTGTAATTATTGTTGTTGATAAGAATTAATACGGTTTTATAAGTTAACATTTCTTTGCCAATTCCTTTTCCCGTTATTTTCCATTTGAACTTCGCCCAAACCATACGCAAGCGCTCCGTTAGGCACCGTACCCTGACAAGGTAACGGTGATTCCTAACCACGACCGGTTGCGTTCGGTTTGGCCGGAGGCGAAGGTAAGAGACAAGAACGGAAGGACAAGGGTAAATAAGCCGGATTCCACGAATACCGCGCTTAAATCCCCTAATCCACGTTGTTGCCGATTGCTTAGCTTCAATTGGTCAAGACTCGGCTCAAAGGTTTTTGAGTACGGATTTCTTAGCTTACAATCTCGTATTTTCTTAACAACTTTATACTTGCAGATAAACACATAGGTTAGATCAAACAAACACATACAAGATTCTTTATTAACCCGTCTAAGACAAGAAGGTAAGATAACACCATCTCCCTGTGGACCGACCCGTGCTCACCGGCTAGCTGCAAAGCGACACCGTCCTGATCGCGGTTACACTTAAATTCTTTGAACATCCGACACGCCATCGGCGTGCGATCACCTCCTCCTCGGCCTTCTCGAAGTAGTAGACGATCCACCCGAGAGTTTTACTCCAAGCTTAGCCTCTAAACTTGAGGCAACTAAACTTCTTTAAGTGCTAATCAAAGAAGCTAGGTGAAATATAGAGAGGGTTATGGATTAAGTAGTCTAACTATCCTTGTACTCAACACATGAGAGGGGAGGATTAGGGTTTGAAGAGGGAGAGCTTGAGGAGAGAGAAGGTGAGGATAATAGTGAAGTGAGAAGAATGAGTTATCATAATATATATCAAGCATTTCTATTTTTCAAGAAAAAAAAAGAAATCATTTTACAACCATGCTTGATAAATATCTTGTGGTGATTCATCTCCATGAGTCATTAAGCAATTATGAAGCATTAATGACATGGATGAATCATCCATATGACTCACTAATCTCATTCAATATATATGCCACCTAAACCTCCTTAGTCACCATCTTCTAGAAGCATCTCGCGCAATTACGAGAACGCCCCTCCTTTCCGCAAAAATACGGAAAAACTTTAGACTGTATAAATCCAATAACCGGATACCAGTAACTGGCTTAAACCAAAGCCGACTGGTAAAAACTGTCCGAAAGTCGTACGTGCGTAAACACACGTATGCGTCCGAACCCTTGTCGTAAAACCATACGACCTCTATATCGTTTCGCATGGAGTAGGGAAACTCTCTGTGTGGGACTCTAGAGACTCGACTACTACGCTGGCAGTGGGTTTAACCATAGACCGCAAGCGGCACTAGCTGTACGTAACGGTCCTCAGGTAGATGTCGATAAGAAGGCCGATGAGGAAACCCATCCGAACTCCTACTGAGTCTGATGTGACAATCTCCATACAGTCCGGTCCGTTCGTCTAAGACTATCGCATATCGGGCCTAGGGGGGCGGCAAGCGTCAGTCCCCTAATAGCGGTATAAGTCGTGTCGGAGCGAAGCCCATTACACCCTGAGAAACTACTGGAACCTACTAGTAAATCTCGCTTGCCCTGGCCAGGGACTTTGCGTAATGGCTCTCTGACACAGCGCGATATCAACTCCCAATACCGGGAGAGACGAATCCTGTCTAACCGCCACTGCCTCCAAGTGCTCGGGACTGCACCCAACTGCTACCTGTTTGCACGACTCCTTTGAGCCGTGGTAGGGTAGCAATCTAAGAACAGTGGGACACACTCGAGGCGAAGTAGCAGTGTCAAGTCTGCGGACTATGCTGTACTCATGTCACCTGGGAAATGTTCACTAACGACTGGTATAAAACCAACCAACAGTTCCCTATGAGTCCTGTCCGGTGTACCCGTAACCTAACGAGCACCTGTATACTATCTCCAGTACGATGTACTGACGGCTGTGGGACAGACCATCTCCCCAACTGGGATGAGAAACGTACACACTAGTCTACTTTGGAGTATCGATGCTCTGTCTCGATAATCCAACGACTAGGGACCTGAATAAGGATGTGCTTGTAGACTACCCAGCCCCCACTAGTGTGACTGCCATCACAACGCTGGTAGTCAAGCAAGATCCTAAGAGCTCTATCAATACGTATACTCACATATTAAGATAAAAAAACCAAGTAGCATACTACCATGTTTAGCAAGACTGTTATATATATGTGAATATCCCAAGCTTCCATTAAGTAATATACAAACTAGTATGATACAGTAATGGCCTTCTAGGGCATAAACACTAACAATCTCCCACTTGCACTAGGGCCATGTAATGGCATATCGAAGACCAATGATCTCGAGTAGCCTCTCGAACTGAATCTGAGGTAGGGCCTTCGTGAATGGATCAGCAATGTTCTCTTCAAAAGAAACTCTCCGAACCTTGATCTCCTGACGATCAATGATCTCCCTGATCAGGTGATACCGCCTCAAGATGTGTCTGGACTTCTGATGGGACCTTGGTTCCTTTGCTAAAGCTATAGCTCCATTGTTGTCTCAATACAGAGGTATTGGATCAACTATGGTAGGAACCACCTGAAGTTCTGTTAGGAACTTCTTCATCCAGACTGCTTCTTTTGCGGCATCGCAAGCAGCTATATACTCCACTTCCATCGTCGAGTCAGCAACGGTGTCCTGCTTGGAGCTCTTCTAGCATACCGTCCCTCCATTGAGGGTAAAGACATAACCCGACATGGACTTGGAATCGTCCTTATCACTCTGGAAGCCAGAATCAGCAAAGGCCTCCAACCTGAGGTCTTTTCCGCCGTAAACCAAAAACATCTCCTTAGTCCTTCTCAGGTACTTGAGAATGTTCTTTACTGCTATCCAGTGCTTCTCCTCTGGGTCTGACTGATACCGGCTTACCACGCTTAGTGCGTAAGCTACATCTGGTCTGGTACACAACAACGCATACATTATAGAGCCCACCGCAGAAGCGTAGGGTATAATAGACATGCGTTCCCTTTCCAAATCAGTCTTGGGAGACATCTCTTTGGAGAGGGTGATTCCGTGACAAGCCGGTAGATTACCGCGCTTAGAATCTTCCATACTGAATCTTTTCAGTACAGTGTCGATATACCTGGACTGCGAAAGTCCCAACATCCTCTTGGATCTATCACGATAGATCCGGATCCCCAGAATGTAATAGGCATCACCCAGGTCTTTCATGGAGAACCTGTGTGACAAGAATCCTTTGACAGATTGTAGCATCGGAATGTCATTTCCTATCAATAGAATGTCATCTACGTACAAGACGAGGAATACGACACTTCTGGCTACAACTTTACTATATATACACGGTTCATCTGGATTTTTGATAAAGTCATATTCTTTGACTGTCTCATCAAAACAGATGTTCCAACTCCGCGATGCCTGCTTTAGTCCATAAATGGACTTAAGCAGCTTGCATACTTTCCCGCTGCTCCCACTCTGATTGAAACCCTCTGGCTGATCCATATAGACGCACTCTTCTAAATTTCCATTCAAAAAAGCCGTCTTTACGTCCATCTGCCAGATTTCATAATCATGGAAGGCAGCAATAGCAAGAAGGACCCGAATGGATTTGAGCATAGCCACTAGAGAAAAAGTTTCGTCATAGTCCAAACCAGGTCTTTGACGAAAACCCTTTGCAACAAGTCTAGCCTTATAGGTTTCCACCTGTCCATCTACACCAATCTTTTTCTTGAAGATCCATTTGCATCCTATGGGTTTTACCCCATCTGGAGCAAAGTCCAAAGTCTATACTTTGTTGGTGTACATGGACTCCATTTCGGTCCGCATTGCATCTAGCCATCGTACCGAGTCGCCGCTCTGGATGGCCTGCTGGAAGTCAGTAGGTTCATCATCATCTATGATGCAATCCTCTCTATCCCCATCTATGAGAAAACCGTAGTATCTCTCAGGCGGATGAGACGGCCTACTACTCCTGCGGAGGGGTGCGGGAATGTCCTGTTATTCTTGAACTCCTGGTTCTACCAAACTTTCAGTAGCAGTTTGTGGTTCTGGAATTTCTTCCAGTTCTATTTCGCTCCCACTTATTTCCTTTTCTAAAAACTGATTTTCCAGAAAATGGGCATTACGAGAAACAAAAACCTTTTGTTCCTCTGCGTAATAGAAATAATATCCCTTGGAGTTCTTTGGATATCCCACAAACATACATTTTACTGATCGTGCCTCGAGCTTGTCCACATGCTGCTTTTTAACAAAAGCTGGACATCCCCAAATCTTCATATGTTGAAGATGGGGTTTCTTCCCAGTCCACATCTGATATGGAGTGGTAGGCACAGTCTTGGTAGGAGCCCTGTTCAAAAGATATGCTGCTGATTCTAGCGCATAACCCTAGAAAGATCGCGGTAACTCAGCATTACTCATCACGGATCGTACCATATCCAATAGGGTTCGATTCTGTCTCTCCGATACACCGTTGTGCTGTGGAGTGTATGGAGGAGTAAGCTGAGAGAGAATTCCTTTCTCTTTTAGGTAACCTAGGAACTCGGCACTTAAGTATTCTCCACCTCGATCAGATCTCAGTGTCTTAATACTTTTGCCGGTTTGGTTTTCTACTTCATTCTTATACTCTTGGAATTTCTCAAAAGCCTCGGATTTATGTTTCATCAGATAAATGAATCCGTACCTTGAGTAATCATCCGTGAAAGTAATGAAATAGGAAAAACCACCTCTTGCATGTGTAGACATTAGACCGCATACATCGCTGTGTATGAGTCCTAAGAGCTCGCTCGCTCTTACTCCTTGTCCAGTAAATGGAGTCTTTGTCATCTTTCCTTTGAGACAAGATTGACAAGTGTCATAAGTTTGATATTCGAACGAGTCCAAATATCCTTCTCTATGCAACTTAGTCAACCTTCTCTCATTGATGTGACCCAGTCTACAATGCCATAAGAAAGCTTTATTTAAATCTGGAGACTTTCTTTTTAGTGTGTTCTGGACGTTGAAAATTTGGAGTTGGTTTAAAACATATATACCGTTATTTAGTGTACCTGACCCAATCAAACCATGATTAAGGTGGATGTTAACAACATCTCTTACAAACGTGAAATCATAACCTTTATTTGATAACAAGGAAACTGATATGATATTACACGTTAAGCTTGGTACAAAATAACAGTTATGTAAAACCAAAATGTGTCCACTTGTCAATCCTAGGTGATAATCCCCGACGGACGCAGCTCCCACGCTACCTCTGTTAGCAACCTTTAGGGTCATATCACCTTCCTTCAGCACTCTACGGTTTCTCAGTGCCTGCAATGAATTGCAAATATGAGATCCTGATCCGGTATCCAATACCCAGGAAGTAGAGTTGATCGACAGACAATTCTCAATTACAAACACACCTGAAGTCGAAGCCACAGCTTGCTTCGGTTCCTGGTTCTTGGCGTTCCACGCCTTGCAATCCTTCTTCCAGTGCCCTTTCCTGTGACAATGGAAGCACTCATCCTGGCCAACTACCGGTACCGCAAACTTTTTCTTTCCCTTCCCTCCCACCTTACTAACACCTCCTCTAGGTCAGGGGACGGCCTTCTTCTTCCTTCCTTTGGCCCTAGCCTTGGACCCGGAAGAAGATGCACCGCCAACAAACATAGCGGGTGTTTCCCTTGCCTTCTGCAAGGTGCCCTCTGCACTCCTTAATATGTTCAGGAGTTCCGAAAGTTCAACTTCTTTTCTTTGAAGGTTGAAGTTCAGGATAAACTGGGCGTAGGTGGGAGGAAGGGACTGGAGAATAAGGTCTGTATAGAGCTCATTATCCAAAGTTGTCCCAAGGTCTGCGAGCTCTTCAATATAGCCGATCATCTTTAGGACATGTTCTCCTACCGATGACCCGACAGCCAACCTCGCTCGAAACAAGTTCTTAGAGGTCTCGTATCTTGCTATACGAGATTGCTCTCCATAAAGTTCCTTTGTATGGAGAAATATGCCATCTAGGTTCATATCCTCGTGCCTCCTCTGATGTTCATTGTTCATTGAGGCAAGCACGATGCACTTGGTTTTCGCGCAATCTAAATCCCAGGTTTTGCGGATTTCCTTATCCGCATTGCTGGATTTGGGACCAGGGACAGCAGGTGCCGTAGCGGTGAGGACGTACCCCAGTTTGTCATAGGTCAAAGCCATTTTGACATTCCGCGGCCAATCTTTATAGTTTGGCCCTGTCAGTATATTTTTCTCTAAAAGTAACTTAAGTCCAGTCATTTTCAGGGTCGCTGCAATTAGGAGAGAGAGAAGAAAACTCTTTAGCATGATGCTCTTGCAAGTTTAGAGTGGTTTTTAGTTTATCTAAACTGGATGGCTCCCACTGTTTCTCGAATCCTTCATCAAACCATAAAAGAAGAATTAGCCAGGATTATTCTCACCGTACAATACTTGCTTAACCGTTCAGCCAGGCCAGTGTCGATACTTCGAGGGAGGTTTTCCAACGCTTTCGCGAAGTTCCTTAATTAAATAACCTCTTTTCTCTGGGGGCGTAACCCCGCTGACACTTTTCTGGACACCTACTTGGTTTATAGCATTGATCGTTAAGTGACGAATCTCCTGATAAGTAGCATATACTTACAGTAGGATCGGGATCCAAATATCATTGTATGATAATGTTGAAGAAATCCTATCAACATTCATCAAACTCCAAATGGTATGCAACTCTTTGCAAATTTCAGTTTCTTTAGAAATTCCCGATATATATTTTTGCCCCATGCTCTTATGACCTTGGCTTTGGTCAAAATGTCATAAATCACATGTCAAGTTCTACCCGTCATTATCTTGTTAATTTGAACCCATCCGTATATACCCTCGACTTTGGTCAAATGATAATACGACTGTCCCAAACTAACTCATCTATCTTATGCAACAAATGAAAACCCAGCAGCTACCAAACACTATGCCTTGACTTTGGCCAAAATGCATAGCTTGAATACTACTGAATACCCAAATGAAATGACGGAGGGCTACGAATGGTTTTGGCGAAACCGTGAACGTAGTGAACTTGATATAACCGAAGGAACCTGATAGCTTTTAAAAGGAGTGGTTAAAGCTCCGCATTTAAAAATATCTGGTTTTTAAAATTAACCGAGTGGTTTCTTTTAAACTGTTCCAACGATTAAACTTTGGTTTGTTTTTCTTTGCATTATATATAATGCGTCCCATCATTAACCTATCATTGCAGAAAACAACGAAAATACAACGTCCTCTTATGCCATCCGCATTCGCCACGAGGTCCCATCATCACCCGTTAGGTTACTTAACTAACGACAGAGCGGGGGCTGGGCTAGCGCGGGTGTAAAACATAAGTGACGTCTAAATAGCTATCATATATAGATATTGTACATTCGTCAGACGCAATAATAGGCATTCCAGATCACAAATGAACTTTATTGGATTTGCAAGTAATCCGTGTTTGTTTTGAGCCTGCAACAAAAGACGGATTACACAGTTGTGATGAATAGCCATTACCCCACCCAAGACCCCAACGGGTACGGCAAACTACCCGCCCGGCAGTTTGTGCACCCCACCTTGGGTCTGTCCTAGGAGCAAAAACAGTAAAATGATATAATACAACGGTGGCTACAACCGCAACCTGGATGTGCCCCGCAAAATAATATTACAACAAATTACATTTACATCAAATGAATTAAATAATAACCCATCACATAACCTCGGCTATACATCACAACAGTCCAACACAGTTCATATCCACAAACAGTAAAAACCATTACAGAAATGTGCAATCCCCTGCCAACCGACATACTAGCAGTTAGGGGAGGTTTACGAACACATTTATACAAACACAGATATAATCCATCAAGCAAATACTGTATAATTTCGATCGATTAAACACTTTTAATTTTGCTCCAATACTTCTCTGTAAATCTGAAACCTGAGCAAAAATAAAATATTCCAGAAAATACCAAACATCACAGAGAAGCAACACAGGAAATTTGGGTTCCTGAATCGCTAACTCGGCGGCGGAAGCGCGGCGGATCGGTGCGATCCGCCGCGGTTCCGCGGCGCTTTAGGCGATTCAGGGGCCCAAATTTCTTGGGTGTTCTTCTACTGTCTTTTTAAGCTTTCTGAACCTCCCTGAAAAATTTTAGGACTTCATTTAAAATTCGACAGAAACTAGTGATTTCGGGGTTTTCCGGTTTCGTTTTTTTTCGTTCGAAATTCATACAAATTTGCAAGTAAGTTATTTATTGTTTAGCGAGGCTCAGATACCACTGTAAGTCGATGTACAACACCCCAGTACTTGTGGGGAGGCGGAATTTTCAAAAACGAACTTGTTTAGTGAACAAACATCGACTAACCGCTTGAATCGAAGCTAAACGATAACTAACTACAAACATAGAGTTTCTATGCTACTATGTTTAGGGATTATACCTAATGAATCGTGTCCATCGTCTTTGCGAACTCCACCTCCTCCTCGGCCTTCTCGAAGTAATAGACGATCCACCCGAGAGCTTTACTCCAAGCTTAGCCTCTAAACTTGAGGCAACTAAACTTCTTTAAGTGCTAATCAAAGAAGCTAGGTGAAATATAGAGAGGGTTATGAATTAAGTAGTCTAACTAATCCTTGTACTCAACACATGAGAGGGGAGGATTAGGGTTTGAAGAGGGAGAGCTTGAGGAGAGAGAAGGTGAGGATAATAGTGAAGTGAGAAGAATGAGTTATCATAATATATATCAAGCATTTCTATTTTTCAAGAAAAGAAAAGAAATCATTTTACAACCATGCTTGATAAATATCTTGTGGTGATTCATCTCCATGAGTCATTAAGCAATTATGAAGCATTAATGACATGGATGAATCATCCATATGACTCACTAATCTCATTCAATGTATATGCCACCTAAACTTCCTTAGTCACCATCTTCTAGAAACTTCTCGCGCAATTACGAGAACGCCCCTCCTTTCCGCAAAAATACGGAAAAACTTTAGACTGTTTAAATCCAATAACCGGATACCAGTAACTGGCTTAAACCAAAGCCGACTGGTAAAAACTGTCCGAAAGTCGTACGTGCGTAAACACACGTATGCGTCCGAACCCTTGTCGTAAAACCATACGACCTCTATATCGTTTCGCCTGGAGTAGGGAAACTCTCTGTGTGGGACTCTAGAGACTCGACTACTACGCTGGCAGTGGGTTTAACCACAGACCGCAAGCGGCACTAGCTGTACGTAACGGTCCCCAGGTAGATGTCGATAAGAAGGCCGATGAGGAAACCCATCCGAACTCCTACTGAGTCTGATGTGACAATCTCCATACAGTCCGGTCCGTTCGTCTAAGACTATCGCATATCGGGCCTAGGGGGCGGCAAGCGTCAGTCCCCTAATAGCGGTATAAGTCGTGTCGGAGCGAAGCCCATTACACCCTGAGAAACTACTGGAACCTACTAGTAAATCTCGCTTGCCTTGGCCAGGGACATTGCGTAATGGCTCTCTGACACAGCGCGATATCAACTCCCAATACCGGGAGAGACGAATCCTGTCTAACCGCCACTGCCTCCAAGTGCTCAGGACTGCACCCAACTGCTACCTGTTTGCACGACTCCTTTGAGCCGTGGTAGGGTAGCAATCTAAGAACAGTGGGACACACTCGAGGCGAAGTAGCAGTGTCAAGTCTGCGGACTATGCTGTACTTATGTTACCTGGGAACTGTTCACTGACGACTGGTATAAAACCAACCAACAGTTCCCTGTGAGTCCTGTCCGGTGTACCCGTAACCTAACGAGCACCTGTATACTATCTCCAGTACGACGTACTGACGGCCGTGGGACAGACCATCTCCCCAACTGGGATGAGAAGCGTACACACTAGTCTACTCCGGAGTATCGATGCTCTGTCTCGATAATCCAACGACTAGGGACCTGAATAAGGATGTGCTTGTAGACTACCCAGCCCCCACTAGTGTGACTGCCATCACAATGCTGGTAGTCAAGCAAGATCCTAAGAGCTCTATCAATACGTATACTCACATATTAAGATAGAAAAACCAAGTAGCATACTACCATGTTTAGCAAGACTGTTATATATATGTGAATATCCCAAGCTTCCACTAAGTAATATACAAACTAGTATGATACAGTAATGGCCTTCTAGGGCATAAACACTAACAAAATGAATAAGGACGTTTTAACCTCTCATAGAGGGGTTGCCGCATATTGTTTTGGCGAACAACCGGTCTAGGGCCACTCAATTGTTGTTGAGTGTTGACGACGAAGGCCATTTTTCCCTTTCCTTTATCCTTTTTGTTCGCTCCGTTGTTTGTGGGTCCGAGATTCTCTCCGGGTACCATGTAATTGCACGGATGAATGTTCCCGCAATTCCTCGATTCTTCAGAGATGGACTCCTTGAAGAGAGGGCTGAGGGCTACTTTTTCGTCGGAGTCGCTCCCGAAAGTGAGAACTCGCGATCCCTCGGGATCATCCCTATGACAATTGCCGGCAACTCTTTTATGCTCATCTGTCGTATTTTTTCGCTGTCTACGAGCTTCACGCTTTGTCCTATTGAAGTGTTGCCTGTGAGCGACATACCCTTGCCACCAACACTTAAAGGAGTCGCAGTCTTCAGTGGGATGTGAGATCTTCTGATGATATAGGCAGTAATTAGGATGCATCTCTACTCCACCGAGAGTGGTTTCTTCAGAGGGTGGTAGCTTCATTCCTATTGATATGGCTTTAGCAAACCTTTTCCTCATCTTGAATTTGCTTTTATCGACAGCGGATGTCTTTTGATTTGACAGGAGTGCCTCGACTCTTTCGTCTAGTCGCCGGCGTTTGGCTCCTTCCAATATGGCCATCTCACGCTCCTGATTGGCTTTACTTTTCAGACGAATCTCATTCAGGAAGGCATCGATCATTTCGTCTGACGGCCATAGAAGTTCTGGTTCAGGACCCACCCTCGGTTTCTCAGTGCAAGGAGTCTCTTCATCATCTATCAATGAGTGAGAGACTACATGACAACTTGCTACGTAGTCCTCAGATCCATCTGATGAGTCTTCTCCATCGTTTTCATTCTCGAGGACGTGGCTGAGGAACTCTTGGAGCGTGATGGGAGTCCGCACTTTCTGGTTATACTCTTCTAGCTCATCGATCTGTTTTTGCAAATCCGTGCGCTTGTCGCCAGGCTTCATGGGCTTTTTGGATTTCTTCCTCTTTTTCGAAGATTTCGACGGCTGAGTGTGAGCATTTTGGTTATCACCAATTTTTGGAGTTGGGCGCGGCTTCAGCATTCTCTTGATGATCTCCGGTTCCAACAGGTTCTTCCACCTGATCGCCGGGCATATCTGGAGATCATTCAACATCTTTTTGGTTTTGGCGGAAAGCACAACCTACCTTGGAGCTTCTTCAACAAAAGAACAAGTTGCCCCCGGCGTGTCCGTATTCTTTGGAGCGTGCGGCTGTGGTGGGTTTACTTTCCACTTTTCAGGCAGCGCAAACTTACCTTGTAGGTATTGATCCTCGATCCATCCCTTAAAGACGAAGCAATCCTCGATCGGGTGGCTTACTGCTTGATGGTAAGGGCAGTAGTTAAGATCGTTGACATCACCTGGCTACAACGGATGTTTTGGACTCGGCAGATTGATGAGTCTGTTGCACACTGCCAGCTCAAACAGTCTCCTCGTTTTATCCTGAGGAAACGAGTAAGGACATCCCAGTCTCTCCTCGAGGGATGGGCGTGGATGCACGTTGTTTTGGCGAACAACCGGCTTTGAGTTGTTCGGCTGTTGTTGAGTATTGGCGACGACGATCGCTTTCCCTTTTTTCATTTCTAGAATCTGGCTCTGGAGGAGACGGTCTGTGACCCATCTGGTCCATTTGGGCCAGTTTGTCGATCAAGGCATGGAAAGTAGTTGGCTTGAAGAACATCATGAATTGTGAGATGGTCACTTGCGGATCAAGAGTGCCCACGAACATGTCCACCGCAGGTGCTTCTTTGATCCGCTGTTCGCATTTCGACCACAGATTCCGCTACCGTGTTGCGTATTGAACCCACGTCTCGCCTGGCGTCACCCTGGCATTAATCAGTGCTGTTATCGGGGTGCGTTCACTATCACTCACGAATCTTTGTGTAAACAGTAGCTCCATCTCTGCAAATGTTTTGACAGAGTCGTTAAGTAGCTCCGAATACCATTCAAAGGCCGTCTCCGATAGGCTGCCGACGAATTGGCGAAGCAGCAGTTTGTCGTCGCCTCCAGTGTTGCCACATAAGGCTCTGAATTGAGCGACATGCTGATGTGGATTCCCTGTCCCTTTATATACGTGGAACTTAGAGATCGTATATCCCGGCGGGTAACTGATCTGGTCATACCAGCTTGGATAGGGCCGTCCGGTTCTAACAATTTGCCCAGCCGCTTCATTCGCCTGATGAATTCGTATCTGCTGAGCTATATAGCCGTCTAGTGCAGTTTTGGAAATGGTTTCCTCCTTGGATGCTGAAAGAGCCGGCGGAGGATTAGATGTCTCCTCTTTACCGTCTTCAATAATAATCGGAGGGTCATCAGCTGGAAGGTCCGGCTGTAACATCATCCCTACCATATCTTGGAAGAGGAGCGCCATTTGTTTTATATTAGCCACTTGCTTTGCGGCTTCTTTGTCCTTCTTTTCGAGGGCTCTGCGTAAGAAGTCAGCGTCAGTTTCTCGTTCGTACCGCTGTTCTGATGATGCCTCCGAGCTTTCTTTTGGCCCGCTGAGTGCGGTCATCGCAGTCATCATCTCCTGAAGCTTCTACTGCTGTTCTTGAGCTTTCGTCATGGATCGGGTGAGCGGTCGGTGACCCATCGAAGAACGGCATTTCTCCTTTCCGGAAGCCATATAAACAGTATGCACCACCATGCCCTCAGACTTATGGCGTTTAGATTCAGTGTCTTTGCGATTTGCCAAAGACACAGGGATCTTCCCCGACCTCCTTCTTTTTTGAGTGGTCGAAGTTGAGGGGGCCGTTGTAGTGGGCACCCAAGTAGCTGTTGCTTTTTGTGGCTTGACGGAGTAATCCTTCTCCTGCCGAACCTTCATCTTTTTCTGTTGGCAGAGATAGTCTTGATCAATCACCGACTCCTGGACCTGTTACCAGACCTTGTAAATTTTAGAGGACAGCCGTTGAGGGGGCTGCTCCAGCTTCTTCTCTGGAGTATTCTCCACAGGTGAAGGAGTTCTTTTCAGCACCGCAGTAGGAGAGTTTCTGCGCACCTCGTTCAGCAATTCAAAGTTGTTCCTTGTTGGAACAGCAGCGTCGATCCCCACCGTTGGAGCTGGCGGAGTTATCTCAGAAGGGGAGTTGCCCCCAGCCTTCCTCACTCGACGCCAGTGACGACATCAAGCATGTCGTGCGGATGGAGTTGTTTCAGCTATAAGGGTGTCTTCGTCATGCCCCCTGGTTTGAGGAGAGACCGTTATTGGTGCTAGCCTGTCGAAGACTGACACCCGTTGAGAAGCAATGTTTAATCTGTCAAAGACAGACCTCTGGGCAGGGGAAGCAGCTTTGAGGACCTCGCCTGGAGCAACAACCGGAATGGCAAGCCTTGTAAAAACTGACTTCTTAGAAGGAGGAGCCTTTCCAATGATTTCGTCCGCTTGAGTCGGGATGGCTGTCCGCTTTGGGATGGCAGCTTCGGGTATCGCGGGCTTGTAGACGTTCTGGCCCAATCTGTTGAAAACTGAGGTATTGAAGTTGGGCGACCCGTTGAGAGGAGCCACGGTAGTTATAAGCCGATCAAAGACCGACTTCTTTGGAGCTTCTTGCGACGTCATTGGGGTATCGAAGCTCATCGGTGGGAGCATGGTCCCGAAGAATAGTCCAGTGGTGGCTTGAGTTACCCGCTCCACTGGCATCGTAAAAAGGGAGGCCGCTTGGGGCACATGAGTCACTCCTCCAGCAAGGACGGAGCAAGAGTTACATTTGCAGGTAGTGCAGTTTGAAGCCATTGATCTTCTATTTTCTGCACGGAGCAAGACACCAAATCTTAGTACCTCAGATCCACAGGCAGCCACAGCAAACCGCGATTCGTTCGCGAACACGACACACGAAGTGTGGAGTGGAAAGAGGAAGAGGTCCCACCGGGCGTGCCAGAATCTGTTCCCCTCCGAACGGCGGCCAAGACATGGGAGTCTTGCCTGGGATTCGGGGCAGATGCTATTTGGTTTCATCCGTCCACCTCTCCGAAGATGCCAAGTTGATTTATGGCACCGTATATCGGAGGTTTAGACGGATGCGGCCGATGTAGCAGACTTCGTCATATTCCCCCTCGCTCGAGGGGTTTTTGATTGTGGGGACGCTCTTCCCTGCAGGCGCAAGCCCCTGCAGTTAATTACGCTACCGCATCGCGGTAGCAACTTTCTCCTTCTCCAGAATTTCACTTTGTGTCGTGGGTGTTTGTTTTGTTTGTGGTTGCCCGTGGATTGTATACGGAGACTAATTTATGTCGTCACCCAAAGGACGTGGATTAGTCCAAATCTGTATTTTCTTAGATTTGGGTTTGAGGTTTTGGTTTAAAAATACGTTAGCCATATTTGAGGCTAAGATCAACTTAAACGTTTGTTAAGGATACGTTAGTCCAATTTGAGACTAAGATCAACTTAACGGGATCGTTTGGATCCGATAAAAGAGCATTTAGGGGCTCTGTTGTTCCAGTTTAGGGACATAGTGGTCCATTGAATGTATGGCCGTCGGGACCCGTCACCTCTCTGACGACGTTGAAGGATTACGACGACAGATATCAGAGGAGTTCAGATATGTACCCTTGAACCAAAATTGGTTGGGAGATCTATAGTCAAATTTGGGACTAATGTCTGTTTGAGTATTTAAAGATACGTTAGCCCTATTTGAGGCTAAGATCAACTTAAACATTTGTTAAGGATACGTTAGTCTAATTTGAGACTAAGATCAACTTAACGGGATCGTTTAGATCCGACAAAAGAGCATTTGGGCTCTATTGTTCCAGTTTAGAGACATAGTGGTCCATTGAATGTATGGCCGTCGGGATCCGTCACCTCTCTGACAACGTTGAAGGATTACAACGACAGATATCAGAGGAGTTCAGAGATGTACCCTAGAACCAAAGTTGGTTGGGAGATCTATAGTCCAATTTGGGACTAAAGTCTGTTTGAGGGTTTAAAGATACGTTAGCCCTATTTGAGGCTAAGATCAACTTAAACATTTGTTAAGGATACGTTAGTCTAATTTGAGACTAAGATCAACTTAACGGGATCGTTTAGATCCGACAAAAGAGCATTTGGGCTCTATTGTTCCAGTTTAGTGACATAGTGGTCCATTGAATGTATGGCCATCGGGACCCGTCACCTTTCTGACGACGTTGAAGGATTACAATGACAGATATCAGAGGAGTTCAGAGATGAACCCTTGAACCAAAGTTGGTTGGGAGATCTATAGTCCAATTTGGGACTAAAGTCTGTTTGAGGGTTTAAAGATACGTTAGCCCTATTTGAGGCTAAGATCAACTTAAACATTTGTTAAGGATAGGTTAGTCTAATTTGAGACTAAGATCAACTTAACGGGATCGTTTAGATCCGACAAAAGAGCATTTGGGCTCTATTGTTCCAGTTTAGGGACATAGTGGTCCATCATTCCCATTTTGGGGATGAATACTGGTTTAAGGACGCATTAGTCCGTGAGTTTAAGGACGCATTAGTCCGTGAGTTTAAGGACGCATTAGTCCATGAGTTTAAGGACGCTTTAGTCCATGAGTTTGGGGACGCATTAGTCCATGTCAATGTCTGGTTGTCGGGACCCGTCACCTCTCTGAAAACGTTGAAGGATTACAACGACAAATATCAGAGGAGTTCGAAGATGTACCCTTGAACTGGGTGTAAATTGATTTAAGAGAGCATTTGTGCTCAGTTCAATTTAATTTGAGGACTTACGGCCTGAATTGGGCTAAGTCCAGTTGAAAATGTTCAACATTTTATTTGCATTTGGCCTGTTAGGACTTGGCTTGGGCTCTGCCCTTTTTTATAATGCAGAGCATTTGGCTTTTCAATTAAATGCATAGCATTTGTTTTGGCCTGTTAGGCCTTTTTAATTGGGCTCTGTCCCCTTTTTTATAATGCAGAGCATTTGTTTTGGTCCATTGGACCTCTTAATTGGGCTCTGCCCTTTAATAATACGCTGCATTTAATATTCTGATGGTGCGCCACGTGGCCTGTCAGGTGCTATGCGCCAATTGAGGAGTGCAAGGCGCAAATCCGTGTGGGGGTGACACGTGTCACACTCTGGTGAGCGCAAGCCTGTTACCGCAATGCGCTGCGCCGGTGCGCTGTGCTAGTGCGCTGATGACACGTGGCGCGCTCTGGTGACTTGCGCCAAACCAAGAGAGCAGTGCTCTGTTTTTAGAAGCGCAAGGCGCAACTGTTCTGTGTTTGACACGTGGCGCTTGATTGATCTCTAAAAATATCTATTACCGCAATCAAGAACGGCGTCGCTTTGCAGCTAGCCGGTAAATACGGGTCGGTCCACAGGGATGTGTAAATCTTCTTTAAGTTCTTACGAGTTAATTCCAAATGGTGTTTGGAAGTATAATTAAACCTAAAAATTGAAGTTGTATGATACTAGGATTAGAAACTTGCTAGGATTAGGCTTAGGGAAAATTTGGTAAACAAAGATCTACATCTCTTTCCATTGCTATTAATTAAATATATCATATTAGTGTTATGGTAAATCTTAACAAAGGGGATTAGGATGATTGGGATGATTGATTCTTTCTCTAGATCCTTGTCCTTCCTTTATTAATCTTTACCCTAACCTCCATGGAAAACCTTAAAATCCGGGCCTTTAGACTATGGAATCACCGTTACCTTGAGGGTAAAAGTGCCGTAGGGAGCGGAATAAGAAGGTATGCATGGAGTTCTAATGTTCATAAAAGTTTGGCAACGAAAAGAGATGAGAGATCTTCATCTCTCAAATCCTTCCCTATTCCTAACCCTAACAAGCGAGGAAACTACTCGCTCATTGAGGGGATGAAAAAAGACATGATTTTATTAAAGAGAGAAAACATCGATTGCAAGTTAATAAAAGCTAAACTAAATTAAACTAAGGCGAGAAAATAATTTACCTAGGGCAGATATGAAAAACTATAACTAGGGCAAGGAAAATAACCTACTTACGATTGATGCGCTCTAACTTCAAGAAAACAGAATTTTATTCATGAATAGAGGCATGAGAAAATACAAAGCTTTTGGGTTCTATTTATAGGACATAGAAACCCTAGGTTTACAATTGCTCCGCATGTCTACAATTACAAATATACCCCCAGAAAATCTTTCCATAGCCTTCAGAACATTTTGGTAAAATTTTCTTTCCATGAAGACCTTATACGGCCGCGGAACCGCGGCATTGGTGCGCTTGGGCCGCGGTTCCGCGGCCCAATGGTGAGCTCATGCAATGAATTTTCTTGGGCTGTCTTGGTAACTTTTGGGCTTCCTGATGCTTTATTCCTTTTATCAATTGGGCTTCTGTATTAATTCCAGATCCTCAGTGAACACTTTGCAATGGATCTTTTAACCGTTTTTCTTGCAAATTTGGATCTTATGTTGCCTTGTTGATGGTGAACCGTTCTTCTGCTGGGCTTTACTAAGATCTTCCTAATTGTTGTCAAAAATCCTTCTTTTGTGTCGTCTTTTGTGTTTTTCACTATTTTTGCTCCAAGAACCTGTAACATGTAGCAGAGATGGGTCAAAAGCATCTGTTTTTATTCTTAAATGCATAAGAATGGGGAATACAAAATGCAATATTATGTTATAAACAAATACCCCCAAACTTATCTTTTGCTCGCCCTCGAGCAAACTTATTATTTTATTTATTCTCGATAAAAATCTAACCTAGCGACACTTTTACGGGAAACGCGATTGCACTGAGCACGTGCAACAAGCCGTTAAACCTCTAGGTGTCCCTAGTAGGAGGAGTGTTGTCTCCTGAGGGTTTTCAGCGGATTACACCCACAAAATCCTATCAATTCGGCTTTTCGACTTTTGTTCTCCAATTAGGTTTTCTAACAAGGAATTCTATTATCGTCAACCCGCAAATTATCCACCCATATTCTTCACACTTCCTCGTTATTTAACTTAAGATTATATATGTTCTATAGAATTACTCAGCTTTCGGCATTTCTTAAGTTTTCCTTCTAGGGTTCCATCTCCACTTAGAAATTTCTATCAACTCTATTAAAGATACAAGTTCTATTCTTCATTCCTTTCTCTTATCTAAACTCTAATCACATATCCCCACGTGTGTGTAAATGTCACCCCTACACTTGGAAATTCAAATCAAGCAATCGTACTCTCGTCCATTATCCAAAGCATTTATTAATTTGTGAATTTTTACTTGAATTTCGCTTACACATCCTTCATGCGACCGTTAATACTTCCTGAGGTACCAACAACCGACTACAAGATGTGTTAGCACTTTAAAGCGTACTTCCTAGTCTTACAACACCCAAGGCTTTTAGCAGTGACTCCCAAACCAGTTGGTCTAAGGCACTAGGTGATGAAGCACCCTCGCTAAATATTTTTCTATTTTTACAGCCTTAAGTAATCACAAAAACCAGTGTCCATTTTTTTCTTTATTCACTTTTTTTTCTTTTTATTTTCATTGTACTAAGGACTTTAGACAAGAGCATTTCAAGGTCTCTTCTACTAATCCAAGTTTCAAGGTGCGTGATTGTGCATTTTATAGGGTATACGTTTTCAGCATCTAGACTTAAGTTAGGAACTATTTTTCAAACTTATACTCTAGTAAGAACATCAATACTCTTCCCTCATTTTGACTTAGCCCAAGAAGTGAACCCAACATTTGCTTATTTCTAAATAACCTACAAAGACATATACTTTCTACCGTTAAACTCTAAGGAAGGTGTTATTTTTAGGGTTTTTAATTTGCTAAGTCTAAGATCTAGTTTTTCCTAGCCAGTTAACCTATCTATCAAACTCAAGTCAATTAACCAAAATTGAATACAATAATTTTTATAATTTTTTGAATTTTTTCAATTTTTATGGGTTTTTCTGTTTTCTAATTTTTTTTTTATTTTTCAAATTTTTCAAATTTTTATGATTTTTTTTATATAAAGATGCAATGCAGAAATTAAATATGCAAAAGGAAAGAAAAATATATACAATATGCAATGCAAAAGATAACTATATACACTACCCTCTCCCCCAAACTTGAGCAAAGCAGTGCCCTCACTGCCCGGCCCCACGTCGCGCTCGTGAGCGTGAACGTGATCGTTCCCCTCTAACCAAAAGGGTTTGAATTCCCCTCTCAATTTCCGTCAACCGACGGTCGTGATCTCGTGCTGTCGTCCGAAACTCATCTCTCAAAGAATTAATTCTTCGCACTGTTCTCCGCATCAATCGCGTATGCTCCTGAGGGGTCAGTTCTTCCCCGCTCGATGTCGAGCTTGAGCTAGGGGTGTGTGCGGGAATATTTTCTGCCGGTTCCGTTCGTGTCCAAATATCCGTAAGTCTAGAGTAGGACGAAGTAACGCCCTCTACGAGTGGTCGAACCGGAACACCGTCTATCATGTATGAATCAAATTCCTCGACGGGGAGAAAATAACGGCAGAGTTGGGTGACTAACATAGGACATGGGTAGATGGTACCCTTTTTCCCCGTACCTATAGACTGGAGCAATACAGTGCACATGTCGAACCGTGGATTTTTCGTCATAAGTGTGTGTACGACATGTAATGAGGGGGTGAAGAAAGTCGTGTTGTGCGAACTACCAAAGATATTGTTTTGTGCCCACCGGCACACAGTAAAAACGTTCGCGAAAAGGGTCCGTGCTTGGATACCCTTACGCGGCTCTCGTGCGCAGTCATTCCCCATCAAGAGCATATAATGCTCAAAGTGCAAGGGGTGGTCATGTGCGGGTACACGTGGTATGAGTGTGACCTCGTGGATCATATCCCTATCAATGTGAATTACGCGATCTTCCCAATTTATTTTAATGTAGCCTAAGTTATCAAGACTATTATCCTCCATTGATTTATAAAATAGGGCAACTAGTTCAGGTAGGGCAAACGCAGAGGAGTGATTATAGAGCAGGAAATTCCAGCCCCTTTGCTCGATTTCATGTGCAAAATACCTACCGTACACTTCGTGTGTGAAAACCGGGGTAAAATCTCTCTCAAATTGCATTTTATGTGCCATAAGAATTATTTCAGGAAAAAAATGCAGGAACAGAGAGGAAAGGTTCAGATATACCTCCCCTGAAAATTTCACGGGGCGAAGACACCAGACGGCGGCGGTTCAGCGGCAAGAGGCGGCTACAGTGGCGGAGTCGCGGCGGATTGGCGGCGGCGCGGCGATATTTTTCTGGAGGTGACAGGAGGCGGCGGCTAGGGTTTTATGAAGATGAAATATTTAAAAGAACAGAGGCTCGGGTTCCTTTAAATAGAGGGGAAAGAGGGTTATTTGGAGAAAACACCCTCAAAAATGAGGATTTTATTTGTAAATTAAAAAAAAGGTCAGCTCTTAATTCTGCAAATTTGCAATTAGGTCCAAAATTATATTTTTTTTATTTTATTTTTTTTTATGGTATTTTGGAAATATATATATACAAATTATATACACACCCCCAAACTTATTTAAAATAATGTTTTGGAAAAAAGAAATTTGGGGGTGAAAGTGGAGGAATATTACTCAGTGTGGATCGGCTGCTGCAAGAACAGGAGCTCCTCCGAAGGGTCCGCTGTGAGGAACGGTTTCAAACGATACCCATTTACTTTGAAAAACGTACCGTCCTCCGGGTTTTCAAGATCAACCGCACCGTGCGGATAAACGGTGCGGACTACAAAAGGTCCCTTCCACCTAGAACGGAGCTTGCCGGGATGAAAATGTAACCGAGTATCATATAATAAAACCTGTTGACCAGGTTTAAATGTCTTTCGCAAAAGGTTTTTATCATGAAATACCTTAGCTCGGTTCTTAGCAATCACGGCATTATCATATGCCTTATCCCGCAACTCTTCTAGTTCATTTAACTGCAGCTTTCGGCTGCTGCCCGCATCTCCTAAAGATAGATTCAGCTCTTTAATGGCCCAAAATGCCTTATGCTCAATTTCTACTGGAAGGTGGCAAGCCTTCCCGTAAACAAGCCGGTATGGAGACATGCCAAGATCGGTCTTGTATGCAGTACGGAAAGCCCATAGCGCATCGATTAATTTTAGTGACCAATCTTTACGGTTTTTAGAAACCGTTTTCTCCAAGATTTGCTTAATTTGTCGATTCGAGACCTCGGCTTGCCCACATGTTTGGGGGTGGTATGGCGTTGACAGCTTATGGGTGATAGAGTATTTGTGCATTAAGGACTCAAAAGTCCTATTGCAAAAATGAGAACCATTATCACTTATTATCGCGTGAGGGAGCCCAAATCGAGAAAAAATGTGTTCTTTTAGAAATCGAACGACAACCTTGTTTTCATTCGTTCGACTTGGCACAGCCTCGACCCACTTTGAAACATAGTCAACAGCCAGAAGATTATACACATTTCCAAAAGAGTTAGGAAATGGTCCCATGAAATCTATACCCCAAACATCAAAAATATCTACAACCAAAATTGGTTGGAGCGGCATTTCGTTCCTCCGCGATATCCGGCCCAAGTGTTGGCACCGGGAGCAAGTTTTGCAGTATTCGAATGCATCTTTGAAGAGTCGTGGCCAATAAAAACCACACTGCAAAACCTTCTCGGCTGTCGTCTTTGGGCCAAAGTGCCCGCCACATGCTTGATCGTGGCAAAAAGACAGCACACTCTTAACCTCAGTTTCCGGTACACACCGACGAATGATTTGGTCGGAACAATATTTAAAAAGATAAGGTTCATCCCAGTAAAAATGTTTTACTTGGGACAAAAATCGAAGTTTATCTTGTTTCGACCAATCTTTAGGTATCAAGCCGGTGGCTAAGTAGTTTACAATATCGGTGAACCATAGTTCGCAAGAAACTGTCAAGAGCTGCTCATCGGGAAAAACATCAGTGATAGGAAGTTCAAGAGTAGGCGAAGAAGGAAGTCGTGAAAGGTGATCGGCCACTACGTTTTCACATCCTTTTTTGTCCCTTATAACAAGGTCAAATTCTTGCAGCAAAAGGATCCAACGTATTAGCCTAGACTTAGCATCCTTCTTCGCAAAAAGGTGGCGAAGAGCTGAGTGATCCGTGTACACTATAACTGGAGAGCCGATTAAATAAGGCCGAAATTTTTCAAGTGCAAACACAACCGCTAAAAACTCTTTTTCTGTTGTTGTGTAGTTTAGTTGGGCCTCATTTAATGTTCGGCTAGCGTAGTAAATTACGTGCGGCATCTTGTTAATGTGCTGTCCAAGAACAGCACCGATGGCAAAATCGGATGCGTCGCACATAATTTCGAAAGGGTGCGTCCAGTCTGGAGATGAAAGGATGGGTGCAGAAATGAGTAAATGTTTCAAAGACTCGAAAGCTTCCTTGCAAGTTGAGTCGAAAACAAATGTAGTGTTCTTGGCCAATAAGAGAGTCAAGGGTCTAGCAATCTTGCTAAAATCCTTGATGAACCGTCTATAAAAACCGGCATGGCCAAGAAAAGCTCGGATATCTTTGACGCATTTAGGAGGAGGAAGATTAGAAATGACTTCAATTTTAGCCCTATCAACCTCCATGCCGTTTTGCGAGATGACGTGTCCTAAGACAATGCCTTCTCGTACCATAAAGTGGCATTTTTCCCAATTCAAAGTTAGGTTCTTCTCCCTACAGCGGGTAAGAACTGCGTCAAGATGTCATAAACACTCATCGAAGGAGTCACCGAAAATGGAGAAATCATCCATAAAGATTTCCAAAAACTTCTCCACCATGTCCGAAAAGATCCCCATCATACACCGCTGAAATGTAGCGGGTGCATTGCATAACCCAAAGGGCATGCGACGATAAGCAAAAGTGCCAAAGGGACAAGTAAATGTAGTCTTGTCTTGATCCTCTTTGGCTATGGGGACTTGGTTATAACCGGAATAGCCATCAAAAAAACAATAGAACTCATGCCCCGCCAACCGTTCTAGCATTTGGTCAATGAAGGGTAAAGGAAAGTGGTCCTTCCTTGTTGCGGCATTGAGTTTTCGGTAGTCGATGCAAACTTACCACCCAGTTTGGGTGCGAGTAGGAATTAACTCATTTGCCTCATTGGTTATGACCGTGATGCCCGATTTCTTTGGCACGACATGAATGGGGCTAACCCATTGGCTATCCGAGATAGGGTAAATGATACCGCTATCAAGACACTTAACAATCTCCTTCTTGACAGCCTCTTTCATAATGGGGTTGAGGCGTCTTTGTGGATCCCTTACCTGCTTGGCATCATCCATCAAGTGTATGTGATGTTCAACTATGAGGGGACTAATCCCCTTGATGTCCGCCATAGACCAGCCGAAAGCTTGCCGATTATTGTATAAGACCGTTAAAAGAGCATTCTCTTGCTCAAGAGCTAGAGAGGCCGATATGATAACTGGTAACGTCTCATTCTCACCTAGATAAGCATATTTTAGGTGCGACGGCAAAAGCTTTAGTTCGAGTTTAGGTGGTGAAACAATAGATGGTAACAATGGAGTAACTGTTTTAAACTCGAAGGATTCCATCAAAGGTTCAAATCGAGTGTACGCTACCGAGTCGGATGGTTCAACTAACTCATCCGAAAAAGCAAAAGACTCAACCTCGGGTGGAGAGTCTTCAAGATCGTCAACAAAGGTGAAACACTCATAATCTTTGTCCGTCGTGAAAGCTGTGTCGGATTCTAAGAGGAACGCACTAGTGGCGTCAACATTGCTGTGATCAAACATAAAATTTTCAAACTCACAGTTCTCCTCCGCGATCTCATTGATCGAGCAAATATCAAGTACACTAGAATTAGGCTCGTAAGGCTGACTTCCTAACTTGAAATATTGAGCTCAACTGTCATATTGCCAAAAGATAGATTCATTGAACCGTTACGACAGTTGATTACCGCGTTAGAAGTCGTGAGGAATGGTCGACCAAGTATCACCGGAATTTGACTCCGGGGGTTAGCGACAGGTTGTGTATCCATAACAATAAAGTCAATGGGGAAAATGAAATCCCCTACTCTAATTAACACATCCTCCAACTCTCCCCTAGGGTGGGTGATTGATCGGTCGGCCATTTGGAGAGTGCAATGAGTGGGCTTAAGCTCTCCAACGCCTAATTGTTCGTACACCGAATAAGGTAGCAAATTGACACTAGCACCAAGATCTAATAGTGCTCTATTGATATTCTTGTCCCCAATTGTGATCGAAATAGTAGGACAACCGGGGTCCTTATGCTTTGGGGGTAAAGAATTGACAAGAGCATCACTAACAGCACTAGCTACAAAAACTTTCTTTGGTACTTGTGACTTCCTCTTTTTGGTGCATAAGTCCTTTAAGATTTTTGCATATGAATGAACTTGTTGGATTGCATCCAAAAGAGGGATATTTATGCTAACCTGTTTGAACAACTCTACAATCTTCTCCATCTGCGGAGTTGGTTTATTGGATCTCAACCGATTTGGAAAAGGAACATTTTAAAAAGTTGTTGAGTCCAATTTTTGCGGATCAGATTGTTGAGTTGGAACGGAACCCCGTGTAGATGTGTTCGTGTTGTGAGAAGAGGGTCCGTTCGAGCTAGAAGGAGTAGAGCCATGTGAAGGGTGGAGAATAGGCTCTAAAGAAGAAGAAGAAGAAGAGGAAGAGGAAGAGGAAGGTGTAGAAGATGAAGAAGGACCACCGGCAGGGGTGTTATGGTTAATACCCATATTGTTTGGCAACACTTTTCCGGATCTCAACGTGGTCACAGCATTTACGTTATGATTCTGCTGTTCATATGCAACATGTGCGTGACCGAGATTTGGAAGTGGTTGAGACGGAAGCTTTCCTTTCTCTCGCTCTTTCATCGCAGCATTGAGTTGTGCGATTTGTGCCTCAATAGATTTAATGCTTTGATCGTGTGAAGCACTGTTTTGCACCAAAGATTGAATAGAAGTCTCTAATCTTGCTGTAGATTGTGTAGATTGCTTTAGGAAAGCCTCTAGACTTCTTTCGAGCGATCTAACCTTGTCATTATTAGGTTGAACAAAATTGTTTGGTGGGTAAGAAGTGTTAGGCACAAAATTGTTCACTTGACTAGGGTAAGGTTGCTGTTGGAAAGGTTGTTGAAATTGAGTTTGTGGAGGTGCTTGTTGTTGTGGAGGAGGAGGCCTTTGAAAATTGTTATTTCCTTGGAATTGTTGATTTTGGTTCCAAGCGAAATTTGGGTGGCTCTTCCATCCCGGATTGTATGTTGAAGAATATGGATCGTTTCTTTGTCGTTGCTGAAAGGCAGCATTGACTTGATCCTGTCCTTGAGTAGATGCAGTGTAAGGACATTCTTCTGTGAGATGTGATGGATCCGAACAACAAGCACAAACAGTTCGTGGAGGCACAACAGGGGCAGGAGAAGGTGCTGAGATTTTGGTCTCAAGTGCTTCTAGCTTTTTCGTAAGAGCGGCCATCTCGTCCTTCATAGCAATCGACATCTCTACTTGATGTATGCCTGCCCTTGGTTGACTAATAGAAGAAGATGATGATGTGGTCTTGGTGCTCTCCCACTGAATTGTTTGTTCACTAAGATCCTCAAGAAACTGCCACGCTTCCTCACTAGACTTGGATAGAAAGTGACCTTGACAAATGGTTTCTAGCAAATGCTTCATTGCCGGGTTCAATCCCTCGTATAATGTTTGGCAAAGTTGCCAACTTTCGATCCCATGGTGAGGGCATTGAACGAGTAGGTCTTTGAATCTTTCAAAACATTTCCAAAATGGTTCGGAAGGTTGCTGTGAAAATTGTATAATCTCATTACGGATTCTAGCAGTTTTGTGATGAGGATAGAACTTTTTAAGAAAAGCTTTCACAAACTCGTCCCAATTTCTAATTGAATGTGATGCGGTGCTGTATAGCCACTTCTCGGCTAGGTCACATAAGGTGAAAGGAATGACCCTTAGCCTTATAGCGTCATCACTTAATTAGGTTGTTTTCATCATAGCGCAAACGTTTTGGAATTTATTGATAAAGATATAAGCATCTTCGGATTCCAAACCATGAAACTTAGGCAGCATATTGATGAAGTGGGGTTTGATCTCAAAATTGTCCCCATTTGCCGGTGGTGGTGAAAGACAGGTAGGTAAAGAAGTGCGGACAGGGTAGAAGATATCCTGGAGCGCAACTCATGCGGGCGCTTCAACAGGCAGGTGATTCGGGTTATTCGCACCTAACGGGGGTGGAATCATTCCCGTCGGTAAGGTGTTGTTAGGATCGTATCCCTTTCGGAAGAAGAATGTGATGGTGAAAGTGAAGAAGTGGACAGGATTTCGACTTCGGAGTCGAAAGGTTCGTCGGTCGGTACCAACGAAACACGGACTAATCGGGCGCTAGGGTCCCTAGTCCAACCGGACATACACTAAAAGGGTTAGTGTATTCGAAAGATGAAAGTCAGAATGTGGAGGTAAGAAAATGTCAATGAGAAGAAGTGGTGTAAGTGAATGCAAAGATTCTTTAGCGACAAGTTGCAAGTTTTGAAAAGATTTTTTTTTATCCTTTTACTTTTTTAATGTGTGCTTTTGCAAAAAGATTTTTTATAAAAGAGACTTGTGACACAAATGCAATTAACCACACATGCACAATCAGGCCTAGATCTAGGGTCACCTAGGTCAGCTAGACCGCTCCTAACTGTTCCGAAGGGCTAGAGATAGGACCTCAAACCGCCTCTTCACCGCCAATTACGGCCAGGTAAGTGCCAGGTAAGTGGGAAGGAACCACGCTGTGGGCCTAATTAAAAACCACTAGCCTTGACACACTTGCCTAGGCACCGCAAAGTCAGGTTAGGATAAACGGCCGATGCCTATACTAGTCCTCTGTCTTATTGAGCGCGACGTCCTTAGGGCTGAGTCTAGTATTTTTTAATTAAGAGTGGTCGATGAAAATGCTTTAAGTGATTTCTGGGGTCCTGGGAAGGGTGATGAAATCCCCACCCAATCTGAATTGGTCAATAGCCCCTTAAAGTCAGATTAAAGTATGCAAAGCAGTAAATCACTTGCAATCAATTTGCTATTTAGCGCGGCGCAAAGAATCCTGCAGAAAATCAATTATTGGAAGGGGAAAGAAGATTTTTAGCGCAAAGAATCCTGCAGAAGATTTGACAGAAGATATATGGGGGTTTGCAGAGGAGAGAAAGAGGGAACAAACAGTGCAATTCCTTTACAGAGAGGGCTCCAGAAGGCCGCGGTTCCGCGGTTTTGACAGGGTATTAGCCGCGGAATCGCGGTCGGATTAAGGGATCAGGTCTCTGGATTTCTTCAGCTGTTCTGTACTTTCAATCTCCTCCTGTTCTGATGTATCTTTTTCTCTTTTGCTTTCTGTGTTGTTTCAGATCCGTCAAACCTGCAAGGATTCACAAAGAAAACCCTTCAAACAATAAAAGATGATAAAAATTTTATATTTTTGGATTTTTTTAGATTTTTATGGTTTTTTTTATATTTTATATTAACCCGAAATTAAAAAAAGAAAATTTAACGCCATCCCCGGCAGCGGCGCCATTTGATTAATCTCTAAAAATATCTATTACCGCAATCAAGAACGGCGTCACTTTGCAGCTAGCCGGTGAATACGGGTCGGTCCACAAGGATGTGTAAATCTTCTTTAAGTTCTTACGAGTTAATTCCAAATGGTGTTTGGAAGTATAATTAAACCTAAAAATTGAAATTGTATGATACTAGGATTAGAAACTTGCTAGGATTAGGCTTAGCGAAAATTTGGTAAACAAAGATCTACATCTCTTTCCATTGCCATTAATTAAATATATCATATTAGTGTTATGGTAAATCTTAACAAAGGGGATTAGGATGATTGGGATGATTGATTCTTCCTCTAAATCCTTGTCCTTCCTTTATTAATCTTTACCCTAACCTCCATGGAAAACCTTAAAATCCGGGCCTTTAGACTATGAAATCACCGTTACCTTGAGGGTAAAAGTGCCATAGGGAGCGGAATAAAAAGGTATGCATGGAGTTCTAATGTTCATAAAAGTTTGGCAACGAAAAGAGATGAGAGATCTTCATCTCTCAAATCCTTCCCTATTCCTAACCCTAACAAGCGAGGAAATTACTCGCTCATTGAGGGGATGAAAAAAGACATGATTTTATTAAAGCCAGACTCAGAAAGCTGGAACGCTGAAGCGCTTCTTTTGAAGTAGCGCTCACGTGAGGCGCACGTAGAGCACTTGGCGCTGAGGGCCAAGCTTGGAGTGCTGAAGCGCTTCTTTTTAAAATTAGAGCGCTAAGTGTAAGTCGACGTTAGACACCCCACATGATGCGGGGAGGCGGAATAGGTAAAACAATCATTTTGTTTAAACTAACATCGACTAACTTTACGGATCTTTGCTAAACCCTAACTAACAACTATATAGAAGTGATTAGCTACTATAATAGATGATTATACCTAATGATTCAAGTCCTTCTTTCTCTTGTAGTTCTCCTCCTCGTCGGCCTCCTCGATGTGATAGAAGATCCACCTGAGAGCTACTTCACCAAACCTTAACCTCTCACTTTAGGTAACTAGGTGGCTATGAGTGCTAATCAAAGTAACCTAGAGAATATAGAAAAGGATTAGGGGTCTATTAGTCTTGCTAACCCTAGGATCTCAACACATGAGAGGATTAGGGTTAGTTCTTTGAAGAGAGAGAGCTTGAGGAGAGAGAATGTGAAAGTGAGAATGATATGAATTATGTCTCATTTCAATATATGATGAAGCATAAAGAATATCAAATAAATCATTATTTAATATTAACAACCATGCTTCATTTAATACATACAATGAATCATCTCATGAGTCATTAAGCAATAAATGCTTCATTAACTCATTTGGATGATTCATCTCATGAGTCACTAATCCATTTAATACAAATAACACCTAAGCTCCACCTCATCTTTCTTCTAGAAGCTTCTCGACAAATTACGAGAATGCCCCTCCCATCTGTGAAAACATGGAAATACTGAGACTGTATAAATCCAATAATCCAATACTAGAATCTGGCTTAAACTAAAGCCCGCTAGTAAAAACTGTCCGAATATCGTACGTGCATAAATACACGTATGTGTCCGAACCCTGTCGTAAAACCATACGACCTCTATATCGTTTCTCCTGAAGCAGGGAAACTCTCTGCGTGGGACTCTCAAGACTCGACACTACGCTGGCAGTGGGTTTAACCACAGGCCGCAAGTGGTACTGGCTGTACGTAATGGTCCCCAGGTAGATGTCGATAAGAAGGCCGATGAGGAAACCCATCCGAACTCCTACTGAGCCTGATGTGACAATCTCCGTACAGTCTGGTCTGTTCGTCTAGGACTATCGCATATCGAGCCTAGGGAGCGGCAAGCGTCAGTCCCCTAAAAGCGGTATAAGTCGTGTCGGAGTGAAGCCCATTACACCTTGAGAAGTTACTGGAAATCCTACCAGTAAATCTCGTTTGCCCTGGCCAGGGATTTTGCGTAATGGCTCTCCAAACACAGTGCGATATCAACTCCCAATACCGGAAGAGACGAATCATATCTAACCGCCACTGCCTCCAAGTGCTTCGGGACTGCACCCAACTGCTACCTGTTTGCACGACTCCTTTGAGACGTGGTAGGGTAGCAATTAAAGAACAGTGGGAACACACTCGAGACGAAGCAGCAGTGTCAAGTCTGCGGACTATGCTGTACTCATGTCACCTGGGAACTGTTAACTGACGACGGGTATAATACCAACCAACAGTTCCCTGCGAGTCCTGTCCGGTGTAACCGTAACCCAACAAGCACCTGTATACTATCTCCAGTACAACGTACTAATGGCTGTGGGACAGACCATTTCCCCTGCTGGGATGAGAAGCGTACACACTAGTCTACTCCGGAGTATCGATGCCCTGTCTCGATAATCCTACGACTAAGGACCTGAAAAAGGATGTGCTTGTAGACTACCCAGCCCCAACTAGTGTGACTGCCATCACAACGCTGGTAGTCAAGCAAGATCCTAAAGTCTCTATCAATATGTATTCGCGATATGCTAACATATACACATATTAAGATAGATATAAACCAAGTAGCATACTACCATCTTTAGCAAGACTGTTAATATAACTGTGAATATCCCAAGCTTCCATTAAGTAATATACAAACTAGTATGATACAATAATGGCCCCTAGGGCATATACACTAACAATCTTCCACTTGCACTAGGGTCATGTACTGGCGTATCGAAGACCTATCATCTCGAGTAGCCTCTCGAACTGAATCTGAGGTAAGGCCTTTGTGAAAGGATCAGCAGTGTTCTCCTCTGTAGCAACTCTCAGGACCTCGATCTCCCGGCGATCAATGATCTCCCTGATCAGGTGATACCGCCTTAAGATGTGTCTGGACTTCTGATGGGACCCGGGTTCCTTTGCTAAAGCTATAGCCCCGTTGTTGTCACAATATAGAGGTATTGGATCAACAATGGATGGAACCACCTGAAGTTCTGTGAGGAACTTCTTCATCCAGACTGCTTCTTTTGCGGCATCACAAGCAGCGATATACTCTGCTTCCATCGTCAAGTCAGCAATGGTGTCCTGCTTGGAACTCTTCCAGCACACCGCCCCTCCATTGAGGGTAAAGACATAACCTAACATGGACTTGGAGTCATCCTTGTCACTCTGGAAGCTGGAGTCAGCAAAAGCCTCGATCTTGAGGTCTTTTCCGCCGTAAACCAAGAACATATCCTTAGTCCTTCTCAGGTACTTTAGAATGTTCTTTACTGCTATCCGGTGCTTCTCTCCTGGGTCTGACTGATACCGGCTTACCACGCTCAGTGCATAAGCTACATCTGGTCTGATGCACAACATCGCATACATTATAGAGCCTACCACAGAAGCATAGGGTATAATTGACATGCGATCCCTTTCTAAATTAGTCTTGGGAGACATCTCTTTGGAGAGGGCGATTCCGTGACAAGCCGGTAAATTACCGCTCTTAGAATCTTCCATACTGAATCTTTTAAGTATAGTGTAGATATACCTGGACTGCGAAAGTCCCAACATCCTCTTGGATCTATCACGACAGATCCGGATCCCCAAAATGTAAGAGGCATCACCCAGGTCTTTCATGGAGAACCTGTGTGACAAGAATCCTTTGACAGATTGTAGCATACGAATGTCATTTCCTATCAAAAGAATGTCATCAACGTATAAGACGAGGAATACGACAGTTCGTGCTGCAATTTTACTATATATACATGGTTCATCTGGATTTTTGATAAAGTCATATTCTTTGACCGTTTCATCAAAATAAATGTTCCAACTCCGCGATACCTGCTTTAGTCCATAAATGGACTTAAGTAACTTGCACATTTTCCCGTTGCTCTCACTCTGATTGAAACCTTCTGGCTGATCCATATAGACATACTCTTCTAAATTACCATTTAGAAAAGCCGTTTTTACGTCCATCTGCCAGATCTCATAATCATGGAAGGTAGCAATAGCAAGAAGGATCCGAATGGATTTGAGCATAGCCACTGGAGAAAATTTTTTGTCATAGTCCAAACCAGGTCTTTGACGAAAACCCTTTGCAACAAGTCTAGCCTTATAGGTTTCCACATGTCCATCTGCACCAATCTTTTTCTTGAAGATCCACTTGCATCCTATGGGTTTTACCCCATCTGGAGCAAAGTCCAAAGTCCATACTTTGTTGGTGTGCATGGACTCCATTTCATTCCGCATTGCATCCAGCCATCTTACTGAGTCGCCGCTCTGGATGGCATGCTGGAAGCTAGTAGGTTCATCATTGTCAATGATGCAATCTTCTCTATCCCAGTCTATGTGAAAACCGTAGTATCTCTCAGGCGGATGAGACGGTCTACTACTCCAGCGGAGGGGTGCGGGAATGTCCTGTTCTTCTTGAACTTCTGGTTCTACCAAACTTTCAGTAGTAGTTTGTTGTTCTGGAATTTCTTCCAGTTCTATTGCGCTCCCACTTGTTTCCTTTTCTAAAATCTGCTGTTCTAGAAAATGGGCATTACGAGAAAAAAAAACCTTTTGTTCCTCTGCGTAATAGAAGAAATACCCCTTGGAGTTCTTTGGATATCTCACAAACTTACACAGTACTAATCGTGCCTCGAGTTTGTCCGCATGCTGATTTTTAACAAAAGCCGGACATCCCCATATCTTCAAATACTGAAGATAGGGCTTCTTCCCACTCCACATCTGATATGGCGTGGTAGGCACAGTCTTGGTATGTTCATATCATAATATTGTATTATTATATTCCCCAGTCTTATTTGTTTTATAAATAAACAGGTGCTTTTGACGCATGTCTGCTACATATTACAGGTTACAGGTTACAGGTTCTTGGATCTAAAGCAGTGAAAATAATGAAAAGACAATGCAAAAGTGAGACTACAAATGATAAATGGTGAAATCTTGATCGCGCCAACATTTGGAGGAACAGTGAACAACAGTTCACCGAGTATAAAGGCAGCGACACGAAGAAACAGTAAAAGTCCACTACAATGTTCACTGGAAAGATCTGGCAGAGAACGAGAAAACAATCTGCAAAAAGACCTAAAGAAATAGGAAGTACAAATCAGAGGAAGCCAGCACAAGAAAGAACATGAGCCAACTCCCCAGTTTGACCGCGGAACCGCAGCCAAACCAGGCCTTGGGCCGCGGTTCCGCGGTGAGGTTAGGTTTTCAGGAGATAAATTTTTTACCAATTTGTGTGGCGGCTTTGACCAGTCAACTCAGGGGTATTTTTGTAAATAAAGACGTGCGAATCAATTGTAACCTAGGGTTTCTATCTCTTATAAATAGAATCCCAAATCATTGTGTTAGGGCATGCCTTCCTTCTTTAATAAAATTCAGATTTTTTTTGGAGAGCATCAATTTATAAGTTCTTAATTTCTTTTCTGCCCTAGGTTAAATTTCAATTCCTTGCCCTAGTTAAATTTAATTCTTTGCCCTAGTTAGATAGTTAGATCTTTTATTCTCTGCCCTAGATAAATGTTCTTCAATTTCCTAATGAGTGAGTAGTCTCCTCGCTTGTTAGGATTAGATTTGGGGAAGGTTTGAGAGATGAAGATCTCTCATCCCTTTCTTGCCCGTCATATACAATCAATAGGACTCCATGCATACATGCACATACCGCTCCCTACGGCACCCTATCCCACGAGGTAGCGGTGATACCGTAGTATAAAGGCCCGATTGCGCGTGTTTTCCATGGAGGTTAGGGTAAGGATTGATAAAGGAAGGACAAGAAGCTAGAGGAAGAAACATCTTCCCAATGGTTCTAATCCCCTCTATTAATAATTACCATAACTCCTAAAAGATCTTAATATGGGTATAGAAAGCGGTGAGATTTATTGACTTTCCAAACTTAACCTAGACCCTAGCAAGATTTAGATCTAGATTAATTTAGTTTTTAGATTTAATTGATCCATTCACACCGTTTGGAATTAACTCGTAAGAGCGATTAGGAAATTCACAAAATCCCTGTGGACCGACCCGTACTCACCGGCTAGCTGCAAAGCGACGCCGTTCTTAATTGTGGTTACTAGATAGTTTTTGAGATTAATCAAATGGCGATGTTGCCGGGGATGGCGTAGTATTTCCTTTTTTGCGATTTTGGGTTAATCTAAATTAAAAAAATTCATAAAAACAGAAAAATAAAAAAAAAATATAAAAATATATCATCTGTTATTTTTTTTAAAAGGGTATCTTTGTGAGAATTTTGTAGGATCTACGAACAAATTCGGATCTGGAAATCTACAGAGAGCAAAACAGAAATCGGGCGATCAGAACAGAGGGGGATTTTCAAACTAGAACAGTAGAATTTTTCCAGCGATCTGCAACCTCTATCCGACCGCTGAACCGCGGCCGTAACCTTCCTCAGACCGCAGAACCGCGGCCGGTTTGCTGACTTAGCACGCTACAAAAATTTTGGGGATCTGATCTGACTCCTCCACCGCGGAACCGCGGTGGGACCCCCCCTTTGGCTGCGAAAAGGCTGCCTTTTGGTGTCCTCGGTTCGTGAAAATTGCTCTGTAAGCTCCTCTGTTCGTGCTCTGGAAATCTAGATATATCTTTTCTAAAAATTCCTGCAGGATTCTTTGCGCTTTAAAAATCATCCCCCTTCCAAATAACAAATCTTGTGCAGGAATCTTTGCGCCGCGCGTAAATTAAAAATGGATTGCAAGTGATCTTTTCTGTTTGCATACCTTTATCAAAAAACTTTTTGCAAAATTTCCAATTGAAGAGAAAAACGGAAAAAGGAAATTTTTTTTTACAACTTGCAAATTTAGTCGCTAAGAAATCCTAGCACCACCTATCTTCTTTCTCTTCTCTTTCTTCTATCATGGGTACCCCACATCATAAATCTCTTGCCGACCTTTGGTATCCCGAACCTAACTTTGCCTCATACGTCAATTGTTTCGGTCGATTTAAGGAAGATCCCTCCATGCCCAAAATTTCTTTGAAAGATCAAATAGAAGCGTCTAGGAAAAACAGTTCTACATTGCAACACACTTTGTGTCAACCATGTCAACCTTCACCACCTTCGTACGTTGACACCACTTTTTCGAGTCCTGTTGTAACTCCTAAGCCGATGTCTATTGCTGAGCACATTGCTCAGTCTCGTAGCCAATCTTTCACCACTCTCCGCACATCCAGTTCTAGGGATCCACAAGTCCATTCACCTTTTTATCCACATATTGATCCTACTCCTGTCCAACCATCCAATTCCTACCAGTCCTACCCGACTTTCCTATCTTCACTAGACATTGATTCTACACAGCCTTTTGGGAGTTTCACGTATCCAAACAATTTTGAATCTTTTACCGAAACCCCTTCACAACCCATGTCTAGTTTGGAACAGTCGTTGGAAGCTTATATTTCAGCAACAAACAAAATGATTAGGAATGTGGATGCGTCCATGGCCGCTCTTCTGCAACCTAGTGAACCGGTAGCTAGTTTCCAACTAGCTTCAAATTTTTCAATATATGAAGAGGCGGTTGGACAGAGAGAGCATTTGAGAGGATTTCCAAATCAAACCTACCCATACCCAATTGAAGCCCACAACTCCGATTTTCCATCGATTGTCCCAAATGATTCACAAGTTAAAAATAAAACATCTAACGAGTTGTGTGACTTTGTAGTGCTTGATTTTCCAGATTGTGAGGAATCCCTTTCGAGTGAAACCACACTTAATTCTTTTGATCTTTACACCTCCAATCTAAAACCTAAATTGATAAATATCCATACTTTTGATGAGGTGTCAGAAAAAATAGATTTTCACTTGATTGAGGATATAGATGCCGGGAATATTTTGGATGATGAACCCGTAGATTTGTTTGAACTTTTATGTCCAATTCATCATCCCGAGTCCTTAAATGTTTCTCCCGAACTTCATATGAGTCTTGATTTTGATGATAATGGCATGGATGAGTTAAATATTGAAGAGAAGTATGAGGATAGTATTGAGGAGAGTATTGAGATTGAACCATTTTTGTTTGATATGTCAGATTTTCCAATTCATCCTCCTGAACCTTTAACTGTTATATCACCCTCCCTCCTTTCCATCGTTCCGACCGCGCAACAAATCACGCTTGACGACTGTGAGCTTGAAAAATTTCCCTTTGAATCTGACACAGTTCTCACAGCCGATAACACTTACGAGTGTTTCACTTTTTCGGACGATATTGAAGACTCGCCGCCAGAGTTTGAGTCCTTTGAAATTTCAGATGAGTTAGTTGAACCATCAGACTCGGTTGCTTACAGTCGTTTCGAACCATTGATGGAATCTTTCAAGTTCGAGACAGTTTACTACGGTGAGAATGAGACTATCCTTAATTCACTCCCTTTCGTCCTTCCTATCGTTCCGACCGTACAAGAGACCGTTAGGCCTTCATCCCCAATACCAAGTTCGGCGTACCCATGCTTTCTTTGTGAATCTTGAGGGATTTGACCCCATTTCTCGACGGGTTAATAGATTAGCACAATCACTTTTAACACATCGGTCATCACAAATTGTGCTAATTTATTCACTCGATTTACACCCTCAAGATCGTGCTACACTTCTTTCTCTTTTCCTCCCTTCTTCTCCTCCACCGAGACCATATTCTCCCTTTCTCTCCACACGGTCTCGTGTATTTCTCATTTCTTTCCTTTACACCCCATTCTTTCACCAACCCTACCATTACCACGATAAGATTTTTGAATGGTTGGTGCTAACCTTTGGCTTATGTAAGGCCTTGTTTAGTTTGGGGAGGACCTTGTTGTATATATGTATATATATTTTTTGTTTTCTTTTTCTCTAAAAAATAAAAAAAAAATTCAAAACATTAAAAATATAAAAAAATTTATAACTAAATAAACAGGGGAGTGCCGGCATTTTAACCTTCTTGGTGTAGCATGATAGTGAGGACACTGTCAAGTTTAAGTTTGGGGGTATGCTCGGTAAGCCTTCTTCCTTCGCATTCTATGTATATATTTTTGCATTTGCATACTTATTTTAAAACCCATAAAAATTGAAAAATTTCAAAAAATTATAAAAATTAATATATTCATTTTTGGCCTTATTTGACTTGAGTTTGACAAATAGGTTAACTGGCTAGGAACAGCTAGATCTTAGATTTAGTAAATTAAAAACCCTAAAAATAACCTTCCTTAAAGTTTAACGGTAGAAAGTATATGTCTTTGTAGCTTATTTAGAAATAGACAAATTTTGAGTCCACTTCTTGGGCTAAGTCGAAACGAGAGAAGAGTATTGATAGCTTTATTAGAGTATAAGTTTGAAAAATAATTCCTAGCTTAAGTCTAGATTCTGAAAATGTATACCCTACAAATTGCACAATCACGCACCTTAAAACTTGGAATAGTAGAAGAGACCTTGAAATGCTCTTGTCTAAAGTCCTTAGTACGATGAAAAATAAAAAATAAAAAAATACAATTGTGAATAAAGAAAAAAAAATGAACACTACTTTTTGTGATTACTTAAGGCTAAAAAAATAGAAAAATATTTAGCGAGGATGCTTCATCACCTAGTGCCTTAGACCAACTGGTTTGGGAGTCACTGCTAAAAGCCTTGGGTGTTGCAAGACTAGGAATTATGCTTTAAAGTGCAAATGCATTTTGTAATCGGTCGTTGGTACCTCAAGAAGTATTAACGGTCGCATGAAGGATGTGTAAGCAAAAATTCATTTAAAAATTCACCAATTAATAAGTGCTTTGGACAACGGACAAGAGTACGATTGCTTGATTTGAATTTCCAAGTGTAGGGGTGATTTATACACACACGTGGGGATATGTGATTGGAGTTTAGATAAGAGAGAGGAATGAAGAATAGAACTAGTATCTTTAGTAAAGTTGATAAAAATTCCTAAGTGGAGATGGAAACTTAGAAGGAAAACTTAAGAAATGCCGAAAGCTAAGTAGGTCAACAGAACATATATAATCTTAAGTTAAATGATGAGGAAGTGAGAAGAATATGGGTGGATAATTTACGAGTCGACGATAATAGAATTCCTTGTTAGAAATCCTAATTGGAAAATTAAAATCGAAAAGCCAAATTGATAGGATTTTGTGGGTAGTATCCGCTGAAAACTCTCAGGAGACAACACTCCTCCTACTAGGGACACCTAGAGGTTTAACGGCTTGTTGCACGTGCTCAGTGCAATCGCGTTTCCCTGCGAAAGTGAGGTTAGGTTTTTGTCGAGAATAAAACTAGGTTTGCTCGAGGACAAGCAAAAGATAAGTTTGGGGGTATTTGTTCATATCATAATATTGTATTATTATATTCCCCATTCTTGTTTGTTTTATAAATAAACAGGTGCTTTTGACGCATGTCTGCTACATATTACAGGTTACAGGTTCTTAGATCTAAAGCAGTGAAAATAATGAAAAGACAATGCAAAAGTGAGACTACAAATGATAAATGGTGAAATCTTGATCGCGCCTACATTTGGAGGAACAATGAACAACAGTTCACCGAGTATAAAGGCAGCGACACGAAGAAACAGTAAAAGTCCACTACAATGTTCACTGGAAAGATCTGGCAGAGAACGAGAAAACAATCTGCAAAAAGACCTGAAGAAACAGGAAGTACAAGTCAGAGGAAGCCAGCACAAGAAAGAACATGAGCCAACTCCCCAGTTTGACCGCGGAACCGTGACCAAACTAGGCCTTGGGTCGCGGTTCCGCGGTGGGGTTAGGTATTCAAGAGATAATTTTTTTACCAATTTGTGTGGCGGCTTTGACTAGTCAACTCAGGGGTATTTTTGTAAATGAAGACGTGCAAATCAATTGTAACCTAGGGTTTCTATCTCTTATAAATAGAAGCCCAAATCATTGTGTTAGGGCATGCCTCCCTTCTTTAATAAAATTCAGATTTCTTTTGGAGAGCATCAATTTGTGAGTTCTTAATTTCTTTTCTGCCCTAGGTTAAATTTCTATTCCTTGCCCTAGTTAAATTTAATTCTTTGCCCTAGTTAGATAGTTAGATCTTTTATTCTCTGGCCTAGATAAATGTTCTTCAATTCCCTAATGAGTGAGTAGTCTTCTCGCTTGTTAGGGTTAGATTTGGGGATGGTTTGAGAGATGAAGATCTCTCACCCCTTTCTTGCCCGTCATATATAATCAATAGGACTCCATGCATACATGCACATACCGCTCCCTACGACACCCTATCCCACGAGGTAGCGGTGATACCGTAGTATAAAGGCCCGGTTGCTCGTGTTTTCCATGGAGGTTAGGGCAAGGATTGATAAAGGAAGGACAAGAAGGTAGAGGAAGAAACATCTTCCCAATGGTTCTAATCCACTCTATTAATAATTACCATAACTCCTAAAAGATCTTAATATGGGTATAGAAAGGGGTGAGATTTATTGACTTTCCAAACTTAACCTAGACCTAACCCTAGCAAGATTTAGATCTAGATTAATTTAGTTTTTAGATTTAATTGATCCATTCACACCGTTTGGAATTAACTCGTAAGAGCGATTAGGAAATTCACAAAATCCCTATGGATCGACCCGTACTCACCGGCTAGCTGCAAAGCGACGCCGTTCTTGATTGCGGTTACTAGATAGTTTTTGAGATTAATCAGGAGCCCTGTTCAAAAGAAATGCAGCTGATTCTAGTGCATAACCCCAGAAAGATCACGGTAACTCAGCATTACTCATCATGGAACGTACCATATCCAATAGGGTTCGGTTCCATCTTTCCGATACACCGTTATGCTGTGGAGTGTATGGAGGAGTAAGCTGAGAGAGAATTCCATTCTCTTTTAGGTAACCCAGGAACTCGGCACTTAAGTATTCACCACCTCGATCAGATCTTAGTGTCATGATACTTTGCCGGTTTGGTTTTCTACTTCATTCTTATATTCTTGGAATTTCTCAAAGGCCTCGGATTTATGTTTCATCAAGAAAATGAATCCATACCTAGAGAAATCATCTGTAAAAGTAATGAAATATGAAAAACCACCTCTTGCATGTATAGACATTGGACCACATACATCGCTGTGTATGAGTCCTAAGAGCTCGCTCGCTCCTACTCCATGTCCAGTGAATGGAGTCTTTGTCATCTTTCCTTTGAGACATGATTGACAAGTAGCATAAGATTGATATTCGAACGGATCCAAATATCCTTCTCTATGCAACTTAGTTAACCTTGTCTCATTGATGTGACCTAGTCTACAATGCCATAAGAAACCCTGATTTATATATGGAGACTTTCTTTTTAGTGTGTTCTGGACATTGAAAAACTGTAATTGGTTTAACACGTATATACCGTTATCTAGTGTACCGGACCCAATCAAACCATGATTAAAGTAGATGTTAACAACATCGCTTACAAACGTGAAATCATAACCTTCTTTTGATAACAACGATACTGATATGATATTACACGTTAAACTGGGTACATAAAAACAGTTGCGCAAATCTAAAATATGTCCACTCATCAATCCAAGGTGATAATCCCCTACGGACACAGCATTCACGCTAGCTCCATTAGCAACCTGGAGGGTCATATCACCAACCTTCAGCACTCTACGATTTCTCAGTGCCTGCAATGAATTGCATATATGAGATCCTGATCCGGTATCCAATACCCAGAAAGTAGAGTTGATTGACAGACAATTTTCAATTACAAACACACCTGAAGTCGAAGCCACAGCTTGCTTCGGGTCCTGATTCATGGCAATCCAAGCTTTGCAATCTTTCTTCCAATGGCCTTTCCTATCACAGTGGAAGCACTCTTCCTTTGCCACTACTGGCACTGCAACCTTTGCCTTTCCCTTAACTCCCACCTTACCAACACCACCTCATGGTTTGGTAGCGGCCTTCTTCTTCCTTCGTTTGGCTCTTGCCTTGGACCTGGAAGAGGAAGCACCGTGAACAAACATAGTGGGTGTTTCCCTTACTTTCTGCAAGGTGCCCTCTGTACTCCTCAACATGTTAAGGAGTTCTGGAAGTTCAACTTCTTTTCCTTGAATGTTGAAATTCAGAATAAACTGGGCGTAGGTGGAAGGAAGGGACTGAAGAACCAAGTCTGTATATAGCTCGTTCTCTAATGTCATCCCGAGGTCCGCGAGCTCTTCTATATAGCCAATCATTTTAAGGACGTGTTCTCCTACAGATGATCCGACGGCCAGCCTCAACTGAAACAAGTTCTTCGAGGTCTCGTATCTAGCTATACGAGATTGCTCTCCATACAGTTCCTTGGTGTGGAGAAATATGGATTCAAGATCCATATTCTCGTTCCTCCTCTGATGTTCATTATTCATAGAGGCAAGCACGATGTATTTAGCCTTCGCGCAGTCAATCTCCCGGGTCTTGCGTATTTCCTTATCCGCGATACTGGATTCTGGACCAGGGACAGCAGGTGCCTTAGTAGTAAGGACATACCCCAATTTGTCATAAGTAATTGCCATCTTGACATTCCGGAACCAGTCTTTATAGTTTGGCCCTATCAAAATATTTTTATCTAATAGTAACTTAAGGCATGTCATGTTCTGGGTCGCTGCAATTGAGAGAGAGAGGGAACACTTTAGCATGATGCTCTTGCAAGTTTAGAGTTGTTTTTAGTTTATCTAAACTGGATGGCTCCCACTGTTTCTCGAATCCCTCCTTAAACCAAAAAGGAAGAACTAGTCAGGACTATTCTCACCGTACAATACTTACTTAACCGTTCAGCCAGGCCGGTGTCGGTATTTCGAGGGAGGTTTTACGACGCTTTCACGAAGTTCCTTAATTAAATAAGCTCTTTTCTCTTGGGGCGTAGCCCCGCTGACACCTTTCTCGACACCTACTTGGTTTATAGCGTTGATCGTTAAGTGACGAATCTCCTGATGAGTAGCGGATACTCACAGTAGGATCGGGATCCAAATATCATTGTGTGATAAAGCTGAAGGAATCCTACCAAAATTATCATACTCCAAATGGTATGCAATCTCTTAGCAAATTTCAGTTTCTTTAGAAATTCCCGATATTAATTTCTGCCCCATGCTCTTATGACCTTGGCGTTGGTCAAAATGTTATAAGTCGCATGTCAAGTTCTACCCATCATTATCTTGTTAATTTGAACCCATCCGTACTTACCCCTGACGTTGGCCAAATGATAGTACGACTGTCCCAAACCAACTCATCTATCTATGCAACAAATAAATACCCAGCATCTACCAAACATTATGCCTTGGCATTGGTCAATATACATAGCTTGAATACTACTGAATACCCAAATGAAATGATGGAGGGCTACGAATGGTTTTGGCGAAACCGTGAACGTAGTGAACTTGGTACGATCGAAGGAACCTGATAGCTTTTAAAAGGAGTGGTTTAAGTTCCGCAATTTTAAAAAATATCTTCTGTTTTAAAATAACCGAGTGGTTTCTTTTAAACTGTTCCAACGATTCAACTTTGGTTTATTTTCTTTGCATTAATATAATGCGTCCCATCAATTAACCTATCATTGCAGAAAACAACGAAAATACAACGTCCTCTTATGCCATCCGCATTCGCCACTGGGCCCCGTCATTCACCCGTTAGGTTACTTAACTAACGACAGAGCGGGGGCTGGGCTAGCACGGGTGTAAAACATAAGTGACGCCTAATAGATATCATATATAGATATTGTACATTCGTCTGACGCACTAATAAGCATTCCATATCACAGATGAACATATTGGATTTTCTACGAATCCGCATTCCTTTTGAGCCTGCAAAGAAAGACGGATTACACGGTCGTGATGAGTAGCTAAAACCCCACCCTAGACCCCTACGGGTACGGCAAACACCCGCCTAGTATCCGAAGTGAAGCGGTCTCCCTCAACAACGTGAGTAGGCCACTAAACACTTCAAAGTACCCGGTAGTTTGTGCACCCCACCTTGGGTCTATCCTAGGAGCAGAAAACAGTAAATGAAATAATACAACGGTGGCTACAACCTCAACCCGGATGTTCCCCGCAAAAGAATATTACAACAAATTACAAATTTACATTTGAATGAAAGAAACACTCATCTCACATCCCTGGATATCCATTCACGACAATCCAACAAGTCCACAATCACAAACCAGTAAAAACCATTACAGAAATGTGCAACCCCCTGCTAACCGACATACTAGCAGTTAGGAGAGGTTTACAAACACATTAAACACAACACAGATATAATCAAATTAGCCAAATATCTTAGAATTTCGATCAAGCAACACAAATGAATCTACTCCAAACAATTCTCTGTGCATATAAAATCTGAGCAGAAACAAATCATCCCAGAAAACACAACATCAACATAGAAGAATAACTGAGCAAATTTGTATTGACTCGGAGTCAACTCGGCCGGGGATCCACGGCGGATCGCTTGGATCGGCAGCGGTTCCGCGCTATGGCCGATTTATAGTCCCAAATTTCTTCACAATTTTTAAAATTCCCTGCTTGTATTTTTAAGGGTCCCTGAAAAATTTTTAGATCCCGTTTTAAAATCGACAGAAACATGGTGAAAATGATGTTTTTTCGGGTTCGTTTTACGATCGAATTTCCAACGACTTTGCTAACAAGTTAGTTATAGTTTAGCGAGGCTCTGATACCACTGTAAGTCGACATTAGAAACCCCACATGATGCGGAGAGGCGGAATAGGTAAGAAAATCATTTTGTTTAAACTAACATCGACTAACTTTACGGATCTTTGCTAAACCCTAATTAACAACTATATAGAAGTGATTAGCTACTATGATAGATGATTATACCTAATGATTCAAGTCCTTCTTGCTCTTGTAGTTCACCTCCTCGTCGGCCTCCTCGATATGATAGAAGATCCACCCGAGAGCTACTTCTCCAAGCTTTAACGTCTCACTTGAGGTAACTAGCTGGTTATGAGTGCTAATCAAAGTAACCTAGAGGATATAGAAGAGGATTAGGGATCTATTAGTCTTGCTAACCCTAGGATCTCAACACATGAGAGGATTAGGGTTAGTTCTTTGAAGAGAGAGAGCTTGAGGAGAGAGAATGTGAAAGTGAGAATGATATGAATTATGTCTCATTTCAATATATGATGAAGCATAAAGAATATCAAATAAATCATTATTTGATATTAACAACCATGCTTCATTTAATACATACAACGAATCATCTCATGAGTCATTAAGCAATAAACGCTTCATTAACTCATTTGGATGATTCATCTCATGAGTCACTAATCCATTTAATGCAAATAACACCTAAGCTCTCCACCTCATCTTTCTTCTAGAAGCTTCTCGAAAAATTACGAGAATGGCCCTCCCATCCATGAAAACACGGAAATACTGAGACTGTATAAATCCAATAATCCAATACTAGAATCTGGCTTAAACTAAAGCCCGCTAATAAAAACTGTCCGAATATCGTACGTGCATAAATACACGTATGTGTTCGAACCCTGTCGTAAAACCATACGACCTCTATATCGTTTCACCTGAAGCAGGGAAACTCTCTGTGTGGGACTCTAAAGACTCGACACTACGCTGGCAGTGGGTTTAACCACAGGCCGCAAGCGGTACTAGCTGTACGTAACGGTCCCCAGGTAGATGTCGATAAGAAGGTCGATGAGGAAACCCATCCGAACTCCTACTGAGCCTGATGTGACAATCTCCGTACAGTCTGGTCTGTTCGTCTAGGACTATCGCATATCAGGCCTAGGGATGGCAAGCGTCAGTCCCCTAAAAATGGTATAAGTCGTGTCGGAGTGAAGCCCATTACACCTTGAGAAGCTACTGGAAATCCTACAGTAAATCTCGTTTGCCCTGGTCAGGGACTTTACGTAATGGCTCTCCAAACATAGCGCGATATCAACTCCCAATACCGGGAGAGACGAATCCTATCTAACCGCCACTGCCTCCAAGTGCTTCGGGACTACATCCAACTGCTACCTGTTTGCACGACTCCTTTGAGCCGTGGTAGGGTAGCAATCTAAGAACAGTAGGAACACACTCGAGACGAAGCAGCAGTGTCAAGTCTGCGGACTATGCTGTACTCATGTCACCTGAGAACTGTTAACTGACGACGGGTATAATACCAACCAAAAGTTCCCCGTGAGTCCTGTCCGGTATACCTGTAACCCAATGAGCACCTGTATACTATCTCCAGTACAACATACTAATAGCTGTGGGACAAACCGTTTCCCAAGTTGGGATGAGAAGCGTACACACTAGTCTACTCCTGAGTATCGATACCCTGTCTCGATAATCCTACGACTAGGGACCTGAAAAAGGACGTGCTTGTAGACTACCCAGCCCCCACTAGTGTGATTGTCATCATAACGCGGGTAGTCAAGCAAGATCCTAAGGGCTCTATCAATATGTATTCGCGATATGCTAACATATACACATATTAAGATAGATATAAACCAAGTAGCATACTACCATGTTTGGCAAGACTGTTAATATAACTGTGAATATCCCAAGCTTCCATTAAGTAATATATAAACTAGTATAATACAATAATGGCCCCTAGGGCATATACACTAACACTAAGGCTCTTCTTTAACAGATCTGATTTGTTCTGAGTTCTGTGCTCCGAGAATTAAATTCTATGATTATAAGAGACTTTGTCTCATATATCTAAGAACTGTGTTCTTCTCTTTTTGATGAGATGCTATGATCTCTTCGTTTCTGTGAAAAACTTTGTCTTGTAGATCTGTGATCTAGAAAGAGAACTAAGTTCTTATGATGTGAGAGTAAAAAATCTCAAATATTAAGGAGACGTTATGATCTCTCTTCTTTTTTTTGTTTACCTTGAAGAAATTTTCTTCTTCAGAGAGCTTGCTCTTCTCTTTTTTCTTTTTTGAGAACTTTAAACTTATGGGGGGGTTCTTCCCTCTACGACTTGAAGTCTTGGGTCCTTTATATAGGGGAGGCTGATTTGTTGAATCAGTTAAGGAAATCTTTCCTCTGATTGATTAGGGGATGTTTCCCACCGTTGGATATTTGATCCAAGGGCTTTTGTTTTACAGAAGGCAATCTTCTTTTTTTTAACAAGATTGGGAAAATATTTTCCCATACAGAACTTATTCTGTATCTTGGTGATTTTTAATCACCATTGGATCTTTGATCCAACGGTACTCTGATTTCAGAGGACAATCTTTCATGTTTGGAAAGATTTGAGGAGTATTTCCTCAACAGAACTTTCTTTCTGGTAATTTGATGATTTTTAATCATCTTTATTGGATCTTTGATCCAAGGGTGGGGAACATTTAATTCCAACGCCAGTGCTCTCGTTTTTTGACTCTTAGCGCTAGCGCTCTCGTGCTTTGCACGTGAGCACTGCATCAGAGTCTTTGACTCCTAGAGCTAGCGCACTTAGCGCTAGCGCTCTCGTTCTTTGCACGTGAGCGCTGCCTCAGAGTCTTTGACTCTTAGCGCTGGCGCTGCTAGCGCGAGCGCTTTTATGAAGCACTTCTTCATTTCAAATTTCAAAATTTGAACAGAGCTTTGCTCTGATTGGGGGAAACAAATACCCCCCACCATTGCGCTCACGTGTAAGTCCATGTGAGCGCAGCGGTGGCAGCCTCTCCACCATTAGATTTTCTTGGAAGTTGGATCAACTTCCAGCGTCTATAAATAGGGTCTGTGGCCCCTTAGAGATGACCTCTGTTCAACTTCTTGTTTTCTCTTGAGAATTAATTCTCCTTCAGAGCCAAGCTCTCTGCCTTAAGAAACTTCTTAAGCATCAAAACTCTGCCCAACTTTGGTAAGAATTAAACTTGTTAATAGAGCTTTGCTCTTCTCAGATCACAGATCTTAAAAAAAAATTTAAGGTTTTTACCCATTAACAGAGCCGTGCTCTTTTAAGATCATAGATCTAAAAGATGTTTTAGGGTTTTACCCATTAACAGAGCTTTGCTCTTCTCAGATCATAGATCTGTTCATCTTCCATGAAGAACTCCTAAAGTTTGCTCATAGATCTTGAAGATCTTGGAATTTTTAATTCATTAAAAGCTTTGCTTTTTTAGGGTTTTTTATGGGTGACTCCATCGTCTCCATAGAGCATAGCTCTTTTTTTTTAAAAAATAAGGAATTTTATTCCTCTCATGATTAGAGTAGACAGATGTCACTCTGTTGTAGAGCGCTGCTCTCAAAGGAGATTAACTCTTTGGCCCGAGGGGCCTCTCATTAAATGAGAATTCTTTTAGGATTTCTTACTTAATGAGAATCTGTCTCATTAATGATGAGACCGTCTCATCAATGATGAGTTGTCATCTAGATTTTGTGGGTCCCCTTTGGTCCCCTTCCACTGCATTGCAGTGAGGTACAAATTTAAAGTACCCAGTACCAAAACTTGAACTATAGCATTGACGGCTAATTCTTGTTCTTTTTCATGAAGGTACTATGTCTTTCGACACTTCTTTCCCGTTCGTTTGTTCGGAAAGCTGATTCCCTGAAACACCTGTGGATAGGGAAGTCTTCGTGTTGATCAAAGATCACGACCCGGAGCAAAAGAATCTTCATTTATGGAGGACGTGGTACAATCAAAGCATCAGGGGCCAACGCAGCTTTTCTTGTCCAGCACCTTCGGAGGTGAACTCCGCCATTCACTATGCCGACCCACCCCCAGTGAACTACGCTGTAGAGGAGGTCAATTAAACTTCGGAGGGTTGCCTTCAGCCTGGCCGCGATACCCGTACAGCCGCCTATGGCTTTGGATATCTTGGTGCGGCGTATATGTCAAGATGAGTCACACCCGTGGGGGCAGCCGTACATGATAGGTTTGACTCCCTGCCACTCAGCCGGATATTTGCAGTGGGCCCGGTACATCTTGTCGGCCAAGAAATCGCAGCTGCTGAAACTTGGGCTATACCCTGCTATTTATGCTTCTCTCTTCCAGTATTCCACGCCTCCTATATGGTGGGTCAAAGCCTTTTTGGAACAATGGAACGTTCCAACTCACACCTTCCTTCTACTGGATCGGGAAGTTTCAATCTCTTTAGAGGAGTTCGCGGAGATCTCCGGCCTTCCAGTCAGAGGGGAGCATTATGAGGAGATATTACCCCCTGACGAGTATATTTTTGCCACTCGCTTAATAGTGATGGGTCTGACCCCAGAGAATGCTATTCAGCACCGATTCCCAAGCTTGATCAAGGTGCTAAATATTTACGAGAGCATATTTCGCGAATCTGGAAGCCACGGGGTTAGCTTTACGGATTCATCGCCCATTTTCTTTGCCCGGAAGTCTTATCGAAACAAGTTGCAAAGTTTTCCAAGCTCAACGATCCTTTCGGTTTTGGCTTGGATAGCCGTCCGACAACGGAAGTGGATCAAAAGAATTTTTTCCTCCCGAACGCCGTGGTTGTCGCCTTTGCGGAACTCTCTGCCCCAGACATCGACGAAGAGACGTTCTTTTTGGGATTCCTCGGCTTATGGTTAAGTTGGTTTGCGCTCCCCATGCACCCTCACTACATGAGGCAGTCCGTTTTCTACCCGGCTCACCGAATGGTTGAAGGGACGCAGGTTGCTGTTGGGATTGCCGGGTTGGCTTATTTATATCATGGCCTTAGCTTGATGGCAAACACCACTCAGCCAGGGGTGTAACCCGTAAACCTCCTGATGCATTACTTCACTTCGTGGCTCGAGCTGCATGTGCTTAGCGCTTTCGAAGCTCACAAGCGGCCCCGTTTCTACGAAAGTTATAACTTTCCTCGGGTTATGCGGCTGGTTGATGCTTCCGTTTTGGAACTGACTCAGCGAGAGGCTCGGGGTTTGATTCTTCGCCCGCGTACGGTCGGAGATGGTATGACCTTTGTCGACAAGGTTATGACTATCGGCAAGGAATCTGCTAAGACGGTGCAGCCGCTGCGGGACACCTTCAAAGACGGGGCCTATACTCTGAAAGCTCATGAGATTCTTCACTTATATTCGATAAGGCCAGGCTTTTTAGTGTTTAGACAGAACGATTCGGCATTTTTCATGAGATACAACCCGCACCGCTTCGCTCAATAATCAAGCTACAATCAGGCTGTCCCACTTGAGGCCATCCTAGCTGAGTCGGTCGCCACAGAAGAGGGTATCCGCAACGCGCTACACCATTTCATGCGGCTCAACACTGGGTATAATTTCTTTATCAGTGAGCCAAGCTGCGTTCCAAAAGCCTTGAACATATATGTGGCGTGGTACCAGCATGCGATGGGCACTGTCATTAGGGAGGAAAAGAAGCTGCTGCTCGATCATAAGGGTGCAGCCCTTGCTGGTAATCCGGCCATTCCTTTAAAGAAATGGACCATCGTTCGTCCCTCCTTGAGAAAAGCTGCTGCGGTTGTGGTCCCGCGCACTATGCCTGAGCAGCCTCTACCTCACGTGCCTCTAGAAGCGGTGGCTACAGCGTCTCCTGATTCTGGCATGGGCACGGAGATTGGGACTCGTCGTCCAAAATTGCCTGCCAAGCGCAAGCTTATGTTGCCGGCCGCCGTCGTATGCTCACAGAAGAAGAAGAAGTTGATGTTTGCTGCCGATGTCGCATTCGGTCAGGAGCCTCATGCTCCTTACAGCGATGGTTTGAGTGAATATGGGACCAATGAAGGTCTATTTATTGCGCCTATAGATGATACCGATCTTCAAGCTGCCCTTGCGGCTTCCGAACGACTGGCTCGCGATGAAGCAGCCCTGATCACTATTGCGAAGTCAGGTATGCCTTAGCTGTATATATATTTTATCCTTTCTCCATTATTAGGCCTTTACCGACGCTTTCTTCTTCAACAGGTATCTCCGCCGAAGAGGCTCTTGCGGCTTCCATCAAAACTTTTGAAGAGAAAGAGAGGCTTCGGGCTTCTTTGGGCCATAGTAAAATTCTGCTCACTATGTCTCTCTTTCTTTCTTTACTCGCGTTCTGATTCATTCTACCCTTCTGTTTCACGGACTACCTCAACTCTGGATATCCCAAGTGTAGTGTCTATCGCAAGTGGTGATGCAGCGGCACCGTTAGAGCCGGCTACAGCAGCTAAGGCTACCCTCAAGCCACCGCAAGGGGTCTCGCTAAAGCAGCCGATGATGGACGTCATAGCGGCGCCGGAGGCAAAGCTCGGTTCAGACGACGGCATACCTTTGACGGAGGTCTTGAGGAGATCAATTCTCACTGCTAAGGCCAATAAGAAGCGCAGAAAGCGTGCGGTGAGGGAACGCGATGCCAGCTTGGCTGTGGATGCAGGTTCAAGCGCCACCCCATCTGTCACCATTCCTCCAGAGGATTCTCCCGTTGCCCTGTCTACTGCTCGTAAACAGGTCATGCGCGCGGCTCGGGAGGCAACCCAGAATCTTTCGCAAGGTGATGTAAAGCCCAGTCTTTTCATTTTTACTCAATCCGTAAATTCTGATATACCATATCTTGCAGGGCCAAGTATTGGCGATGAGGTGGCAGGCTAGAAAATGGCGACCACAGAGCCCGAAGCGGCTACTCTCTCTCGGGTGTTTGGGACTACCCCAACCGCCACTCATTCCCCTTACAGTTCTCTGCTATCGGCTGGCATTGCGAGTGTCACAAAGGCCCTTGTCGAATCAAGGGATGTGGCCACGGGCGTAGAAACTATTCCAGCGAAGGAGAGCGAAGAAGCCGCTGCGCCTAGTGATACTCTTGTCACGGTTTCGGTTGGCGACCTATCAGGTAGATCTTGGGTCACTGTTTTATTTTTATCTTTCGATCTCATTCGGCCCCATCTGATGACATTTTGTTCGTTTTGAGTGTAGGTGTAGTAAATGCGGAGATTGCGCCATCTAAAGCGCCTCTAGTCCCCGCCGTGACAGCTGTTGTTCCGTCGCCTTCTCCCGTGTTGTCTGGAGTGTTGGAAGGTATATGTTTGCGACTTATCGGTTTCATTGGGGATAATATACTTTTTGTACTGACATTGTGTTGTTACCACCTTGCAGGAGTCCTTTTTGACCACCTATATCAGGTGCTGAACCCGCATTTCTCCTTCCAGTTGGAGATTGCTTCACCTGCTGGTGTCGGTGAGTATATCCTTCAACTAGTGTCCCTTGTTTCTTTTATGAATAGACAAGTTGTTGATTCTTCTTTGAATTGATTACAACATTACAGATTGGAGGAGGGAACGAGAGAATAACCGCGCCTCCGGTACTCCCAACTTTGCCACCTGCCGCAGCCAGTATAGTAGACTCCATCACTCGTGCATTTTCTTTATCTCTTGAGCTGACATTTGACCATAACTTGTTTTGCAGCCATCGCACTAACTCCAGCTCCCTTCGAGTCTCACATCCTAATGCCGGCAGGGCCCTTTGCTAAACGCCTATCTTCCAGGGGTGCTGCGAATAGCCTGCAAATGTTGAGCAAGTTCGTTGAGGATCTTGACGCCGAGGCCACCGCAATCGCCGCAGATTTTGCTGCCGAGGTTAATTCTATGCTGGCGACGCTCGTGCACTTCCATAGCGAAGGCATCGTTGATTCTTGGGTTAGTCACTGAAGGAAGATTGAGGCATGTCTGTATGAGATTGAGCTTAGGTGTCCCGCTCCGGAAGTGTTGGCTTTGAACTCCCAGCGGGATGCATGGGTTGAGCAAAGCGTTCCCTTCCTCCTTAATTTCGAACATGAGGCGACCTTGAGGCGGAAGGAACGCGAGGAGGATTCAGGCGAATCTGCCGGGCTGCGCGCCCAAGTTGAAGCGAACGCTGCGCAATTGAAAGCCATCTTTGTCAATCTGTAATGATGCATTTCGGACGGGCTAGCGCTGAGGCAGAAGCTTGAATTCCTCGAGCGGGTTACGCAGAGTTGCGAAGCTGCTCAGCGGGAAATCGATGAGAAACTTTCATCCTGCTTGCAGCAACGAGCTCGAGTCAAAGCGGAGCTGGCCGCAGCGGCTGATCATGAGAAGAAGTTGAGAGGAGTGCGCGAGCAGCTGGCTGATTTACTGAAAATGTCTCCTTCTCAGTAGCTGCTTTTGTATTGATTAAACATTTGTAATCTTTGAATAACATGTATTCTTTTTATTTTATTTTATATTATGTATCTTGTATTCAATTGAATTCGTGAATAAAGGGCACACATTTTTTATCTTCGACTATCGCCTGCTTTTCTTTGCATTGTCATTGGCATGTCATTTTAGCAAATGTGGCCTGTAGATAGTAGATAGGAGTCCATTATAAGCTCTTTGTAGAGTAGCGATGGCTTAGGAAACAGGTTCAGGTCTACTGCCTAAGACTTTTCAACTTTATGAGCCGTGAGGGTATCATAAAGACTTTTCTCCCTACGAGTCGAGAGGATCCCGTAGGTGTATTTTCTCTTTAGAAATTGAGAGGATTCCTAACTGTGCTTTCTCTTGAGAGTCGTAAGGATCTCGCAAGAGAATTTTCTTCCTTACAAGTCGAGAAGACTCATAAGTGGTTAATGAGTTGACTGGTTCCCGAGTCGAAGTGTTGCTTTACGACAGGGAGATCAGGGGTTGACATGTATCCGAGTCGAAGCGTTGCTTGACGACGGGGAGGTCAGGGGTTGATATGTATCCGAGTCAAAGCATTGCTTTACGACATAGAGGTTATGGGTTAACATGTATCCGAGTCGAAGCGTTGCTTGACGACAGGGAAGTCAGGGTTTGACATGTATCAGAGTCAAAGTGTTGCTTTAAGACAGAGAGGTCAGGGGTTGACATGTATCCGAATCGAAGCGTTGCTTTACGACAGGGAGGTCAGGAGTTGACATATATCCGTGTCGAAGCGTTGCTTTACGACAAGGAGGTCAGGGGTTGACATGTATCCATGTCGAAGCGTTTCTTGACGACAGGGAGGTCAGGAGTTGACATGTATCCGTGTCAAAGCATTGCTTGACGACAGGGAGGTTAGGAGTTGACATGTATCCGAGTCGAAGCATTACTTTACGACAGGGAGGTCAGGAGTTGACATGTATCCGTATTGAAGCGTTGCTTGACGACAGGGAGGTCAGGAGTTGACATGTATCCGTGTCGAAGCGTTGCTTGACGACAGGGAGGTCAGGAGTTGACATGTATCCGAGTCGAAGCGTTGCTTTACGACAAGGAGGTCAGGATTGACATGTATCCGTGTCGAAGCATTGCTTGACGACAAGGAGGTCAGGGGTTGACATGTATCCGTGTTGAAGCGTTGCTTGACGATAAGGAGGTCAGGAGTTGACATGTATCCAAGTCAAAGCGTTGCTTGACGAAAAAAGAGGTCAGTCGTGCCCTGCTATTTTTCGTGGTGCCCAATCATTTCGGCTATTTTTTTTACTCGCTGTTTTTTATTGCGAGTTGCCCAATCATTTCGGCTATTTTTGTATTCATGTATTTTACTCGCTGATTTTTATTGCGAGTAGTCCAAACATTTCGGCTATTTCATATGCATTTTTTTCGAGTATGGAACTTATGGTCTGATACCAATCTTGCATCAGTATCGCTACGACTGGAATGTTGCTAGGAGCGAATCATCATTTGCCATGAAAGGACTTGGAATTTGATACCGATTTAAGCATCAGCATCGCTACAACTGGAATTTTGCCAGGAGCGAATCATCATCTGCCTTTGTCGGTTCGAACAAAGGTTGCTTAGCAAACAGGGTTAAGATCCTATCAACTAAGGCTTTTGACTTCATGAGCCGTAAGGGTCTCATAAAGGTGTTTCTCCCTACGAGTCGTGAGGATCTCATAGGTGTCTTTTCTCCTTAGGAATCGTGAGGATTCCTAAGTGTATGTTCTCTTGTAAGTCATAAGGATCTTGCAAGAGTGTTTTCTCCTTGTAAATCGAGAGGACCTACATGTGTTTGTTCATCAAATGAGGGTATTCCTCGTCGTTGGTGGGACTCGGCAAGGAAATGATTATTTGTGCCCGTAGATTGTATACAGGGTCAGTATTGAACCGGTTGTAGGGCAATCTGGTAAAGGTGGTGGCTTAAGAACAGGTTCAGATCCCTGTAGCTTAAAGCTTTTGAATCAGGAATCGTGGGGATCCCTAAGTGTTTTTCTCCTTTGTGAGTCGTAAGGATCTCACGTAGGTAGTTTTCTCCTTAAAAGGTCGAGAGGGCCTTGCAAGTGTCTTTTAACGAGATTGCGCCCTTTCGGGTTTTCACAAACTCGCTGGTAGCCCTACTGTTTTTACTCACAGAGCCCTTTCGGGTTATCATCCGTGCCAATTTTGCTTGTGAACGTACTCTTTTTTTTTACGAGTCTGCGCCCTTTTGGGTTTTCACAAACTCACCGGTAACCCTGCTGTTTTTACTCACGGAGCTCTTTCGGGTTTTCATCCGTGCCCATTTTGCTTATGGTCGTACCGTTTTTTTTACGCGTCAGCCTAAGGATGCTGCGGGTTTGTAGTAGTTTAAAGACGTTTCGGTCAGTAATTAGTTTAGGACATTTCGGTCCTTTTTTAGTTTTAAGACATCTCGGTCCGCTATTAGTTTGGGGACATTTCAGTCCATAGTTCTCCGTGTTTGGGGCGGGGTATCGTTGGATACTATTTTTAGAGTCTGGACTCAAGAAGATAGCGAGCAGACATAGGCGTCGTCATCTATCATTAACCCGGTTCGTGACTCGTCAGGCGTAGTACTTCTTAAGGAATCGGCCGTTTATTGGTCGGAAGGGTCTTTCGCCATGCATATTCATGAGCAAGTAAACCCCACCTTGGTAGACCTTGTCTATGATGTATGGGCCCTCATAATTCGGCTCGAACTTCTCCCGTTTGGCACGATTGGGGAACATAAGTCTCTTGACCACTAGCATGAGTTCGCCTCGGCGAAATGTCCTCGGCCTAGTCAATCTTTCGTATGAGCGCGTCATCTTTGCTTTGTAAGCTTCTAGGCTTTGTTGCGCCATGAGACGAGTTTCATTGAGGGCATCGAGCTCCTCAAGCCAGAGATGAGCATTCTCTTCGTCTGTCGGCTCATAATGAACCACCACTCGTAGGGATGGTAGCTCTATCTCTAAGGGGAGTACTGCTTCAGTGCCGAAAACCAATGCATACGGCGTTGTATTCGTGGTCGTTTTGAACGTGGTCCGATAAGCCCAGAAAGCTTCATGCAGTCTCTCGTGCCAGTCCTTTTATTTTTGGACACCGTCTTCTTTATGATCTTCATCAAGCTCTTGTTGAAAGCCTCAGCTAGACCATTAGCTCAGGGATTATAGACTGAAAAGTATCTCCAGTCTATATTATGCTGCTGTGCGAAGCGGCTGATTTTGTGACTTCTGTAAGCTGGCCCGTTATCAGAGATAATCCGTCGCGGAGTGCCGAACTGATAGATGACGTGTGTCTTGAAGAAATGGAGGATATTCTCTGTCTTCACTTTTCATAGTGGTACTGCTTCTACCCACTTAGAGAAGTAATCGGTTGTCTCCAATATGAACCGATGTCCTCTGGATGATGCTAGTTCTATGGGCCCAATTATATCGGTTCCCCACATTTCGAACGGCGAGCTAGCCACTGTTGGATGTAATGGATTTAGATGCTGGTGGATGAAGTCTCCATGAATTTTGCAGGAATGGCACTGCTTTGCGTATTCGAGACAGCCCTGAATAATCGTGGGCCAATAATAGCCCATCCTTTTGACCTTCAGCTTCATCTTTGGCCCGGCTTGGTACGAACCGTAAAGTTCGTCGTGAGTTTCTTAGACAACTCTCCTTGCTTCTTCTTGTCCCAGGCATCTCAGCCATAGAGAGTCAAACGATCTCTTATACAGTGCGTCATTGACGAAGGAAAAAGACAGAGCTCGTTTCATGAGCCGATGTCTCGAGGATGCATCTTCAAGTATTTGACGGGATTTGAAGTAGTCTATAAAGACTTCTCTCTAATCTTTGGCCTTCTCCTGGTCCTCTATTTGTAGGGTTGTCTGCTCGATCGCTTCCTTTTCTTCAGACGACTTCCGAGATATTTCCGCTGGTGCAAGAACCCGACGGCTTTGCATAACGATCCTTACGTCATCAAGGTTTTCGTCAGCCAGTTCTTTAGCGAGTTTGGCTAACGCATCCGCTTTGTTATTTTCTGTACGTGATATGCTTTCCAGAACATAGGAAGGAATTTGAATCAGCAATTGTTGTACTCTCTCGCCGTACTTTACCAACTCGGGTTTGCACGTTTGATAGTCGCCGTTTACTTGACTAACGACCAGCTGGGAGTCTCCGTATATGAGGAGGATTTCTATTCCCATGTCGACAGCGATCTCAATACCTGCTATCAAAGCTTCATATTCGGCTTCATTGTTTGTTCTCGGCTCTGTTAAGGAAAAGGCAAAGCGCATTATCCCTCCTTGTGGAGTCACGAAGATAAGTCCTACCCCAGATTTGATTATAGGGGAGCTGTGCTTTCGCTTCTTCATGGAAGATGCCCCATCGAAGTAAAGTTCCCATCGGGTATCACTCCCTCCTCTCTCCCTGTCGATCGTGTCAAACGCGTGCTCGTCCGGCAATTCACAATTTAAGGGTGAATCGGCAGGTATCGGATGCTCAGCGAGGAAGTCGGCGATGGCCTGGCCTTTCACTGCTTTGAAGGGTCGGTATGTTATCGAGAAATCCATCAGGAGGAGGGCCCATTTAGTGAGCCGTCCTGTTAGTATGGCTCTTGACATCAAATATTTGAAAGGGTCCACTTTTGAAATGAGTTGGACCTCATGCGCTAATGCATAGTGCCGAAGCTTCGTTATCGCGAAAATTAGCGCCAGGCAGTGTTTTTCGATAGAGGAGTGGTTAGTTATGCCCCCATGAGGACTTGAATCAAATAGTAGATGGCTCTCTCTTTCCTTTGGTCATTTTCCTGTGCCCATAGTGTGCCTAAGGAACCTTCAAGGGCGGTTGTGTACAGGATGAGAGGCTTTCCCTTGACTAGAGTGGTCAGTACCAGCGGATTCTACAGGTATTGCTTGATTTCGTCTAGTGCGCTCTGGCATTTACGATCCAAGACGAAAGGGGTCCCCTTCTTCATTAAATGGCTATAGGGGCGGCATTTGCCGGAGAGATTGGCTATGAACGCCGGATATACGCGAGCTTTCCCTGTAGAGATCGCAGTTGCTTGAGAGTTCTTGGCGGAGACATTTCCATGACCGCTTTGATCTTTGATGGGTCTATTTCGATGCCCCGGTGTCGTACGATGAATCCTAGGAATTTGCCCGAGGAAACTCCGAACACGCATTTGAGAGGGTTCATCTTCAGGTTGTATTTCCGAAGGCACTGGAACACTATCTCCGGATGCTCCCAATGCTCCCTATGCATTTTACTTTTCACCACGAGGTCGTCGATATAGCATTCAACGATTTCATGTATGAGTTCATAGAAGATCTTCGCCGTGGCCCTCTGATAGGTAGCGCCGGCATTCTTCAGACCGAAAGGCATCACTTTGTAGCAGAATATGCCCAAACAAGTCTGGAAAGCAGTATGCTTCTGGTATTCAGGATGCATCTTTATTTGATTGTACCCTAATGAGCCATCCATGAAGGAGAAGACTTCGTGAGTGGACGTGTTGTCTATCATCAGCTCGATAACCGGTACGAGAAAATCATCCTTCGAACATGCTTTGTTGAGGTCTCGAAAGTCCACGCAGATGCGCACCGTCCCATTTTTCTTCATCACTGGGACGATGTTGGCGATCCAGTCAGGGTATTGAACTTCTTGGATGAAATCGGAGTCGATTAGCTTCTTGACCTCGGCGTTGATACTCATTTCAAGTTTGAGCCGCATTCTTCTTGGCGCTTGTTTGATTGGCTTGACGTCCGGAGATATCGCCAATTTATGCACCGCTATTTCTGGATCTAGCCCCGGCATCTCGGAATAGTTCCATGCAAAGCAATCTTTATATTGCATGAGCACGTCCTTTAGCGTAGCTACCTGTTCTTCGGACAGCAGCTCACTGACAAACGTAGGACTTGGATCGTTTGTCGTCGCTAAGTCGATTTTCCTTAGGTTGTCCGCAGTATTATGTATTCCATCTTCCAGCTCTTTTGGCGCCGGTGGAATTTCTGAGATCAATTCATCTTCATCCTTATTTGCGAAGCACCAGGAGAGGTCATCCATATCCTCACGTACTCCTACTTCTGACAACGTTATCGCGTGACAGGTACGAGATCGTTTGCAAGACCGATGTTGATCCGGTTCTACCCTCGCTATGTACGTTGCTTTTGGAACATGCTTCTGTGGTGGGGTTACCCTCCAACTGCTGGATAGAGCGAACCTGCCTTGCTGATATTGGTCTTCAACCCAGTTTTTGAATGTGAAGCAGTCTTCGAGAGGATATCCTATCGCTCGGTGATAGGAGCAATAATCCCGATGAGAGACCTCGTCTGCTTGTTCGGGATGTTTGGACTCCGGGAGCGTAATCATTTGATGTTTCATGAAAAGATCGAATATCTTCCTTGTCTTGTCTTAGGGAAAAGAATATGCTCGACCCATCTTCTTTATAAGAGACGGATCCCAGCTGCTCAATTCTCGATCGCGTGGTTTCTTGGACCCGCTTTGCCGCCGTCGAACGTTTTTTCCATTCTTTAGTTTATTTTTGCCTCCGCGTCGGGTCTTCTGTATGACAGGCTAGCGACGAAGGGCATCGTCATTCTCCATAGCCTGCTGAAGGAGGCGCTGCGTCCTGGCTTTCTTATAAATGGACATTTCACGGTTGTGGTCATCCCGGGCCTTTTGACCCGCTTCCCTTATTAGCTTATCCATCTGTTCTTCAAACGCGGACTTGGCAATTTTACAGCGGGATCTCGTTTTGGTTCAATTGCAGTGTCTTCTAACAGAGCATCTCCTTCTTCATCAAAATCATGTATAACATAGCAGACATGGAATCGCTCCCGTTTCTTGGATTGAACATATCCAAGTCCGATCGTTTCCATTCTCCCGTTGGGCAATTTTCGCTAAGTTCCGGGGACGTTCCAGATCCTGTTGTAGAACTGAGCTTGTCGAGCAGTCTGTTTGAAGGGTACGCCCTGGCGCCTCAACAGCCTTTTTAATCCTTCTGTGTAGTATCTGGGCAGACGGATGGGTTGGAGTCTGTCAAACATAGAATCAGCACCCTGCCAGATTTTTTTCTCCACTTTAGTTTCCGGGGATCGATAAAAGAGGATCGCCTTTTCATCTTTTCGCCTGAGAGGGACGTAGAACGTCTGCAGTTCTTGCACATTATAAGTATCAAGTGCGTCGAGCTCTTTGTAATGCTTTTGCGGAACCATGGCGATTTTCAAACTCTGATCATCTCCGATGAGGGCCTGTATTGATGGCCGAACAGAAAATACTGCAATGACCTCATCCTCAGAGTCGCTGCCGAAGATCAACATAAGGGTAGACGGTCCGGGCTTGTTGTATTAGAGCGGCCCTGAATAGACTATCTCTTCCTCCTCCTCGGTATCGCTCCCAAAGATCGGAATAGTGGTGATAGCTTTTTGCTTATTCTATGGTTTATGGCATCTTTCCGTGTCTTCAAAGTCTGGCAGAAAGTACTTTGCGTCTTCATACTTGCAGACTTCATTTACGGAGAATGGGTTCAGTTCCCCCGTCACGGTATATTCGAGACCATCTTTAAAGTACTTCATACACTGATGTTGTGTAGAAGGGATGATATTGTACTCGTGTAACCAAGGCCTGCCGAGCAAAGCGTTGTAGCAAGTCTTGGCGTCAATGACATGAAATTTCATGTCAGTGACGAGCAGCCCAAAGCGTAATGTTAATATCATAGACCCAAGCATCCGTGATGACTGGGAGTCGAACCCGGAGATAGTGATTTTATCCCGAGCGAGGTGTTGAACACTCATGCAGATTTCTTTTAGCACTCTCACATTTAGGAGGTTGACAGAGGACCCATTGTCAACTAAGATCTTCCCTATCTTGATGTTATGGCAATATCCGGTGACATACAAGGGACGGTTGTGCTCACATGTTCCGAGGAGGAGATCTTCATCGCCAAAAGAGATGTCAGCTGTGTGCACTTCTTCCAGCTCGTCCTTCATCTTTTCTTCGGCAAGGAAGGCTTAAAACTGGTCGGGCTCTTATAGTGTCTTGATCAACGAATCTCTCGCCTCCTTAGATAGCAGAAGGGCATCGAGAATGCTTAGCTGCGAGGGTATCTTCCTCAGGTGTGCCAGAACGTTGTAATCCACCTTGTTCTTCTTTGTCCGGTTCTTGGCTGCCAGCTCTTCGATGACTCGGTCATTGAGAGTGATATCTTTAGGGACATTTTCTTTCCCCTTATCTTTTTTGTTCACTCCCTTGCTTGTGGGTCCGAGATTCTTTTCGGGTAACGTACGATTACGCAGCTGAATGTTCTCACAGGTCTTCACCTCTTCTGTTTCAGAGATGGATTCTTTGAAGAGAGGGCCAAGAGCTATTTCTTCATCAGAATCGCTCCCAAAGGTGAGGACTTGCGATTCCTCGGAATTAACCATGTGACAGTCGCCGCCAGTTCTTCTGCGCTCCTTTGTCGTGATTCTCTGCTCTCGACGAGTTTTGTGCTTCATCCGCTTGAAATGCTGTCGATGAGCAACGTATCCCTGCCACCAATTTTTAAAGGCCACGCATTCCTCGGTAGGATGTGTGATCCTTTGATGGTATAAGCAGTAGTTTGGATGTGCATCTAGTTCGTCAGGGAATGTATTTTCTGAAGTTTCTTCTTTGAAAGGCGGCAACTTCATTCCCATCGACAGGGCTTTGGCGAACTGCTTCCTTGTCTTAAACCTGCTTTTGCTGGTGGCAGAAGTAGTTCTATCTGGTTGGAGTACTCTATGACTTCTTAATACCGGAGCTTCTTCAACGCGACGCCAATGTTTGGCCCTTTCATAAATGGCGGTTTCACGCTCTCGGTCAGATTTGCTTTTCTGAAAAGCTTCACTCAGTAGTCTGTTAATCAATTCGTCCGATGGATCCAGGGATTTTGGTTCCGGTTCTGGATCTGCCCCCAGTTTCTCTGCATCGGGAGCTTCTTTGCCCTTTATTGATGAGTAAGAGATCATGTAGCAGCTTGCTATGTAATCCTCGGGCTCTTCTGAAGAATTGTCTCCTTCATTAGCGTCATCGGCTTCATTCTCAAGAACATGCTTAAAGAATTCATCCAACGTGATTGGGGTCCGAGCCTTATGGTTATATTCTTCCAGTGCATCGATGTATTTCTGCAGACCTGTACGGCTGTCTTCAGGTTGGACGGGCTTCTTGGCCTTCTTCTTTTTCTTTAAAGACTTTGGAGGCTTGGTCTGAACGTTTTGTCCACCTTCACCAACCTTCAGCGTTGGGAGCGGCTTCAACATCCCCTCAATAATCTCGGGTTTCAGCGGGCTCTTCCACCTAATCGCCGGACATGCTTGGAGATCTTTAAGCATTCTTTTCGTTTTGGATGAAAGAGCGACCTCCCATGGAGCTTCTTCTATAAAAGAGCACGATGCTCCCGGCGTGTCCACCTTTTTCGGAGCGTGTGGCTAGGGCGGGCTTACCTTCCAATTCTCAGACAGCGCGAATTTGCCCTGTTGGTATTGGTCCTCAATCCAGCCTTTGAAGAAGAAACAATTTTCGATTGGATGGCCTACTGCTTGGTGGTAGGGATAATAATTAGGATTGTTGGCATCGCCGGGCTGCAGTAGACGTCTTGGATCTGGCAGATTGATGAGCCTATTGCGCACCGCCAGCTCGAACTGTCTCCTCGTTTTATCCCGGGGAAACGAATAAAGGCGTTTTAGCTTCTCGTTGAAGAATCGATGTCTATCATTTTGGCGATCAGCTGGTTTTGGGTCGCTGGGCTGCTGCTGAGCATTGGCGACGAAGGTCGCTTTCCCTTTCCCCTTTTCATTTCGAGGCTCCATTTTCGAGGAAGACGGTCTATGGCCCATTTGATCCATTTGGGCCAGCTTGTCAATCAAGGCCTGAAAGGTAGTCGGCTTGAAAAACATCATGAACTGGGATATGGTCGCCTGCGGATCGAGGGTACCCACGAACATGCCTACTGCAGGAGCTTCTTCGATGTGTTGTTCGCATTTTGACCATAGGTTCCACCACCGGATTGCATATTGAACCCATGTTTCTCCCGGCTTCACCCTAGCATTGATCAACGCCGTGATTGGGGTGCGTTCGCTGGCGCTTGCGAACCTTTGTGTAAACAGTAACTTCATTTCTGCAAATGTCTTAATGGAGTCATTTGGGAGCTCATAGTACCATTCAAATGCTATCTCCGACAAGCTGCCAACAAACTAGCGAAGCAGCAGTTTGTCATCACCCCCAGTATTACCGCACAGGCCTCTGAATTGAGCAACGTGCTGGTGTGGATTACCCGTCCCTTTATACACGTGGAACTTAGGGATCATGCATCCCGGCGAGTACTTTATTTGGTCGTACCAACTCGGATAAGGTCGTTCAGTCTTGACGATTTGGCCAACCGCTTCGCTCGCCTGATGAGCTCGTATATGTTGAGCTATATAGTTATCAAGGGCGGCTTTGGAGATTGTCTCCTCATTGGCTACTGAACAAGCAGGAAGAGCGTTTGATGTCTCCTTTCTGTCGTGTTCAAGGACAATCGGAGGGTCTTCAGCTGAAGGATCCGGCTGTATTATCATTTCGACCATATCTTGGAATAAAAGCGCCATTTATTTTATGTTGGCCGCTTATTCCGCGGCCTCTTTGTCTTTCTTCTCGAGGATTCTGCGAAGGAACTCGGCATCAGTTTCTTGTTCCTGACGCTGCTCCGATGACGTCTCCGGGCTTTCTTTTTGTCCAGTGAGCGCGGCCATCTTCGTTAGCATCTCCTGGAGCTTTTGCTGTTGCTGCTCCTGAGCCTTTGTTATTGATCGGGTGAGTGGTCGATGGCCCGTGGAGATACGGCTATTCTCATTTTCGGAAGCCATGTAAATGGTGTGCACCACCATGCCCGCAGACTTGGGGCGTTTGGATTCAGCGCCTTTGAGCTTTGTCATGGACACGGGGACTTTCTCCGGCCTTCTTCTTTTGTGGGCGGTCAAAGTTGAGGGGGCCGTTGCAGCGGACACCCAAGTAGATTACACCTTCTGTGGTACGACAGGGTGGTCCTTCTCTTGCCGAACCTTCAATTTCTTTGGTTAGCGGGAATAGTCTTGGTTAATCACAGAGTCTTGGACCCTTTGCCAGACCCTATGGATTTTAGAGGATAGCCGCTGAGGGGGCTGCTCCGGTTTCGCGTTTATGACCCTTTCAGCAGGCGGAGGAGACCTTTTCAGCACGGCAGTTGGCGAATTCCTGCGCACCCTGTTAAGTGGTTCAAAGCTGTTCCCAGTTGGAACAGCAGCATCAACTTCCATCGTTGGAGCTGGTTGGGTAAATCCAGAAGGGGAACTGCCCCCAGCTTTCCTCACTTGGCGCCAGTGGCGACGTCGAGCATGTCGAGCGGCCGGGACCACCTCTACTGTTGGGGTAGCTGCATCGTTCTTCATACTTTGATGAGAGACCGTTGTTGGTGTCAGACTGTCAAAGACTGACGTCCGTTGAGAGGGGATGGTCAACCTGTCGAAGGAAGACTTTCGAGCAAGGGTAGAGGCTTTAGTGACTTCGCCTGGAGTGGGAGTTGGCACGACCAGTCTTGTGAAGAACAACCCCTTAGCAGGAGAAGCCTCTCCGACAATTTCATTTACTGGAACAGGGATGCCTATCCATTTCGGGATAACCCCTTAAGGTATCACGGGCTTCTTCACGATCCCATTGGTGTTTTAGCCCAGTCTGTTAAAGACTGAGGCGTTAGATTTGGGCGACCCGTTGAGAGGGGCCGCGGTAGTTGCAAGCCGATCAAAGACCGACTTCTTTGGAGCTTCTTGCGACAGTAGTGGGGCGTTAAAGCTTCTTGGTGGGAGAATGGTCCCAAAGAACAGTCCAGTGGTGTCCTGAGTCACCTGTTCCACGGGCATTGCGAAAATGGAGGCCGCTTGGGGCCCATAAGTCACTCTTCCGGCGAGGACGGAGTAGGAGTTGTTGTTGCAGCTGGTGCAGTTGGAAGCCATTTTCTCTTCTGCACGGAGCAAGACACCAAATGTTACTACCTCTAATCCACAGGCAACCATAACAGACCGCGATTTGTTCACGAAACACGACACACGAAGTGCGGAGTGGAAAGAGGAAAAGTTCCCACCGGGCGTGCCAGAATCTGTTCACCACCAAAAACGGGAGACGAGACCGCGTAGGTCGTCTCGCCTGAATTTGGGGGCAGATGCTATCTGGTTTTATCCGTCCACCTCTCCGAAGATGCCAAGTTGATTTATAGCACCGTGTATCGTAAGTTTAGACGGATGCGGCCGTTGTAGCAGACTTCGTCAGATTCCCCCTCATTTGAGGGGTTTTTTGATTGTGGGGACGCTCTTCCCTGCAGGCGCAAGTCTCTATAGTTAATTACGCTACCGTATCGCGGTAACAACTTTCTCCTTCCCTAGATGGTCACTTCATGTCATGTGTGTTTATTTTATTTTTGGTTGCCCGTGGATTGTATACGGAGACTAATTTATGTTGTCAACCGTAGGACATGGATTAGTCCAAATCCGTATTTTCTTAGATTTGGGTTTGGGTTGGGTTTAAGGATAATTAATCTCATTGAGATTAATATCAACTTAAACGTTTGTTAAGGATACGTTAGTCAAATTTTAGACTAAGATCTACTCAACGGGGGTTCGGAATCATTTAGATCAGAAGATAGGGCATTTAGGATCTATCGTTTTAGTTTAGAGACATTGCGGTCTATAAATTTAAGGACATCATAGTCCATAGAGTTTAAGGACATCATAGTCCATGGAGTTTAAAGACGTCATAGTCTGAGGGGTTTAGTTTAGGGACGTTGCGATCCATAAGTTTAAGGACATCATAGTCCATAGAGTTTAGTTTAGGGACGTTGCGGTCCATAAAGTGTTTGGTTGTCGGGACCCGCCACCTCTCTTAAGACGTTAAAGAATTACAACGACACATATCAGAGATGTGGAGAGATGTACCCTTGAACCAATTAAAAATATTGGGAGCACATGGGCTCAGTTAATCTGAATTGGGGGATTTATGGCCTACTTGGGCTCAGTCCATTCAGTTAAAGTGTTTGAACACTTGTTTGGACTCAGTCTATTCATTTTTGAACAAAATGTTAACATTTGTTTGGGCTCAGGCCTTTTTGTTTAATAATGCAGAGCATTAATTTTGGGTTCTGACACCCCTTCTTCTTTTGTCTTTTTATTGAGTGTAGGACACTCATTATTATGGCGTCGGGTCCTGTGTGATGAGTGTAGAACACTCTATGTAAAGAAGCGCCCACGTGAGGAGCACGTGGCGCACTTGGCATTGAGCGCCAGATAATGAGCGCAGAGCGCTCTTATCAAATAGCGCTTGGAGCGTTGGGCGCTGAGCGCCAGACTTGGAGCGCTGGAGGGCTTCTTTTGAAGTAGCGCTCACATGAGGCGCACGTGGAGCGCTTGGAGCTAGAGCGCTTCTTTTTAAAATTGGAGCGCTAAGGCTCTTCTTTAACAGATCTGATTTGTTCTGAGTTCTGTGCTCCGAGAATTAAATTCTCTGTTTATAAGAGACTTTGTCTCATGGATCTAAGAACTGTGTTCTTCTCTTTTTGATGAGATGCTATGATCTTTTCGTTTTTGTGAAAGACTTTGTCTTGTAGATCTGTAATCTAGATAGAGAACTAAGTTCTCATGATGTGAGAGTAAAAACTCTCAAATATTAAGGAGATGTTATGATCTCTCTTCTTTTTTCTGTTTACCTTGAAGAAATTTTCTTCTTCTGAGAGTTTGATCTTCTCTTTTTTCTTTTTTGAGAAATTCAAACTTATGCGGGGTTCTTCCCTCTACGACTTGAAGTCTTGGGTCCTTTATATAGGGGAGGATGATTTGTTGAATCAGTTAAGGAAATCTTTCCTCTGATTGATTTGGGGATGTTTCCCAACGTTGGATCTTTGATCCAAGGGTTTCTGTTTTACAGAAGGCAATCTTCTTGTTTTTAACAAGATTGGAAAAATATTTTTCCATACAGAACTTATTATGTATCTTAGTGATTTTTAATCACCATTGTATCTTTAATCCAACGGTGCTCTGATTTTCAGAGGAAAATCTTTTCTATTTGGAAAGATTTGAGGAATATTTCCTCAATGGAACTTTCTTTCTGGTAATTTATGATTTTTAATCATCCTTGTTGGATTTTCTATCCAAGGGTGGGAAACATTTAATTCCAATGCTAGCGCTCTCGTTCTTTGACTCTTGGTGCTAGCGCACTTAGCGCTAGCGCTCTCGTGCTTTGCACGTGAGCACCGCATCAGAGTCTTTGACTCCTAGCGCCGGCGCACTTAGCGCGAGCGCTCTCGTGCTTTGCACGTGAGCGCTGCATCAGAGTCTTTGACTCCTAACGCTGGCGCTCTAGGCTCTCGTGCTCTCATGCTTTGCATGTGAGCGCTGCCTCAGATTCTTTGACTCTTAGCGCTGGCGCTGCTAGCGCTGGTGTTTTTATGAAGCACTGCTTCATTTCAAATTTCAAAATTTGAACAGAGCTTGGCTCTGATTGGGGGAAACAAGTGTGTAGGGTGTTTTTCGTCACCCCATTGAGATGGGAATATGCGTGCGCTTGTCAGGCGCATTACAGATTCCCCCTGCCTAGGATAGGCTTGGGTTTATTGATTGTGGGGATCCGAATCTCCGGCAGCCGCGGACTAAGCTACCGTTAATTACCCCTCGCATTTGGAGCGAGAGAACCTCCGATTGACGGGTTGAAATGGTCATGCGAACTTAATGTGCAGTGTAGTGTTTTGAAGGGGTTTTGGATATATCCGGGGCCCCACAGAGTTTTTTACGGGGGTCCCGCTACCCGGATAGCAGGCTGGGGGTCAAGGGGGCTAGTAGCCCCCTTGCGGGGTGCGGTGCAGCGCCCCGTTAGAAATTTTTTTCTAACAGGGACAGTGTCGTGGAGAATGTGTGTGTATTTGTATATGTATACACACACACACATACACACATAAGGGAAAAAGGAATCCAAAAGATGCGTGGGAGAAAGCGCTCGGGCGCTAGCGCCTTTGGGCGCTAGTGCTTTGAGCGCCAAAGCGCCAGCGCCACACGTGCCAGGCACGTGGGTGCTCGGGCGCTAGCGCTTTGAGTGCCAGGGCGCTAGCGTTTTGGTTTGAGCTCCAGGGCGCTAGCGCTCTGGGCACTCGGGCGCTAGCGCTTTGAGCGCAAGAGCGCTAGCGCCCCACGTGCCAGGCACGTGGGCGCTCGGGCACTAGCACTTTAGGCGCTAGCGCTTCGAGCGCAAGGGCGCTGGCGCTCGGGAGGCAAAAGGGACTTGGTCCCTGCAACGGGAGTTGTACTCCCAAAAAGGAACACTTATTATTTTGTGTGTGTTTATGTGTGTGTGTGTGTATGTGTATGAGGAGTTAAACTCCTAGGATATTTTAAAGCTGATGAAGGGCTTCTCCCCTTGAGCCCTGGATCTTCCCCAAAGTGGGGTTTCTAGAGATGGGTCTCCTTCTTCTTCCGGTCGTTTGGCCGGATCTTGGAGAAAGGGGGTGAGATTAAAAAAATCTCCCCTTTTTGAGATCTAATGGAAGATCCAAGCTCCCCTTTGTGGGTTTTATGGTGAAAAACTATTTAGTTTTGGAAAAGGAAGAGAAACTTTTGATTTAATTCAAAAGAAAGAAGAAGGTTTTAGAACTTTGAAGAAGGAGAAGATCACAGATCTGGATTCATTTTTTGGAGAGAAAAAAAGTTTTTGAGATATTTTCATTATCTTTACCTTTATAGGCTATACACTTTACATAAAGCCCCTTGGGCTTTACAAAAATGGCATTTGCCCATCCCATGCCTCATGTGCTATTTCTTTTTGCACATAAGCCATGGGCTTTACAAAAATTTGGCTTTATGCCCATTTTCTTACATTTATTCAAAAAAAAATAAAAAAGGAAATACACCAAAACTATTTGTTACAAAAAAATTTATTTTGGCATGGGGGAGGCCGGCCGCTTCATGTACTGGGCTTGGGCCCACTTGGCTTGGGGTTAACTTTGATTTTGACTTGGTCAACCGGGGTGTCAACTTTTACCCCAACAAATTGCCCCACATCAATAAATGCACACCACACATGTGAGTCGTGTGCATAAAATTGATGGATCTTCTTTCACGTGGAGGCGACTTGATTTGGTTCCCACTTTTGGAAGGCTGGCACTGCCTATTTTACGACATGGACGGTCGATGCTTGACGTGTCTCCGAGATGGAGTGTCTGGTTGACTTGATTCCAAGGCGGAGCATAATTCCAACGAGGAGGTCGTTGCTGCCCTTTTAGCGACATGGACGGCCGTGCTGCCCGACGTGGACGGTCGGTGCTACCATTTTAGCGACGTGGACGGTCGGTTTTGCCCTTTTTGCGACTTGGACGGTCGATACTGCCATTTTAGCGACTTGGACAGTCGGTTCTGCCCTTTTTGTGACTTGGACGGTCGATGCTGCCCTTTTAGCGACGTGGACGGTCGGTGCTGCCCTTTTTACGACTTAGACGGTCAATGCTGCCCTTTTAGCGACGTGGACGGTCGATTCTACCCTTTTTGCGACTTGGATGGTCGATGCAGCCCTTTTAGCGACGTGGACGGTCGGTGCTGCCCTTTTTAGGACTTGGACAGTCGATGCTGCCCTTTTAGCGACGTGGACGATCGATGCTGCCCTTTTAGTGACCTGGATGGTCGATGCTGCCATTTTAGCAACTTGGATGGTCGGCTCTGCCCTTTTTGCGACTTGGACGGTCGGTGTTGCCCTTTTTGCGACGTGGACAGTCGGTGCTGCCATTTTAGCGACGTGGACGGTCGGTTCTGCCCTTTTTGCGACTTGGACGGTCGATGCTGCCCTTTTAGCGACGTGGAAGGCCGGTGCTGCCCTTTTTGCAACTTGGACGGTCGATGCTGCCCTTTTAGCGACTTGGACGGTCGGTTCTGCCCTTTTTGCGACTTGGACAGTCGATACTGCCCTTTTGGCGACGTGGACGGTCGGTGCTGCCCTTTTTACGACTTGGACGGTCAATGCTGCCCTTTTAGCGACGTGGACGGTCGATACTGCCCTTTTAGTGACCTGGACGGTCGATGCTCCCATTTTAGCGACCTGGACGGTCGGTGCTACCCTTTTTGTGACGTGGACCGTCGGTGCTGCCCTTTTTGCGACTTGGACGGTCGGTGCTGGATTTGACTTGATCCGCTTCTTGCGGTGTCAGGGATGAAGTTGACTTGTTTCCGAGGTGGAGTTTGATTCTGCCAGGGAGGTCATTGGTTGTTTTGCTGATTTGATATGATTTGAGTTGACATCAGCACCGCTACACTGGAATATGGTACCAGGAGCGAATCATCATCTGTCATGACAGGATTTGGGGATTTTGGTTTTGTTTTGGCATCAGCACTGCTATACTGGAATATGGTACCAGGAGCGAATCATCATTTGCCGTGAGGGAATTTCCCCTGTTCCTAGTTTAACGACTCAGGGGTCATCTGCTCCTAGTTTAATGACTTAGAGGTTATCTGCTCCCAGTTTAACAACGTAGAGGTCATCTGTTCCCAGTTTAAAGACTTAGGGGTCTATTGGATTGGAGTTTGGAATTATGGGGTTAGGGTAGGCATCAGCGTTGCTAACACTGAAGCACATATGCCAGGAGCAATTCATCATTTGCCTTTTCCTGTTGGGAAGCGGTGGCTTAGGAGACAGGTTTAGGTCCCTATCACCTAAGGCTTTTCAACTTTATAAGCCGTAAGGGTCCCATAAAAGCATTTTCTCCTTATGAGTCGAAAGGATCTCGTAGATGCACTTTCTCCTTTGGAGTCGTGGGGACTCCTAAGTGTGTTTTTCCTTTATGAGTCGTAAGGATCCCACGAAGGTGTTTTCTTACGAGTCGTGAGGATCCCGTAAGTTGGTTCTCCTTATGTATCATGAGGACACATGGTGGGTCTTCCAAAATGAAGCATAAGTCCAAGGGCGGAGACTGACCGCTGGACTGGTGATTGCGGTGGGGTATGGGCATGATGAGAATTATTTGAGCCCGTGGATTGTATACGGTAGTCAATTTGGGGACTAACCGTAGGGCCGGGGGAATTTTGGAAAATTGGATTTTGGTTGGCGTCTGCATCGCTGCACTGGAATATAGTACCAGGAGCGACTCATCATTCGCCGTCGGGGTATTCAGAGTTTGGTTGGCGTCTGCATCGCTGCACTGGAATATGGTACCAGTAGCGACTCATCATTCGTTGTTTGGAGACTTGGAATTTGGATCTTGTTTGGCATCAGTATTGCTGCACTGGAATAATGCCAGGAGCAACTCATCATTTGCCCCGGGAGGACTTGGGATTTGGTTTTGGGGTCGGCATCAGCACCACTAACACTGAAGCGTAACGCCAGGAGCGACTCATCATTTGTCATTTCCCGTTGGGGAGTAATAGCTTAGGAAACAGGTTTAGGTCCCTGTCACCTAAGACTTTTCAATTTTATGGGCCGTAAGGGTTTCATAAAAGCATTTTCTCCCTACGAGTCGGGAGGATCTCGTAGGTGTATGTTCTCCTTAGGAATCGTAGGGATCCCTAAGTGTGTTGCTCTTTTGTGATTCGTAAGGATCTCACGCAGGGATTTTCTCCTCACAAGGTCGAGAGGACTTTGCGAGTGTATTTTATCTCTTTTCACGAATTTGCGCCCTTTCGGGTTTTTACAAACTCGCCGGCAGTCCTACTGTTTTTACTCACAGAGCCCTTTCGGGTTTTCATCCGTGCCCATTTTGCTTGTGGACATACCTTTTTTTTGCCACTGGTGGGACTTTAAAAGTATTCTCACAGGCAGGACTTGGGAGAGATAGGGGTCGTTTGCGCCCGTAGATTGTATATGGTTTTGCAGGATGTATGATCCAGACCGTAAGGCCGGTGTGCTCAATTCGCCTACGACTTGGAGTATTCACGCGTAGTATTTCTTGAGATATCGTCCATTGATGGGTGGCATGGGCCTTTCTCCCTTGGCACTTATTAGTTGGTAGGATCTTCCGTCGAACACTTTCTCGATGACGTATGGTCCTTCCCAGTTTGGCTCGAATTTTCTCTTGGCATATCGATTGGGGATGATCGGTCTTTTGAGGACCAACACCAATTCGCCTTTCTTGAAAGCGCGGAGACGAGTCATCTTGTAATAAGCCCATGACATTTGGGCTCGGTACAGCTCCAGATTTTGCTGTACCGCGAGCCTTTTTTCTTCGAGGGCGTCGAGCTCTTCAAGCTAAAGGAGCATGTTTTCCTCCTCTGTCAACTCGTGCTGAACAGCCATTCTTAAGTTTGGAACTTCGACTTCGAGGGGGAGGACCGCCTCCACTCCGAAGAGCAATGAGTATGGAGTGGACTGAGTTAGAGTACGGTGCGTGTTACGATATGCCCACAACGCCTCGTGAAGTTTGAGATTCCAGTCTCTCTTGTTGGCTGAAGAATTTTTTCTCAGGAGCTTGCATAGAGTCTTATTGAAGGCTTCAGCTAGCCCATTGGCTCTTGGATTATAGATGGAGGAATATCTTCAGTCTATCTTGTGCTGAGTAGAGAACCTTGAGACTTTCAAGCTCTTGAAAGAAGGCCCGTTATCAGAAATGATTCTTCTTGGTGTACCGAAGCGGTATAGAATATTATACTGGAAGAATGTCAGAATATTTTCTGTCTTGACTTCTTTTAGCGGGACAGCTTCAGCCCATCTGGAGAAGTAGTCTGTTGTGGCCAGTATGAACCGGTGGCCTCTGGATTACGGAGGATCAATTGGGCCAACTATGTCGGTTCCCCAGACTTCGAAGGGCCACGACGCCACCGTAAGATGCAATGGATTGGGATGCTTGTGAATGAAATCACCGTGAATTTGGCAGATATAACATTTCTTTGCATACTCTCCGCAATCCCGTATCATGGTGGGCCAGTAATGCCCAAGCCGTTTAATTTGAAGTCGCATCTTGGGGCCAGATTGGTGAGCACCACAAACGCCCGAGTGAACTTCTTTCATGACCTTTTGGGCTTCGGCTAATGACAGACACCTGAGCCAGACTTGGTCATATGACCTGCGGTATAGCGTGTCATTTACAAACACGTATCGGAGAGCTCTCTTCTTCAGCTGAATCTTTACAGATTTTCTTTCGGGCAGCTTATCGTATCGGAGGTACTCTATGAAGAGTTCTCTCCAATCGGGCTCGTCTTGAATGATCGAAGTTTCTTCGACAGGACTGCTCTTCTATTCCGCGCTTTCCTCTTCTCGTAGAGAGACCGGGGGTAGAATTTGCCGGCTCCTGACTGTGATCAGATTTCTTCCATGTCAGGATCAGCCAGCTCCTTGGCTAAGCGAGCGAGTACATCAGCCTTTCCATTCGACGCTTTAGGGACTCTCATTAGTTCAATGTGAGTGAAATGTTTCATGAGTTCCACCACTCGGCTTCTGTACCGAGCTAACTCAGGTTTGTATATCTTATAGTCTTCGCTTACTTGGTTGACGACAAGCTGGGAGTCACCGTAAACCCGTAGCCGAAGGATTTCCATTTCTATGGCGAGTTCCAAACCAGCTATCAGAGCTTCATACTCAGCCTCATTGTTTGTGCGAGGATCAGTAAGAGCAAAAGAACGACGTAGGGTTCCCATCGATGGCATGATGAACACCAGTCCTATCCTTGCTTTTATCTTCGGGATGCTTTATTTGCTGGAGGTCCTCATTGATGAAGCTCCATCGAAGTAGAGCTCCCAATATAGCTCATCTTCCTCGAGGTGCAGCGCTTGTTCGTCAGGTAGCTCGAAATTAAGCGGTGACCCCTCTGATACGGGATGAGTAGCAAGGAAGTCTGCGAGATCTTGCCCTTTTACTGCTTTCCGAGGAGTATAAATTATGTCAAACTCAAGTAGCATGACAGCCCATCTTGCCATTCTGCCGGCTAGACTTGCTTTGGTCATTAAGTGTTTGAGCGGGTCGACCTTGGAGATCAGCATAACCCGATGATCGAGCAGATAGTGCCTCAGCTTCTTCACAACAAATATCAGGGCCAGGCATTGCTTTTCGATCGGGGAATAGTTTTGATCCGCCCCAACTAGAGTTCGATTGAGGTAGTAGAGGGCATTTTCTTTTCCCTCCTCGTTGTTCTGGGCAAGGAGTGCACCGAGTAACTCATCTAGCGCAGCAATGTAGAGAATCAGCGGTTTATTTGGAATGGGAGCGGCCAGCACTGGAGGGCGCAACAAGTACTGTTTAATGCTTTCGAACGCTTCTTGACATTCGGCATCCCAGACAAAAGGAGCTCCTTTCTTCATGAGCTTTGATAAGGGCCTACATCTCCCCGATAAATTTGAGATAAACCTTCGTATATAAGCAAGCTTTTCTTGAAAAGATCTCAGCTGCATCAGATCCTTCGGAGGGGGCATTTCTATGATGGCCTTTATCTTGGATGGGTCAACTTCAATCCCCCGATGTCGGACTATAAAGCCCAGGAATTTTCCCGATGACACGCCAAAAGCGCACTTCAGAGGATTCATCTTCAGATCGTATTCCCTCAGTCTGGTGAGAACGGTCCTAAGATCTTGGACGTGGTCGGCCTTGGCTTTAGTCTTGACGACCAGGTCATCAACATAGCATTCGACAACTTTATGGATCAGGTCATCAAAGATATTGGTCATTGCCCTTTGATATGTAGCACCTGCGTTCTTCAGTCCGAACGGCATCACTTTGTAGCAGTATATTCCGATCGGGGTTCGAAATGCTGTGTGTTTCTCATCCTCAGGCGACATCTTGATCTGATTATATCCAGACGAGCCATCCATAAAGGTGAACAGCTCGTAATTTGAGATGTCATCGACCATCATCTCCATGACCGGTAGCGGGAAGTCATCTTTAGGACACGCCTTGTTGAGATCCCTGAAATTGACACAAACTCGGATCTGCCCATTTTTCTTCTTCACTGGGACTATGCATGCGATCCAGTCTGCATATTTCTCTTCTCTGATGAAGCCAGCATCGATAAGTTTCTTAGTTTCCTCGATGACCTTTTCTTCTAGCTCCCTTCTCATTCTTTGAGGAGCTTGTTTGGCTGGATTAGCATCAGGAGATATAGCCAGCTTATGCACGACCACTTCAAGGGAGAGGCCAGGCATTTCTTTGTATGTCCACGCAAAGCAGTCGTCGAACTCATGCAGCAGGGTAATTATCTGCTCTTTCATTTCCTCTGACAAGAGTGAGCTGATGTAAGTCGGCCTTAGATTATTGGGTATTCCTAAGTCAATCTCGGTTAGCTCGTTGAAGGTTGCTTGTCCGCCATCTTCGAGCTCTTGAGGAGCTTCTTCTGGCTCGGCTATCTCGTCATCATCATTTGATCTTTCGCTGGCTTCACCAACATGGATCATGTAGCATGCCTTGGAATCAGGTTGAATGAAACCTATACCCCGTCTATCTGGAATTCGCCCATCTATGAGCGCTCGGACCTGAGGCGGATGCCATAGCCCTTCATAAAACTTTGATTCGGAGTCCGTTTGATATAACCGGCATCCGCACCTTTTGAAATATTCCCTCATCTCAAGCACATAGTATCTAGGATTGAGGAAGGCTCTTATGCCTCTCTCATAAGGAAGGCACGCGGCAGACAAATCGTCCGGGTGCACAACAGGATTTAACCCATAAAACAGGATGCCTTTTCGTCCATTCTTCTTTCCGAGAACGTAGAAATTTTTAGCTGGTCCACGGTGGAGACTGACAATGCATCGAGCTCTTTGCACATCTGCTCCGGCACCGTTGTGACGGCTAGGGACCCTTCTATAACTTCGAAGGTCTCTCGTAGCTTCTCCATTCGCACGATATCCTGATTTGCACAGCCGTTGCAAGACAGATCCTCTGCTTCTGATTCTTCAGTGTCGCTGCCAAGATGAGGGCGGACTTTGCTGCTAGATGGGCCTTCAGGATCAGATTCGTCTGTATCGCTACCGAAATGAGGGCGAGTTTTACGGAAGGACGGACTTCCAGCGTCGGACTCATCAGTGTCACTACCGAAATGCGGGCGCACTTGGGCGTTTTTGCTTTTGAAAGTGACAGCCGGCTCAGATTCGCTTTTGAGTCTTAGGGCCGCTCTGTCTTCAGTCGGTTGTGGCTTAGCATTTTGGTGGTTCATAAAGTACCAAGAATCCTCATATCGGACTTCATGCACATCGAACGGCTGGATGTCTCCGTCAATGCGTCTTTCTTCGCTATTTTTAGTATACTTCATGCATTGATGGAGAGTTGACGGAATGATGTCGTAATCGTGGAGCCACGGCCGCCCCAAGAGAATTTTATAAGACGTGTCAGCGTCGATCACGTATATCTTAGCTTCGGTTTATAGATCATTAAATTTGATTGGAGAGTTATGGACCCCAGAACTTGCTGGCAATTTTGGTTGAAGCCTTGGATGACAATCCTTTCCCTTGACAGGTGTCGGACATCCATTGACAAACTCTTCAGAGTCCGCAAGTTCATGATGTTCACTGAGGACCCTGGATCAATCAATATGCGATTAATCCGGTCTCCATCGCTATACCCTGTTACGTAAAGCGGCCGATTATGCTCAGCCGTTCCCAGTAGCAAGTCTTCGTCCTTAAACGTGACTGCGGCGGCGTGCAGAATGTACTGGGCTTCTTTCATATTAATATCCGCAAAGCGAGCCTGATACCACTCGGGGTTCTATAGAGCATGAATGAGAACCTCTCTAAGCTCTTTAGATAGGACTAAGGCATCATAGATGCTCAGGAGAGACGGGAGCTTTCGGAGATGAGCCAGTACATTGTAGTCTACTGAGGAAGGACTTGAGTTTTCATTAGCCGGTTCTCTGCCATCTTCCTCATTAGCCACATGTTTTTCCTTTCCTTTTAGGGCGTTTCCCTGATTTGGCGGTAGAGCCCTGCCGCTTCTAAGCTAGATTTGGTTGTCCTTGGTGGCATGCTCCTCGTCCTCTTCGGGAAAACAGAGCTCTTCCTCAGAGTCACTGCCCAGGTGGATGGCGTAGCAGGCCACTATAGGGATCTCTTCATTGGAGTCTACTTCTAACTCCTCCAGAATCTCAGCCGCTTCTACAGGGAAGAACTCTTTCAATTGAATTAGAGTTCTTTCCTTCTGTTCTTAGTCTTCGAGGGAATCAATATATTTTTGAATGGTCAATCTCCCTGCAGACTCTTTTTCACGTCGAGCTGCACTTCTCTTCTTCTTGAGCTTTTTGGATTTTAAGCCTGATGGAGCCAAATTGGCAGCTGGTACGGTAGGCTTCTTCTGCCCTTCCCATTCCGTTCTGGGCTCTTTCCGAAGTAGCTTTAGCATCTTCTTCGTCTTATTAGATATGTGCGTACTCCACGGAGATTGCGGTGAGTCGGTTTCATTTCTCAGGGCAGCGGGTTCAGCTGTCTGCTCCCAGAAGGCTTCAGCTTCTGTCTGTATAAAGTTGGCGGTTGCAACTTGATTGTTCACCAACACACTTTTGGACAGCTTGATCTCTCCAGCCTTGTACTGCTTCTCGACCCAGTCTTTGAAGATATAGCAATCCTCGATCGCATGACTCACTACTCTGTGGTATGGGCAATAAAGGGGATTGTCGGTCATTTTTGCTTCGTGAGGTCTCTTCGACTCCGGCAATTGTAGACCATTGTTCAAGGCATCTTTGAATATCTTGCGGACCTTGTCCTTTCTGAAAGAGTAAACCTTGTTCTTTTTCTCTCCTAGGGAAAGCCCTTCTCCTCCCAGCAATGGCTTTCGAGGCCGATTGGTTTTTGAATTGCCTTCCTTTCGCTGTCTTCATTGTCGGACGCATTGAAGATATTAGTACTGCTGGAACTCCCGCTTCTACGGTTGTCGTCCAGCTTGCTTTTCCACGTCTTGTCTCTCTGAGAGTCCGGGGTAGACTCTTGCTTCGAGCGTTCCAGCATTTGGACTTTCATGGTTAGCTCTTGAAACGTCTTGAGGCCTGCTGTACACAAGAATGGGACCATCCAATTGCTGAGGTTCCTAATGAGAAGGCTGACGGACTGGTCCAGTTCCAGCGGCGGTTCGCACTTGACCGTGAGATTATGCCATCGGGCGATAAAGTCGGTGTTGCTTTCATTCTTCCCCGGCTTGGTCCTCACAAGGTCGGCAATGGAGATTTTATCACTGACACTCATGAACCTTTGCCAAAACAGAGACTCCATTTGGGCAAAGGTAATGATAGACCCGTCTGGTATGCTTGTGTACCAGTCAAAAGCGATACCGGTCAGGCAGTTGACAAACTGACGAAGAAGGAGCGCATCATTGCCCCCTGTATTTCCACACGATGCTTTAAAATGGGTGACTTGCTGATTTGCATTTCCCGTCCCGTCAAATTTTCTGAACTTAAGAATGATGTAGCCACTCGGGAACTCGATCAGATCGTACTGTGCGGGGTATGGCCGCCCACTACTGCCAATTTCTTTCTGAGCTTCAGCTTCGGCCACCAATGTTTTAACTTTGCTGGTGACCAAATCCATTATCCGATCTTGTGTTAGCGGGATTGTGTTATCTGGGGCCAAGGCGTCCCCAGAAGTGGAATGTGACCGGCTTTCGTGCGGCTCAACGAATCTTGGACCCAAAGAGACAGGCATCGGTTGCTTCGGATTGTCATCATCCGGCTCATGAGTAGCAACTTGTGCTTGATTGGGAGGCGCTCGAGCAAATTTAAGCCGTAAGCTGCATCACAACGTTCGTTAAGTCGTCAATCCTCGAATAGAGCTTGTCCATCTCTTTATCTTTGCTCCTGAGCTGTTTTCGAAGCTCTTGAAGCAGCTCTTGCTCCGCGGTCCTGGGGCGGAAAGTCGGCTCTTCCTCGCTGTCTGAGCTTGACTCTGCATGGACCGAGGGGTCTTTCTGCCTATAATCCTCATCGAGAGGGTTTTCTTCATCCAGCGGAGGCGGCTGTTCTTAGGAAGCGGCAACCACATTCAAGCCAGATTGGGTTTGGGATGTGGTGGCCCCATCCTTTCTTTTGCTGCGAAAGTTGTCGCTGGGGCACCCGCCCGCCATATAGACCATATGGATAATATATCCAGCCATCTTTTTATTATCGGCGGCAAATTTCACAGATCACTGTCTTGACTCCCCTGTTTCGGTGGCGGGCAATCGATTGAAGGCGGTTGTCCTGACCGGATTCTTGAATGGTGGTGGCGCTACTTTTCTGGATTTGCCCCGCTGCTTTCACACGGCCCAGAGCGCCTGATAGACTCTTGAAGAGACAGTGTCATACCTTTTCTGTTGGGGCCGGGGACACGTCTCTTTGTAGCATTGTTCGGACCGTTGTCATCTTGATTCTGGAGGTTATTGCATTTTTTTGAACCCATTTCAGAGGTTCGAAAGAATTGCTGATTCTTACGGCCGACTCAGCCGTCGTCGCGGGGCGACCCTGCTCTTGGAATCTCATAAGATTCCACTTGGCCGGAGTCCTGGCCCTTTTGTTGGCTCTATATCTGAGCCGCTTCTGCCTTAACTTCTCTGATTTGAGCGCTTGGTAGGCTCCGGCTCTTCGGGAAGCCACCGTAGACCGGCCGATGGAAGGCTTTGGAAATACGCCTGATTGTGCATTTGTTGGAGTCGTCTCCTGAGCTCTTTCGCAACGTTTAATGTTTCCCTTTGTACCGGAAGCCTTGCCCCCAGCTGGAGCACCAGAGAGTCTTTCAGGCACCGTCTTAAGTTTCGGTTATGGTGCCTTAGCGATCACAACATTCGGCCACTTGCCCCTTGAGACCGGCTTGGCCACCTGTTTTGCCGGGATTTCTGCCAGATGAGCGCTTCCAGCAGGGTAGATGATGACGGAACCAAACTGGCGGGGCAGTTCCTCCCACTGTCGACTAAGGCTTGCAGGGAAAACCACACGAGCATTGACCTTAACCACGTACGGGATCGGGGTCACGTCGGAAGCTGAACTCATCTTGGGAGACATTGTCGTTGAAAGTTGATTGCTGCACGGAAAAAAAACATTATTTCAGTACAAACATCGGTACGTATATTGATTGAGTTCGCATGAACGTTTAACCTGAAATATGGGAGGAAAGAAAGGTCCTACCGGGCGTGCCAGAACCTGTAGGGTGTTTTTCGTCACACCCATTGAGATGGGAATACGCACGCGCTTGTCAGCCGCATTACAGATTCCCACTGCCTAGGGTAGGCTGGGGTTTATTGATTGTGGGGATCCGAATCTCCGGTAGCCGCGGACTAAGCTGCCGTTAATTACCCCTCGCATTTGGAGCGAGAGAACCTCCGATTGACGGGTTGAACTGGTCATGTGAACTCAAAGTGGAGTGTTGTGTTTTGAAGAGTTGTTGGATATATCGGGGGCCCCGCAGAGTTTTTTACATATATCGTGGAGTATGTGTGTGTGTGTTTGTATATGTATATATATACATAAGGGAAAAGGGCATCCAAAAGATGCGTGGGAGAAAGCACTCGGGCGCTAGCGCCTGTGGGCGCTAGCGCTTTGAGCGCTAGGGCGCTAGCACCACACGTGCCAGGCACGTGGGCGCTAGCGCTTTGAGCGCCAGGGCGCTAGCGCTTTGGTTTGAGCGCCAGAACGCTAGCGCTCTGGGCGCTAGCGCTTCACGTGCCAGGCACATGGGCGCTCGGGCGCTAGCGCTTTAGGCGCTAGCACTTTGAGCGCAAGAGCGCTAGCGCTTTGGGCGCTAGAGCCCCACGTGCCAGGCACGTGGACGCTCGGGCACTAGCGCTTCGAGCGCAAGGGCACTGGCGCTCGGGATGCTCGGGAAGCAAAAAGGACTTGGTCCCTGCAACGGGAGTTGTACTCCTAGAAAGGAACACTTATTATTTTGTGTGTGTGTGTGTGTCTGTGAAGAGTTAAACTCCTAAGATATTTTGAAGCTGATGAAGGGGCTTCTCCCCTTGAGCCCTGGATCTTCCCCAAAGTGGGGTTTCTGGAGATGGGTCTCCTTCTTCTTCCTGTTGTTTGGCCGGATCTTGGAGAAAGGGGGTGAGATTAAAATAATCTCTCCTTTTTAAGATCTAATGTAAAATCCAAGCTCCCCTTTATGGGTTTTGTGGTGAAAAACTATTTAGTTTTGGAAAAGGAAGAGTAAAACTCTTGATTTAACTCAAAAGAAAGAAGAAGGTTTTAGAACCTTGAGGAAAGAGAAGATCACAGATCTGGATTCGTTTTTTAGAAAGAGAAAAAAGTTTTTGAGATATTTTCATTATCTTTGCCTTTATAGGCTATACACTTTACATATAGCCCCTTGGGCTTTACAAAAATGGCGTTTGCCCATCCCATGCCTCATGTGCTATTTCTTTTTGCACATAAGCCTTGGGCTTTACAAAAAATTGGCTTTATGCCCATTTTCTTACATTTATTCAAAAAAAAAGGAAATACACCAAAATTATTTATTACAAAATTTTTATTTTGGCATGGGGGAGGCCGGCCGCTTCATGTTCTGAGATTGGGCCCACTTGGCTTGGGGTTGACTTTGATTTTGACTTGGTCATCCGGGGTGTAAATTTTTACCCCAACAAAGTGTATGGTACTCCTTGCCGTGACTTTTATGGCTTTGTGGAATCAAAGACATTAAAATCTTGAGCACAATACACTTGAAACCTTAGAATACAAACCCAAACACTAAACTAAACTAACACTAACTAGAGTTTTAACTATTGAATTAGTATTACAACCTTTGTAGACGGTCCTTCGGGTCTTGAAAGGTTCACTCCTCAAGCTCATAGGTGTTCGAATCGAGCTCTCGAAGTCGAACTTCCCACGTCAAAGACGATCCACCTCAGGATGCCGATTAAGGCGTTAGCTTCAACCGAAGCAACTAAAGATTGAGTCTTGATAGGACAAGATGCTTAGGAGGGTGTAGTTTGTGAAACAAGATACTCTCTTCTCTTTCTCAAAACTCAAGTAGAGAAAATGAGGAAGAAGATGATGAAGAGAATGGAAACTCAAGAAAAATATCATAACCATAATAAAATCCTAGACTTGATCAATTCTTATCTCTTCTAGCATAAAACAAAATAAGTGGGTGTGTGGGTTGTGACTCACTAGTGTGAGTAACAAGGCCACACAACTCTAGAAGAGGTGAAAATAAGAAAGAGTCGTCATCATGATATACATACATATACAAATACTTGTATGTATATAATCAAGTATACCAAACTCATATTTATAATAAATACGTATACCGTATTTCTATAAAAAACGAATACCGTATTTGTACTGAAAATACAAAATACATGTATTTGTATCAAAGCACAAATACCCGTATTTATATAGATACACGTATTCATATAAATACCGTATTCATGTTAAAATATAAATACCCAAAAGAGAGTGATATAATACTAGTATCAAAACTGGCTGTCTTTCAAACCTGCTAGTACTACTAAACCGTTCAATTAAAGTACATATATAAACATACGTGTTCAATCGAACACCCGAGCGTATCACTATACGGAAATTACATTGTTTCGCCTGAACCTGGAAACCCTCTGTATGGGACTCTAAAGACTCGACAATACGCTGGCAGTGGGTTTAACTACAAACACGTCAGTGGCATTAGCTGTACGTAATGGCTACCCAGGTATCCGTCGAAAGGAAGATCGACAAGAGAACTTGTTCGAACCTCTACTAAGCCTATAGGTGACATTCTCCGTACAATCCGGTTTGTTCGTCTAAGAGTATCGCATATCGGGCCTAGGGGGTGGTAAACGTCATACCCCTAAAAGCGTGACAAGTCGTATCGGTGTGGAACCCAATACAAGCTGAGAAATTACTGTTGTATCTAGCAGTAAATCTCACTTGCCCTGAACAGGGACCTTTAGTATTAGCCAACCTTACACGACGCGATATCAACTTCCAATACCGGATGATACGAATCCCTTATATCCCCTGCTGCCTCCAAGTGCTTCGGGATTGCACCCAACTACTACCTGTTTGCATGACTCATTAGAGCCGTCGTAGGTTAGCAATCTATGTACAGTGGGAACACACTCGAGACGAATAGTGATATCAAGTCAATGGACTAAGCTGTACTCATGTCACCGGAGAACTGTTATCCGACAATAGGTATAATACCAACCAGCAGTTTCCCGCAAGTCTGTCCAGTGTAACTTATAACCCAATGAGCACATGTATACTATCTTTAGTACCGTATACCAATGGCTGTGGGACAGGTCATCTCCCCAGACGTGGATAAGAAGCGTATACACCAGTCTATTCTGGAGTATCGATGCCCAGTCCCGATAATCCTACGACTAGGGAAAAGTTTAAGGATGTGCTTATAGACCACCCAACCCCACTAGTGTGACTGCTATCACAACGCTGGTAGTCAAGCAAAAATCCTAAGGGCTCAATCAATATGTATTAGCGATATATTAAAAGAAACATATACACGTGTTAAGATAGACTGAAACCAGATAGTATACTATCATATTGAGTAAGACTGTTATATATATATATATATATATATATATATATATATATATATATATATATATGTATATGTATGTATGTATGTATGTATGTATGTATGTATGTATCCCAAGCTTCCAAAATGTAATATACAATCCAGTACTATACAATAATGGCCTCTACGGCATATATCACTAACAGTCTTCTACTTGCACTAAGGCCATATATTGGCGTATCGCGAACCTATCATCTCGAATAGCCTCTCGAACTGTGTCTGAGGGATGGCCTTTGTGAGTGGATTTGCAGTTTTGTTCTCCGTTTCTACTCTCCGCACCTCGATCTCCTGGCGATCAACAATCTCCCTGATCAGGCGATACTGCCTTAAGATATGTTTGGATTTCTGACGGGACCTTGGTTCCTTCGCTAAAGCTATAGCCCCGTTGTTGTCACAATACAAAGGTATTGGATCAACATTGGATGGAACCACCCGAAGTTCTGTAATGAACTTTCTCATCCAGACTGCCTCTTTTGTGGCGTCACATGCAGCGATATACTCTGCCTCCATCGTCGAGTCAGCATCGGTGTCCTATTTGGAGCTCTTCCAACATATCTCCCCTCCATTGAGGGTGAAGACATAACCTGATATGGATTTTGATTCATCCTTGTCACTCTAGAAGCCAGAGTTAGCAAAGGCCTCGATCTGGAGGTCTTTACTGCTGTACACCAAGAACATCTTGTTAGTCCTTCTCAGGTACTTGAAAATGTTCTTTACTGCTATCCAGTTTTTCTCCCCTGAGTTTGACTGATACCTGCTTACCACGCTCAGTGCGTAAGCAACATCTGGTCTGATACATAACATCCCATATATTATAGATCCTATCACCGAAGCGTAGGGTATAATACTCATGCGATCCCTTTCCAAATCAGTCTTGGGAGACATCTCTTTGGAGAGGGTGATTCCGTGATAAACGGGTAAATTACCGCGCTAGGAATCTTCCATACTAAATCTTTTCAGTATGGTGTCAATGTACCTGGACTGTAAAAGTCCCAACATCTTCTTAAATCTATCACGGTAAATCTTGATCCCCAGAATGTAGGAGGCATCACCCAGGTCTTTCATGAAGAACTTCTATGACAAGAAACTTTTGACTGATTGTAGTATAGGAATGTTCTTTCCTATCAATAGAATGGCATCAACGTATAAGACGAGAAATACCACAGTTCTTGCTACAATCTTACTATAAATGCATGGTTCATCTGCATTTTTTATAAAGTCAAATTGTTTTGACCATCTCATCAAAGCAAATGTTCCAGCTCCGTGATACCTGCTTTAATCCAGAAATAGATTTAAGCAACTTGCACACTCTTCCGCTGCTTCCACTATCTATGAAACCTTCTGGCTGATCCATATAAACACACTCTTCCAAATTTCCATTCAAAAAAATGGTATTTATGTCCATCTACCAAATTTCATAATCATGGAAGGCGGCAATGGAAAATAGGATCCAAATGGATTTAAGTATAACCACTGGAGAAAAGATTTCATCATAGTCCAAGCCAGATCATTGACGAAAATCTTTTGTTACAAGTCTAGCTTTACAGGTTTCAATCTGTGTATCTGCACTAATCTTCTTTCTGAAGATCAATTTACAGCCTACGGGTTTTACCCCTTGAAGTGCAATGTCCAAAGTCTAAACATTGTTGGTGTACATGGATTCCATCTCGGACCGCATTGCATCCGGCCACTTTACTGAGTCTCTACTCGTAAAGGCCTGCTGGAAACTGGTTGGCTCATCATTATCGATGATGCAATCCTCTCTATCCCCGTCTATGAGAAAACTGTATTATCTCTCGGACGGATGAGACTGCCTACTAGATCTGCGGAGTGGCGCAGGGACTTCCGTTTCTTTTGAAACTTCAAGTTCCACCAAGCTTTCAGTAATAGATTATAGTTCTGGAATTTCTTCCAGTTCTATTACGCTCACGCTTATTTCTTTTTCAAGAAATTGAGTCTCCAGAAATTGGGCATTCCGAGAAACGAAAACCTTTTGTTCCTCTGCATAATAGAAAAGATACCCCCATGGAGTCCCTGGGTATCCGATAAACTTACATAGTACTGATCGTGCCTTGAGCTTGTCCGCATGCTAAATTTTAACAAAAGCTGGACATCCTCATATCTTAAGATAGTTAAGATAGGGTTTCTTCTCACTCCATATTTCATATGGTGTGGTAAGCACTGACTTAGTAGAAACTTTATTCAAAAGATATGCCGCAGATTCTAGTGCATAACCCCAGAAGGATCGCGGTAACTCGGTATTACTCATCATTGAACGTAACATATCTAGTAAGGTGCGGTTCCGTCTTTCTGATACACCGTTGTGTTGAAGTGTGTATGGAGGAGTAAACCGAGAGATAATTCTATTCTTTTTTAAGTATCCCAAGAACTCGGCACTTAAGTATTCATCATTCTGATCAGATCGAAGTGTCATGATACTTTTACCTGTTTGTTTTTCCACTTCATTCTTGTATTCCTGGAATTTCTCAAAGGCCTCGGATATATGCTTCATCAAGAATACATGTCCATACCTTAAGAAATTATCCGTAAAAGTAATGAAGTAGGAATAACCACTTCTTTCATGTATAGAAATTGGACCACACACGTCGCTGTATATGAGTCCCAAGAGCTCGTTGGCTCTTACTCCGTGTCCAGTGAACGGAGTCTCTGTCATCTTTCCTTTGAGACATGATTGACAAGTTGTATAAGACAGATATTCAAACGAATCCAAATATCTCTCTTTATGTAACTTTGTCAACCGTATTTCATTGATGTGACCCAGTCTACAATGCTATAAGAAAGCTTGATTTAATTCTGGAGTCTATCATTTGAGTGTGTTCTGGACATTAAAAACTGAATGTTGATTTAATATGTATATACCGTTGTATAGTGTACCAGACCCAATCAAATCATGATTAAGGTGAATATTTACAACATCGCTTACAAATGTAAAATCATAACCTTCTTTAGATAGTAAAGATACAGAGATGATATTACATGTCAAACTTGGTACACAAAAACAGTTACGCAAAATCAAAATGTGTTATCTTGTCAATCCTAGGTGATATTCCCCTACGGAAACAATATACATGCTCACTCCATTATCAATCATGTGGGTTATATCACCTGTCTTCAAAACTCTATGGCTTCTCAGTGCCTGCAATGAATTACCGATATGAGATCCTAAACCGGTATCGAAAACCCAGGAAGTATAGTTAATTGACAGACAGTTTTCAATCATAAACACACCTGAAGTCGAAACCACAACTTGTTTCAAATTCTGGTTCTTGGTATTCCAAGCCCTACAGTCTTTCTTCCAATGACCTTTCTTATGACAATAGAAACATTCATCTTTTCCTACTGTCGGCCTCCCAACTTTTGATTTGCCCTTTCCCTGTACCTTACTGACGCCGTCTTTCGGTTTGGTGGGGCTTTCTTCTTCTTCCCCTTGGATTTCACCTTGGATCTAGAGGAAGAAAGTTCCCCAACAAGTAGAGTGAGCGTCTCCGTGGATTTCTTCAAGATGCCCTCTGCACTCCTCAACATATTGAGGAGCTCTGGAAGTGTAACTTCCTTATCTTGTATATTGAAATTCAATATAAACCGGACATAGGTAGAGGAAAAGGACTGTAGAATCAAGTCTGTGTACAACTCGTTCTCCAACATGGTCCCAAGGTCTACAAGCTCTTCAATATAGCTGATCATCTTAAGGACGCGGTCCCCTACAGATGACACTATTGCCAACTTCGCTTGAAACAATTTTTTCGAGGTCTCATATCTTGCGATACGAGATTGATCTCCATATAAATCTTTGGAAAGGAGGAAAATGGAAGCAAGGTACATATTCTTATGCTGCCTCTGGTATACATTATCCATAGAGGCCAGCATGAGACACTTGGCTTTCACACTGTTTATTTCCCATGTCTTATGGATCTCTTTATCCTCGGCGATAGAATCTGGTTCTGAGACGGCAGGGGGTTTAGTAGTAAGGAGGTAGCCCAGCTTGTCATAAGTAATGGCCATCTGGACATTTCTTAGCCAATATTTATAGTTTGGTCCCGTCGATATATTTTTATCTAATAGTAACTTAAGCCCGGTCATCTTGGTCGCTGCAATTAGGAGAGAGAGAGAAAACACTCAGCATGATACTCTTGCAAGTCTAGATTGGTTTTTAGTTTATCTAAATAGGATGGCTCCTACTGTTTCCTCGAATTCTCCTTCAAACCATAAAAGAAGAATTAATCAGGATTAATCACACTCTACAATTCTTGCTTTAACCTTTCGACCAAGCTAGTGTCAGTAATTCGAGAGAGATTTTACAATACTTTCGTGAAGTTTCTTAATTAAATAACTTTTTTGCTCTGAAGGCGTAGCCCGCTAACACCGTTCTAGACACCTACTTGGTTTATAGCATTGATCGTATTACTTGCAGTGGAATCAGGATCTGACTATCATTGTGTGATAAATTTTAAGAAATCCTACCAAAATCATCACATTTCATATGGTATGCAAAACTAGCAAGTTTCCTTTTCCTTGGAAAATCCCGATGTGGATTTTTGCCCCAGGCACTTATGACCTTGACAAAAGCCAAAATATCATAAGACGCAAGTTAAGTTCTACCCATCATTGTCGAGGTTAATCTAGACCCATTCATACAAATCCTTGATGAAGGCCAAAATAGCTGTACGCCTGTCCTAAATTAACGCATCTATATATGCTACAAATGAATACCCAATAGCTACCAATCACTATGCCTTGGCGAAGGTCAAAATACATAGCTTGAATACTAGTGAATATCCATCTAAGTGACAGAGGGCTATGGCTAGTTTTGGCGAAAACCGTAAACGTAATGAACTTGATATAGTCGAAGGAACCTGATAGCTTTTTAAAAAAATGGTTTAGGCTCCGCATTTAAAAGTTATTTTTAAAGAAAACCGAGTGGCTTTTTAAATTGTTCCAACGATTTAAGTTTTTGGTTTTTTTTTTTGCACTAATCAAAATTAATGCGGTCCCATCATTTAACCTTATCATTACAGAAAGAAACGAAAATAGAATGTACGCTTACACCATCCGCATTCTCCACAGGGCCCCATCATGCACCGTTATATTACTTAACTAACGACGGAGCGGGGGCTAGACTAGCGCGGGTGTAAAACATAAGCAACATTTATTATATATAAACTATATATATAGACATCCTTTTCATGCAATAATAGTCATCATAGATCACAGATTACAGCACAAGTAACACAGATGAAAATATTGGATATACTAGAATTTCCGTATTTCGTTTTAGCCTCTAACGAAAACCGGATTTCACGGTCAAGATGAATAGCCAAACCTTCACTCTAGACCCCTACGGGTGCGGCAAACTACCCACCAAATCCCCGAAATGAAGCAACCTCCCTCAATGAAATAAGTAGGCTACTCGGCACTTTAAGAATCCGGTAGTTTGTGCACCCCACCTTGGGTCTATCCTAGATGCAGAAAAATAAATGAAATAATACAATGGTGGCTACAACCTCAACCCAGATGTGCCTTGCAAAATAATATTACATCACATTTACAAATACATGAATGAAAGAAAAAAACGCTCTTCTCACATCCCCCGGCTATTCAATCACAATGATCCAATACTTCATATCCATAAACTGTAATAACAAGATAATAGATATGTGTAAACCCTACTAATCGACGCATAGCAATTAGTCGACGTTTAGAAACACATATAAAAATACAAAGCGAATAAACGAGGCTAAAATTTCGACTTAGAAATACTCCGTATTGCCCAAGCACAAAGATAACACTAGATGAAATCTGGGCAAAATTAAACAATACCATAAATCCTAAATCCAAGAGTACAAAACACCACAAGAAGCACGAGATCAAATGCTACAGTAAAGCCTCCCAAAGCGGGATTTTTAGGAAATTTGGCGGTTGAATTTTTGAATTATGGTCTCGTTCTTCTCTGGTGTTATAGTTATAATATAAAGAGCATTTTGCAGTTGTTTAAAAAAAATTAGAAGCTCCAAAAAATTCGACAGCAACTTGGATATTGGATTTATCAATACGGAGTTATTTCGGTTTCGAAACTCTAAACTTCATCTAGACAATTAGTTAAGTGGTTGGCTAGGCTCTGATACCAATGTAAGTGTATGGTTCTCCTTTCCGTGACATCTATGGCTTTGCGGAATCAAAAACTTTAAAATCTTGAGCACAATACACTTGAAACCCTAGAATACAAGCCCAAACACTAAACTAAGCTAACACTAACTAGATTTTTAACTACTGAGTTAGTATTACAACCTTTATAGACGGTCCTTTAGGTATTGAAAGGTTCAATCCTCAAGCTCCTAGGTGTTCGGATCGAGCTCTAAAAGTCGAACTTCCCACGTCAAAGACGATCCACTCAAGAATGACGATTCAAGCGATAGTTTCAACCGAAACAACTAAAGATCGAGTCTTCTAGGACAAGATACTTATGAGGGTGTAGTTTGTAAAACAAGATACTCTCTTTTCTTTCTCAAAACTCAAGTAGAGAAAATGAGGAAGAAGATGATGAAGAGAATGACAACTCAAGAAAAATATCATAATCATGATAAAATCGTACACTTGATCAATACTTATCTCTTCTAGCATAAAACAAAATAAGTGGGTATGTGGGTTGTGACTCACTAGTGTGAGTCACAAGCCCACAAAACTCTAGAAGAGGTGAGACTAAGAAAGAGTGTAGAGAGAGGCCACCTCATCATGATATACATACACATACTAATAAGAATAAGAAAGAGTGTAGAGAGAGGCCACCTCATCATGATATGCATACACATACAAATACCTGTATGTATATAATCAAGTATACTAAACCCGTATTTATAATAAATACGTATACCGTACTTCTAATAAATACGTATACTGTATTTGTATCGAAAATACAAAATACGTGTATTCATATTTAGAAAGAAATACATGTATTGGTATCAAAACACAAATACTCGTATTTATACAAATACACGTATTTGTATAAATACTGTATTCGTGTTAAAATACAAATACCCAAAAGAGAGAAATATAATACTAGCATCAAAACTGGCTTTCTTTCAAACATGCTAGTACTACTAAGTCGTTCGATTAAAGCACATGTATAAATACACGTGTTCAATCGAACACCCGAGCATATCACTAAACGCAAACTATATCGTTTCGCCTGAACCGGAAAACCCTCTGTGTGGGACTCTAAAAACTCGACAATATGCTGGCAGTGGGTTTAACCACAAGCATGTCAGTGGCACTAGCTGTACGTAATGGCTACCCAGGTATCTGTCGAAAGGAAGATCGACAAGAGAACTTGTCTGAGCCCCTACTGAGCCTATAAGTGACATTCTCCGTACAGTCCGGTCTGTTTGTCTAAGAGTATCGCATATCGAGCCTATGGGGTGGTAAATATCAGACACCTAACAGCGCGAAAAGTCATATCGGTGTGGAGCCCAATACAACCTGAGAAACTACTGGTGTACCTACCAGTAAATCTCACTTGCTCTGGCCAGGGACCTTTAGTATTGTCCAACCGTACACAGCGCGATATCAACTCCCAATGCCGGGAATGATGAATCCCTTCTATCCCCTGCTGTCTCCAAATGCTTCGAGACTGCACCCAACTACTATCCTGTTTGCATGACTCATTAGAGCCGTGGTAGGGTAGTAACCTAAGTACAGTGGGAACACACTCAAAACGAATAGTGATGTCAATTCAACGGACTAACATGTACTCATGTCATCGGAGAACTGCCATCCGACGATAGGTATAATACCAACCAGCAATTCCCCGCGAGTCTGTCCAGTGTAACTCATAACCCAATGAGCACATGTATACTATCTTTGGTATCGTATACTAATGGCTGCGAGACAGGCCATCTCTCCTGACGGGGATATGAAGCGTATACACTAGTCTACTCTGGAATATCGATACCCAGTCTCGATAATCCTATGACTAGGGACAAGTTTAAGGATGTGCTTATAGACTACCCATCCCCTACTAGTGTGACTGCCATCACAATGCTGGTAGTCAAGCAAAGATTCTAAGGGCTCTATCAACATGTATTAGCGATATGTTAAAAAAACATATACACATGTTAAGATAGACTCAAACCAGATAACATACTATCATATTGAGCAAGACTGTTATATATATCAGTACATATCTCAAGCTTCCAAAATATAATATACAATCCAGTACTATACAATAATGGACTTTAAGGCATATATCACTAATAAGATCAATATAGGTATCATGGATGAACGATCATTAGTCATATATGAGACTAAGATCAATATGGGTAGGCAATCATTAGTCGTATGTGGGACTAAGATCAATATGGGTGGGTGATCATTAGTCGTATGTGGGACTAAGATATGTTGATCAATTTGGACATCATTGATATGTCGATCAGTGGATCTTATATAAGAAACAAAAACTTCTGTACTTAGTTTATTTTCACTAAGTACTCAAGCAAAGGCTTGCTATCCATGTGCACATATGCAAATGAAGTGTGCATGTACATGTATCATCTTTAATGAGGGTGCGCACGTGCATATCACGTGGGTTGCACACTTGTTTGTGATCGGGAATGCGCACGTGCATATTACGTGATATACATCTCTTATGGTTGGGGGCTACGCACATGCATATCATGTGGTTGCGCACTTGCTATCAGTCATGAGGTTTACGCATGTGTATATCACGTGATTGCGCACTTGTTATCAGAATCATTATTTTATTTAAGTGCTTATGTGCGCACTTCTGTATGGGCAAACTTCTTTTTAAATACGACCTAAGGTCAAATGCGCACCATTCGTCAGAAAGCTATGGTGCGCATATGTATGGGAAAGTTGTTGACTTTCGAGAAAGGAAAGGTTTTCAATGAAGTAAAGGCTTGAAATCCATGTCTTTCGTTCTTTTTGGATGCACGTGCATCGCACGTGTGTATTTGGAGAGCACCATTGGCGTTTGTGCACTTGCGCAATTGCATAGGATACGTCCATTGATGAAAGCTTAAGCTTTTAAGTGAAGCATATGCTTCTATTTGGTGAAGCCTAGGCTTCAAAAGGAAAATGAAAGAGGGACTGTTGGTCGTTGGGACCCACCACCTCTCCGAAGACGCTGAGGAATTACAGCGTCGTACATCGAAGATGTAGAGAGATGTACTCTTAAATCAGTCACGTTCATCAGGGTAGATAATATATTGGAGCAGTATCTTCTGAAATGCTGGACAGGTTTCTTGATGTCAACATACGTGCGTCGCGCGTGCTGCAGTTGATGCCGGCGCACGTGCGAGCATGTCACTGGCGCACATGCACGCATGGCGCACGTGCGCGCATGGCGCCGGTGCATGTGCACTGCATGTGGTGCACATGGCACTTGCGCACGTGCGCACTAGGGGACACGTATGTCTAACGAAAGCAATGGCTTTCGAAAAGAAGCAATGGCTTCTGTGAAGACGAATCCTCTCTCATTTTTGAGAGATCTCCTCTCTTATTTATAGGGGAGTGGTTGAGAAGGGATCTCTCTTTTTCCCGAAGTGGGACTAAAGATATATCCCCCATGTGGTAAAGCATTACTTAGACTATACGTGCATAGCACATTTGCTTATAACTTTTGATTCTGGAAGAGTTATGAGGTCCGTAATATATCAAATCAAAGTTCTTTTCAAGGCGCATTTGATGCAATCAGAATTTTCCTGATTCTCATTCGGGAGTTTGGCAAAATACAGCCTTGAAAATACTGGTTTGCATTTTCTTAATCTTATTGCTGCCCTTTGATACTTTGGGCTCTTTTGCGCAGAAATTTTAGACGGGAACATACATATATCTATTTATAGCTATATAGATAAATTATAATCAAATTATTTTTCTGGTGGAATGGGACCCCGACTCGGTCTACTATCCCGTATCAATATCAAATAGAATTTATTTGAACAACATCTAGTTTTGATCGATTAAATGAAATCGATATTTCTCTGTTATTACCTGCATTTAAACCCCGTTATCTCCTTGTATATGCCTACTATTGTGCGGAGACCTATATATTTGTTTAGATAATTGAATTATCTTTCAAATGGCACTGATTTTACTCAATTCTGTCACTAGTTGATATTTTAAATACATTTTACATTGTCGACATGTCCTGCAATGACAGTTTATACATGTTGACCTTAAACTGAACATATCTCCCTGTATACACCTACTATTAGTTATCTGTCTATTGCGTTGAAAACCTAACTGATAGGGCTAGATTTTATTCAACTGTATCAATCCTTTATTCTGATCATAAGAAAACCGCACTTGAAGTTGGACTTCCAGTTCTGAAATTGGAATTCTAGCAGCGCGTCCCTATTTTAAAATGAACATAATTCTTCAACCAGAATGCCTATTGACATGAAACTAATTTTACTACTTAGATAAACAAGTATACTTTATATGACTTTTATATTATTTTGCCTAATTCTGTACGTGTGATTTATAGTGAATTTTTCAAGGTATATGACACTGGCTGCCCTTATTTAATTGAAGAGTATTTACCATATTTCTACCATGTTATGTGATTACGTTACAATCATTGTTTAGTGACTATTATTGTAATACTTTAGTGATTGATTAGCATTTTCGACTGATAAGTGTTAGTGACTGGATTGTGATAAGTACGTTAGTGAACCAGTGATTGAAAGTGATATTGATAAGCGTGATAGCATCATCGAATAGTGAAAGTGACACATACTTAAATACAACCCATCTAAAACCTGAACATATACTTTAACCAGGGATAAGGGGTAGTTGGGTAATGAATGCATATCGTGGCATGAGAGTCTATTTAAAATTAACCTAACATGAATCCCGTGTGTCGTTGTCCCGTGGGGTTTACGGGGCCTTGTACACAACATGTCGTTGGTCCGTGGCGTTTATCGGAGTACTTTCGTATACACACATACTTTCATTATTGAACTAAAAACAAACACATTAGAATAGAATTTCCAGACTCGTGATACTTTTCCATGATACATATGTGATACTGCACACATATTCGTATTGTTTCGTATCTTCCTGTTACTGCTTTATAATCTCTAGTTCATACTTATTATTCTGTAACATAAAATATATTGTTATATTATTATATTATGTTGCCCTGACGACCTAAGTATGTATGCTCAGAGTGAGAAGCAGACTTAGCCTAGATCATGACCTACCTTACTTCGAGGATATTGCGGAGGTCTAGACGAGCAACATCAGCGCTATCATTTTCTTGGTTAGTTGTATTTTTTATATTATAAATTTGTATCTGTTGCACCTTGATTCATTTAAATGTGATAAATTTAGTGACTGTATTTCTCTTTATTTGTGTTGTGATTACCGCTTATCATGTAACTGCTAGAAACCGAAGTGTGACTATAGCGGATTATTCCTTGACCGTAGGAGTATGGCTGGCCTAATCACCCTTATATTCCATATTTTGGGAAGCGGAGCGTGACACATAGTCACATTAAGATTACCATGCAGTAATCAAGAGCAATAAAAAATGTATAACTATCATATGTCCAGTATGCCACGAGAATAATAAACACTAGTCAAAATAATAGCGGAAGCAATAATAAACGATCAAATATCATGATCCAAAGAAAACAAGAACAATAAATAGATATCCCTTATGGGCTCACAATAGGAATCTAATAAATAATTTAAAATGATAAATAAATCTAAACCATAAAATAAATAGAACACTAGTAATCCTCACTGCTTATAAAGTTTCTCGAAGTAGTCCTTGTCCTCCTATTCTAAAGCCAAAGTATCTGTGCCATACAAAACCCAGACATCAGAGCGTCAAATATCATATCATAATGAATATATCCAGAATCAATGTCAATTAAGCATAGCAGTGGAAAATAGCAATAACAAATAATATCATTACAATGTAGAACAGGGCAATCGTGTCAATATGTACCCTATGGGTCCATATCGCTATTGTTGGTTATAGTGCCCTCAAGGCAATTATTGTAATCGAAAGTAGGCGATTATGATAACTGAAGGAGGACCTATACAGGTAAAATAGTCTTACTCGATATGATAGTATGCTATCTGGTTTCTCTTTATCATTGATATGTATGCGTTTTACTGGTTATTACGTGTCGTTAATACATAATGATAAAGCTCGTAAGATCTTTGCTTGACTATCAGAGTTATAATGGTGATTATACTTAGTGAGAGCCGGGTAGTCCATAAGCACATCCTTAAATGTCCCTAGTCGTAGAAGTATCAAGACCGGGCATCGATATTCCAGAGAAGATTAGTGTATACGTTTCTAGACCCTGACGAAGGGTGGTGGCAGGTCTCATAGCCATTGGTGTGTTGCATCTAAGATTGTATACATGTGCTTACTGGAGGCCGGACGGACCCGCCGAGAACTTCTAGATGGTACTATATCTATTATCAGATAGCAGTTCTCAGTTTACATGAGTACAGATAGTCTGTTGACCTGATATCGTCATTTGTCTTATGTGAGTTCCCACTGTACTTAGATTACTGCCCTACCACGGCTTTACTGATGTCACGACCCAAAATTTAGCACGTGACGGCCCTTAAACTACGTAACGTCTTCAGGCATAACGTAATTCAAGTAAGCCAAAAACCCAGCAATCTAAACCATCAAAAGTAGTAAGTGATAATAGCATTGTTAAAACTTTTGAAATCTCAATCAAAAATTTTTTAAAGTCAAAATTTACTTCCTTTAAAATTTGGCAGCACCTTATTTGTAAAACAAGCCCCCAAAAAGGGTACAATATAAATATATAAGTAAAGTATCCCCAACGGGAGCAAATCCATGCCCAAAGACGGAAAACAACCACAACCACAAATATACGACGCCGTAACGAAGAAAAAGACGATATAAATGAAACTGCATAAAAGACCTCCAGATACAATATCGTCCTCACAACTCGTCTCTAAGTCAATACATGAAAATGGTAGATGGAGAGTACAGGATACAACGAATATACAATGAGCAACATCGGATAACCGTAAAACCCACCTATAGCAAAACTGCACCCAGTCAGCCGTAGCGGTATCCGCAGCAAAAAATGATACGATAGATGGATGCCCTGCCTCTGACTGCTCTAAGGGACAACCTGTACAACCCTGTGGCACAACGGGGGTGAGTTGCCAACTCGTGAATATAAATAACATATGCAGGTAATCGCAAGTATACAAGTACTGCGCTAATCTATCACATGCAGCTGATAGCAATAAATAGCAATATGTATATACAACAGTCATGAAAGGTACTCTATCAGGTACTACTAATACATGAAGCAATGCATATCAAATAAATGCGGAGTACGGAATAAAACATGTCATCCTCACATCGGGCACATAGGCCCCTCACATCGGGCACATAAGCCCCTCCTATCGGGCACATAATATCGGCCCTCATATCGACCATAATATCGGCCCTCATATATAATGAATAAGAATACTTGCACAGATCATTATGATATATATATATATATATATATATATTATAGATATACATATATAACAGTGTCACATACCACTGATATATATATATATATATTAGGTGTACATATATAACAGCGTCCCATACCATTGATATATATATATATACACACATGTATATATATCAGCGTCCCATACCACTGATATATATACCCAAGAGTAAAACATCCAGAAAACATCATATGAAATCCATATATCAATACGAAATCCATGAAATATAATATATGCAACATGAAACAGTAATATGAGCATATAAAGGAAAAACCGCTATTTAACTGCAACAAGTTATTAAATATATCATGCGGTTCATAATTTCTCCGAAACCAAACAAAACATCATATAAAGGTGAACATGTAGCTATAGCCAGGTATGCGTAACCATGTCGGTATAGCAAGATATGTGTATCTACCTATCAGTAATGATGTAATACCCTCCAGGTATATGTGTAGCTATATCAAGGTATACGGTGTACATGTAAGTATGTATGCAAGATGTACATGTAGCTATGTCTCAAATATGTATATACATATCTCTAATAGTACAATACCATATAAGTATATAGGTAGCTAGCATGTAGTCATGGCAAGGCATATGTGTAAGCATGTAGGTATACAGGTATGCTATATTTCATATGCGCAATGGAATATAAATCAATGTCTCAATGTCCCTAACCAATACAATCTCACATATGTATAAGTGTTGTGCATGTCATGGCAATTATTGACGGTGTGAGTGGCATACAATCAGTGCTCGTACAACATGAACCGTCAATAATAGTGTAGTATCCAAAGGATACTAGTCCAAGCACAACAAGTAATAATATGCAATGAAGTTTTATGCACAATCTCTATATGTGCAATATAAACATGTAGCTAATATCATATCATATCTAGCCCTGACGCATAACGCCATGCGGACGATTCCCCTGTAGATGTTAAATCTACTCGCTGATGATCCTGGGACTAAGTAAAGCCAACCACTCGCTTTCCCTTCTTCGCAGCGTCCGAAGTCCCCGCCTGCGTCCCTAAGATCATAAAACAACATAATAAGTGTATATTAGCAATCGACCAATAACACGTACCAACTACGTTTGACCAATGCAACAACTCCAAACATACTCTCAAGTATTCGTCTAGTGGCTAACGCGCGTAGCGACACTATGAAACTAACCCAAGAGCAACAGATACACAAAGACACGAACCGTATCGGATAACGTAATGTGCGTAATCGAAACACTAGAAAACAAGCAAAGTGGTCCCAGATTTTGCTACACAAACAATTTGTAAAAGTTGCATATACTACAAGACCACACACAACCCCAGAGACCCCCAGACCAAAATAAAACCCCCTAGCCCCCACTCTGGTCGCAAATTGTGGCCAGAACCAATAAATCTGCGGCCAACTTGAAAGGGATTCGGCTCGGGTTTTTATGGTGGGTTCTAGGTCACTACACTAGATCACTGTGATGGGAACTTTTCCAACAAATACCTGGTTTGATAGCAGATCATCCGAGACACAATCTACACTAAAAAATACGATATTTACCCGAAACTAAACTTTACATGTTCTAAACTGAAACGAACAAGCTATGCAACATTAAGAAAACTTATTTAACAGATAGAGATCATTACCTACTCCCACAAGCTCAAAGATCCTAGCTTCCCAAGCTCCAAGGCATCAAAGAGGCAAAACAAGGTTTATGAAGTGATTTGGGTATGGTTTTGTGAAGTTTTGTAAAAGATTTGTGATGGAAATGATAAGGTTTCAGTTGAGGTGAAGGAATGACGAAAGATAATGATAAAGAGAAAGAGTGAGAGAGGGTGAGATGAAAAGAGAAAGAGATGTGAGCATAGGGTGAGTGCACCTCCATTCATAAATGCAAGCCATGACTCACTTGCCACCTCCTCATCCAAACAAAACTCAAGAAAATATCTCTCCTCACACAAATATCTAGAGGTTAGGGTTAAATGCTAGGTTAAGGTTTAAACAAGGTAAGGATTTACTTAAAAGTTGTCATGGTCACTAACTAGATTAATACAAGCAAACCCTCACATTAACGTGCACACGTGTGTGCAAGCCCAAAACAATTAATAATAAAATATTGATTAATTGTTATAAAATGTGAGGAACCCAAATTGGTAAACTTTTTACAGAAAACATGCCTTATCGCTTAATTTACACTAATCGCATTCTAAGGTGTTACAATCTCCCCCCCCCTAAAGAAAATTTGTCCCCGAATTAAAAATTTCTACTATGCATACCTTCAAGGAGATGAGTGCAAAACTCTCAAATCTCACTCGCAGCCTCCCAAGTGATCTCCTCACTATACGGCTACGCCAAAGAAACCTCTACAGATGGCGAGACCCTTGACCGAAGTTTCTCCACATGCCGATCCTCTAACACTATCGGCTGCCGGTGAACGAAAAGATCGCGTCAAAGCTAGACGGTCTGATGTTGAATCATGTGAGAAGGGTCATGAAGGTATTTGCAAAGCATCGACACAAGGAATACGGGATGAATACTCAAAAAACTGGGCGGAAGTACCAAATTATAGGCAGCGGTACTAACTCGCTTCAAGGATCTCAAAATGACCTACAATCTGGGACTCAGCTTCCCAAAACTCAACACGCTATTTATCGGAAAAATCCGTAGGAATACATGATCTCCCACTATGAACTCAAGTCTGCGACCACCACGGTCGGCATAAGACTTCTGTCTGCACCGGGCTACTCTCATCCTGACCTGAACCAACTTGATCTTCTCCAAAGCTTCTCGACTAGCTGGGGTCCAAAAATCCTGCTCTCGCGGAGTCAGTAAAACAGACTGACGATCGACACAACCTACCACACAAGGCCTAAAAGTTGCCAATTGAAATGTCTTTTGATAACTGTTATCGTAGGAGAACTCCATCAATGGCAAGTGACGATCCCACAGTCAACAAACAATCAGTACGTACGCACAATCATATCCTTCAGAGTCTGTATAGTCCGCTCTGTCTAACAATCGGCCTACGGAGGGAAAAGTGGAGCTAACGCTCAACCAGTACCCAAGGCTTCCTGCAGCTTCTGCCAATGATGGCTAGCGAACTGGATGCCTCAATCGGTTACGACGCATGAAGGAACTCCGGGAAAACGCACAAACTTACCGAAGAACAACTGAGCATAACCGAACAACAATCACCCAAATGGAGTCATACCCTTTCTAAACCTAGGTAGACACCACAACGAAATTCATGGAGATCTGCTCCCATTCCCACTCTGGAACGGTAAAAAGGTTGCAACTCTCCAGCCGGCCTCAAATGCTCAACCTTAGCTCGCAGACAAGCCAAGCATCTCAAAACGAAATCCGAAACTTCACTTTTCATCCCTGCCCATAAGTAACCAACTCTCAAGTCACGTTACATCTCGGTGGCACTTGGATGAACACAGAAAGCTGATTGATGTGCCTGCTCTAGGACCTCGCGTCTCTACCATCAGTATCGGTACACGCCATCGAGTCCCTAACACAGTACACCCTGGTCATAAATCAAGAACTCCGAATCTTTACCCAGCCGAACATGCTCAGAATCTCAAACAACGAGCATCGGCGGGTTGTGCCTCACGAAAACGATTTAGTAAAAGTGGACGGGCGCGAATATAAGAAAGTTGTCCCCTCCATAGGGGCGAACTTAAGCTGTACTCAACGGTTGCACAAGAACTCTAAATCTGCAGAAGACTGTCTCCGAACTGCACACAACTGGAACAAACTACCCCCAGGCCTACGACTCAAGCATTAGCTACCACAATCGTGTTGCCACGGGTAATAAAAGATCTCACAATCACAATCCTTCACAAGCTCCATCCAACGGCACTGTCTCAACAATCAAAACCCGCTGCAGGAAGATGTACACTAAGCTCTGGTGGTCCGTGAAAATCTGACACTACTCTCCGTACAAGTAGTGTCTCCAAATCTTCAACGCACGACCACCGCGGCCATCTCCAGATCATGAGTGGGATAAATCATGCTCGTACTTCCTCCAACTGTCGGGAAGCATAAACGATAACTCTATCATGCTACATCAGTACACAATCGAGCCCAACTAGCGAAACATCACAATAAACGACAAAGTCGCCCGATCCAGAAACAAGGATAGATTGGTGCAGTCGTCAACCGAGTCTTCAACTACTGAAAACTCCGCACGCATGCCTCAGTCTAAAGAAAAGGAACCCCCTTCCTGGTCAATCCGGTCAGCGGTGCAGCAATACTCAAGAAATCCTGCACAAAACGGCGGTAAAAACCGGCTAAGCCCAAAAATCTGCGGACCTCTATCCCTGATACAAGTCTGGGCCCAAGCTGTACGGCCTCGATCTCCCTCGAGTCCATACGAAAACCGTCTCCCGTAACCCCATGACCTAGGAAGTCAACACAATCAAGCCTGAAAGAAACACTTCGGAAATTTAGCAAACAGCTAGTGCTCGCTCGACGTCTGCAAAGAAATCCTCAAGTGCTGCTCATGTTCCTCACGACTCTTAGAAAAGACCAGAATGTCATCTATAACACAACAATCCACTGGTCGAGGAATGGCCTGAATAATCTGGTTCATCACACCCATAAATGCTGTTAGCGCATTGGTGAGTCCAACGACACCACCAAAAATCATAATGCCCGTAGCGTGCACAAAAAGCAGTCTTCGGAATGTCATCACTCTGAACCCGCAACTAATGATGACCTGATCCCAAAATAAACTTAGAAAATGTCTCGCACCCTGGAGTCGATCAAAGAAATCGTCAATGCGAGGTAAAGGATACCTATCCGCACCATAACTCGGTTCAATTGACGATCAATCAATGCACAATCTCAAACTGCCGTCCTTCTTCTTGACGAACAGAGTAGGAGCTCCCAAAAGCGAAACACTCGGACGCATAAGTCCCCCTATCTAGCAACTGTGCAGCAATCCTTAAGCTCCCTAAGCTCTGCCGACTCATCTGGAACAGCGTCGGAAAACTCGCCCAAAAGAAACCCGGTTCAACGAGCCCACTTTGGCTCCGGTATCACGAATAGAAGCCAAGAATTCTCGACATCCTCTCCTCTAAAGCCGACAAGCGAAAAAGGCTGAAATCAAGCTGTGAGGGGCGGCGCCACAGTACCCCTGCACAACAAGAACTGACTCGCCGGGAAAACAAAAACCTGACTGTCTTCTCGCGGCAGTCCACAAACGCATAGCACGTAGCTAACCAGTCCGTGCCCAGAAGAATGTCAAAGTCCAACATCTCTAGAAGGATCAAACTGACGGACGAACCTCTATCTCCTACCTAATTGGCACATGACCGAAACACGTGACGCGCAACCAAAGGATCGCTAACAGGAGTAGACACAACAAACGGCTGGTCTAGCAAACACAACTCTCGGGCCAACCACGGCACGAAGTGTGTAGAACAAACGAGTGCATAGATCCCGAATTAAACAACATGCACAACAAAAGAACATACGAATAATATTACCTGAAAACTCAGTATTGGACGCCCGCACGTCCCGATGAGTAGAAGCAAATGCTCGTGTCTGCCCTCTACCCGCAACTGGTTGAACTCCTCCTCTACCATCCTGTACTCTCGGAACAAACCCTCCGCGGCCACGACCTCTCTGAACATAAGTCTGACGCGGATCAACGACAGGCGCAACAGGCTACTCTCCCTGAGGTGAAGGTGGTAAGGTATCATGTGGTACAACCGTCCTCCTCTGGCGTACCAAGGTACAATCTCTGACGAGGTGATGGAAACTCCCACACCGAAAACATCCATACGATAGCTGCTGATCCTCTTAGGGATAAGAGCTAAACGATTGTCCTCGTCCAAAGCCTCTGCTACTCCCACGACGTAAACGAAATCTGTCGCGGCGACTAAGCCTCTGCCTCTGGGATGATACACCTATACGAGCCCTCCTCGGTCTCGGAACTCCCAAAGTCTCGGGAAGACACTCCTCAGCTAAACGGACTGCATCTACTGCTGCTGTATACGTGACACGATGCTGTGTGCTGATAACAAGGAATTACTGGGTAACAGGGGTGACAACCTCCTGTCGTAAGCTCGACTGGTCTCAACCAACGACCTCATCATCTGGCGCAAGTCCTGCAAATCTTCCTCAAGCCTAGTGATACAATCTATCGAAAGCGGATCAATCTGCTCCTGTGCAACGAGCGTACCGTCCTGGTTAGTCCTCGCCCCAAACGAGTCAACTCTGACCTCGGCTATCGTAGCCTCTCCCTGAGCCCTCATATCCATCGGGGGCAAAAGGCTATAAATGGAAATAGGATTCGATATGAACACGGAAGTCGAATCACAATGATATGTATCATCATGGAAGGAATTTCAAGCAATTAGTACTTAGGTCACTTAGGCGGAGTACCGTGTCGTAAGTATGCCGCGGACATACACACGCTACATCACTCTGCTTAAGCTACCTACTCCATCATACCAAGGTCATCCTACACTCCGAAAGGTAAAACTTAGCGCTCTGATACCAACTTTGTCACGACCCAAAATTTAACACGTGACGGCCCTTAAACTATGTAACGTCTCCAGGCATAACGTAATTCAAGTAAGAAAAAAACCCAGCAATCTAAACCATCAAAAGTAGTAAGTGATAATAACATTTTTAAAACTTTTGAAATCTCAATCAAAATTCTTTAAAGTCCAAATTTACTTCCTTTAAAATTTGGCAGCACCATCTTTGTAAAACAAGCCCTCAAAAAGGGTATAACATAAATATATAAGTAAAGCATCCCCAACGGGAGCAAATCCATACCCAAAGGCGGAAAACAACCACCACCACAGATATATGACGCCGAAGCGAAGAAAAATACGATATAAATGAAACTGCATAAAAGACCTCCAGAGTCACAAAACAATATACAATATCGTCCTCACAACTCGTCTCTAAGTCAATACATGAAAATAGTAGATGGAGAGTATAGGATACAACGAATATACAATAAGCAAATATCGGATAACCGCAAAACCCACCTATAGCAAAACTGCACCCAGTCAGCCGTAGCGGTATCCGCAGCAAAAGATGATATGATAGATGGAAGCCCTGCCTCTGACTGCACTGAGGGACAACCTGTACAACCCTGTGGCACAACGGGGGTGAGTTGTCAACTCGTGAATAGTAAATAACATATGCAGGTAATCGCAAGTATGCACGTACTGCGCTAATCTATCACATGCAGCTGATAGCAATAAATAGCAATATGTATATGCAACAGTCATGAAAGGTACTCTATCACATACTACTAATACATGAAGCAATACATATCAAATAAATACGGGCTACGGAATAAAACATGTCATCCTCACATCGGGCGCATAGGCCCCTCACATCGGGCATATAGGCCTATCACATCGGGCACATAATATCGGCCCTCATATCGACCATAATATCGGCCCTCATACCGACCGTAATATCGGCCCTCATATATAATGAATAAGAATACTTGCACAGATCATTATGATGATATATATATATATATATATTATAGGTATACATATATAACAGCGTCCCATACCACTAATATATACATATATTAGGTGTACATATATAACAGCGTCCCATACCACTGATATATATTCCCAAGAGTAAAACATCCAGAAAACATCATATGAAATCCATATATCAATGCGAAATCCATGAAATATAATACATGCAATATAAAACAGTAATATGAGAATATAAAGGAAAAACCTCTATTTAACTGCAACAAGTTATTAAATATATCATGCGGTTCCTAATTTCTCCGAAACCAAACGCAACATCATATAAAGGTGAACATGTAGCTATAGCCAGGTATGCGTAACCATGTCGGTATAGCAAGATATGTGTATCTACCTATCAGTAATGATGTAATACCCTCCTGGTATATGTGTAGCTATATCAAGGTATACGGTGTACATGTAAGTATGTATGCAAGATGTACATGTAGCTATGTCTCAAATACGTATATACCTATCTCTAATGGTACAATACCATATAGATATATAGGTAGCTAGCATGTAGTCATGGCAAGGCATATGTGTAAGCATGTAGATATATAGGTATGTTATATGTCATATGCGCAATGGAATATGAATCAATATCTCAATGTCCCTAACCAATAAAATCTCACGTATGTATAAGTGTTGTGCGTGTCATGGCAATTATTGACGGTGTGAGTGGCATGCAATCAGTGCTCGAGCAACATGAACCGACAATAATAGTGCAATGTCCAAAGGGTATAAGTCCAAGCACAATAAATAATAATATGCAATGAAGTTTTATGCACAATCTCTATATGTGCAATATAAACATGCGGCTAATATCATATCATATCTAGCCTGACGCATAACGCCATGTGGGCGATTCCCCTATAGATGTTAAATCTACTCACTGATGATCCTGGGGATAAGTAAAGCCAACCACTTGCTTTCCCTTATTTGCAGTGTCTGAAGTTCCCGCCTGCGTCCCTAAGATCATAAAACAACATAACAAGTGTATATTAGCAATCGATCTATAACACGTACCAACTACGTTTGACCGATGCAACAACTCCAAACGTACTCTCAAGTGTTCGTCTAGTGGCTAACGCACGTAGCGGCACTACAAAACTAACCCAAGAGCAACAGATACACAAAGACACGAACCATATAGGATAACGTAACGCGTGTAATCGAAACACTAGAAAACAAGCAAAGTGGTCCCATATTTTGCTACATAAACAGTTTATAAAAGTTGCACATACCACAAGACCACACATAACCCCAGAGACCCCCACACCAAAATACAACCCTCTAGCTCCCACTCTGGCCGCAAATTGCGGCCAGAACCAATAAATCTGCGGCCAACTTGAAAGGGATTAGGCTCGGGTTTTTATGGTGGGTTCTAGGTCACTACACTAGGTCATTGTGATGGGATCTTTTCTAACAGATATCTGGTTTGATAGCAGATCATCCGAGACACAATCTACACTAAAAAATACTATATTTACCCGAAACTAAACTTTACGCGTTCTAAACTGAAACGAACAAGCTACGCAACATTAAGAAGACTTATTTAACAGATAGAGATCATTACCTACTCCCACAAGCTCAAAGACCCTAGCTTCCCAAGCTCTAAGGAATCAAAGAGGCAAAACAAGGTTTATGAAGTGATTTGGGTGTGATTTTTTGAAGTTTTGTGAAAGATTTGTGATGGAAATGATAAGGTTTCAGTTGAGGTGAAGGAATGATGAAAGATAATGATAAAGAGAAGAAGTGAGAGAGAATGAGAGAGGGTGAGATGAAAAGAGAAAGAGAGGTGAGCATAGGGCTCCATTCATAAATGCAAGCCATGACTCACTTGCCACCTCCTCATCCAAACAAAACTCAAGAAAATATCTCTCCTCGCAAAAATATCTAGAGATTATGGTTAAATGCTAGGTTAAGGTTTAAACAAGGCAAGGATTTACTTAAAGGTTGTCATGGTCACTAACTAGATTAATACAAGCAAACCCTCCCATTAACGTGCACACGTGTGTGCAAGCCCAAAAAAATTAATAATAAAATATTAATTAATTGTTATAAAATGTGAGGAACCCAAATTGGTAAACTTTTTACATAAAACCCGCCTTATCACTTAATTAACACTAATCGCATTCTAAGGTGTTACAACTATGTCGTGCAAATAGGTTTTAGTTGGGTGCAGTCCCGAATCATATGGAGGCAGAGAGCGAGGATTCGTCTTTACCATTATAAGGAGTCGATGTCGCGCTGTACTTGGTTGGCCATCACCATAAGTTTCTGGCCAAGGTGGATGAGATTTATTGATCGGAGATCAGTAGTTTCTTGGATGGTAATGGGCTTGACACCGGCATGACTTATTGGGTTTTTAGGAGTCTGACGTTATCCGCCCCGTAGACCTGGTATGCGATACTCTTAGAGAAAGAGACCGGACTGTACGAAGCTTGTCATATACAGGCTTAGTAGAGGTACAGGTGAGTTTGCTCGTCGACCTTCCTTTCGCTCAATACCTGGATAGCCGTTACGTGCAGCTAGTGCAGCTGACGTGCTTGTGGTTAAACCCACTACCAGCGAATTATCCAGTCTTTAGAGTCCCACACAGAGGGTTTCCCGGTACAGGCGAAACGATATAGTGTGTGCGTATTTTGATACGAACTCAGATTCGATTAAATACGTGTATTTAGTGCACGTACTTTAATCGAACATTATAATAATACTTGCAGGTTTGAAAGATAGCCGAATCATTATGAGCTGGTATTGTATATCTCATTATCTCTCTTTTGGTATTCGTTTTTTTATATGAATACTGTATTTGTATTTTGATATGAATATGGTATTTATACGAATACAAGTATTTATATAAATACGGGTATTTGTATGTTAATACGAATAAGGGTATTTTTATCTCAATACGAATATGGGTATTCCTATTTTTATACGAATACGGTATTCATATTTTGATACAAATACAGGTATATGTATTTTTTGCATATTTGATTATATGTATATATGTATATATTTGTATGTGTGTGTACACACATTTTCCACTCACATTTAGAAGCTTTGTGAAGAGTGTGGATGGATGACTCATTGGGGTGAGTCACTCATCCACCCACTCTCCACAATTAAACGAAGAAAGAAAAAGAAAAGATTGAATGATTTTTCATTCTTCTTCTTCTTCTCTTCTTGGGTGGATTATCTTCGACGAGGAAGATTAGCATGCAACCTCGTTCCCGATGACTTCGGAGCCGATCTAAAGCCCACAGAGCGGTGTATGGGTCTTCTGAAATTGCGCGGACACGCTGCAAAGGTAGATAACCCCCTAACCTTATATGTTTAGATATCTAGTTTAGTGTTTGGAATTGTAACTAGGGTTTTGGTCACTAGTGCTTCCCTATAAATTTTTGTTTTCGCTTCCATCTTTGCCGCGAGTCTTGCGGTGTGAGCACTAGGGTCCTAACAGTAGTATCAGAGTCATGCCAAACATTTTAACTAGTTATAAATGATGTTTGCATTTCGAAACCGAAATTTTAACCGTATTCGATCACGAAAATCAAGTTTCTGTACTTTTTTGAAAATGACACCTGAAATTTTTTAAACAACTGCAGAAGACTTCTTTTTAGAAAAGAAAACATGGCACAAAATTCAAGGCATTTTAGCTTATTTTTGGTTGCCCGTTTCCAATTTCGGTTAGCCCAATTTTATGTTTTGGTCCCTGGATTCTTGTATGTGCTTGTTTGTTTGGAAACTTGATTTTTGGTTATGTTTTTTTTGCCCAGATTTCAGTTTGTGTTATCTTTGTATTCGGGCAAGTTCGGGAATCTTTTCGATCGAAACTAATGCATCGTTTATGATCTGTATCTTTTTTTGTGTGTTGTTAACGTCGTTTAATTTCTATATGTTTGATTAGACGGGGTTGCACACTGGTTACTTGTTATGTTGGTTTGGATATATATCTTGTGATGTTTTAGCCGAATTGTCGTGATTGGATAGTCCCTCGTGCAATTTGTGTGTATAGTTTTGTTATGTTTGTATTTGTTTAATCTGGATGAGTGGCCAGATTGTGGCCATCGTTGCCGCTTGATGTATATTCTTTTTAGGACATGTCCAGATTGAGGTCGTCGTCGCCATTATATATATTTCATTACTTGTACTAAGATGCCACACGACGGAGTGCTCGGGTAGCTGGATTCAAGAATGCAGCGGGTGACCATCTCGTGGAGTCAAGACCGGGCCACCTCATTCTTGGATTGGCGGGTTGCTCGCCGCACTTATAAGGGGTGTAGCTCTGACCCACGGAGGAGTGCTTAAGTTACCGGATTCTAAGAAGTGCCGGGTGACCCACTCATAACATTGAGTGAGGGTTGTCTCATTTCTAGAATTGGCGGGTAACTTTCCACACTCGTAGGGGTCTTGGTTCGAGTTTGTACGGACTATCCACATGACCGGGAAAGGGTTTTCGTTTGCGGCTCAAATGAAACCCGGTGCTCCTAACTTATCCTCTTTTCCATCTTATTTGATGTTTATCGCATGCCTGTGATGTTTATTACTTACCTATGATATTTGATATATATATATATATATATATATATATATATATATATATATATTAGACGCTTCTATATGTTTTGCATCTGTACTAACCTTGTCTCCGCCCTGCCGTAAGTTAAGCAACCTTACGGTGAAGACTCAGGACCCCGTGGTGAATGCGGATGGCATATAAAAGTATTCTATTTTGGTTGTTTCTGGTGTGTCTTAGAAACATAGGATGATGGGATCACATTATAGGTTTAATGCAAGGAAAACAAACTTAAATGATGTTTTCGAACCCAATTTTTAAAAATACTTGGTTTTCTTTAAAACCACTCGTTTTCTATAAAACCACTTGTTTTAAAAGCAGAACCTAAACCACTCCTTTTCAGAGCCACTCGAGTTCCTTCAACGACATCAAGTTCATTACGTTAAAAGTTATCGCCAAAAATCATCCGTAGCACTCTGTCATTTCAGATTAGTAGTGCTTAGTATTCGTGCTACGTATTTCAATATTTAATCGAGGCGTGGTGTACGGTAGTTAGGTAATGCTTTTCTGCTGCATGGTGATGCGATTGGCTAGGATAGTCATGCGATCATTTTGATCTTTATTCAAGGCTCGTACCGGTGGATCTAATGCAATCAAAAGAATGACGGGTAGAACTTGACTTGGACCCTTTGACATTTTGATTTTTAGTCAAGATCACTTGGGTCCTAGGGGTAAAAACCATATCGAGAGTTTCAAATATAAGGGAAACTTTCCAAGTTTGCACATACCTTCTTGAGTGTGGTGATTTTGGTCGGCTTCCGTCAAAATTATCACACAATGATAGTTGGGATCTGACTCTTACTGATAAGTAGGTACTACTCTTCAGGAGATTTTCACTTCACAACTAGATAACCCATTAGGTGTCTAGAAAGGTGTTAACGGGGTTATGTCTCTGCGAAAATAAGGTTATTTAATTAGATCCGTGTGAACGCATGGAGAGCCTCCCTCGGAGTGCCAACACTGGCCTTAATGAACGGTTGGTGAACTTGTAAGGTATAAATGATCCCAACTAGTTCTCCTTTTAGGATTTGAAGGAGAATTCGAGGAAACGGTGCGAGCCATCCTGATTAGATAAAGTAATTAACCAATCTAATTTTGATAGAGTTCACGCTGAGTGTTTCTTCTCTCTCTCTCTCTCTCTCTCTCTCTCTCTCTAACAGCAACCCGTGACTTACCTTAAACTAAAACTCATAAACCAAGCTGACAGAATCTTTTACAAACCTGGCATTAGATTATCATCATTCACAACAAAGTCACATATATCCCTGTCACTCCTACTTTACCCTTTACCTTCTCTAGAACACTCTGTATCACTACGGAGATCCATATTGCTTGGAATAGCTATTTTGTATAGTTACATATGAACTCGAAGAAATTACTTCAGTCGAGGATAACCACGAGTTATGAAGAAATTAAATTGTATAATTCGGTTGTGTCCCCTTCTTCACCTTCTCTCAAATCGAGAGCTCCTTGTATTAGGAGAGTACACCGGTTACACTTGTTGGATAGTCTTCTTCCAAATTTTAGGCAAGTGCTAAAAGGTAGAAAAGGAAGAAAACCAACTAGTCTAAGTATGCTGTACAGAATGTAAGATGCGGAGACATATAAAGAGATTGGAGTGAAGGAAAAGGAAATTGCAACTAGTTTCATGAATCTGGGCATTGCAAAAGGTATTACTAGGGATACCTGACCAACCCCTTGGAACATTTTTAATGTTTCAGTTTTTCCTGTGTAGTTTTAATTGAAAACTGTTTTCCCGATTAATTATGACTTTAGGGTATGTATATACCAGATTTGAATCTCACATATGTATGGCGTTACAGATGCTGAGAAGGAGTAGATTATTGGTAATGGGTGACTTGATTCTCAATACCGGAATTCGTAGAAATTTGTGATATTGGATTAAATCACCTGATTCTGCCTTATAGCAAATATTGGGTTTTGAATAATCGTTGTTATGCACCAATTTTTAAATAATATATTTGTATCTTTATTTTTAAAAGTGGGATATAATTTTTTGAAAATTGTGTCTTAGACGTTTACCTTTATCAGTTGAGAATAAGGTAAGATACATTGAATAACAGTATCAACGTTCTTAATCAAAATACAGTTTTCAACTTACAACACACGGAGTTTGAGTTAGCAAACTCAAGGGACTTATACAAAGTACTGAATGGTGTCCGATATCTATTTAGACAAGGGGTTGGTGCTTGTACTATATTCTGTTTACTTATAACTTCTCTGGTTTTAGACACGTATTTCGTTGAAATGCAAAATCTAAAGATTTTGAGAAGTTCATAGATATAAGAATAAAGTAGAGAACCATACATTAAAAGTATCAAGAATTTTCGAAGTGATTCTGTCATAGAAATAATAAGAATATTGTTTCTCTTACAGGTTACTCATCCGTGGATACGCTCTTTGATGAGTAATGATGTATGACATTTTTCCATTTAGGGGATATGTACTGGACAATATTGCATAATATTTTGAATCTGGTTCTATCTAATTTAGTGCCTTTGATTCTATATAGACACATAATGGTAGCATATCTTATGGTTGCTATGATATGGAGTTATCCAGTTTTTGTTTAAAAGCAGAATCCGGACGAACTCAAGGCACGCTTCAGTAATGAAAATTTATGGGTTATCCCAAGATTTCGCAAGGGTTTAACTTCTACCATTTGCAAGATCAATGGTTGCATTGTTCTTGACTCGCCACCTTTTTATAAAAGGAGTTCTTTGCAAAAGAAACTAGTGGAAATATGGTAGAACTGGAAGTGATTCCAGAACCATAAACGATTACTGAAAATTTAGTAGAACCTAGTGATTCAATTGGATTCGACAAACCATAGCTGTCACGTCCCGAAAGTACGGAACATGACCGACACTTAAACTACGAAACGTCTTGAGGCGTACGTAATCTAAGTAAGCCGAAAACCCAGAAATCCAAACCAAGAAAAGTGGTAGAATGAAGAAAAACCAATTTAAATCAAGTAGTTTTAATAGAATAAGCTAAATTATGCGTTTTTTTAAAAACATCAAATATTTCCTGAAAATTTCGGCAGAGTCTCCTTTGTAAATATTGGCCCCCAAACGGATACAACATGAATAGTATACGAAATCAATAAAAGGTATCCCCAAGCGGGAGCTAGCTCTTCGTCATCGACGGTCACAACCACACAAGCAATATAATATACAACGCCATGAGCGAGGATCAAAACTCAAAAGGAAACTCAAAACAACAAGAAATCCACAGAAATATAACGCGCGACTCTAAGGTCGAAAAAATAACATCACTGGTCTCTATCTCAAAAATAAATACATATTTGGTTGATGGAATTTACTAGATACAACTGAATAATATTATACAAAGTAATATGATGGGTACGATACCAATAAACACACCTACTAGCAAGTCACCCAAAAGAAGCAGTGCCAGCACAGCCGTAAAGAAACCTGTACGGCAAAACCTGCAAGAACTGTGGCACAACGGGGGTGAGTTGCCAACTCGTGAGTAGAAAAAACATCTATGAACAGAAACCGTATGAACAACGCAATCCTAGGTCAACGTTCATAATATATCCTCAATATATATAACATGCAGCCTATAACCATGGCTATGGTAAATATCTAACCCGAGTGAAATCCCATGTGCCCGTGTCAGTGCCTCAGGTAGCAATATATCATATGGATGAGGTATGAATGCATGAAACAGAATGTATGTACTGAAGAAAACTGCTTTCATAAATTAGTGAGATTTCTGTATCTTTTTAGAAAAAAACGAGGTATCATAAATGAAATCAGCATAAACAGTGCCTAGCATCGACACAAAACAAATATCCACATATCTCGATATCTCTGTGTCGCAATCTCTGTACCTCAATATCTCAAATATCTCTGTATGTCTCAATCTTACTATCTAGGGCGTCGTCAGTCCAGACCGGGCCCTACCATCAATCTCAAGACCACGACGGTATCCTCCGGATATCCGACGTGTCGGGTAATATCACCAGTCGGTAGTGCTCCCCTGCCAGGCTCAACTCCATCATCTGCGATCTTCTTGCCCCGAGGTACCGCACCGGGTCCACCATATACCTGAAACGGTTCATCCGTCTCCTCGAATCGGGTCTCGAAATCCATCAGCAAACTCATGGTGGACGACTCATACATCATGGGAAAACCGCACTTTTTATTTAAAAAGAGAGAAAAGGTTTATTTATGTTTTTACGGTTTTCCTACAAATCCGAGAAATCACATGAAATCCGAATCCAAGTCATCAATAGCATGTAAACAGTGAATATAGGCATGAAAATCCATGAATGCGACACAACAGTGAATAATAACATGCATGAAGTAGCAGGCAATAACTACAATGTCTAAACTAGCATATAAGGCAAGTACACTAATATCATGTCTAAACTATTAGCTAACAACCTATGTCAATGAAATAGTATTTTCTAAAGTGTTCGTGACATGGAAATTACCGATGAAGATGTGTGTGAGCCGGCAAGTAAGTGTACGTGGTACATGCGCGTCATCGGTAATGGTGCTGGTGTCCTAACAGCATGATCTCAATAATAGGATATGAATCATAATATAAGCATGCGATGCGGAGCGAACAGCAATAATGAGCGGGAGCTAACTACTAGACACAATGATAACTAACTTGCATTTAATATAAATCTAGTCTAACAACTACACTAAACTATAGGGCTGAGCTAACAGGCTGAACTAAAGGTAAGGAAACCGCCTAACACCTAAGTCGATACATATGTATATATATATTAGTCGGTGATCCCGCCTCGATAATATCACATCCGATACCATATCGATAATCAAATATTCCCAAGTCAAGAGTGCGGATCAAACATCAATATATAGCTCGTACGTAAATCCGTCGTACGGCATCCCAAATCTGGATACGGTCAATATCACATTCATCATATTATTCATCTGGTATCCTCTTTATCAAGATCATAATCCGGGTACTGGTCTATGTCTAGTACAATACTAATATCATCAATATAATCATGATCTGACTACTGATCGACAGCCTCGTACAAACCGATATCATCAGCGCATATCATCATAAGGAAGTATACATCGCCCAATGTGGCCTATCATAAACATCCTAACATATCATATCTCATAAAACGATCACATGTCGATCATTTTATTTATACCACTATTCACATGGTATCATCATACAAAGATCCGCTATAACATCATGACGTATCTCAAATACGAATTCCGCCAAATCACCGATCTCACTGTCTTAAATCAAATCTCATCAACTCACCTCACATCCCAAATACCATCCACAAATCCAGTATGTGAACACATAGTCCCATACCCATGTGAACAGATAAACACATATCCCCATATACGCACAGGTAATAACATAGATGTATGCATGTGTGTGTACGTGTGTGGGTGTAACAACTACTCTAGGGTTTCGCAACTAACACTAAACTAATCCATGCACACCTAGAATCTACCTTTATCATCAAAGTCTCATATCAACATAATATATATAAGTGATTACGTATTCGTATACATCACTGCGAACTGCGGGGGTGCTATATGCCATCCACCCGACTTCTCCCCGTAGATATAAATCTACTCACCTGGTCCTCGCTCGCC